>CP032253.1:42455013-43871513 GCA_005610355.1 Gossypioides kirkii | reverse complement strand
TTCATAAATAATTAATTTATTTGAATTATTTCCGAAAACAAAAACCTAATCTTGGCGATTTCAAGTCTTATCGATTTCAATTCATTGTATTAATCAAAGAACAATAATCGTTGTTGCTTGCACGCCCTCTTTTCAAAAATTAATCATCAACACAATCCCCAAAGTCAAAAGTTGCGTGCATGCCTATGTTGGTGTTTCTTTACTTGTATGTATATATATTAGGGATTTTAATGTTATTTATTAAAATGTTTTTGGGAAATTTAATTTTTAGGATTTGATATTTATGAGTGTTGAATTCAGATTGCATGTTAAGGTTTTTAAGTTTTTCTGCATGTCATTGAAATTAGGGTAATTATTATGATATTATTATTATACCTCAACAATAATAATAGTTAAATTCATGCTGTAATATTTGAAAATTAAACGGTAACATTTTAATTTAAATCTAAAGCGATTGTGGATCGATTTAAATATTAAATTCGATATTTATAATTGTTAAGTTGTGAACATAACTTTTTAAAAAAATAATGTAATCTAATTAAATTTTAACAGAAATATATATTAAAGTCAACATTTATCTTAAAACCAAAATAAATGGTCTTCGACGTTTGACCCTAAACATTACATAGCTAAGTACCTCCAAACTACAATTTTCAATAATATCGGCTACCAAATTATTGAGATTCAAAGGACATGCTGCTCAAGATGCAATAGTGTTGGAGTATTTTCTTGTGGGTTGGCTTTACTGCAATTTAAGTATAGATCTGGATTTTGTGGTCAAATTATAATACGAAAAGACAATTTAAATTAGTAGATAATCTAAATAGTCCGTAGTTTAATCGAAATTAAGCAAATCGATTAAAAGACTATTATGTAATCTATCAAGTCTAATTAAAGAAATACATCGTCTTGAGTATCGAAACGAATGATTTCCGGAGAACAAGTGAACAAGTAGTAGTTGTGTTTTCTTTTATCCATAAATTAATACCCTAAAACAATAATAAAAAAAAAAGCTAATTTGTCCTAGCATTTTTTTTTAATTTTCATCTCTATGAGAAAGTAATTATCCTACTAATTATGAAAGGAATCACTTTCGAACAACTTCTAAAAATGTTACATTCATTTCAACTAATTAAACTCCTTGAAAGTGATGAGTCGATCATACCAAAAGATGTCTTAAAAAGATGCACATTTTAAAATTTTCAAAATATGGAATATCAATTTGTAGGAACCTCAATGCAAGGATATTGTTAAAGAAGCTTGGAGAGCAAGAGTCAATGGATTCTGGACGTACAAATTTTTTTCCAAGCTAAATGTCATTGAGGACAAACTAAAGTAATGAAACAAGGTAAGCTTTGGAAACAGTCGCGGATTCATTAAGAGACTCAGGGATCATGTTCATTAAAATGGTAAATTTTTAATTTAGATTTTTTATAATTTATAAAATTTTAAATTAGTAATGGTAAAATTATATTTTGATCCCTTAAAATGATAAAAATTTGATTTAACCCTTTAAAATTTATAAATATGTATACTATTAAAATAATAAATTTACATTTTTACTATCGTAAAAATATACAATTTAATTCCGACCCCCAAAAATAATTTTCTATTCAATTTCATACCAATTTCCTATATCAGTTAAGTCATACAACTTTCTATTCTATTCAATTTAGTCACTGTCTTGATATTCAATTTCAACCATAGCATTTCAACTCAATAACCATTAATAACTTATCTCAATATTGTATAATGTAATATATCATGAATATGTAGTAACTAGATTGGTCTCGGGGTCATAGTGATACAAACCAAAAGCTCACGTCACTCGTCGTCGACTCTCGTCTTTCCTTTCTCTCTCAACAGTCTTGCGTTGTCTTTAGCTATGAATAATAATTCAATTATAATACAACATCAAATTTCCAGCCAAATCAGAATTAAATACTAAATATCACACATTTTACAAATTATTTAATTTAGTCTCTAAAATCAGAATAAGCATAACTTTCGATTTAGACCCTCAGATTAAAATATGATTTCAGAATTACTCATTAGGGACCTCCTATTTCTTATTCCTATAGTTAATTTTACATTTTATTCAATTTAGCCTTTATGAACAAAACTAACAATTCAACTTTACAATCTAGTCATTTTTCACATCTAAGCTTAAAATCTATCAATTTAACACCAATTTCTTCAAGAAATCAACCAATGAAAACTTTCAAAAACTTTAACAGATTTGCAATTTGGTACATGTGTCAGTTAAATCAAGCTCTCACAGCCCCAAAAACATAAAAATTATAATAAAAAAATGACTTAATTAAACTAACAAATTAATAGCTGAAAGTTGAACCCTTGAAGCTTCATATTTCTTTCATGGAAATTGGTTTGAAGGATGAAGAAGAAGAGAATCCCCTCTTTCTTCCCACCGAACATGGTTTTTATACCATGATTTATAATTTTCTTTATTTAATTAATCTTAATTATTAAGTTAATAATCACATTTTAATGCTTTAATCCACTAACATCCACTAATATACATTACAAATTGGCTTAATTGTCATTTTAGACCTTTGGTTAATTGCAATTTAAGTCTTTAGGTTTTTGGCCAGTTAAAAACCTATAACAATAAGTCTTTTACAATTTAGTCTTTATACATAAATTAAATAATTAATAGAAAAAATTGAAGGACTAAACTTTAATATTCTATTATACCAACTCTGTAAATATTTTAATTTAATATTTACGGACTCGATTTACGAAAATAGGGTAGCGAAACCATCTTTTTCGATACCAATAAAATGACTAATTCAACAATCCCAAAAAAATATATGGCAACTTCTATGAGGTTCCACCATGCAAAACTGTGATCCAAAACAGGATTGATCCATGAATACAAAATGTTCTTTCACCAGAGCAGTTTGGTTTGGATCAAAATATGGCTTCTGCACAAGTAACCATAGCATAACTTCTATGAAAGATTGGCTATAACCCAAAAAGATTATTTTTCTTGATGGATGATCTGATTACTTTACAATCACCTTGTGGGAAATTTGGATTCATAGACATAAAGTCCTATAAGAAGGAGTCAATCCCAATCCAATTGCAATGATTAAGGAGGCAAAGGAGTGCATAAAACAAGTTCAGAAAGTGCACTCAAAATGAGATATAAGGATAGAGATATAAGCTCAAAAAGACCCACATTTACCTATCCTTGTCTGATTTCCCTTGGTTGGTGCAGAAGAAATGAGATGATCGCATCGACAATTCTCATTAAAGGACGACACGAGCGTACAAGGTCAACATGAAGATGGAGTGACAAGAGGGCTATTGTTGCTAAGATTTGCACTCGCAATGATTTTGCAAAACCACATTAATTCATACATATTTTAAAGTAAAGATAAGTTGGTAGGTGATAGCACTAGAAAATATCATTGATTTCTCCTTACTTAGGTTGTAATTTGTTCCCAATTTATCATTTTTTAGCATGCATTTTTTTGCATTTTTAACTTAGTGACTGTATTTTCTAACTCAGTGATGCTAAGTTTAATTTTCTTTAATTTCATCCTATTTTTGCGACTAATGTCACCACAATTAGTGTTCGGTATTGCATCCAAAGATGTCAATGCAAGAGTCTGTCCGAAAATCAACGCAACGTATGAGGAGGTAGAGAGTTGTCACCGCAAAATAGAATCCAAATTTGCGCCCAAAAATATCACCACAACCGACAACTGTCTGATGAACACACTAGATCTGCGTGAGTGTACAGTTGGTATAACCAACTTGTACAGCTAGAGGAAGTTGGATCTAAAAGAAATGACACCTATACTTGGCAATGGTTAATAAATACTGATGAGAGAAGATCTTCTTCAAGCTTCATCTTCTATATTTTTTACGCATAAAAAATTTCTCTTCAATATTTTCTTAAGTTTGCTTCCATGGCAACTTAACTTCATTGAGGGTGACCTAACTGTGACGAGAAGGCAAATATGCTCTCGACGAGGAGCATGCTTAATTGCGATGCAAGAGGAGTGTAGGGGAATGGTTCTAGTAGACTTAGAATAGGATGCTTTAATTCATTCTTTTATTCTCTCTTTTTAAACGCTGATGAATTTTGATTAATTGAATTTGTATGGAAGTACAATTTAATTTCAGATCAAGTATGATATCTATTTCAATCTTCCTTTCATTGTTTATCTTTGGATTTAATTTTTTGACCACGAAAGTGTGATTGCAGTTACTGTCACTGGAAAGTGCAACAACAAATTAAGTTAACAAGCAAGTTAACGGAAGTTGCTTGAGGATTGAAAGAATTTTGTCCACTTGTTCTTGAATATTTTGCATTACGAGCACTGGAAGGTGTGGTTAGTGTGAGTATTTAAGTCTTTGATAAACAGAGAAGTCAAGGTTGACAAGATTCATTGAGCCTAATTGTGGCGACAATTTATCTATTAGTTAGCTTGTGATCACATTTAGCTGTTTGTCAACTTTTCAAGTTAGGGAACCTCATCTCATTATCATTGTTTTTACTTCTTAAAATTTTCTTAAATTGCTTCGACAAATTATTCTCAAATCTTTATTTCATTTTCTTATTAATTTGCTCTGACATTATTCATCACAATCTCTTTTGTTTTAACTTCTTTTGCATCGACAATTATAAGCATAAGTAGTCATCTTTGTGGGATCGATATCTAATAGTTTAAAACCTATCTACTTATTGTTAGAATTACTAAAGTACGTATCTACACATATTTGACTCATACTTTATTTAATAATTAAAACTCAATAGAGCTTAACCAAATTAGATCACATTAAAAGATCATATTGTTCGACACAATACCTAGAACTACCCAAAGCTTCTTTCCATCCCATAAATAAGAGGATAATACGCTTCAACGCATTCGAACCCATGTCTTCCTGTCGTCTTGCATTGATAACAATATTCATGCCAATTGAACTAAGACATAAGACATAAGTATTTGTTTATGAGGGGCTTTAATATTTCTTAATAATTAGTATCTTATAGTATCTTATAGAAATTAGTTTTGTTAGGGACTTTAATCTTGATGATTTTTTATTTCTTAGTATTTGTCTATGTATTAAAAAACAGGATCTTAGTTAGGACATAGGTATGATCTATTATTGCATTAAATTGGAAATACATTTGACAAATATCAAATAGGAATCTAATAACTTAGGTAGGATCTGAATTGATTTTACCCAACCCATCCATCCACAACTTATATATTAAATTATGAATGCTTATGTCAACAAAATTTGATGACTTCCAAACAAGATAATGTTTGTCATGTGAACCTGGGAGTTTGTTCACTGAATATGTTATGTATTATTCTTTTTATTTATCACCTTAGATATTTTGTACATACACATATATATATATATATCCAAATTTCATTACTTTATGAAGTTTTGCTTTTAACTTAAAAAAAATGGGTTTATCATCCTCTTTTTGTCTTTGCTTAGTGGGATATCATTAGAGGGTGTATAGGTTTCCAACTAAATGAAATTTAATTGGTGAAAAATATGATGTCAATCCATTAAAATTATTTCATAAATATATCAACTTTTTCAGGAAATGATGGGCCTCACCCAGTGGGGTAGATGTCTCTCACTCTCATTTTCTCCCCTCTTTTTATGCTACAATTTTAAACAACATGTTTCACTCAAAAAATGGAGAAGGAAATTTTTCTTTTTAACAATCTTATTATAAATTTAAATTTTATATATTCTTTTATTTAATATCTAAAATTATTATAATATTTCTCTAACTCATAAATATAAGGTTAATAAATTTCAAAACATTCGAATTTATGTTTTTTTGTATTGAAAATAATATTCATACCAATCAAATTAAGAATCAATCGATAAAATCTAAAACTATTTGAATCAATAAATTTGATTTCTATTTTTAAGTTGAATTCACGGATAAATATATACTAAAATTCAAAATTTTGAATTTTAAATTTACTACTAATATATCAAATAATTTTTAATAAAATTTGAATAAAATATCAATATGTTAAATCCATATCTATAAAACTCTATCCACTTCTATGTATCATTTATGTAAGATAATAATTTTAATGATCCATAAGATAATAATAATAATAATAATAATAATAATAATAATAATAATAATAATAATCCTTAATTTTGCACCCACTAAAGGTTGTGGCATTTTGGAAATGAACTTGTCACCACAAAATCTTTTTTTTTTGTTTAACATCAAATGTTTAGTCCATCAAAAAAGGTTAGAGAAAAATATTAAGTTGATAAAATAAATTTTGAGGAATGAATTAATTTTTAAAAAACAATTGGTTTTCTTAAAAATTTTATTAAACATTTGTTTGATATAAATCTAAAATGAAAAATTAAAATAATTTTTTATAAAATTTAAAATTAAATAAATCATTATATCAAAATAATATTTAATATTTATATTTTAAATCAAAATAAATTTATTATAAATTCAAACATCGAATGAAAATTTTATGCATGTACCAATTAGTAAAAAATTCAAATACCTGTAAATTACAAATTAACCCAAAATTCAATAATAAAACAAAAAAAATTGAAAAAAATAATTTTCTAATAAATCCAACAAAAGGAAAGACAAAGAGAATCTCTGTCAGTCAACTAGGCCTTCATAATGGATCCCACATTACGCACTACCAGACAATAATACCTGCCTAGTCAACATTCTTTATACACGTGTCATTTTAATATTGCTTCAGTTTGGATGCCTTCTCCACTCCCCGACCCCATTTTTCACTCCCCACATTTTCTTTATTTTTTTTATTTTTTACACAAAATCTCTTTTTCTTTACTAGCACAATTATTTTTAGGATACTATTACTCTTAATTTCTGAAAAAATAACATATTTATTTTTTATTTTATTAATAAAAACAAAATATGAGGGAAAAAAAAAGCATTTATTGGGACCCAAATGAGGATCTTCGACAGAGACTTGAGTTCTTTTTACTTTATGTTTTGCCCCTGAAAATCCACAGAAACACTTGGGGTTTTTTTTTTTTTTTTTTTTTCTGCAAATTTTTCATTTTTTTTTAGTTAAAGAAAAAAGAGGAGCTTTGTTTTCTTTAGGGGCGATTTTAACAAGTCTCTTAAACAAAGTAAAAGTCCCCTTTCACGCCTTTCAATTAATGGGATAAAATCTAGGACTTTCTCTTTCTCTCTATATCTTCAAATTTTATCAAGGTTAATTTCAGCCTTTTTTTTCTCAAGTTTTTGTTTGTTTGTTTGCTTTAACTTTTGTTTTTATTTCATACCCAGTTTTTTTTTTTTAATCCCTCTTTTTTGTCAATGAAAACGGCCAATATTTCATATGTGTTGTCTTTAATTTCAATCTTGTTTACTTTTGGTTCAAAAGTTTCAGTTTTGAGAAATGCCCAATTTCCAAGGCTTGGTCTTGGTTAACCTTTTGGTGTTTAATCATTTAAAATCTGACATCATTTAAAACATATGAAATGCTTTTCTCCTTTGGGTTTTAAGGTGTTTTTAGGAATCTGGGTTTGATTTGTTTCTTGATGTTTTTAAGTATGGAGAAGGTTGAAGAAGCAAACAAGGCAGCTATTGAGAGCTGTAATAGAGTTCTTAGTCTCTTGTCTTTACCAAAGGATCAACTTCAGTACAGCAACTTAATGATGAAAACCAGTGAAGCTGTGTTTAAGTTCAAACAAGTTGTGTCTCTTCTCAACAATGATTTGAGTCATTCAAGGGTAAGAAAATCCAAGATGTTTAGATCAAGTTCGCCTAAAAAAATTTTCCTAGAAAGTCCCAATTGTAGAACGATTTTATCACCAAAACCTCTGCAAGTATACCCTTCTAACCTGTTCCAAAAACCACCCCTTGAAGTTAAACCATCACAAGATTTCAGCTTTGTTCATCGTCAGCAGCAGCAGCAGCAACAGATGCAGCAAAGGCTGCAATTTCAACAACATCAACAACAAATGAAATATCATGCAGATATGGTGTTTGGTAAGAGTAACAGTGGTATAAACCTTAAATTTGATGGATCTAGTTGCACACCAACCATTTCATCAACTAGATCATTTGTGTCATCTTTGAGCCTGGATGGTAGTGTTGCAAACTTGGATGGGAATTCCTTCCATTTAATTGGCATGCCACACCATTTGGGTCAAATCTCTCAACATTCAAGAAAGAGATGTTCAGATAAAGGACAAGATGGTAGTATGAAATGTGGTACCTCTGGTAAATGCCATTGTTCAAAGAGGAGGTCAGTTTTCTCATCTCAAAAATTCCATGTGTTAATTGGTTCTCTCTAATTTCTTATCATATCTGTGTGTTGTTCTATAGGAAACTCAGGATCAAGAGGTCTATTAAAGTGCCTGCTATTAGTAACAAAGTTGCTGATATTCCTCCTGATGAATATTCATGGAGGAAATATGGCCAAAAGCCAATTAAAGGTTCTCCACACCCTAGGTAACCCTCCCAATCCCTTGATGCAATGTCAACTCGTTTCAGCTATGCTATCTACTACTGATCCATAGTATGCTGTACACAACTGCTATGATTATGGTGTTAAGGGAGAAGCTTTTATGATGCAGGGGATACTACAAGTGTAGCAGTGTGAGAGGGTGCCCAGCAAGGAAGCATGTTGAGAGATGTCTGGAAGACCCTTCGATGTTGATCGTCACATACGAAGGCGAGCATAACCATTCAAGGTTGCTCTCAACACACTCTGCGCATACATGAAAATGCCTTCTTTCATCTTCAAAAAAACCAATCCTTCCAATTGTTTAAATGTGAAATAGATAGCTAGTGTACATTGTTGATCCGTTTCATCGACAATGGACCCGTATTTGAGAATCTGTATTGGCCCTTAGTGAAAACACCGTCCATACTATGAGTAGGGGAAGTGAGGTTAGTGTGCATCAACATACCTAATATGGGGTTTCAAACTAAATTCCAGATGGTAGATTCAAATGGTTCTTATATATATAGAGAGAGAGAGAGAGAGAGAATAGGAAATGTGAACTTTTTTGAACTTTGAATTTGTGTAACCTTATGTTTCATCTTTATGTTTTGGATCTGTAAGGTTTGATTGAATGTATGATTGGTGGTGACATTGTAGAAGGAAAACTACAAAGGTTATCCAAAATCATGTAACATGAAATTCAGCAGTGCAAAAAAAAAAAAACTATGCTGCTGTGAATTGATTTCCTAATATTCATAAGTTATATACACCTGCGTCATGTTGACAGTTCGACATGATATCCAGAATCTTAATGTCTGGAGCTCATGTAATAGTTCCAATATCACTAGTTAAGAGTGTCTAAACCTATAATCAAAAGGTTAATATTGTGTATTGAGATCCAAATTCATAACAAAAGTAAAATTCTCAACTTTTTTATCCAAATAATATAAAAAATTATTAATTGCGAAAAAAAATGGAAAACATATTAATTACGAAAATAGACATTTATTACAGTGTTCTGATAGTGTCGTTTGACATATTGGCGATGCCAAACTGAAATGTGATGACTTAAAATATTCAAAGATTTGATATGTAAATTTTTTGTTTTGATTGACAGCTGGGAAAAGGCTTTAAGGTACTTCCTGGCAATGTGGCGGCACCAAACTTTAAATGGGTAAATTGTTTAATTAAACCAGTTTAATCAGTTTGTACTGGTTTGTAGGTCAACTAATTTTTTACCTCTCATCAGCTCGGTATTCTAGTCGATTCTCGATTCAACTGATCGATACAATCCAATTTAGATAACATTGAATTTTAGATTTTTTTTATTTTTTGAATTTAAAAAAGTTTTTTTTTTTTTTTTTTTAATTATAATCTTTTAATTTTATGTTTTTATTTAAAATATGGAAAAATAATTTTTAAAATTTTCCATGTACTTTTAAAATGTAAGAACCAAATTGACAAAAAAAAACTGTAAATATTGAGAGTTAAAAATGTTATTTTATCTTTGACATCATAAAGAAACCAATATTTTTAAATAAAAAATATAATGATTCAATGTCTCAAAATTAAAGTATAGGGACTAAATTTCAAATTTTAAAAAAGCATAGAGAGCTTTTAACATATTTAGCCCTATTTTTTATAAGAACTTTTATTTTTATTTTGGATTTCTTAAGGTATTATAAGAACTTTTTAACTAATATTAATTCTTGTGGAAATACAAATACATTAACAGAAAAGCCATGTGGAAATATATACAAGCCAATGAGCCAATCAAGAAAAGACATGTGGAAATATAAATACACGTCGTAACTTCAACTCAGCAACATTAACGGAAAGATAAAACAGGTTAATGATTTGATTTTCAAATCTAAAAAACTTAAATCATTTTTAAACAGTATAATCAGTTTTTCTCTCTAGGAACATGATCATGTCATCTGTGTTATTGTTTTTTCTTTTTCTTTTTTTTTTACAGAAGAGAAAAATACATAAGTAATTTTATTACAAGCATCAGTTTAGAGCAGAGGTCTAAGAACTCAACGGTGGTTCCTCTAAAGTATCACTCCATACTCGATCATGGGCCAAATTCGACAAATGATCAACACATTTGTTACCTTCACTTAAGATATGTCGAATTTTCACAACTCAACTTTTGTTGATCAAATCTAAGCAATCTTTAATCAATGTGTCTATTGTGTGATAATTCTGATAAGGTCTTTTCAAGAATTGGATCACCAACAAAGAATGGAGTTGGATAATCAAACACACTACTCCTAAGGTTTTAGCAAGGTATGGACTCACATACACCCCAAAGTTTAGCAACAATCCTATTAGTCACACTTATATTCAACATAAAATCCTCAACTCAATCACCATTTTCATTTCACAAGAGGCCACCAGTAGAAGCCATTTGAGAGCCGGACTTAATTACCCCATCTATATTCAAGAGGCAAACCCCAACAAGGGGTTTGCTCCATTGAACTTGGTGTGGCCCTCCAACGATCCTTGATGCAGCAAAGCTCGTAGTTTTACTGATATTTGTCGCAAGCCAATACACTTAGGGATAGATTGTATTTTAATCTTTCTACTGAAAAAGTAGGCAAATTAAAATTTAAATTTAAATTTAGTTTAAATTTGAAATAATTTTTAAATTAAAAACTAAGAGCCCAAAATAAAAGTCCAAAATGTTTACAAAATCCACTTACAAAATGTCCAATCACACTTAAAAGCCCAATTACAAATGCAAACTCAAATTGGGCTTAAATTTCAAATGACCCATTACAATTCAATCCAAACAAATGACCCAATCTGCTGCTTGTTCAGCCACCTCCACTCCAACCACTGGTATGCTGCCACGTCAGCACCTGCAGTCCCATCACCATCATCAGCCACCGACTACCAGCAACTTGGACTTCAACTTGCATCTGCCATGGCCACTGTAAACCTGCAAAGAAGAGACAAGCATTAATTTGAAAAACAACAAATTGTAATGATAGTTTGAAGGCTTTAAAAGCCAATTCGAAACAATTGTAAAGGGGGACGAACCCTTCTTTGAAAAAGAATACACAAACCCTCTTTGAAATCAATACACATTTGCGAATCCATTCCTAAAAAATCAATACAAATAGATTTTCAAGGTATTTGAGGAATCCAAGCAGAAGTAATCCATAGCAATAGAAGCATTCGAATAGGTACGAAACAGCAGAGATACATTCAAAGCAGTCCATATTCCAAGAGAAGTTGAATACAAATAGATCCAGATCAATCCAGGAGGTACATTCACTGCATGTTTAATGCCTTATTCAAAGTTAAAAAACGCATGCTTTAAATATGCTTACCTATATTAACCATCTCTGCCATCATTTATTATTCATTTTTTATTTTCAAAATGATTAAAAGATATTAATAGTAATTAATGATGTCATTTGTAATTTATTAATGATATTAGTGAAAAAGGTTTTGTAAAACAGGGGTAATAAATGTTTTAATACTAATTAATACAATAATAAAGATTTTATTAATAATATTTATTAATATTAATTAATAAAAAAAAGAAGACAAAAGGACTGAGTTCTTCCTCAATTTCGCATTGCCGAAGTAGCCGCTGGAGTCCACGGTGCTGCCTTTGTTTGTAAGACCCCCGTTGTTCGAACACATGCAAACAAACACCAGAAACAAGACAGATTTGAGAATAGAAATAAGAGTTTTTTTTTTTAAAAGAAAAATCAAAATTTTTTAAAACCAAAAGAAAGGGGCTGTGAAAGAAAAAAAAAAGTGCTTAAATTTTTTTCCCTAGATTTGAAAATCCAGATCTGAGATTTTTGTTAAAAAAGAAAGAAACAAATGATTTGGTTTAATAAACAAGGGTTGAAACATTTTTGTTTAAAAAAAAAAGAGAAAAACAAAAACAAAAGAAAAGAAAAGGAGTAACTTTTAAACTTACCGGGATCGGAGACGGAGGCGAGTGGAGGCCAGTGCACGAACGGCAGACCAGCGACAACGCGCGTCGCGGTGGACAGAAGAGCGCGTGTGTCAGGGCTCTTGGGAATGACCGGCGGTCGACTATGAAAGGTAGAAGAGAAAGGGGGTGAGAGATGAGAGAGAATGGAGAGAAAAAGGGGGATGCTTGTTTTTTTTTAAATGGTAACCAAATGATTTCTGAAGCAAAAAATATAACTTATAATCATTTTTCAAACGACGCCGTTTTGGAGTCTGATTTTATGTGCCAAAACGTCATCATTTC
Source organism: Gossypioides kirkii (assembly GCA_005610355.1). Lineage (NCBI taxonomy): Eukaryota > Viridiplantae > Streptophyta > Magnoliopsida > Malvales > Malvaceae > Gossypioides > Gossypioides kirkii. Next base: position 43,858,793 of record CP032253.1, on the reverse strand, counting down.
ATGCTTTTACCCATAGACTGAACCGATCCGACCCGACCCAACATCAAGATCCGCGTGTTTTTTATTAATGGTTTATTTATGCAATTAGTCCCTCTTATTGTTAATTTGTTTTAATTTAATCATTAAATCAAGTTCTGTTTAATTACAAAATTGGCCCAAGAATTTTTCATGATTTTCAAATTAGTCTTTTGACTTCAGGATGCTTGCGGGACTGCCACGTGTCACCTGTTTTTGATTTTATTGCCCTAAAGGTCCCTAAACTATCTATAAATTAAAATTTGATCCTTGAACTTCTCCAAAATTACATTTTAACCCTAAAACTTTCAAAAATTACACTTTTACCCTCGAAACTTCCAAAAATTACATTTTCCCCTAAATTTCCAAAAATTCCATTTTTGACCCTGATACTTCCAAAATTACCATTTTACCCTCGGATGTTTCAAAGTTTCATTTTTTATCCCGATTTTTTCAAAAATTACCGTTTTACCCTCGGATATTAAAATGTCATTTTTAAATCCAAATTTTTCCAAAATTACCATTTTTGCCCCCAAGAGTCCAAAATTACCATTTTACCCGCGAGTATCTAAAAGTCTCGTTTTCAATCCCGATTGCATCGTTTTGTTTCCTCATTAATATTTGCATTTATTTTATTATGCACTTGCATTTTATATTTTTTGCATACCATTATATCTGCTTATTTTACTTCGTGTTATTTAATCTCTCTTATTAACTGCTCATTCGTATTTAAAAAATTACACGTTCATTTTTGAAGTTATTTTAAAATCGAGGCAATGTTCTTTTCGTGTGGAAACTTTGAGAAATCATGCCCCAACGTGTCGGGTGCGATTTTTTCGTATAACTCGCACGAATCGAATATCCTTTTCCAAGTTTTTTTATGCTCGTTAACTTCGAGATTCCAAAAATGTCGTGTCCTAACGTGTTGGTCACGACTTTAATTCTTTACGAAAATCGAAGTAAACAGGCATTCCATATGCAAATTTCTCAAGTCATATATCCGAGGATTACATTTTAAATTAAATACGAAATTTTCAAGTTCTCAAAACATATATATCTATACAAATGATTTTAAAACAAAACGAGGCAATGTCTTTTCGTGTGAAAGCTTCAAAAAATCGTGCCCTAACATGTGTGGGGTGTGATTTTCGTAATTCATGCAAATTGGATATCCTCTTCAAAACCTTTCAAAACATCCTTCAATTTTGAAACTCCGAGAATATAGTGCCCTAACGGGTTGGTCACGACCTCTAGTTCTCATAGAGATTCGAAACACGGGGACGGGTTTTCTCAAAAGGGCCTTCCTTTGGAACCTTGCAAAGTTTTCTAAAACAAAGATCGTATTTTAAAACCTTATTCGAGTTTTTAAAGTTTTAACAAAATAAGACCCAAAAGTAGTCATATGGTACCAATTTTGGGCGTATGAGGGTGCTAATCCTTCCTCATGCGTAACCAACTCTCGAACCTGTTTTTCTGGATTTCGAAGACCAATATTTAAAAAAAACGTATTTTAAACGTTTTGCAGTGTTCCAATCACACCTAATAAAAGATTGGTGACGACTCTCATTTTTTCAAAATTTTAAAATAATTTTCGAAACCTCGTTTTAAAAATGGTTTCGACAGTTGGCGACTCTACTGGGGAGTTTTCAAATAAACGAGAGTCAAGTTAAAATTTATTATTTCCGGGTCTATTTTGAAAACTTTTAAAACTTTGATTTTGTTTAAAAAGCGATCCTCGGCATTATTGTGTAACTGTCTTGATATTGCTAGTATAGATTTGCATCCATATACATTTGGTACTTGCTACTACCCTTTTAAGTGGAAGCGGGAAACTACTCCTTCGTGAGGTCTTCACCTCCGTGCAGGATAGTGGATCGCTTTCGGGATTACAAAATACCCTTGTTTTCGTGAAGTTTTCACTTCCATGCAAACATGTGAGAAATGTGTCCCCTTAAACCGAACTCATCCGTATGAGCCTGTAATAGGTGAGGATCGAGGAATCTGCTGGTTTGAGTACCCTTTACTTTAGAACCCAAAACCATATTTAGTGAGCTATAAGTACTCGCCCTAGACGGAGTTACGCCGAGCCTTTTAGCATTTACCCGAGACAATTTCTTAGGTTCTGTGCTATATACTTGTATGTTGGTTTCATTATTACGTTCTGCTAACCGTGTTTGTTTTGTCTCTTTTACTTGCATTTGCATCATCATACAAGAAAAGGTGTTGATTTAAATTCGGTTATCAAACAGGCAGTTTCATCATGGGAGACGGATTTCTTAATAAAGTGGAAGATAACATAGCTTTGCGCTTATGGTCGAAGGAAAGCACAAAGTCAAAGAAGATTTAAAAGACTTGAAGGAAGATTATGTAAATTCGGTTCAAGATCCTTGAAAGGAATCAAGAAACAAGTTAGGGGTACTTTCGACAAGCTAAGAGACATGTTCGAGATAGAGATTACACAAACAATGAAAAGTGGCTGATCGCAAGTGAGCATTAGTCATCGAAGCTAATATGAACCAAGATCAGAGCGGGGACGAAATTGGTTACTTGAGCAAGGTAAGAGACACGATTATATTATTGCTTTTAATTGCAATATATTTTGAATCTGTTTGCATTGCATTCTCATAAAAAAGGTGTTGATTCATATTCTATTACCAAATGGAGAACTGGTCATAAGAAAACGAATTCCTTGATGAGGTACAAGTCAACGTGGTCGTGCATATATGGTCAAAGATAAAGGTGATGACCTGTCAAAAGGAATGAATGTCAGGGATTCAAGATTACACCCAAGTACATAAAAGCCATAGCAAGTTTGCTAGAGCTGAAAGAAGTATGGAAGACAAAACAAGGCAGATGTCTAATCATGCATATCTTGACTTACTTAATGCTAAAAGGAATAGGCATCGGTCCCGAGTTCTCACTTAGTATTAGAGTCCAATTTCTAATGGTTTCACACTTGGAAGATATGATACCTACGATAGAAGAGTAAATCGCTTTACCTTTTTGCCCAAGGATTCAAAACAATAAAGTTTACTTTGAACGTGGCAATCGTCCTTACCTACTTAAGGTTAAAATAGAGATTCACCTTTTTCAAGTCCTAACACGGTATTGGAATTCAACTTAGTCGCTTCATCTTCAGAAACATGGATATACTGTAGAAGAATACATTACATTGCTCCATTGCCTGAGAACTCAAGTTGATAAGGTCTACTCTAGACGAGCGAGCATTGGGTGGCAATCCTGATTAAGGAAAGAGAAGAGAACAAGTACATTACTTTGGAAAGCCTGCAAGGCTTAGTACACTCAAGTGAAAGAGAGAATGATGGCATCCTCATCTCAAACATGATTGAGTTAGTCGTTTTCCTTAAAGTGTCGGAGCACGTAGAGGACATGATTATGGACTCATTTTATCGGCTTGACAAAAGAATCACTCATGTCCTAGCAACCTCAGCCACTAAGCACCTGTCGAAGAAGGGGCAAAAGAAGGTGTATTGATTCACGGCTTTTGTTAGTATGGTACCGAGGCCGTTTGAAAAGTCAAAAAATTCTTATCGAAAATTCTCTAAAGACTACTCTCTGTTGACGGGATTTGTGACTGTTCAAAGACAAGACGATATTGCCAAAGACAATGGGAATAAACGAGAAATGATTTTAACACGCTTAGGGTCAAGTTTAAGATAGGGGCCATATTGCAAGCAAATTTGACCCAAATGCAAGAAATGACTAAATGCTTGTAGACTTTAGCCATTCAAGACTGATGTTTTAAACTCGAAATCAGGGGCGAACCAGAGCAAAAATTAAAGACTTTGAAAGCACGACCATATATGCTTCTGCCTAATGTAAAAGAATTTGCTTTCTAGTAAAGTTGTCTGATTGAATGGAATCAAGAATCAACACCTTGTTGCATACATTTTATCATTTCATGTGCATCTGCATTTCGTGCAATAAATAAGATTCCACATGATTGAAACACTCGTGTGTAAGAGAATCATTTACCCTAAAATAAAGGCTGAGAGACAACATGATAAATCAAGATGGGGGATGATAAAAATTTGAGAAAAAGTTATAGGGTTAAGAGTTCGCCCTTATACCTTTGGAAGTGATTTGGACAACTAGACTGTGGAGGAGCTTCCTGTAGTTTTTAGGACTTTTCCAGGAAAATATTCAGAATACACTTATCACTCCAAGCTTGAGAGTAATAGGGATCCTTTTATAAAGGGCAAATGACCACTATATTTTATTTCAAGAAAAATGATGCATTGTTTTGTCCTAATTGGCGAATATCTTACCAATTCTTTTCACTTGTTCATGTCATTCTTTCATTCAATTATTCTTTGGATCCCTTTTTCTTTATGCGGGGGCCCTTGATATCAAGGATATGAGCAACACTGCTGTTGACCTAAATCCTTTTGAGTAAGACATGTGTCCAGAAAAACTTTGAAGCTCTGAAAATGATTAAAAGTGTAATTTATCTCCCGATCTGCTACGGATGTTGGAGCAAGACCCAAAATAGACATCATCTTGAGGAGTCATGATTTTAAGTGAGAATTGAGATTTGAGTTTTTGAAAACAAGGCAAGCTGTCTCGAGAAATCCAAAGGTTTTTGCTTGATCCTATCAATGCATGCCAAGTTCAACGAACCGATGTTGTGACACATAGACTCTCTTAAAAGGAAGAATGTAATCAATTTCAACAGAAACTTGAAAAATTGAGGCTCGACGTGTTATCAAAAAAAAAAAAAGTCAAGATGAAAACCCGCAAAAGGCGTCTTGAAAATTTACTGCCCATCATCTTTCCATGTGAAGCACGGACACCATCGAGCCAACGTTGCAAAAGAGTTTCTAATAAGCATCAATTCATCCTCGTGATCATTGATTACTACTTCCCAGGCCAATTGGCGGTCAAGCAAATTATTGAAAATGAGAGATTATATGCCGGTATGAAATGATAAGAAAGGATCATACTCGGCGATGACTTGAATCTGAGCAACAGCATGAGAGCAAAGTCTACAACCAATTTAAGAACAAATATCACGACCTAGCACTACATTGAAAAAATAGGTGAATGAGGCACTCGAGGTGACCAATAAGAACATCAAAAGGACTCATAGCAGAGACCTACAAAGGCTTGACATGAGAAATAACCATTTGTCTTTGAAGTTATCGGGCTAGCCACTAGGGCGACACCTTTTGAACTAGAATAAAAGTCGTCTTACCCATTGGAATCAAATTTCCTTCCCTCCAAATTTAGTTAGAGCTGATGAAGTGGAATGGATTGGATCCAAATGTAGTCAACTAAATTTGATTGAAGAAAAGATACTAGAAGTCATCCGTCATGATTCAAATGACAAGGGTTTACAACAAAGAAGAATCTGCTCTATAGAACTCCACGAGAGAGCTCTAATTTTGAAAAGGACCTTGATTATGAAAGACTTCCAAGGAAAATGGATGAAAAATTAAGAAAGACCCTATGAGATGAAAAAAGTCTTTTTGGAGAAGCTTTAATTTTAATCAAAATGAATGGCAAAGACATGCCCAACTTTGTGAACTCGAATTAAATGAATAAAAGAAAAGAAAAAAGAAGAAGAAAAACAAAATAACAAAAAATAACAAAAACAACAACAAAAAGAAAAAGAAAAAGAAAAGAAGAGGTCGATGTGAAAACCCGTAATGGGCATCTCGAAACCTAAGGAAACTTGAGTTAAAAACTTGAAGGGATGGCTCAAATTCAAATAAAAGAGGCATTAAGTGGTCCTCTTTCTCAAAAGTAGCAAGGTGGAGAAACTTTACACCTTGAGGCGTTGACAAAGTACTCTAAATTTCATGAACACATGTCAAGCTCAGAATGGTCTTCGTCAAGTTTGCTCATTGAAGCTCATACTTTGATATCTAGGGCACCTAACCCCTTTCTTTATTCACCTTAGGTTTTTCAACTTTTGACCAATACATGTTGTTTTTAATCCTTTTGTGAGCTTGGCCTTTATGAAATTCATTCACCTTGCGATCATGTCCAAGCATTTCTGCATCAAAACAATGATCAATGAACCAATGACCTTCTCATTCATGCAAGCTTTAACCCTCAATCAAATTCAATTTCATCCTTTTCGTAACCAGATTCAAGCATGTTTGCATAACAGCTAATGATTTTAATCTTTTCATTCATGCGAGCTTTACCTCCAATAAAATTCATCCACCTAACCTTATTCTTTGTTCACTTTGTGTTTGGCAATTCTTTGACCAATATGAGTCATTTTTAATCTTTTCATTTATGCGAGTTTTGCCTCCAATAAATTTTCATTAGCCTTGCAATCATGCTCAAGCAAAATTTTACACAAAATTGTGATTATTGAACCAACGATCTTTTCATTCATGCGACCTTTGTTTGCAATCAAATTCAATTTCATCCATAGCCTTGATGCAAGCATCTTTGCATTTGAAATAACGGTTAATGGTAAACGATATAAGGAATAAAAGGATTTCTGCATATTGTCTGGAAAATTTCTAAATAGTACAGGGACCTGAAACAGGACCACTAGTTAGAAATAACCCGAGGGTTAGAAAGGTCTCAAAACAAATAGTCCAAATTACGACTACCTCTTTAGGTTTCACAACAAAGATACACATACACAAAACATGATAACACATCAGTGATAGGACTTAGATAAACGATGAACGATGTCGATTAAGGACTCTAAATAAAATCACTTCTCAAAGATGACATTTTGTATTCATCATTCATACTCACCTATTTAGGAGCATTTTGACTTATTCTAAGCATGGCATCCTAGAGAAACTGGCCTACCTAGAGGCCCATTTGAGCATATTCTACAGGTCTCAGTACCATGAAACATGACGGGAAAGATATTAAACCGTAACGGTAAATCTAGTACCACGAGGATTTGAAGAGGAAAGGATTAAGTCGCAATAACGAACCTAGTACTTTAGAAATATGCCGAGAAAAGACGAATTCACTATAGGATCCCATTCTCCCTAGAGTTGCAATGGAATGGAATGAAGTTATATCGACAACCATTTTCTTACTTCAAATTTGGGGCAGATTATGATCATTTGATCTTTTACCCCAAGTTGGGGCAGATCACCATCAATCAATTTTACTCCAATCGCGGAGTAGTTTACGATTATACACAAACAGTGAGGTGATCATCTTCCTGATAAGATACAGAGAAGTGTACTAACTCAACGCTCAAATACGAGTAAATCTTCGAACCCTAGCTTCCTGATGAGATACTAAGAAGCAGGTTGAAGCAATAAAATGGTTAGCTTCCTGATGAGATACAGAGAAGTGGACTAAATTCGTCTTCTTGAGGAGATCCAGAGAAGCGAATTAAAACAAGTGATACGATCATCTTCCTGATGAGACACTGAGAAGAAGACCAAATTAAACCCAAGCTCAATGGGAGCAAATCTTCGAATCCCAGCTTTCTGATGAGATACTGAGAAGTAGGTCGAAGCCATGAATGGTTAGCTTCCTGATGAGACACTGAGAAGTGGACCAAATTAGTCTTCTTGAAGAGATCCAAAAAAGCGAATTAAAACAAGTGATGCGGTCATCTTCCTGATGAGACACTAAGAAGAATACAAAATCAAACCCAGGCTCAATGCTAGCAAATCTTTGAACCCCAGCTTTCTGATGAGACACTGAGAAGCAGGTCGAAGCAATAAATGGTTAGCTTCTTAATGAGACACTGAGAAGTGGACCAAATTCGTCTTCTTGAGGAGATCCAGAGAAGCGAATTAAAACAAGTGATGCAGTCATCTTCCTGATGAGACACTAAGAAGAAGACCAAATCAAACTCAGTTTCAATGCGAACAAATCTTCGAACCCCAGCTTCCTGATAAGATACTGAGAAGCAGGTCGAAGCAATAAAATGGTTAGCTTCCTGATGAGATACAGAGAAGTGAACCAAATCCGTCTTCCTGTGGAAACCCAGAGAAGTGGATTAAAACAAACGACGCGGTCATCTTCCTGATGAAATACTGAGAAGAAGGCCAAGTTAATGAAATCAGACTCAAAGGCTACGGTGATGAGTTCCAAATCTCCTTGAAATTTCAAGAGAACGGAGTGAAATTACAGTAGCAAATTTTGTCTTTTTTGAAGATTACCGTGAAGCAGGATGGAACTAACACATCAAAGATGCAGAGGTAGATACGACAAAATTGAACGATAAATAAAGCGAAGGGTAGACCCATTGAAAGAAGAGCAGCAAAGAAATGGAACTTGACAAAATTGGACTTTCTTTTGGTCTTTGCTCTGTTCTTGTTACACATCAACGAGCAAAGAGGGGTAGCTGTTGAAGCCCAATTTTGACCGGGCTTAAACTTTGGGTCAATTTTAATTTAAGTTTAAATAGATTTTAGATTTATTTTTAAAATTAAATTTACTTTAAATTTAAATTTAGTTTGAATTTGAAATAATTTTTAAATTTAAAACTAGAAGCCCAAAATAAAAGTCCAATTACAAAATGTCCAAACACACCTTAAAAGCCCAATTACAAATGCAAACCCAAATTGGGCCCAAATTTCAAATGACCCATTACAATTCAATCCAAACAAATGACCCAATCTGCTGCTTGTACAGCCACCTCCACTCCAGCCACTGGTATGCTACCACGTTAGCACCTGCAGTCCCATCACCATCATCAGCCATCGACTACCAGCAACTTGGACTTCAACTTGCATCTGCCATGGCCACTGTAAACCTGCAAAGAAGAGACAAGCATTAATTTGAAAAACAACAAATTGTAATGATAGTTTGGAGGCTTTAAAAGCCAATTCGAAACAATTGTAAAGGGGGACGAACCCTTTTTTGAAAAAGAATACACGAACTTCTTTGAAATCAATACACATTTGCAAATCCTTTCCTAAAAAATCAATACAAATAGATTTTCAAGGTATTTGAGGAATCCAAGCAAAAGCAATCCATAGTAATAGAGGCATTCGAATAGGTAAGAAACAATAGAGATACATTCAAAGCAGTCCATATTCCAAAAGAAGTTGAATACAAATAGATCCAGATCAGTCCAGGAGGGTACATTCACTGCATGTTTAATGCCTTATTCAAAGTTCAAAAACGCATACTTTAAATATGCTTACCTATATTAACCATCTCTGCCATCATTTATTATTCATTTTTTATTTTCAAAATGATTAATAAAGATATTAATAGTAATTAATGATGTCATTTGTAATTTATTAATGATATTAGTAAAAAACGTCTTGTAAAACAGGGGTAATAAATGTTTTAATACTAATTAATACAATAATGAAGATTTTATTAATAATATTTATTAATATTATTAATTAAAAAAAAGAAGACAAAGGGACTAAGTTCTTCCCCGATTTCCCACCGTCGGAGTAGTGCCGGAGTCTGCCGTGCTGCCTTGTTGACTTTGTTCAAAAGACCCCTGTTGTTCGAACACATGCAAACAAACACCTGAAACAAGACAGATTTGAGAATAGAAATAATAGTGTTTTTTTTAAAAAAAAAAAAGAAAAATCAAAATTTTTTAAAAACAAAAAAAAAGGGCTGTGAAAAGAAAAAGAAAGTGCTTAAATTTTTTTCCCCAGATCTGAAAATTCAGATCTGAGATTTTTGTTAAAAAAGAAAAAACAAATGATTTTTGTTTAATAAACAAGGGTTGAAACATTTTTGTTAGAAAAAAAAGAGAGAAAAAGAAAAAGAAAAGAAAAGAAAAGAAAAGGAGTAAATTTAAACTTATCGAGATCGAAGACGGAGGCGCGTGAAGACGTGCATGGACAGGTATGGACAGTAGGCTAGCGACGACGCGCAGCGCGATGGACGAAAGAGCGCATGTAGTCAGGGCTCTTGGGAATGGCCGACGATCGGCCATTGAAGGTAGAAGAGAAAGGGGGTGAGAGATGAGAGAGAATGGAGAAAAATAGGGATGCTGTTTTGTTTTTTTTTAATGGTAACCAAATGATTTCTGAAGCAAAAAAATATAACTTATATACCCTCTTTCAAACGACGCCGTTTTGGTGTCTGATTTTATGTGCCAAAACGACGTCGTTTCATGCTTTTACCAATGAACTAAACCAATCCGACCCGACCCAACATCAGGATCCGCGTGTTTTTTATTAATGGTTTATTTATCAATTAGTCCCTCTTATTGTTAATTTGTTTTAATTTAATCATTAAATCAAGTTCTGTTTAATTGCAAAATTGGCCCAAGAAATTTTCATGATTTTCAAATTAGTCCTTTGACTTCAGGATACCTGTGAGGCTGCCACGTGTCACCTGTTTTTTATTTTATTGCTCTAAAGGTCCCTAAACTGTCCATAAATTGAATTTTGATCCCCAAACTTCTCCAAAATTACATTTTGACCACAAAACTTCCAAAAATTATAGTTTTACCCTCAAAACTTTTGAAAATTACACTTTTACCCCCGAACTTCCAAAAATTCCATTTTTGATCCTGATACTTCCAAAATTACCATTTTACCCCCAGATGTTTCAAAGTTTCGTTTTTTATTTCGATTTTTCAAAAAATTATCGTTTTACCCTCGAATATCTAAAATGTCATTTTTAATCCTAAATTTTTCCAAAATTAGCATTTTTGCCCCGAGAGTCCAAAATTACCATTTTGCCCTCAGGTATCCAAAAGTTTCGTTTTCAATCCCGATTGGATCGTTTTGTTTCCTCATCAATATTTGCATTTATTTTATTGTGCACTTCCATTTTATATTTTTTGCATATCATTCATCTGCTTATTTTACTTCGTGTTATTTAATCTCTCTTATTAACTTCTCATTCGTATTTAAAAAAATTACACGTTCATTTTCGAAGTTATTTTAAAATCGAGGCAATGTTCTTTTCGTGTGGAAACTTCAAGAAATCATGCCCCAACGTGTCAGGTGCGATTTTTTCGTATAACTCGCACGAATCGAATATCCTTTTCCAAGTTTTTTTATGCTCATTAACTTCGAGATTCCAAAAATATCGTGTCCTAACGTGTTGACCACGACTTTAATTCTTTACGAAAATCGATGTAAACGAGCATTCCACATGCAAATTTCCCAAGTCATATATCTGAGGATTTTATTTTAAATTCAATACGAAATTTTCAAGTTCTCAAAATATATATCTGTACAAATGATTGTAAAACAAAACGAGGCAATGTCCTTTCGTGTAAAAGCTTCGAAAAATCGTGCCCTAACGTGTGGGGTGTGATTTTCGTAATTCATGCAAATTGGATATCCTCTTCAAAACCTTTCAAAACATCCTTCAATTTTGAAATTCCGAGAATATAGTGCCCTAACGGGTTGGTCACGACCTCTAGTTCTCATAGAGATTTGAAACACGGGGACGGGTTTTCTCAAAAGGCCTTCCTTTGGAACCTTGCAAAGTTTTCTAAAACAAAGATCGTATTTTAAAACCTTACTCGAGTTTTTAAAGTTTTAACAAAATAAGACCCGAAAGTAGTCATATGGTACCAATTTTGGGCGTATGAGGGTGCTAATCCTTCCTCATGCGTAACCGACTCTCGAACTTGTTTTTCTGGATTTCGAAGATCGACATTTTTAAAAAACGTATTTTAAATGTTTTGCGGTGTTCCAATCATACCTAATAAAAGATTGGTGGCGACTCCTTTTTCCAAAATTTTTAAAATAATTTTTAAAACTCATTTTAAAAATGATTTTGATAACCCTTTATTAATTTTTTTTATTAAGTAATGACGTGAAACATGCTAAAAATTATTTTTTATGGGTAAACTATAGAAAGGGTCACCCTGTTGGAAAAACAAGTTTGGAAAACGCAACGAAAAATAAATTTAAGTGAAAACCAGAGTTTAAATTTTTTTCAAAGAAATAGAACTAAAATAATAAACACTTAATCAAAATTATACTTTTTTATTCGTCCAGAATGAACGCTTCAACTGAGTAGTCTTCTCCATTATCCTCTAGCTCACATTAGACAATTGTGGGCTCGCTTCGAATCAAAAAAATTCCACAAAATTACCAGCGGAGAAATTTTGCAATTTCTCTAAACTAATAAGTCAAGTTATAAATAAAAAATATATATCTAGAAATCTTTTCAAATAATTTCTTCAAAAAATTCTCTCTCTACAACTTTCTCTTAAATTTAAGTTTGTGAAAAATAATGACACAATGCTCTATTTATATAGGAAGAGTTTAGAAAGTTCAACTAAGATCAAACTTAATCACTTTAATTTTAAATTAATAAAATACTATCAATATAAGTATAAATTAAATTAATATAAAATTTATTAAAATAATATTATTTTTGAAATAATTAATCTAAAATCAAATTATCTGATAGAGTCCTAGTAGAAGTGTATTAAAATCAGTCATTGTAAGCGTGACACCTTCATGGCACCCCAACTTGATTCAGTCTGGGTCAAAGATGGCTCGATCGGTCCGATCCAACCACCGGTTGGGTTGTCGGATCGGTTTCACATATCGAGCCTGATTCGACCAATTTTGGGTCTTAATCTCGATTTTTGGCTCTCAGTTCCAATTTTCAATCTCAAGTTCAATTATCCATTGGGTCAATTGTCTAACTTGAAAATTAATTTCCAAAATATCATATTTATTTTAATTGATTTGATTAATTTAATTTTGCTTGATCAAAATTAATTTGCCCAAAAAGCACTGAGATTTTTCAAAATTAATTTTCAAGAAAATTCTTTAATCAAATTCTCTAGTTGAACAATTCTCACAACCACCCAATTTAATTCAATATTAAATAAATCGACTCAATTAAATTATTTCCAAAGTCATAGAATTTCTTTCTGATTCAAATGCAATATGATCGAGCTTTTGTTGAGCTAGTGGAGGGACTAATTGGACATGTACAATTAAGATCTAATAATTACAATTATGTCTAGAAGTATCGTTCCGATAACTCACAATTTATTTAATCATGGTGTTGGTCTATAAGAAGTACAATGGTTGAAAACTCCTTATTGTATACTATTTACGAAAGCAAATCATCCAACTGCTTTGTTGTCCAATGATCTCGTCATGTGTGTGTTACCCTTATATGATATCATTGATTCTATAGAGGCCCAATTTTAATCGGGCCCAAAAAATAAAATAAAAATTTCAAATTAAATTTTAATTTAATTTAAAAAGTCCATTTACAATTAAAAAAACCCAATTACAAGCTCAATCCCAAATTCAACCCAAAACCCAACCCAAGTCAAAACTTGGCCCAAAAACCCCGAAACCTTAAAAAAAAAAAAAAACCCTAATTTGCCTAAGCCTCCAGCGTCGTTCTCGTGTCCATGTCAACATGCGCCACATCAGCACAACAACGCCACGCTCATCACTCAGCACCACGTACTCTTGATCTGCTACTGCTGACCTGTCCGCTCGTCGTCTGATTCTCTCGTGGTGTTCTTTGCCCAGATCCCCCACCAATCGCCCACGCGGCACAGGATGGGTGTTGACCCAAAAAACCTCACCACTCCGGTGATACCTACAAAAGGAAGAAAAGAAAAGAGCAAAATAGACAACACAGGCGACAATGACAAATAGGGCAAAAGAATAGTGTTTATGTAATTTATTTTGGGTATAAAAGCCATTACTTTGAATCTGTAAAAAACACAGAACAAAAAATCGACACACGAAATCAATACAAGCAAAAAAAAATCAAAGAAATCAAATAAGAGCAGAGATATTCAAAGAAATTTGAAGGTATTATACTCAGTTTATTTTATCATTTTCGAATAAATAAATAAATATATATAAAAGAAAAAGGGTTAAGAAGATTAAATCTGGTTTTAAAAGTTTTCAAATTCAAATCTAAAGTTTTTTTAAAAGGGAAAATAAAAAATCAGAACTTTTGCTTTTAGTTTCAAATATGGGATTTTGCATCCAAATTTGAATTTTTTTCAAAACAAAAAAAAAAATAAGTGAAAATAATAGAAGAGCCAAAATCTTTCGTTCTTCAAAATATTATTTGGATTTATTCTTATTTTAAAAAAAAATGATGATATAAAAAACAAAAAAGAAATAAAGGAATCAAGAAACAGATTTTAAAAAAATCAAAGGTTTGATTTTTAAAATAATTTTTTAAAGATCAAGTATGATTGTTTTAAAAAAACTTAGGACTAGATCTATTATTTTTTTAAAAAAGAGGAATTTAAGAAAAAGAGTTTTTATCAGACCATCGTGAATGGTGATTCGTTGATATCGAAGAACAGTGGTGATCGGCGGACTGAAAGATTGAGCTCTCGTCGGAGATGACTAGATTTTTTTTTTTAAAAAAAGGAGAGAAAATTTTGTTTTTTGGAAGAAAGAATGGAAAAAATGCATTCTTTTTTTGAAAATTTAGTTTAAATATTCTAAGGTAAACGGCGCCGTTTTGTCCGTTTTGTCCAAAGGTTTAAAGGCAAAACGCTGTCGTTTTACGACAACCCGAGGCGTACTCGACCGCCTCAGCTTAGCTTAGATCCGCGTTTTTTTTAGGTTTGGGGAAATTATTTTACAAGTCCTTCCGCTTTTTTTTGATCTCAATTTCGTCCTTTAACCTATTTTCACATCTATTTTAAATTTGGACTTGCATTTCTTTATTTTTCACAATTTAGTCCTTTGACTTTGAACGCATACGACGCTGACAAGTGTACGGGTTCGAGGAAAATTTTTGTTTAGTCCCTGATCTTTTCAGAAGTGCATATTTGAGTCCTGAACCATCCTTTTTTTATATATTTCGCCCTAAATCTTATTTTCTTTTAATTCAACCCTCAAATTGTTTATTTTTTTGAATTTACCCATTTATTCTTTTTTTAATTAAACCTCTTTTATTCCTATTTTAATTAAAATCTAACTCTTTTGTTCTTTATTTTTAAGGAAGCCTTCGATTATGTTTCTTTTATGTTGTTTTTAATTTTTTTAATTTTTTATTTTATCATCAAATCTTTTTAAAACATAATCCTTTCGTCATTTTATTTGTTTTTATTTTTTATTTTATCATCAAATCTTTTTAAAACATAATCCTTTCGTCATTTTATTTGTTTTGCTCCTATTTATATTTATTTCTTATTTTATGTCATTAATATATATTTGCTTATGTTTTTTTATCATTTTTTATGAATTATGCGAATATTTGTTCATCTTTTATAAAATACTTTAAGAAATTGAATTGTATATTGTTCTTTACGTAAATTATTTTCTTAAAATAAAGCAATGTTCTTTATTTTAGGAATTCGGAGAATAGTGCCCAAACGTGTTGGGTGCGATTTTTCTTCAAACCTAAATAGTCGAACATTCTATTTCAAGAAATCGAAAAATTGCTAAAATGTTTTACAAAAAAAAAACATAAGCTATTTAAAAATAAAGGTAGTGCTTTTTTATTTGGGGATTAGAAGAGATTGTGTCCTAACGTGATGTGTATGATTTTTTTTAATACAAAATAATTGAGTATCCTATTTAAAACCAATAATTTCTCGATATTCCGTTATTTTAGGGGATTCAAAATTGTGCCCTAACGTGTTGGGTATGATTTCGTTTTGAACCTAAATGATTAAATATCTTATTTAAAAAATATATATTCGAAACTCGTTTTTTTTTTAAAAAGAGAGAAAAAAATGGTTTCGACAGATTTCTTTGAGTTAAATTCGTCCACTCAACACATTTTTATTTTATCTCATTGTCATCATTGTGTCTTCTTAATGATTAATATGATCATTACCAACAAATGACAGTGATAAATTGCTCGTTTGAAAATAAGCAACTTGTGGTCACGTTCCATATTTATTAATACACACAATGCTAATGAAAGGATATCATTAACTCTTTAATTGAGCAATGAATTGCATTGTTGCTAGTAAAATCATACTAAACACAAATCATATATCCAACATACCAATTATAGACTCAATCATATTTAGAACATAAACCTCTATTTAAATCAAAATACATAAATTATATACACATAATCAGTACTAACTTAAGTAAATCACTCATTGGATACTAACCTAGAACTTGATTTGATTGCCATAAAAGTATTTAAAAAAAAAACAAGCCCCAAATCTCATTTTCAACCTTAAACATCAATGACTACTTTCCCTTTGCCCTCCACGATCCGCACCTTACCCAAATTCCTGATCTCAACCGTTAATAATATTCCAAACTCACGGCCAAAATTTAAATTTTTGAATGGCGAATTTGATCCGCGTCATTTCCTTTCAACACAAATAAGCTTTCTCCATTTCCCTTATAAATTTCCCTCACTTAATAAAAAAATCAACATGATCCAAACGAAGAAATAGAAATTCAAATATTTTACACCTCGTAAAATTTATTTGCTGAATCATGGCCGCCGCTACCGCCTCCGCCGCAGCTTCCGTCGCGAAGAAGAAAACCGCTGGTGCTATGAAGCCGAAGTCTGCTTCTTCACATCCTCCTTTTCTTGAGGTGCTTTTTCCCTCTAGAAATCCTAGGTTATTCTCTCGTTGGAGCTTTTAATCTGATTTTTGTTAATTATTGATTTCTGCAGATGATATCTGATGCGATCCTTTCGTTGAAAGAGAGAACAGGATCGAGCCAATATGCCGTCGCGAAATTCATTGAAGAAAAGCATAAGCAATTGCCCTCGAATTTTCGGAAGATTTTACTCGTTCAGGTGAAGAAATTTGTTGCTTCGGGGAAGCTTGTTAAGGTCAAAGCCTCCTACAAGCTCCCTCCGGCCTCCGCCGTTGCTAAGAAGCCTGCCACCGCGAAGCCGAAAGCTGCCTCTGCTGCTGTTAAATCGAATCCTAAGATAGTCAAAGCCCCGGAAAAACCGAAAGCGAAATCAAAAGTTGCAACGCCTGTGAAAGCAAAGGCCAAAGCTGCGGTGAAACCTAAGGCTAAAGCTAAAGCAGTGACTAAGCCAACTAAGGTGGCGAAGACGGTCAAAACGAGTTCAAAGGGAAAGAAAGTAACGGCTCCGGTAAAGATGAAAGCGGTGGTACACTAATTTATGATGAGTTATAAGTTTGATATGATTCAATTTCATACTAAAATATTTAATTAGGAAATTTAATAATATTTTGAATTGATGTTTTAAATTTCACTCATTAAAAATTATCTTTATTTAATAAAATATGACTAATAAATCTCTTGAATAAAATTTAATTATTTTATCAATAAAATAATATTCCAATTGAAGTAATTATATTTTTATTAAATTAATAGGTTTATTTATATAAAATAATTATAATTTCAGATTGGTACACTATTGTAAACAACTAATTTAATAAACCCTGAATAATATTACTTGGAAAAAAATTATCTATATAATTTAGATGTAAAATATACTAAAATATAAGCTTGACAAGATTATAATAATGGATAAGTCAACAAAAATCACCTCACGTTCTCCTATTGTATATAATGTATATCGTATAAATCTCATATATATATATATATATATATATATATATATATATAATGAAAAAGAAAAGAATGTAGATGTAATTAAATAAGGATTATATTTCAATGAATACAACTATTTTTGAATCTTTTTATAAAAGCTTTCAAAAAGACATGTGTGTCTTTCTTGGTATTTTATTTGTAGACGCAGTTATTAGAAATTGACAAAAGAATTGAGTTTGTAAATATTTTGTTCTTTTCGGATACCTTTAGATTCATTTTACTTGTTAGAATAATTCAAGTGCAATCACATTGCTTCTAACATCAAATGCAAGCATTGTATGTTGAAGAGATTTAAGAATTGTTAAAATAGTTTCTACGAAATGCTTTGCCTTTGTAAATTTATAAATCCACCGAATTTTTTATCCAACAAGCTGACGCACCTTAACACACTCTCACCTATCATCTCGGATTACGTTGTTTCCGCAACTTCCAGCAAATGCCCATTCAATTATGTCAATGTCACAACCTCAGCAGCGACGTAGCAAAATTTGAGACAATTGAAGATACAAGAAGAAAGAAAAGTTGTGATTTCGTAATCTGTCATCCATAGTCAATGCTGCGGAAGCTCAAATGGGGGTTCAATGCAACACAATTTGTGAGATTGAAGCCTATTATGAAGAACATGGAACTTGGTTGGTCCAAATTAGAATCAATCTCTCTTTCATATATCACAAGATTATATATATATATATATATGTAACCATATAACTTACAGAACATATACATTTCACGTTCCCACAAACCACTTTCAAATATTGTAAAAAAAACAAATTAAATTACAAAAAGAGAAAGGAACACAAGTCATTTCTGCTGACAACAAAACACGCTCATTCCTTTCACCACATTCATCATATTGAACTAGGGAAACTCAAGCCCATTTTCCCTGTTTACGAGTTAGTGAATAACCACATCTTCATGATTGAACCATGATGTTAGCGTTCCTCTGCTGCTCCGTGAGTTTAGCCGTCGAGGCTTTCCTCGCATCTTTTACCTGCTTTGCCCTATCTTTCAACTTCCCACCTCTCTCTCCACGCACCTCACCCTTGCTTTTCTCCTCATGTACAGTAGTGGACCGTTCCCTAAGGTTACCAAAGCTGTGGCGGTGAGCCCGGCAGCAACCTTTTGCCTTTTCATCCTCGGTTGAGGGGACTACGTCGCTACAACTCTTTCTCCGGGTAAGATTTGGTGACTTTGGCCGAGTCAATGGCAGCTGAAATGAAATAAAAGCAACAAGGAAATTGTTTCATCCCACAAATCACGTAAGTAAAACCCAAATGATTGATATCCTAAATGAATATGAAAGTCCATTCCATTCTACGTTTTTCATTTTTGTCTAGTCTACCTACTTCAAAGACTCGTAGTGAAACAAGGAGAAAAGATTCAACAGAATACCTTCTTCAGTTCAACCTTTGGTGGAGGTCCTTCATAGTAGAAACTAGGTACCGGCTTTGCTTTGACAAACAGGCCCTTTCGAAGCTGCTTGATGGTTGCCTCTTGTTCTTCCTGCAACAAAGCATGGAGGGTGGATTTTGTTAAGTATCAAAATGTATAGGTCCAAGCAGACTGACTCTAGTAGAACTGTCAATAGAAGATATTTTAAACAACATGTATGTACCCTGAGCCTGGCCTCATACTGGCTTCTCTCGGCCTCCAGAGCTTGGTGTTTTTCCTCTAACTTCTGGTAAAACTGGATTGAAAGAAATTATAAATATTAGGATTAGGATTAGGATTAACTTGGTATGAAATGAGGAGAAAAAAGCATCATATAGAAATCAAATAGCAACTGTTTGAACAAAGAACGTACCTCCTTCCGTTTCTCAGCTCGTTCAGCACTTCTAAAAGTTGGAGCAGTCCCAATAGTTACCCTCGATCTAGAAGTTCGTACAGATGCAGCAGTACTAGACACAGCTAAGGAAAATTCAACTAAAACAATAAACATCAATTCCACTACAACTTACCTTCCTGCTAAAGAGTGAAAAAGATAAAATAAAGGAGAGTTTCCATGGGAAAGTCCCTCAACAATTTATTAAAATGATAACTGCAAATAACAAGATCATAGCATCATGTCTTCTTAACACCAAAAATAGGATACGAGGAAGTGACGGACCAATTATCTTCTTCATCAGTATGCTTCCTTGATATCAAAGGAGTCTTTGGAGAGTTTGTCTGAAAGAAAAGGAAAAAAACTGACTAGTTCAGTACCATGCGCATAGCCAAAAAATATCACTTATTGTATGTTCCTACTTGAAGTGAATGTCATTCTCCTACCGATCAAGCCTCTTACATAGAACAGTACTTAACCAAGTTGTCTTAACCCAACCATGATCAGGTTCAAGTCATCCAAAAGTCCATATTGGGTCATAAAATTCATCTTGAGAATTGTAGTTACCTCAGAATCCTTGGTAGGGAAAGGTGGAGAGTCACCATTTGCAATGCCATTTGCACCAGGGGATTTCGATGCTGGGGGACTTGACTTCTTTTCCACCACACCATTTGATTTCACTACTCCGTTTGGCTTATTGTCCACTTGCACACCTCTGAGTTCCCTCCCCATTACACTGCATTAGACATAAGTTGAGCATCAAAATGCTATGAAAATGGATATCTTTTTAGCTC
The DNA here is from genome assembly GCA_005610355.1 of Gossypioides kirkii. NCBI lineage: Eukaryota > Viridiplantae > Streptophyta > Magnoliopsida > Malvales > Malvaceae > Gossypioides > Gossypioides kirkii. The sequence continues at coordinate 43,838,742 of CP032253.1, read as the reverse complement.
GGAGAATGCGAACTACACGTTCTTTTACTTAAACATATGAAGAAAATGCAGGAAACAAGGAACAAAAAACGTAAACAGATAATTGGTTTCCATTTTGTGTCAATATGCATTAGATAACAGCTGCAACATGCACTTCCGGGTTGCCAAAATAAGAACTGCACCGAGAATGATAAGTAATACATGATTATATAAGAGACTCAAAACAAGTTTCCTTGTGCATGTATAACCGGCAGAATAAAAGCTCATGTATCAAATGAAACCTAATTTCATGTAGATCGGCGCACGATCTGCAGTATGAATACAAAATAGATATTCTTTTCTAATACAAAGAATCCTTTTCATAGTTCCAAAATTTGCAATACTTTCACTTTGTTTAAACCTTGGGATACAAAAAAGGTTCCCAAAGAAGAACCTAGAAGAGGATTTAGGGAATGATTTGGAAGTCACATGGAACAAGAAATGAAACCTTCAAATACAAAATAAAAGGAATTTAAGTCACTATTTTGGTATACAAAGATGTCTCCTACACATATGGTTGTAAACAAGTAAAGCACAAAAAGGAAAAGATATCCAAGAAAAAGAAACAAAACCTCTTCTTTTGAATGAACAGAGAATTGAAGATCTATGAAGCCAAAAACAGGAAAAGTATCATCGTTCAGGTTAGCTTACAAATAAAAGTAAATTATAAGGGAACAGAAAAGTCATGTTCATCTAGAAACAGGACAAACAGAGAAGTAAAATTTAGGAGCCTCAAATCAAACAACCCTTTTTAAGAATAATTAAATGAATCCTGCAATAGCTAAAACAAACATAAGGGAATTCAAAAAGTCAATAACCAAGAGAAGTAAAGCTTTTTTGCAAGACTCCTCATTTCTTGGAGAAAAATTCTCACACACACACACAAAAAAAAATTGCATTTAACTTAAGATAGCTAAAAGGATTCCACAAATCCAACACTTGTAGACCAAACTGAGAAAACCCATAATCATAAAACCATAGATGGACAAAGAGAAAAGGAGAAAAATTTACCAGAACTCTTCATTTCTTTGAAAACTTTCACATAAAACAAACATAATAAGAAAAAAGAAAAAGAGTTCCACAAATCCAACACCTTTTGACCAAACTGAGAAAACCCAGAATCAAAAAAACCATAGAAACTTACCAAAACTCTTCGTTTCTTTGAAAACTTTCACATAAAACAAACAGACCTGATGAATAACAATTAAACAAGGAAAAAAAAACCCAGAAAACCTGATGAGAAAGAAGAAACATACCTTGAAAAAACAGCAACAAGGAAACTCAGTTAAACAGATCAAACCACATTGCTTATGTTAAAAACCGACAAAAAAATGAACAGCAAAAAACCCAAAACAAAACCAAACAAAAAAGGATAAGCACTTTGATTCACTTACAGGTTTTTTTTTTTTTTCTAGCTTGATCTGACAAAATCTTGAAATTCTTTTCCTCCCTTCCTCCTCCTTCTTTTCTTTCCGTACAGTTTCTCTCTCTTTTCTATTTTAGTGTGCCAACAACAGAAGGTTTTCCTTTGATTTAGCTCTCTCCCCAGGCTTTGAAAGCTGTGTTTTTTTCTTTCTTTTTAATTCTTTATAATGTTGAGTTGTTGGTTATTTATAGGGGACAGTTTTTTCAGTTTTTATCTTTTATGTGTTAAACGCCACCTTTTTGGTCTTTCACGGCGTTACCATTTACATTTATTAGTCTACACATACTATTTTTATTGATTATTGGTTATATGCTTTTTTGCCATAATAAATATGTTTTTTTTTCTAATTTTGGTTTTTTTTATGAGTTGGCATCAAACTTGGATTCTATAATTTAATAGATTAATCTTTTCATTTTCTTAACTTATTAATTGTTTTCTTCAATTAAATTTTAAAAAAATAAAATAGTTGGAAAAAAGAGAGATAAAAGCACATTAATTACATAAATAAAAAATAAAGTAAACTACAAAAATAATTACTTTTATTTGTTTCAGGTTATATTTTAATCACTTATGTTTGAAATGTTACGTTTTAGTCACTTACGTTACCATTTTGTTACGCAGTAGACACTTTATCGTTAAGTTTAGTTACCTCCCTAACGGCAATCCTACGTGACAGACTAAATGGGTTTTAAATGTCAACTTGAATATTCAATTGGAATGAGAATAGTTTTCCAGTCGAAATGGAAAAAAAAAACTAAAGAAAAAAGAAATAAACGATTTTTCTCTTTCAATTTAAGATGTAATTGATTTAAAATTTTTAATTAATTAAATTTATTTAATTAAAAACTTATTCCCGTCCCAATTGGATATTCAAGTTGGCATTTAAAATCCATTTGGACAATCATATAATATTGTCGTTAATGAGGTAACGGAACTTAACAATAGTGACTATTTTTAAGTTTAACCTAAAAAGTATTAGACATGGGAGTAGCTAATCTTGATTAGGTCAAACATATAATTTAAAATAAAAAGAAAATTGCAGAACTAGCCATGTTTTTAATGGGAATTAAAATATTTGTAAATTAAGAGCTTATTTAAATGTCTCCCCCACCATCTTGTTGTGCCATTAAATAATTTTCTTTAACCTATGCTTGAATCAATAATATTGTATTTATATATATAATTCAATAAAATAATAAAAACTCTTTGGCATGGACATACATGTCATCCTTGATTAAGAATTTCCGCAATTAAATAAAGAAAAATACCAATAGTTCTTATCTGGTATTTAGATAATACCAACTTAAATATTTAGAACAACATCAATTCCATTGAATTAAATAAATTAATGTGCTTAGCATTTATCCTTTATTAAATACCTAACAACTTGTATATATAATGAAAAATAAAGCAAAAGAAGCATATGGTTTTTCTTTTTTTCTAAAAGAAAAGTGTTGAGAACGAATACTTACTTTATTTATTATAATCATGTTTGTTTGTCCAAATTCCCAACATCAATACTACTTAAATTAATTCCATCATAATCATGCTTACCCACTCAACAACATATTATATTACTTTCAAAATTTTCTAATTCGGGTATCGCTTAAATTCAAATCACGTTAATTGTTTGAGTTTTATCTTGTTATTGTAATTCACAAAAAAAAAAAAAACAAAATCAACCTTGCCTTAACTACAATAATCTTACTCGATTAAAAAAATTACAAAAATATCATTTCATATTATATTATTCAAAGGTTTTTTACTATTTTTATTTTTTTTTTAAATGTTTATGCTGAGGTTTGAACCTATTCCAAAGTTTTATTTTGAATGTTTTATACATTTTAATTTGATCATGCACATTTATTACTTCCATCAATTGTATATTAATACTATTATTTATTAATTGTATCTATACTATATATAAAATGATTGACTGAATTGGTATCACGAGTTAATTTGATACCAACTCAATTATAAAATTACTAAAATATCCTTACTTAAAAGGGTAATTAATATTACTAAAATACTCTTACTTTTATATAATATTTCAAATAAAATAACTTAAAAAGATTATTTAGGAATCTCTTACCACTCCACCCATAATCATTTGTTGAAATAATTTTATAAATATATATTTTGTAAAATATGTTTAATATATTTTTTATTTCATTTTAATATTTTAAATATTTCATAAAATGCGTGTTTTTCACACATATAGACAATATAATATAATTTTTAATATCTTATAAAAACTTATTAAAATTGATTAAAACTTTTATTTAATACTTAAATTATATAAATTCCAACATTGTCATTTTTTTAATATTATAGTGATAAAAAAACTAACTTCGTAACTAATAACAATCTTTCAAAGATAAATGAGAGGAAAAAAAACATTTTATTAAATAAAAATTTTGAATATTTTTTTTCGAAAAACCAAATCAATATATTCTCTTTGATTTATGTGAAGAAATTTTAACGGCGTGAATTAACGGATAGAATATTTTTATGACAATAAAATAGAACCGACCTGGGGATTAACTTTGGTTGATGGAAAATGTCCAAAATTTTGAGTTGAAATCTTATAAAAAGATTTTATCTTTTCTTCTTCTCAAATTTTGTATTTTAAATTTCTTTTTTCAGCCAACCTCATCTTCTTCCAATATATATTTGTCAGACCTAAAATAGGACAAATTCTTTAGCTTGCCCTCCATTTTCATTAGGTAGAAACCATTATTTTGTTTTTTGAGTTTTAAAATTGTCAAATGTTTAAAACTAAAATCGAATGATAAAAAGTTTAATGCTTTTTTTAAGTAAAATTTTAAATTCGAATATTATGATTGAAAAAAATAAAATTTTACTTCTAGTTTAAAATTTTGATTTAAATAAAAATAATTAAGATTCAAAGTAATTACTTTGATAATTCAAAGTAATTATCAAAGTAATTTTGATTTGAATAAGGGAGGATGGGTGTCATTGGTCGTTGTTTAGCCGCTGCCCTATTGTTTCAGGCCATGCCCGCACCACCTCTTCCTCACCCAAATCAATAAGCTTTCGACAATTCTACTCCCTAGGACCAATCCAGCCACACAAAAAGCACACCAAAGGGACCCTTTCACTAGCCATTTTCGAACATTCAATCTGATCTTGATACACATGTAGTTGTTCCACTTAATATCGTATTCCAGAAAACAGCCCATGACACTCCCCAGTTCCTTGTAAGTGCTTCTGAATGAAAATTCAATAGAAGATCATGCACCCTAAACTCAAAAATCGACATTATTGAAACCAATAATTTTAGGGTTTTCACTTTTCACAAGTTGATGTATTAAAATACGATGGTTGAATGATCACGACCCATCGCATATCTTCTTCAACTAAAATCATATTTAGTTATTATATCAATTTTATTTTAAATTCATTTTATAAAATCTTACTCGGGTCTTAAATATGCTCTAATCTAATATATACGGATAATAATTTCCTTAAATTAGGTAAGTTCTAGACCTTTCAAACAATTATGAGTTGAAAAAGGATAAATTTGTAGCAAAATAATTTGGAATAATGGAAGGAAGATAAAAGTATGATGTGATGATTCAAAATGATGGTCAAAATTTCTGGGAAGCAAAGATTTTTCTTTTTCATAGAATCTCTGAAATGGTCTCAAGGGGACATTCCTTTTTCTGAACTTTCTTGCTTGGTTGTTATGTAGAAGTAAAAGTAAAAGTTGCATATACATTGATGAAGTTTGGGTAATTCTTACTTTTACGGTGCTGTCAAAAGCGAAGTTGAAAAACTGCTTTGATGTTTTTGGCAAAGACAAAAGGGTTGGTATGAAGTATTGCTTCCATTCCATGCATGATTTTGGTTATGTTTGTATATGGTTCACACGTTATGGGTATATCAAATAACTTATTAATTTTTCTCATATTAATTAAAAAATCCAATAAAAAAAACTTAAGCTCTATTTTAACCTAAAATTCTAATTTTTTTTTCTTTTGTTTTGCCAACGCGATATAATATTTCCTTGTCTCTCTTACTTTATCTTTATTCTAATCGAGTTTTATTAAATTACGATCGATTTTTAAACTTGAATAAATATCCCGACCTTTAGAATATTCTTTATCAAAATATCGTGGTTAGTTGCAAAAAAGGTTGAATAGTATAAATATGAGTTCCCACTTGAAAGTTGTGAATTCGGTTGTTTTGAATATTCACAAAAATTAATATTTGATCCAAAAAGTAAAAAAGACAGAAGCAGCGGTGTCTTTTGGACATTTTCACCTGCTTAATTGATTATTAATGTAAGTACACCCATAAAATTACACCTAACCAAGATTCTGTTTTTCGTAATTAACTGAATTTAAATAAGTGTAATGCTGTTTAAAAAAATTAATACATACGTCAAATGGAAGTGCGTGTTGAATACGTTACAAAGACCTAACTTCAGTAGTTTTCATGCCCCAATGGTCAATGGTGACTGTGATTTGAAAATGTTACAGCACTATGTATATTATGTATGATCCCATTAAAGTCACTATCTTTCCCACATCGACGAAGGGGACCAAACTCTACATTTACATCAATCTTCCAATCAAGACAAGTTTTCAAAAATAAGTTATGATTACTTTGACGGATAATATACGAGTCAATTACATAAGCAATACATTTTAATCACTATGAGTTTAAATAATTACTATTACAATATAAAAATAATAATATTTTTACATAACACGTTAATATGATATGAATTAAATTTTGATCCACTTCGCATTCAATTGGGCGGGGACGGGTACAAATTTCGCGAGTAGTGGATTGGAAGCAAGGACAAAAATTAAATCCGTCGTGGGTAGTGGGGCAGGCGTGGTATGATCTTATACTCGCCTCATCCTCACCCGTCCTGCATACTATGATAAACATATTTAAAAAATAAACATTTATAAAAATTTATTTAATAATTATTTTATTAATTTAATATTAAAGTGATTATCTTAATATTAAATTTAATTTAATATTTATCTTGATAAGTATTATATTAATTTAATATTAAAGTGATTATGTTTAATTATAGTTGAACTCTCTAACTAAACTCTCTCTATATAAAAAAAAATTTTGGGTCATTATTTTACACGCTTGAATTCAAGAGAAAGTTGCGAAAAGAAAAGTATTTGAAGAAATTATTTTAGAAAATTTCGAGAGATATTTTTTTATTTACAATTTTGTCCAAAATTTTAGAAAAATTATAAAATTACTCTACTGGTAATTTTTGTGAATTTTTTTTAAAATTTGAATCAAGTTTACACTCGGCAGATGTGAGCTTGAGGATAACAGATAAAGTCTACTCGATCGAAGTATTCATATTAATTTTTATAAAAATTTACTGATACTTATAAATGTATTATATGAAGCGAATCGTGAACAAATGTATTGAAAATTAGGTGAGTCTAGAGATCCAATCGAAGATGGGGATGAGATGGTTTTAGTTGTTGCTGGGAATGACCCGTCCAATTGCCGATACAACAGGCATTGGTATATATTTTTCAATCTTAACCTTACCCATACATTGCGGAGCTTGATGGAAATAATTTAATATAGACGCGGGGGAGCAATTGGCGGTAAAATTTTATGAAATAGTGAAATTAGAAAAGAAAAAAAAAAGGCATTTTGGGGAGAAACATTAAGGGACCCATCTGGCAAAATTTTCATTTCTCGTGGCCTTAATTGAAGGAAGGGAAAGTGGGGTTCATGTAGATGAGTAGGGAAATGTATGGACCAAATTGAAACCAGGATTTAGGGCAATATTTGATTTGGAATTTTTTTTTTGTTTATTTGTATGATGTGATAAGAATCTAATTAATGCCTCGCTCAAAAGAGAAAAAAAAAAAGAATCTAATTAATGCCAATTGCCAAACCCATTGAATTTTCTTTTAGTTTCTAAACTTTTAAAGTTGAGTTAATAATAAAGTGGATTTTTATAAATTAACAAATTCATTTGTTTGGAACTATAATATAAAATTTCAGATCAATCAGTTAGTGAAATACATTACTGAAAACCTTTTCTAAATTATGAAATCTTACTAGGTCATGATTGTATTCTCCTCTATTACTTAGTAAGGGTTGAATTGTGTATATATATCAATTTTTTTATTGGTTAAATAGATTGTTTTTTTTAAGATTTAAGAAATTAAGTTGATTTTGGAGAGAGTGTTAAAGTGCGTCCAATTGGACGAGATTTTACTAACATGTCAGGAAAACAAATTTACTTGGAAGCATTTTCTGAAAATTCCAAAAAAGTGTCCAATTGTGCGCATTTTTCCTAACATGTCAATAAAAGTTCGTTCAGTTGGACGTGTTTTCCTGCCAACTTTGCTGAAAGCTCGCTCAACTGGACGAGCTTTTCTGCCAATTATGCAGAAAGCATGCTCCACTGGATGTACTTTTTATACTCTCTCTTCACAATCAACTTATTTTCTTAAATATTAAAAAAAAAATCTACTTGGTCAATTAAAAATGATATATAACTAATTTAACCCTTAATAAGTATGGAAAAAAACCTTAATAAGAAAAAATATAAAATAAAGGCATTATTAGAAACTAAAAAAATTAAAGAAAAATATTGTTGAAAAAAGTAAAGAAAATAAAAGCCTGCGTTAAATCTAACGCACAAATAAAAATAAAAATAATTGATAAAGCACAAATAACCAATATTATATATATCTAAGCTATTATTCTATTGTAAAATTTTTGAATTGGTGGAATGAGTTAATTTAATTAGAAAAAGTTTTATTATTATTTATTATAAGAGTGTTTTGACTTGACTAATGTTACGAGTAGAGATCAAGTCAAAGATTTTTTTAGGAGTTGAAATTAAATTATAAAATTTTAAGATTTTAAAATGTAATTTTATCACGTATTGATTTATAATTTTATTATTTTAAGGGGATTAAATAATTTTTTTCATATTTAAGAGGATCAAAGTATAATTTTTCATAAATTATATTATTTTTATTATTTTTAAAGAGACTAAATTAAAAATTTTCATTTAAAGGGTCAAGGCCCTTCCAATCTTCTAACTCCACATCGACTTACAAGTTAACTAAAATTCAACTAAATTAAAAAAATTTAAAATTATTTTTTTAATATTAATCTCATTATAAGTTCTTATCAGTTATCATATCTGTTCTTTTTTTATACAATGCTTAAAATTACTCATAACCCCTCTTAATCTTTAAATAGAAAGACAATGGATTTCAACACATTCGAATTTACATTCTCCTGCATTGACAACAATATCAATACTAATCGAATTAAAACTCAATCAAATAAAATCATTCTTTTTAAAATGTAACAAATATTAGAAGAAAAAAGCTACCTATTTAACTTACATCTTAGGACATAGAAGTACTCAAAATCTCGAGTTTGACATTTCAATTAAATTTCATTGTTTTTTTTTCTTAAAATTTTTATAATATACTTTTCATATTTTTTATCCACATTATGAATATGTTATAATTGCTCCACATTTTTAATTTTAAAAAATAAAATAAAAACATTGTTTCTTCTCATCCTTTCATGCAATTATGTTATAATTGCTCACTTTTTCCTTAAATAGTTTATCAATAATTAATAATTCAATATTTTTTCTCACTTTATTAAAAAAAATCATTTCTCTATTTTTTTCTTATCTTTTCATGCAGTCTTTTATAATTGCTCACATATTTCTTGATTTTTTTATCAATAATCACTAATTGAGTTTGCTTTCCCACTTTATTAATTACTTATAATTTTTTTTGTTTACCATGAAATATTTTTATTAAAATCATTTACATTTTTATATTGATAAAAATGTTAGACAGTAGACAGTATAAAATAAATATAAATATAATTTAAATTTAATAATAAATTGTAAATTGATAAAAAGAAATGAATAAGATTTTTACTCAGTATTTATAGATGAAAACAAAAAAAATTTATTGAGGCCTGTATGAACAATTTCCTTAAGATAGATTCGCCCTCTCCTCGATACTAAAGAACTTTGGACGTCCGTTTCCCAGGATACAACAACAATTGCCTACCAAAGCAGCACAACTTTCAATGAACAAGTCGAATTCTAACCAAGCCTGTCTCTATCACAAAGCTAAAAATCGGAATTTGAGAAAACTAAGAACATATTTTGAGAGCACAAAAGACTGTTTCCTTTGTTGCGTGTAAAATGAGTAGAGAAGCAACCTATTTATAGTGGAAAATAGGTAAACGTTTTAGGTAATTTAAAACAAAAATAATAGCTAAAAATTTAGTAGGACCACTCTAAAACTCAATCAATCTAAGCATTTTGCACCGTTCACATCATGCGGGTGTTGTATTCTTTTAGCCCATTTTGGTTTGATCCTCACCCCCTACGCATGGGAAGAGCTTTAGTTTAATCATTTATTAATTAATATGTTGCTTCTAGCTTATAAACCATTCTCATGTACCACATTTTTAACAATGTGAGATATGAAGTTTTAGGCTTCACTCTTCCTCAACAATCATTTTCATGTAGCTTACTTTCAGCTTCAATTTTTCATTCATTACTCAACCATTTTGAGCATATTATATACCGCTTTAAAGGTCTCATGAAATAGAATATAATAATAAAATTTATTATTCAAAACTCCAATTTTACTCATAAATAATATGCCTCAAAGTTTTCTAGTTAACCATTATTTTCCAAAAAAAAATAATTGCTTAAAAATAATAATAATTTAAATAAATTTTATTAATTAAATTATAATTATAAGTAATAGTTGATTAAGAAACCAAATGGTATACGGGAGTATAGCATGCTTATATCATTTTAGGCACCGAATTAGACTAATTATTCAATTTCTGTGATAAAGCGAAAGGGGGTGGCGGAAAGATGGTAGCATTGACTTCAATTTTGGACAATATTGGTATTTACTTCTCATCATACAATTCCTTCTAGATAACCTTCTACCAAGCTAAGGTCGGTCCTCTAAAGTTTTTGCTTGCTATCAATTTATATATGGTAAAATACAACATTAAATAATATTATATATGGTAAAGTTACAACACTAAATAATGTAATAAAAAACTCATTATTGTTTTTTTTTTCTCCCAATGTGTCTATCGAAGTGAATTCAATGATTAAATTTCTACATTTTGTAAATCTATTAAAGAGGTAGACGCTAGTCACAAGTTTTAATGCTGCTCCACATCTAGTATGAGAATCAAACTCTCGATCATTGGTTATGATAAGAGAAATCATTGCTTTTTCACTTTAGCTCTGTACACATAATTTCTTTTAATATTGTTTAACAAAAAGACATGAAATGTTAAATCAAATTAAAAGCTCAAATATTATTTCCTAAGTTATCTTTTAAAAGGTGAATATATACACTTAATTCAAGAAATATTTTTAGAGACATCTCATTCAAAAATAGACCTTTGAGAATTTAGAAGAGAACGTAAAAGCAGATGATATCACTAAACTAACTTTTGACAGGAATGAAGGGTTGCAACTGTTTGCAGAGAATGTATTGATTATTTCACATAAAAGAGTATTCCTTTGAATTTGTGAAGATTATGTTGCTTATTGTCAAACTCTCCAAGAAAGGCGCTTGTATGTTTATTAGCCTTTAATTGTTTTAGTAATTATATAATTTAGAACTAAAGTAAAAGATTAAATTATATTCATATAATTATGGAATTAGGTGAAATGATAAATGATTCAATTTTTATTTTGGATATGAAGCTGTTTTAAAATTCGTAAATAACGTTTATTTTTTTAATGGATCAATAAATCACGAAAAATTAGTCACTATGCTTGCTCTAATAAATATATCAAAAACTTATGTCTATATTAATGGTAATTTATAGGAGAATTAGTGCTTTTAAGCAGGAATCCAAATAGAGATGTAAACCTAATCTATAGGATCATTTTTTGCTTAGTCCTAGTCAAACAAATTAAAGTTTGAAAATAAAGGTTAATGTTGGACCACCCTATTGTCAAAATCTCAATTAATTTTAAGCAGGAATCCAAATAGAGATATAAACCTAATCTATAGGATCGTTTTTACCCTTGTTTAATTAAAAAACTTAATTAACTTCATATCAATCATAATCCACAATAATTTATTCGAAATAGGGTGCAGGAACACAACATGACAGATTTTAGCTTTTCTTTTAATTTCTTTCTTTTAGGTTTTTAAGATTGTGTACCCAATACCAAAATAATTAAAAAATTGTGGTTTATACAATTCGAAGTATTCCTACATAAAAGTTACTTTTTTATAAGCCCAAATCTTTGGGGAAGATTTTTCATATTATTTTAAACATCTATAATTAAAAATTGAAGTTAGAGTTCAAGTACTCGGATTTTTTTATAATTTTATTATAAATTTTAATCATATCTGTTTTTTTTTATATAATACTTAAAACTATTTATAATCTCTTTCAACCTATAAATGAGAGAATAATACGTTTCAGCACATTCAAATTTACGTATTTTTATATTGACTAAAATAATCATGCCAAACGAATTAATATTCAATCTGACTTTAAGTAATTTTTGATTCATCAAAATATAAAATTGGAAGGAATAAAATCAGGAAATTGGGTGTAACAAAACATAAGCAGGTAGTGCCGACACATATGTTTAGTACGTGTGTATTAAGACGGCACTTGTTTGTCCCAAACATGTTTTCTACATGCTCCTTTTTTTCTACTGTTATTACCCACCTTTTTTTCTTTTTTCCTTTCTTTCTTACGAGAAAATGACTCATCGCGACCTTTTGTTTTGTCCCATTTCTTTTGATTTCTGCACACACACACACACACACACACACACACACACACACATATATAAAGTAAGAAGGTCTACTTCAAAAATCACCGACAATTTTGTGCACGCTTTCCTACTCTTTTTGTGGGGATAAATAAATCCAATCTTTTTTCAATTAAAGGAAAAAAATAAAAAAGAAGAAGAACTCAATTTCATTTAATGATTTTAATGTTTGAGCTACACTTGGATATATTCGTATTCTCATATTTGTTTTTTTGGGTTTTTATTTATTTTTATTTTATTTTAAAATTGTTCCATGATTTTTTGAAATTAAAACTTGAAATTTTAAATATAAATATTATTATATTATGTGTTTTTTTGGGTGGGATTCTTTTAGAAATCGGGCCTTGACCCGGCCCGATAGTAGGCAGAGCTTTGGCACTCAGTTTTGGTGACCCTACTTATGAGAGCCCATTTCTTGAAACATGGAAATGGGCCGAAAAGAGAACGCAATTTGATGGGCTTGAAGCGGGAAGCCCATACAATGGAATTGGATATTTGAGGGTATAACGCTCGTTTCATTCATCCGTTTCAAAACAGTTTTTTTATCCATTAAAATGAATTAATTCGGTAATTAAAGAAAACCCATATTTATCTCTTACTGCGTCCACAGGCCAATAAAACCCCACCACGCGTTCAATTCTCATTGGTTCTATTTGTTCCCATATATAACCACCCTCCCGTAACGGTATTTTCCGCCCCCAACTTTCCCGCTGCACAAAAACAACATAAAAAGAAATCAAGAAAACCAGAGGGGAAAAAAAAAAAAAAAACAAAGCGAGGATCCTAAGAGAGCAAAGAATTTTGAGGAGCATTAATCAGAGGAAAAAGATGGGTGTGGAGGCAGTGGCTGCTACAGGTGGAGGAGGAGGAGGTGTTGAGGCACAGAAGAAGAACAGAATTCAAGTCTCTAACACCAAAAAGCCTCTCTTTTTCTATGTTAATCTTGCTAAAGTATGGGGTTTTTTTTGTTTTTATTTGATATATTTCTTGCATAATGATTTGTTTTATATTTCTTGCATAATGATTTGTTTTTTTGGTTTGGGACTTCTTTAATTTGTAGTTTGATTGTCTAATCATTTATATAAAAAAGATTAAGATTTAGAGGCTAATTACGATGATTTATCTTATCTAGATAAATGTTCTCGTTTAGCTAAGTGATCTTTAATTTCGTTATAATCTGCAGTTGATCTGATGTAACTTCAAAGATAAGAGTTTTATTATATTACCAATTCCAAGAATTGTTAGTCTATATGGATGATTCACATTACAAGATCATGTTTCATTTTAGTTTTTTTTTGATGTAGAGATATATCCAGCAGCATAATGAGGTTGAGCTTTCTGCCTTGGGCATGGGTAAATTTCTCTGAATCCATATTATCTCAAATCTCTGTTTAACTTTACAATTGCAAATTACTGATATCCTAAACTTACCCTTTTTTCTTATATACTTTTGATCTGTTTTGATGCTTCAATGTCCATGTAGTTCACCACCAAGTCGTATTTATCGTCTTTGAAATCGATTCATTGTCATAATGCTTGCTGTTTTTTTTTCTCAAACTTGTAATGCAGCAATCACTACGGTTGTCACTATTGCTGAGATCTTGAAGAATAATGGACTTGCTATTGAGAAGAGTAAGAATCTCTATCTCTTAATCCTAAAAAAGTTTCTCATCAAGCATTGGATAATTTGATATTGATTGTTTATGGAACAAAGCAGAAGTTTTAACATCCACAGTGGGCATGAAAGACGAGAACAAAGGGCGTGTTGTCCTAAAAGCTAAGGTGTGTTTATATTCTTACAGTCTGTATAGCTTGCTTCTGGATTTGGTAACTGAATATACCTTCCTTCTGATCTCTGCTTGCTTGCTTTTTAGATTGAAATCGTGTTGGGGAAGTCTGAAAAGTTCGACTTGCTGATGAATGCTTCCAATGTGGCAATGGAGACTGATCCTAAAGACAAGGAATGACAAACTTAGTGAAGCAAAATATTTGATGTTCATTGTTGTAGTTGGATGTTCGAATTCTTTGTTATGTGTCTACCTTGGTCCTTGATAGTGCTTACTAACAGGAGTATAGGTAGGTATTGATTGAAACTTGTGGATTAGATAATTGCTCAATAGAGTAGAGAGACAGCATTTTAAAGAATGATATAAACAATGGGGCAATTCCAATTGTATGCTTCTCTCTATTCTCTAAGTGTGGAGGGATCATCTATGATATTACATTGTTTCTTTTTGAACTTGTATTTTCAGTGTTACAATGCAAAAATGGATGATTGAATAGTTAATTAGGTCTGTTTGATTTACTGAATCCCTACATGTTTCGGGCACAAATTCAGACATGGTTTTGAGCATATCCGTATCCAACACTCTCCTCTCAAGTTTGGGCCGCATAGTTGAAGCCTAATTCTCACTTTTTATCGGTTTGATAAAATATAGCTATATCAGCCGCAAAATATGTAATATGATTGTGTTCTACATCAGTAATAAGGTGTCAACACAGAGGTTTCAAATGGTTGAAGGCTTTGAAAGCTTTTCTCATTACTTTTATGTCTCAATGATTTATTGTCATATTTGGAAAATGGAATGCTGAAGCCCAAAGAGGCTCTCGGTCAACACGGTTCTAACAAGTAATGTGATTACTCTTGTTTTCTGTTGTTGTTTAAAATGGATTAACAAGCTCAACATGTCTGAAATAAGCTAGAGTTCTTTAGATAAACCATTCTTGCATGTGTAAATACAAGGAACTCAAACATTGATCAATGTTTGATATGTTCTTTGTAGTGAGTGATACTTGATCAGCCTGTCACTTAAATCGTACTGAGTTTATTCGAATGCTTGTATACTACTAAATCCTTACTCAAAACGAACCGTTCGACTTGATATGGCAGGTTTTGCCCGCAATTTTCTTATATGGTGTTAACAACAGATTTGGCAAGTTGAAGCCGGTATCCACGATAACATGGTATGAAAATAATTATGGGAATCGTACATGACTCGGAGATGCCTTCTAAGTTTCTGCAGTAAAACTTATCTGTCATTTTCTGTGTTTCCTAATGCACAAATTAGCTAGCCTAAGGTTTAAAAAGCATTTCTTGGCTTGGTTTCGGGAACTGATTGGATATAGTCTTCAGCATTGGCAGTCTGCATTTCCCTTCTGTCAGCTTACTCTGATCAATGGATTTCGATGAGTTCGTTCGGTATGCCTGCATAATAATAATCATGCTATTTATTGTTTCTACCCTGTCTGCACTCTGCTTATTTCAGTTGTAAAGTTTGCATTGAATGCTATCTACATAGTGCAATCTTTCTCTTTTAGACAGTCTTTACTGGAATGCTTTTTTTCATGGAAAGTGCTGTCCACAATTTACATGAATCGTGTTTTCATGGAGTGATTACTTTAGATATTGTCAAGCTCTTGCATAGATTATTTGCAGCTATATATACTGATGGTTTTTGAGAGCATATATTGGTGGATCTCAATGCATAGATCCCCCATTTTCATATGAAAATGATGCTGCCATCATAAAAGTTGGTACCATATCTTTTTGGAAATTGTTAACTGATATAACATTGAAAAACTTGTTAATCTGATCATTAAGGTTAATAATCACTTTATTAGTTCGTTTTTATTATTTCCATTTACCATATTTCCTACCAAGAAGCAGCCTTTGATGTCATATATTATTGGAAATTGGTCATTGATATCAAAATTGCAGCCTTTAATTGACATGAATAAAAATGAAGGAAAAAAACCCTGATTTGCAAAATAATCAAAGCCCACAAACTTGCAGGGTTGTTTTTGTCATTTGAATGTTTTCCTAGGGACAAAAATGCAAAATCAGCTTTCTCCAAGGCCCCCAACATAAATATACCCCGCCCCAAATTCCCCAAATCGAGATAATTTCACATATTTATGGCTTCGTTTCACTCTCTTGAACGAACCCTCCAAAAAACCTAACTGGATTTGCTTTACTAACTCAGCCTTCATATAGTTTTCACGATTTTCGTACCTGTAGTCAAAACCCATCTTCCTATTCGTATTATTATATTCTCTCTGCATCTCATGTAAGTCTCCTAATTCAATCAATTTCTATATTTTGTAGGGTTTTATCTTGTAGTTTTTTTTTTCTCTCTCTCTTATTTGAGGCTTTAAGGCTTTATAATAATGGGTTCCATTTGTTTTGCAAATACATGCAATCCTTTTTGAGCCGAATTTCTCTCTGGGTTAAGTTAGGGTTTTTAATTGTTTTTCTTGTTCTCCAGTGATTTGAGTATTTACAGGTTTTATTGGTGGGTTCTTTTTGTTTTATAATTATGATACGAGCAAATATATTTGAGATGAAATTTATAGATAAAAGAAAGAAGAAAAAGGTACATTTACAAAGTAACCCAAACAAGTGTCAAAAGCCATAATATTAATAGAATTAGGCATGTATGTAATTATTTGTTTGTATTTTTCTTCTATTTTTTTTTGGATTTTAGTTAGTTGCGGCTGCTTAGTTAAGGTCTTTTGCTTGTTTGCTTATTTTGTAGATTTGATATTGTTGGCTTATCACTTGTATGTTTAAGGGATGGGAGTTTGGCGCAAGTTATTAATATTTTCCTATTTTCGACCTTTATTTGACAGAAACAGTTAGATTGGCATGGTTGTTTTGCATCATATGTTCATGTTGTCTTTCATTTTTTATTCACCGCAGCACAACACTTATGGCTGAAGTTGGTCAAAGCTATGGTGAGCATGAAGTAGAACAAGTGCAAGAACATGGGGACTTGGAGCAGAATCTTAACCTGGGGCATGATTTGAACTTGGAGCACAATGCAACTTGGAACAAATGCGAACTTGGAGCATATTGCAAACTTGAGCACATGGCAAATTGGAGCATATTGCGAACTTACAGCAGATTGCAAACTTGGAGCACAATGCAAACTTAGAGCACATTGCTAACTTGGAGCACAATATGAACTTGGAGCATAATGCTAACTTAGAGCACAGCGTGGACTCGGAGCAGAACTTAAACTTGGAGGAAGAACCAGAAGAGAACTTGGAGGAGCAGAAATTGCAGCAGGAATCAACATCAACCAAAACAAGATCATGAAAACGAGGCAGTGGTTGGAGGTGGTGAAAAGAAGTGGCCTGGATGGCCTGGAGAGAGTGTATTCCGGATGTTAGTTCCTGCACAGAAGGTTTTAGTATAATTGGACGTAAAGGGGAGTTCATAAAAAAAATAGTTGAGGAGACAAGAGCTCGAATCAAGATACTTGATGGTCCTCCAGGGACAACAGAGAGAGCTGTAAGTTTGTACCTTCCCTTCTCAGCTTATATTATATTTACACTTTGATTATGATAATAGACTATTAGGGCAGAACCAGTTCTTGTTGAGGCTCAATTTCTGTGTCTACTTGAACTATTGTGATATAAGTCATATGAGTATCTTCGTTGTCCTCTATTCTTGTAGAACGATTCTGCTACACAGAGTGGCTTTCCTTAACTGCAAAGTTAAGCTGACACTCCCTGCTGGAAATATCTTTATGTTTGTTGGAATTTTTTTCTGTTCCATTTATATTAGATCGACATTCCATATGCATTTATTTATTTGTTCTTGTGATGAAGCCATGTTGGTATATAGTGCTGTGGAAATGATTTTGGCTATAGAAAATAACAAATATTGCTCTTTGACTTTAGCTAGATCTCTCAGTTTTAGGGACTACTTACATAAATGTTATATTGGTTCAAAACATGAAAAATTGAAAATATAACAAATAAAGGGAAATATAAAAAATTCATCAACAAGTAAAGATTAAGCTTTAAAATATTCCTTTCTAACCAATTATATAAAGAAGTTATAGAATAAAACATTGAAGATTATAGAAGGATGGAAGTGACGAATTAATGGAAGTAAAGTTTGAAGTGCTTCACATGAGGGTAATTTGAATAAAAATAATTCTTTGTTACACAATAATTGTTCACCATTTCTTAAAATTTCCTAACAGCGGCAGTCAATTCATGCCCAAGGCATGTTATCGTTTTAAATATTTGAGTAACTAAAGAAGATTGTAAGAAAAAGGCCATAAGAAGCAACCCGTAAAATACAAATACAGTTCCCTTTATTGCAATAACAAAAATGAGTCTGTGCAGGTTCCATCCGCAAATTTTAAGGAAAGGAGTCAATCATCAATAAGACTCCACATATGAGGAACCCAATTCTCAGATTGCAGGGATCATCATTGAGCATTTCAAAGTGCTGAAAGTTTGATCTGAACTAACAGACACATCTTGTATGAACAACTGTACCAAGAAGCTCTGCTTTCTCCCTGGTAACTTCAGAACCTGGATGATTGGTGTCAATTGTTAAATGAATCTTAAAGGATCCTGTGGAAATAGCTCAAAGATCCCTTGACATCAAGCTAAAATTAAACTCCTATTTGTAGCATAATACATATATACCTACAATTATTGTGGCCTAAATTTACCCGAATTCATGTGAAGCCTGTCTTAATAACACATAGTATATGCATGTGTGATATTCCCTAATTGGGCTCAACATCTATGATCCAAATAACTTTAAAAAACTTAACAGATAAAAACAACTTGGTTAATAAGTCTATCCTCTTGACAAGAATAATAATTTGCACAGATAAAAGGGTAATTCAACTAAGGTCAAGAGTGTCAAGATAAATAAAACTGTTCTAGTAAAAGTTCAATATCATTGTTGAACATAAAATGTCAGCTTTCCTTTAAACAAAAAGGAGTTTAACCGTATACAATAGATTACACCAAATCTAATCCAGTATGGCAATTTTCACTTCAAAGCATTATGCTTTATAGTTTTACACATTTTCCCTCATTTGATGGTGGTATGTGGTAAAATGCGGTTTTGTTTGAGTTTCTTATCTTTTCTTCCTAATTTTATCTGCCATATGGACAACGAATCATAACAACTTAGCCTTTGTGCTGCTGCTTTGTCTTGTGAATAGGTAATGGTATCGGGGAAGGAGGAGCCTGATTCTTCTCTTCCGCCTGCTATGGATGGACTTTTAAGGGTCCATAAACGCCTTATTGATGGCTTGGAGGGTGATTCATCTCATGCATCGGCTGTGGGAACCAAGGTTTCAACAAGGCTGCTAGTCCCTGCCCCACAAGCTGGAAGTTTGATTGGAAAACAAGGAACAACTGTCAAAACCATTCAAGAATCATCTAATTGTATTGTTAGAGTTCTTGGATCAGGTATTTTTTTCATCGCTTCTTTTCTACCTTTTCTTTTAGTGGAAAAACTTGCCATTTCTTTCAGATTGTTTGTTGGTGTTGTTGAAATAGTAAAAGCTTAATGGCTAATCATCATAAACTATTTTCAATTGTTTATCTAAGTGGCGCTTAATATTGCTCCTTTGCATGTGTTTGACTGTCTTGATTTTTACTCAAATTCAAGAATATGGTTTTTAGTTCCAGTGCTAATAATTTGAATTTTTTTAATTATTATTATAAAGATTTGGCATCCTTTGTTTGATATCTCATGCTATCATTTTGTTAAGGGATTTCATTCTTAATTTCTTTTGAGTGCTTTTGACTGGTTTTGTTTATCATAATTTGTTAACATTTCTTTTCTCTTTGTCTTTGTTAAATAAAATAAAATGCTGCAGAAGACCTTCCAGTCTTTGCACTTCAAGATGATAGGATTGTTGAAGTTGTAGGAGAAGTAGCTGATGTGCATAAAGCATTGGAGCTAATTGCATCTCACCTCAGGAAGTTTTTAGTGGACCGCAGTATAATTCCCTTATTTGAAATGCATGTGAGGCTTCTACTTTTTGTTGATCAACTGATTGATCGTGCCTCTGTTATTGGATATACTAATGAAAATCTGTTACATGTTTCTATCAGATGCAAAAGTCTAATCCTCAAATGGACCACATGCCACCTCGTCAAACCTGGGCACCACCTCAGGGTGTCCCTCCCAATGCTAGTGGAGGTGCTGGTTTTGGACACAATCCTCAGTACATGCCGCCTCCACGGCAACTCGAGAATTACTACCCACCTGCTGATATGCCTCCTATGGATAAGCAGCCGCATCAGGGTATTTCTGCCTATGGAAGAGAAGCCCCAACTGGTGCTCATGGATCATCAAATCCCAATGCACCATCAATGATCACACAGGTACAACAACTACTTACTTACCTGGGTCCACTGTTTCTCCATTTTCCTCCCCTAATTTTTCCATTTCACTTTAGAAGAAGATGCTCAGGAGCTTTATTCTCTTTGACTGTTCATGCTATTCCTTGTTCTGGATTTGAGTTTTTCAAGTAATGGGGATGGCTTGCTGAATTTTAATATTAGAGATCAATGTAAAGTAAGTTATCATGCCTTGGCCTGAAAGTGGGTGTGTGGGAAGGCTTTAGCAATCCTTTTATACTCTTGCATTTTGTAGAGATCCATGTATGCAACCTCATGCATTGGTCTACCGTTTTCCGGTTTTGTTTCTGGCTGTTGGTCAATTTTTGGCTGTTATTTCAGAGATTGTTTTACTCGGTGTAGGCATAGCAAGGTCTTCCCAGTCCTGTGAACTATCAGATTGCAACATGTTAATAAAATTTTTGTGTTTGTAGGTCACTCAGCAAATGCAAATTCCGCTATCTTATGCTGATGCTGTTATTGGGACAGCTGGTGCAAGCATTAGCTATATTCGACGTGTTAGTGGGGCAACTGTCACCATTCAAGAAACTAGGGGTGTTCCTGGGGAAATGACAGTTGAAATAAGTGGTACTGCTTCACAAGTTCAAACTGCTCAGCAACTGATACAGGCATGTTCTTTTCCCTGGCTTCTGAACCTTCTTGATCTTTCTTTCTCTATTTGCTACTCTGAAAGCAATTTCCATGTGTTTTTCATTGCTTATTCTTTTGATATCCTTTGCAATATGGGTTTGAGTTTGACTACTTGTAGTAGGATATGATTATTCATTCTGATGCATCATTGTAGAGGGCTGAATAAGATAGAGGTTGTGACTACGATGGTTTTGGAAGTAGAAAAAATGAGTGCGCTTGTTATAATGATTTTGATATCTCATTTTCAAATAGCTTGCAAAAGGTAATAATTTTGTAATAGATCTAGACAGTAAGTACTAGTCATGCAAATGTTTGCACTAGGTCTCGTTTGGCCTTCGTTAGCTGTCTCTCCCTGCATGCCATGTTCACATATAGAATCTTGTCAGAATATTTTCCGCCTTGGTGTGTACTGGGGCAATTTATTGAGTTGAAGACTATGGGTACCGCTCACTGAACTGTTTGGAGCTTTGGTCTAATATACTGGATATTGCTTGTGTTGCAGAATTTTATGGCTGAAGCTGCTGCCGCTCCAGCACAGGCACAAGTTGGTGGGGCTGCAGACCAAGCTTATAATTCGTATGCGGCTCATGGTTCTCTATACGCATCACCACCACCCAATCCGGGACACACGGGTGGCTATGGCTATGGTTCAAACTATGGGTACTAAGCAAAGGGTTTAGATATTACATGTTGGAGATCATAAAATGATGGAAAAATGGAGGTGGTAGAACTAGCAAAATTGGTTTCAAATTGTGGAGACTGCTGTAGTGTTGTACCGGTGGTTAATGTCATGTGTTAGAGAAAACTGAAAAATATATGTTAGATTTTGCCGTGTGTATTAGGGTTGACTCACTACAATATTTTCTTTAATTTCATCGGAACAGGACTAGCACTTGCATTAATAGGAGATTAAGTTTAAATTGCATTGAAGCATATTGGATTTGAATTTTATGAAACAGATTTAGATTTTTAAAAATATTAAACATTAGAGATTTTAATTCCGTTCAACTCATTTTAGATTTAGTCACCCAATTATTAGTGTGTTTTTTATTTTGATTATTGAACTATAAAAATCATTTTTATTTTGGTCACCTTTGTTAAATTGTTAGTGAAAATGATGAGGTAGCTTTTTCTTTACTTGCTATAATACATTTTATCAAATTAATTCTAATTCTAAATAATTTAACAAATTCAATCTTCCGCATTTTTAAATTCAATCAATTTTGTCCCCAAACTCATCTTCATCATGCATTTAACCCCACACCCATTCTACATTTATTCCTCTTGTCTCTGATCTAAATTGGGAAAAGAATACATAAATAAATCTGCTTTTGGTTTTTTCAAAGTAGTTCCTAAAACTTCAAAGCATTTTCAACTTCATCTTAAAGAAAACATGGCTGCCACTTCTTCTTCCTCTATCTGATGACTTCTCAGCTCTACAACTACAAGAAGAAATCTTGCTCTAGGTTCTTAATTTTAGTGCTACTATATGTCTTCTTATATATATATATATATATTTATTTGCTAATTAAATTTTGAGAATTTGGTTATATTGGTTGAAAATTGAAATAACAATATTTTTGGGTGTAATTTGTACGGAGGATGGTATGGTTTTTACCTACGAATTATAGTGTACTGTGCATTAGTCTTCACCTTTACAGGAATAATAAAGAAAATGTTTTTAACAGGCACCAACTAACCCAAAGCTGTCGAGCCTATGCTAGAATTAGGTTTATCAGCTGTCATTTTTCTTTAAGATGCGTTTGAGAGTAAAATTGATAGAATTTATAAATGTGGAAGGTTAAATTTATTGAAAATTAAGGTTAATTTAATAGAATATATAAGTGTTGAAGACTAAATATGTTACTATACCAAGTAAAAACAAAATCATCTCAATATTTTCATTAACAATTTATCGAGGGTGACCAAAATAGAAACAAATGATAATGTTAATATCAAAATTAAAAAATTTTTGTAGTTCGATGACTAAAGCAAAAACAAACTAATCATTGGGTGACTAATTGTATGTTTTACCTTTTATTATATGTGATAAATAATGATTTAATGAATTACATCAGTTGCCCATTAAAGATTTTAACAGTCGAATGATTTAAATGAAAATTTCTGAATAATTTAATTATAATTTTATAATTTTTTTAAAGTTAAATGATCAAAAAGTGTAAACTCACTCATAGTATGATTTCCTATAAAATTTAAAAATTAGTTTTTTATGTTTATTTTTAATGGATTCGTTTTATTGGGTTATTATTATTTTTATATTGCATTTGTATTGATGATTCTTTTTGCGTGCTTTAAGTATTAAAATTTATATAATATTTTTTAAGTTAATAATTTGTTTTATGTACATTTTATGTATGTGGTGGTAGGTCTATAATGTTGATTTAATTTCAAATGAATTCATGTGGTTATATTATATTCTTGTTGTGTTTTGATTATATAATATTTTGCATAATTTTTTATATTAAAAAAAATCTTTGCGTTCTGTTGGTCTTAAACTTTTATATGTTTAAATAAATTTATATAATTTTTTACAATTTAATAATCTACTTATGTGGATTTTAAACGTAAGTGTATTTATGTTGTTATTTTCTTTATCATGTTTCAAATCCTTTCATGATTTATATAGTTTAGATTTTTCTATGGATCGGGTTATCTAATTTGACCCGAAAGATGTGAGAGGGTTTGAGTAAAAATATAAGTCTAAGAAATGGGTTTGGACACAAAATAATGTCCATTTTTTAAATGGAACGAGTCTTAGGTAAGCTTTTTTTAGCTTGAGCCCGACTCGAATTTGAAAAAAAAAATTACTACTATTTTTTTACTATTTTGTCACTGTTTTTTTCGTTATTATGCTGTCATTTCGTTATTATATTAATATTATTTTGTTGTTATTTTTGGATATTGTATAACTCTTGTTTTATTATTAATTTTGTTACTATTGTAGATGTGTTTACTAGTTAAGTTGCATTTATCTTAATGTTATTTAAATTTTTTTTTAATTTTTTTCATTTGTTGAAAAATATTTATTTTAATATTTTTAATGTATTTGATGTATTTTATTTTTTATAAATTTTACTGTTCATGCCAGAAATTATTCAATGTTCATTTGTCTTTTCTTGCAAGGAATCTCCCTTGTTCATCTTTGTTTTTGCCTTCATTCATCTCTTATCTTTCCAAAATTATCATCATTTTTTATTTGTTCTTAGTTGTGGTGATAGTGTTCGCTCGAGTAAAGTCGAATCGAGTAAAAAAATTTCGAGTTAGTCGAGTTGACGAATCTTATTTTAACAACCGAACTCAATTTGAATTTTTTTGAATCGAATAGAATCAAGTTCAAAAAATTCAAGTCAAATCGAGTCAAGTTAACGAATCTTATTATTTATATCCAATGTTGCATTTACATGGACCGATTGTTTAACTATTAGACGAAGTACAAGATTATTTAACTACATAAATAATATAATTATTTTGCTTTTTAACTTAATGAGTAAACATTTATTAAAACGACATAGTTTTGCCTTTTAACTTAATGGTTTTGACTTTTAACTTTAGAAAATGTAAACATTTATTAACACGACGTAGTTTTGTCTTTTCTTATTCGAATTTTTGGATAACTCGAATTGTGTAATTCATATTCGAGTTAAACCGAAAAACTTAATTTTTTTATTCGAGTTGATCCGAATAACTTGATTAACTCAAATAACTTGAACTATTTAATTCAAAATTTGAATTATTTTTCAAAATTTTCGAATCGATTCGATTTTTGCTCACCCCTAAGTGATAGTTACTGAGGAGGTATTGTCTACAAGATCCACTGTTTTGAATGAAAACGTTGAGGATTTCTCATCTTTTGATCCATTTATTTTAATTTTTGGTCTTGGCTTGAGCTAACATTGTATTAGTTGTCGATTTTGCTTGAAGGAATTTTGCTGTGATTTGATCCGAGGCTGCGAACTTACATAATCTCGGATTCTTGTTAAAAAATTATTTTTATATATAAAAAATAATTTTTTTATACGAACGAATCGGACTTGGATTTTAGCATTTTTATCTAGGTCGAGTTTGGGTAAAATTTTATGTCCATTTTTCAAGTTGGGCCCTCATGCCTAAAAAACGAGCCTAAATTTTTTACTTGACTCGTCGGGCCCAGCACATGGACAACTTTATTATAGCTCTTTGTGAGTAGAATTAAAATTGTTTTTTTTTTAAGTATATCGATGATATATTCTAGTAGGGATGAGCAAAACTCGATTCGATTTGAAAAATTCGAAAAAATTCAAATTTCGAGTTAATCGAATCGAATAATTCAAGTCAATTCGAATAGGTAAATTGAGTTTCGAGTTCGAATCGAGTTGAATTTTATAATTTGAATAACTTAAATAATTCGATTAAAATAATTGGTGTAAATACCCTTTTGGTCCCTGTCAAGTTTGAAAATGAGTAAATTGGTCTCTCTCAACAAAAATTACAAAAAAAAATAATTTTCAAAAATTCAAAATAAATTTTAAAATTCAAAATATTTATAAAAATTCTTAAATTTATATTTTAAAAATAAATAAATTTTTTAAAAAATCTAAAAAATATAAAAAAGTTAAAAAATTAAAAATTTCTAGAATAATAATTTTGGGACCTAAATAAGTTAATTAATAATTCAAGTTTATCATACTATAATTTTTTTTATTTTGCTTTGAATTTTTTTTCAAATATATATGGTTTCGAAATTGATGTATTATAATATGAAATTAGTTATAATGTAATAAGATTTTAATTTGACATGTTTAATTTCTTAATTTAACTCGAACAATTTCACTCGATTCGATTGGGTTTGATTTAACTCGACTCGACTCGACTCGAATTTTATTTCATTCTACTTGATTCAAAAAAAAATTCAAATCGATTTAGGATGATAAAATATGACTCGTCAATTCGATTAACTAAAAAAATTTTCACTTGATTCGATTGAACACTCACCTCTATATTCTAATTTTCTTAAAAATATGTCATATATCATTTGAGTTTTCGAATTTCAAAATGAATACCTTATTAATTAATAAGCTTAGTGTCAAAAGTATTTATGGGCTAAATTGAGTTCGGTTAAACTTATAAATGATATAAGTGTCATACATACCTACTCAAATTGGATATAATTCGATTTTTTTTAATGCATTGGTGTGATTACGTAGTAGTTTTTGTTTACATTTTCTTAACCTTTTTGATAAGGCACACATACTTTGCACATACAAATGCTCGAACCTGGGTCTCCTAGGATGAATAACATCCTCTTTACCACTGAAACCACACATTAGATTCAGATATGATTCGACTTGAAATAGAGGCATTGAGTTTTGTTCAAATTTACCCTCATATTCTCAAGCAAAGTTTTTTGAAAAATTATTTTTATTTAATGTTTAATAATTTGTATAATTATTTTTTTAAAACTAAAGTTTTAAACATGTACATTTCAAAATGTTGAATAAAAATATATTATAAAAAAAACAAATCAAGTCAAGTCAACTTGATTAAGATCTTAAATGTTGGAATAAAAGTTTCACACTTTTTTCTGAATAAACATAATTTTTTATCCAAATTAATTTCAATAATTTTGGAATCCAATAAATTTATCAAAACTTTCCGAGTATCTATTTATAATCTAAAATTTTGATTAATTAGATTTTGATTATTGTCACAGGGGATTTCATTAAAAGGGAAAACAGGGAGGGCCAAATAGTAATTGCAGAAACCCTAAAAACAAAAGGAAAGAAGCAAGGTAGAACGTAGTCTGACATAAATACCCTCGAGGTGGGCAAAATGAAAACATTGTCTCTCTCAAATACCCTTCACCACTCTCCCTCTTCTGCCCCTGTAATTCCTCAATCTCCCCTTTGCCCTTCGCTTCACCCCCTTTCTCGTTAATTCCCGATTTTCTCCCGGAACAAACAAATCCCTGCCCTTAACCATTTTACCCCCAATTTCCCTCCTTTTCAAATTTCCTACCTTTTTCTTCCCTTCCCAGCTTCACCCCCTTTCGGTTCCCCTCCCAATCCCTTGTTTATTCTTCGATTCTGGGGGGTTTTCTGGCTTCACCTCTTCTTTTCTTGCGTTTTTGCCCAATACCCAACACCCTTTCTTCGCTGCTTCTTCAAACTTTGTTTATCCTGCTTTTGTTGCCGTTTGGGTTTTGAGCTAGGGTTTCAAGTTCGGTTATTTTTTCTTTCTTTCTCAATCCAGGTACTTCGATCTTCATTTTTTGAGGATTTACTCTCTGGGTTTTTTTCGGGATGTTTTGAATTGATGGGTATTTTTCTTTATTCACATTTGGTGATTTGATTTACTTAGCTTTGTTGAAGTGTTACAAAGTTATTTATTTTGAAGATTTTTCAAGCAAGCTTCTTAATGCTTTTTCTTCCCTTTTGTGGGTTTCTGTTTTAGGAATTTCTTAGTGTTTCGACTGATGGTTATGTCTTATGTTGTGTTAAATTTTGTACCTATTCAGTTAGCTTAGTTTTAAGAGTGCTTAAATGGGAGCTTTTACATGGTTACACTTAAACTTGAGTGAAGAAAGTTAAATGCTAGCTATTTGTTTAGATTTGTGGAACCTGAATTTCTGTTTGGTTAAGAAATGCTTACACAAAGTCTAATTGATTCCTTTTGTTTTGAGATCTTATATAGAGGTCGAGCTGGTGTTAATTATGTGTATTTTGTTGTTCTTTTCCTTGATATTTGGCTTTTCTGGCTGTTCATTATGTATATGTTTTTAGTTCCTATGTTGGTTGACATAGCTTGTGTTGTCGGAACTAAATGTTTTCTTGGGTGTCTTGGATGCTCCACCTGGTTTTATTGTACACCATTCAAGAAGTGAAAAGTTAGCTGCTTACAGTGGATCATTCCTGTAGTTTATGTGCTTATGTTTTTGTGATTTGTTCCAGTGAAAGCATTGCTAAAACAAAACCGACCTCTTGGTTTGTTAGGCTTGTTGGATGCATTCCTTCATGTGTCGCAGTATACCTTTCTTTTCATATTGTAGTGACTGTATTTCATTTGGCAGGTATGCATTGACATAGGTGGAAAATCTACCTTTTGACCATCTGTCTGCATATTCGGGTTGTGTTGTTCCTATAGATTGGTTTATTCAATGGCTAACCATGATTTGATACTTGGACAAAGCCACAATCTAGCATTGAGGCAGAATCAGCCACTGGTGCTAGGCCATGATCATAATTTGGGTCTTACCCAGAACCATGATTTGGAATTAGGACAAACCCATGAGCGTCATTTAGGCTTGGGACAGGATCATGACTTAGGCTTAGGGCATGCTCATGATCATGAGTTGGATTTAGGACAGAGGCATGACCAAGAAGAGGATGTTGGCCACAGTTTTGGGCACGATAATGAGTTAGCTAATGATCGAAAACCAGACCATGGTGACAATGAGTTAGCTTTATCAGAGCATAATGAATTGACCGTTTCAGAAAACCAAGAGCTTGATGATAGTCTGGCATTGGCCGTGGATGACAGCCAGGAGATGGGAATTGATCCTGCCCGAGATTTGCAGCACTCCCAGATGGTAGTTAGTCTTCCTCCTGTCCTTCAGGTTCGGAATTCAAATCCAACTTACGAATTGGCTGTTGGGCAAGAGTTCCCTGATGTCAAAAGTTGTCGTAGGGCATTGAGGGATGCAGCTATTGCTCTTCACTTTGAAATGCAGACCATCAAATCTGATAAGACTCGTTTTACTGCCAAATGTGCAAGTGAGGGATGTCCGTGGCGTATACATGCAGCAAAGCTCCCTGGGGTCCCAACATTCACCATCAGAACCATCCATGAGACCCATACATGTGGAGGGATTGCTCATCTTGGCCATCAACAAGCCTCTGTGCAGTGGGTGGCAAACACTGTGGAGCAGCGATTAAGGGAGAACCCTAATTACAAGCCGAAAGAGATATTGGAAGAGATTCACCGGGTTCATGGAATCACCTTATCTTACAAGCAAGCTTGGCGAGGCAAGGAGCGTATCATGGCTGCTATGCGTGGATCTTTTGAGGAAGGGTATCGCCTACTTCCTCAATATTGTGAACAGATCAAGCGGACAAATCCGGGGAGTATTGCGTCTGTTTATGGAAACCCAACTGATAACTGTTTCCAGCGTCTATTCATATCATTTCAGGCCTCAATTTATGGTTTTTTGAATGCTTGTCGACCACTCCTTGGGTTAGATAGGACATATTTGAAAAGCAAGTATCTTGGAACTTTGCTTCTTGCTACTGGTTTTGATGGTGATGGTGCTTTGTTTCCTCTGGCATTTGGTGTTGTTGACGAGGAGAATGATGAAAACTGGATGTGGTTTCTCTCTGAACTTCATAACCTGCTTGAAATTAATACTGAAAACATGCCGAGGCTTACGATTTTGTCTGATAGGCAGAAAGGTGTTGTTGATGGTGTTGAAGCCAATTTCCCTACAGCTTTTCATGGATTTTGCATGCGTCACTTGAGTGAAAGTTTTAGAAAAGAGTTTAATAATACCATGCTTGTCAACCTTTTATGGGAAGCCGCTCATGCCCTGACTGTAATTGAATTTGAGGCAAAGATACTTGAGATTGAAGAGATATCACAAGATGCTGCATATTGGATCCGGCGAATCCCACCTCGTTTGTGGGCAACAGCCTATTTCGAAGGCACGAGATTCGGTCATCTAACAGCAAACATAGTTGAATCACTGAATTCTTGGATTTTAGAAGCTTCAGGGCTTCCAATAATTCAGATGATGGAATGTATTAGGAGACAGCTTATGACATGGTTCAATGAACGGCGAGAGACTAGCATGCAGTGGACGTCAATACTTGTCCCTTCTGCCGAAAGGCGTGTTGCGGAGGCACTTGAGTATGCACGCACATATCAGGTCCTTCGTGCTAATGAAGCTGAATTTGAAGTTATATCTCGTGAAGGGACAAATATTGTGGACATTCGCAATCGCTGTTGCCTTTGTCGTGGCTGGCAGTTGTATGGTTTGCCATGTGCACATGCTGTAGCAGCACTTCTTTCTTGCAGGCAGAATGTTCATCGATTTACTGAGAGCTGTTTCACCGTGGCAACATATCGGAAGGCATATTCTCAAACCATTCATCCGATTCCGGATAAAAGTCTATGGAAAGAGTTGTCTGAGGGGGACCCGAATGCTAACAAAGCTGTTCAAGTTATCATTCACCCACCCAAATCACTTAAACCACCTGGTCGACCACGAAAAAAGCGAGTTAGAGCAGAAGATCGTGGCCGTGAGAAGCGGGTTGTGCATTGTAGCCGTTGTAATCAGACAGGCCATTTTAGAACAACATGTGCAGCACCAATTTAAGTTCAGATTTTCAAGTAAGTTAAACTGCTGCTATAGAATTTGGGTATGTCCCCATCTGTGCAAAATGGTTCTTGCTTTCTTCCTCTTTCTCTCTCTCTTTTTTTTTGGTTAATGTAGTATTTTATCAGGTATTAGATTTGCAAGTAAATGCGCTGTTCTATTTGTCGTTTAGCTATCCACTTGCCTTGTATGAATGTTCCCTTCAATAACATATCCACTTGACTTGTCTCTTTAATTTTTTAGGCTAATTATTCCTTCAATTTAATGTGTTAAAATTATCGAAAAATAGTCGTTTTTGGTGCAGCTTTGTACATAATGAACTCATGAGGTTGTATTTTTCAGCTAATTTATAGATGTACTCTTTTTAGAGAGAGGAACGCGTTGTGTTTTTAGGAGCGAAGAAAAAGTTTCTTCTTATACGGCATATTTTTCTTTCAACGGCATTTATTCCAACGATTATAAGAGGTTCAACAATAATAAATTTTGTATGTAAACCCTTTCAAATTTCATTCTTTTCGACTCAATTTTTAATTTTCAATTCTCAATCCTCAATTATTTTTTTTTAAAATTCTTCTTTGAATCTTATTCTTTTCGATTTTATTTTATTCCTTATAAATTGTAAAATGATAAATTAATTTATGTTTGGATGAAAAGCATATTTTCAACATTAATTACAAATAATAAGAAAATATTATTAAATTATTTAAATTTAAATATTTAATTATTATGCTGTCAACATTATTAATTTTTTATATTTATATACTCAGGCCGAAGATCGAATTTTGGATACGTAAATAAACAATTTTAGCGAAGGTACATCGAATGTAATTTATGGACACTTGTAAGATGCATGATTTCTATAATGGCTCGCATGCTCGGGGGACTAAATTAGATTCCTCACTTATCATTGCTTTGGTCGAAAGATGAGATCTAAGACACACATTTCATTTTCCCTGCGGTGAGTGTACAATTACACTCGAGGATGTTAGTTTACAACTCGATCTACTGGTCGAGGGGGAAGTCGTTACGGGGCGAGTGTCGATTGGAGTGCAACATGCGAGCAACTACTAGGGAAGGTTCCGAACAAGTTTAAGGGTAGCCAGATCAAGATGAGATGGTTGGAAGACAACTTCAAAACTATCGAGGCTTTCGCGATTGACATTACAAAAGAACAATTCACGTGTGCATTCACCTTGAGGTTGATCGGAGATTTGCTCATGCCTGATAAATATCGAAATCTGGTACATTTAAGGTGACTACTATTATTAGTCGACTTCAAAAAAGTGAGACAACCTAGTTGGGGATCAACTTGCTGGCGACATTGTATCGAGAAATGTGTCGAGCGACAAAACAAAAAAAGCTAAAATCGATGGTTGCATGCTCATTCTTCAATTGTGGGCATGGTATCGACTACCATTTTTACGCCCCTAAGTGAACCCTCTTATGAATTCCCATTCATAATATGATAAAATTCATTTTCATAATATCATTATTGTTTTAATTTTTCATTTTTTAATTTCGAAATAACTTATTATTTGAATAGGTGGAACAACCCCGCGAGACACAGCGGTAGACCGACAGGGTTCAAGGATATCCGACTAGCTTTAGAATAATAAACAGAAAAGGAGGTTAGTTTATGAATTTCAAAGTTATTGATTTTTTATTCCAATATTTGAAATTAAATATTAGGTACGTTCTAAAATTTATAAATTCATACTGCAGTTTGTATTGATTCAATATGCAAATCCTAGGATTCAAGAATGCGTCTCGTCCGAATTTTTGATCAGTCGTAATATCTAGCACATTAAAGTGCCATTGATAATTTTTGCAACGGTTGAGATGCACAAATCCGATCGAGTGATGCGACAGTTCGAGTGTATGCAACGTATTTCACCTCCACCCTAAGAGCTTGATGACCTGCACAATATTGACTTGCGGTGGAGATTCGAGAAAGATTGGCCAACATTTCACAAGAAGTGTATCGAGATTTGGCAGCGTAGGTACGATTACTTGCTAATGCGTGAACCATTTCTCTCATCAGAGTTGGCGACATCTCCGAATTATAAGGATTGGTTTAGTCATAACGACAAGCTGTATCTATTGCCGGCTTTAGAAAGGAGTAGGCAACGTTGTCGTAGGAGGTCAAGACGAGGGCCCATCAATCTTAGGTTGGGAGAACATGCTGCGAGGGGATAAACATTTGCTCTAGCTTTACACGAGGACCCGATTGCCATGCAACCTCCCGGTCAGTATGGTTCATATGTTTTTGGTGCTAACCCAATTTATTTTACACAAGCACCACAACACGCATCATCACTCATTGCAGGAACACCTTCTCCAAGTGTATATTTTGCACGATCACCACCCACCGTACCATATTACATGCCGATGCTACCAGCAACACCGACACATCTAGTATTGTCGATAATTCCCACCTTTTATCCACAATCAACCTATGCGACACCATATAGCTATTCGTCGATAATATCACAAACACTCCCAACATCGTTGTTCTACCGAGGTGGGTCATCCTTTCAACTGTCAACTCATACAGAGGGATGTACGATGGACGACTAGGACCCAAACGCAGTCAACCACATAGGAATGAGATGAATATGATGATCAACATGGACGTGCAACCCAAATAGTGCGACAAAATCCTAGGTGTGCCCGACACCTACTTGGTTGTGGAACACATTCGGGATGCCGATGATTATGTTACTTGTAATTTTCCCCAAATATATATATTTTGTTTTACATCTCAAATGTATACTTATTTACAATCTATGAAACAAATTTATTAAATTGGTTTGTTTTGTACCATATCGTATGATGAGTTCGAATCATTTGTTTTCATTTCTGTTGCTTTTTCATTTAAGTTTTTCTTTACCCATTTGTTAATTACAATATTTTTAAAAAGCAAAGATTTGCTAACAAGACACAAGAAAAGATTAAAAAAATTATTTTGTATTGTAATATATCTTAATTTAATAATTAATATTAATTACAATTTACAAAAAAAAATAACGAATAAATGAATAAGCTAGAGTTTACCAATGAATTGTTGGAAAAACGGTTTAAAAAATGCAGCGGAAAATAAATTTAGGGAAAAAATCGGACTTTTAAATTTTTTTTCCAAAACAAGATATTTAGTTGTGATATTTAAAATAATAAACATTTAACCAAAATTGTACCTTTTTGATTCGTCTAGGATAAGCACTTCGATCGAGTAGTCTTCTCTACTATCCTCAAGCTCACCTCTGTCGAGTGTGAGCTCGCTTCGAATAAAAAAAATTTCACAAAATTACCAATAGGATAATTTCACAATTTCTCTAAACTTTTGGGTCAAGTTGTAAATAAAAAAAATATCTCTGGAGATTTTCTAAAATAATCTTTTCAGAAAATTTTCTCTTTACAACTTTCTCTTAAATTTAAGTGTGTTTTCTCATAATAATGACCCAAGCTCTCTTTATATATGCAGAGTTTAAAGAGTTCAACTATGATTAAACTTAATCACTTTAATATTAAAGTAACATAATATTTATCAAGATAAGCATTAGATTAAATTTAATATTAAATTTTATTAAAATAATAAAATGTTTATCTACACGATAAACAATAAATTAATTTTAATAATAAGATAATCACTTTAATTTTAAATTAATAAAATACTATTAAAATAAATATTAAATTAAATTTAATATTAAATTATTAAATAATATTATTTTTGGAATAGTCCAATTTTCAAGTTCAAGTACCCATTAGGTCAATTGTCTGTTTTGAAAATTAATTTCCAAAAATATCATATTAATTTTAATCAATTTGATTAATTTAATTTTACTTGATCACAATTAATTTTCCAAAACTCACTTAGATTTTCCAAATTAATTTTTCAAGAAAATGCTTTAATGAAATTATCTAGTTGAACAATTCTTACGACCATCTAATTTAATTCCACATCGAATAAATCGACTTAATTTAATTCAATGTAGTCCGATCGAGCTTTTGTTAAGCTAGCAGAGGGACCAATCGAACATATACAATTAAGCTCTAGTAATTGCAATTATGTCCAAAAGCATTGTTCTGATAATTCGCAATTACTTATCATTAAGTCAGTCCACAAAAAGTATCATGATTGAAAACTCCTTATTGCATACTCTTTACGAAAGCAATTCATCCAGCTACTTTGTCCAATGACCTTGTTATGTTTGTGTTACCCTCATATGAAATCCTTGATTCCTTTAAGTTAAATCTGTTCACTCAATACAATCATATTTTACCGCATTGTCACCATTGTGTCTTGTTAATGATTAATATGATCACTATCAATAAATGATTGTGATAAATTGCTCGTTCGAGAACAAGTAACCAGTAGCCACATTCCATATTTATCAATCCACACAACGCCAATGAGAGGATATCATTGACTCTTTAATTGAGCGATGAATTCCACTGTTACTAGTAAAGCCGTGCCATACACAAGTCATGTACCCAACATACCAGCTATAGGCTCGATCATCTTTAGAGCATAAGCCTCCACTTATATCAAAGCACATAAGTTGTATACGCATGGTCAGTGACTAACTCAGGATTTAGGTAAATCACACCATGAACGTCACAAGTGAATTAATTCACAAACGGATTCAGAATTTATTCATCTTGGGTCCAATCCAATGTATCATTCTACCAATGAATACATATATGTCTCTACCCATGGAGTCAACTACTCCGATAACCAAGACTAACCATCTCCCCCATTGGATTTGTAGACAACATAATAATCCTTCTTAGTATTTGAATCAAAAGCTCACTTTGATTATTTTACAGGATTACGGAATCATTTAGATTATCCACTGAAGTAAGTTGTCTTTCTTGCAATGTAAACATTCTTACAATGCCACTTGTCTTCAATTTGAACTTAGACAATCAATGAGCTCATATTGGTTTGTCACAATTTCGCTGTGCATGCAAAATATGAAAGAAAAAATATAAAAAAACATAATAGTGAAATGTGAAATTAACTTTATTTATTTATTCATCGTACAAATCAATAGAAAACAGTTACATGTTTACTACAATATGGGCACATTTCCCAACATGAATAAGTTAGTGTTTTAATTAGCTCTTCTTCTTGATGTTCTTTGCAGGTGTGGACATGTTAACTTCTTGTGTCCTAAGTTCCTACTAACCTCGGTGTGTCTCTCTACTCCTCAATATCCATTTTGCCTTGTATTCGAATTGAGTTCGATCGACCTTTTGGCCTACCCCACAAGTTCTTATTCGGTACCAACTCAAAATGAGCGTGCGAGATAGGCGACCACATGCTTTCATTCGGGACAGGTGAGAATTTAGATTTCAAAACTTTTATAATAGCGTTCTAGTTTGTAAACTTTTTCAACGTAGGTCATGAAATCTATACATGTCGAGGTGCATGCCGCAATTGCATGTGCCCATGAATAACAAAGTGCTTGAAATCTCCCACAATCGTAGGTCATTTATCTCAGGTCTATACGGTACGCTCCCCCGATAACTCTTTGGTTGGGTCTATGGGACTCCATAACCCAAAATATTAGATTTGGATGCGAGTGACACACTTAATACATTGAGTTCTCTCTTTCTACATTTTCCCCAATATCTTTCAACATCGACTCACACCAAACATGATCACCCTTTATTTGTCTCGCGTATGTCTCAGCCTGCTTTGGAAACAAGGTTCCTATTTAGAAAAGCGTTTCCTTGACCATCGAGGTTATCGACAAATGACATGTTCCTTTCAGTACGAAATTAATGCATTCTGTTAGGTTCATTGTCATGTGCCTGTATCGTAGTCCTTCATCATACGATTACATCCACCGCTCCTTGGGTATCCCATTGAGGTACACCATAACCTTTCGGTTTACAACCTGTAGTCTTTGCAACATTTCATGGAATCGATGTTGGACTCGTACCCTGTTGATGGCAATCATTGTTATATTCAAGA
Organism: Gossypioides kirkii; assembly: GCA_005610355.1. NCBI lineage: Eukaryota > Viridiplantae > Streptophyta > Magnoliopsida > Malvales > Malvaceae > Gossypioides > Gossypioides kirkii. The sequence goes on along the minus strand of CP032253.1, from coordinate 43,802,285 downwards.
AATGCAACCCAAATGTATATGTTAAACTATTATACAATAAAAAAATACTATGCACAACGTACCCCTGTTAATAACATGTCATCGCTCTGCATGGTATCGACCCATGTAGTTAGACCTTATATGATGTAAACGAATACCTATGGTGTGCACAATCCCAAAGGCTTGAATGCCGATCAAGTACAACCTATATGTGGTGCCCCTATTGTAAATGATTCATACATCGAGTTGCGACACAACATGCCTTCTTAGGTTAGTTAAGAAGAAGTTCCATTCATCTTCGGATTCTTTGGGTGTTATTGCAAAAATATTGGCAAGATTTTTTTATTACCATCTTGTGCAACAACTAACAACAACCAATGCTTGTATCTTCCATACACAAATGTGTAGTCAATTTGGACAAGTGGCTTACAGTACCAAAATGCATTTATGCATTGCTTGAAAGTCCAAAAAATGATGGAAAAATCTTTTTCGAGGGACCAAGTGATCGTTGTAATATGTAGGCTCTATTACAAGATCGACAACGGAACCTGGTACATATCACTACAGTACTTGACACCATTGCCACAATTCATTGTAGAATTTCTCTCACGCACTATGCATCTTCTCAAACGCCTTTTATTTTGCCAACCATGCCTTACGGTAAGATATAGTATCAGCAAACTCATTACGGATGTGTGCGATTAAAGTTGGAATCGAAATCCTAGGGCTAGCTTTGATTATGGGTAATATAAAGTTAGATATCATGTCCGAATCCATTTTGGATGATCATTCTACATGCTTTAAAATAATAAGTTGGGTCACCATATGTAATACAATGTAGGAAAAATAACAAAATCTGAATCAATATTGTTGACCATGATACATACCAGTTACAACACATGTATGTGAAGCGGTAAACTTCTTGATTGTCTAGAACATCGACTTCTTCCTCAAAGATGCCATGATTTTCCATGGAAATCTTGTTTCATGTATTGTGCACTTCGCCTCATATTTCTTAGATCGAGAGCACGTAATGGTGAAGTTGATGCCAAGCTGTATGCTATACCGCTTGACTGTAGTTGCAAAAGCATCTTTTGAGTCAATCTCCATCCCAAACTCTAAGTGGCCGAAATTTGTTGATAAATTCACATGTTCTGATCTTCTATAAGGGAGGTCTGGGAATGCTAAACCACCTTCAGCAGCAAGATTGATAGTACACATGTGGGGGTAAGGGTTTGTATGTCGTGAAACTCGGATAATCCCATCGAGATGTTTGAAGCTTTACCGTCAGATCCACCATCTTCTGGTTCATTAAAAATGGGATCCGATTTTGAAATTACTGTAATTTTCGCATTATCCGATTCAATATGGGTCATTAACAATTTCAGACACTTTTTTTCGTTTTCTTCGTTCTCTTGTCCCTCTTCATTATCAACCCTGGTTGCAAGTCCAGAGTTGGATGTGCCCTCGCCAATAGGTTGTCGGAGTAGATAATCTATTCTTGTAAATCCAATGTCAATCCCAAAATTAGTTCTTTTTGGCCCACCGAAGTGACTTGATAGCGTACTCGTGTGAGTGTTACAGAGGTTGAACATTAGCGTGCCGAAGTTGAAACCAAAGGTACTAATAGAATGTCGTGCGGGTGTGTCGTAGGCTCGGTGACCAAATATGCCCGACTATCCCCCGAAGTTGTAATTGAGGGGTGAAATTGATGAATGCCTTGCCATTGATGACGATTCCGAGGTGTATTGGTTGGAGCTTTGTAGCAATGATGTGAATCCACCGCACAACCGTATGGTCAAACTTTCTACTTCTTGATCTGCCATGGAATTTTGTGAGCATGGTGTAATCGAGCTTGGGCCACCTTCATGCTCTTCGACGAAGTCGGCATATAACTCTAGTACAACATTCCCACTAAAGTAATGAGATTCAGTCACTATCTCCAGCTTGTTTCCCTTGTGATTTCAAAAATTCATATCTAACTGGGTTCAATGACGTTAGATATCTACATTTCAAGCTCAAGATTCTTCTTTAGACCCCCACTTTAAGCCTAATCCTTGTCTGAAGTGTTGAATCTGGTGCCATAAGTATAGCATTTTTGTCTAAGTACACTTGTAATTTTTCAAACAGTCTGGTTAATAAAATTATTCTTGAATTACATTAATACTTTTTATATTGTCCTCACATGATTTTTGCAAGCAAAGAAAAATGGAAGAAAATGTTACTCACTGATTGTCTAATGTTTAACTAATATTAAGCGGTATTACGTGGTCGGATCATAATATAGAAAGTCAACTTGTATTCGTAGATGGACCTAAAAATATCATTAGTCTAATTAGAAATGAGCAAACCAATTGAAAGACTAATATGTCGTCTATCAAGTCAAATTAGGGAGATGCTTTGTCTTGGGTATCAGAGTGGATGACTCCTAGAAGATAGAGACATAGATGTGACTGACTGGACTTACAGTACATCGAACAAGACCCAAGAAGAATAGATCTTGAATTAGTTTATTGATTTATTCACTTGTGATGTTCATAGTGTGACATACCTAAATCCTAAGTAGATGACAAATTATGTATGAGTGACTTGTACACTTTAATGTAAGTAAAGCTTGAGTTCAAATAAAAAATGAATCAAAAGCTAGTGCGTTGGGTGTATGATTTTTGCAATATGTAGCGTCATTCACAACAATGAAATTCATAGCTTGAGACATGGGTAAATGATATCCTCTCATAGGCATGACATGGTTGATGAAAAGTAAACGTGGTAATGAGTCATTCGTCTTTGTGATGGATGACTTGATCATTATCTGATAATTATTCACTTTTAATGAAGAGAAATGTAATGGTTACCATGAGATAAAATAGGATCATATTGGGAGAACATATATTATCTCAAAGAGATTAAGAATATACTATGAGAGTAATACACTTATGACAAGGTCATTAGACAAGCACTAGTAAATGCTTTCGTAATGGTATGTCGTTAGGGAGAGCTTAGTCATGATACTATAGTGGAATGACTTCATGACTAAATGAGTTTATAATTAATAAGCAAAAAGCCATAACTTAATTATAAATCATTTAAGCCCTAATTATATATGTCTAATTGGTCCCACCATAAATGAATTGTGTGTTTGAATAGAAATGAACAGAATGAATAGGAAATGAGAAATGAGAAATGAGAAACATTCAAGAATGATTATGGTTTTTTCCAAAATAAAAAATAAAATCATTTGGAAATGAATACAGCTTTCCAAAATGGAAATGGAAATGGAAATGAAATGATTCATTTCATTTCCATTTCTGTATGAATACTAGTAGGAATACTAGGATATATCGTCCACTCCACTCCTACTCTAAGTAGGAAGTTGTTTTTCTATTTGAAATAAACCACTACAGTTCAATTAGGGTTCTACCTTGTTTTTTTATAAATAGATGACACCGATAAGACATTAAACATAATTTTGAGATATTTTTACTTTGCAGAAAATATAGAGAATTTATTCTCAACTATTAAATATATTTTTTCAGAATAGCAATTCTATCGATTTCTATTAAAAGAAGAGTATTTTCGTTTTCATCTCAAATAAAAGAGAGAATTTTTTTTTCCTAATTTTGTGTTTCAATTCAATTGGTTTGAACCCACACTCGAAGCAGTTCATGGTACGAGAATAGTGGAAAAGATCGTTTGATTGAAAGCCGACAACAACGAACATCCGTTAAGCTAAAAACACAGGTATGAATTTGGTTAGGGTTTATTGCTAAAATATTATAAATCGAATCGATTTTCAAAATTTTAATTTTTCGTTGTGTAAGAAAACATTTTCAAACTAGATTTTTCCAACACAAAGCTCTTTTAACATTATGCTTCAGTTGAATGCTAGATCTTCAGATTGAGCTGATATAAAAACAGGTCCAATTTTGGTCTCACAAATTTAACCGATGTAATGGATAACAGGTCTGATTCGTTTGCTCAACTTGAACAAAATAGTCTATTCCACATGTTTAAAACCGACAAAATAGTAAAAAAAAATAGTTCTCATCTCTCAAATTAAAAGACCTACACATAATTTAACGAATTACCTTTTCTTGGACAACAGTGTAGGTACAAAATTCAAGTTTTTCATGACAATTCTATTCTCCTAATGCCAATTATCTTTATGGAAATAATTTGCTTGAAAGGTCGGTATGGAAACTCAAGGATTGTATTGAGTTTATTTTATAGAGCTCATATCCTGAGGCACATCAAACGATTCCAGCAACAACACATGCCCTGATCATCACGAGTTTTTGAGGTATACAATTAAAGTTGAAATTTGTGGGGGGGGAGGGGGAGAAAACGCTCCCCCACAGTGGCGTTTTCAACAAGTCAACAATGTATGAAATTTATCCTGGGAATCCCCGAGAATCCTCGGTTGTAGAGGGCTCAGAGGTAGAAACAATCAAGTGAGGTAGGAGTTGAAATGTCTAGAGAGAAAATGCTCCTTACAGGGGGTTTCTACTGACATGACAGTGAAAACGCTTCCTACATGGCGCCTTCATGCCACATGTCTGGCATGTCAGTGGAAAACGCGTCCTATAAAAAGCATTTTCACTGCTATGTCAGTTGAAAACACTCCCTAAAAGGTGCATTTTCTCTCTGGGCATTTCAACCCCACCCCAACTTGATTGTTTCTACCAATGAGCCCTTACAATCTGAGACTCCGGTATAAATTAAAAATTTCATTTTTCCCCGCCCTAGCCCCTTTATAAATGGTCGTTCTCATCCCCTACCCCTACTCCAACATATCTCAGTCTCCTTTAAATTGTTTCTTTCTTGCGTGTTGAAATTTCTAGGTTTAAAGATTTATTTCTCTCTTGCTTCGAGGGAGATATAGGCATAGTTTTAAGTTGTGTTTGGGTTCACGGTGATGTCGTAGAGCTCGGTAACCTATAAATTTCACCTATCATGTGAGTATTGAGCCATCACCCGAGAAGCCGGGATTGCATTGCAACTCGAAGTCCAAGTGACGGTGATTATATCGTCAATTAAGATTTTAAGTTTACAAAGGTTATGCTGTCAAAGGATGGAGCATAACTGGGCCCTAGTTGACGATGGTTATACGGACACCACAATGAGTTTCTCCTTACCAGAGGAGCATGCTTTATAAAACCCATGCGAAAGTGCGAGGAAGAAAAGCAAAAAGGCCTTCCAATATAATCAAGTAATTTGTGTTGTCCATCTCCACCGAAAGTAGTGACCTTGTCAATAAAACCTATTACACCTCAATTTTTAGCAAAGTTAAAACGAGTCTTACAGGGCGCGTTTACGTTTTTAGAGAGAGAAGAAAACGAGTACTAGAAGGCGCATTTGTAGGCGAGAGAGGAAAATACTTACTGTAGGAGCATTTTCATTGCTGCAATGAAAACGCATCCTATAAAACATGTTTTCTTTCTCTCTAAAAATAACGTAAATCAATAATTTTAAAAAATATATAATTTCTCAATTTTTTTTTATTTTCGACATCCGTATATCAAACTACATAAACAAATTACAGAACTCAGTTATGACATTAAATTAATCAATAGTAAAATAACTACATGGAAGATTTAATCCTTTTGGATAACACAGTCAACACGGTTTTGCAACTTTTCTGTCAATTTTGGTAAAAGAGAAAAAAGAAACAAATTTTCTTTTTCATATTTCAGTTAGATTAACGGTCAAATCAAAGGAACCCCGAAATTCCTACCATTAACATATTTCTTTGCAATAATTCAAAAATATATAAATAAAGAACATATCTTTGCAACTTCCAATTATCGTCATTGGTCGGCCTCCCCTTCAATGCTTTCCACCATTGGTCGGTCACTTAATTTCTTACCTACAACTCATACCAATCATCAGCACTATTAAAAATGTAACCATTTTTTTCCTTTCTCAAAAGTTTAGAGCAACCCCATTTTCCATTCATCCTCCATTACCATATATTTTCTTAACAAAGAAGACAAATTAAGTGTTTTTCTTTTGGGTTTATTACTTTGTTTTTGGGTTTTTGACAGTGAATTCTTTCTGGAAACTTTCCCCTTTTTTTTTTTTGTCTTTCTTCTACTTTCGGCTTTCACTATTTTTCTGAATCAGCAGCCGACCTTTTGGTATTTGTCGGCTGCTTATTTTTATTTTCACTTTTTTTAATAAAAAGAAATTTTCTCTTAATAAATCAATACAAAAATACGTGAGAGCAACGTGCATCCTTTGTTGTTACCTGTTTTTTTTAATTCTTATATATAAAACCACTTCAACTTTTGTTTTCTTTCGTTTCAATAACTGTTTGATGAGTTTCATTAGGCGATCTCTCCTCTGAATTTTCAGTAATTCCTTTTTTCTTTCTCTATAGGTTTTCTTCCTTGAGTTTCTCACACACAGGTCAGCTTTCTCTTTTCTACAACTTATAAAAGTTTCTTTTTTGGCCTTGGAAATATCATAGTTTGACCTGCATGTATGATGTAGTTTATGTTCTTGAATTATGTTAATGTGATTTAAGTTCTATTGTGTAATTAATCTTACTTTTTTTGATGGATTTTTAATTAGGTCATCTTGTGAGAGTATTGATTGAAAGTTTACACCTTTTTGTTAGCTTCTGATTCAGGCTTCTATGTTATTGCTTATAATTTGGTTTTTAAAGTTGTTCTTTATCCATGGTCCATACTAATCTTTCAGAAGAAACTAGCTTGTCTCCTGCTATCATTTTGTCTTGTTCTCATTTTTAGCTATTTGCATAAGCCCAAAACGATTTTTTTCCTGTTTCTTTTCTTGATTATGCTTTATAGTTTTTCTTTTATGGAAGTATATGATTGAAATTGATCCTCTACAATAGCTGATTTTTTTTACTTTGTGATTTGGATGCATTTTATACACTTCAATATATTGGGTTTAATGAAAATAAATGATGTTCTTGGCCTAATTGTATGATGATATATCTTTTTATCTTTATGCAAGATGTATGGATATTGGATCCTTAAGATTTTTGTGCTTGAATTTGTTTAATATAAGAATTTTTAGTTCATAAGTTTGTTGTTTCAGATATATATTTGGCAATTATGGCTATTGATCTTCTATTGGAATTATGTTTATCCACTCTCTCTTGCATGCATAAATCTTCTATGAAAAGTGGTTCTTGAGACTTTTAATGAATGACATAGAGGCATCATGCATGATGTTGTTGTCAAAAACTTTATGTCATAGAATTTGTCTGCAAGATGATGTTTCGTTTCTTTTCGATCTTTTCTCTTATCTCTGTCGATCTTTTCTATTGGCAGCTTTGAATCTAGCCTTGGATTATTGATTTCATTTTGGGAGTTTTGGACTTCGATTTATTTGAAGCAGTTCAGTATATTGTTCTAAGGTTGCATAATCTTCTAGGAGATGGGTAGAGGGGGTACTTCATCTCCTAATACAGGGAGAATTTCACATCGGTTTAGTACGGCTTTATCATCAGCCTTTTTTGAATGGCTGTTGCTTTTTATGCTCTTCATTGATGCTATAGTTTCATTCCTAATAAAAAAATTTGCTCATAAATGCAAATTGCGAACCCCGTGTATGCTATGCTCAAGACTTGATCATGTTTTCGGCAAAGAAAAACGGAAGTTTTATATGGATCTTGTATGTAATGATCATAAGTTGGAGATTTCATCCTTAGTTTACTGTCATGCTCACAACAAGCTTGTTGATGTTCATGGAATGTGCGAAAGTTGCCTTTTCTCATTTGCTACAATGAATAAGTCTAATGCTGAAACCTATCGCTTATTGGTCAGAAAGTTGGGGAAAGATTTTGATTGTGGTCTTGAGGAGGATCCCTCACTTGGGAATCATAAACTTGGATGTTCAACTAAAACACTGTTCTTGTTGCAATGAGCCATGGATGCCAAGAGAGTATGTCAAAACATTGACTCAGACTCAACTGGCTGTGTTTCCGGATACTAAATGTGATCTACCTTTACCGGTTTCTGTAGAACAGGGTCATGATGAGCAGAACAGAAGTGGCGATGTGTCTGTTTTGGTTCAAGCTACACATCAGAGAAAAAATCAGCCTGATCCTTTATCTCATGTAGTATATTCGGAACTTCAGATTGATTCGGAGTCAGAACCTGAAGTGAAAAACGATACTGGCGGCGAGGAAGATGGCATAATTATCCAAACTCATCATCTAAAACAAGATCTTGTTGATCAACATGTGCAGCCAGAGTCTCAAACTTTTACTTTATCTGACAATTTTGCTTCAGAGAAATTCATGGATCCTGTTTCTGCACTTAAGCCTTCAATATTCATTTCACAATCAGAATCAGAATCAGCCATCATTGAGCCTCTTGGCACTATACCGGCAGAATCTGCTGATTTGAAACAACATGGCTTGGAGGAACTCAATTGGGAGCAAGCCAGTTCCAAAATCGAGCCATCCGCTTCTTCTAAGCTTATTTCTATTGATGATGTCCCTTTATCATTGATGGACAAGGAAGCTTCTATCGACGTGTCAACAGAAATGAATCTTCGTTCTGTTGATAAGTCTCCATTGTCGACAGAGAAATTCATGGATCCTGTTTCTGCACTTAAGCCTTCAATATTCATTTCACAATCAGAATCAGAATCGGCCATCATTGAGCCTCTTGGGACTATACCAGCGGAATCTACTGATTTGAAACAACATGGCTTGGAGGAACTCCATTGGGAGCAAGCCAGTACCAAAATCGAGCCATCCGCTTCTTCTAAGCTTATTTCTATTGATGATGTCTCCTTATTATCGATGGACAAGGAAGCTTCTATCGACATGTCAACAGAAATGAATCTTAGTTCTTTTGATAAGGTTTCTCCATTGTCAAATGCAGGTGAAATTCCTAATCAAGGGTTGGAAGATAGTAAGCTTATTTCCCTTGATTTTCTTTCTTCTTCGTCTCCAGTCGACAATGAAACTCCGGTTGAAGTACCAAAGGAAAGCAAGAACATTTCCGTCGACAATGTTTCTCCGTCAAATGTTGCTGCATCTTCTGTCAAAGAATCAAAAGAGAGTAGTAAGTTGAACTTACTAGATACACCCCCTCCTACTTAATATCTGTGAGATTGTTGCATATTAATTTAACATTTTCTGTCACTAGGTGTCATGGAAACTCCTGAGGTTGAGAAGATATCTGAGGCAAAATGCGAAGAAATCCACGTATCGGCAGAACAGCCACTTCCAATACTTGAATCACTGGTGGAAGAAAACTGTGTCATGAATGGCAATAGCATCCAAGCGATCAATTCATTGGACCTAAGCGATGCTTATAAGCTAGCTGTAGGTAGCAAAGGTAGACAGTTATCTGGTTTGCTTGTTGAACAATGGATTGGAAGAGATTCTTCTAGACTTAGTGAAGATTTAAAGGTCTTATTGTCGCAATTATCTTCTCGAGGGATGGAGCAATTGATGAACGATGTAAGTCCTAGGATCGCTGCAAGTCCGAGGATTGCTGTAAGTCCAAGGATATCTATAAACAGTGATGATTTAAAAGCCTCAGATTCTTCTGCATTTAATGGAATTGAGATACTTCAAAGGAGGGTCTCATTGGAGAGAAATGAGTCTGGTTTATCATTAGATGGAAGCATTGTTAGCGAAATCGAAGGTGAAAGCATGGTTGATCGGCTAAAACGACAGGTTGAGCATGACAGGAAACTATTGAGTGCTTTGTATAAGGAATTGGAAGAAGAAAGAAACGCATCTGCAGTCGCTACAAATCAAGCGATGGCCATGATTACTCGACTGCAGGAAGAGAAGGCAACACTGCAAATGGAAGCCTTGCAGCACCTGAGAATGATGGAAGAACAAGCTGAGTACGATATGGAAGCACTGCAAAACACAAACGACCTTCTTGCAGAGAAAGAGAAAGAGATTCAAGATCTAGAAGCCGAGCTAGAGTTTTACAGGATGAAGTTCCCCAATGAATTCATGCAGGAGGACATAGTGAAGTCGGCATACAATTTGCAAGAAACACAGGACACAATGGATCATTTAGAAGCTAATAGTACTGAAGAAAAGGCAATCTTACATACAGATACAGTTACCGAAAAACCGAACATCAGCTCCACAGTTGAAGAAACATATCAATCGTTTGAGGACACAACAAATTCACCATGAAGAACCCATTGTCTGAACATGAACATGGGTCCCAAGAAGAACTCATTCCTTGAGGCTTTATTTACAAACACTAAAAAGGTAAGTACTTTGATTTTCATCGTCTGAAAGTGTGAAAATGCATTTGCATGATACAAATTTTTACTTATTTTTGTTAATTTTACAGATGCCTGCAAGAGATGCTACTGGCCATGAATTGTAAAGTATTCCAGAGATTGTTTACTCCTTAGAACATAATAATATAGGACATGATTTTAAAACATTATTGCAGAGGTTGTGTGACATGTTCATGTCATGTCTGTGTGTAAATAGCTAGTTGACATGTTTTGCATACCATCAAAATTGGAGTTGGTGAGATTTTTTTACATTTTCATATTTCTCTTGGTAATCTGAGTTTGCAGTACATCTTTTTCTTGATTTTTCTTTTCAATTTTAAGTTAAAATTAGTGGATTGATTTGAGTGATTGCAATTTGTAAAAGGTTTGCTATTTGAGTGTAAAGTTAAGGGATGTAAATTAAAATAGATAAGCAATTCCAAGTTTGTTTTTGATTCGTTTTTATTGTTTTTTTACATTAATTGTTAATTCCTATAAATAATATCTGTTTTTTAATTATTAATAATAAATGAAAATGTGCTAATTTATCCAAACTTTATTTCATTGCAGTTCTCATAACTATAACAATACTTAAAAGCTATGGTAATGCATAGCTTAGCTTAAATGAAGATTGAACAGGGTTATTATTAAATCTTTAATAAAAATATTTTATTAAAATTAAAATTAATTTATGTAATACTTTAATTTTTAATTAAATAGTTATAATTTTTTATTTGTATAAGTTTAATATGTTGATTTTATCACTTCTGTATGTTACTATTGTATTCATGTTATTTTTATACTATGTTTATATACATATTAACTTTTGGGGAAATTAGTAGAAAATGCTAATTTTAAAACATATTTAACACAATAATCGTTTTTTTTTAAATTTAGGAAAGTAGGTCAATTTTGGAGAAAGAAAAAAATACATCCTATAGGACACTAATAAGTGAATTATTTAAGTAATTTATTTGTGTATTTTAGATTAATTTTGAGTAAAGTACTTCTAATTTTTCACATTTTCTTATCAGATACACAAATTGATGTTTCTTCACCTAAAAGCAATCAAAAGTGGATTAAATTGAAGACATGTGTAAAGAAATGGGTCTATTCAAATTTGGGGGAACATTGAGGGCTTAATTGCAAAAGCAATTCTTAATTGAAATGATCAAATAAGCTTATTCAAAGTTGTTATTTTATTAATTTTGTTTTGACTAAATTTGTTATTTTCTTAAATTTATTTTGACTGAAATTATTTATTTTAAGTAAATAGGGTAATTTTGTTTAGAAGGACTCAAGCTCTTTTTAGTAACTCAATTGTATATAAATAAGATTACTTGGGTTCAATTGAAGATGTACTTGATTTTTTTGAGCAATTAAAGCAATTGAACATTTATTTATTTTCCTTATTTTTTTTCTTCCAAATCGTCAGTGCTCTTTCTCTGTCATTTTCATTTCCATTTCATTCTTTTGCAAATTTGCCTAATTCCTATATCAATCTCTCCCCCTTTCCATCCTTCATAATCACAAACAATTCACCATATATTTATCCATCAAGCATGATTAAAATCATGTGTCACTAAATTCTTTTTAGCCTTAGCCCGGTTATCACTCAATCAAGAAATAATCATGAGTTATGAAACCGTGCTAAAAACCTTTTTATCGGTACTTGCTATCACTCCGATTTATGAGATACTACAAATTCGTCCCTCAAAACTAATTATACTTTGATTCAAAAAGTACACATTGGATGAAATAAGTTGGCGTACAGTTGGAAAGTCGAGTCGACCGTGCTGTTTTCGAGTTCCTGCGAATAAATTGGCATATCCAAGTGGGAAAAAGCTAGTTGAATTCCGTCAAGGGTGGTAAAGACCAAATTTAAATGCCTCACGCGGTTGAGGTCGTTAATTCGAGTTGGGCTCTTTAGAGCGCAAGGCTGTTGAAATCTTAAATCGCGAGCACGTGTGACGTGGTTAGACATTCGGCAAGGGTCGATTTGCAGGTCGTACCGAAATCGGCTACTAGAGAAAAAGTTAACGGTTGGGACGTTCTCGAGTGCTATAACCAGCTTATCTATTAAAAATGAAAGATTAATTTTCAAGGATCGATTCAAGTTTGGAAAAAATCGAGGCTAAGGCTAAACTTATTAAATATAGTTTTTTCTCATTTCTTTATCTCGATTAATTATTTTGCGTCAAGATTTACTTCACTTTGTTTATTTCATTTTTGTTTTATTTTAATTTTATCTCTAAAAACGCCCCATCATTTATTTTTTAGGAGACAGTCACGAGCTTATACTACTGTTCTGTATTATTTGTGGTAGGAATATTTATATTTGGTGGATTCGACACCCATCAACACGCTTTCAACAACATCCCTACTGTTACCTCAGTTGAAACGTGTCATGTTGGACGCATTTTCATCTAACGGATAATTTTTTTCAAACGGCTAAAAACAACTAATTTATTCTATATAAACCCAAGTAATTTTCTTTTTTTGCATTCAAATCATGTTCTCTCAATTCTCTCAATTATTTAGTTTTCAATTTTCATTCAATTTCTCTTAAATTATAATTTTTTTAATTTTATATTTTGTAATTTCTTTGATTTTTATAATGACAATGTCGCTTATTTGCGTGGACGACAAACACATTTCTAACATCCAATTGTAAATGGTAAGAAAATATTATTAATTTTTTTAATTTTAATTAAGTTAATTATTAAATTGTTAACATTATTTTTTTATCATTTTTTATGTTTATATAACCAGACCAAAATTTGATTTTAGAGACGTACATACACAATTTAAGTGCGAGAGCACCGCATGTTATTGTGCAACACTTGCAAGAGGCGAGATTCTTGCATGTGTCTTGTATGCTCGGGGGACTAAATTGGATCTCATCTTATCAGCGCTTTGGTGGAAAGATGGAGACTCGAGATACACACATTCCATCTTTCGTGCGGTAAGTGTATAATTACACTCAATACATAGTTTTACAACACAGTTTATCAGTGGATGGGGCAATCGTTACGAGGACGGTGGGCGTTGGCAATTGAAGCACAATTTGCAAGCAACTACTAGACAAGATGTCGGACAAATTTAGTGGTAGATGAATAGAAATGAAATAGTTAGAAAACAATTCCAATTATATTGACAACTTCGCGAATGTCGTTGAAAGAGAATAATACTACGCCCAAGCATTCATCCTGAGGTTAATCGGGGGTCTTTTAATAACCAATAAATCTCAAAATTTGATACATTTAAGATTACTACTACAACTCGTCGACTTGAAAGAAACAAGGCGACTCAGTTGGGGATCAACTGTGTTGGCGATATTATACCGAGGACAATTTTCAGACATCCTATCTTGAGAATCCTGGACGGTCATGGGCTCCCACATCATTTGTTCTTTTTTTTTAATTATCCCCTGGCTGCCTATATAAAAGGGGCTTTGCTCCCCCTACTCCATCAACTCTTTCGCCCACTGTCCCTTAGAAAATAAAAGCTTCTCTTTTAACTTTTTTTGTTGAATGTTGAAATTTTTGGAGGGAAATATTTATTTGTGTTTGTGTTTGAAGGGGGCATTTTGATAGTTTTAAAATGTGTTTGAGTTCACGATGATGCGGTGGTACTTGGAAAGCCACACATTTCATCTGTCGTGAGTTCACCTTAGAAGATCGTTGCATTGCAACTCGGGATCTAAGTTCACAATGATTATACGGTCTAGGGATGAAATATAACTACGACTCTCAGTTGACAGTGGTTATGAGGTCACGGGTTCAAACATAACTTGGGCCCTAGTTGACAGTGATTATGCGGTCATACGTTCAAGTTTAATGCCACAAAATGAAAATGTTTTATAAATCCCATACATAAGTTTGAGACCATAATCATTGAAAAAACAAATGGAATTTTCAGTATAATCAACTTATTCTTTTTCTCCATCTCCACCAAAGGTAGAATCATTAACCTCCCTGTTACTATAACTTGTGACAGAGTTAGAGGCAAGAAAACTTTCACGGGGAAGAGCGATTGTGATGTTGGAGAAAAGTTGAAATGCGACTTGGGATGATAGCAGTTGTTGTGATTAAAGAACTCATTAGTAATTACAATCGCTATCATCCCAACTCGAGTTTCAGTTTTTTCTCCATCATTATGGTCACTCCTCCCCTTGAAAGTTTTGTTGCCCTCAACTCTATCACAGATAATGGACAATGAGGTTAAAGATACGACCTTTAGTGGAGATGGAGAAAAAAATAAGTTGATTATATTGGAAAGCCCCTTTGTTTGTCCCTATTATTATGGTATTAAACTTATTTATGTGGTTTATAAAGCATCCTCTTCTAGTATCATGAAACTTGAACTCATAACCATATAACCACTATCAATTGGGGGCTCGAGTTATACTTTAACCTGTAACCGCTTAACCATCGTCAACTAGAAGTCTTAGTTATACTTCAACCTGTGACCAAATAACCACCGTGAATTGTGAGCCTGAGTTGCAATGTGACGAGCTTCTAAAGTGATGGTTCTATCCTCACATGATAGATGAAATTTGTAGGTTTCCGAGCATCATCGCATTATTTTTAGAAACAAAACACTTCTTGTAAGATATATATTTGTGTTTTTCTCTCCAAAATCAATTTATTTCTTAAATTTAAGAAAAAACGATCTAAAAACTTAATTATTTTTTTTTAAAACAAACTTTTTAATTAATTTACCGAATGTTTCTCGTTCTTTTGTTTTGTTTTGATTTTTTTTTATTTATAATTTATTTGATTTTTTTTCCATAATTTGAAAGCATGTTACATATTTTATGATTTGTTATATAAAGTTTTTGACACTTATTATGTTTGTGATGTGTTGATGTTATTTTTGTATTGTATTGTATATATTTTTATAGTTTATCTTGTATTCATGCTGTATTTTAGTTCATACCATATTGTACATAATTTACCATTATAATCCAATTTAGATAAAAATATCATTCATTTTCCTTGTGTTTTATTTTTTTTAGCGTGCAAAGTTTTATACGTTTATATAATTAATATTTACACATTAATAATTCATATTACATTATTACATAAAATTTGACATGTTTATATATATTTTATAATTTATTTTTGTGATTTGGCATAATTTAATATAAAATTTGTATATATATTAATATCAATAAGTTCATGCAAATACGATTTATTAAATATAAATAAAATTAGGGTAAACTATCAAAATTGTAATTTGTGTTTTTCTCAGATTATATTTTAATTATTTATATTTGAAATATTATGTTTTAGTCAGTTACGTCAACATGTTGTAATAGTTCAGTCACTAAGCCGTTAATTACCGTTAACGGTGAAGCGGTAAGATGACGTGACACGTTAAATCATCATTTTAAACAAAAATTTTAGGTTAAATTATTCAATTAGTCTCCATATTTTTTTTTATTTTGAGTAATTTAATTTTTTCTTTTATGTTCTTTTAACTTTTTTTTCTTTATTTTTTCATGCTCTTCTGCTTCTCTCTCTATTTCCTCATTTATCCATCTCTTTTAACGTAAAAAAATTTAAATTGTTCAAAATGAAAAAAATATAAAGATCAATTGTATAATTTAACTTAAAATTTTCTTTTGAAATGATGATTTAACGTGACACGTTAGCTTACCATTACATTGTTAACGACAATTAACGTTCAGTGACTAAAATGTTACACCATGATAACGTAAGTAACTAAATCGTAACATTTCTAACATAAATGACTAAAATGTTACTTGAGACAAACAAAAGTGACTATTTTAATAATTTACCCATAAAATTAAATTAAAAAGAAAATGAGTAACTTAACTAAAAAACGAACTTGTTGCTAACTGCATGCGAAAGTTTGACCTAATACACATGAACTTTGGTTTAATATGCAATTATATATATGAATTTTGATTTTATGTAATTTTATACATGAAATTTTGATTTAATCAAATTCTCATAAATTATTAATATAATTATTGATATAATATTATTTTATATTTATATATTGCAATAAAAAATAATTATATTTATCCAATATAATAATGAATTGAAGTATTTATTTTTTTAAATGTATATAATTGAATCAAAATTAAAGTTTCATGTATATATTTGAATCACAATAAAAATTTCACGCATATAGTTACACAAAATTAAAGTTTAAGTATACAATTGTATATTAAATTAATGTTCATATATAATTTTAAGATTTATTTCAAAATAAAAATCAGAAATTAAAATTAAAATTTTATTTTTTTAATTTTCACTTTTATAAATAGAAATGCATATGATAATGCAAAATAAAATCTAAATACATTTTAAAATTTTACAAAATAAATTTAATTCTTATAATTAGAAAAATATAATTATACGAATATTATTACAAGATATAAAATTAAAATTAAACTAAAATAATCAGTCTTGCATAAATAAATTCATTTTTTATTAATTAATTAGAAAAAAGAAGTGAAAATATAAAATGAAACCCAAAGAAAGGACACTGTGGGGAAGGAAAGGAAAGTGGAAGCGCCGTTCTTCTTTGGAGCCAAAACTCGCTGCGTTGCTCATCAAATTTTCCTGAGAAAGTGAAAGAAAATTAGAAAATAATAAATAGCAATGCTCCTACAAACCTCAATGGCTGTGTTTTCGAGCTCCACCTCTGAACCAGTTTTTTCTTTCAAGCCATCTCAGTTTCTTTCCCGGCCACAACCATCTCTCTCACTCCGCTTCTTCTCCGTGGCCATCGCCGCCGATAACCGCTACCGCAACCATCGCCTCCGGCACTCTTTTTCTTCAAATTCCTCGAAACTCTCCAATCCCATCTTCGCTTGCCGCGCCTCACGTGACTCTCACGAGACCGACTCCTCTCGCAGGTTTTATATTCTTCTGGCAATTAACTTATTACCCTTTTTCGTGCTTTTATATGTTTCCAATGAAAACAAAAGAACAAAATTTGGGTGTTTTATGTTATCGTGAATTATTTACCTTCAAATGTTTTTTCTTTCTTTTTTGTAGGAAGGATGATGATTCTCCAGTTCATGGTCTATCCGAAAAGATAGTTGGTGTATTAGGGAGGAGGGCAATTGGGTCGTATGTTATGCCAAGCAGCTTCTAAGATGGCCATTAAAGTTATGGTTTTGGATCCTTCAGAGAATTGCCCGGCCAGTGCCCTTGCTTATGATCACATGGTTGGAAGCTTTGATGACAGTGCTACTGTTCAAGAATTTGCTAAAAGGTCCAATTTTGATACTTAACTTATTTCCTTTATTTGTTTTAAATGAAGTATTTATGTTCATTATCTGTTTCTTGGTAGTTAGATGTGGAGTTTTGACGGTTGAAATTGAACATGTGGATGTTGCCACTCTAGAGAAGCTTGAACAACAAGGAATTGATTGTGAACCTAAAGCTTCTACCATTCGAATTATCCAAGTAAATTCCCTAGGCTTGTTTACTTGCAGGCGGTACTAATGTCTGTAATAAATTGCATCAATTTTCCTTCACTGTTGATACCTGAATGGATGTAGCATAATTGTACTTTTTACGACGAGTTATCAAGCTGGATTTACTATTTTACAGGATAAATTTCTCCAGAAAGTTCATTTTTCTCGGCATGGCATTCCACTTCCTGAGTTTTTGGAGGTTGCCTTCTGTTTTTTATTTTATAGGGGTTTATTCTTTTGTATTGAAATTCATTAAAACTTATATTGATATATTGGTCTTTCTGTATTGATAAAAACAGATTACTAATCTAGAAGAAACCAAGAGAGCAGGTGAACTATATGGCTATCCTCTTATGCTTAAGAGCAAGAGGTTAGCTTATGATGGGCGAGGAAATGCTGTTGCAAAGAGTGAAGGAGAGCTTTCTTCGGCCATAGATGGTAAGGGAGATGCTATTAGAAAGGAGATTTTTGTAGCATTTCATCATTTTCTTAATTCATATTTTTTAAGGCATAGGATTTCTCTAAATATTTTTCAAATGCTAAAATGTTGGTTGTGGGTATGGTTCCAAATCTACAATTTGTATAAATGTTGACTATATCAATATTTACAGAAGAACATATCTAATTTGATGTAGATGTTCATATGGTAATTGTCACTTGGGAGTGGAGAAGTTGTCTTGTATTCTTTCCTTTTTTTATTAGTATCTAATTTTGACCTATGACTAGTTCCTTGTTCTTCTTGACTTTGAAATTTATCATAAACTCTATTTTGTAACTTAGATACTGAACATTTTCTTTTCCAGTTTAAAGAAATTTCATTTTTATTGCAGTTCTTGGTGGATTTGGTCGTGGCCTGTATGTTGAGAAGTGGGCTCCTTTCATAAAGGTGGATGTCTAGAATGTACTGTTGACTTTTTTACTATGCATTTATTTCCTCTTTATTGATTTATACTTGATAACTTCATGCTCACTGTGTTGATGGGGTATTTTCGAACTGCCTCATCATGATACAGATAATTACTATTTGTTTATAGACATACTTCTGAATTGAACTGACATTGCTTGTAGGAGTTGGCTGTCATCGTGGCAAGAGGAAGAGATAAGTCTATCCTGTGCTATCCAGTTGTTGAAACTATTCACAAGTAAGACATTCACGCTCCCCCCACCCCCCAAAAAAACTTTACTTGAATTCCATTTATTGTAAATTAGAATTATGTGATAATATTTACGTACGACTTGCGAGGAGCTCTGTAAATCTACTATGATTGTAAATTTGTGGGTTCTTATAGGGAAAACATATGTCACATTGTTAAGGCTCCTGCTGACGTGCCATGGAGGATCAGAAAACTTGCAAATGATGTTGCATATAAAGCTATAAGTTCATTAGAAGGTGCTGGTGTCTTTGCAGTGGAGTTGTTTTTGACGAGGGATGGTCAGGTGTACATCTGCTATCTTTACGAGTTTTTGATTCCACTCCTAGATGGCCAGCAATAGTTCAGCAATTTCCGCCTTTGACTGACCTATACTTTGTTTCTATTAGATTCTACTAAATGAAGTAGCTCCAAGACCTCATAATAGTGGTCATCACACTATTGAGTCCTGCTACACATCACAGTTTGAACAGCATTTGCGGGCTGTTGTTGGTCTTCCTCTCGGTGATCCATCAATGAAAACTCCGGCTGCTATCATGTACAATCTACTGGGTGAGGATGAAGTAGGTTCCTTCTCTTCCTTTCCGTAACTTCAACACCTTTCTGCTTTTATGTTTCTTATCATAAACTAAAATACTTTATATATGAGTATAATTTACTGAAATTTTCTGTTTTCCTCGTGCTTGTGGGCTGTGAAATAGTTTGTTAGATTTGAGTTACGCTAAAAATTGTATGGTTTCAGGGGAGCCAGGTTTCAAAATGGCTCATCAACTTATAGCAAGGGCACTGGAGATTCCAGGAGCTACTGCTCATTGGTATGATAAGCCAGGTTAGGTCTGCTTTAAGTTTCCTATGGCTTATCCATCTCACCGTCCTACTTTTTTTTTCATTTTTTTTCTCTCGTACACACATGTTCTTATTAATTGGCTGTCATGTTGTTTTTACCAGAAATGCGAAGGCAAGGAAGATGGGTCATATAACTCTTGTTGGCCCTTCTGTTGGTGTTTTAGAAGCACGGCTGAAATCAATGCTGAGGGAAGAAGGTTATGAAAATCTGAGTGAAGGTCAGTTGACCTAGAGTTGATGCTTGAACTTCAATTTTGTTGTCAGTTTGTTTTTTGTTAGACTTACTGAATGCAAATTTATTGAAAGATTGAATTAGAACTATGCGGACATAGCTGAAATTGAACCATGTAGAGAATTGAAACTACAGTTGGTTGGCTTTACTAACATATTGCATCCTTTTGTTGCTAAATGCAGTGTCACCACGTGTCGGGATTGTAATGGGTTCGGATTCAGATCTTCCAGTTATGAAGGATGCAGCTAGAATCTTAATATGTTTGGTGTGTCTACTGAGGTAGCATTTTTTTAGCTTAGAATTTTCTTTTACAAATGATGCAAATCCACTTTGACTCCATTGATTATTTATTTGCAGGTTCGGATAGTCTCAGCACACCGGACCCCTGAACTGATGTACTCTTATGCCTCCTCTGCTCGGGAGCGAGGCATTCAGGTTATCATTGCTGGCGCTGGTGGTGCAGCTCACTTACCAGGCTAGTTATATATAAAACTATTGTTTAACATCATTCTCCAACATGCATTAGCTATGTTAGTGACACTGATGAGGCCTGTTTTGAATTATAGGTATGGTAGCTGCACTTACACCTTTACCTGTTATCGGTGTCCCTGTCCGTGCCTCTACATTGGACGGAATAGATTCACTCTTGTCAATCGTGCAGGTAAGACTTGAACTTGTACATGACATTGCATTCCCAAATGCTCGATGTTTATACACATTTTAATGATGCAGATGCCAAGGGGTGTTCCTGTTGCAACGGTTGCAGTAAACAACGCTACAAACGCAGGATTGCTGGCAGTAAGGATGTTGGGAGTTGGTGATGCTGATCTATTGGCGAGGTAAGTTCCCATCTCTCTTTTATAAATAAAAGATGGATGTGTTTGAAATTGGAACATTGTGAATTCTAATTTTGATTCGTGTTTTGCGTCACACTTATCGTTAGAATGAATCAGTATCAAGAAGACACAAGAGACTATGTCTTGACAAAAGCTGAGAAGCTACGGAAGGATGGTTGGGAAGCTTATTTAAATCAGTAGGAGTAACGGCTTATTCGAATTTCTGCTGGAAATTCACACCATAAACAATGACATCAAATAACAACCCTGTCATTATCTTTAGCTAATTTACTTATGGACTGAGACACCATAGCTACTACAACCTGTCCAAAAATGGCATTGGTTCAGTTGGAAAATAACAACAATGCAAGGGAAGAATTGATGGGAAAAACAGGTGAAAGGGGCAACGCACAAACCTTTTTTTACCCCTTTTTGGCTGTAAGATCATTCTTTTTTTGTCTCTCATTTTGAGTTTAATAACTTGAATTCATCTCTATTTTTGTTGAAGGAAGTGCAGTAACTTATTATTTGTTAATGGAAATATATTTCATGTTCACGACACTGGTTTGTACTGATTTATGAACTGCATTTTGAAGCAATAAAAAAAAAAGGATGATTTTCTGCAAAAGTAACATGCAAATTTATGTCTCATGTTCTAAAGCTGAAAACTGCTAAGTGGAATATATGCTTCCAAGTTCCAATGGTGCTTCCTTTAATGGGTCTTTTTTCCTTTTTTTTTTAGAGAAATTATTTTTATTATCTCTACTAGTCAAAAAGCTAAAAAAATATTCCAAATATTTAAATAAAATAAACAAAAAAAGTCGTCAGATTCTAATAGAAGGTGTTAGTACGCATGGCACTGGCTCACTGCTGGCCACGGCTATCGTTTCATAAAAAAATTAAATTAAATTTATTTGATTAATCAGTGCTCATATTTCAAGTATTAAAAGAAAGTCCTTTTATTTTATTATTATCGGTCGATATTTACTATTATTCGAGCTTTTAACATAATCTAGAGTCTAATATCTAATTCTAATATAGAAATATCTCTCTCTTTTTTAATCTCTAATTAATATTATTATGATCATCTTTTGTTTTTCTCATATTTTTACATTATTTTTAAATAAAATATTTAAAAATTACAAATCTAGTGATCAAACATATGTTTGATAATATTAAAATTGAAATTTATTACTATTCCACCCATATTCATTATTGAATAAATTTAAAAAATATTTTTAACATAAATTCATTTTTCCTTCCACGATAAAATTTAATATTAATAATATCATTGATTGAGCAGATGTTACAATTTAAATTATATATATTTTTAAAAATTTAGCACATATTACATATATGTGATTATTACTTTCGAATTTTACATTTCATTGTTTATTGTATTTTACTATTAAGAGCACACTTCTATTCTAATGACATGATTTTTTGCACACGTACAAATTTAATAAAATTTCTAGTATTATTTAAAATGTTGATTGAGTTAATGTTACGCATCTCAAACTCAATTGTGAAATTATCGAAAACACATCTATTTTATTAAATAACAACTTTAATATGATGGTATTTTTATCATATAATAATTTATGTAAATTTAAAAAAATAAAACTGATAAATTTAAACTTAAAGCATTATAATATTTAACATATCAACTTTACTATTTTCAATTAAAATCTGAATTAATTTTTTATAAATATATTTATAATATATATTTAATAAGTATACCCACAATGTAGTAAAAAATTAATTTTTGTGTACGGGTGTAAAGATTCGCTTTCTAAGTAGGATTGAGTAAAATTCGATTTGATTTAAAAAAATCGAAAAAGAATTTGAATTTCAAGTTAATGGAATCGATTTATTTGAATTATTCTAGTCAACTCAAATAACTCGATTCAAATTCGAGTCGAGTTGAATTTTACAATTCAAATAATTTGAATAGCATATTGGTGTAAATACTCTTTCGGTCCCTGTCAATTTTAAAAATAAGCAAATTGGTCTGTCTCAACCAAAATTACAAAAAAAAATTCAAAATAATTTTCAAAAATTCAAAATTTATATTTTTAAAAAAAAGTATAAAAATTCCAAAAAAAAAGTTAAAAATGTCTAAAATAATAATTTTGGGACCTAATTAATGATTCAAAATTATCATATTCAAGTATCTTATTTTTTATTTTATTTTACTTTGACTTTTTTTCAAATTTATGTACTCTAACATAGAATTAGTTATATTGTAATAATATTTTTATTTAATACACTTAATTTTTTTAATTTAATTCAAATAATTTAATTCGATTGGACTCGATTCGAAAAAATTCAAATTAAATTAGAATGATAAAACATGACTCATGAGGTCGATTAACTTAAAATTTTTTATGCAATTCAACTTGATTTGATGAAACGTTAACCCCTATTTCTAAGCATATATAATAATTGATATTCAAATCTTTGAAGTAAGCTTGAGTTATTCCCTTGATTCGGTAAAAAAATTATATAAAAAGCAAATGCAACTCAAAATATTATTTAAATAATAAGAATGTTTTTATATTTTAATAAGGAAAAGAACAAAATTCAAGTCTTCGGATTGAATCCAAAATGAGAAATAGACTAAAAGGAGGGGTTGGCATCACTTACTTCGGAGAAGAATAATTTATAAATTAATTTATCAATTTTCAATAAAAATACGTTTTATATGATGCGTTTTCGACTGGCGTGATTAAAAATATATTCTATAATAGACGGTTTTTGTTTGTTTTTTTTTAAAAACAACAACATAAATCGATCAATTTAAAAAAGAACAACTTACTTTTTCATTTTATTTTTTTTAGAATATACTGATAAATTAACTCATATTTCAAGTATTAAAAGAAAGTCTTTTTATTTTATTATTATCGGTCGATATTTATTATTATTCGAGCTTTTAATATAATCTATAGTCTAATATCTATTTCTAATATAGAAATGTCTCTTTTTTTTATTATCTATAATTAATATTATTATGATCAATTTTTGTTTTTCTCATATTTTTTACATTATTTTAAATAAAATATTTAAAAATTATAAATTGAATGATCAAACACATGTTTGATAATGTTAAAATACAAGTTTATTATCACTTCACTCATATTCATTGTTGAATAAATTTAAAAAATATTTTTAACATAAATTCTTTTTCCTTCCACGATTAAATCTAATATTAATAATATCATTGATTGAATGGGTGTTACAATTTAAACTATTTTTTAAATGCAGCACATGTTGTATATATGTTATTATTATTACTTTCCAATCTTATGTTTTATTATTTATTTTATTTTAATTTTAGCGAACATTTGTGTTCAAATCACATGATTTTTCGCACGCATACAAGTGTAATAGAATTTCTAGTATTATTTAAAAGGTTTGTTGGAGCCCAATTTTGACCGGGTTTGGACTTTTGAGTTAAATTGATTTTTTTTTAAAATTTGTTTAAATTTAGATTTATTAAATATTTAGATTTAATTTGAATTTAAATTTAAATAAAGATTAAAATATTAAATTTAACATTAAAAATTTAAGAGTCCAATGTCCAAATACATGGCCTAATTGGCCCAAATCCCCTTAGCCCATTTACACCCATTTTTGACCCATTTTTTCGGCCAATTACAATGGCCCAAATAGGCCCAATGCCTAAGACTAAATCAGAAAAAATATCTGATCTACCCACGTGCCTACTGCTGCTGGCCACCAGCTCCATCTGCTGACCACCAGCTCCATCTGTTGACCACCAGCTCCTGCTGCTGCTTCACCCATGCCCTGCCATCACAAGTGCCAAGAAGAACCTGCACAAAAGGGAAACAAGACATGTATTAATGCATGAAAGACAAAATTGAATGATAATGTATATGGCTATAAAAGCCAAGACAGAATATGTACAAAAAAAAAAAACCCTAGTGATGGAAATGGTTACAAACTCCGTTCTTAAAAATTAGCACAAAGAAAGACTTTCAAAGCATTCTTGCCAACTCAAACAGAAGTAGTTGATTGCAAACAATATTCGAACAGCACATCAAGCAGAAGAAGCAGGTACAAATTTCATTCATAAGGCATTGAATTGTCCAAGTACTTTTAAATCGTATCTACTGCTATCATTATTTTGATACTAACCATTCAGGTTCGAAAATACTTAATACATGTATTGGAACTCCCATTGTCATCATTTATTGCTATTTTCGGTTATTCCCATGTATATTAATGCATAATAATAAATATCTTATTAATGATAGTAATGGTTATAATAAATGTCAGTATTAATAATATTAATGTATTAATAATAATAATAAACGTTTTAATAAAATAATTAATAATAAAAAAAACGAAAAGACGGGACTCATCTGCTTCCGTGCCCGAACTCCCTTCAAGCCACCGTCGACGGAGCCTCTTAAGTCGCTGTTACCATTGCGACCTCGGACCTAAAAATAAACCCTTGTTAATAACGAAAAAGGACTAAAACAGAATCAAAGTCAGAACGAAAATGAAAACCCTTTTTAGAAAAAAGATCTGGATTTCGATCCAGATCTAATTTTTTCTCGGAAATATTAATGGAAAAAGATGAAATAATAATAATAAAAAAACAAAGAAAAGGAGAAGAAGGGTCGGCTTACCTTCGAGCACGGACGGCGTGCACCGGAGGACTCCCGGCGAGGATCCATGGCGGTCACGCGCGTGGGCCGAAGGCGCGTGTCGCTTGACGACTGCGGAGCGTGGTCGGAAGAAGCCGGAGGGAGGCCGGAGGCACCATCGACGTGCCCCACGTGCGGCCAAAGCGGCTGCCGGAGCTTGGTCGGAGGGGGTGCCGGACTTGGACAAGGGGAGAGAAAAGAGAGAGTTTTAAAAGGGGGGGGCCTGGAAATTTTAAGAAATGAAAAAAATTGAAATAAAAAAATCTGAAAATGTTATTTATACAAACCCATGGGCTGATCCGACCCGACCCGACCTAGTTCAGAGGATCCGCGTGTTTTTAACAAAAGGTTTATTTATGCAATTGGTCCCTTCCGCATTTTTATTTGCTTCAATTTAGTCCTTTTCTACATTTTTAATTATTTGCAATTTTGCCCTGTAATTTTAATTGCTTTTCAATTTAGTCCTTTGACTGTTTGACTGTACCATAGGCTGCCACGTGTCACTTTTTGGATTATTTCTGCATTTAGTCCTTTTTTATTTTTTTGTTTTAATTTAATCCCAAATCAACTTTATTTTAATTACGAAATTGCCCAACAATTTTTCAAGGTTATAAAACTAGTCCTTTGACTCTTTGACTACACCAGAGACTGCCACGTGTCATTTTTTTGGATTATTTATGCATTTAGTCCTTTTTATTTTTAATTTGTTTTAATTTAATCCATAAATCGACTTTTATTTAATTACAAAATTGGTCCAAAATTTTTTCAAGATTTTCAAATTGGTCCCTTGACCTCTTGATACCTGTGGGGCTGCCACGTGTCACCTGTTTTTGGTTTTATTGCTTTGTAAGCCCTAAATTATCCAGAAATTATATTTTGACCTCAAAACTTTTCCAAATTATATTTTGACCCCAAAACTTTTTCAAAATTACATTTTGATCCCAAAACTTTTCCAAAATTATATTTTGACCCCAAAACTTTTCCAAAATTACATTTTGACCCCAAAACTTTTCCAAAATTATATTTTGACCCCAAAACTTTTCCAAAATTACATTTTGACCCTAAAACTTTTCTAAATTACATTTTGACCCCAAACTTTTCCAAAATTATATTTTGACCCCAAAACTTTCCAAAATTACATTTTGACCCCAAAACTTTTCCAAAATTACATTTTGACCCCAAAACTTTTCCAAAATTATATTTTGACCCCAAAACTTTTCCAAAATTACATTTTGACCCCAAAACTTTTCTAAAATTACATTTTGACCCCAAACTTTTCCAAAATTATATTTTGACCCTAAAACTTTTCCAAAATTACATTTTAACCCTGATTTTACCGAAAATTACCATTTTACCCCCAAAGCTTCTAAAATTCCATTTTTAACCCCGATTTCACCAAAATTTACCATTTTACCCTCGAATCTTTAAAATTCTATTTTTAACCCCGATTACACCAAAATTACCATTTTGCCCTTAGGTATCCATAGGTCTCGCTTTTCACCCTGATTTCATCATTTATCAATATTTGCATTTGTTTGCACCTACATTTTATATGTTCGCACATTATTTATCTACTTATACTTCGTATCTAATTTCTATTATCAATTGCTACTCATGTATTTTAAAATATACACTTTCATTTTTAAATTACTTCAAAAATTGAGGCAATGTTTGGTTTTGAGCGCAACTTCGAAAAATCACGCCCTAACGTGTCGGGTGCAATTTATTCGTATAATTCGTGCGAACCGAATATCCTTTTCAAGTTTTTTACGCTCGTTCACTCCGAGGCTCCGAGAACGTCGTGTCCTAATGTGTTGGTCGCGACTTCAAGTCTTCGTGAAAATCGAAGTGAACGAGTATTCCTTTTAATTCTTCAAATCATGTGTTCGAGGATTGCATTTTAACCTTCGTACGAAATTTTCAAGTTCTCAAAAAATATATACGAAGAACTTTCATGACAAAAATAAGGCAATATTATTTCGTGTGAGAACTTCGAAAATTGTGCCCTAACGTGCGGGGTATGATTTTCGTAATTCGTACGAAAGAAATATCCCCCTTAAAAAGTTTTTAACGCACCCCTATCCATATCTAAATTTTAAGTAACAAGATGATGTTCCTTCATGTGGAAACTTCGAAAAATCGTACCTTAATGTGATAGGTATGATTTTCGTACAATCACGCGATCGAATGCTCTCTTCAAAAGTTCCCTAAACGTCCTCTGATTTTGATACTCCGAGAATGTAGTGTCCTAATGTGTTGGACACGCTTTCTAGTTCTCATAAGAGGAACGAAATACGGGGACGAGTTCTTTTAAAAAGAAAAGGGTCTCCTTTAAAATTACACAGAGCCTTTCAAAATGAACATTGTATTTTAATCTTCACTCGAGCCTTCATTGTTTTCATAAAATAAGACCCGAAAATGATCATGTGGTACCAATTCTGGGCGTACGAGGGTGCTAATCCTTCCTCATGCGTAACCGACTCCCGAACCTATTTTTCTGGATTTCGTGGACCGATGTTTTAACGTTTTTTAAAAAACGATTTGTGGTGATCCAATCACACCCAAATAAAAGATTGGTGGCGACTCTCTTTTTATTCCCATTTTCCAAAATATAAAATATTTTCCGAAACCTATTCGTTTTCGAGGTGGTTTCGACAGCTTGGCGACTCCACTGGGGAAATTTTTCAAAATAAGCGAGAGTCAAGCCAAATTGATGATTTTCGGGTCTTTTTCTTTGAGAACTTTTTAAACTTAGATTTTGTTTTAAACATGCAATCCTCGACATCTTTTGCTAATATTGTACTCTGTGATATTTCTAACATAATGTGGCATCATGTGCATCGCGATATTACTTTTTAAGTGAAAGTGAGAAACTACTCCTTCGTGAGGTCTTCACCTCCGTGCAGGATAGTAAATCGCTTTCGGGATTACAAAGTACCCTTGTTTTCGTTGAAGTTTTCACTTCCGTGCAAACATGCAGGAAATGCGTCCCCCTAAATCGAACTCGTCCGTATGAGCCTGTAATGGGTGAAGACCGAGGAATCTGCTGGTTTGGGTACCCCTCACCTTTTAGAACTTAAAACTACATATAGTGAACCATAAGTACTCACCTTAGATGGAGTTAGGTCAAGCCCCGTTAGTATATGCCCGAAGTATTTTTTAGGTTCTGTGTTATGTATATTTGAATGCTTTTCTGCTATTACATATTACTAACTGCGTTTGTTTTTTGTCTCTTCTACTTGCATTTGCATCATTATGAACGAAAAGGTTTGATTGAAGTCCGTTTACGAATTAGGCAGTTTATCATGGAAGAAGGATTTTTAGATAAAGTAGAGGACAATATGGTGCCACTTCTATGGTCCGAGGAGCAACAGCGTGAAAAGGGTGACAGCTTGAAAGATGGGCATCTGTCAGAATTATGGGACTACACTCGTATTAATGTAACTCAGAACGACTTGCGAGGTTGAGAGAGATTTAGGGGCAATGGATGATGAAATGAGGCAGATGTTTTACCGAGATTATGGAGATCTGTCTTACCTACTCGAGGTAAATTGACAAACACCTGTTTCGAGCCCTCTCCCAACATTGGAATCCTGCCTATAGCTGCTTCACCTTTGGTCATTTAGACTTGACACCGACAATAGAGGAATACACCGCCTTGGTCCGTTGTCCTAGAATCCAAGTCGATAAAGCATTTTCGAAAGATGCAAGTGTTTCGACATTTCTAAAAAGATTGATGAGTGTCACAGGAATGAATGAGCAATGGGCTGTTTCCCGAATTAAGGTGAAAGGAGATAACAAATGTATTAACTGGAATAGTCTGCATGAAATAATTGCAACTCATCCAGATATGAGAAAACGTGTTGATATCTTCGCCCTCGGCATATATGGTTTGGTCTTATTTCCAAAGGCGTTGGGCACGTCGAGGACGCCGGTAGTAGCATTATTTGACCGACTAAGCAGGGGAATTACACCCGTCCCTGCTATTTTGGCAGAAACCTTTCGCTCGCTAAGTGCTTGCCGGAGGAAGGAGAAGGGAGATTCATTGTTGTGCTCAGCTATTAATGGTCTGGTTTCACAGTCACTTCTGGAAAGTGGAGAAATTCTCTTATAAAGTATTTTCAACAGAGTTCTCGCCCCTAAAAGACTTTGTGGCCACGCAACGTGAGCAAAATATATACCGAAGAAAAGTGGCAGCCGTTTCTCCAGAATCTTCAAGATGAAAATATTGAATGGTGTGCGCCTTGGTTTCTCCCAGACAAGATTCTCTACCGATGTGGTGATTTCGATTGGGTCCCGTTACTCGGAGTTTGGGGTGCTACTGGATATGCTCCGTTGCTTGTTCTAAGATAATATAAGATAAGGCAGTTTATCCCTGTTACACACGGCCTGGCACATTGCGAATTTTCTTATAAAGGGAACGACTATAAGAAAAGGTTCGGGAAATAGCAAATTCATGAAAAAAGTACAAATAATAAAGAAGTTCAGTGCCAAACCATTGACAACCCCGAATTATGACTGGTGGAGGAGGAAGAGAGTAAATGACAACATCCCTGCTCCAAATCCAGAAAATGTTCGCCCTCTAGAGGAATATTTACAAGAGGTCCCAACAGAGATAGACATCCTCAAGCATGACTTTGAAATAAGAGCTCAGAGTTCGAAAAGAGAATAGGAGTACTGGAGGAAGATAAGATACAGCTAGGATTAGACGTGGATTTTCACAGACTAGAAGCCAAAAGTTGAGAAAAGGGAAAAATAAGGCCGAAGAAGACCTTGAAATTTGAAGAAACACTACAAGAAGCTACGGCAATCCATGAGGACTGTAGGGTTTAGGGAAAACTTCTGAGCAATGGCGTCAAGAAATTCAGGAACAAAAAGACCAAACGGAGCATTGGCAGAGAAAAGTTCCAAGATGGTCAAGCCCGAGGAAACGCCTTGAAAGGAGAGCTACTAGAAAAAACGGGTCAGGAGGCTGAGTTGAAAGCTCAGATAGCCAGTCTAGAGGCAAGAATAAAGGAGTTAGAGGAATCATTATGGAGGCACCGAAATCGAAACACAGTATCGGAGCTGAAAGCATGCATGGCCGAGAAGCAAGAATTAAAAGAAAAAGTGCAAGAACTGGAGGCTACACTACATAATAATGAGATCCGATTTGAGATCATGGAAAGAAATTTAGAAACCAGTGAATGGCACGCCCGTCAAGCCCAGAGAGAAGTCGAGGAACGATATCATGTCATGGACAAAGCACTGACTCAAATGAGAGAAGCGGCCGATCACGTGCAGGAGCTAGCCGCTGAAGCCGACGTCTTGAGCCTTCAGTACGAGTCAAAGTCAGAACGAGGAAGGAAATTAGCGGGATTGCTAGGAAAGATTAAGGATTTGGGTCGAAAGGCCAAACCATTTGTATAAACTCTCTTTTATGTAAAAAAGTTTTTCTTCTCGAGAAGTTGCTCTAAATGAAAATGGACTTTAGAATCAATACATTTTCTCACATTTGCATACATGCATTTTGCATCATATCTTGCACATTATTGACATAACATCTCCAAACTAATTAAAATTAATTATAACAGTTAACATCAGTAAACATTGAAAACCCACATCGTTATTACACGCGTAAGAAGGCAAAAGCGATGGATCAAAGAATAGAGAGGCTAGAACAAATGCAAAAAGAAATTCAAGAACAGATGCAAGCTCAGTTGCAGGACCAGTTAGAAAGAGTTCAAGGGACATGAGAGACCAAATAATTGAATCCCAAAGTAATATAATTAATCAACTAACCCAGTTGTTGCGAGATTCGGATAAGGGAAAAGGTCCCGCTGAAGACCCAAGAGAGGAAAAACGAGGATCCCCAATACCCTCCTGGCTTCACACCCGTGCATCATCAAGCCCCGCCGAAAACAAACCCGCGAGAAACACCTGTCTTAATTCGAGCGTAACCTCAGCCCATAGGCGCATCAGGCCAAGCGAATTACCTAGTCGGGTCAGGTTCGAACCCGGGAGAAACCGCAGCGAATCCCATCAACCCCGACCTCGATGATACAATGGAAGCAGAAAGAACCAAAATGGAAGTATCTAAACAGATAGAAGAAAAGTACAAGTGACTGGAAGACAGGGTTAGAGCAATGGAAGGGATTGACGCTTACAGTGGAATCGATGCCAAAGAACTAAGTCTGGTCCCAGACCTAGTGCTACCCCCAAAATTCAAAATGCCCGAATTCGAAAAATACAACGGGACCAGCTGCCCAGAAGCGCATATTACGATGTTCTGTCGGAAGATGACAGGGTACGTCCACAATGAAAAATTATTAATCCATTGTTTCCAAGATAGCTTGGTTGGATCCGCTGCCAAATGGTACAACCAACTAAGCCGCGCAAAGATCAATTCTTGGAAAGACTTTGCCCAAGCTTTTATGAAGCAATATGGCACGTTACCGATATTGCGCCAGACAGAATTACCCTGCAGAACATGGAGAAAAAAACAAGTGAAAGCTTTCGACAGTATGCTCAACGTTGGAGGGATTTAGCCACTCAAGTACAACCGCCCTTAACCGAAAAGGAAACAACGATGCTTTTTGTCCACACACTAAAGGCGTCATATCTCGATCGCTTGGTGGGTAATGCTACAAGGAGTTCTCCGACATAGTAATGTCAGGAGAAATGATTGAGAGCGCGATTAAAAGTGGGAAAATTGACGCAGGGACAATGGAAAAAGGGTAGCCCCAAAGAGGAAGGAAACCGGGGTAAACAATGTAAGTACATACAGGCCAACTTATTCGAAACCAATCGCGATGACGCAGTCAAAACCTCCTTCTGTCAACTATCAGAATTTACCAAGAACAGAGTCAAACTGGAAAAAAGAATACCGAGAGGATTCAGTTCACTCCAATTCCCGTCACTTACAAAGACCTCTATCAGCAGTTGTATGACCAACACGTGGTAGCCCCATATATCACGGAGCCCGTACAACCACCATTTCCAAAGTGGTATGATGCCAATGCCCAATGTGAATTTCATGGAGGAGTGATTGCCATTCCATTGAAAATTGTTTCACCTTCAAGAAATTAGTGGAAAAACTAATCAAGATGAAAGAAAATAAGATTCGATGAGCCATCGAGACCTAATGTGGCTGAAAATCCTCTGCCCGTCCACTCTGACCAAGGGGTAAATGCAATTACGGGAATAGATGGAAAAGGGTTAAAGCTCACATTGAAGAGGTCAGATCCCCCATGAGATGGGTATGGCATCAGCTGGGGGCTAGAGGAATGATTAGACAGGACGGCGAAAGGATGGTAAAAACAAAGGACTATTGCGACTTCCACAACGCTGAAGGTCATGAGATTCAGCATTGCACGGAGTTCAAGGTCCTAATACAAGACCTGATGGACCGCAAGGAATTAGAGTTCTTCGAAGAAGGGAAGAGATAGGGGACATTTGTTCCTCCGAAGGAAAAATGAAACATGAACATGATCGTCCAATAATAATCATCTCCACATCCAGGGGAGCTGAGACGAGAAAACAAGAGACACAATGTGTGATCATACGGAAACCCGCCCCGTTTCCTTATGAAAACAGTAAAAGAGTTTCCTGGAATTACGGGTACGACATTGTGGCACCTAAGGATGAGCAGCTGCAAAACGTGAACTTAGTCACACGCAGCGGTAAAACTTACAATGTGGAAAAGAGAGCAGCTGCCAAAGGAAAAGGTATCACGGTTGAACCTGAAAAGATGACTGACAAGCCAGAACCAATAAATGAGCCGGTGGCAGAAAGAGAAGCACAAGAGTTCCTAAAATTCTTGAAACATAGCGAGTACAGCGTAGTTGAACAATTACATAAGCAGCCCGCACGTATATCTATCTTGGCGTTACTGCTGAGTTCAGAGGCACACCGTAACGCACTAATGAGGGCGCTCAACGAAACCTACGTGACCCAAGATATATCGGTATGCAAGCTGGATCGACTGATTAACAACATCAGTGCTGATAATTTATTTTCTTCAATGATGATGAAATCCCTCTGGAGGTATGGGATCGACCAAAGCATTGCATATTACCACTCGCTGTAAAGGTTATACTCTACCCGGGGTGCTTATTGACAACGGCTCAGCTTTGAACATTCTACCGTTAGCCACTCTCGAGAGACTACCCATCGATAGCTCCCACATGAGGACGTGCCACAACATAGTCAGAGCGTTTGATGGAACTGAAAGAAAAGTGATGGGTAGGATTGAGGTACCATTTCAAATAGGCCCGAATACTTACGAGGTTGACTTCCTGGTGATGGATATCAAGCCTTCCTATAATTGCTTATTAGGAAGACCTTGGATTCACGCAGCAGGGCAGCAGTACCGTCCTCACTTCACCAAAAGCTCAAGCTGGTAACTGACGGGAGGTTGGTCACAATCAATGCTGAGGAGGATATTGTTGCGTCTGTAACAAATGATGCCCCGTACATAGACAAGAATGAAGAGGCAATAGAATGCTCTTTCCGCTCGTTGGAATTTGTCAATGCCACATTCATTGGAGAGGGAAGTAAAATTCCTAAACCTAAATTATCACAAACAACGAAGATGGGATTGTGTTTGATAATTGGAAAAGGAGCATTACCGGGAAAAGGGCTCGGGAAATACCTCCAAGGAGTAATCTACGCACCATCGCTATTTGGAAAGTGGGACCGTTTTGGGCTGGGGTACAAACCAGATCTGAAAGAAAAGAAGAAAGAGATAGAGTGGAAACGAGATATAAGAAGAGCTCGACAAGCCGGGAAGAAATCAGCTGGAGACCGATGACCTTCCCTCATATTTCAAAAACTTTCATTTCTGGCGGGCTAAGGCTTGAGGAAGAAAGAGTTGCGAGACTGGTAATGGAATTAAGCATAAATGCTGTTTCCGAAGAAGCTGAAGAAAGGAGTTCACTTCAAAATATGTCCGTATGCACCTGGGAGTAATTTGGACAACTGGACAGAAGAGGAGCTCCCCGTAGTTTTTAGGAACATTCCAATGTAATACTCGTTGAACCTTTGTCATTCTATGCCCAGGAATGATATAAATCTTTTGTAAAAGGGCTTTTGAGTTTTTATCCATTATTTTAAATGAAGATACATTTTGACGACTATCTCTTTATTCTTTTCCTTTCAAATCCCAAAATAAGTTAATTACACTCACACATATGAATAAATAAATCGTTCTTGAATATATACACCCATAATCATGTCATACAGCCATTCTTTAATTTATTTTGTTCATTAGCCCATTCTCATTCTTTACAGATCTTGGGATATCAGTAATATGAGTGATACTGACTCCGAACCTCATTTCGAGCAAGATATGTGTCTTGAAGAGTCTCAGGAGTTCGAAGATGATCAGGATGGTAACATATTTCCTGAATTGCAACGAATGATGGAACAGGAGGAAAAGCAAATCTTGCCCCACAAAGAGATAGTGAAAACAGTAAGCAGGGGATGAGGATGAAAAGAAAGAAATAAGAATCGGGACAAGCATCTCAACAAAGACACGAGGAGATCTTATTGAGCTGCTAAGAGAGTTCAAGGACGTTTTCGCTTGGTCCTACCAAGACATGCCAGGGCTAAACACCGACATCGTAGTTCACAAGCTCCCAATAAAAGAAGAATGCAAACCCGTCCAACAAAAACTTCGCAGAATGCGACCTGATGTGTTGCTTAAAATAAAAGAAGAGGTCCGAAAACAGTTCGACGCAGTTTTCTCCGAGTAGTTGAATATTCGGAATGGGTCGCCAATATAGTTCCTGTCCCCAAGAAAGATGGTAAAGTACGTATGTGCGTAGACTATCGGGATTTGAATAGAGCCAGCCCAAAAGATAACTTTTCCGCTGCCACACATCGACACTCTTGTAGATAATACAGCGGGGCATGCCTTTTTCTCCTTCATGAATGGTTTCTCCGGATATAACCAAATAAAGATGGACCCTGAAGACATTGCGAAAACCACCTTTGTCACAATGTGGGGAACATTTTGTTATAAAGTGATACCGTTCGGACTTAAAAATGCTGGGGCAACATATCAAAGAGCCATGGTAACGTTATTTCATGACATGATGCACAAAGAAATTGAGGTTTACGTCGACAACATGATTGCAAAGTCCCGAACGGAGGAGGAACATGTGAATGTCTTAAGGAAACTGTTCATGAGTTGAGAAAGTTCCAGCTAAAATTGAACCCTGCCAAGTGCACTTTTGGGGTTACGTCCGGAAAATTATTGGGTTTTGTGGTCAGCCAAAAGGGGATCGAGATAGACCCAGACAAAGTTAAAGCCATACAAGAATTACCTCCGCCTCGTACGCAAAAGGAGGTTCGAGGCTTTCTTGAGAGATTGAATTATATCGCTCGGTTTATTTCGCAGTTAACAGAGAAGTGTGATCCAATATTTCGCCTTCTTAGAAAGCATAACCCAGGTGTTTGGGATGATCAGTGCCAAAGGACTTTCGATAAAGTTAAGCAGTATTTGTCTGATGCTCCGGTACTAGTACCACCAAATCCCAACAAACCATTAATTTTGTACTTAACGGTTTTCGAGAATTCTATGGGATGTGTCTTGGGCCAACACGACGAGACGGGAAGGAAAGAAAAGGCCATATACTATCTCAGTAAGAAATTTACTGACTGTGAAATAAGATACTCCCCAATAGAAAAACTATGCTGCGCACTGGTTTGGACTACTCGAAGGTTGCGACAATACTTGTTATACCACACAACATGGTTGATCTCAAAGTTGGATCCTCTAAAATACATGATAGAGTCAACCGCGCTGAATGGGAGAATGGCTAGATGGCAGATCCTATTGTCGGAATTGATATCGTCTATGTGAGCCAAAAAGTAATTAAGGGAAGTGCAATCGCAGACTTTCTTGCCAGTAGGGCTTTGGAAGACTATGAGCCGATAAATTTTGACTTTCAAATGAGGATCTGATGTATGTCGCAAATACCGAAGAAACAATGACTGAGCATTCATGGCGATTAAACTTTGATGGTGTTTCAAACGCTGTGGGCAATGGATCGGTGCAGTTTTAGTGTCACCAGAAGGAGACCATTATCCCTTCACCAGTAAGCTTGACTTTGATTGCACAAATAATATGCAGAATATGAGGCATGTATCATGGGAATCCAAGCGGCCATAGATCGAGGGATCAAGGTCTTAGAAATCTATGGAGATTCAGCATTGGTAATCTACCAGCTCAAAGGAGAATGGAGACCAGAGACTCCAAATTAATTGAATATAGAAATATGATCCTCGAACTGATCAAAGAATTTGACGAAGTCACATTCCAGTACCTCCCACGCGAAGAAAACCAAATGGCTGATGCTTTGGCCACCTTAGCTTCAATGATAAAAGTGAATAGGCCAGAGGACATGAAGCCCATTCAAATGAGCATTTACGAAACTCCAGCCCATTGCTGCGACATCGAAGAAGAGAAAGAAGAGCATCCTGGTACCAAGACATTCTCCAGTATGTGAAGGATCGAAAATACCCCGAAGGAGCGATGGAAAATGACAAAAGAACATTGAGAAGGCTCGCAAATGAGTACGTCCTAGACGGAGAGGTCCTGTATAAGAGAAGGAAGGATCAGGTGTTATTAAGATGTGTGGACTCAATCGAGGCTAAAAAGATCTTAGAAGAAGTCCATGAAGGGATTTGTGGGACACACGCAAATGGATTCAAAATGGCTAGGCAAATCATGAGATTTGGGTACTACTGGTCGACCATGGAGACTGATTGTATCGATTATGCCAAGAAATGCCATAAATGCCAGATCTATGGGGACAAGATACATGTGCCTCCTTCACCCCTGCACGTCATGACATCCCCATGGCCATTTCTATGTGGGGCATGGATGTTATTGGACCAATTTCGCCAAAGGCCTCTAATGGACATAGATTTATTTTTGTAGTTATCGACTACTTCACCAAGTGGGTAGAAGCCGCCTCTTATGCTAATGTTACGAAGTCTGCGGTCAGCATGTTCCTGAAAAAGGAGATCATATGTCGATATGGGATGCCTGAAAAGATCATATCAGACAATGCACTAAATCTAAACAACAGCACGATATCGGAGGTCTGTGAGCAATTTAACGATCAACATTCATAATTCGTCCCCATATCGCCCAAAGATGAACGGAGCAGTAGAAGCAGCGAATAAAAAACATCAAGAAGATTGTCGCAAAAAATGACAGAAACCTATAGAGATTGGCATGAAAAATTACCTTTTGCCCTTCTTGCTTATAGGACTTCCATCAGGACATCTACGGGCAACACCGTTCTCACTTGTATATGGAATGGAGGCTGTTTTACCCATTGAGGTGGAGATTCCTTCTCTCCGAGTCTTATCAGAGCTGAATTTGGATGAAGCAGAATGGGTCCAAGCCAGATATGATCAGTTGAATTTGATTGAGGAAAAAAGATTAAAAGCTATCCGCCATGGTCAAATGTACCAAAAAACGGATGATGCGCGCTTACAACAAGAAGGTTCGTCCTAGAGAATTTCATGAGGGAGACCTTGTCTTGAAGAAAATACTTCCAATACACAAAGACTCTCGAGGAAAATGGATGCCTAATTGGGAAGGGCCGTACGTTGTAAAGAAAGCCTTCTCTGGAGGAGCTTTAATTTTGACTGAAATGGATGGCAAAGAACTATACAACCCAATGAATTCAGACTCGGTGAAGAAATATTTCACATAAAAAAAAACGGAGAGGTCAGGATGAAAACCCGTGAAAGGGCATCCCGAAACCAAAAGGGTTTTGAGTTGAAAACTCGAAAAGAGCAACTCAAATACAAAACAAGGACAACCAACGGCTCCCTCAAAAGTGGCAAAATGGAAATATTTCACATCTTGAGGCATCAACGGAGTAATTCTGAGACCTCCAAACATAGCATGCGAAAAATGATCTTTGGATCAGGGAAACTTATAACTGATATCTAGGTCTAATACTTTCCTATCGGTCGTTATTTGTTCTTTGTAAATATTTGATACCATAGCCAATGAATCTCCAAATTTGATCCCATTCTTTTCCATGTGTTCAAGAATTCTCATATTAAAATGATGGATAAAAGGTCATAAAAGGAAACTAGGGTTCGCGGGTATTATTTTAGGAATTGCCTAAAAGATACGAGATTTCTAAGCGACTGCTAGTTGAAAGAACTAAAACCTGGAAGAAGCGATTCAAAAGTCGAATTTGCCGAATTGAATTCAAAGAAACGTCAAGAGATGGCTTCCAAATATAAAAGACTAATCTTTGAAAAATGCAAACATTGAATCATACGCATTCATTTTTAGGTTAAGAGCATTCTAACTCATTTCCAAGCATAACATCTTAAACATATCTGGCCTACATAGAGGACCATTAGAGCATTTTCTGCAGGTCACCAATGTCATCCCCTTGAAATTGAAGTAGAGTTGGATATCAAGTCTTTATCTCTGAAATTGGAGTAAGAGCAACGTCATCCTCTTGAAATTGAAGTAGAGTTGGATAACACGTCTTCATCTCTGAAATTGAAGTAAGAGCAACGTCATCCCCTTGAAATCGAAGTAGAGTGGATAACACGTCTTCATCTCTGAAATTGAAGTAAGAGCAACGTCATCCTCTTGAAATTGAAGTAGAGTGGATAACACGTCTTCATCTCTGAAATTGAAGTAAGAGCAACGTCATCCCCTGAAATCGAAGTAGAGTGGATAACACGTCTTCATCTCTGAAATTGAAGTAAGAGCAACGTCATCCTCTTGAAATTGAAGTAGAGTGGATAACACGTCTTCATCTCTGAAATTGAAGTAAGAGCAATGTCATCCCATTGAAATTGAAGTAGAGTTGGATATCAAGTCTTTATCTCTGAAATTGGAGTAAGAGCAACGTCATCCTCTTGAAATTGAAGTAGAGTTGGATAGCACGTCTTCATCTCTGAAATTGAAGTAAAGAGCAACGTCATCCCCTTGAAATCGAAGTAGAGTGGATAACACGTCTCATCTCTGAAATTGAAGTAAGAGCAACGTCATCCTCTTGAAATTGAAGTAGAGTGGATAACACGTCTTCATCTCTGAAATTGAAGTAAGAGCAACGTCATCCTCTTGAAATTGAAGTAGAGTGGATAACACATCTTCATCTCTGAAATTGAAGTAAGAGCAACGTCATCCCCTTAAAATTGAAGTAGAGTGGATAACACGTCTTCATCTCTGAAATTGAAGTAAGAGAAGCAACGTCATCCCCTCGAAATTGAAGTAGAGTGGATAACACATCTTTACCTCTGAAATTGAAATAAGAAGCAACATCATCCCCTCGAAATTGAAGTAGAGTGGATAACACATCTTTACCTCTGAAATTGAAATAAGAGCAATGTCATCCTCTTGAAATTAAAGAAGAGTTGATAACAAGTCTCCGAATTGAAGCAAGAGCTAGATCGCTTCCTATCCTCTTAAAATTGAAGAGAAAGTTGGATAGCAAAGTCCTTATCTCCTTGAAGAGCAAAACCACGAGGACGCAGCAAGTCAGATAGCAGAACCTATTTTTTTCCAGCAGTCACAGTGGATTGGAATGGAGCGGCGAGTCAAGTGTTGTCAACAAAGGAGCCGAGCGTCAGCGAAATTTGACAAAATTGGGCCTCCTTTTAATCTTTGCTCTGTTCCCGTTACACGACAACAAGCAAAGAGGGGCAGCTGTTGGAGCCCAATTTTGACCGGGCTTGGACTTTTGAGTTAAATTGATTTTTTTTAAAAATTGTTTAAATTTAGATTTATTAAATATTTAGATTTAATTTGAATTTAAATTTAAATAAAGATTAAAATATTAAATTTAACATTAAAAATTTAAGAGTCCAATGTCCAAATACATGGCCCAATTGGCCCAAATCCCCTTAGCCCATTTACACCCATTTTTGACCCATTTTTCAGCCCAATTACAATGGCCCAAATAGGCCCAATGCCTAAGACTAAATCAGAAAAAATATCTGATCTACCCACGTGCCTACTGCTGCTGGCCACCAGCTCCATCTGCTGACCACCAGCTCCTGCTGCTGGTCCACCATGCCCTGCCATCACAAGTGCCAAGAAGAACCTGCACAAAAGGGAAAACAAGACATGTATTAATGCATGAAAGACAAAATTGAATGATAATGTATATGGCTATAAAAGCCAAGACAGAATATGTACAAAAAAAAAACCCTAGTGATGGAAATGGTTACAAACTCTGTTCTTAAAAATTAGCACAAAGAAAGACTTTCGAAGCATTCTTGCCAACTCAAACAGAAGTAGTTGATTGCAAACAATATTCGAACAGCACATCAAGCAGAAGAAGCAGGTACAAATTTCATTCATAAGGCATTGAATTGTCCAAGTACTTTTAAATCGTATCTACTGCTATCATTATTTTGATACTAACCATTCAGGTTCGAAAATACTTAATACATGTATTGGAACTCCCATTGTCATCATTTATTGCTATTTTCGGTTATTCCCATGTATATTAATGCATAATAATAAATATCTTATTAATGATAGTAATGGTTATAATAAATGTCAGTATTAATAATATTAATGTATTAATAATAATAATAAACGTTTTAATAAAATAATTAATAAAAAAAAACGAAAAGACGGGACTCATCTGCTTCCGTGGTCGAACTCCCTTCAAGCCACCGTCGACGGAGCCTCTTAAGTCGCTGTCACAATTGCGACCTCGGACCTAAAAATAAACCTTGTTAATAACGAAAAAGGACTAAAACAGAATCAAAGTCAGAACGAAAATGAAAACCCTTTTTAGAAAAAAGATCTGGATTTCGATCCAGATCTAATTTTTTCTCTGAAATATTAATGGAAAAGATAAAATAATAATAATAATAAACAAAAGAAAAGGAGAAGAAGGGTCGGCTTACCTTCGAGCACGGACGGCGTGCACCGGAAGACTCCCGGCGGGATCCATGGCAGTCACGCGCGCGCCGAAGGCGCGTGCCGCTTGACGACTGCGGAGCGTCGCGAAGAAGCCGGAGGAGGCCGGAGGCACCATCGACGTGCCCCACGCGCGGCCAAAGCGGCTGCCGGAGCTTGCCGGAGGGGGTGCCAGACTTGGACAAGGGGAGAGAAAAGAGAGAGTTTTAAAAGGGGGGCCTGGAAATTTTAAGAAATGAAAAAAAATTGAAATAAAAAAATCTGAAAATGTTATTTATACAAACCCATGGGCTGATCCGACCCGACCCGACCCAATTCAGAGGATCCGCGTTGTTTTTAACAAAAGGTCTATTATGCAATTGGTCCTTCCGCATTTTTATTTGCTTCAATTTAGTCCTTTCCTGCATTTTTAATTATTTGCAATTTTGCCTTGTAATTTTAATTGCTTTTCAATTTAGTCATTTGACTGTTTGACTGTACCATAGGCTGCCATGTGTCACTTTTTGATTTATTTATGCATTTAGTCCTTTTTATTTTTATTTGTTTTAATTTAATCCCAAATCAACTTTATTTTAATTACGAAATTGGCCCAACAATTTTTCAAGGTTTATAAACTAGTCCTTTGACTCTTTGACTATACCAGAGACTGCCACGTGTCATTTTTTGGATATTTATGCATTTAGTCCTTTTTATTTTTAATTTGTTTAATTTAATTCTTAAATCGACTTTTAATAATTACAAAATTGGTCCAAAATTTTTTCAAGATTTTCAAATTGGTCCCTTGACCTCTGGATACCTGTGGGGCTGCCACGTGTCACCTGTTTTTGGTTTATTGCTTGTAAGCCCCTAAATTGTCCAAAAATTATATTTTGACCCCAAAACTTTTCCAAAATTATATTTTGACCCCCAAAACTTTTCCAAAATTATATTTTGACACCAAAACTTTTCCAAAATTACATTTTGACCCTAAAACTTTTCCAAAATTACATTTTGACCCTAAAACTTTTCCAAAATTATATTTTGACCCCAAAACTTTTCCAAAAATTACATTTTAACCCTGATTCATTGAAAATTACCATTTTACCCCGAAGCTTTTAAAATTCTGTTTTTAACCCGATTTCACCGAAAATTACCATTTTACCCCCGAATCTTTAAAATTCCATTTTTAACCCCGATTACACCAAAATTACCATTTTCCCCCAGGTATTCATAGGTCCCGTTTTTCACCCTGATTTCATCATTTATCAATATTTGCATTTGTTTGCACCTACATTATTTATCTACTTATACTTCGTATCTAATTTTTATTATCAATTGCTACTCATGATTTTAAAATATACACTTTCATTTTTAAATTACTTCCAAAAATCGAGGCAATGTTCGGTTTGAGCGCAACTTCGAAAAATCACGCCCTAACGTGTCGGGTGCGATTTATTCGTATAATTCGTGCGAACCGAATATCCTTTTCAAGTTTTTTACGCTCGTTCACTCCGAGGCTCCGAGAATGTCGTGTCCTAACGTGTTGGTCGCGACTTCAAGTCTTCGTGAAAAATCGAAGTGAACGAGTATTCCTTTTAATTCTTCAAATCATGTGTTCGAGGATTGCATTTTAACCTTCATACGAAATTTTCAATTCTCAAAAATATATACGAAGAACTTTCATGACAAAAATAAGGCAATATTATTTCGTGTGAGAACTTCGAAAATTGTGCCCTAACGTGCAGGTATGATTTTCGTAATTCGTACGAAAAAATATCCCCCTTAAAAAGTTTTTAACGCACCCCTATCCATATCCAAATTTTAAGTAACAAGATGATGTTCTTCATGTGGAAAACTTCGAAAAATCGTACCTTAATGTGATAGGTATGATTTTCGTACAAATCACGCGATCGAATGCTCTCTTCAAAAGTTCCCTAAAACGTCCTCTGATTTTGATACTCCGTGAATGTAGTGTCCTAATGTGGTTGGACACGCTTTCTAGTTCTCATAAGAGGAACGAAATACGGGGACGAGTTCTTTTTAAAAGAAAAAGGGTCTCCTTTAAATACACAGGAGCCTTTCAAAAGAACATTGTATTTTAATCTTCACTCGAGCCTTCATTGTTTTCATAAAATAAGACCCGAAAATGATCATGTGGTACAACAATTCTGGGCGTACAGGGTGCTAATCCTTCCTCGTGCGTAACCGACTCCCGAACCTATTTTTCTGGATTTCGTGGACCGATGTTTTAACGTTTTTTAAAAAACGATTTGTGGTGATCCAATCGCACCCAAATAAAAGATTGGTGGCGACTCTCTTTTTATTCCCATTTCCAAAACCTATTCGTTTTCGAGGTGGTTTCGACAAGGTTAATTGAGTTGATACTTACCCGTCTCAAACTCAATTGTGAAACTATCGAAAACATATTCATTTTATTAAATAACAAGCATAATATGATGACATTTATCATTTAATAAATCATGTAATTTTTTTTAAAATACAAATAATAAATTTTAAACTTAAAAGCATTATAATATTTAATATATCAACTTTACTATTTCAATTAAAATCAAATTAATTTTTATAAATATATTTATTATATTATTATTTAATGAGTAAATCACAATGTAGTAAAAATTAATTTTCTGTAGGGCATAAAGATTCGCTTTTTAAGCATGGAAAATAATTGATATTCATCCAATAGGAGTGTTTAAACTTCGATTAAAATCAAATTAAATGATTGAACTAATTTGATTCGGTTAATCGATCGGTTAACCATCTAGCTCAGTCGAATGATGATTAAAGGTTTTTTAGAATTTTGTTAACAGTTAATTCGGTTTGAAATAAGGCAATTAACCAAACTTAATAAATAATATTATATATTATATGTATTAGGCTATTACTGACTGATTTGGTCAAATTATTAATTTCTTTTTTTATATGTTTTACACTTGTTTTAACAAAAGAAAAACATAAATTTCGGTTAATTCGGTCACCAAATTAACCGGAATATTTTGATTTAGTTAACGGTTAAAAAATTAAAAAATTTAATTAATTCGCTTAATACTAGTTAACCGTTTAAACACTCCTATTTGAAGTAAGCTTGAGTTATTCCCTTGATTGGGTAAAAATTTATATGAAAGAAAAAAATCAAACAAAATATTATTAAAATAATAGAATGTTTTTTATATTATTAAAAAAAAAAAGTCTTGGAATTGAATCGTAAATGAGAAATAGAATAAAAGGAGAGGTTG
The DNA here is from genome assembly GCA_005610355.1 of Gossypioides kirkii. NCBI lineage: Eukaryota > Viridiplantae > Streptophyta > Magnoliopsida > Malvales > Malvaceae > Gossypioides > Gossypioides kirkii. The sequence continues at coordinate 43,757,727 of CP032253.1, read as the reverse complement.
GCATCACTTACATGAGAGAGAAGCATGAATTCGCAAAATCACATGAAATAGACTCATTCAACTTTGAAGTCACAAAATCAACAATATATATTGATACACATAATATATGTGTTGGACTATTATTATTTAATTTGGTCACGTATATGTATGGACTATAGTGCTTGGCATTCAAGGTCCGTGTATTTGATTTAGACTTCCACTTCATTCAAAACTTAAACCGCGGCTTTTTAAACAGTCAAAACACCCATCTATTTCCCATTTCATGCACATGTCTGTGTGCCTATATATATGTAACATCTTCAACCCCTCATTTTTCATCAAGAAAAAAAAAAAAAAACCCCCCAACAACTAACACTTGAAAAATCTTTTGTGTGTTTTCAGTATGGCTTCGGTTAAGGTTACTGTTACAGTCCTTTTCTGCATTATAATCTTGTTATTGGGGTACCACCATGTTTCCGCCATAAGGCCTCTCCCTGATGTTGAAGATCAAGTGTTTGCTGCCATATTCGATAAAAATATTGTACTTCAAGTGCTTCAAAGGGGTCCGGTGCCACCGTCTGCCGGAAACCCCTGCACTAATATACCCGGAAGTAGCGGCGGTGGCTGCTAGGTGCCGCCTCCACGAATACTGATCAAACAATGAAGTTTCATCAAAGTTGTATACATTTGTTTTAAGAAGTAATTTTTTTCTTGTAAATTGGCTTTTTTTTTTTTTTGGGAGGAACCCATGGGAAATTATTGTACTACTCAGAGTGGGTTTAGATGGACGGTGTATTTACTTGCCGTTAGTGTAAAAATAATTGTGGCGGTGAGCTTAGATACTGTAGCAATACTGTAGCGCTAGACAAACAATAAGCTAAACGCACCGTATCACATCACACCGTTCATTCAAATCCACTTTTAATTAGTTGATAATTCTTTTATTTATATTATTAGACCAATTTTTTGAATTTTACGAATAAAATAAGCTTATGACTACGGTTCAAATTTGGTTCCGGATTATTTTTTTTATTCAAATATAAAATATTATAAATGGAAATTACAATTTAAATTCATTAATATTAAAAATATTTTCAAAATTAAAATAAAATCCATGGTCACTCAACTACTAATACATTTATATATTGGGTTTATTTAATTATAAAAAATTATAATTTGATCACTCAATTATTTGAAATTGATCGTTCAAGTTATCTCTGTGTTAGTTTCCTAACAAATGTTATCGTTTACCTCTAATTTGTTATCCCCTAATTGCACTGTTAGTGAACCAATTATTAATAAATTTTGATTGGGTCACCCAATTAGAAAAAATATAAAAAATTATTAATATTATCGATTTTTAACGTTTTGCTCATTCATCCATTAATTTCGTAAAAGGCTGATGGCGGCGCATATCAACTTACGAGCTTAGTAGCTAACTTGATCATTGAACTATTACTAAAATATCAAATTGATACTTTTAGATTTTCTTTAATAAATCCAAAACAAATTTAAAAAATTTCTTAAAGAATTTAAAAAATTATCGTGGAGTGAAAAGAAGGAAATGGCCGTCTAAAGTCATGTACCCAGACAATGTGATTTTCAGCATTTTTCAAAAGAAAAATACTTGTTAGAATTTTATGAAAATTTTAAAATTTTTAATTAATTTGAACATAATTATAATTTAAAAATATTTTTATAATTTCAAATATATATATATATATAATTTAATTTTTTAGAATTTTTGATGAATTTTTTTTGGATTTACCTTAAAAATATTAAAATGATATTTTAATTACAAATCAAGAATCAAATTAGCTATTAAACATATAAATTAATATGACATGTCATTGTTACGTTAATAATAATTTTGTAACTTCCATAGTTGGCATATCAAAACAAAAACAAAAACTTACTCATAATCGGGAAACTTAACATTGTAGTTTACCTAAACATATTTGAAAAACAATAACTTAATGGCTCACGTTGACATCCGTTAACAAGTTAATCGAGGGATGACTTAAATGATCAAATTTGAATATTTGAATGATAAATTACTTTTCATAATTAAATGATTAAAATTAAAATTTACTAATAATTGAATGAACTTAAAATTTACCCTAAATCTTATTATATATATTGTTAATGGTTAAAATTAATCCACAATCATATTAACTTTGTATTCAATAATTTTACTAGATATTTATTTTATATTACAATTAAACCATTAAGTGTAGATTTGGATGGACGGTGTGGTGTGGTGTGTGTTTTAGTTTACTTTTTGTCTCACGCTATACTATTGTTATTGTATCTAATCTCATCGCTACAGTTGTTTACTCACCCTAAATTATTTTATATTTTATATTTTATATTTATATAAAAATCAATAACTACTGGTGGTGAGAATTTAATACTATTTCAATTAAAATTTGATTTAATTTTTGTATAATTTAAAAAATATTTATTAGGTGAGGAAATTAGTTGGGTTGTTTGACCAAATCAAAATCAACATCCACCAACCTAATATTTTGTCAAATACTAGAAGTCAGTTTTCGCAGCAAATAGCGTCTTAAGTTTTTTACTTGAATAATCCCCGTCAAACAATGGAAAATCTTGACCAAACTTTTCTTCAACATTAACTATTGCTTTGGACCCAATTTTTATGCCCATTTTGGTTGACCTTTTCAAAATCACGGACCTGTATGTATCAATTTTCTAACGTTTTAGTGTCAAATGAAACTTATTTTATATTATATAGAAAGAAGAATTATACAAGTTCTTTTTAATATTATGGTTTAATTAGCTATTTCACCAGTAAATATATTACTGCTAGTCCTCTTTCTAATAGTTACCTAGAGATGTTCAAAGGCTGGGTTAGATCGGGTTCGGGTTGAGCTCAATTAAAAATTTAGTCCCGTTTGTTAGGCTCAAGCCCAGACCGAAAAATAGGCTTAAAATTTTATCCCAGCTCAGCTCGGATAATGCTAAAATCTGAACCCGACTTGACCCGCCCATATTAATTTTTATATAATTTTTAAATATATATAATACATTAAAAATACTAAAAACATTAAAATAAATATTTCCTAACAAATTGAAAATAAATTTTAAAAAAATATATACTTAAATAACACTAAGATAGATGTAACTTAACAAACAAATGCCTCAAAAATAGTAACAAAATTAACAAATGCCTTTAAAATAATAACAAAATTAACAAGAAAATAAGTTTTATACAATATTCAAACAATAACAACAAAATAGTAGCAATATAATAGTAAAATTGTAGCAAAATAGGGAGAAAACAACAAGAAAATAGCATTAAAAAACAAAAAAATAGCAATTTTTTTGTCCTTTTGTGAATTCAGGTCGGGTCAGACCAGGCCCCGGCCAAAAATACATTACTTGAGGCTCGGCCCGTTTTTTAAATGGGTCTTATGTTTTTGTCCAAACCCATTTTTCGAACCTATATTTTTACCCAAACCCTCCCATTTATAGGACGAGCCTTCGGGTCGGACCATGAATAGGTCTATAGCTACCATTTATAACAACATTTCATTAATAACTAAGGTGGACGATGCTAAATCCATCATTATTCCACAATTGGTACACTTTACTCAACCATTCACCCCGCTCCATTGTGTACGTATAATCTTGAAATCCACTATTACATCCATGGATGTTGGATACATTCATCTCCGCTCCACTTCGCTTCAATTTTTTAATTTTTGTTACTTATTTTTAATATTTTCAATATTTTTAAAGTCAGGTAAATATTTAAACACAATTCTTCATAAAAATATTTAAACATAAAATATATGAATTTTTATAATATATTTTTACTTTTTTACTTTTTTATAAATATATAAAAATAAAATGATAATTTTATATAATGGAGACGGCATGACGAGGTAAAAAATTATCTTAACTACTCCATATTCAATGTCTAAAAGAAAAAAATTCCACACTACTTCACCCTACAGCCACTTTTCAATAAAAAAATTCACTCCATATGGAGTAGAATAATTCGAAATCTATGGGTAGTTTAGATTTTGTCAACCCTGCTATTTACTAATTTAATTTTCTATAACAATCTCTTATCTCAAATTTTAGTAAAATTAATTTTATTCCTAATTAAAATAAAAATAATGAATTTTAGTTAAGGTATTATCTCACAAAAATGTTTAAATTTTATATAAAAAAGTTTTAACCATATTTTATTAAATAAAATTACATTTATAAATTTTATTAAAAATACGACCTAAATCTCACTAGATAATATTATTTTTGGAGTTATGTATCGTATTTTTCGACTTTTTGCTCTCAATTAATTTTTTTTTTAACTTTCTCACTTAAACTCTGATTAGTGTATTTTATTTTAATATTATTTTACCTACGAATTTAACTTATAAATAGATATTTTTCCACCTTAAAAAAATAACCCGTTACACATTTAGCTATTAGCTTTTATAGGCTTTCAGATAATTTTGTATTTACGTTTTAAGGGTTTTTATTTCGAGTTGTGAGGTTTAATTTTATCTTCATCTTTTGTACTATTCATTTTTGTCGTTTTAATGAAATTATCTTTGTCGGTGATTTTTTATTTTTTTTCGAAAGGGTTTTTTACATGAAATATTTATATTTGATCTTTTCAATTTCTTCGTTATTTTATTTGTTCTTTATTTAATCTAATTTATCCCAACATTATTAATACAATATAAATTTTTAATTTAAAAATTAAAAAATATATTCTAAATGTGAAATGTTGTGTTAATTTGTATAACACCTACATCTCTATATTAATATAAATAAGATTATTTATTTTAATCTTAAATTTATCCTATTGGCTTGGAAGTGTGTGTCCCTAGGGGTGCAAAAAAAATGTGGGTCATAAAATTCATAATAAAACCTCACTACAACCCCCTTTCAATTCATGACAGTCACATGGTGAGTGGTCAGACCCAAAAAATATCAAAAGCTAAACAATTCTTTAAAAAAAAAAAATTGGCCAAAGAAAAGGAAAAAACATCATTTAATATGATTCGACTGCAGCAGCTAGATTAAAAGTTTATAATTTATTCTATCTAAAAAAAAAACCAATTTAATTCATGAAAATCGATAACAAATAATTATGAATGGAATCAAAATTCCATTGATTCTTGTCCCATTTATACATTAAGAAAGAAAAAATGAAGAAGATGGAAGGTAGTGAAGGTGAGGAAGGGAAAGCAAAGAAGAAGGACAACATGTGGAGGGTCTGTATGTGATTGATAAAACAACAAAACATGAGCCTGCTGACTTAGCTTAGCTATCATAATTCATGAAATAAAATTTTTGACTGCAAAAACCTTTCTTTTCTGGCACTCTTTCCAATGGCTTTTCATCTTTCACTTTCCCCCACCACCACAATCCCCCTATTCTACCTACCACCTTCAATTTACTTAATCACCCAAGGACTAAATTGTCATCATTCCCTTAAAAATGCTTCGAGTTCAACATCTTTTTTGATATCACTTCTTTTGAAAATAAAATTTACAAAATAAATATTTGGTTTATTTTGTTAGAGTTTAATATTGTATAAAATTATGTCTTTAATTTTTACTTTATATTTTAATATATTAATTAAAAGAATAATTAATTTCACATTATTTAGAAAAATAGATTATGGATCTATATATACTCATATCCACATCCCACATCACTTGAGAAAATAAAAAAAATGAGACTTGAAGTTTATCTAAAAATTTATTTTCACAAGATGACATTAAAAAAGTAAAAAAAAAAATTGAGATAAAAAATGCTTTTGAAAGTTTTGCTGCAAATCAACTTGAAAATATTTTTATAAAAACGACCTAATTTCATAATTTAATATGATAATTTAAAAAACAACAATATTTCTCAGAAATTTAGTCTTATATATATGTAAATTTTGTGTCCATAATTTATAATCGGTGAAAGTAGATGCCATACCTACAATACAAGAATTACTTGGTCAAGAAGTTAGTGTTTGTTCTTTTTCACCAACAAATCGAAGATGAAGTAACATATAAAAAAACATCATGTGATTTGGGAAGAATATGTCCTTTGAATGTGTCGGAGAGTACAATTATCTATTGAAAAATGTTATTTTTCGTTATTTTATAAATTTTGGTTTATATGATTTGAAATGGAATTGGAATGACTTTTTTATTTGATATTATTATTTAATCATTAAAAGTATATTTATTTAATATATATTATTTAATACAAAAATAATAAATAATTTTAATTACTTCAAATACTGCACATTTTTGGAGTAAGATTTTTTTTTATTATTATTTTATTATTATATTATTAATTTACAATAGAATATAAATATATGTCCAAATAATTATAATATAAAACTAAACAAAAAAAATGGACGGAGAATCGGACAAAGCACGCCCAATAAATACTTTTATACAATATTTTAAATAAACTAATCATTTACTATGCCACCCGATTTGTAAATGCTTTTATCCAATGAAAGTTTTTTATTTGTTTTAACTCGGTCAAATTCATAAATTATAGGGTAAATTGCATTGCAGGTCACTTTAAAAAAGTGTCATTTTTATTTTGGTCTTTAAATTTTTGTTAATTTTATCACTCTAATTAAGATAATTGTTAAAATTCATTGTTATTAAAAATTCCATTAATCCATTAACAGATTGTTGATGTGATAATTTTTTACTTTTGACTAAAATTAAAGACCTCTTTATAATTAGTATAAAAAACTTTTTTTTTTATTTCTGACATATATTAAAGTTTGTAAGTTTTCTCTTTTTCCTTGTCCTTGTTGTGTTTATTTAGGAAAAGTAACGAAAAAAAATATAATAGTTTTGACTTGTTTGTTTGACTTATAAGTTTTATATTAAGTATTCATAGTGTTTATTTGTACACGTTTAATTTAGTCTTGGATTCGATTACGTGCTTCTCGGATATTCTTCGCAATTTCATCAAGATTTGATCTTAGGTAAAATTTGCTTTTCCTTTTTTTTAAAGTAAACTTTATTTCCCCCTTAATTCTTAAATTTCCAGAATTGGATTGTGTGTGTGTGTTTTTTTTTAAATATATTGGTATGATGACATGGTAGTACATGTTCATACTTTCTTAACCCTTTGACAACGCACACGTACCTTGCACACAAAGATGCTCGAATCCAAGTTTCCTGAGATGAGCATCATCCTCTAATCCAATTGACTCATTAATTAAATTCAGATTGTGTTCCTTTTTTTATGTGTGTGTTTGGTTTATTAACGAATCTGATTTTATTGGGTGTTCAACTTTTCTGATGAAAAACAATAATTCACCAAACAATGTTTTTTTTCTTGATATAAATATTTCTTGTCTTTTTCTTTTTTCTTTTTCATGGTAATTACGTTATTGTTACTTGGTAATGAATGTTAATATTGAAAGGATGATTTTGAAGGTACTCAAGTGAAGATTTTAAGGCTTTTTTTAAGAAATTTTTGAGTTTTTCTTTTATTTTATTCTTTGCATGTTTTTTCTTAAAAATGTTAAGAGAAAATTAATTAAAGAAAAAAAAAGAGTGATAAGGTTATTTGGGTAAGAAACTAGAAAATGAGGTGCTTTGGACAAGTCAATAAGCCATAACTATCCTCATTTCCCTCCTACTTTTCCTAAGAAACAAATAACTAAGGAAAAGGAGAAAACTTACAAACTTTACTCTTTATGTTGCAAATAAACAAAAAAATATTTTGGACTAATTATAGAGAGGTCCTTAGCTTTAGTCAAAAGTCAAAAAATACCACATCAGCAATCTATTAGTAAGTTAATGGAATTTTTAACGGCAGTGACTTATTTGAATAATTATCTTAATTAGAGTGATTAAATTGACAAAAAAAATTAGAGTGACCAAATTAGGAATGATTATATTTTAGAGTGATCGACCCTAAATTATCTTTGAAAAAGATTAAAATTTTCTTTATAAATAAATAATGGTTTTAAAAGATTATTTTTGACTTTGAAAATAAATAACTATCCAACTAAGAAGGGATAAATCTCAAAATTATATATGAACTTTGGCTCAATGTGTAATTTTATACATGAAATTTTGATTTGATCTATTCTCTCAAAGTATTAACACAAGTATTGATATAACATCATTTTATGTTTATATATTACTCACGCAAATAATTACATTTATCTAATATAAATAAATTGATGTATTTTTTCAATTGATCCAATTAAAATTAAAGTTTTATATATATATTTAAACCACAATCAAAATTTCATATATATAATTATATCAAATCAAAATTTTCCATTTTAATTATTTTAAAATATTTTATTTTACATAATTTTTTCACCCACATAAATTTTTTTAAAAATAAATAATTACTTCGTCAAACTTATTACTCTTTCAAAAACTATCATTTTATTTTTAAAATATATTATATTAGGCTATGTTTAATAAAAAAAAATAAGTGTTGAAAAAAATAAGTGTTGAAAAATAAGTACTAAAAAATTAAGTGTTGAATTTAAATTATAAAATATGTTTGATATTTTATTGAAAATTAAATACTAAATATAATTAGATTCAGGGATGTATCTAAGGGGTTGACAGGGCTCCGACCTCCTACAATGAAAAATTTTTCATTTAGGTCTTTCAATTTTTTTAAATTAATAAAGGTAAAATTACACCATGACCCCTTAAGAATGATAAAAATTCAATTTAATTTTTAAAAATTATAAAAATATAAGCTATTCAAATGGTAAAATTGTATTTTTATTATCGTAAAAATTAAATTTTAATTTTTTCCCCCTAAAAATTTTTTTTAGCTTCGCTCCTTGATTAGATTGATTAAATTTATTCTCTATTAAGTGATAGGTCCCTATTTACTTATTATTTTCTACACTTTTTTGTAGAAAAAATTATCTAATAATTTTCATTGTAGGTTATCAATCGTATGTAAAAAAGTTAAATTGTTAAAAATATTAATTTTCATTTTATTGAATTTTTTCAACACTTTATAAAAAAAAACCTTATATTTTTTCTTTTATTTATTTAATGAGTGTGATATAATCTAGTTAATATTAATGGGTGTGATTTGGGATTTGAATTTTATCAATATTTTTTTGTTTAGTTTTTGAAAATTTAAAATTATATTATTCATTTTGGTATGAAGGTTTATGCAATTTAATTATATGAAATTTTGAACTAAAAAATAAGCAAATGCGTAGTTATTCTTAGAAAATAAGGAAAAAAGAAAAGATAGGATTGGAACTTGGAGTACAGAAGTGAATGAGACAACCCTAACGATCCATGATGTTAGGGGAGCCGAACCTCTCACCATCCATTACCTTTCATTATTTCTTTCATTGTTTTCCACTTCCAAGCTATGCCCCCATACCCCCTCTTTCATTTATGTTCACTTCTAGGTAAAAAACTTCTTATGGAATATTTTTTACTTAATTTAACTTTTTTTTTATTAACTGAATTAGCCTTTTCAAATTAATATTCATTTGTTTAAAGAGTAATTATTTAATACATTAAGTTTTTTTTAGAAATCACAAGTGGTTAAGAATATGATAAATATCATATTTTTTTATATATTTAATTTTTTTGTTATATTTTATAATATGTGTGTCAAACTCTCAGAGTTAAAAAATTCCACAAAATAATCTATATGAAAAAAATTTCATTATTAAAACATATAGTTTTTTAATCAATAAGGGATGGGGCGCAAGTCGTAAGATATTTTGTACTTTCAGGAAAAGAATTCAAATTTAAAATTTGAATCCAATATTATTAAGAGACACAATAATAAATTTTAAAAAAAAAATCTTCATGAACAATAAAATGATCTATTTTGATTATAATAAAAAAAACATAATTTTTACACCAAAAAAAAAATCCAGACTCATTAAGAAAAAAAAAACTTAAAATTATATATTTTTTTAAACTTAGTTCAACTGGTAATACATTGATGCAAAATAAAATTGTTAAATTTAGTTTGTGATAAAATAGGTAAAAATTTTATGGAGCTCCCTATATCAAGAATTAAATTGTATATTATTTTTTCTATTCAAAAAATGAATAAATTAATTTTTATACGTTAAGTCAAAGAGTAAGTTAATTTTTTTTGTTAAAAAATTTATCCATTTTTACCGTTAAAAACTGATATGGCTGATAAAATAATCAGACAATTACACAACAATAAAAATAAATAAATTTTTTAATAGAAAGATCAATTTATTTTTTAGTCTGTCTAAAATATAAAGATCAATTTATAACAAAATGTAATATAATAATTAATATAAGGGTATTTTGTGTAGTTTGTAAGTGAAAGTGAGATGTTTTTTTTTTTCTCTCAACATTGATATCTTACAAAAACTTGCGGAATCCCTTGTATAAGTAAAATATCGATTGAACATGTTTATAAATACCCTTTTTTTTTTCTCTGACATAAGATTTCAAAGCACAAGTATCCACTTCGAAAATAAATAAATAAATAAAATTGTTAGTTATTTGATAGAAGTGATTAAGGTTAAACATTCGAAGCACCGTAGCTTTGATATGGTTTTACAGAAAGATGGAATAAAAAAGAACAAAAAGGAATGTGTTCGAAAAAGGGGGGTAAGACATGGAATGGAAGGCAGGGCGAGGCAAGGGCATGGATGGGTGAGTGATATGGTGACCCACAGTCCAAAAACAGGTTTAGGGAAAGAGGAGGTGACAGTGGCACCAAAACATTTTGTACAGTTGGAGAGAAATGATAAGATGGAAGGTCATTTGATTGACCCTTGTATAATGGACATAATAATAGAAATGAAAGGTCCTAATTTTGGTGCAGTTGGAAATTGACTGGACAACACTAGCAGATTTGCATGTGAGCCTTCGGGTCCCAATCCCCCCCCCCCCCCACACTCAGTTTTTAAATAATATTTCTATATTTGTGTTGGTTCAATCCCACCCCTTATCAAAATTTTCCTCCCATTTTTAAACTCTCCATGGTGAGATATTTTTCAGTCATCTACATCTTATATGTACATGTATTTGGTGTACGAGGAATAAAATTCCTTTTTCTTTAAATTATAATAATAAAGTAAAATTCAAATAATAAACGCCTAAATCCCTATTAAATTCTTTAGAGAAAAATTCTTTTAACATTGTTCTTTTTACCTATAAAATTTGAATTTAAGACCTTTTAATCCTAAATCCCTACTCTCTAAGTTAATGCCTAGTTTATAAAATATTTAATTACAAGATTGGGGCATTGGATGATATGTTTGTAAAGAGTTCTTTTATAGAACAACATGTGCAAGATTTGCTAGAGGCCTTTTAAGTGTTCCACTATTACAACATGAGATTAAATCCCATCAAATGTGCCTTCGATGTGAGAGCTAGAAAGTTTTTATGATTTATGGTATCCAACAAGGGCATTGAAGCAAATCTTGAGAAAATAAGAGCCATTTTGGGTATGAATCCTCCCCAAAATATTAAAGATATTTGATGATTAACAAGAAAAATTGTGGCACTTAATAGATTTGCTTCCAAAATGGTGGAAAAGTGCTCCCCATTCTTTAAAGCCTTGAAAGCTCAATTGAGTGGAATAAGACTTGCTAGAAGTCTTTTGACAAGTTTTTTGACGGTTGAAAGTTTATTTATGTAACACCCCTCACTTGGTTCGGTCATCGAACCTTAGAGATAAGATGCCACGGAAAGTAATAGAACAGTTACACTCAAATCATAAATAAAAATTCAATTAAACATTGAATAACCGCATACATTCACATAAATCATGCTTTGCAAACAAAATCAGGTTTAAATTGAGCTTACGGAAGCTCTGAGAACAAAACAAGGATTAAATTGTAACATTTTCAAAAGATAAAGGTAATTAAGCGAAATAGGGGTCACATGATTGTGTGCCTAGGCCGTGTGGCAAGCTGTAACTGTGTGGAATTGAAGTCACACGATCGTGTAACTCACTAAGGCCGTGTGGATAAAAAATCTAGTTATTCAAAAAAAGTCACACGGTCGTGTGGTTGGGCCATGTAACAAATTGAGGTCGTGTAAAAATTAAATAGCCAAATCTACAATATTCACTCAAACGTGTGGCTAGCCTGTGTGACAGTTAGGAATCGTGTGCTTTTTATACATCTTATATTGTAGTGGCACACGGTCGCGTCACTAACCTATGTGTGACAGACAACCATGTTGTAACACCCCTAACTCTAATTTAGACATTAAAATTGAGTGTAGAAATTTTACAATTCAAAAATTTCTTTTCTAAATTTCAAATCATGACTAATCCATTTAAATTCTTATTTTATACTCTTTGTTACAACAAAGAGAAGAAAACAAAGTGAATAAACCACCTTTGATTCTTTTAATTGTTATAATATTTCTAAAAAAATAAGTACTACTATCGATACCTCAAGTGGTAAGTATCGGTAGAAGTAATGAGGATTAATCATTGAAAAATAATGCAGAATACTACCGATACATATCTAGTTTGATCGGTATAATAGATTTCTTACTATCGATATTTTTTTTTTATTCTATCGATACCAAAAATCACAGTGATCAACTTTGAACAAAGAAGATGCTTCTATCGGTACTTATTATTTCCTACCTAAACAACTTCCCATTACTATCGATACTTCTACTTTCATCTACCAAAACTAAAATAGTCAATAAACACGACTACATTTCCACTACACTTCTACCAGAACCTTTAAGAATTGTTCCGAAACAACTCAAATATGACCAAGTTAACATGGATTTTTACCATATTTGGACCTGTTTCACAAACAATCAATATACCAAAGTCTTAAACTTATCAATGATTCATTATAATCATTCAAAAAGATATTTTTCTTCTACAAAAGATGTTTAGCCTTAAAATTTACACTTACAAAATAAAATCCTATTACATGTCACAAATTAACTAAGTTAGGATGGTAATAACTACCGCAAGTACCGTGAGTAGTAGCATATGCTCCAACAATGCCGATTCCTCGAGATATAAAATATCAAAATTTACAAAGAACATAAAATCAACATACCACCACTTCCCTTCTTGCATAAGCACGCACCCTAGCCCTTTTAATGAGGCATCACTATAAATTACAAACTCTTTTCTCGATTCAGGTTGAATCAAAATCGGAGCTTCAGTCAACATTTTTCTAAGTTTTTCAAAACTTTGCTAGCATTTTCTGTCCAAACAAATTGAACACCTTTATGCAATAGTTTGGTTATCGGAGAAGCAATACTCGAAAAGCTCTTTAGAAACCGTCTATAATATCCCACTAAGCCCAAAAAACTTCGCACTTCAGTGATGTTCTTCAAAGGTTTCCAGTTCACAATAGTTGAAATCTTACTTAGATCAACTTGAATACCCTCGGTTGAAATTATGTGCCCTAAAAACTCGACCTTAGATAGCCAAAATTCACACTTACTAAACTTTGCATTGAGTTGTTTTTCTTATAAAACTTGTAGTACTATCCTCAAATGCTGAGCATGCTCGCTCACATTCTTGGAGTAAACTAAAATGTCATCAATAAATAATACCACAAATCGATCCAAATACAATTGAAACACTCTATTCATCAAATCCATAAATGCAACAGGAGCATTCATTAACCCAAATGGCATAACTAAAAACTCGTAGTGTCCATATCGCATTCTAAATGATGTCTTAGGAATGTCTCATTCTTTAACTCCAACTGATAATATCCTAATCGCAAATCTACCTTTGAAAATACTGTGGCCCCTTTTAATTGATAAAAAAAATCATCGATTTTGGGCAACGAGTATTTATTCTTTATGGTTACGTTATTCAATTAACGATAATCTATGCATAACCTAAGAGTACCATCTTTCTTCTTAACAAATAATACAATGACTCCCAAGGGTGACACACTTGATCTAATAAAACCACGATCTAAAAGTTCTTGTAACTATGTCTTCAATTCCTTTAACTCCGAGGGAGCCATTTTATATGGAGCCATAGATTTTGGGATTGATCTTGGTACTACATCAATTACAAGATCTAATTCTCGTTTCGAAGGTAAGCATGGTAGCTCTTCCGGAAAAATGTCTGCAAATTCTCGAATAATTGGTACTTGATCGATCACTGATTTGGATGCCCGAGAATCTAATATATATGCTAAGAAAGCTTTCGCACCTTTACTTATCAACTTTTGAGCAGTTAAGGCGGATATTATATCGAATGAACAATCGGTTCGTTTCGGTTCAATACAAATCATTTCTCCACTCATATGCCTCAGAATAATCCTCTTCTATTTACAACTAACCACAACATCATGGACAGTTAACCAATCCATTCCTAAAATAACATCAAACTCATCAAATGGTAACACCATCAAATCAATAGGGAAATCATATCCCCGTATCATTAACAAACATTTTCTACAGATTTTATTCACTACCACACTTTACCTTATTGAGTTAGTTACTCTAATGTCCAACTCAATAGACTTCATCGAAATTTCCTTCTCAGAAACTAAAGTTGTACATATATAGGAGTGTGTGGATCCAGGATCAATCAAAGCAATAACATTAGTATTATAAAGAGTAAAAGTACCAGTTATGACATCAGGTGTAATAGCTTCTTTTTTAGCTCTAATTGCATACATTTTGGTTGGTGCTTGACCCTCAGCTCTAAAAGTTGTTTCACGTGATTCACTTAGATTCACATTAGTATTACTTCCAAATCTTGACCTCTTACCCTTTTAAGCAGTAGTTGTAGGCTTTGACTCTTGTTCCTAGCCCGAGTCCACCTTATGCGAACATTCCCTTATACGATGCTCAAGGGACCCACATCGAAAATAACCCCTTGTCTTGGCTCTACACTCTCTCACATGGTATTTACCACAATGTTTGCAAATAGAGATGCTGGCATTTCGAACATTTCCCACACTAGTTACAGAGGTAGCTTGTGACTTCAATAAGAACTGACTGATAGTATTTCTTCTTGGACTTCCTTCCCGACGGAGTGACTCATAAACTCCTACAGCTTCTTGGACGGAGGCAACAAAACTTCTAAAATCAGTTCTTTTACTTGAGATCCATCTCTTACCTTTGGCCCGCTACTTCTCTTTTCATATAGCTTTCATTTTCTGAGCTCGTTGAGATAACACAATAAACTCCTTAATTTCCAACATGCCAACCATACCCCTAATGTCTTCATTAAAGCCTCTCTCAAATCGTGTGCACATATCAAGCTCTAATGTTAATTGCTTCTGTGCATACTTGCTCAAGTTCACAAACTTTCATTCATATTTCATCACAGACATGTTTCCTTGCCTCAGATTAAAGAATTCTCATTTCTTATCATCCAAGTACAATTGGCTGACATATTTCTTCCTAAACTCTTTATGAAAAAACTCTCATGTTATCAGATTATTAGAAGTAATGGAAGTCAAGGTTACCCACCATTGGTAAGCATATTCTTTTAGGGAGATTGCACATTTCAAACAATCCTTAGCTGAACAATTTAATTCATCAAATACACGCTGCACGTTTATTATCCAATATTCTGCTTTAGCAAGATCGTCATTGTAAAGTCCGAGGAATTCTTCGGCCCCACGCTTTCGTATTTTATCAATAAGAGGGCGATGGGTTTCTATTTGATCCACTTTCTATGGTCTAATAGGTACAACAGGAGGTCTCAAAAGAGGTGGAGGTGGAGGAGCCATAAGGTTATTTCTCATAAACTGAGCAAACCATTCATTCATCATTTGAAAGAAGGTTTCTCGATTTCTACTTTCGATAGTTTGAGATTCAGACACATTCTGAGTTGTTCCCTCACTTATAGTGGGAGCATGACTTTCAACTTCGCCATTTCCAATATGATCATTCCTGTCTACCATTTTCAAAGTCTAGAAAGAAAAAAGTGTTAGATCGGATAAAGACTAGAAAGAAAAAAGTGTTAGATCGAATCACGAGCATTGCTTAGCTTATAAGTTAATTTGGTATGTAATTTTAGACTCAATGCACATTAAGTTTAGTCTTAGAACCGACTAAATAATGCTCTGATACCACTAAATATAACACTTCTAACTCTAATTTAGACATTAAAATTGAGTGTAGAAATATTACAATTCAAAAATTTCTTTTCTAAATTTCAAATCATGACCATTCCATTTAAATTCTTATTTTATACTCTTTGTTACAACAAATAGAAGGAAAACAAAGTGAATAAATCACCTTTGATTCTTTTAATTGTTATAATATTTTTGAGGAAATAAGTATTACTATCAATACCTCAAGTGGTAAATATCGGTAGAAGCAATAAGGATTAATCATTGAAAAATAATGCAAAATACTACCGATACATACCTAGTTCTATCGGTATAACAAATTTCTTACTACTGATATATATTTTTTATTCTATCGATACCAAAAATCATAGTGAGCAACTTTGAACAAAGAAGATGCTTCTATCGATTCTTACTATTTCCTATCGAAACGACTTCCCATTACTATCGATACTTCTACTTTCATCTACCGAAACTAAAATAGTCAATAAGCAAGACTGCATTTCCCCTGCACTTCTACTAGAACCTTTAAGAATTGTTCCGAAACAACTCAAATATGACCAAGTTAACATGGATTTTTACCATATTTGGACCTGTTTCACAAACAATCAATATACCAAAGTCTTAAACTTATCAATGATTCATTATAATCATTCAAAAAGATATTCTTCTTCTACAAAAGATGTTTAACCTTAAAATTTACACTTACAAAATGAAATCCTATTACATGCCACAAATTAACTAAGTTAGGATGGTAATAACTACCGAAAGTACCGTGAGTAGTAGTATATGCTCCAACGATGTCGATTCTTAACGATACAAAATATCAAAATCTACAAAGAACATAAAATCATAAGTAAAACAAACATACAATAAATATGTCTAATATCATTTGAAAACATTATACAACACATTCAGATCATCTCCTTCCTTATAATTTTAAGCTTTTATCATAGTAAAGCTGTCTTTAAACGTCATATCGTGAAATCATAGAACGTTTAAGCTCGTCATCTATTCAGAACAGAATGAGACAAATCAGATTTTTTATTTGCACTTTAACACTGATTTCTCATATAATACTAGCTTGGCCAGAGCTAGTAACCAAAATAATTCATAACAGTTAACTAGTTTTTATATTCACTACCATATGAACTTTCCTTTAATAATGAGTTTGCAACACATGCAAGGATCTCATTCAGAACGTTTTTGCTCGTCAGCTTACAGAGACTTTTATAAGCACCTACATTAACTTTTATAACCACCTATATATATATATAACTTACTCTAGCATTCATCTAATATTAATATACCTTCCATTAATAACTAGTTACATAATATTCAATGATTCAAGGTACAAGAATAAAACATAAAATTAAACCTGTAAACAAGAACTTACCTAGTCAACGCATCCATCGAAACTAAGCAACGACCTTTCCTTTACCGCGTATATCTTTCACTTGATGAGATCCTTGATCTAACAGAAATATATTTCCATTGATATTTATCATCTTCTTTTCAATTTCTATTTTACTTCGACAATCATCTCAATACAATCTTTAACTCAAAATTCCCTATTAAAAAGCATATCCCATAAAAAAATGCAATTTCATTACATACCCATTCAATAAAGCATGTGAATAACAAGATTTAACAATTGAAACACTCAATTTATCCTCTTTGCATCAATTATCCAAACATTAAAAACAAAAGCACAACAAGGTTTAATTAACAATACTCAAAACCTTCAAGGTCTAATGAATAATTTCTCCATCTAAAAGAAAAGAAATTAGGAGGAGTTAACATAGTAATATTATAAGAAAATCTCACCAAAATTCACAAATTTTAGCTTCAATTTGCCGAAAATCCTTATCTTCCTTAGCTGCCAATTTCGTGAGTGAGAAAGAGAAGAAAAGATGAATGAAAAATTTCAGCTCTTTTACTCTTTTTTTAATTATTATTATTTCCCCTATCAATTTCCACCACATATTTCTATAGTGGGTTACCAAACCATTTAACTATAATATTAAAATGGTGAATTTATTACATTACTCCTCAATTCCTTTTCATAATATATATATAAGACTAATGTCACATATAAATTCTATTATCTAGCTACATAAACTTTTACATCTTCCTACCATGTACTCATCTAATTTTAACATTTAAATTTCTTTTTTTTTGGACATTTAATCTAGCACTATAACCATCTACTTAAGTGTGGGATGTTACACATGTGACCAGATCGTGTAGTACAAAATATGTCATTTAGGACCTACTTCATTCCTAACCATGTTCAAAACAAAATCTATGTTCAAAACAAAATCTATGTTCTAAAGCACAATAATGCCTACTCAAAACCTGCATAATTTCAATAGAAAAGATACCAAATACACATATTCATAGTACATTAATTCAAAATACAAATATGCCTCAAATGATGCCCCAAAACAATAAGCATGACATGAATCAATTTAACAGTTGAGCATTACAATATGGCTAAAAAATCAATCTTACAAGTGTGCCATTCATTTCATCACAATTACTTATTTACCAAATCTTTTTCGTATTATATTACTTATCCACCATTTAAGCCATAACACATACATGCCTAATCCATTCAACAAGGACACCATTAGCAAAGATCATTGCCAATATATATACACATGATACTACAAAATACCATAACATCATCCAAAATATAACATTGTATACCAAAATACTTTCTTAGGTACATGCCATTAACTAACAAAAACATCACTAACTTGTTGAGTTCGAGATTGCAGTTGGATGCTGATATCGATAAGCGTATAAGATCGAAACCTAACTGTAACAGCCCATTTTTTAGTGGTGTCGAAAACAGTGATTTTAGGACCACAAACCCGACGAGAAAATTTTATAATGAGTGATTAAATTAAATAAGTCAATAATAATTTTATATGGAATTTTGAATTAAAGAATTTTAATTATTGAATTAAAATTTAGTATAAGTGATTTGGTTTGGTTCAAAAGTCAAGTGGTTTTAGAAAATGAGGTATCAGGATCTCGTTTTTGAAATTAAGTGCCGCAAATATTTTTATTAATATTTACAGAGTCTTATTATATGTGAATTGAAGTTTGGTTAGGTAATTTTGATGATTAATTGCTTAATTAAAGAAAAAGGAGTAAATTGTAAAAGAGGTAAAAGTTAATTGCTATTGATTAAAAATAAAAGGGACCGAAATGGTAATTACACCATGGTAAAAAAGTCCAAGCGATGGTGGATATGATTACCATTCACTAACTTTTAAGTTATTTATGCATTAAGTCCTAATTAGTTTAGGACTAAATTTAATATAAGTTTGTTTAATTAAAATTTAATATAATTGATGGACCAATTATGAAATTGGACCCTCTTTAAATGGCCTAATAATAGAAATGATGTGAAACTCTTAGATTTTGGGTAAATTGCGATTAAATCCTAATTAAATAAGGATTTACTAATTAGTTTATTTTTAGTACGATCGAGAATGGTGGTTTCGAGGCCACAACTTCGATGTGTCAGACTATAAATATTATTTATTTAATATTTACGAGGTCATTTGCATCATATTAAAATTTGGTTATGAAATTTTATTGTTTCGGTAGTTAATTAAGTAAAATGGATTAAATTGAAAAAAGTGCAAAAGTTGAATTCTCTTAATTAAAGGTATTAGATGTCAATTGAAAAGTAAGTTAAGGTCCTTAAATGGTTATATAACCATTTTTCATTTGAGTGGACGATCTTGACTAAAATTTGGTTAAAATTAAAGTGCGAACAAAGGGTATATTGGTAAATTAAGTAAATAAATTTTTAAACCAAAATTAAAAGATGAAATCTAATCATCTTCTTCTCCAAGGAGCCAAAACTCCATTTCCAAGGGGAGAAGCAAGCCTCGGTCACTTGGGTTCTTAGATAGGGTAAGTAAATCTTGTCCGTTTTTTGGTAATTCTTATATTTTTTAACTCTTTTTAGCTTGATCTAGCTAACCTGGGTACTAATTTGTAAAACTGTTAAACATTCTGGTTTATTTCATTGATGATTTTAGTGTGTTTTTGAAGTTTAATGATAAAAGTAAGCTTGGTTGTTAAATGAGACTATTTTGTAAAGTAATTTTTAGTAATTTTCATGTTAAAGGACAAAAATATAGAAATAATAAAAGTACAAGGACTTGTTTGTTAAATAAAACAAATATGGGAAGTATTGATTGCTATAATATTCGGTTGAACTTGTTTTTAAGGAAAAGTGGTTAATTTTCAAGTTTTGAGCTAAAGGATTAAATTGAATAAAAGTGAAAAGTTAAGGGTAATCTTGTAAAAATATAAAAAAGGCTTATTTGCACAAAATGATTAAAAATTTATGTTGATTTAAATAATTGAATGAAATTATTGTAATAGATTAAGATCGTGTCCCGATCGTGGAAAAGAGAAAATTACGAATTTATCCTTAAAGTTCACTTTAACTGCAATTTTATCTGGTAAATTCGTAACGTTAATTTTATATTTAAATAATATATTATTTGTATTCTTTATAATTGTTACAAAACAGATTATGGTATATGAAATTGAGAAAGATGAAAAAGAAATGAATGAAAGAGATATCAGACTTTGAGCCGATGATTTGAAACTGACGCGATGGCTGAGGTATCGTATATGTTGCGAGTCCTCAACAGCTCGTGCGAGCAGCATCATGAGTTGGGAAATGAGAAAAGAAATATGGATCCTAAATGGATTACAAGCCCTACGATGGCTGAGATTTATGCATAAGTGCATATTCTCGACAGCTCGTGTGAACAGCATCGTTAGAGAACAGTTATATGCGCAGATACTGTATCGATGGCTGAGATACCGCATATGTTACGAGTCCTCAACAACTTGTGTGAGAAGCATCGTGACTTGGGAAAGAGAAATGGATCCTAAATGGATTACAGGCCTTACGATGGCTGGGACTATGCTTATTGCATACTCTCAACAGCTCGTGTGAGCAGCATCGTTAGGAAACAGTTTATAGTACAGACAAATATCGTACCGATGGCTAGGGTACCGTATACGTTGCAAGTCCTCGACAGCTCATGTGAGCAGCATCGAGTACTGGTAACAAAAAGTATAAGACACGAAAGTTGGAACACCAAATATGGCTTGAGGAAGCAACAGTTCATCCTAGCTCGATTGAGATATAATTACTTTATGCATATGATCGGTAACTCTTTAAACTCTTCGAACTTACTAAGCTTTAAAGCTTACCAAAGATGTTATTATTGTTTTCTAGATTGTTTTGTTGTTTGAAGATCGGATCATCTCGAAGAAATCACACTATCTCGGGAGCTCAATCGGTAGTATTTACATCACTTGGTTATATGGCATGTACTAGGATGATGTTACCCTTGAAATGTTTGATTTTGGATCGTTGGTTCTTTGTTGAACTAAACTTGCTTGCTTGCTTGATGTTATAATTAAGCAAATATGTTTGGTAATGAATTGGCATGTGAATTTAAGAATACTTGTGATGATTGATTGTATTTTGTGTCATATGATGAAACAAGTATTATCATTTATTAATTTTGCAGGATGAGGATTTAAATAAGAATCTTGTTTTGAATGATGGTTGATAAACTTGAGGACTTGTGTGAATAATCAAATTTTGTATACTTGTTTCGGTAGAATTCTTGCATGTAACGGTAGAAGTACAAAGTAGGGGAGAGGTTGGTTACTGACTTACATTGTATCGGTAGGTAACATATAAAGTATCAGTAGTCTGAATACCTGTATTAGTAAAAGTTATAGGGTAAAACTTCTTAGCTCTTTGGAGTTTTTAGTATCGGTAGAAAGCATGGTAGAAGCATGACATCTTTCGGTAAAAGTCATACTTATATCAGTAGTATTGTCTCTAGTACCGGTAGAAGTCTACACTATTCTTGAACTGTTTATTGACTTGACAACTACTGATACTTGTCCAACAAGTGCTGGTAGAAGTATCCAAAAATCATGAAAATGACCTTTTTGCCCTTGTTGAGTTATAATTATATTTAAATGATTATGTATGACATGATATTAAAAGATGAACAATGATAAATGAATAGAAAGACACCAAGACCCTAACTGGAGACGGTTTTCGGGTTTTGGGAATTACAAACATGAAAAATGGATGTCATGATTTGTGAAATGAATATTGATTCCTTCTGCGATGTAATGATAAATATGTTTGGTTAGCTAATGGTGAGAACTGTGTGTTTGAGATACAGAACCATGTGATCCTTGATGGAAAATATTTGTACGTGATTCTTAAGTTCTTGCGTGATTGAATTTGATTATTTATTGATTGAAAGGTTGTAAATGAATGTGTAAAAATTAAATGTAGTTAGTATTCTGAGCTACAAATTATAATTGTAAAAGTTGTGATTGAATTGTATGTAAAAAGAAGAAGAAGAGAGACTCGAAAAGTTTTGTAAACCCTGAGACCTTAGACCAGAGATGGTTTTGGGTTTTGGGTGTTACACTAACCGTAAACTCCGAGCTATTTTTCGATGACTTTATCCTTTCCCTTCCTTTTCGAGGAATTCGGGTCAATGTTAACAATTGAAGCTTCAAAATTCAAAACCCCTTGGCCAAAAGTTTTTGCTCCCTTGTGTGTTCAGTGGAATATGAAAAAGTAAAGTGTAATAACCTGTTTTCAGTGATATCGAAAATGATGGTTTTGAAACCATATTTCCAATAATCGAGTTGGTAAATATTATTTATTAAATATTTACTAGTTTATTATAGATTTATATTAAGGTTTGGTCTTTTAATTTTGTCAATTGAATGATTGATTAGGATAAAAGGACTAAATCATAAAATTCGTAATACCTTACTATTATTGAATGTTATTATCCAAAATGCCTATTTAGTAATGGTTCAAGGCTTTAAAAGGAAAATAAACGCTTTTTAACAGGTGATGAACGATTTGTGTATAGTTTAAGTGAAAAATATGTTTATTTTAATATTAAATAATTATATATGATAAAAAAATAGGAAAAACATCACCATCTTCAATATTTTTTTCGTTGAAAATTGAAAACTCCATTGTTGAACTTAGAGAATTTCAGCCAAACTCTCAACCATGCATGTAAGTGCTTTCGAGGTTCGTTTTTAGGAAATTTTATATTTTTGAGATCATTGTAGCAATCTAGCTAGCCCAATGATTATTTCATAAAATTATTTAAAGATTTGAAAAGTTTCCATTGATGGTTTTGGATTTTTTTTTGTTATTAAATGATTTGGTTGTAAGCTTAAAAAAGATTAAGGACTAATTTGTAAAGTAAATTTGGTTAATTTTAAGTTTAGAGACTTAAATGAAAATATTGTGGATTTGATATCAAATTTCTTTAATTACTATTTCTATAGGATTAAATTGAAAACGAAGCTTAAATGAGAAAGATATGATAGTTTCAGTTTTAAAGATTGAATTGAATAAAATGTGAAACTTTAGGAAAATTGTGGAAATTGAAATTTAGTTGACATAAACACTACATATGATGATTTAAGGTAATTTTTTTCTAATATTTAAATTGAATTTCCGTATAGATTAAGATTTGAACCAATCGGTAGATAATCGAGGAAAAGAGAAAATGACAGACTAGTCCTTGACACATATACTATTGTTGTTTGTACTTGGTAACTTCATAGGATATATGTTTATACATAAATGTGATGTTTATGTTGGAAATGAATATTTCATGTTTTTCAAATATACTTTGAATTGTATGCAAATTGGTACAAATGTGAGAAATATTCTGAACTGTATTAAAGTGTTCTGATATGTAAATTGTGCCCTGATGATCAATAAGATAAGATATGTAACAATTTTTTCAGTGGTGTCGGAGATAGTGATTTCGAGACCACAAATTCGATGAGTAAGTTCGTATGGTTATTTAATATTTACGAGTCAATTATAGTATTATATTGAATTATGGCTTAATATATTTTTATAAATTGAATGAATAAATAAGTATAAGTGGTTCAATCCAAAAGTCAAGTGGTTTATGAAAATTAGATATTGAGACCTAATTTTTGTAATTTAAAGCCATATAGGTGATTAAAGTTTGGTCCGACAATTTTAACGATTGATTGCTTAATTAAGGTAAAAGGATTAAATTATAAAAAAGTAAAAGTTACCCATTATAGATTTTAAAATACCAAAGGGATAAATATGGCAAAATTAGACCATTGCCAAATGTCCAAGAGGGGGTGAATGTCAATCATTCCACTAACCTTTGGGTTATTTATTCATTAGATCCTAATACTTTAAGGTTAAACTGAAATAAAGTTTAATTAATTAATTAATAATTAAAAAAAGTAGTTGAAGGACCAATTGTATAATTGAACCCTCCTTAATGGCCAAACGGTGGGAATTATGTGCAATTCTATAGATTTGTGCTTAATTGCTATTAGGTCCTTTTTAATTAGTAATTAAAAAAATGACTAAATCGTAAAAGCTGTAAAAATTTATTATTATTAGTTAAAAAGTCTAAATAATTAAATAAAGGGGATTTTAATGGCAAATATACCATTATGGCACTATGGACTGTTTAAGTGGTGAAATTGTGTGGATTTATTTGTCTTACAAGGGTAAAATTGTAATTATAAAAATTATAATATAAAGATAAAACATAAAACGATAAGAAACAAGTTACCATCTTCCTAGTTTCTTCTAAAGTCACCAAATAGCCATTGTTAGGGCTTGGGGACCTTCGACCAAGCTTTGGTTGGATAATAGGTAAGTGAAAATTTGCCTATTTTTACTAATTTTTATGTTTTTCAGCTCGTATTAGCTTAATCTAGCTAACCTGAGGACTAATTTGTAAAACTTTCAAATGTTATGGATTATGTCATTGATGAGTTTGGGTTATTCTTGAAGTTTTATGGTAGAATATTAA
Organism: Gossypioides kirkii; assembly: GCA_005610355.1. Taxonomy (NCBI): domain Eukaryota; kingdom Viridiplantae; phylum Streptophyta; class Magnoliopsida; order Malvales; family Malvaceae; genus Gossypioides; species Gossypioides kirkii. The sequence goes on along the minus strand of CP032253.1, from coordinate 43,732,770 downwards.
GCTTGATTGTTAAATAGAACTATTTTTGTAAAGTAGTTTATGATGATTTAATGTTTAAGGACTAAAATATTAAAGTGATAAAATTACAAGGAATTTATATGAAATAAAAGCAAGTGTGGGCTTTAGAGAAGTATATTGTAATTCAACTGCACTTAGTTTTTCTAGAAATTGGTTAAATCGCGAGTTTTGGATTTAAGGACTAAATTGAATGAAAGCAAAATGTCAGGGGTAATTTTATAAAAATGTAAAAAGGATTTAATTGAATAAAATGAGTTAACTTTTTTGTTGGAATTAGTTAATTGAATGGAATTATTATAATAGATCAAGAACGAGTTAAAAATCGAGAAAAGAGAAAGTTGTTGACTAGTCCTTGAACTTTTGTCATTGCTGCAGTTTAGTCTGCTAAGTTCGTTTGGTTTAATTTTAATACATTTTACATGTTTATTGGATGGAAATTTAGTTGTTGAATGTTGGTTAATATATTTGATGTTATGTAAGTGAGAACTGAAATAATGAATTGTTATAACATTGATTATTAATGTTATCTCTCGTGCCGGATGAAAGTATGATAGAGTACAATTGGCATGCCAGTAGGTTATATTGCGCATTGTACATGTTTGGCATGAGGTGAGATGATGATTCTTGTTTATTTCCTGTTCACTGAATATGCTGAAGTCTAGCATTTGTTGTAGATTGTCGTGTTATATTACAGTGTTTCTGGCGTGTTATTAGGGGCAGATGTAAAGCGTTTGGGCTTGGTACTTGGAGCTGAGGCGTGTTACAGGAGGGATGTTAGCCCACGAGCCTCATAAGCTCTTTTTTCTTTCCTCTTGGAATCGATTTTTATCCAAGAGTTCTTTTATAATATCGAAATATTTCAATTTATTTGCCTTTGCGAGTGACAAGATTTGATTATTCCAATCGAGAGATTCATTACTCTGCACTTTACTCGACATCAAATCAGGATTATTCTAATATCTTTTCTCTTTCGATTTATTTGTTGTTTACATGTTATTTCAATTGAGATTAAGATTATGACTAACATGAGTGGATAAATCCTTTAAGGGAGATTAACAAGTGGATGGAGATGTGATGAACAAAGGATTTAAGGTTTACCAAGAGGATTAGTTGGTTTAAATTACACGTTCCTAAGCCCTAAGCTTGACAACCTTAGCAAGTAATCATAGGTTAAACGAGATTGAGAGATAAGTTTGCTGAGTAAAATGTAATTTATTTTGGTTTAGAAAGTGAGGCCTGGAGATAAACGAGAATCAACCAATTAATTAATCAATTAAAGGCTCAGAGGTAATAATTGGTTAGTTAATAGCTAATCACCTTAAAACCCTAATCTGAAGTTAATTACAACCCTTGAAACAAGTTAATCTTCATAACCGGTTTATTCTGTTTAGTCGATTGTTTGTTTTCTTGTTTATTTAATTAAGTTATGTAATTTTTATTATTCATCCATTTATGATCTGTTGTAATATTATGATTTAATTATTACTATTTAGACTTATTATTGTAAAGAGACTTTCAATAGATTTATTCCACCTTCCCTTGGGTACTACTCTTGGAATACTTCTATGTGTTCCTTTGAAACACAAATACTATATTACAATTTGGCCCATATACTTGCAGACACAATCGATTTAATTCTATATATTTTTTGTGTGATATTTATATTATAAACGTAACGCATTTATAAGCAGTCAAGTTGTTGGGGTCGTTGCTTGGGAGGTTTTGGCATTAAATTTGAAATATCTTTACAATTAATAAGATAAATAGGAACGTTAAAGACTATATATACAATATTTTTAATTTTTGTTATTTGAAGATCCACAAGAGCAACAAATAAATATCTGGAAAGAAGTCCCAATGGCTCAAAGGACATTGCGTGAATATGCTCTACCTATGCTAGATGTTATGCGAGGTAGTATTGAGAGGCCGATGATTAACACTAATCATTTTGAGATAAAGATGGCCACGACCCAAATGATCTAGAATATTATGCAATTCAAAGGAAATATGGTGAAAGATCTGAACCAACACTTGAAGCGGTTTCTACAACTTTATGACACTTTCAAGTACAATGAGGTATTCGATGATGCTGTGCATCTTCTTCGGTTATTTCCATTCTCATTGTGCAATAATGCGGTTGATTGGTTAGACTCGTTGGAACTAGGTTCCATTACCACGTGGAATGATTTAGCGGAAAAATTCTTTTACAAATTTTTCCTGATTAGCCGGACCATTCAACTTAGGCTAAAAATCCCAAACTTTAAACAATACGAAGGTGAATCCCTATACGAAACATGGGAACGCTTCAAGACGATGCTAAGGAAGTGCCCATACCATGGACTGCAAGCGTGGCTCCAGATTCAAATTTTTTATAACGGGGTTGACGATAATATTAGATCCAACCTAGACATAGTGGTTAGAGGATCTCTCATGTTCTACACGTATGAACAAGCCTACAAAATCATAGATAACATGACTATGAATTCATGCATGTTGCTTTATGAAAGATTCATGTACAAACTAAAGCCTCCAACTGTACAAGCTGTGAATGAATATGATCGATATCACCAAATTTTGGATAAGCTTAACCGTTTGGAGTCAATTGTCAAGCCAACGAGAATGAAACTCTCTTTTGAAAACCAATTGGAATAAGCGAGCTACATAGGTAATAGGGAGATCGCTATTCAAATACCTACAATTTCGGTTGGAGGGATAATCTGAACCTCAAGTGAGAGTTAACAAGGAGGTGTAAACCAAACACAAAACCGACCAAACTCTCATTACCTGTAACACCCAAAACTTGAAACCGTCGTCGGCTAGGGTCTCGGTGTCACTCAAATCATCTATCACTGTACTTCTTTCAAAATCATGTCATTCGTTCTTACATTATTAAAGAAATACACCCAACACGTCGTAAGTTACCGTTTATTTATAAATACAATTCAACAAGGGTAAAAAGGTCATTTCCAAAATTTTTGAGACTTTTACCGATACCTATTAGACAAGTATCGATAGTAGTCAAGTCAGTAAGCAATTTGGAAACAGTGAAGACTTCTACCGATACAAGTATAACACCTACCGAAACTAGTTATGCTTCTACCGATACTAAAAACTCCAGAGAGCTAAGAAGTCTTACCTTGCAACTTTTACCGATACTAAAAACTCCAGAGAGCTAAGAAGTCCTACCTTGCAACTTCTACCGATACTAGTATTCTAACTACAGATACAAATATGCACAGAACTATCGAAACTTAAAATACAACTACCGATACAACCTAAGTCAGTAAACAACCTCTCTCCTACCCTGTACTTGTACCGATACATGCAGGAGTTCTACTGAAACAAATATGTAGAATTCTCAAATTTATACAAGTTCATCTATATAATACTTCATTCATAGACATAAGGTGCAATGAATAACACCTCTGTGTTTAAATATAACACTTAGCATACCATTTAAGTACTAGATTTCACATACAACATTGATCAAGCATTCAAAATTCATCATTTAACCAAGATTCTAGAAGTATCATAGTTTCAAAATAAGCATATACAAAATATAAAATCATCCTAGTACATGCCATATAACCAAGTGATGTAAGAACTATCGAACCAACTCCTGGATAATGTGATGTCTTCGAGGTAATCCGATCTTCAACCAGCCAAAATGAAATATACAAAACAACCATAATACACAGGTAAGCTTTCTAGCTTAGTAAGTTCGTACATAGTGAATCATTACTCAACATTAAGCAATGTAACAACAATTAACATCAGAATGCAAAATTTCCTCTTCAATCAATCTTATGCTTTAATGAATCATAAGTCTTCCTTTAATCATATTCTCATTCTCATCCCGAAACATGAGTCTTCCTTTAATCATATTTTTATTCTCATCTCGAGACATGAGTCTTCCTTTAATCATATTCTCATTCTCATCTCGAGACATGAGTCTTCCTTTAATCATAATCCATATTCATTCCGAGTCACGAGTCTTCCATTTATACAAATCCTCATGCTCAACCCAAGACATGAGTCTTCCTTTTTATACATCAAATGTTTCAAGTACATCCTCATCAAGTAATAATCAGCAGTTCAAATAGGAAATCTAACAAACGAACTTACCTGATCAAATTGCAGTTCAGGTGAAACTTCAAGGACTATTCAATGATTTTCCCCTTTTCGCAATTTGTGACCCGATCTTGATCTATCAAAAAATAAATCAATTTTCCCATTAAATCATATAATTTAATCAATTTATAAATATAAGTCCTTTTTTAGAAAAATTATGAAATTATCCCTAACTTTGCATTTTTATTCAATTTAGTCCTTAGAGCTAAAACATGTAAAATAACCATTTCTAAATTTACCCATTGCCAACCGAATATTCTAAGGCAAAAAGCTCAACTCATTCATACATTTATTTCATGTCAAAGCATGTACTTTTACTATTTTCACAATCTAGTCTTTAAACCCTAAATCCATCAGAAAATCACTTTACAAAAATATTTAACCCAAGTATCAAACTTGCAAATATATCAAAAGCTTTCAAGAATAAGCATTTTCAACAATGGCAAGTTTCATAAACATTTGACAGATTCACAAATTAATCCTTGCATAAGCTAGATTAAGCTAATACGAACACAAAAACATAAAAATTATTAAAAATGGTCATAGTTTTCTTACCCAAATCAAAGTTCAAAGTTTCAACAATGGAAACCCTAATTTCCTTAGTCTTTCCGTGGAAGAGATGAAGAAAATAGGTGAAAATCTCATTTTTCTCTTTTAATTTCATATATATAATCAATGTAAATTTTGTAAACATTTAGACTTTCATCATTAAGGTTTAATTAAACCCTTTTTACTCTTAATCAACCTATTTACAATTAATGCTAATCATGCTAATCCACTCACTAATAGTTCTTTAGCTAATTTATTCATTTGGTTCTTCTAATCAATTATCTTTACTTTTACCCCTATTACAATTTAATCTTTTCTACTTAATAAACTATTTAAACATTAAAATTTCCTTACCACATTTTAATACGATGCTAACGAAGTCGTAAATATTTAAAATAAATAAATTAATGACTCGACTCGTTGGAATTGTGATCTCAAAATCACTATTTTCGACACCACTGAAAATTGGGCTGTTATATTACCAACCTCCACCATTACAACAATGATCCATGGGAAATGACCATGCCGCATGTGGTCAAAGATTCAATCAAATAGAAGGGGAGATGCAAACAAGGAAGGTAGTCATTCGATAAGTCCAAGGTACATGTAGACGACTTGAATCCCAAATGGACAGCCTCTGCGACTAAATGAGCCCGTTAATGATGATGTTCTGAAAGTAGAGTTGTCAAAGTCTCCCCAATAACAAGAAAAACAATCCTTAGATTCATTGGTTTAGATAGGAATCATGATATCTAGGTGGTGAATAATTCCTTTTTAATGAGATACTGTTGATGACAAAGATCTCAAGGATCGTAAAGAGCATAGGGTTGCCTATTTTGATTCCCTTGTTGGTATTGATTATTTTGACCAACTTGATATACCTACTAGTAAGTAACCTTGTTGATCCTGAGTTGCTTGATGTTAGAAATTTCGATTATATTGGTTGTTTTCTTAATATTGATTTTCAAGGAAATTCTCACTAAGATGAGTCATCCACGTTCATCATGCCAATTACTTATACAAGAATGTAGATTGATAGTTGGAGATGATTTGCACAATTTTGTCGAGAACCATAGAATATGATTTTTGTGGATTGGAGAAGGGAGAGTATGGAGGTAATTTTGCATAGTAAGAATACGGAAACTGTCTCAGTGTTCCTTTGTTGATGAGAGATACTTATAGATTCTTCATATGGCTCCTAAGGAGTTAGGTTTTCTTAAGAAAATAGGTTATTAAGTTATGGTGGAACTTTTAATTGAAGGTTATGGAGAGTCTTGTCTTCACATATTATCTTTTAGGTTTTTAATGTATCATAATGAGATCCATGTGTAATTTTTTTGAAGAGCAATTCATTAATTCATTCAATGAATAAGACCATACAATTCGAGGAACAAAATAACAAATACCTGTTGTACTTGCTAAAGGACAAACTCCATCAACACAAAAAGTTTCAACTTCAACATCAATAAAATATTATGGGATGTTGACAATCAGTTCTGTCACAACTCAAGCACAACATATCAAAAGTGATTGCAAGCACTTAATAAAATAAGGAAATCAACCTTAGATGGTCCAAAGCGATGGGCATAAAGCGGTAAAAGAACCGAGCATCCACCAAAGTAAAGGAGACGACTACAAAACTAACCCTAAAATTACTTGCAAATGCAAGACTACATGCATAAGCAAGACTAAAAAGCGTATTACAAGAGTAGATAAAAACTTCTAAAAGTGAAGGCTTATTAAACAATGGAAAAAAACTAAAAAATATAAAAATTAAGATAACATGAGTCCAAACCGACCAATGAAATCATTTATTATTCTGAAACTTTCAAAACAGAAACATATTTAGAAGTCAACAAAGAGCTACCCACTTTCTAAAAGAAATTGTCGGTGGTTGGTAATGTTTCAATGATGATATGTACTGTCATCTGTCCATCACAACTTGTGAAGATAACAAAGATAAGAAGCTAGTTGGGCTTGTCTGTTCGGGATCTTGACTTGGCGACTCTAGAAGAACTGTAATCTCTTCGTATTTAAAGGAAAATCGTGGAGTTGCATTGGCATCATAAAGACCTCGGCATGCTGGGCCAAGCAATTCTCCTAGTCTAATAGAGAGGTTGTGAGCAAAGAGTTGGATCCAACTAGTAGAGTACCTTCGACAGATGGGTGAATCATCTTTAACACAAATGGTGCTGTTTAAGTGGATTTAGGGAATGCAGCGGCTGAGGGATTATTGCGGGACGAAAAAGGAGATTGGATTCTTGGATATAACAAATACCTTGGAAAGTGTTCGATCTTCAATGCAGAGCTTTGGGGCATCCTTAAGGGGCTAAAACTTATCCAAAGAAGGGATCACCATAAGGTTGTTATCCAGTCAGATAGCTTGGAGGCAGTCAAAGCTATCCACGAAGGTCACCCGAAGACATCGAGAATTCATCACATCTTGGCTCAAGAAAGCACTTGGCGCCTATGCCACACTCTTAGAGAGGAAAACTGAAATACTGACTTCATAGCCAAATTGGCTTTTGAAAAAAAAGAAGACCTTCAATTGGTTGAGACTCCTCTGAAAGAAATCTTAGCTTTTATCAAAGCTGACAAAAAAAAGAACTGTTGTATTTCACATGATAACCATGTAACTTAGCTTTGTAAGTTGTTTATTCACAAAAAAAAAATCCACAAAATAATCTGTAAACTGAAAGAAAAAAAATACATGAAGTAAATAAAAAAAAGAAAAAGAAAATTAATGAATAGAAGAAAAAGACGGACGATAACTAACTTGAAAACTAACACCACCCGCTTGAAAAAACAAAAAGAAGCAAACGATTTAAATTATAAGTTTATAACCATGCAAAATTATCTATTTCTTTAGGATGAAGTGTTTTTAGTGAGTTATCTCTATGTTTCTCTTTATTAGTCGAAGTGGATGACGTGTTGGGAGGGTCCAAATACGGTACAAGATTCGTAACAAATATATATAAATATTGAAAATTAATCTCCATAAATTAATTTACATTACTTTAGAAAAATCTAAATCTGTATATGTGAAATTTAAATTCTGAAACATAACCTTAGATTGTATTAGAATCATTGGAACTGGAATAAGCTAAGTTTGAGTACGGAGATGGGACCAAAGTGTGTGCTAACACCAACAGACAAAGTCATGTCGAAATGAAATGGTAATAATGTAATAAAACCATTTTCGGTTTCTGGTTTAATGCATTGCATTGCAAGGGGACCTTTCTCTTTCCTACGGTTGAATTTTCCAGCTCTGCTCTGTCTCTCTCAATTCTCTGTATCAGCCATCACGTGACCCTCTCTCTCTCTCTGTCCCTGTCTCAATTCTCTCTTGCAGACAGACAAGGAAAGGTAGCAAGCAACAACCCAAAAAGGCAAACCCTTTTTTTATGAATAATTTTTTCCCTACTGAAAACAGAAAGAGAAAATAGCTTTCAAAGTGCTGAGAACCTCACACACCCTTCACTGTCTTCTCTTTCTGCCTTCGTTTTTCTCTCCTTGTGTTATTTGTAACTAAGGGGAAAACAAAACAAAAATAACAATAATAATAGCAATAATATTAATAGTGAGAGGTGAGAAAGAAAGTGAAGAAACATAGAAAATAGCAAAAGGGTATCTCTCTATTTGTCTCTCTTTCTCTCTCTCTATCTCTTTCTTTACAATTTTTTTTTTTGCAGTGATTCTCCTCTTTCAGCTCAGTGTGTTTTGCATACAAAAAGAGAAAAGAGTGAGACAAATATATTAAAATTTTATATATTTTTTAAAATATTTGGAGAGTCTGTGTGTGGATATAAAGAAAGAAAATGCAGCAGCACCTGATGCAGATGCAGCCCATGATGGCAGCTTATTATCCCAACAACGTCACTACTGATCATATTCAACAGGTCTTCCCTTCCCTTTCCTTCCTGTTTCTTTTATCTGTTTCTTGATCACTATGTATATGATACAGTATTTTTATTTTCTTAATAATCATTCATTCCTTTGATTAGTGTAAGGTGTTATTGGAAGCTGTATTCTTCATTTTATTGCTTGTAAAAGCTATTAGCTTTTCTCCTTTAGTTTTAATGACTGTTGGTAAGTGATTTTAACTTTTAATCGTTTATATATTTGGCTTTCATGCTGCCAATGAGAATTTTTAATGGCTATTTGTAGGTTATCATGTATAGTTTTTAATGTTTCCTTTCTGAAATTTGTTTATGTGTTTGGGTATTTTTCATTTTTGAGATTTACTACTTAATGGGTTTGGTTTTGGGGACATATTTTCCTGTTAATAGCTAGTTTTCATCCTATATTACACTGTTTCTGGTTTCTTTCTGGTTGTAGATGTTCTTATTCCAGTTTCTAATGAATTGGTATGTTAACAATTAACCCTAGAACAAACTTTGCTTATTGGATGCATATTTATCAACAATGTATAGCACATATGAAGATTTCATTTGTTGTCATTTCCTTTTATCTTTGCTATCATTAGTCAAGTATAAGATGCTAAGCTACAATCCTAGACCATCAGGTATAAGTTACTTATAAAACAAGTTTAAATGATTAGCTAGTGTCTAGTAACCAGAGACACTACTAAAGAAGTGAGGAGATTATTGTCCTCGAGGCTGCCAGGCTGGTGGTTTATGGAACTGCAATGGAAAATCGGAGAAGTCCGGTGGACGGAACCATCTCTGTGTGTACCTAACCGAGCAATATAGTGAGGATTTCTTCTATAATGAATCTCTAAGCACAGAGTAATTGGAGTTTCTAAGGAGAATATAGGTGTTGGGAATTGCAAATGGGAACTCTTGTTTGATATTAACAAACTTGTTCGGATATGGAGTGTTATGCATGGAAGAATTATGCATTCTTTTTGTTACCTCACTTTTCTTGGGCCCATGACTTTAGTTCTTAATGCTTTTCTGGTAGTGGTCCTCCATTAGTTCAATTTGACACATGACCTTTTGATATGTCCTTTGCTTGTTTATGTGGTCCTGTCTTGATAATCGTTTACTGGTGGTCCTTTCGATATGTTTTCATGTAATCTTAATGTGTTTCCTTGATACGGGACACCATTTATAACCTATATCTGTCTTTCTGAAACTAGCACTGCATCCTACTAGTTGTTTCGGTGAAGCGTGTCAGAAGGAATCTTGTTAATATACAAAATATATGTTCTTAATTTCTTGTACGTATGGTCATTTGGAATCAGGCTTTCGGATTAAGGTAAATCGTATGATACTTAGATTTGGTTACCTTTCAGGATAACCCTTGGGTCGTTTTACTTAATTTTTATTGGATTTGCAGTTACCATTATTGAAGATCTTAGTACTTTCTCTATCCTCTTCCCTCCCCCTAATGATTATGCTGGTGATGCTTTGAGTTACTTAGACTGGTTATGAATCAAAATGGTTTTCGGGTTGTTTTTGGTCCCAAAGGAACTTCCACTAAGATTCTAAAGCTGTATTTACTGCTTGTTTTTTCCTATTTATTGTTAAATCTTTCTTAATTTGTTCAATGGCTTCATTTTGATGCATGCAGTATCTCGATGAGAACAAGTCATTGATCTTAAAGATTGTTGAGAGCCAGAATTCTGGGAAATTGAGTGAATGTGCTGAGTAAGTGCTAATTTTTAGTCTCTAATATCAAACAAATTTGGCTTTTCAGTTCGTTTTTGTTCATTGGCTTGCAATATCTAATACTCAATGTCGTGTTATAGCTTATACTGCTAATTTCCTGAATTTCTTCTCTTCTTGCAAGAGGCTCCCCAAATATGAAGGCTGGCTAAAGTATCTATTAATATCAAAACATGTTATATAAGTCGAAGTGTCATTTACTATGAAAATGATCATGGATCTTTATCTTTGGCTCATGCTTACTGCTAGATCACTATTCTACACATGTTTAGCTAGTTTACAAATTAGGTGTTCTTTCTATCTCTCTCTGTATGGGTTATTAAGTTAACTGTTACTCCATTTTAGGGTTTGCCAAGACTTAACATCCATTTATTTTCCGATGAGATTTTCATATTTGGCTGATAAAAAATGGTTGTTGACCGGGAACCTACAGTCTGACTGTGATGGATCATGGATATGGCTTTGGACAATGAAACATATTGAAAATTCTCTTCCTAAATTACCAGTGTCTAGTAAATCTCAGATCACGAAATTCCCATGTCGTCAGATACTGTTCATTTAAATGGATTAAGATGTTGATAATGAAAATATCAACTGTCTAGGGAAACCTTCTTGTTTATGCTAATTTCTTTCCATTCTTACATCTTTGCATTGGACTGAAACTACTTATGAAGTAACTGGGGCTGCTTATTCACTGGAAAAGTTAAGTAAGTATGGTGTTGAATCTACCCGAATTTGCTAAGATGCTGACAGAAGTCCAAGAATACGGTTATTGTAATTAAAACGAGTGATAATAAATCAGTATATTAAGGTTCTGCATGATCCTAAGAATCAGTGCATATCTTTAAGCCAACCATAAATTATAAAGATATTTGTGATTGAGGTCTTAGAAGGATCATTGACTAGCTTCAATTGTTGCAGGAACCAAGCAAGGCTGCAGCGAAACCTCATGTACCTGGCTGCCATTGCGGATTCTCAACCTCAACCACCCACCGTGCATACGCAGGTACCTATCTCATTTCTAGATTCATCAGTCGCTTTCCTTTTTTTTTTTTTTCCTTTTTATTGGATTTAGGAGACTGTTACATTTTAAGTTTAGCATCTCTATCATAAGCTCTCTTTGGGTCAATCAGCACTGGAACACTAAGCTCAGGCAGCTGGAAACCGTGAATTAAATTATACTATGGCCATTCAGGCTTGATTTGTCAAAGATATTTTCAATCAGATTGAGAAAACCAATATTTTTAAACACCTTTTGCATTAAAATTTCACTTGAACTGTCCTTCAAGTTGTAGATTTTCATAATTATCTTTGTGAATTGCTTGTAGTTTCCATCTGGTGGTATCATGCAGCCAGGAGCTGGGCACTACATGCAGCACCAACAAGCTCAACAGATGACACAACAATCGCTTATGGCTGCTCGGTCCTCAATGTTGTATTCTCAGCAACCATTTTCCGCACTGCAACAACAACAGCAGCCAGCTTTGCACAGTCAGCTTGGCATGAGCTCCGGCGGAAGCACAGGCCTTCATATGCTGCAAACTGAATCTAGCACTGCAGGTGGCAGTGGTGCACTTGGGGCTGGAGGGTTTCCTGATTTTGGACGTGGTTCTTCTGGAGAAGGCATCCATGGTGGCAGGCCAATGGCAGGTGGAAGCAAGCAAGATATCGGGAGTGCCGGCTCAGCTGAAGGCCGTGGAGGAAGCTCTGGTGGTCAGGGTGGTGATGGGGGTGAAACCCTTTACTTAAAAGCAGCCGATGATGGGAACTGAAAGGTAACACCGGTTGGTCCTGTGGATCTGAAAAACGGATGGAATGGGAGGAAATTTTCTTGCTCAAGGAACTTATTCCTTGTGCCAAAAAAAGAAGCTAGGAAATAGGCTTTAGACCTTAAACCATTTGGTTTTATGGTTTTCAAGTGTGAGACACTGCATCTTATGGGAATCTAACATGTAAATTTGTAGAGTCTCATGTTTCAGCAGTCCTTAATTTTGTGTTTTATTTAATGTGGTTATGGTTCAGTTTTATTATGACTCTGTTTCGACCATGTTTCAGTGGATGAATTTTGTATGGTCATTTACAGAGGTTGCATATGAAAAATTGAGTATCTTTGCTTTCCCTTTGCACCCATCTCTTTGATTTTAATTATTATTTGCGTTTTGCGTTTATGTAAGCAGATTGAGGTATCATTCACTAACATCACTGACAACTTAGACATTTATTGGTAAAAAGCTTAAATAAAATTATTTTTTATCAAAATATTGTTAATTGGTTTTTGTTAAATTTAACTCTGTTTTATCAATTAAGATTTTAATTTTTAAATTAAACTGAAATTCATTTGAATTTTAACTAAATTTTAAATATCCGAAATGAGTACAGGGATTGGAACATAATTAAACCATTTAAAAGATACAGCTTTTAAGTTTTTAGAAAATTTATTGCATGCATAAACTCAAAAGGAAGACCAATCGTTATCGTAATTATATCCTTCCATATTTTTTTCCTCTTATTTTCATGGTACCATTCTCTGTAAATTCACCATAAATTCACATTAGATTAAGCAAATCAAACAAAAGACTTGGTTTAGTAACCACGAATCTGGGGCGAAAACAAAGGGTTAAAATAAAAAACCGAACTTAACGGTATTGTTGAACAATGTCAGACTCTGAATAACCCATCATTCACTTCCATACAACACCAATAACTCACCACTCTTTTCTCTCTGTCTCTCTAATTTCCCAGAAGTTAATTACATTTCCATTCCATTGCATTGCACTTTCTTTTTCAACAAACTGAGGCTCTTTAATTTTTTTGTTTCTTGCTTTTAATTATTATGCATGTTTTGGAGCTTCATTTCTTGCAATCAATTCAGTTCTTTGGCAACTTGGGTTGTTACCCTTTTCTTATCTTAACTTGGATTGATATCAGATTAAGAGGCAAAAAGTTTTGTTTACAAGTGGTTTAAGCATGATTCGATTTTTTGAGTTCGATAGATGGTCCGCTTTAAGGAAGAAACTAACTACAGGTCGCCAGGCTTCGGATTGAGAGCTTAACGATGGTAATCTGAACTTTAGACACTACTCAATTTTATTTATTTATTTCTTTGTGCGCACATATGCTGAGTTAAAGGTGACTCCATGGCTGGTTCATGTGCTATTAGGCACTGTCTGTTGTAAAAGTTATTGCTTTGTGTGTTTGAGAGAGAGAGATTATGAAATGAAGCATTGAAAGTGGTAATTCATTTGGCATTGTTGCTTTGCAAAATGTTAATAATGGTTTTGATACTGTGATTGCAGGCAACGGTAAATATTACTGTAGGGTCTCACGTGTGGGTTGAAGACCCAGATGAATCTTGGATTGATGGGGTTGTTTCAAAAATTACTGGAAAAGATGTTCAGATTAACACCACTAATGGAAAAACGGTATGCTTTATTACGTGTAATGACAGAAATTGATTGTGAAGGACTAGTGAAATTTTAGTACCTTCGGAATCTATCAAAATGATACAAACTTATCTTACCTAGATTCAGAATGAGCGTCATGTATATGAATATATGTCTGACATGGATGCTTTTTATGATTTTCTAAGTTTTTGATTTTTTTGGAACATCAATCATGTTCGAATATGTGTTTGAAGAAAAATGAAGAGTAACAGATTCTTAACTTTAGTGTGATGAAAATGTATTCACTTAAGGTTTTCCTGGGATTTTAGATTGACGTTTGTCATGTTGGTTAACTTGAAGGTCACTGAAAAATTATCAAAAATATATCCAAAAGACTTGGAAGCTCCACCTGGTGGAGTTGATGACATGACCAAGCTATCTTATCTACATGAGCCTGGAGTTTTGCAGAATTTGAAAGCTAGATATGAACTCAATGAAATTTATGTAATCTTTCTCTTCCCGTCATGTAATAACAAATGATAGTTTCACGCATTTTTGTGCTTTTTTGGCTACACATACACATACATACATATATATATATATATATATATATATATATATATTATTGTTTGACATACTGGTGATGGCAGACTTATACAGGAAATATATTAATTGCTATTAATCCATTCCAAAAACTGCCTCACATCTATGATTCTCATATGATGCAACAATACAAGGGAGCCCCATTTGGGGAACTAAGTCCTCATGTTTTTGCAGTTGCTGATGTTGCATACAGGTTATTGTTTTTCTTCTTTACTTTATCCATTTAGTTCTTTGGGTTAATATGTAGTTTGCCCCTGAATTTGTCCAAAAATACCTAGTTGGTACCTGAACTTTGTTTTTGGACCTAGTTGGTACCTGAACTTGGATCCTTTGGAAAAATTTAGGGGGAAACTAAATATTAACCCAAGTTGTTTTTATTTTGTTTTTATAATTGGTGAACAAATTTTAAATTATCTCAACTTTAATCAGGGCCATGATTAATGAAAGGAAAAGCAATTCAATTCTGGTTAGTGGTGAAAGTGGAGCAGGTAAAACTGAGACTACTAAGATGCTTATGCGATATCTCGCCTTTCTTGGTGGTCGAGTTGCCACCGAAGGACGGACAGTAGAACAACAAGTTCTTGAAGTATGATCCATAACTCGTATTATCTTCCATAAAGCATGTCTTTATTTCTTGCATGATAATTAAGAAGAGCTTATACCATCCGAATGCAGTCTAATCCAGTTCTTGAAGCATTTGGCAATGCTAAAACTGTTCGAAATAACAACTCCAGTATGACACTCATTAAAGGAAATAACTCCAACTGATGATTAATATCTGAGAAAATATACATCAGGCAATTTATTTGAGCAAACCTTTCTTGCTGCAGAAGAAAACTACTCTGCTCATCACATTAATAGCATTTAATGTTCGTTATATACAAGAATCTGTAGTTTGACCCTGATCTTTCCTAAAACTTTTGCTGGTGCAGTCGTTTCGGTAAATTTGTTGAGATCCAGTTTGATAAGCATGGAAGAATATCAGGAGCTGCTATCAGAACTTACCTTCTAGAGAGATCTCGCGTTTGCCAAGTTTCTGACCCTGAGCGCAACTACCACTGTTTTTATCTTCTTTGTGCAGCACCACAGGAGGTATTTTTGGCTTATTGTGAGATTATCTATATATTGATGAATATTATCCATTTTTCTTTTCTTGGGGGCTTAAGTTACTATTATTGGCAGGAAGTTGATAAGTATAAGTTGGGAAACCCCAAAAGCTTTCACTATCTTAACCAGTCACGCTGCTATGAACTGGTTGGTGTAAGTGATGCCCAAGATTATCTTGCGACACGGAGAGCTATGGATATTGTCGGAATTAGTGACAAGGAGCAGGTATAAATCTTCAAGCTGCAGTATTCAGCTGCATTGTGATACAAAAACGAGGAATGACTGACCTTTTTGTTTCTCAGGAAGCCATTTTCAGAGTTGTTGCTGCAATTCTCCATCTTGGAAACATTTGTTTCACTAAAGGAAAGGAAGTTGATTCATCAGTTCCGAAAGATGACCAGGCTAAGTTCCATCTGAAGACAACAGCAGAGCTTCTCATGTATATGCTTTTTCGTCATGTCACAAGGTCATTTTTTCTGGTATCTTCACTTTCATATTCGTTTAATCGTCCTGTTTCACTTCATTATAGGTGTGATGTTAATGCCTTAGAAGATGCATTGTGTAAGCGTGTTATGGTCACACCTGAGGAAGTTATAAAGAGAAGTCTCGATCCTCAAAGCGCTACAATTAGCAGGGATGGCTTGGCTAAAACACTTTATTCACGATTGTTCGACTGGTGAGAAGCTTATACATGAGATAATCTCTTATGATAAGGCAAGGCAGATTCGAATTTTATGATGCTTAGGTAATGGTAAGTTGCATCTCTTTGTATGCAGGCTGGTGGATAAAATTAATAAGTCAATTGGACAAGATCCAAACTCGAAATTTTTAATTGGAGTCCTTGACATCTACGGCTTCGAAAGCTTTAAGACTAATAGGTATGCTCCATGCTTGTAATCTTTATAAATAGACGGACTATTGTCTTCGAGATATTACAGATATTACCTTTAATAGGTTAAGCAGTCTTGTGACTTCATTTCACCTTATCTCACTCTGCAGCTTTGAGCAGTTTTGTATTAACTTCACCAATGAGAAGTTGCAACAGCATTTCAATCAGGTAAGGTCTTAAATTATGTTGACCACTAGATCTATTTTTCCAATCAGAAACTTTTAACTTGATTGTTTCTGGTATATATTCTTCAGCATGTATTTAAGATGGAGCAAGAAGAGTACACAAAAGAGAAGATCAATTGGAGCTACATTGAGTTTGTTGATAACCAGGATGTCCTCGACCTTATTGAAAAGGTTAGATTCCCCTACACGTTATGCATATTGACCATCATCTTTTTCATTTCTATTATTTTTCATTATTTTACTTGATGTATTTTTTCCTTCTTATATTGGCAGAAACCTGGAGGAATTGTTGCTCTTCTAGATGAAGCTTGGTATGATATTGTTCTTTCATTTATTTGCTTCAAAATTTTGCTACTTCTTCTCAAATAAATTTATCTGTAATTAATTACATAACTTGAGTTTATGCTGCTAGTCGATGAACAACATAATTACTGTCTTATTAACTATATTTTTCAGCATGTTCCCAAAATCAACTCATGAAACTTTTGCAAACAAGCTTTATCAGACGTTTAAGAACCACAAGAGATTCATTAAGCCGAAATTGTCTCGCACTGATTTCACCATTGCTCATTATGCTGGAGATGTATGTTCCCGTTAGCAAAGTGCTTATGAGTAAATAGTTGGAGGTGATATGTCAATTATGATTTCTAACAACATTCCTTTTCAGGTTCTATACCAATCTGATCAATTTTTGGACAAAAACAAGGATTATGTGGTTCCTGAACATCAAGACTTGTTGAGTGCTTCCAAATGTTCGTTTGTATCAGGCCTTTTCCCTCCACTTCCAGAAGAAACATCTAAATCATCCAAGTTTTCTTCAATTGGTTCTCGTTTTAAGGTAGCTTTGCTTTATGTTTGTCTTCATGATTTTGGTTGAGTCCCTTGTATCAATTGACTTCATTACAGTGCCGCGATAACTTGTAATATGCTGCAAGAGCTAGAGGATTAACACCGTCTTGATAAATGATGCTGCAGCTCCAACTACAGTCTCTAATGGACACATTAAATTCTACAGAACCTCACTACATCAGATGTGTAAAGCCGAACAACCAACTTAAACCTGCTATATTTGAGAATGTTAATATCATGCAACAACTCCGTTGTGGTGTGAGTACATGTTTCTCCTTTTATGATCCCATTTTTCCATTTTGAACTGGTTTTTATCATGTCTTCTCTCTTAGATGTTTTGTTTTACCTAGAAGTTGGTCTTGTAGGGTGTTCTAGAGGCAATCAGAATTAGTATGGCCGGATATCCAACTCGCAAACCTTTCTTTGAATTCATTAACCGGTTCGGGCTGCTTCATCCTGAGGCTTTGGAAGGAAAGTAAGTTGAGCACTTTTAGTTTAAATTCATGATTAATTGTCATGACAATGGTAAAATTCTGTTTGACAAAAGAGATTGGAGCTATGAATTTATTGCTGCACTCTACTGGTTACAACTGAAAAAATGTTGATGCTCTTCTCCTTGATTTCATCTGTAATCAGCTATGATGAAAAGGTTGCTTGCCAGAAGATTCTGGAAAAGGCCGGACTTCAGGGGTATCAAGTAATACAACAATTTTAATGCAACTGTTGGAACTGTTATATTGTCTGACCTATGTCCTTTTGCTTCTTCTCTATACATGCTTTAGGACTAAAAATTTTCATACATTAGTACTTTATAATTTTAATATTGTTGTGTGAGGAAGCATAATTAATAGATCTCAAAATGGTTTTTGCAGATAGGCCTGACAAAGATCTTTCTGAGAGCTGGTCAGATGGCAGAATTAGATGCAAGGAGAGCAGAAGTACTCAATACTGCTGCCAAAACTATACAGCGGCGGATTCGTACTCATATATCTCGTAAAAGATTCCTTGCAATACAAAAGGCATCTATTAATCTTCAGGCCATATGTAGAGGTGAGTGTTACAAAGAAATATACTGTAACTACCTCTGATCTTAGTGTACGTTCTGGTGGGTTCCGATAGCATCTTGCCGTTTATTTTGAGTTAACTCTTTTATGGGGAATGGGAAACAAGATATAGGGAAACGGAGACGTCTAACATGCTAATTAACTACCTTATGTATAATATATAGGAAGATTGGCTTGCAAAGTTTATAGTAACAAGAGAGAGCAGGCAGCAGCTTTGAAAATTCAGAAGAACGTAAGGAGGCACCAATCTAGACAAGCCTATAAGAAGCTTCATGTATCAGCCCTTGTCTTACAGACAGGCATGAGGGCAATGGCTGCTCATAATGAATTGAGATTCAGGAAGTTAAATAAAGCGGCTACATTGGTTCAGGTTATATTCTAAATCATATTAGGTTGCTTGAAAAATTTGCTCCTTGTCTGTCCATTTCAGAATAGTCCTTATTTAAAATAAAAAAAACAAAACATTGCAGGCTCGATGGCGTTGTCGCAGAGCTGCTACATATTATAAGAAGCTCAAAAGAGGATGTATAGTGACACAAACCAGGTGGAGGGGAAGAGTTGCAAGAAGAGAGCTTAGAAAGCTCAAAATGGTCTGTGTTGGATTATCTTCTTCTACACGCTTTATAAGATTTCTTTCTTTCTAATAATCCTTCTTATCTGGCAGGTTTTGAATCTTTTTGTGTACTGCACTATGTCCATCAACTGATGTTTCATACTGCTGTCTTGACATGATGTTGTTATAGAATTTAACATCATTAATCAACTGATCTGTGTTTTTCTCAATAAGCTTATAGCAGTTTTCTTGGTGCAAAACATACATCAAGCACGGTGCTTCTTACAAGGACAAACCGTTTGATTTTCTTTCTATTAATGCTTTCCATTTTTCCTTGATTTTATATGTAGGCTGCAAGAGAAACAGGTGCACTAAAAGAAGCAAAGGATAAACTTGAAAAGAATGTGGAGGAACTTACTTGGCGTTTACAGCTTGAGAAACGTTTAAGGGTAACTATTTAATCATGCAGACCAATACTGTTTGGTAGAGAACTGCTTAACCATGAAACATGACAGTTCTAATGGAAGTTGCCCGGTTGTATCCCGTGTAATAACAAGAAATAATGTCAACATTCTAGAACTTCATCAGTTTTTAAGTGTTTCAAAATCTGTATCCTATGCTGTTATCTTTTATATAATATATATGTTCATGGAAAGCCTTGAAACCATGTATGCAGACTGATCTAGAAGAAGCAAAAGCTCAGGAGGTAGCAAAACTGCAAAACACATTGCAAGAAATGCAGAAAACAATTGATGAAACCAATGAATTGCTTGAAAAAGAACGAGAGTCTGCAAAGAAAGCCATCGAAGAAGCGCCTCCTGTTGTACAAGAGAAAGAAAGTTTTAGTTGAAGATACAAAGCAAATTGAATCTCTAACAGAAGAATTGGAAAGCCTAAAGGTATAAAGGTTTATTTTACAATTAGTATGTAGTACCTATTTTTCTTTTAATGATTCAAGCAAGTAATAGAACATAAACAATTGGCTCTAGAACAGAATTATATACTTGAAAATACTGCAGTTGATTATAAATAGCTTATGATCTTGACATTGCTATTATTTCCAACAGACCTCATTAGACTCGGAAAAACAAAGAGCAGACTGTGCTGAAGAAAAATACAATGAACTCAAAGAGTCAAGTGAAGAAACTGGAAGAAAACTGGACGAAACAGAAAAAAAACTTAAACAACTCCAGGACACATTGAGAGGGTAGTGCATGAACAATAATGTTCCGTACTAGTTTACTATAAATGCTCATGTTTTTTTTTTTTTGTCAAGAACATATAATGCATGAGTTTTATACTGTTGAAATTATTGCTCACTTCCATATATCACCACATTAAACTCATCCTGACATGGTTACTTGAAATCAGGTTAGAGGAGAAGCTCACTAATTTAGAATCGGAGAATAAAGTACTACGGCAACAGGCTGTATCTATGACTCCAAATAAGTTCCTTTCTGGACGCTCGAGATCGATTTTGCAGGTATTTAGAATAATAACGAGCTTCTAAATATTTCAAATTTAACTTTTATTGTCTCAAAGGACTAAGGAGATTTACCTGCTGTCTAATGATTGGCAGAGAGGTTCTGAAAGTGGGCATCTAGAGCCAAGGGTACCCATTGTGAGTAAATTTCTTATAACTTTATGCTATAAAAGTAGTCAAGAAAATGAAATAAAAATGCCATACATGGTGTTCTTTGTTGTCTAAAATTTCTTGTTCTGAACAAAGTATTTTAACAGGATCTTCACAGCAGCTCAATAAACCATAGAGAGCCACACGAAGTGGAGGAGAAACCACAAAAATCACTAAATGAGAAACAACAGGAAAACCAGGATTTGCTCATTCGATGTATTGCGCAACATTTAGGCTTTGCAGGCAACAGGCCTATTGCAGCTTGTATCATTTATAAATGTCTTCTGCAATGGAGATCGTTTGAAGTTGAGCGAACTAGTGTCTTTGATCGGATCATTCAGACCATAGGAAATGCTATTGAGGTTGAAATTTCAAACTTTTGCACCAACTTTTCTAAAAGATATGGTTAGAAACCTCAGATTCTTAAGGCTGATTGTTGGCATTTGAATTTCAGACCCAGGATAACAATGATGTCTTGGCCTATTGGTTGTCCAATGCCTCCACACTTCTCTTGCTACTCCAGCGCACATTAAAAGCTAGTGGTGCCGCTGGAATGACTCCACAACGCCGTCGATCATCATCAGCTACTTTGTTTGGGAGAATGACTCAAGTAAAAAGCTTTCTCATTAATGCCAAATCATGACGTTCAGGAAATAACATTTCTGTAACTAATCCATGTGTTGCTATTATTTTCTTAAAGAGTTTCCGTGGAGCTCCACAAGGTGTCAGTCTTGCCTTAATTAATGGTGGTGTCACTGCTGGGGTGGACACTTTACGGCAAGTTGAAGCCAAGTACCCAGCCTTGCTTTTTAAGCAACAGCTTACCGCATATGTGGAGAAGATATATGGAATGATCAGAGATAATCTGAAGAAAGAAATTTCACCATTGCTTGGATTGTGCATCCAGGTAACATATATATCAGAATCAGATTATGTGAAGGCAGTAATAAGAAGAAATAAACCACAACTACTTCTATGACTCATATATGGATACAATGATATAGGCACCAAGAACATCCAGAGCAAGCTTGGTTAAAGGAGCATCGCGATCCGTTGCAAATACTGCAGGCCAACAGGCTTTGATTGCTCACTGGCAAGGGATTGTGAAGAGCCTTGGAAATTTCTTGAACACGTTGAAACTAAATTTTGTTAGTTTTTCACATCCATTTTCCCCCCTTGTCATTCATATCTCTATCTTGTCTTTTGCACAGAGCTTCAAACTGAACTTAGTTCCGCTGAGTCTCTAAGTATTCATATCTTTACTATTTGCAATGTATGTTTAAACAAGATTTCCCTAAGGATTAATGTTTTTTGATTCCCTTTACAGGTACCTCCATTCTTAGTCCGTAAGGTGTTTACACAGATATTCTCATTCATCAATGTTCAGCTATTCAACAGGTTACTGTTCATGCTGTTTAATTCTTTACGCTTGGTTTTTTCTGCTGTATGCAGAAACTTTTTTATATGGCATACCAATACACTATTCTATTGCAGTCTTTTGTTAAGGAGAGAGTGTTGTTCATTCAGTAATGGTGAATATGTTAAAGCTGGGTTAGCTGAACTTGAACACTGGTGTTATGAGGCAACCGATGAGGTAACTTTAACTGCTTCCCTGTTTGCTTTCTGGTTCAAGGAGAATACTTGCAAAACTTGATAGATCTGTAAATGCAGTATGCAGGTTTAGCTTGGGATGAGCTCAAGCATATACGGCAGGCCATCGGTTTTCTAGTATGTTCCCATTCTTACAACACTTTAGATCTGTTCTTCCATTTTCTTGTTATGACATTCAGGAATAGAAGAAGTGGTGCACGATATCAATGTTGTTCTCTTTTTTATTTAGGTAATACATCAAAAATCTAAGAAAACACTGGATGAAATAAGCCACGATCTTTGTCCGGTAAGCCACTGACATCACTACTTTCCAAATCTTCCCTGGATCTGAAGCCTCAAGCGATTTTCATTTTTCACCTCCAGGTCCTCAGTATACAGCAGCTGTATCGTATTAGTACGATGTATTGGGACGACAAGTACGGCACGCATAGTGTGTCCCCAGATGTAAGTTTCAAGAGATGCAGTTTGTCAAACTAGATTAAAAGATATCCACTAGTTTAATAATATGACTTAGCTCAATTATCGACTTCTAGGTAATAGCCAATATGAGAGTGTTGATGACAGAAGATTCCAACAATGCAGTTAGTAATTCCTTCCTGCTGGATGATGATTCAAGGTTAGCATTGACATTCCACTATGTGATGATGATCTATTTGACCCTCTACCTTTGTTTTTCACCATTTAGGATGCATTGCTCTTAAAGCTAATTGAAAACATTACCTGGAAACCAGCTGAACTCGTTCTTTAACTGACTTGCCACAACTTTTATCATTTTGCAGCATTCCATTTTCAGTTGACGACCTATCAAAGTCGATGGAACAAATAGACATTGCGGACATCGAACCACCGCCACTTATTCGCGAGAACATAGGCTTTAGTTTCTTGTTGCCACGTTCGGATTAATCCAATCTGATTCCAGCAATGGATTGCTTCTTCCAAGGTGTAGATTCACCTTCCAACCTCGTTAACGGTGAATGTCCTTAAGGTGTTCATTCATCTTGCTTTAAGACTAGAAATATTTGTCCAAAATTTTGTTTCCACATTATAGGTCATTGATTCAAAGAGGAATATGTCTTTGTTCCCTACTTAGCATAGTTGTCTAAATTTTCACTTATGTTGTACAATTAGTTCATCCTTTTCATCAGTGGGAAAAATAATTAAAGCAGAGAATTATTTTCATATTTTACAGTATTTCTAGTCCAATCTTCTAGGCCAATTATTTCACTAAGTAACATTTCCTCAGTTTATTCTTTTCCATGAACACACTATTACTACCAATAAATGCAGGACTCTGAATAATTAGTACCATATACTATGACAGTACACGAACTCATGACATGAGGTATAGTCATCAACTGAAAGGAAAAAGCCACCAACCTAAGAGCTAATCACCAAGAAACAATAATTTTTTTTGACATATCAAGAAAATTGAAGTTTTCCTTCCATATGTGTACACTTGGAAAGATACTTAAAAAGAACAATTCCCTCAAAACTTGCTTTTTCCTTCATTGTTCACCAAGAAAACAATAATTTTGGCCATCCATGACCCAACTACTAACATTCAATCATATTCATGAATAAAACAACAAAATGATGATAGTTTCCTGAGTCGCAAGTAGAATATGAGTGGGGTTGTCTTAAAAACACTAGACAGAATATCCAATGCTTAAACTGACACAAACCCAGATGTCAAAATGAGATGATCGACCCAAAAAATGCAAGTTTAACAAGACGAAATGCCCTTCAAAGAAAAAAAATTTCTTATATTGTTTATCTTGTTTGGCTATAGAGAAAGAGAGTACCCTTAAAAGGCTTGGTTAAAAGGAGGAACCAACTGGGAGAGCTTCCTCAAAATAATAGATAAAGTAATGAGGAAGAAATTTTGAAGTCAAAAGTCAAAACTATACTAGTAAAAGTGTTTATGTGCAGTCGGATTCGGGTTGGACCCGGAAATAAGATAAACGGGTTTTGAGTTATCAAAAAGGTTCATGGAATGGGATATTGGGCTGTCTAAATTTCAAAAAAAAAAAATTTAAAACTTTACTCACCCTGGTAACGGCGTCGTTCGGCTTTTCTTCTCTGGTGCTGCTAGTTCAAGCTTTGCTGTAGATTTCTGAAATTAGATTTATCATTCGTTTTCTTTCATCAGTTATTGCATTGGAAACGATAATCGGCTGGAATTCAAGATGGAAACTTTCATAAATCCTAAATCACTTTTTCATTTACTTTTATTACCATGTATGCTTCTCTACAGTTCGATTGCATACAATTCTTCTCCTGTCGAAGCCGCCATGCATACTAACAATTGGGCTGTCTTAGTTTGCACCTCTCGTTTCTGGTAATAAAAACCTCAATTTGTGCACCTTGTTCTATATTTCCCTGATTTATTTTTTCATTTCATTGAGTTTTAGGATCAAACGAATCATACCCATGTTATATTGGGGATAATTAAGATAACCCTTTTTTTTTCCCCTTAATTTTTTGCTTGATTTGATTTCTAGCTGCATTTGTTTGGCACCAGTCTGAAGTTGAGAGAAGATAGGAGAGACTTTTAGATGCTATTTTGATGTGTAATTCATTTATTGTTTGAACCCTGTGGCTTTGTTTGATTATGTCATTGTAAGTTTGATATTATGAAACTCTGCCTCTTTGTACTCTGAGAAACTTTTTTGTGTTTTGATATTTGCTTATTTTCTTTGTGCAAGTCCTTTTGACCCCTCAACCTAGTGGTAATTTCTAATGATAAATAAACTATCAGCTTTCCATTTTGCTTTATTAGAAGCTATTCTTTTTGTTAGTGCTGGTGAGGTGTTCCCCAGTTGATGATTTCAAAGCAAATGCTTTTTTTACTTCTGGCTTATCAATGCAAAAGCAAATTCAAATGTGGTAATGGCTGTGGTCATGATTCTGCTCCTCAATAAAATTCTCTTTTCTCACCTTTCTATCTTCTGGAGCAATGAAATATTTAGATGTTTGTATGGGACAGCTATCTCTTTAGTTGCTGTCACTTAATAAGGAAGACAAATTCGAACAAGGTTGCACTACACTATTTTAACATCCTTTCTCTTACTGTATTTGATCAGCTAAAACAGAGCACAATGTAGAGTCCTGAAATTGTCAATTGAAATAATTGTGACTTTTCCCTTTCAGGTTTAACTATCGTCATATGGCAAACACTTTATCCTTGTATAGGTAACCAGGCACCAGCCTAGTCTTTTTATTTTTCAGTTATAATTTGTTTATTTTGGTTAATTGTTTTTCTTTGTTTGGATTTCCAGGACAGTTAAGCGACTAGGAATACCTGATGAGAGGATAATTCTCATGCTTGCAGATGACATGGCCTGCAACACTAGAAACAAGTACCCTGCTCAAGTTTTCAACAATGAGAACCATAGACTTAACCTTTATGGAGATAATGTTGAGGTTAGTTCTTAGTGATCAATTACTTAATTGGCTTGATTGTGTGGGTGGGCACGGGCAAGAAGGGTGGGGGGGGGGGGGGTAGGCCACGTGGTGGGGTGTAATATGGTCTAAGCCTAATGTAATGTGCATGGTACCAAACATTATCTTAGGTGTTTCACTGGGTGCATATCCCCAAAATAACTTAAAAAATCTCAATTGATTATTCTAAGATTTATCTACCTAAATAACTTAAAAATTATCCCCAAAATATATGGGGCTTCACGTATTTCAACACATATTGTTGCATGTTGTGCTTGAAGGGTTTTCCCTTTTTCCCCTTTTATTAGTCTGTTCATTTGACCAACCCTAATTTATCCAAGTTGTAATCACTCAGGTAGATTATCGAGGTTATGAAGTAACAGTGGAAATTTTTTGCGCGTTTTAACTGGACGTCATGAGACTGCTGTTCCAAGATCAAAGCGGCTTTTGAGTGATGAAGGCAGTCACATTCTTCTATATATGACAGGGCATGGGGGAGATGAGTTTTTAAAGTTTCAAGACTCGGAGGAACTACAGAGTCATGATTTAGCTGATGCTGTGAAACAGATGAAAGAAAAGCACAGGTGAGAACATTGTACTCTTATAATTCCTGCCTTTGACTCATTCCGGAATAAGCTACAGAGTTGGAAGTTGTATGACCTTCTCAGGTTATGGTGAAATTTAACAGTCCCAGTTTCCTTGGAACTGTT
This sequence comes from Gossypioides kirkii, assembly GCA_005610355.1. NCBI lineage: Eukaryota > Viridiplantae > Streptophyta > Magnoliopsida > Malvales > Malvaceae > Gossypioides > Gossypioides kirkii. Next base: position 43,706,414 of record CP032253.1, on the reverse strand, counting down.
GAACAAGTTCCCATGTAACTTGGAATTTTAAAGTATTGGGTAGATAAATAGTATCATTTGCTTTTTCCTAGGAGAACTACTTTTCTGTAGGTGTCACAGGCTTGGAACTGCATCCGGATAGTGACATAGGTAGGAACCTTGATTCATGTTTTGCTTTATATGCACTTTGCTGATGGTCTATAGTTGTAATTGCTATGTGAAAATGGACTCGTGCTGTTGCTGATGCTGCAATTCAGATTTAAGGAATTGCTGATAATGGTGGACACTTGTCAAGCAGCCACTCTCTTCAATCAGGTTTTTATCTGCTTTAAATAGAGCTTTACTTCCTCAAATATAACATTATTCAAAATTCTGCCATAAATTTATGCATTCCTGATATGAATATTGCTCTTTATTCATTTATTTATGTGGAAAATGTGTTTATTTGTCAATAGATTCAATTGTATTCGAACTTCAAATAGATCCATTTTTGCATGAAATCACATTTTAGCCCACCTCCTGATAAATATCTTGTCATATACATTTGCAATTCTGGACTGTTTTTGATTGCTTATAGATGCGACATTCTGAAACTTCTATGTTTGTAGGCAATAAAATGCGCCTTATCTGATAACTGATCTGATGCTAAATTGATGATCTTTTTTCTCCATTTTTGCAGCTTCAGTCCCCTGGTGTTTTGGCTATTGGAAGTAGCATGAAGGGAGAGAACTCGTACTCACATCACTTGGATTCTGATGTAAGTGATCAGAGGAAATTGTTTTTTCATTTTAGCACTCTTTGAATGACATGTCCCCCCCAAAAATGCCATGCATGTATGTATTTATCACCTAAGCGGTATCAGGTTTTGGTAGGTTGGCTTCCTGGTTACACAGATACATGTTCTCATTCTTATTCATTTCTTATCTTACTGCAGGTTGGTGTATCAGTTGTGGACCGTTTCACCTATTATACCCTTGCTTTTTTTGAGAGGCTAAATATATATGACAATGCCTCATTGAGCAGGTACATCCGCTTCAGAATTTATAATAATAAGATAGCTACTTTTGTTTTCGCACTGAAATGTCTTAAAATCCTTATTGAGTTTTTTCTTGTCAAATATTTCAATTTTCTTTTATTCTATTTAGCATGCTTTTCTCAATTGAAGTTCTCTCCTCATCCATTTAAGTTGGTTTTTCTTTTTGGCATATTTGTCACTTCATCAGCATTTTCATCTGAAAAGTAAACTCTGGTTTTCTGGTTATTTGCAGTCTTTTCAGTTCTTACAATCCAAGTTTGTTGATGTCTACCGCATATTACCGCAAAGATCTATACAAGCGACGTTTGGAGGAGGTATGAAGTTTCCAAATCTGTTTTTAATAATAATATTTGTGCCTCTATATGTTTTTAGATGCTTGTACTTTGTACTTCTCTAATATTTTTGTGAGGAAGCTTTAGTGCCTATTACCGGTAACAAACGTCTTACTGTCAGCTATATATGCTTGTGTTGGTGAATCTAGTGTTGCACGATGAGAGCAGTGTGCGAAATTTCAAACTTCCTCCTACCAAATCTGCATTATTTACTGCCTGTATTATTGTTGGTACAGTTTTCAGTGATTGAAATTTCTTAGTTCTTTGTATCGTGATGAAGTGCTATGTACAATACCTAAGACTGAAGCATCATGTAACCAAGTTGCTTTCTCTCTAGGTACCTGTTACAAACTTCTTTGGCTCAGTCATGGAAACGATACATACTGATGCAGCCTACAAAGCCCTTTCAAGGAGAAAATCTGGCAGGTTTGAAGACCAAATGTCTTTGGATCATTCAGTGCACCACACCGAGAGAAAAATGTTGATAAAAGTAAATGATGGGGACGAAATTCACGACATTAACCCTGAGGTGATTGTTTGTACCCTTCCCCTCTGCAGTCATCTACTTGCTTTAATCTATATATAATCCCTAGCTTACAGTAGGGAAATGCACAAGTTATTGCAGGGTGAAGAAGGTGCTTGTAAATGTCCATGGAGTACCTTCCGTAACAAGTTTCAAAAGGCTGAAAATGTTGATTCCTTAGTGAACTATGGCTTGGTAGCAATGATTCCTTTGTTGGTGATTTCGACATGGCTGGTTCAGTGATCTCTCGCATTACACTTTCTAAAAAAACGGACTGTATTTGTTATAGCTTTGGTACTTGTTTACTCTGAAGCTTGTATTCATTGATTTTGATGACAACTTTATTGTTCATCAAAGATGACAACTTTATTGTTCATCAAAGATGACAACTTTAATGTTCATCAAAGCCCCTTTCTCCTGGTAAACTATTTCCTTGAATCACAATAGAAACAAAGGGTAAGGCGACATGTAAGCTTAAGAACTTGAATACAATGTGAATATAAAACGATGGTCCAGTCTCCATCCAGAATGTAATTAATTTTCTACAGGATTTCCAGTTGATTTCGAGTGTGGCAGCCTTTGATTTCAACAGTTTACGCGATTCATCATGGAAATGCAACCACCCAACCAAGAAGATATTTTATAAGCAAAATTGAAAGTTTTTATCAACCTTATTTTTAAAGCAAAAGAAGCAACCTTCTTGGTGTTTATTAATGGCTATTTCTCCTTCTTGCTGCTGTTTATTCCTCATTCTGATCCATGGCTTAATGTTGCAAACTTATGAAGCTAGTGGACAGCTTCCCCTAATGGCTGAAGCTCTGGAAGCAGAGTCAACCCAACCCTCTGCTCAAGACAAGCTACTCATCATGAACAGAAGAATTGAGAAAGCAACCCCCAAAAGCCTCAATCTTCAAAGATTAATGGCTTTAGAGGCATGTTTGTTCCTCCAGGACCACCTCCAAGACCTCACCACCACCACCTATAATTTTCATAATTTTTATGTACTCCCCTTTCGCTCCCTGATGAATAATTTTGGGTAATTTTTTAATTCTTTTTGGTCGGGTCGATTTAAAATCTTAAAACCGATAACAGATCGAAACAACTAAAAAACCCATCCAAACCAAAATTGACTAAACCAATCCAATTGATTTAATTGATTTCTCGATTTTAACCGAAAATTATTTTTTAATCTATCTAGTTTAACTCTGAATATATTTTTTATTGTACTCTTCAATACTTGGTTTTGATTATAGTTAATATAGATAAATATTATTCGTAACTATAATTAGAATCATAGTCTAAAATACAATTGTTAGGTTTTAGCAATAAAGTTTGAATTTTCAAATCCGTCCAAGGTTCAGTTCAACTTGACTAATTAATTAATTAATTTCTTCAATTTGCAAATTCAATCACTGAAAACCAATAAGCAAAGCAATCAAAACTAGACATGATTAAACAAATTCAAGCGTAAATTGATGCAAATATTAACGCATACGAATACCATCAATCCATAAAAGAGTGTTAGAATGCCATCTTCAAATTAATTAGCTTAAAATTGTTTCATATATTTGGAATTTAAGTCGGTTAAAGTGGTCAAAGAATAGTCTCAAATCATCAATCCTTCTTTAACCGTAAATTAATTGTGAGAACAACCGACAATTAACTTTTATCAAACAAACAATTTTACTAGCAACCATTACAATTTAATTCCTTGACTTCATTGCAAAGAGAACTAGACTATAACCAATGAACTCATCTGTGCTCATAATTAAAAGTAGATTGCTTAATCACATAGTATCACCCAAGATTTAGCACCATTCCTGTCAAAGATTCATCATTCAAGGAGATGTGCGTGCAGGGTGTTGCTAGTAGGTGGCAGATTATGAGAAGAGATTGCATGAAACTGTGATTCCACGCCATCTCTATCATTTCCCAATAGAGGAAAGACAAATCAGATTTTCCTCCATAATTATTTATTTTAGAAATGAGCTGGCAACTTGAGGATAAGAGAATAATCTTCTCAAGTTCATTAGAACTTTAAGTTCTTGCTCAAATTGGGATTGAATCTATGAGCAAGGCAGTGATGCTAGTTTTTGTTGAATCCCCAACTTGCGTATAGCATCTTCTCCCTTGTAAAGGAGATCAATGACCTGTGCAAGGTTTAGAACTCGAATAAGAGCCGATGTTGGTGCTGCTGTTGGTTTCAAGAACTCTTCATTTATATCCTTCCAAGCATCGTTGATTTGCTTGTTTAACTCAACGTATGCCTCTTGCATTGACACCCCATATTGTTTCATGTAACACACCACAGCCGAGGAAACATGTCCTCTCTCTTGCTCAACCTACGATAAACGTAAATTACTTTGAGCTAATGTAGAGCTGTCCATGGTTAGCTCAAGCCAAATCAAGCTCAGATAATAAAAAAAAAACAAATAAATTATTGTACCTTGCGGCCAACAATATCACTCATCAGCCTACAAATAACGTTTGAAGCTCTGATAATCTTAGGCTCATTAAATGCCCAATTGAATGTCTCTTTTGTTATGCTATCTTCCATGCCAACAAAAGATGCAATTGCGAGCTGCAGATAACCACAAGAAAGTAATGCAATCGGCATATACTCTTCCATTGTTGGTATCTAATTTTCATGCAACCATTTGGCCTCAACAAAGAAGACTTGAGATTGTTGTTTCATCTATTAACAAACAGACAAAAAGTTAGCAAAATCGAATTAATGCAGTTGATTAAGATTGAAAGCAAAGAATATTTTTCAACAAAAAATAAAGATCATATATACTGCTTAATTAATTACTTTAATCATACCTAATTAAGCATAAATCCTTAATTAATTTAATCTAGTGACAATCAACACCACATCCACAAGGGCTGAGTTGTGGGCTATCCTACAAGGGCTGTAACTAGCAAAGATGCGAGGATATGCGAAAGGGATTATTGAAACTGACTGCAAAATGGCGTTGGCAATGGTTAATGAATGCTTGGAGGGAGCCCCACCGGAAACATTAGTAAGAAGAATTAAGGTTGTTTCTAAAGACTTTGAATCTGTTATATTTCAGTTTGTTAAAAGAGAGGGAAATTCGATTGCGGACTGGTTAGCTCAATAAGTCTATCCGGGTGATAGTTTACAGGTTCTAGATGTGCCTACATCTCATGTTAGGAAGCTACTGCTAGCGGATATGGTGGGATTACCATATCTAAGAATAAAATGATATAAGGCATATTGTTGTCTTCTTTTATTTATAAATATATATATAACATCCGACAATCATATATTTAAAATTGGTCTATTAACCATTTTAGTTATTTGAATAATTGTTATTTAAATCCTCAAGTCTTTTCCTAATTAAAAATTTATAACGATTAAACTTTTATAATTTAATCCTTGAGCTTTTATTAACCACATTTTCGGCTACATTACTTAACCGATTTCCAATATATTTTTATACTTACTCCGTAAATATCTCTATTTAATATTTACGGATTCGATTTACAGAAATAAAATTTTAAAATTGTATTTTTCAATGCTACTAAAAATCAAATTATTACAAAATGAATCAAGGATGATCGCCAATTTATAACCAACCACTAAAATTGGATATGAGACTTAAATTAGACAAGACTGCACAAGGATAGAGTATTTGAAAAATACTTCTAACTAGAAGTGCTTTACTGGAAAAATTGATAAACTATTTGAATTGTGGGTTTTTTTATGAGATAAAATGATTGAGAATTTGTGATAAATTTTAATTAAAAGCGTTTTACTAAAAGAATTCATAACAGTAGCTTTTCTAATTTAATTAGAGGTGCTCATGGTCGGGCTTAAACATGATATTAATATATTTTATGTTTGTTTAATTTCGGTTTTATCCGAAATATGAGTTTAAAAATTTACTCAAATCCGTCCATATTTACAAAAGACTAATCCAAGCTTATTTTAGACCCGCCTATAATATTTTTTAAATTTTTTTAAAAAATATTTATATTATATTGTTTTTCATATTCAATGATTTTATATATTTTTATTTATTGAAAATTTTTATATAGTCTTCTTAACATTATTTTAATGTTTATATTAAAGTAATATTATAAATTTTGTATAGATTTATTTTTTTAATGTGTTTTAAATTACATTATATATAAAAATAACATAATATAAAGCATTATAAACTTTAAAACGGGTTGGGTCAGGTTCAGACTTGAATGTTCAAGCTCAAGTTCAACCCATATTTTAAATGAGCCTAAATTTTTTTGTCTAAACTCATTTTTCAGGTCTAATATTTTTACACAAATCTTCTCAAATTTCAGGCAAATCTTCAGATAACTTGAACAAGTGTAAATTTAACTATACAAATTAAAAATTACCTACAATCTAATAGCCTAAAATTTGTTACCATTTAAATCCAACAATCACAATTTAAGAAGAAAGTGGAAGGATTGACGAGAAGTTTGTGTTTCGCAAAAGCGTGACTTGGGTGTGCTTTTGGTCAAGCAAATCACACTAATTATCTAAATAAAAATTGCGACTGAATTATTAGAAAATACTCTTTTTTCAAAATAACGAAAATAGGCTATTTTTAAAAAAATTGATGGATGGAAATGAGTCGATTTTACTAAAACGCGTTTAATTGATGTTGTTTTCAAGGGAAACTAAAAAAAAACGTTTAACTCGACACTTTTTCCCGTTTTTTTAGTAGTTTCATGGTTTTTAGAGTTTTAAGTATTTAATTAGGGTTTTAAGTGTTTATTAAATTAAAGTTTTGAATTTTATTATTTTTAGTGTTTGTTAGGGTTTAGGAATTTGTTAAATTAGGGTTAAGGATTTTATCATTAGGGTTTTTTAGTGTTTATAAATTAGGGTTTCAAGGTTTATTAATTTAGGGTTAATTAATTTAGGGTTAAATATATTATTGTTATGGTTTTAGGGATAGGTTTTAGGATTTTTTAATAATAATTGTAATAATAGAATTCGATATTTAAAATATTTGTATTTACACCAATCGAATATTATTTTTTTTATTAAAAATCGAAACTTGGGAAACTGAAAAAATAATATTAACGAGATGGGTTCTAAAAAAATATTTCGAGTTCTAAAAATTTTCATGTTGTTAAATAATAATAAATTACAATGTTATTTTGTAAAATGATAACAAATACAACTACCTTTATTAAATGATACAACGTTAATTGTTGTAAAAATGATACAATATAAAATACTATACAATATTTAATGTACATATTGTCAGTATATGAATCATGTACATATATAAATCAATCAGTGCATATTCAGTCAGAATCTGTGCCACATCGAGGTGGTCAACGTTACCGCGATCCTTCTTGGTTCAGCTTTCGGACGAGGTTATGGTCTCGATTTGCTCCACTTCTTCGACTTCGGTCGATTGCGATCCTTGCATTCTCAGTTTCCATTGTGCATCCTCCAATCTATAAATAGGTGGTTGGGAAGATGACCCACCTTGATAGAACAAAGATATTGAAGGTGTTTGTGTCACAAATGACGAATGAGCATAACTATGTTGAGTCCCATACACCGATGAGATAATGAGTGAACTCTCCGTCGGTGCCTAATATATAGATGGCCTATACATCGTTGTCGGCATCAACGTCATCAGGAAATGAAATGGCCCCGATGTGTAAAACATCAAGGATGGATGACCAATAATCCAGCCTGACATAAGACTAGAAGTAAAAAAATGTGGTGCAACAAATGGTGATTATGTGAAGATGATAGGGTTAGAATACGCACTAGAATAAAACGATAAATACTGAATGGGTGGTGTGGGATCGATGTTGAAGCTGCTGTCGGTGTTAGTTCTTGCGTGGGTGATGATGATCGGCCCACCTTGTCAGCCCTTGGATTTAAAGGGGGTCGTCATGGCCTACTCCTATGGGGATGTCGACGCCTCGCCTCTTCCCCATTCAAATATGGTTTGACATGGATCTTAAACCATGGCATATACTCCATATTGCATGCTAACCTCGGAACGATAATAGGTTCGCGAATAGATAAAAAATCATACTGATTATTCCACATGTTGATATATTGCGATTGGAATACTAACCAATTTTCATATGGTTGTCGTAAGTCTATACGATGCAGATCATCAAACTCTAGAAGTGCCATAGGAATCGACTGCCGAAATCTGAATTGCCGCAACACTTTATCGGTCTCGTGCATCTCGACAGTAGCATACACTACCAATGAGACCTTAATGTGCCAGGTGTTGGGATTCACAAAAATTTCCTCGAGGATTACTGCTCGAATTGTTGGATCCTCGTATGGTGGTCCATTCAAACTATATTAACGTGATAAAAATATTAGTTATATATATGCTACTAAATACGAAATCGATTACGTTATCTGTATATAGTTCAAAATTAAATAAATACATACATTCGCTTCCGATAGTTGGTCTAATAGAAGTTGTATATCTTGAAGCTCAGTAGGTAATGCCACATGACTCGCCACATGGTTCCACCTATTTAAATAATTATTAGCATAATAACTTTAATTTAAAATCAATTTAATCATGGTAATATCTATTGAATTTTACCTTGTTATGAGTGGGAATGTATGCAGGTAATTCGCTCGAGGACATAAAAATGAAAATCAGAATCGAGTGTAACACCCTTACTCGGTCTGATCGTCGGACCTAAACAAGGAAGTGTCATGACGAATTTAATAACTAATATTTACCACAATAAATCACTATTCAATCATTTAAGTCAAAATAAAACATATATTCATGTATACTAAAATTTTAATTTTCTAAAGGGACCTAATTATGATGTACGAGTGTAATATGAGATGATATTCGTGAAATTTAAGAGTTTAAACTTATTTCTCAATATTCATAATTGGTATCGATACCTTATAAAAAGTCGATACCAAACCTCCATTCTGTGTTACAAGGAATTATCGATACCTCAAAGAAATTTAGTAAAACATATATTCTTCAAGTTTGCAACATTTACCTAGTCACCAAATGCCTCAAAGGTTAACATGAATGTATCTAGAAACATGTCAAATTCAATATCCAAATCATTAAATCACCCTAATTACCTCATACTTAGACATTTAAACCTAGAAATCATTCAACCAATATATATACACGTCTATACTACCATCATAAAAACTACCATTATCATATTCACACATCAATACATTCATCTTCTAAGCACATATCAACCCAAAACACAATCATCATTTACTTACAAAAGTAAGGACTCAATAAACAAAAGACATCCTAGGTACATGTCATAACAAAATAAAGACATCATCACTAACACTTGAGTGTGGGATTGTCTTTGGATGTTGAGTCGTAAAATACCAAAAATAACTAACTTGCGCACAAGAAAGAAAAAAATAGCACGCAGAATTACTCAATGGTATTTCCAATACTAAACATTAAACAATATAGATACATTGTATAAATTTAAACTAATATTAACTATATACTAAATCAATTACAATATTGTGTCATCTTACTCATGAATCATTATACTAACACACACACACATATATATACATCATAATATCATTGATCATATTCATCTCTCAATTTATATACCATTTACACATATTATATTAATACATGTACAAATACCGTTACTTTGGTCCTCAATACACAATTCATTACGTATTCACCATTTCCATTCAATTTATGCATAATATCATTAAACATATTTATATACCATTTCTTACTTTCTCAATACATTTTCCATGTCACATATGTCCATGTTCATCATTTTAGTTCCCTATTAACATGATTCGGACTCTGACGGATACATGTATCCAACCAACACACCGATTTGGCACCCAATGCCTCATCGGATAAATTCGAAGTAATAAATTGCGCCCTGCGCTATAATAAAGTTGACACCCAGTGTCTCATCGGTTAAACCGAAGTAATTTGACACCAGTGCCTCATCGACTCATGGTCTAAATAACCCTGAACTCTTCTTTTCCTATGGCATGTCATCTATATTCGACTTAGCCCGAACAATTAATAGGGTAATCATTTCCGTTTAATATCAATCCACATTTCAACATTTGATTTTGTTCACAACATAAATGCATTTAAAATTCAATCCAATAATAATTATGAATTTACCAATATCACCATTTCACATCATACATTTACGCATGGAAAAATATAAAATTTATATCCTCATACCATCAATTTATTCAAATCAACCCAATTGAGTAGAGAATCTCATAATTTATTTTCATGCATTGATTTCCTACTTTGAGCAATTAATTATAATATGACAGTTTAATAAACTAGCTTAGGTTATAGAAACACCAACCGAAAATTTCGAACTATTCGTCCACGATTTTATCCTTGCCTTTTTTTTCGAGGAATCCGAATCAACAATATCTACGCAATTAAATACGCATTATATTTTATTAAAAACATATCCATTTTATTCTAACTAAATTTAACTCTCTATTTTCTCATTTTTACATTAATTTACCAAATTACTAAATTTGACTCATATTATTTTAAAATCAACAATTTATCTCCCATTTATTCCTATTCCACTTCTAACTCAAAATATATCAAATTTATTTTTAAAGTTCTATCTATCCAACAATAATTATTTTTTATATTCTGACAAAAACAAAAAACACGACGTGGGTCATGTACACTAAAATATCAAAATTCCAAAAACATCAAAATTACAAAAAAAAAAAACTTAATTAAACTTATCAATTTAAAACTTAAACTTATAAAAAAACTCTACGCTTTTTCCCCCAATTTCCTTCCTCCCTCACTGCCGAAAATTGCTAACCCAAGAAATAGATATTTTCTTCTCTTTCTTCTGACTATCCCATACTTAAACTAATCATTACTCTCTTTTTCTTTTCCTTTTCTCTTTAATTTCTTTTAATTAAAAGAAATCAACCCAAAAAATTTCAAACCACATCTTCCTCACCTAACGTCACTTAAAATTTAAAGGAAAATTTCCCCTTTGGCCTTCCTTTTAATTCCAAATTAAAAATCCCTTTATAAATTGCACTTTTACCATTTATGCAATTTAGTCCTCATACCTAATTAAACACTATACAATTAAAATGACTAATTTGATAAACTAATATTCTATAATTTATTTTCGTAAATATTTTTATTAAATATTTACGGATCCGATTCACAAATATGGAGTATCGAAAATACAATTTTTCGACAACCCTGAATTCGAGTCGTTACACCGAGCCCATGATTGTAGTAGTAAAAGGAAACCACCAAATTTGATTTTTTCTGGTTACCTTGCCTGACACATCTTCAAGTAGAATGTCGCCAACACGACGGACCCTACTATGTTCGTCCTCTCCTCTAAAATTGACGAGTTTCAGCAACCACCTTAGATGGACGAGATTTTGTAACTTATTCGACATTAGGATACCCCTCGATGATTTGAAGGATGTATGCCGAGCGTATTGTTCTCTTAGGACTTCTGTCGAATCCTCAACTAGCTCCGCGAAATTTTTTTCATATCCAAGCCATTTCGATCCGACCTTCGTAAATCCTCTCCGAAACCATATCCAAAAGATCTAAACATACGGCTCCCCAATCAGTAGACTGAACAACCCGATGACTACATAACAATTCACGAGTAACCCCAACTGTAAATGCACGTCCTCCAGAGTAATAGTATACTCGTCGCATGAAAGATGGAATGTGTGCGTCTCGGGTCTCCACCTCTCCACCAATGTGCTTATGAGTTTCGGGTCCATAGCCTACAAGGGCCATGTGTCAAAAACTAGCTTCACTCAAGTATGTTTCGATCAACAATGAAGTAAAAAAATTTAAAAAGATTAAATTTTATTAAAATTTATTCTTCCCATTTGCAATTGATTGACGGAAATGTGATTGTTATCAAGACGGATTAGAGACCTGATCATTGCTAAATTATATAGAACACGAACAAATTTTAATAAAAAAATGATTTTTTGAAATTATTAATAAAAAAAAGAATTTAGGAACAAAAATTTAAGAGAGAATTTGAGAGATTTTTGAGAGTTAATTGAGAAATTTGAGAGATTAAGAGAGAATTGTGAGAAATATGAGAAATTAGTAGGTGGGGGTTCATAGTTTTTTTACCGTTTGGGGGGGGGGGGAGAAACGCGCTGAGCTAGAAACGCTTTACTAGTTAGGGGAAAAAAAGTTTGAACTGGACACGTTTTTCTTAATTTTCCCTTACTTAAACGACAACCAAGAAGTGCGTTTTAAAACAACAACCAATTTCCATCAATTTTTAAAAAAGTGGCCTATTTCCATTGTTTTGAAAGAAAAAAAAAAGGCCTTTTTTGATAATTCAGTAAAAAATTGGTACTTTTTTCAACTCTGATATTAGTTAAAAAAATATTCTAACATTTTATGTTATATTTATGATATTAATATTGCCTATAGTATGAATTATACTTTTGATTGAGTGAGTGCTATTTTTAATCGGGTCTCAATTTGATTAAGAGAATTATAAAAATACCCTTCAACATATAAATAAATTATATTATTATGAGGACACTTTTTTTTTTGTGAATTATAAACGGCGAGCGATTAGTGCGATTCGAATTCAGATCACATTTGAGATGGTGAACATCCTAACCATCAAGTCAATACATAAAATTTATTATGAGGACACTTTATTTTTTATATTTTAAATAAAATTAATAAAAAATTGCTTAGGGTTAGATTTGAACCCACACTACCAATGCTTTTAAACTTTTTTCTTTACAAATTTGACCAAAGTTTTATTTTAATTTTTTTATACATTTCACTATTACTGCTCAAATTGTTTCACCCACATTGTTAATATATATACATGTATATTGCTTACACGTGTTATAGAATTTTTAGTATTGATAATATTGTTAATTAAGTTGATGTTACAAATTAATTCGATATCAACTTAAGAAAAACAACAATACTATAACAAACAATTATAGTTCATTTAATATTTTTATTTTGATGTATTTACCCATTTAAATTAATTTTTATTTTAATTTCGTACCTATTACATATGTTTTATTATTTATTTTTGTTAATTTTAAACGTAAACCTGCATTTTAAATATGATGTTTTCACATGATAGAATTTCTAGTATTGAGTATTTATACATTTAAAGATAATATTATCGTATATAATATTATTGGATCTTAGGGGGGAAACCTCTAAAACCCTAAAAACAAAATAAACTAATCCGTTTATTAGGACATCTTTTGAACAGTCAAATATCAAAAGTCAATCATCTTACCTTCCAAACTTTCATCCAACGGCCCAGCTTACACGACCCCAAATTAAAATAAATAAAAAACCCTAAAATAAAAAAAAAAAAACCTAAAACCAAAAATAAAAATAAAAATTATAAACTAAAAATAATAAAAAAAAAAAAAATCTGCAGAGATTTTTCTCTCTTTCTCTCTCTAAAACCTCAAAAATATTGAAAAACCAATGGAACGCAATGAAGCCCAACAACACTACTTCACCACCAACACCTCCACCACTGTCAACACCAATCCGTCACCGACTAATGGCCTTCTACCGCCTAACGAGAGTGGAGGTTCCCACCACATGGTGTACCCTCACTCCGTGCCTTCGGCGGTGACGTCACCCTTGGAGCCTGCGAGGCGGAAGAGAGGGAGGCTAGGAAGTATGGCACCCCGGAACAGGCCATGGCCGCTAAGAAAACGGCGTCGTCGAACTCGAAGGAAAGGAGAGAACATCAGCAGCTGCAGCAGTTGGCTCTTGGTGGCGCCGGTGCTTCGCTTTCCGGGTCTTCTAGGAAATCTCAGTTGGTTGCTTTAGGTAAAAGGTTTTTTACTTTGGTGTACCTTTTTTGGTGAATTTTATGGTTTTGGGTTTGGGGGATGCAAAATTATTGAAAAATTTAGAGGGTTTTGGTGCATGCGATGGGACACCATTAGCTTTATATACTCTCTAGGTGTTTTGGAAAACAAAATCAAAATTTCTTCTTCCGGTAATTTTTATGGTGAAATTGGAGAACCTTTTCTTTCAGATTTGCTGGAATTGGGATTAGTTTTTGGTGCATTACGTGGGAAGCGAATGCTTGTTTGCTGTGGTTGGGTTTTTTTTCTTAATGAAAATTACTTTTCTTTGTGGTCCCTATTCGTGAATTTAATGGTTTTGGGAGTGCTTGTGTTGCAATTTTTTGAATTTGAGTGTGTTTTAGGTGCATTGTTTCGTTGTCTTTGTTTGCTCTAGCTGTGTGTGCTTTTTTAAAAATAGTTTTCTACTTGTATGGTTTTGCGAATTTAATCATCTCTGGGGAGCTTATTGCAAAATTTTTGAAATTTGTTAAGAAGGTTTTTGATGTTTTAAATTATGATCCTTTGCCCTCTGTTTGGTTGTTTGGGGGTGAACCCTGCTTCCCCATCTACGATTTTATTTTTAGTTGTTTAATTTACAACTTCTAATTTTAAAGAACTTTTAGCTTTTGGTTACCTATAGGTTTCTCTATTTCTGTATGGTCATTGTCTTTATATTTTCCTTTGGCTTATTTATTTTGTTCCTTATTTGTTTTTGGTTGTAATATTTTTGAAATTTCTGATTTTTTTGCTGCAGTTTTTTGGGCAGATTGGCATTTCTTTAAAACCTTTGTTTGTGAATTGGGGAGGGGAGGGGGGGGGGGGGGAGAGAAAAACACTTCAATCCATTTGGAGGACATTGTTTCTTTATGTGCAAACCCAATTTTAGATTTCCACATTACTTGGTGGTAGTTCATTCTTCTGTATTCCTTTTTTTTTCTGTTCCTTTGCGAGGAGCTTTTTTTGTTTAACTTATACCTGCAAAACTGCCTTGCATGGTTGCTTTGATTCATTTTTCGAAGCTCCACCAGTTTGCTTTTGGCTAGAAGATGGTATATCTACTTGTATCTATGTAGCTTTGGTTTCATAACCAAAATCCAAATCACTGTTGAGTTGTGTATTCTTCATGTTGATTGCTATTTACTGGTGGTGGATAGTGCTATAGACTGAGCAGATCGGTACAGTAAAAAAATATATACTATCTTAAAACTTAAATTCTTTGAGTCCCATGAATAATGAGAAAAAAAAAATTTCCGTTTTCCTTTTGTCAGTAGGAAACTGGGAATGAGCCTTTTTCTTTTGTTCTTCAATTTGGATGGTAACCTTGTGTCTGTTAAATGTTATATCAAATTCATCTATACACCAGATGACTTTTCTGGAGTGCTCCTCTTCAAGGACAGTGCAATGTTAAGATTAGGTCAGATGAATAAATATTTTTAGTTAATCCTCTCCTAGAATATCATTTATATGAATCAAACTTTCGTTTTATTTCATTTATGAATGCGCTTTTACCCCCCCCCCCCCCCCCCGCCCCCACACATTTTATGTTTCTTGTGGCTGTGTGCTGTCTGGTACTTTGGTTCTTTTGTAGGTTTAGTTGTCATTTGCTTCTAGTTGGTTCTGAGTTTCAATTAGATGCTTAATTCTTATTCCTGCTTCATTCTAATTGGTGCAGGCAATGCTGGTCAAGGTTTTACTCCACATGTTATCAATGTAGTTGCAGGAGAGGTACGATGCTTATTACTGTTACAAGTTTTTTTAATATTTTAGATATTCAGTTCTACACATCCTTGAGTCACAGATATTCATGCATACCAATCCAGGTGCTTTTGAATTTATATAATCTATTGGAACTTTTTTCCTGCATTGTCTAATTGTTTCCAAAAGCTGTGCTCTCCTTTTTTGTTAAAGAATTTGGTGTAGTTTTACATTTTTTCATACCTTGAAGCATGGTTTTGAGGCATGATTCAATTTATAAAATGTGCCATTGATTTTGGCTCTTCTTTTGATAATAACATATTTGAAGTTCAGAATAGCAGTGCTTTAGTAGAGGACTAAATTGTCAAAGAGAAATTTGTAAAATCATCAATGGCAAAAGACTGTTATTAGAAAGTTGAGTGCGCGACTTTCTGTTTCTGATATGAAATCCTTAAAACTTTCAAGGTTGTGATGTTTTTACTACAAGCAAGTTGAGGCCAATATAGCTAGTGTGGAATCCTGAGGATATTTGTGATACTTCCTGTTATGTTTCATTTTTTTATTTGGATTTTCCTGTTTATACTTGATAGTCATAAGGGATGGCAGTTAAGGCATTTGGCATATGCAATAATTTTAAGACATGACCCTTTTTTCCCCCTTTCTGCATTGATTTTCTCAATCATTTTTCCTTTGAAGAGGATACATGAGTCCTTCTACATTGGAGAAATATACTAGTCTTTTGATCAAGCATACTTATTAATTGGATTTGATAATTGGTTATCTCAAGAAGAGAGGAAAGGAAGGAAAGGGATTGAGTCCTTTTAGCTCACTCTCTCTTAGAAATGATTGAGATGAAGCACCAATATGTGTCTTCACTCATCTGGTAACTGATCCAACATAGGAATGGCAATATATGGTGGTTACATTCAGTTAACGACTTTTAGTTTTTGGCAAGTTGAGTTATGCTTTTTTTTTTCTTTTCCTAATTCTTTTTCCAGTAATCGGATGTTGCTGCACATTCCATCTGCCACCTTTGTGAAAGAATCCCTTATCCATTTGTGCCCCGCTTGCTATTGTTGGTGTTAAATGTAGTGGTTTTGTGCCTGAAACAATGCCGTGAGAGTAGATTTTTCTATTTTAATATTTTATGAATTTCATTTACAACAGTAGTCTTATAGTGTTATATTAACTGTGCTAGGTCAAGATGCAGTATTGTTTCTATATGTAAATCAAGTTATTTTGTTCCCTTCTTGACATGATATATGGATCCAAATAGGACGTGGGCCAAAAAATTATGCTATTCATGCAACAAAGCAAGCGAGAATTATGTATATTGTCTGCATCTGGTACGATATCTAATGCATCCCTCCGCCAGCCAGCAACATCTGGTGGTAACATTGCTTATGAGGTAACCACTTGTTTCTCCCCTTTTGTTATAATTATTTTATACAAACTAGATAACTCCTTGTTTATTCTTCTGGGATCTTTAAATTGGAACTTCATTTCAAAAAAAAAAAAGAGAAGAAAACACATATAAGAAATATAAATAAAGTTTTGTTTGTAAAACCTGAGTTACTTCTAAATAATGCTGGGAGAGGATTAGGTGCTATGATCTAAAATGGTGTTGTTACTTGTCAACAAAAATGAATAGCCGAGCTTTTTACTTAAAAGAATTTATACAGTCTAAATAATGGTCTAAAGAATGCTATATAAGCTCAAGTGTTACTGGAAGCTTATACCTATGCTTCCTTAGGACACTGGTCCTCTAATATTGGGTTGCTTATAACAAATCATTCTCCCAGTCGGGGGGAACGGAAAATAAACCAAGCGGTTAGAATCTGTTGTTTACGTCAGCTGATTATAAGTATGTATACAATTTCAAATGTCAGACATACCTTAGCTATGCCATGTTACTTTGTATCAGGTAAATGTTTTCACGTATGAGATATGGAAACAGTTTATTATGATACCATTTTAATGCTGATATGCCTAAAAGGTTCATATCCTTACCTCATTATTAGTTTCCTTTACCACTTTGTCATTGCTCGCATCACTGAGAGAACTTGTGGAAACTTGCTGCCCTTTTTATTTTTGGATAACTACAATAACATTTTTAGTACTATCAAAAATATGATTTCTTTCCTGGGTGATGATATCAGGGCCGGTTTGAGATCATTTCACTCTCTGGATCTTATGTTCGGACTGAAATTGGCGGGAGGACTGGTGGGCTCAGTGTATGTCTATCAAGTGCAGATGGCCAGATTATTGGAGGAGGAGTTGGTGGACCTCTGAAGGCTGCTGGCCCGGTCCAGGTATTTGTCTTGTTATTATTTAATTTAGGGAAAAAAAAAAAGGGGGGATTTGAACCTAGTTCGTTGAGCAGGGGATACTTGTATCCATTATTGATTAAGCAAAATAAACAGGTGAATTAATTTAAAAAATGTACAATTGATATAAATAAAACTTGTGTAAGCTATCCGTATATGATGGAATTTTATGCTTGGTGTTGGCATGAGAGGAAATAAGAAAGAGAGCTTGCGGATTCTTCTCTCGGAGCAGGCTGTCCTTTATTTTATGTTGAAGAGACAATAATTTATTGCATCTACAGGTAATTGTTGGTACATTTATGGTTGACAACAAGAAGGATGGTAGTGCTAATGTAAAAGGTGATGCCCCTGGCAGCAAGTTGCCATCGCCAGTTGCAGGAACTTCAGTATCTAATGTTGGCTTTCGCTCAGCTTTTGAAGCTTCAGAAGAAGAAACCCAATTGATGGAAATGATGATCATCAAAGTTTTGGAGGAAGTCATTTCATGATGCAACCACAGGGCCTGCATTTAGCACCTCGGCCAACAGATTGGAGGACTGGTCTAGATGATAGAACTGGTTTTGAGTTGACAGGTTAGAGTTTTACACATGCATATATGCATGCACGATTACGCTTATGCGGTAGGAAATACTGAAGCTAAATATCTATTGCAGGAAAAACAGGTCATGGAGCTCATCAATCGCCAGAAAACGGGGACTATGATTAGAAGGGAGATTAGATATTTGTTTTGTCAATGAAGCATCTTTTGTCGTAGATGTATTTAAGTTACAGCTTTTTTACAAGAGCGAATAGAAACAACTCTCCTTGGCCCTCGCACCCGGAGTGTAATATGATATACCTGTACAGGTCGGCCTGATACTCTTTCGTTAGTTGATGCTGATTAGATTATGCACCATAAAGTAAGGAGATGGCTTGTGAAAAAAAATACTAGTCCTTTGTCTAGTTGTTGAAATGCTTTCTATGGTATTATTGCTGATAATTTTATTGCATTGTGTTATAAATCCTCACTGTGTGGGGTATGAGGGGACATTGTAGTGATAAAACATAACAGTTGTGCATTTAGTCTTTGAAATTACTGATTGTTGAAATCCCTTCTAATTAAGTTGTGGTTCCCATGATTATAGAAGATATTTTTGAAATTTTACTGGGAATTGTGGTGTATTGGTCATCATATTCATGCACACAAGTCAATTGATCTTGCAAGAACAATTACACTTGTTATACTTTTTTTTTCTTCCCCATTCTTAATCATTGTATTAGATATTGCGATCTTGTCTCTTGTCTAATCTTGAAATTTACCTCAAACTGAGATCATTCAGTGCATGTGAATGTAATAAATGTGCTTTGACAGGTTCTTGTTAAAGGGTATGAAAAAGAGGGATTTGTTTCAAAGTAAACAAACAAATCTTTAAGAAGTTGACTTATGCAATGTACCGCAGATTCTGGGACCAAACAATTGCCTAATTTATTTATTTATTTTTATTGTTTCATTTATAGAACATTGGTCTGGATTCTCTATGTTTCATCCCTTAACTATGTCTAAAAATTTTCTGGTTTGCTTAGACATTGTTAACTGCAGATTGCAGCATGCCATTGAGGATTACCCTTCTAACTTGATTTGATCACCTTAATAAGACCCCCTTTCTTATTGAATTAATATGTGCTAACAAAGAGCATCAAAGCTAGCATTTGTTTTCAATAATTGATTCATGCATGCATGCATGCAGGCCCGCTCTCTTTTTTTAACACGGAAAGATGTATATGGGTAGGGTTTTTCTTAAATAAAATATGATATATGGGAAGGTGTTATATGGGTATGATTTTTCCTAAATTAAAAAAGTGCAACTGGTGTATATGGCATGGTTGGGTTCGGCAGGATTTAGGTCTTATATATAATAAATATACGTTTTCCACAGCAACTCTTTTTTTCCCAATATATATAAGGAGATAGAATCTATTTTTTTTGAGATAAATAGATTATTATTTTCACTTTCCTAATCCCTCCTAGAATTTTAATTAGTAATTGTAAGATTCATCACGTGGAGGTTGGATAAAAGTTTAATAGTTGAATTCATTTTTAAATATGTAATTAATGCTTGTAGTTTGACAAAACTCAAGTTTTAATTTTTGTACATAAAAAGTTAATATTTTTTTATTTAATCATTTCTTCTAGTTCAATTATTAATACAATTAGTAATTTTCATCAATATTTTTCAACTAATATTTAGTTTTCATCAATTATATAGTATAAATATAAAAAAAACTTAATTTTTATTTTTTTAAATAATGACATTAAATCTTCAATTATACCAAAGTATAAGAATCAACTACATATTTTAACCTATTTTTAAATTAAGAAAATTTCCCTAAAGTTGGTCTTTGGTTATTGTTCAATTTTATGCATGTACCTTTTTTTCAAAAAATATCATCAAAATAGTACAATTCTGCAGGAATGAATGGCTTCAAATTAATAAAAATTAAATGGTAATTAATGAGTAGCAGTAATAATAAAATCTAAAATAAATCTAATTATTGATTTTTTATAATTACCAAATAAAATCTATTCACACTTACATCAACCTCATGTGTGTTATGTGCTTAGTGATCCACCCTTCAATTCGTTCTGAATCAATCCGCTGCATCTCATAAGTAACTACCCTCACCAACAAGTCTCCAACGGTCAATATTGACATGTCTCCAAATCATCTAGCGTTATATACCATCCGATCAAATCCAATCGGACGATCCAATTTGAGAATTAAATTGAAGAATCTATTTTCAATATATATACAGAGGAAAAAAATACATATACTGTGGTTCTTCTTTATCCCTTTCTTGTTTCTATTGAAATTCTTCAAAATATCAAATGAATTTTATTTTATTTTTTTTAATTTTCATCGTAATCCCGATAATTAAATTTAAATACACAAATAGTTGACATTATAAGATATATTTTTAATCTTTCTTGGAAGTTAAGTAAATTATATATATTTTAATAAAAAAAAGATTATTTTAGTATGTGTATGATACAAGTGACACATCTTAAAAAATTAATAATGATTTAAAAAAATCTAAAAATAATGACTTTATTATGTGACCGGGGAAGAAAGGGTGTCTAGGTTCTCTTAACATAGAACTTTGGTTTGTGGGGGTCCCTTGCCTTTTTTTCTTTTTTGGGTTGTGTTTTTCTTGGTTGTTGCTATTATTTTCTTTAATTAACTTTAAGACAAGTCCTCTCTCTTACTGTGTCCTTGTCCTTCAAGTCGGTTTTTCTAAACATTTTTCAATCTAAAGTGCCAAGAGAGAGATTTTTTTTTTTCAGTCTTAAAACCATTGCTAAGGGGTTTCGCTAAACAATACCTTTTTTTAGAGTGTTAAATTTTTGATCTTGCTTAAAAAGAAAAAGAAAAAGAAGTGGGGTATTTGATATATTCTTGATTGGATTTGGGGAAAAGTGCAGATTTGGTAAAATGGGTAGTGGTTATTTTCACTTGGAAAGTTGAAAGCTATATATATAATATTGGTGTTGATTGAGATTGGTAGTGCTTTTTTTTCTACCAAAGGTTTGTTCTTTTTACCTTTGCTCTTTGATTCTTTTTCCTTGTTGTTTCCATCTTGCTTTTGAGATAGGTGAACAAAAAAGGTTGACCTTTGATTCTTGTTGTTGGTTTCCTGAAGTTTTTGTTATTCAATTGAAGAAAGTTGCAAGTTGTATAAAAAGATCATCTCTTTTTTTTTTCCTCGATTTCTTTCTTCTTTTTCCTTGTGGCTATATAATAAAATCTTGGAGGGATTTCAGAAACTACTTCTTGATTGTAGGGGCTGAACAGAAAGAAAATTCTTGAGCTTAGAGCAGGTGGGGTGTTTTAGATCTTGAAATCTAGGAAAATGATGTTACTTGCTTAGATAGAAGAAGCTGGGTAGTTTTAGATCTTGGATTGTGGCAGATGGGATTTTATTGTGTTTGCAAAGGAATTGGCTTCAGGAAATGAATACTAAAGCTTTTAGCTGTAGTTAAAGGAGTTGCCTTTACTATATTTGGTTGAGTACTAAATTATATATATTGGGGGTGTGGGAAGTTTGACATTTTACTTGTATGGATTGAACCGGTAGTCACCTGAGGGGGCAATGTTAAGAGCAGTAGCTCTTGGCTTGTTGATTTCTCTTTTTGTGGTCTTGGTTTCTGGCACTGATAATGAGTTAGCGAGTTGTAATTGTGATGATGAGGGCCTTTGGAGTGTACATAGCATTTTAGAGTGCCAGAAGGTGAGTGATTTCTTCATTGCTGTGGCTTATTTTTCGATACCTATTGAACTGCTTTACTTCATTAGTTGTTCGAACGTCCCCTTCAAATGGGTCCTTGTTCAGTTCATAGCCTTTATAGTGCTTTGTGGATTGACTCATCTTCTCAATGGATGGACTTATTATGGTCCCCACTCATTCCAATTGATGCTGTCCCTCACCATTGCCAAATTGCTCACCGCCCTTGTCTCATGTGCCACCGCAATAACACTATTAACTCTGATCCCTCTCTTGCTCAAAATAAAAGTGAGGGAGATTTTCTTGAGGCAAAATGTATTGGAGTTAGACCAAGAGGTGGACATGATGAAAAGGAAGAAGGAAGCCAGTTCTCATGTTCGTATGTTAACACAGGAAATCAGGAAATCCTTGGATAAGCATACCATATTGTACACCACTTTGGTTGAGCTTTCTAAGACCCTGGATTTGATCAACTGTGCTGTGTGGATGCCAAATGAGAATGGAACGCGTATGAACTTGACTCATGAGTTGAAAGCAAGTTCTTCAAGGAGTAGTTTTCACCAATCTATTCCGATGAGTGATCCTGATGTCAAGGAGATAAAGGGGAGTGAAGGAGTGAGAATCCTGAGACCAGACTGTGCACTTGGGCTTGCAAGTGGTAGTGGATCAGAAGAGGCGGGTGCTGTTGCAGCAATCAGGATGCCTATGCTTCAAGGTTATAATTTTAAAGGGGGGACGCCAGAATTGGTGGAGACTTGCTATGCCATTCTGGTATTGGTTCTTCCAAGCGCGAACTCAAGGAATTGGAGCTATCCAGAAATGGAGATTGTTGAAGTGGTTGCTGATCAGGTAGCTGTAGCTCTATCCCATGCTGCAGTTCTTGAAGAATCTCAACGAATGAGAGAAAAAACTTAGTCAGCAAAATCATGTGTTGCAGCAGGAAAGAAAGAATGCAATGATGGCCAGCCAAGCAAGGAACTCTTTTCAGAAAGTAATGAGTAATGGTATGAAAAGACCAATGCACTCAATTTTAGGCTTACTTTCAGTGTTTCAAGATGAAAATATGAACTTCAAGCAGAAGACTATTGTTGACACATTGGTCAAAACAAGCAGTGTCCTTTCAACTTTGATAAATGACGTGATGGAGATTTCAGCGAAAGATAATGGAAGGTTCCTGCTAGATATGAGACCTTTTAGCTTACATTCCATGATTAAAGAAGCTTGTTGCCTTGCCAAATGTTTATCTGTCTATAAAGGCTTTGATTTTGAAGTTGGTGTTCAGAGCTCTTTGCCTGACCAAGTGATTGGTGACGAGAAAAGGACTTTTCAAGTGATTTTGCATATGGTTGGCTATCTACTGGACATCAACAGTGGAGGAGAAACTGTCTTATTCAGGGTTCTACAGGATGTTGGTAGCCAGGATAAGGATAAAATAAATGTATGGAGATCAAGTACACAAGATAATTACCTACACTTAAAGATTGAAATTGATATTCGTGGGGGAGTTCTGCGGCTGATGCATCGGTCTCAACCAAAAATTTCTCTGGTGAGAAGCGGAATAAGGATGAAATCAAGGAGAGCTTGAACTTTACGATGTGTAAAAAGCTTGTGCAGGTGAATATTACAGTCCTTTTTGTATTTTCTATTTTCTATTCTCTATTCTATACCTTGTTTTGGCTACCACTGCATTTTGCATGGGGTTTGAAGTAACCATGCATCCAATGAGATGAAATTAATAGATTATTTATATTGCCTGTGTATGATCATTTGTTGCTGAAAACTTTCAAGAGATGTGAAATATTTCCAGCTATTTTACTGCATTTTTCATTTTGACCCCCAAGTTTTTCATGGGACATGATTTGCGGACATGGCAAAGACAGTATAAAAATTCTTGTATGAATGTGGTAACTGCTTTTAGCCTTTTAAGCTGTTTGTGCAATTGATTTTCAAGTTCTGTACATTTAGTGTCTTGAGTTGGTTGCTCAGAGCCCTTTCAGTAAGTTGCTTGTTTCATTGAGTTCCCTTCATCTGGTTTAGGTAACTCTAAAAGGTCTGGATTGGATACAGAAAATCAAGTGAAATAGTAGCTTGTGCCTTTAAGCTTTCCCTAGGGTCAGCTAGAACTGTTTATATATTGTGGTCTCAAGAATACAATTGTGGATATCTTTAGCATTCAATCATATTTTTAAGGAAAAAACTTAGACTTTCTATTAACAGAAAATAGAGCATATTTTCCTTTGAGTCGACTGACGCCATTTGAGAATATTGACACCATATTTAGAGAAAAGGGATATATATAACAGTTCTTTGAAATAATTTAATGTCAATGGTAGAGTAGACAGAAATTTTGAAAGGGATTGTTCTTTGAGCTATGCTGATGTGCTTGAAGCTGTTTTCTGATTCTTTATGTTAACAAAGAGTTTGTTTGTCTCGACCTGTTGTCCTTTAGCCATTCTTTCCTTCTACGTAAATAGAAGTATGATGATCTTTGCATTACATGTATTAATTGTAGATGATTTGTTGGGTGTCTGCAGATGATGCAAGGTAATGTCTGGATATCAACAAACTCTGTGGGCTTTGCACAGAGTATGACACTTCTTCTCAGGTTTCAAATCCAGTCATTTGTCCAGAGGACCTTGTTCGCAGCTGGAAACTCTGAGCGATCAAATTCCTACTCCAGGTTCAGAGGTCTAAGAGTTCTACTAGCTGATGACGATGATATAAACAGGACTGTGACCAAGAAGCTTCTAGAAAAGCTGGGTTGTGAAGTGACAGCTGTTTCTTCGGGCTTTGAATGCCTCAGTGCAGTAAGTCATGCTGAAAATTCTTTTAGGATTGTTGTTTTGGATCTTCATATGCCTGAAATGGATGGATTCGAAGTGGCAATGAGGATCCGTAAGTTTCGCAGCCGTAATTGGCCATTGATTATAGCCTTGACAGCTAGTGCTGAGGATCATGTGCGGGAGAGATGCCTACAAATAGGAATGAATGCAATCCTTCAGAAACCTGTTTTATTGCAAGGAATGGCAGACGAGCTTCAAAGAGTTTTGCAACGGACAGGGGAAGGGATTTGAGGAGCTGCTCATACTTAGGCCAATGGGGACTGAATACTTATTCAACCCCGGGTAGGCAGGATAGGCCTTTTGATACTTGGCCTGCCGGTATGAGGAGGGAGGTAGTCGGTCAGGTGTTCTGCCATCAGTTACCTATTTGATTTCCTTACATGATCCCAAACAGCTTGCTGTCCACCCGGTTAGAGCAGAGAGATCTTCAACTTAGCATTTGCATTCTGTCATTCCATGGTATACCAACATGTAGGCATTAAATTTTGCTAACCATTTTGCTCATTGAACTTCATTACCAGAATTTCATGGAATGACTGTGGGGTAAAAATTACTTGTACACTTATTTAATACCAAAATCAAAGTTAGTGTGAGATTTATGAAACTGAAAAAGTATGGAGATTAATGTATTCCTTCAATTCCTTTTCTTTCTATTTCATACAGTATATCAGCAGTGTACCATGCTATGATGATAAATTGAAATTCAGAGCCTGGAATATCTTGGAAGGTTTCTCAAGCTGCTATCATTCATATGTTCAACTTTGATCTTTCTTTCCCATTGATGCATGCTGTTGTGATAGCACTGCCGTTGAATATGATCTAGAAATGGTTGATGTTTGTTTGCTTTCAGCCATTACTGTGATATCCATGGGTGCTCTGGAACCCTGACTTCATATGCTATCACTGGTGCATATACAGCATTTGACGGCTAAAAGATTCGGCAATTTGTGTCTCTGTCCTCATGATTCAGTTTTAGAACAACTTGTCAATGTCATAAACCTTTGCATCTGAGCATGCAAGCTGAAGCATCAATTTTGGAGCAAATTCTAGGGACAGGATGCTGAAAACCACCATAGAAAAATTCTTTTACCAATTCTACATGCTGTTCCCTGTCTCCACAAATTTGTTCACACAAGGTACTATCAACCCCTCAAACCAATCCCAAAGGATCTTCACATTTATACAATTACATAAAACATCCGGTAAGAATACCAATGCCATCTCTCCAAGGACAGTACCTAAAAAAAAATCTAGTGAAAGTCAGGGAAATGTGTGGTTTATTAGTTAATTATTCACTTTACTCTTAAATCGGTGTGGGTTTAGCTTATTTGATTCAAACAATTATTCTTAAAAGATAAATGAATTTATTTTATCATATACATTCATAAAAGAAAATAAATATTTGAACTATGTTATATTTAAAACTTTTGATTGAGTTGAACCTTATGTGATAGTTTGATAGTCAAGAGTATTCACCGTCCCAGGTGTGGTTTGGGTTCGCGTTTGTTGTTTGGGTTTTACTCTGTTATTGTAATTCACCAAAAAAAAAAAAGCTTTTGGTTGAGTTGATATCATGATTTAACTAGATACCAATTTAATTAAAAAATTATTCTTTTACAAAATAAGTTATATTACTATAATAATATTTTGTCTTTTTATAAATCAACTAAAACTCGTAGTGATAACATTTGAACCTGAAACACTGAATTTCAAATATTAAACTTTATCCTTTCATTTATTTAATTTGTACATTATTTTATTAAATAATTTTTTTACCCACATCATGTATATGTCATAATTTAATTTTGAAAATATGATAATTTTAAAATACTAAATTCGAGTCTTAATATATGTAAATATAAAAAGTAGATTCGAACTTAAAATTATTCAAGTTTAAATTTGATAATACGTAGGATTTTTGTTTTGTAATCTATAGAAAGAAAATTGAATTCTAAGGGGTCCAATTCATTTGAGACCATCAACCCACCATGTTTTCTTTATCTTTTATGGTGACAAACATAAACCGAACATGATGGTTTATATGAAATCCGAGTTTGGTTAATGTTCCATTTTTTACTTGTAAGGGCCCAAGTTTGGGGTGGTGGCGAACATTTAATTTGAGACCATCATCAACCCACCATGTTTTTTCCTAAATAAACATATACCCAACATGTTGGTGGTTTGAGAACTCAAAACTTTGATCCGACTAGACATTTTCGAAGACAAAAAAAAATGAGTGCATCGGCGGCTGAAGCTTCAGAGTACCATTCCAAAGACTTCAACTGGGACACACTTAGAGAAGAAATAGAAAACGACCCTTCTCTTAGCTACCATCTTCTCCCTTTTGTATCCCCACAACCAGAACAACAACTTTCAAAAGATCCCATAAAACCATGGCAAAGTTTCCACATTCAACACTCTTCTGGCAAATTCTTCAAGGTTTGTCTATAACCCCCCCCCCCCCCCCAAAAAAAAAAAAGAAAAAAAATCCAATCTTTCCTTCATTCTATTTCTGGGTATTCTGTTGCTTTTTAGTTCTTTGTTGTGTAAGCTTTAACGAGTACTATGTTTGATACAGGAGAGGAGGTACTTGTTGAAAGAATTTCCAGAGCTGGTTTCTTGTGGAGATGGTTGTAAGGTTTTGGAGGTTGGGTGTGGAAATGGCAGTACTGCCCTTCCTATATTGCGGTAACCTCTAAATTATCTTCGTTTTAAATTTTTTTTGTTTGTTATAATTTGAGTAAAATTGATAGTTGTACTATATATTCTTAACTATCTAGTGCAGTGGAAAATGATGTTTTGTTGTGTTGATGATATGAAAAAAGCATTGGTTTTCTTTAGTTATTATATTAGAAAAAGGTTAATGGTTTTCTCATATTGTTGTTGAAAATATGGATTTAACAACGGATTAATTTGGCTACTTTTAACTTGTTTCGTCTTAGGTAGCTGCTAATCTAAACTAATCACTTTTGTTTTGTTCTACCATCCAGTTAGAAGTGAACAATGTGCTGCAAAAGTTTATATCCTTGTTCAGGATAAGAGCCTGAGAGAACTTTAGATGGTACTTACGAAAATTGAGATTGTTTTCTTTGCTTTGAGCTGTTGTGAAGATCAATATTGAAGTATTGAGAAATTGGAGATGGACAATAATATCAAATAATGTTGAATTTTCTTTCTCTTGTACTTATACCTTCAATAAATTTATCCAGTGGCAACGAGAAAATTATTCTATATGCATGCGATTGTAGCAATGAGACCCTACAGAGAGCTAAAGAGTTCGTAGCTGCTAGTAATGTAGCATCGGTTGAGAATCGTTTCCGGCCATTCTATTGTGATTTTGCAACAACTGGATTTCCAAAGTGGTTGGCTTGTGCTAATTGCAGAGAAAATCTTGGACAAAAGGATC
Source organism: Gossypioides kirkii (assembly GCA_005610355.1). Classification (NCBI taxonomy): domain Eukaryota; kingdom Viridiplantae; phylum Streptophyta; class Magnoliopsida; order Malvales; family Malvaceae; genus Gossypioides; species Gossypioides kirkii. The sequence continues at coordinate 43,678,147 of CP032253.1, read as the reverse complement.
AAATTTGTGTTTCAGGTAGCTATCTTTCCTGCTTCTTACATTGCTGTGCTTCCAATTATTGGCTTTTCTTATATCATGACTTAATATCTTGCTTTTTCTTCCCAGATGTCGGAGAAGAAAGAACCCTTGAAACTGGTTCATGGTCAATAGAAGAAAGAAGCAGTTGCGTTGGTGGTGTAGACTTTGTTACCTTGGTATGCATTTTATATTTCATGAATTCCTTGATAGTCAATGTTAATAGAAATCTTAATTTTCTTGGAAATGGAAGAAAAATAATTTACTGCATAGTCCATGCTTGAAAGTTATCACGGTGATTAGGTGATGCAGGTGCTCTATCATCAATATTTTATTATTTCAGTTTTGTTTCAGTTTATTTTATAATATATAGTTTTCAAGTTTTAGATTTATTAGTTTTCTTAAGGGTTAAGAGAAATTTTATTTGCAAGAAAGTCTAGTAACTTTAGTTTTAAAAAATTCTATTGCAAATATGCTGTAACAAATTTACAGCCATAGCATTATTTTTTTTTTTTGTATTAATATAAAGGAAGCTGAATTTTTTTTAAACCCTAAGTTTTTTTAGAGTTCCAGCTTCTAACTAGTTTTACAGTCCAAAATCCTAATTCTCTTGTTTGCTATTGTTTTCTTCACTAAACCACATCAATTTTTGGCATCAGAGCCTAATTAGATCCTCGGGATTATATTAGTGTTTGCTTTTAAGCCATGGTTGGATGCATTAGAGACCGAGGAAGAGGAAATCAGTGTTGAGAAATGAAATTGGCTACAATATGTCATTGGATTGAAGAATTTTCCCATGCAGTTTATGCTTGGCTGTGATAGAAACAAGTGGAACCCAGATGGAGATTCTGGAAGCTATCGACAACCAGTTTGACATACTGGAAGATAGTCTCACTGATTAATCTGATTTCAATGAGGAAGAAAACCCCTTTCATGACATAGGAGTTGCCAACCTTGCAGTATGAGGTGGACGGCAGGATTGATTGGTGCATGCCCTTGAACTAAGCGAGGGTGGAATTAATGTTAAAGTTGCTGATTTTCTTGACAAGATGCATGTGGAAGAGCAAGACTATGATCTATTATATCCTATTTATGATGAGTATCCTGAGGAAAGTGAAGAAGGAAAGCCTTCTGTTGTTTAAGGAATGACAACCACAATCTCAAAAGAAGGGGGAGGATTGGAAGCGAATTGGAAATCTCCTGGTATGTCAAAGGACACAATGTCAGATGATGATTCTGGAGTAGAGAGAAAACTGACAGGAAAACTTGAAGACAAATTATTGTGTGAAAGGCGGGGGAGGGGGGGGGGGGAATTACCTGCACTCAACCTGAAAGCTGTCTAGTGGTTTCTAGAGAAGATCAGTTGCTGTGGATGAAATTCATGAAAGAGGTAAGATTGATGAATACATTGTGTTAGATGATAAATATATTGGTGATCAGCTGGTGGAAGTCAAGGCAGCCAAGGATCGAAATAAAGGAGAAGCATTACAATACAAAATCATATTTAAAATGAGGCTATTTTGGGAGTCAGATGATGCTGTAAAGGATCTAATCTTTGTACAACTTTCTTATTTTCAATTACAACATGATTGTGGGCTATATTATCCTGCTGGAAGAGATGATGCCATGCAATTGTCTACCCTACAGATCTTGCCTGAGATTGGATTTGTTGGTAGCCTTGAATTGTGCATCAACTGGAATACTCTCCTACACAAATATCTTTAGAGACAAATTACAATTACTTGAGCAAGATGAGACTGGGAATTGGATGTTCTTTCTTGTAACCATTCAATGGAACATCTTACAAAAGATGCTGCAAGACAAAAGTTTTTACTATTGTGGACTCTTCCTTATAAGATTTCAATTATTTTAGTGTTTGCAAAATTGATGATCCAATTGGACTTCTACATGGACAGATAATTTTGGTTATCAACAAGCATGGGGTTTATTTTTTTTTCATGCTGTTACTAAGGAGTACTTACAATCATTTCAATTAAGAGACTTGTTGCAGTTTGGCAGCAGCAATACTTCTGTATTTTTCAAGATGTGAGTTGCTGTTGTCTTCAATATTCCAATTTCAAACTAGACAAGGGGGTGGAATTTGTGTTGTTCTTCGGGCTGCTTTTATTAGAGAAGACGACGATGAAGTTAGGTTAGGGAACATGGCTGAAGATTAAAGAAGATTCGATTTGGCATTATGGGAACGAGACATGGAGCCATATATGCCTGTATATGCTGTTGCATCTTCACTTGCTTGCTTAACTGATTTGAGTTGAAGTCATCCATTAGAAACTCAACCACCAATTTCCAGCATTGTCCACTTCTGAGTATGACTTACTGGCCGGTATAAAAAACTGACCTGTCTCTTGAAAGGAACTTGATTGTTGTGATCTACAATTCTTCAGGATGGAAAAGAGTGGATGTAATATGTTTTATTGTTGTTAATGAAGATGTTATTGTTCATGATTATGAGGGAAGAAAAATTGAATCCCAGCTTGTTCCAACATTAGATGCTTATATGGACCTAAGTTATTATGCTATAGCTTATTTAGGATCTGGATCAACATGAACTGAAGCTGATAGTGTAACAAAATCTTCAAGAGCTGAAAGGGCATCTATATATGTGAAAAGAACAGCACAAACTGCTCTTTTGCAGTAAAATTTACCGACTTCCAGTGTGGAAGCTGATACAACAGGTGGTTCTTCACTGAGCTCCCATGCTTTGCCAAAGCTGGAAGTATCTACTTCTCTATCTAAAACTATACATTTAAGAAAGGTGATACTGTTTAGTTTGTAGGTACCACATCACCTTTGGACTTTCCTCTCCACAACTACTTTAAGGAGGCCAACAATTGGTGTTAGGGGCAAAGTATTCCTTGCTTTTGAAGCAAATGGTTCCTAAAAATTTGGGGTCAAGTATGACAGTTCTATTCTCTAGAGCAATGACCTTGGTGATCTTTGTGAAGAAGATCCTGGTTTCTTCTGTGCTGCTAATTCACTGTGCTTGGATAGTTTTGGAGGTGCTATTGACAAGCCGGTTGTTAATGAACTTTTTGAGGTTGCATTGAATGAAAGCAAAGACAGTCCCTTGATACTGTTTGTGACGGACAGAGAGAAGTCTAGAGTTGGAAATATAGATAGGAGACTCACTACAGCAAATACAGACATGGGAGACCTTATATCAATGTTGAATCAAGAAGTTGCAGTTAGACAATTCCTCGCAACAAAGTTCAAGGATTTGGAAGTGGAACTTGAAACCACTAGAGAGAACTGTGAGAACATGCAGCAAGCTGTTTTGTTTGAAAGAGAGTTTTACTCAAATACAGTGGGATTTGGAGTTACTTCAAAAGCAATGTTTGGAGATGGATTTCAAATTAAGGAATGAGCAAGACAAAAGGGCACAGGTTGAACCAACAAAGTTATTAATCATGAAGAACTACAAAGAGCTGGTCAATTAATGCAGGAAGTGGTGTGAAAGTTTTCTCACCAGAGCTGAATTTTCCGAGCCAGGGTTATTATTTATATTCTTTTTCTGAGGTTTAAGTCTAAGGTTAAGAGTAAAACTTTATTTGTAAAAAAGTCTAGTAACTTTTCTTGCAAGAGAGTCTATTATAAATTTGCTGTAACATATTTACAGCTATAACATTATTATTTTTTCTGAATTAGTATAAAGAAACTAGACGTTTTTTTTAAACCCTAAGTATTTTAGAGTTCCAACTTCTTCCTAACTAGTTTTACAACCCTAATTCTCTTGTTTACTGCTGTTTTCTCCCTAAACCACATTATTAGGTACAACATCCAATAATTATTAGTAAACGAAGGGGAAAAAAAATGAAAGAGAGGATTGTAACCTACTATGCCGGAAAGGTAAGAGTGTAAGCTCCTAAAGTGAAGATAGTGCTTCAGGATGCGTAACAGGAAACTAGCCTGGAAAACATGGCATGCCATCATTTAGGAAGTGGTTGAATTTATTCTTCACCTCTTGTTTAAATTGGTGCTAGATTGACGTGTTTTGGTACAGAGTGTCATGGTCAGTCTACAAATTGAATACATGGCTTAGGTAGTGGTAGTGGAACGCCACTTATGTTTTGTTCTTCTAGCATTTCAAATAGCTGCGAATTGCATTGATTTTACAATTTCCTGTCCTTTGCATGCCCCTTCTTTTTCTGCAATATTCATCCCCCCCCCCCCAAACAAACAAAAAAAAAAAGCATTACCCCGAAATTGTTATACTATATGAAAAATAGATATAAAATACTATTGAATATACTATATGGATTTTGATATGTTTTCTTTGCTACATAATGTGTCAGATATTCACTCTATCGGCAGTACCGCTCCAAATAATGCCAGCAGCCCTGAGAGAGTGTTTTTCTGTCTTAAAACCGGGCGGCTTGCTCTTATTTAGGGACTATGGTATTAATCAACAAATCACAATGCTACTGCTTTCTGTTATTGTAAAATGCTTGACTGTAGTTTTTCACCAGACCTTGTATCTCTAGCTAAATCTAGTGCTTTTGAAAATAATAAAAGAAAAGGCGGTTTCCAGAATCAGTTTACAAAAGTTTCAGTTTGATGGAATCCAGGTCTCTATGATATGACGATGCTGAGATTTGAACCAGACCAAAGAGTTGGGTTCAGGGAATACATGCGTTCAGATGGCACCCGTTCATATTTTTTCTGTTTAGATACAGTCAGAAATCTCTTCAATTGTGCTGGCTTCATCGAGGTACAAAATTGGGTATTAGGAAAATTTTTAAGTTTGTATTTCTGATAAACTGGATTTGTGCATAAGATATAAGTTGCTTCCCTACCATTGGTTTGACTTTTACCACATAAGTCTCACTCTGGAATGGTTTCTAGCGCATTTGTGTGTGGTTTGCCTGACTCTTTACATCAAAGAATGAATGAAACCTTCTTGCTTGGGTATCTTGGGCACGGAATTTATAGATTTATATTTTATAACTACTTTGTCATATTGAAGATAGAAACCCTAAAGAAGCTCGTGGTTAATTTGACTGCTAGTGGTGTTGAATTTTAAATTATTTGCACTTGCAGCTTGAGATTGAATATTGTTGTGTGAAGTCAGTGAATCGCCGAAATGGGAAGAGCATGCAAAGAGTATGGGTACACGGTAAATTCCAGAAGCCCATATAGCAGCACTACTTAAGGTACTGTTGGAAGAGGGCTTCTTTTTTTCGGTGAATGACTAGATGTGCATATTTTTCTCTCCATATAGCTTACAGTGACAGATTTTTCTCTTATCAGAATACCAACAAAAGGAAATTGCTGATGGACCTTACTTATCCCTGAATGTTTCGGCTTACAATTTCATGTAGAGGACATTGTACAATGAAATGGAAAATTGATATTCAATAATCATTTTTCCCATAAGACATCCTAAATTGTTATGACAGCTCTAAGCCTGCAGAATGGTATCATTCAGTCCGATCGCAAGGAGAACAAAAGATGCAGTTTTTTGGACCTTCAGCGTATCATAGAACTAATGCTTTTTTCTGTTAAGTTTTGTCTACTAAATAAGTCCTTGGTCCAGGCAAGTCCGATTTTAGGGCCTTGGACACATATCTGTACTGTCATGATCATTTCAATAACCCTAATCTTGATCATTCCTCTTGAATATCTGTCAAGATGGAATAGGTTAGTGAATGCTGAGCTTAGACCTTTACTTGTAGCATCCTGTATAGATACATGCTATCATCTTCAACTATGTAGATACATGCATATGGTGATGCAGAATTGAATTTGGTTTGTTTCTCACTCATCGTTTATATATTCAAAGGTCCCTGACCAATAATCCAGGAGGCCTCACAGTTTTCGTTTACAGATATCCGACTCACATTGTTACGAATTCTCTCTCATATCTAGCAAGCGAATGGGAAAGATAAATACTTTAATAAAATTAGCACCAGAATATATGTTGCGCTTGAATCATCACAGGTGTGTGAATAAACTTTTTGCTAAATTGTGGAAATGAGTGCAGAAAACTCAGCGTTCCTCTATATATAGGATTTGGCAGGGTATGCTACTTACTGGTAATGCTTCCATTTGATCATGGTTTCTCTATTGATCTAGCTGTCAGTGGTTACTTTCTTCAGCATGTTGCTTCTGTAACCATAAAAACTGTTAAATTATAATATTCTCACTGGTTAATTATTTTAATGTTTAGGTCAACGTTATATGATAAAATTGCTAATGTTTTTAATACTGAAAACAAAATGAAATGTAGAAAATATTAAATGTTCCCAACCAACCAAAATATTGTCTCCCTTTCTTTGTAGCAGTTCAGTCATATTAAATTCTTCACTTTAATTATTGACATGTCAAGACTCCAGATGAATGCATATAGAGAATGTGGCAAGTTAACCTTAGTTTCATGCATAAAACAAAATATGAATGTCCCATCAGTCTCTTCCCTCAAAAGAAAATGCATATCTGCAGGGGAGGGGGTGATGGGGCATTCATATCTTGTATCATATGCATGAAATTAAGGTCAACTTGCCACCATCTCTATATACATGCATCTGGAGTCCTGATGTCAATAATTGAATGAAGTCTTTAATATGTTGCGCGTAGTCTTGTCCCATGCATTTATTTTTGTGTTGTGTGCATAACGCCTTTCTTAAGTTTTGACCAAGGATGCTTTTTGCATATGTTTGTTTAAACTTGAAAGAGAAACGTATGAATGCTAAGTTCAGAAATGTTCATGGCAAACTCAAAGAAGCATTGGACAGTGTTCAGGCTAACCCCAAAATCCAGGCGGAATTTTAGGGATTCTAGTAGCTAAGATGTTCACATCATGATACATGTGGTAGGCAAAATCTTAATCAGTCAGATTGTCAACTAGATCTGGTTTCTGTAGTGGGACCCTTTTCCTTGAAATTGGTATCAATGGCCCATCCTTTGTCGTCTACTACAATTGTCCATTTCTGCACTCTTATCTTTATTAAAAATAGGGGTGAGTAAAATGTGATTTGATTCGAAAAATTAGATGAAAAATTCAAATTTTGAATTAAATAGTTCGAGTTATTTGAGTTAATTGAGTTATTCGAATCAACTCGAATAAAAAATTTAGTTCTTGGTTTAACTCGGATATAAATTACACAATTTGAGTTATTAGAAAATCTGAATAAGAAAAGGCAAAACTACGTCGTTTTGATAAATGTTTACCTTTTCTAAAGTTAAAAGTCAAAACCATCAAGTTAAAGGTAAAATTATATCATTTTGATAAATGTTTACCAATTAAGTTAAAAGGCAAAACCATTATATTATTTATATAGTTAAATAATCTTGTACTTCATTTACTAGTTAAATAATCAATCCATGTAAATACAACATTAAGTATAAATAATAGGATATGTTAACTCGACTCGACTTGATTCGAAATTTTTTGACTCGATTCTATTTGATTCGATTCGAAAAAAATTCAAATTGAGTTCGATTGCAAAAATAAGATTCGTCAACTCGACTAACTCGAAATATTTTGACTCAATTTGACTCGACTCGATCGAATACTCACCCCTAATTGTAAATTTACTCAAAATGGAAAAATATCAATATGCCCCCTTACTTTTTGATATATATGTTAATGGTCCCCCACTCCCCTTCTGCCTGCATTCAATTGTTTCCCGTATGCTTCATGGATAATGATAAGCAGAGCTCCACAAGCAACAGTAATTTGGAGAATGCAAGAGCAAAAGATTGAAATCCCATCCTTTATTTGTGCAGACATTGGTAAGGTTCAATATGCCATTATTGTTCCAATATGATGGTTTTGATTCAGTTCTGTGGAAGTTCCAGTATAAATATATTTATATATATATTATATATATATATATATATACATATATCTTGAATGAAACCTGCTTATTACTGTAAAATATTAGTTTTTGTTTTGTTTTAATTAATTGTTCGTTTCTCTTTTCTTTGTATTTCTAATGGAAGTGAGATTGTATGCCTGCATGCAACACATGTAGCTTTCTAAGGTTTAAAATCCGGGATTGAAGAGCCATATAAACTTCCTTTTTGACTTTTCTAAGTTTTAGTTGAGAAAACTGGTAAACATTAAGATTAAGACAAAATGGATATTCATTTGTTGTAGTCTTGCCATATAGCACCCTTAGCTCAGTTGCTGATGCGCATAATAAGATTGAAAAGAACATTAATTCCTCATAAACCAGTAGTCGGGGAGAGAAAACAACTTCATAGTTATTGACTTCAAATCTTCAGTATAAAATTTGGACTGTATTGAGCTATAGATGTATCATACATAGATGGAAAGAATGTTGTAGGAAGTGAATATGAAAGAACTTTCACATTGCATACCCCAACATGATCTGATCCCATCATTGAATTCATACCAATAGAAGGGTCCCATCTAAGTAGTGTTTTGATTTTCGTTGTGTGCAACCCTCTAATTAAAACTACAACTAGAAACTTTGGAGAAAAACAGAAATGTCTCATTTAACATCAAGAGAATGCTAGTAACTATAAAAACTATAGCTGTCCCCTTGTTTTATCTGGATAAAATCATAACTGCAGTCCTTTCTTTCCTTTCATTTCCTGTTTTTGTTCAGCAGCAATCTTTAGCCTCCATACATGAGGAAACTAAGGATTGCTGTTCAATAAAATGACAGGTTGTAGCTTGGTGAGGGTTCGTCACTTCTGGCTCTTACTTTGAGTAGACTCTTCTTTAGTTTTAACTTGCTTTTCTAGTTTACAAGTTCCCTTCAGGAGATGAATGTTGGTAGCTGGTGACCATTTTATAATCTAAGGTTTGCATCACGAATAATGATTCATCAGGGAACTCAAACAAGTGCTCCTGCTTTAGTAGACTATGTTAAAATGGCCATCAATGGGATGAACGTGGTGTTCTTTGATTGGAAAATCGAAATAATTTGAGATTATCTAACCGGATAGGAGGTGCAACCTTTTGAAAGTTAGGTCAAATGGCACCTAATTCGCTGAGAACGCCATGTACCCCACGGCAGGTACATGCAGCGAATAAAATAATTCAGCATTTTAGACCTGGAAAGTGAACTTGCTCTCAATTTTCAACTGCTGATGCATGATTCTCCATTATCAATAAATAAATTAATCGTTTGCAATTATACAGATTAGGCTTTATTTGGGTGGACCACATTTCCATAATATCGATTTTCCGGATTCCCTCTTAAAAGTATTGTAGTTTAATTAGCTTGTTCAACTTTTAAGAAGAGCCAGGGCTGCAAACATTGGTAAAACTACACTTAGAAAGACAACTAGGGCAGATAAAGGAATAGCTATTTGTTGTTTGGCTTTAGTTGAAGGTTATTTTAATTATCAAATTAATTATTAAATCCAACGTGGGTTCCACCACTATCACTGCTTTGCCATTAGAATGTTGTGCAAGTAACTAGGTAATATTACTATGGTGTTCATTAAACATGTCATCATCATGTGAGTCCATGTGAAGAGGGTCCTTGATGTTTGCTAAAACTCTAGAAACCTTTTGACTGTTTAGAAAACCAGCCCTTTTATATGGACATCATGCTGATCTTTAGCCATTAACTTGATTTAATACCTTTCTTAGATTGTAATAGGATGAGGATGATGAGGATGTTGACTGTGCAGCCCTTGTTGTAAACTTTCAAGTTAATCCATCTGCCAAAGCTTAAGATTCTTGTAGCTGGAGGACAAATTCAAAAACGTTACTTCAAGAAACCGGATTCTAGTTTCAGTTTATTGCAGATCTTTGTATAATATGCTAACATATTTTACATTGTTCCATCATATTGAAATCATTCACATTCATAGTCTTAAAAATTTATGCCAATACAACTGTTACGGAGTTTATCATTACTTCAGACATTTGCTCATGTCGTAGATGAAAGGGTTGCATGAAATATATTGTTTAATCTGTGCAGCCATGCCAGTAAAGATGGAATATAGCTAAATGAGCATTTGGAACTTAAGGAGTCTCATGATGCTTTCTTTTCTTCTGCAAATGTGAATACTGAGAAACAATAGTCTTACATGTAGTAATGCCTTGAAAGATGCTGTTTTGTGCACAATTCAATGCACATTGCATCATGTTTTCATATTTTTTAAAGAATGTTTGGTTTGCTGCCATTTGTGTTCCTTCTGCAGACTGCCATTGAATTTCACTGCTGTACTTGGAATTATTTTAAAGGTAAGCCAAGAAGCATGTTAAAAATCATGGAACTTAACGTTACCCCAAGTTTAGTTGATTCATTTATGGGACCTTTCTAAAGGACGAAAGGGTTTGGATTTTAGCATTTGTAATTTTTTTTTTCAGATTTCGATTTGCGTGTGTATACTTATGAAAAAGAACTCAAGATTCGAGGATGATGCACAAAAATTAAAAAAAAAATGGTGAGTATGAGAATTTGCATAGCACATGGCATGGCATGAAGCCAAGAACCATTCTTGCTTTCGCAGTTTCCAGCCGAAAGCACCCCCTTCCATTGCATTTCATATAATATTGGGGTTTGAAGGGTTGAAAATGGAATTACAGAGGTAAAATAAAGAGGAAAAAAATACCATGAAGGTCTTTATATTAGGAGTTGAGTTATATTTTGTTCTTTGTACTAAAAAAATTGGTAAATTGGTGTACATATATTAGATTAAAAGATAAATTGATTTTTATGTTAAAATTTTATCTAGTTTTATTGTTAAATCAATTTTTGTACATCAAAATGAAGCATATGTGACACGTTATGTGTAATTATCTAGTTTAACAACGTAACTAGTGTGATTTGAGTTCAAGTCACACCTGAGGCAATAAACACCGTTAACTATTAAGCCAACATATGGAATTCGCTTCCAGAGTACTTTTATTGAATAATGATAATATTTTAACATAGATAGTGGTGAAAATTATATAATTTACTTTGTAAATTAATTATATTTTAATATTATTCAATTGAATTAATATTCGAAACACTAACTTAATTAAAAATTAATTCATACAGCCATCCTAAAAAATAGTATTTAATATATTTAAACTTCTAATCCAATATTTATGATCTGAATTTATTATCTTTAATACGCGATTTTTTTTTATAAAAAAAATAACTTTATATAAACGAAAGTTAATTGAGATGATAAGGATAAAATAATTGATTATAAAATTTAGGTAATATTTTTATTATCATCTGTTTCACTGATAGATGATGTAATATAAGTTCTCAAGTACCAACATCCCCTCACCTAAATTACATCATACCAACCTAGAAACATGTTACAACATAAGTAAAATCATATAAATCAACATGAAAAAGAGAACCATATTGATAATCTTGTAAAAAGGAGATATCTTTTTGAATTGGAAATCGAAGTTCAGTTTTATGAAAATTTACCTCACAGTCGTGTTCAATCAGAGTAAATCAGATTATGAATTCAAAACTTTTTAGTTGACATTATTTATTGTTATCAAGGAACTATGCAGACATAGTAGTAAAAACATGGAATTCAAGCAATTTTTGACATAAAATGATCCAAAAACAGCATAAAAACCTCTCAAGTATACATTAATTGAAAATACTCAATAATTACATATTATGTGATTAAATGTAAAAAAAGAAATGAATTGTAAGCTTGAGAGTAGCAATGAAAATGGAGGTTTTTTAATAATTCATTGAAAAATTCAGTAAATATAAAATTAGTGATATACCTTTTTCTGCTGTCTTATGATTTAACAAAGGCTAAAATATAAGAAAGCTTGGGATAAAAGAACGAAAGAAGAGATGAAAGGAAGTTCTAAGAAACTAGACATGATCTTATTATGCAAACTAGTGAAAGTGAAAGCATATATCTAAATCTCTCACAAGCAATGTTTTTTCTTTGTCTATCCTACTTTCTCTTATGTTTACTGATATGGTGGCCTTCCACCATGTGCCCAAGCATAAGCCTCATGGTTCAACTGTCCACCATTAGGAACCAAATTTGGTGGCAAATTGTTATAAACTTGCAACCCTGGAGCATCACCACCACCGCCACCTATTCCGCCTTGTTGATGTCCTCCACTTCCACTTCCACTGCCAATCCCTGGTGGGGATCCACCGCTTCCACCACCACCACCAAGCTGACCTTGAGCTCCACCGGTTCCTTCTTCTTCCTCCTCCAAAGGCAGCCTCTCATATGTAGCGTTAGAAAAAGTTGCTGCTATTACCATGACAGGCCCTGATGCCATCAGTGACCCTACTACACTACCTCCAACAACCTGTCCTTGACCACCGGCTAGGTATATAGTTAACCGGTTGACCCTGGAGGAGCTGGTCCAGGCAGAAACGCACCAGTTAAAGACAAAATCTCGAACCGACCATGAAGAGCCATCACTGCACCAGGAGCTGAAGGTTGTCTGAGTGTAACGTTGGAGACGGTTCCACTCCCACTTAGAACTGAAACCCCTCTTTGTCTCCTCCTAGCAAACTGAGCTAGGGTTTCAGCTACATCAGAACCATTAGCTATTTCCATAACGTGACTCCTCAGTGCATTAGGGCTATCCCTGGTGACAAAGATAGGTGGTTTGGGCTTGTTTTTGGAGCCTGCTGGTCGACCTCGGGGGCGACGAGTGGAGACTTCTACGGCACCTTCTCTGGGTTCATCGCTATGCTCTTTGTCTTCTTCTTCTTCTCCGGTTCCTCCACTGCCTGTTTCTCCATTGTTTGCCATGGATATACCCAGATCTGGTTTCTTCATTGGAGATGATGAAGTAGCTGATGTTTCCATTCCCTGTAGCCCTACTTGGCCCGCCCACCATAGATTAGCCATGGTTTTCAAGTTTTTGAGCTCACGAAAAGAAAGAAAGAAAGAAAAGATTACAAACAAAGCAATCGAAAACTGGGTTTGGATCTTGTTTTGGGTAGTGATATGACCGAATCAAAACTTTGAACAACAATAGAAAAGATGGAAGAATTCAACTCTCTAGAAAAGTTGGCCGAGAGAGAGAGAGAGAGAGAGAAGCTAGTGGAAACAAAGCAAGTATGATAGCCGATCAAAGCTAAGGGCAAGAACTGAACCCCCAAAAAAATATATATTTTTATTTCCTTCTTGTTTAATTATGCCCCTATCTCTATACTCTTCAAACTTTTTATATTTAGTCCACTCGTTCAATTGATAATATCATAATATATAATATCTTAACATTCAAAAGTTTTATTTAAATATTAAAGTCTAATTGGTAACACATATTCAAATTTAACAAAAAAGTTAATTAATAATGTTATCAACTGGACTTTAATCTTTAATTTTTAAATTAAACAAATAGAGAAGTTAAAATTTTAAAATTAGGTAGATGAATTAATTTTAAATGTTTGAAAAGGACAAGGATTAGAGTATAATTAGACTTTTTAATTCTTTAGAGGTGTAGTAAGTACACAAGTTCCTTTTTAAAAATTTCCAGGAAATTTGTTGGATTTATAATTGCCTTGTTTTTGGGGGTTTGGACTCTCAAGGCCTTGGGGAGCTATGGTTTCTTTGTATTTTCAATGCAAAATCTTTTTCTTTGGAAAATTTAATGGGGAGGGAGTGATGGGAAAATTTAGGGTATAGTTTATTTTATTTTGTTGGAAGGTGAGAAAGTGGGGTGCACGTCTTACTTCTTGCTCTTGTCCCGACGTTACATGTACTTCATTTATGTCATAAGATTTTTTTAGATTTTTTAAAATTATTTATATTCAATATTTAAATCAAACCCATATTAACTATATAAAAAAATATAACATAAAATAAAATATATTCCTTCAAATATATATATATATCTTTATTAACCCGTAACTATTTACGACCCTACTTGAATTCGAATACTATATATTATTAACACATGCAAAAATATATACTATATTATATAGATAAATAGACCATCATACATACTAGCAAATTTGAGAAGTTTTTTAATTGTAAACATATATACTAAATCTTTTTTAAGAATTTTATTATAGGTTGTTATCATATTTGTTCTTTTTAAGATAATATCTAAAACTATCTATAACTCTTCCCCAATTCATAAATAAGAATATAATGAGTTTCAGCACACTCGAATTCATATCTTCTTACATTAACAATAATACGTATGCCAATTAAGCTAAGACTCAATCGACAGAGTACTATACACTTAAGATTCTCATTATTGTAGCAAAACATCTAATTTCGAAAGGAATTTAAAATGAGTTAATTCCATTGATTCGTGAAATTAAAAAATATTCTAATTATGAGATTTATTTTCAATTTTAAATAATCTTATATTATATTCTAAAATTGTGATTATATTTTTTTTTGAAAATTAATTATATAGAATCCCTCTATTAATTAAAAAAGTAAAAGATATAAACAAATTAAAATACTAGACATTATTCCAAAAATTAGTACTAATAATAAGGTATAGCAAAATAATAGTTGCAAAACCCTCTTTGCATGACCATCCTTTTTACCAGCCCATTCGAAGGTTACTCTAATTGCACTCAACACATCAACCTTTTTTTATGGAATACGGATATCTTCATTCTTTTTCATGAAAATACTTGAATTTCATTCTTTTTTTTCTTTTTTTCTTTTTATGATTTCATCTAAGTTCAACTTTATATTCGTGATTAAATTTTGGAATTGCATAGATGTATTTTTGCAATCTTTATTTTTAAAAGGGATATTGTCAAATTTAACTCTTAATATTTATATTTTTATCAATTTGATCTTTATTTTTTTTTTTAAGTTAAATTTAGCTTTCAACATTTTAAAAGAGTTAAATTTGAACATCAATTTTTTGAAAAAAGTTGAATTTATGGTGACTAAAATGTCAGGTTTTTAAATAGTGCAGCCTACCTGGCAAATTTAGCCCTTAATATTTACGTCTTTAGTCAATTTGGACCTCAATCTTTTAAAAGAGTCAAATTTGACCATTAACCTTTTGAAAAATAGTCAAATTTATGTTTTTACCGAAAATATTGACTAAAATGGTCAAATTTTTAAATATGACAATTCACTTGGCAATTTGCATGTACTTCATGCTATTTTTTATTATTTTTGAATTTTTATAATCTTTTAAATTTTGAATTTTTATTTTTTTGAATACAGGGATAAATCTCAAACTATACATGAATTATGGTTTCATGTGTAATTATATACATGAAATTTTGATTTGATCCAATTATTGTAAATTATTAACACAATTTTATATAACATCATTTTATGTTTATATATTACATGCATAAATAATTATAATTATCTAATATAAAAATAAATTGATGTATTTATTTCTTTAAATGTGTATGATTAAATCAAAATTAAAATTTCAAGTATGCATTTGAATCACAATTAAAGTTTCACGAGTATAATTGCACAAAATTAAAGTTTATGTATACAATTGCACATTAAAAATTCATGTATAATTTTGAGATTTATCCTTTTATTGACATGATATATAAGATTAATAGTGCCATGTCAGCATAAAGTACACATTAATTACCATACAAGTTGTCATGCTAATATTACTAAAAAATTAACATTTCTATTAAAAAAACAATTTGACTTTTTAAAAAAAATTAACAATTAAATTTAATTAAAAAATTAAGTTAAATTTACAATATATATATATATATATATATATATATAAATATTAAGTATTAAATTTTAAAAAATTAAAATTTAATTTCACTTCAATAAACGTGACTGTAATGGCGGACCGTAATGGAGATCTAGGGGGTCATGACCTTCTTAAAATAATAAATTTTTAATTTAAATCATTTATAATTTATAAAATTTTAAATTAATAATAAAAAAATTATACTTTCACTTTTTAAAATGATAAAAATTTGATTTTCTTTTAAAAATTATAAAAATGTAAATTATTATAATGATGAAATTATATTTTTACTATAGTAAAAATATACAATTTAATTCCGAACTTTAAAAAAAATTTGGCCGGCACATGGGTTACTGAAGGTTTTATCTAATGCTCTTCTTGGATAAATACACTAATCAATAAATTAGCTGGTTACTGTTGTTTTTTTGCAACAAGTTCATTGTAGAGGATAGTCAAAGTATGATGTCGTAATTAATAATTAATATTATCAAGTAGCTGGCTTTGATTAATTTCTAAATAAAGGTTTTCAAACGAGTATTTTAAGATTTTTTTTTTAAAAGATAACATATTGTTCATAATATATATATATATTATTAAAAGTTATATAAGCTATAAATTTATTCAACATATTCCAGTCCATTGAGTAGAAAATATAATTATATTTCCAATACATGATAAGCTACTACCTAGTCGTTTAACAGGTTGAGTAGATGAACCTTCACTAGGAACTATATATTATTTTAATTAATCTGATAATGAATAAAACAAAATAATTATATATATGTTGATTGAGTCTTAATTCGATTAGTATGGGCATTGTTGTTAATGCGAGAGAATATGAGTTCGAGTACGTTAAATCGCGCTATCTTCTTATTTATGAGTTGAGAAGGAGTTATGAGTAATTATAAACATTATATCAAAAGAGTAAATATGATCAGAATGTATAATAAATTTTTAAAAAAAAATTATACATATTGATAAGAATATGTGGCAACATGCGAGAAGGGAAAATATTAATTTTATTTAAAAGATGATAAATTCTAACCTAGTTCAAGAAACAATGCACCCATGCTTTGCGTGTAAGTTTTTCATAGTACAATATTGGAGAAGGAAAAGAGAATGATAGCGTTTGAATTCATATCATTCGGATGTTAGACAAAAGTTTTAATCATTGCTTTATTTATTTTGTTCGGTATAAAGAATAGAAAAAGAATGATGATGATGATGAAAAATTCGTTACTCACGTGGTTAAGATACAATAATAAATTTCTTATTTTATAACTTAATCATTAGAATGATAAATTTTTACTTTCTTACAATTTTTTCTATTCTCCATACCAAGTAAAGCCTTAGCATTTAGCACTATTTGAGAGATCAAGTGCTATGGTGATGGGATATTGATCTTCCATAGTAAGGGAGCTATAGAGCATAAGTGATTCAACTTCCATATGACAAAGACAATCGAACACGCTCAGTTGTTGTTTGATACATTTTTTTTATATTCTCTAATATGTTCATTGTATCAAACAACGGCTGAGCGTGTTTGATTGTTTTTGTCATATGGAAGTTGAATCACCTATGCTCTATAGCTCCCTTACTATGGAAGATCAATTCTATCAAGCGACTATGATGTTGTCTATCAAGTCTAATTGGGGAGATACTTTGTCTTGAATATTGGAGGAGATGACTCCTCAAAAGATAATGACATAAATGTGATCGTTTAGATTGATAATATATATCAGACATGATCCAAGGTAGATTTATCCTAAATTTGTTTATGGATTTATTCACTAGTAATTTTCATAGTATGGCTTACCTTAGTCTTCAGTAAGTTATTGACTATATGTATGTAACTCATATACTTTGATATATTGGAAGTCTGTGCTTAGTTGGTATCAAAGCCGAAAGCTAGTATGTTGGGTATATGATTTATGCATGACATGACTTCACCTAAAATAGTAGATTTCATATAGCTCAATTAAAGAGTAAATGGTATCCTCTCACTAGCATTGTATGACTTATGAAAAAGGAATGTGGTCACGAATCATTTGTTAGGGACAAATATTTCTATTGCCATTTGTTAGTAGTAATATTTTTCATCGTGGAAGATGTAATGGTGACCATAAGATAAAATAGGATCATATTGGGTGAATGAATTTAATCCAAAGAAATTAAGGATATGTAACGCCCCTTGCCCGGTCTAGTTATCGAACCCAAATAGGTAACATCTACTTATTGATTTTTCTCAATCGACTACTTCAAATCCCTTGAATTCGTCTTGAAAAAGTGTTCCCTAGACTTACTAAAAGATGTTCTCAAGATTTGAAGTCAATTGTAATTATTTTAATTTAAAATAAACATTTTTGAGAATTTAATAGACTTCTACTGATACTCGATTAGACAAGCATCGGTAGGAATTAGGTCAAAAAACAAGTGAAAATACATGTAGACTTCTACCGGTAGTAGAGAGAGTTTTACCGATACAAGTATATAATGGTACTACCGAAACAACTCATACTTCTACTGGTAGTAAAAACTCTAGAGAGTAGAGTAAATTTTTGCTGCAGATTCTACCGATACAAGTCAAAATAACTACCGAAACTTCCACAACTACCGATACTTTAAGATACAACTATCGATACAAAAATAGTCAGTAACCAAACTACAAATTTTCCTTGTACTTCTACTGGTAGTTACAAGAGTACTACCGATACAAGTACACAGGTTTATAAAATCATCATTTCTTCAAGTTTACATTACCAAAACATAGTTCCTCATTTTCCTAAAGATCATTCAATACCAACAAAACACATAATGAACCTTTCACCTAAGTAATTTCAAAATTAACAAAATATCCAAACCTATACATGCCATTTAGAAACCTAAGATAAGTAACCGAGAGCTACCAATTAGTGGTCGGATAGTGTGATAACGCTTTTACGATTCAGACGATCAAGCTTTCCCACAATCTAGAAGAACACAAAAAAATCAACTACGTAAGCATAAAATGCTTAGTAAATTCATATTAAGAAATCATCTTACCATAATACATAGACAAGGAACATTGCCAACTTTCCTTTTTTATTTTACCCCTATACCAAGTTGATCATCTCAAAGTTTCCATGTATTCATTCTAACAATATCCATTGTGTACAACCATGTATTACATTATTATCATGTTTGTTACTTGTATATCCATTGGATCTCTAGAGATACATGAGCCATAACGGTATCATTTTCACACTAAGTGTGCATGTAATATTCATGTATCATGTACTGCTCACACGAGCTGTAAAATGGGTCTGCTCACACGAGCTGTGGGTCGAGATGTTAAGTTACACGATGCTGCTCACACGAGCTGTGGAGAATCCGCAACCAATGCAGGACCTCAGCTATCGGTAAAATATCCAAGACCAACACCCATGTAACATGTAATGCTCACACGAGCTGTGAAATGGGTCTGCTCACTCGAGCTGTGGGTCGAGATGTTAAGTTACACGATGCTGCTCACATGAGCTGTGGAGAATCCACAACAAATGCCGGATTTCAACCATCGGTAGGACATCTAGGACCAACACCCATATAGCCTCTAAATCCCGAAGTAGGGTCATGTAAATCCCAGTATTTCCACAGGAGTCCAACGGGCACTTATCCATATCATTTCATATTATAATTTCGTAAAATTTAAATCTCCCCAACAATTATGAATAAGGCAACCAAATACAATTCATATATAAATAGACAATTAAAATTTAAGTAAGTTATGAACTTACCTCGATCGTACAAAATGCACAAAAAGAGTCGATGTCTATTTCGCGACCTTATCCTTTCCTCGACTCGAACCCTATTGTTGCTTGTCTCGATCTAAACAATCATTTATGCATACCATCATTTCATATTCAATTCCATAACTAAAATAAAGATAAAATCTTTTTTTAATGGTAATTTTACAAAATTACCCTCACAATTAAACCTTTGCACTATTTAATCATTCATTAAAATTCATCACTAAATTCTTAAATAAGCATGAACCAAAGCATTAAACTATTATTGTTTGCTCATTCACACCTTATGTTTCTACCATTTTCGAAAATAGGTCCTTAGACCTAAATCTCTCTAATACTTTAACAATCCTTTTATGATAAACTTTCAAACTCAAAGATATAGCTACTAAGCTTACCACCACACTTATCTCATCCATGGTGAATCTCTAAACTCTCATCAACTATGTAAATAAAACTCAACCCTTAAGCTAATCAACCTAAATCAAAATCTTAAAACATGAAATCATTAAACTAACCTCAAGTGTATCCCAAATAACTAGAAACAAATTTTCAAGCTTCTTTTTCCTTCTTCAATGGTGGTTCACGTTTTAGGGAAGAAGAAAAGAGCAAAAGCCAAATTTCATTTCTATTTTCTTTTTCCTTTTTAAAATCATTTGAAGGGTTTTCATCGTTACCTAGCCCATGCCTTCTCCACCTAATCCCACATCTTCTAGTTCCCTTATTTTTACTTGAAAATTACAACTAAATTATCTTAAAATGAAATGGTGTTCCGTCCAAGCCTCTTAGTCTTGGCAAAATTTCAGTTTTAGCCCATTAGATTTAAAAAAAAATGTTCCCAAGTGTTGCCTACTACTATTACAACTCATTCTAATTAGCCCTTTTTACCCAATTTATCCCTTTCAAACTATTTATTTCTATGACTACAATTTCACACCTTTTTATTATATAAACATAAAATAATAATTATTGACGGCACTCGTCAAATAATGTGATCTCGACGTCACTAAAAACGGGTCGTTATAGATATCATGTAGGGTAACATACTAATGACACAATCATTGGACAAAAAAAATTGAAGCTGCTTTCGTAATGGTATATAATGAGGAGTTTAGTGATATGATACTTTTACTGGATTGACTCCATGACTAAATAATATTGTAATTAATAGATGAAAATTAGAATTAAATTATAAATTATTTAAGCGCTAATTATATATGTTCGATTGGTCTTAGGTTCGCTAGCTCAGTGCAACCTTGTATGGATTGCAAATAAGAGCCGATATGATAAATTAATGAAAACGAGAAAAAGAAAATAGATTGCATGAATTATTATATGTAGTAAATGCATTTTTTTGAAGGGGACAAGATATGACTTAGAATTTAATTTAATTTAATTTCTTTGATTTATAATTTAATTGATTGTAATTAAATAATTGAAGTTCAAAGTGAAAATTAAAGTAATTAGTCATCAAAAGTTTTATTAAACATGGCAATTTATTTACTCATAGATTTTAATATGATAAAATCGTAATAACTTTGATGGGGTTAGAATTGGTTTGAGGAACAGAAATAATTAATTTTAAATTAATTAGATAAATAATATTTTCAAAATAAAAAATTAATTATTGAGTTGGATAAATATATAAACTTATTTTAATTTAATTTAAAATTAGATTGTACATATAATTCCACCTAATATATGAAAAAAGCCTAACAAGCTCATATGTAATGTGTTTGCTGCTCACTACAGTACTTAGTCCTAGAGGAGCTCTGGATTTTCTATTAAAATTATTATTCTTCCTCTCTTCGTGTTCTAATAGAACTCTTGTGATTTTCCTCATATATACGAACAATGCGGTAGCTGAAAATACACATAATTGATATGTGGATAATCTATCGAAATTTAGGGACAATTTATTTATCTATAACTAACTTCTATTTGGTAAATAATCGTGATAGAGAATTTTAATTTTGATTCCCTACAGATAAAGTGAGCTTTTTCCACTAGAAAGTTTTAGTTTTCATCCGTGTTTGGTTCATGATAAAAGTTGACTCTCTTAGCATCGAAGGGTTTGAGAATAATGAAGAAAATTATTTAGTCTAAAACCAAAATTTGATAGAACTCCTTAAGCTCGAAAACACAAGTACTAAATTTACTAAAATTTATTGCCTTAGATATCACAACAAATATTCAAAATTATGAACAATTTTAAAATTTGGTCGTGCAACAAAACGCTTTGCAAAAATAATTGTCCCAACACCTCTTCCATCCAACCACACCATGCTTCTATAATCTACCGATTGTTTTGTTTTAAAAGCTGTTGTAATCCTTCTTGACCAAGCTAGACTTTGAGTAATTATAGTAGAAGTAAAAATTACCAGTCGAGATCATTCACGTGTTATCCTTTCCTTACGAGTCTCTTAGATGGTCTCTTAACCACCATCCATTATCTGTAGTTCTCGCTCTCAAACGACCATGATCACTGCTCTTCCCTGACTAGTTCATTCTGCAGCATCTCACTACTTTCCCCCAAAGGTGATTCCCTTGACCATGCCTCCTTCAAATGACCATCAGCATCACAACGAAAACTAATATGCGACAAGCTTTTATACTCATCCCTTTGTAAAAAGTTATCTTCACTTTAGAAATCAATAACTTACATAGATACATGAAAATTGCCAATATAACATATTGGCCTCTCAATCTTCTATTTGTCTTAACATCAACTTGAATAACTTTACCAATAGTCTCCCCAATAATGCTCAAAAAGCTTTTTTCTTTTAATAGAATTCACTAGGGAGATCCAATAGTCTGATCCAAACAATCACATTATAAGGTTGTCAATGTAAAGTTGAGAATGATGGAAACCATAGTTGAACAGTGAAATAATGACCCAAGACCCCTTTGATAGTACCTTATCATAATCCATCATGGAACTCAATCTCGCCATGTAATCATCGTTCTTCAAATCCATAATCTACACTCTTTTGCATAGGTTTTCCAATGCTAAGAGTCGATTCAAGAGCATGTTATAATCGATTCTCTTGCCTAATTGGTTAAGGATCACTATCTGGGACACACTCTTTTCAATCCCAAAATTTGGATTGACAAGACACCAACCAATATCCTCGTTATTCACCGTTGACTAATTCTCTATCCTCGTCAATCCCATTCACATCAACGATTTTATTCCTTAATATTAGGGGTGAGTATTCGATCGAGTCGAGTCGAATCGAGTTAAAAAAATTTGAGTTAATCGAGTTGACGAATCATATTTTAGCAACCAAACTCAATTTAAATTTTTTCGAATTGAATCGAATCGAGTCAAGTTAACGGATCCTATTATTTATACTCAATGATACGTTTACATGGAGCAATTATTTAACTAGTATACAAAGTTAAAATATTTTTTAACTACATACAATAATGATTTTGCCTTTTAACTTAATGAGTAAACATTTATCAAAATGACGTAGTTTTGCCTTTTAGCTCAATTGTTTTGATTTTTAATTTTATAAAAGGTAAACATTTATTATAACGACATAATTTTGCCTTTTTTATTTGGATTTTTGGATGACTTGAATTGTGTAATTCACATTCGAGTTAAATAAAAAATTTTAAATTTTTTTTTTGAGTTGATCCGAATAACTTAAAATATTTAATTCAAAATTTAAAAATTTTATAGAATTTTTCAAATTGAATCAAAATTTCCTCGCTTCTACTTAATATTGAATTCATTAAAGTATCCCCAGAGGATGCTTTCTTGCCCTCTAATGGCTCCATTGTCGAATCTCCATTATCAAGAGGATTTTCTGTTTGTTTCCGAGCCTTCTTCATAGCTCTGTTGATACTATCTAGTGGCAAAGCCTCCCTTCCAAAATCTTGAAAGTCTCCTTCAATCTCCATTTCCAAGCTTCTATGCCTAATTGTTTTTTTTTTTTGGGAAGGTCTACAATACAAATGTGATATTTTTAACTAATGAACACCAAAATAATAAATATGATACAATATATTTAAAAATTATTAATGTAATATATTTAAGAAGCATATCATATAAACACTCGCAATTTGTATGTATAGATATTTAAGTTGTAGAAAATAGAGGCTTATAAGTTGATAATTCGAAGAATTAAAAGTATAAGCTTAGTGGGTTATGCCTACATAAGCCTAAAACGCAAATGGGCTAAAAGGCTGGTATTGGTTCGATTTGCATATCAAAACCCAAGCCCAATAGAGAATTAATTTAATTTAATTTTAATTTAGATTTTTAATTTTTAATTATCCTACCAAAAAGAAAACGAAGAGTATTATTTGATTAACGATTATATTAATAGTAACACTAATTTCTACTGAAAAAATATATAGAAAATAGAAATATCCCTTAATATTTCTTTTTAGAGGGGGGAAGAAGAGAAGGGAAAAACTTTCCCCTACGTATATTTTCCTTTTCTACAGAAAGAAAGTTCAAAGCTCCGTCTTTTACAAACAGCACCAAACGTTCGAAGAAAGAAACAATTGGTGATTAGTTGAGAGAAAATGGGTGACAATCTATTTGAAGGGTTACCACCTCCATCTCATCACCAGCAACTACAAGGAAAAGAAAATGAAGAAGAAGCAAAAGAAAAAGAAAAAGAAAAAGAAGACGGGAAAGAAGGCAATGATCAAATTAGTTTCTCTTTGAAGACAAGTAGTAGCAGCAATAACAAGGAAGCTTCTCCAAACCCAGTTCTTAAAAGTGCTCTTAAGAGACCTAAGCCTACTGAATCTAACCCTGAAGGTGAACCCTACCTACAATTTGCACAATTCGTGTCCTTTTTCCTTTTATTTATTTTCTGGGTTCGTATAATTTTATGTCTTTTATTTGATTTTGAATTCTTGTTGTTGCAACTTTACTTATTATGAAGTGGAATTTGACATGGGTTTTGCTTTTTGGATGGAATGCGACTTTTTTGTGATAATTTTGGGATTTTGCAGCAATTTCAGTTTAAAATTTCTTTTTTTAGTGGGGTGAATTTATTTCCGGGTTAGGGATTATTGGGGCTTGAATTTTTAGAGTAATTTTGTTCTTATGCATGAGGTTAGTATGTATTGCAGTTTAGAAGAAATTGCTTTGGAATGATACTTAAGTATGGGCTTGGGCTTTTGTGAACATGCACTTACCTTGTTATTTTATTCTTTGGTATATGAGAGACTAGGAGCAAACAGAGATGACATTCTGAGTTCCTGTGTTTAGTTGTTTCGAAAGTTGAAATGGAAAGGAAGAAGAATTGTAGTTGGCAGGTTGATTTGACTATATTTAATGACTTAAGATAGGTTCTAGTCTTATGTATATGGCGGTGTATGCGCTTTATGATCAGGTCTTTTTCTTTTTCAACTGAATGATAAAATAGTACGTGAAAATGGTTTCATTTTCATTCGGGTGAAAGGGGGACAAGGTCAGGAGAATGAAGAAACTGGCTTTTGGTGTCATAATATTTTAAATATATTTATATGAGACTTGGATATTGAAAAGATTTGATTTGGCATAATATAACTCAAAGGGACATGGATATTGAAATGAAGAAACTAGAAACTAGCTTTTTGTGTCATAATATTTTAAATATATTTATATGAGACTTTGATACTGAAATGATTTGATTTGGCATAATATAACTCAAAGGGACTTGGATATTGAAATGAAGAAACTGTATGCTATTATTGTTTGTTATTTTTACGATTTTGCTACTTGACAACTTCTTCCTAGAAGCTTCTTTGTTCTTTTTGGCTGGACTCTCTTTGCAAGTAGCTGATTATTTATGCATTGTACTACCCAGCTGCTGTACAAGAAAAGCGCTTGAGATTTAAGATGACAACAGATGCCTCAGAGACCCAAGTTATTGAGGCAATGCAGAAGATTGCGTCACATATCAAGAACCCCACCAAGTTTTCTAAGGCTTCAAAGCTTGCCATACAGTTGATACAGGCTGGAAGTGTGAAGGGCGGGACTAGTGAACATTTTTTTGCTATATTGGAGGCTGCAATGTCATCCACAACTTCTTGTACTGATCCTTCAGTACGAGGCGATTATCATTCACTGTTCTCAGCAGCACAAGATGCAGCTGAGGTATGATTTTGGTTTGCATTACAAATATAAGGCTTTCTCCCTTGAACATTTTCTTACTTTATCTTTCCTTGCAGTGCCTAAACAAGAAGCAGAAGAACCAACTGACTGTATGGACATTTAGGGCGGTGATGGCAAATGACTTTCTAACTGATGACAGCTTTGTGGTACTTACTTTACTTTTAGTTTTAGTATGTTTTGTTGCAATAGTACTGTCATTCATGAGTTATTCATTTTTCTGAGCACATCATGGTGACAAACATAGGGACAATTATATGCAGTGATGCTGGTGTACGGTATTTTTTTTGGGGGGGGGGGCAAAATTGGGGATTTTGGAACAGTTTAAATGGTTTGTAGTGTATTTTTAGCATTAGTGATACGCAGATCTTGTAAATATCATGAGTTTTCCTTAGTGAAGGTTGTTTGCTTGACTAAAATGCTTTTTGACAATACTATTTAAACTGATTCCTTTTTCTTAGTTGTACAAAATTTGTTACTGATGATGTGTTTATATGTTGTTTCTGAACTTTATTATATAGTTTTCGAAAACAGCTAGTAAATTAAAAGATGCAATATGTGGTCTTCCATTTGCGACTGAGGATGATGACATAGATGAAGCTGCTATCCTGAAAGATGAGACTGAAACTGGTAATGATGAAGATGACAAGAAACAAGCTATAGTTGAGTCAGCTGAAGAAAATAAAAAGGATGAGTCAGATCCTTTTGGACTTGATGCTCTGATTCCTAGTTCTGGCAAAAAAGATGATAGAGCAAAAGGAAGGAAAGATGTGGCAACCAAGAGCAGGAAAGATGATGAGGAGGACACTAAGAGATTTCTCAAGTCAAAGAGAGAAGCCTTGATTTCTTGTTTAGAAATTGCTGCTCGACGATATAAAACACCATGGTAAGTGTTCATTGTTTGCTGCTGCTAATTAAAGGATAAGAACATCTGCTTTTATATGGTTGCTGGTGTTGAGTTTTATTTGGTAGATTAATTGCATGTTGTATTCTTCTTAGGTGCCAGACAGTTATAGACATCTTGGTAAAGCATGCATTTGACAATGTAGCAAGGTTTACATCTCGACAAAGGGATGCCATTGAAAAACTATGGGCTTCTGTTCGGGAGCAACAAATACGTAGGAAGCAAGGGAAATCAGTAACTGGGAAACTTGACGTGAATGCTTTTGAATGGCTTCAGCAGAAATATTCTACTGAGAAGATCAGCATTCGGCATTCTGTTGGTGCTAGTGGAGACCGTCGATGTCAACAATGGCTTGGTTAATTACTTTTTTTTCTTGTTCTCGAGGAGCATTATGATCTTAACTTACTCTTATCCAGAAAACAAATTGAAACCGTTGATTGAACATCTGTTCATCTGAATGTAATACTCATCAAGTGTGTAATATTTTAAAGTAGACAATTCAGAATACTTGTTTCTTCTCAATATTTTCCCTTCATCTGGTTTAATTCTTCAAAAATAGCCTTAATGTATTCTGGAATGATTGCTGATGAAACACAATGGGTTTAAGACCCTAGTCATTTGGTTATGCTTCCAAGTTGTTGAAAGAAGGGTCTAAGGTCTGAAACTGACAAATCTTTGATATTTTCACTTTCACCATATGTGGCAAAAGTAATAATATTCACTTTCTAGCTGGTTAATATTACTGCAGTGATATCAGGAAGGTAACAAATGAAACTTGAAGGAAGATAATCAACTGCTGATCCGATGACCGCTGGTTTAAGTAACAGGTAAAAATGAAGAGTAGTAGAGAGAATTTTAATTTCCTTTTCATGAACTTTTAACTATACATATCCTCACTGTGTTCTTGGAACATACATACGCAATTGGGGTGCTACCAGTAATCTCCACAGGAACAGGTTCCGTCTCTGAAGTGGTGAAAGCGCTTTCGATCACGTACTATTATTACTCTCTGATATATTTTAGACAGCAGCTTAGTTGCAGTGTGACAGTCCTTACAAACTCTCAGATTTTTTACAATCTGAATTGGAGTGCCTGGAGCTGTGCTAATGAGACCAAAAGCGATAGCCAATTTCTCGCTGTGATAATTGAGTGCAGTTTCTTTCTCTTCCTCATCTATATTTCTTAAGACAGCAGAAGTGTCTGCCATGTACCCTGCCTCCTTTAGCTTGTTTCCCATCTCAGACACCATATCATTTATCTTTTCGATTTCTGGGTGCGCTTTATCTTCCATGATGAACTCATGAACATATCCATTTACTGCGATACAGCTGAGCCCTGGTTCTTTTCTCATTCCCTTGTTCTTCATTGCTTTTCTCAACTCTGCAACATCATTCCACCTATTTGCCACTGCATATATATTTGAAATAGAAACATTATAACCACAGTTTTGAGGTTCCAGGTAAACAAGTTGCCTAGCAGCCATTTCCCCTAATACAGTGTTGTGGTGAAGTTTGCATGCAGCAAGAAGAGCACTCCATATAATGGAGTTTGCCCTTATAGGCATGCTTCTGATAATCCCATAGGCCTCATCAAGCAGTCCAGCTCGACCAAGAAGATCCACCATACAACCATAGTGTTCAATCTTAGGAGCCAATGCAAATGCATGAACCATTTTCTCAAAAATTAACTTCCCTTCTTCCACCAATCCTGCATGGCTACAAGCATTTAGAAGTCCAATAAATGTGATATCATTTGGCCTAGCACCCTCTCTTTCCATCTCGGAGAATAGCTCCAAAGCCTCTTACCGCATCCATACATTCCTAATCCTGCCATCATCGTATTCCACATACCAATATCTCTATCTTTAACTTCCCTGAACAGTTTCCAAGCCCCGTCAATGTCTCCACACTTGGCATACATTTCCAATAGTGCGGTTTTTAATATCGTATCCATTTCAACAGCTTGCCTGTCTATGACTGTATGAACCCATTTACCCATATCAAGGGCTCCAGTCTCTGCACAAAGTGAAAGCATCGTAGTCATTGTTACTTGGTTAGGTCTCACCCCATTGTCCCTCATCTTGACAAAAAGATCAAACGCCTGATCTATGCAATGTGTTTGTGCATAAGCTGCAATCATAGCACTCCAGATCATAACATCTTTGTCTTTAACTGAGTCAAAAACTGCTCTAGCACTCCTTATCTCTCCACATTTCCCATACATATCAACCAGAGCAGTAGCAAGAGCCAGAGACAAAGAAATCCCATTTCTCAAAATATAAACGTGTAATTGTTTTCCCAGTTCTAAAGCCCCGACAAAACCACACTCTACAACTAAACACAGCAAAGTAATCTCATTTGGCTTTATCCTTTCTTCAATCATTCTAGCAAAAAGCTTCATTCCCTCTTCTAATTTATTGCAATGAATATATCCAGCTATCATAGCAGTCCATGAAACAATAGTTTTCTGGTTCAATCCATTGAAAAGCAGTCTTGCAGAAGCTAAATTTCCACTTTTGGCATACATATGAATGAAAGCAGTAGTTAACTGAACACTCATTTTCTCAAGATTCCTTGTAACATAAGCATGCATTGCTTTTCCCATTTCAACATCCATGAGGTCTGCAAATAAAGTAATCATGCTAATCATGGCAATTTCACTAGGTCTTATATGTAAAATCTGCATCTTTCTTATAATCTCCAATGCTTCCATGTACAATTTGCTTCTAACATAGCATCTAATCATTGTACTCCAAGAAACAGCATCTCTTTCATACATATTATCAAACAATAATCTGGCGGAGACAACACAGTCACATTCACTATACATTTGTATCAAAGCATTACTTACAAAAACATCTTCAGTCAATCCATTCTTCACAGAAAAACCGTGTATTTCTTTGCCCAATTGGGTGTTTGAAACAAAACTACAAGCTTTCAGTACTGCAGGGACCATGAAGTTATCAACTTCATAATCCATTCTTCTCAAATAAGTGTAGATGTCAAGTGCACTGTGGGGTTGGCTGTTTTTAGTGTAAGATGTGATAAGGAGATTGAATTGTGCTGAAGGGCTGAACTTGGTTTCATTGAAGTGGGTTTTCACCATCAAAGCATGGGTTTGCCTGGTTTGTTCAAGGGTGGGTTGAAGAAAAGTTTCAGATTTTGGAATTTGGACGAATTTGATTGTTGAAGCCAAGGCAGAAGGAGAAGAAAGTGATGGTTTCTCTGTTGCAGCTACTTTCATCATGTCAATGGCGTTTTGTTATCTTCACAAATAAAATATCTGGTTTGCAAAAAAAAAAAAAAAAAAACACCTCAGTTCTTTTTCCCACTTATAGTTTGCACATCGCTGTTTTGTTCCTGTCATAGAATTTTAGAGGTTTTCAAGCTTCCCCTTCGGCCCAAAATTAGGTGGGCCGAAGTACACCTAATATCTCCACTAAAACCCTAAAATTCTCCCATCCTTTCATGGTTCTCTGCTATAGGATTTCACAAATACCCCCAATTTCTTCAATCTTCATTGTGCAGAGACTCCAAGCCCCAAATATCAGCAAAAGATAAAACATTTTCATGTTCTACCTTAGTGTTTTGCTTGATTTTTATGGTATATGGCACATCGAAGGCTTGAAGGCGACTTTTATCGTGAGCTCAAAAGTTGTGCAATATAAGGCTTAATATAACATTTGGTAATTAAACTTGACATTTTTTTTTAATTTGGTACTTAAACATTTTTTGGCATAATTTGATACCTGAACTTAACATTTTTTCTTAATTTAGTACCTAAACTTTTTTTGGACCCAATTTAGTATCTGAACTTGGCATTTTTTTCCTAATTTGGTACCTAAGCTTTTTTTTAAATTCAATTTGGTATTTAAATTTATTAAATATTATAAAAATTACACAAAACAATAACAGTATTGAAATTAATATTTAAAAAAATTAGGTACTAAATTAAGAGAAAAAAAAGTCAAGTTCAGGTATCAAATTGGACCCCAAAAAGTTTAAGTATCAACTTAAAAAAAGTGTAAAATTTAGGTACCAAAATAAGAAAAAAAATGTCAAGTTCAGATACCAAATATTATTTCTGATATTTCTGATAAATATTAGAGATGCTCATTGGTCGAGCTTATGTAAGGTATTTAGACCACTTTTTTAATTTCGGCCTCCGCTTGTCTCGAAAATGGATTTATTTTTTCTCAAGTCTGGCTCAATTTAAGAAAAGGAAATCTGGGCTCAACTCGATCCGTCTATATTTGATTTTTTAGATTAATTTTTATTTAAAATTGATTTTTTTAAAAATATAATACACTAAATGCATTAAAGAAAGGTTAAAATAAAATTTTTCTAACACATTAAAAATATTTTTATTAAAAAAACACTACATTAAATATAATAAAGGATTTATTATATTAAAAAACACAAATAAATATAATAAATATTTTAGTGTATTAAATATAAATTTTAAAATTTTATATCTTGGGTTGAGTTATTTAGTTGAGCAAATTCTTTTAGATCATTGGACAGTAGATTTAATTGTTATTGGATTAGTGATTTAATATAAATATAAATATATATAATTATTATTTAACATATATACTTAATATATTTATTTTATAACATAATATTCGGGTCGAGTTGAGCTCGAACCAAAAAATCTTGCTTAAGACTTAGCCCATATAAAAAACGAACATTGTATTTTGTTCAAACTTTTTCACTTTTCAGACAAATTTTCAGGCATGGACAGATGATCCGGGTACGAGCAAGTTTAATAAATAGCCATTCCATTTTGTTGAGGTTTTAATGGGTGGATGATGACATTTTCTGAATACCCATTTGCTAATCTATGGTTATGTGAATGAGCTGTGGATTTCTTTTGTGAGGAAGCAAATGGTAGTGATACTGAAAGATGAACTTTTCAAGTTCCAGAGCCCAAGAAATGGGCTTTTTCATTTTCATTAAAACATTTTGTTTAGGGTTTAGCATGTTAAAATCAAGGTTTAATGATAAATTTGGTCATTCATATTCGTATGTTTTGTTAAAATAACATTAATTATATTTTTGAGTTTTTTTTGGCCATTAACATTTATTTATTTTTTCAATATGCTTTTTTTAACAGATTTAATGAATAAATTTAATATTTCAATCTTTTTTTTCTTTAAAAAAGTTTTAATCTTTCATATGTTTGTTTACTAAACAGTTTTTCTATTGAGTTAGTTTTTTAGATAATTAGATTTATTTTTTAAAACTAAGATTTATTTTTTTAATTTAATGTATTATTTATTTTATTATTTTTCACATGTAATTATCTTATTGGGTAATCTTAGTAATAAGTTATATCTCATTAATAATATTTCATTTAATAAATTCCACATCATTTCCATTAACATTTTTAACAGTACTTTCAATAAATCTGTTAAGAAAAACAAATTGAAAATATGAACTACGATTGATAACAAAAAAAATTAAAAATACAATTAAAACCATTTAGATAAAATATGCAAACAATAGTGACCAAATTTATCTTTAAACCTAAATTCAATGATGAGTTCATAAAAAATATAGACTTAATTGTTCTGTGGTGTTTTATTTTCTACCAATTATTTTTTAAAATTGTTTTCAAGAAGATATAGGCAACTTAGATTAAATATTATAAAATATATAAATAATAAAGATGATTAATTAAAACTTAATTTTAAATTATATATATTAGAGTGAATAGTGAAATATTGAAGCTAAAACGGATAAGTGAAGTAAACATTATTTAAACTAATATTCGTATACTATAAAATATTTATTATTAAATATTTATAAACTGTAATATATATTTATTATTAATATATTCATGTAAATATTTTCAATAAAATATTAAAAATATTTAAAATTTAAAATTATTATTAATATTAAAATTTATTATTAAAATAGAATTGTAATATTACATAATTTTAGTAAAAATAAATAATATTGATTATATTAATAATTTATTATATTATTCAATGTAAATATGTATGTTTAATAATATTAAAATTATGAAAAAAATATTTGGTGTACTATCGGTGGAGATTTTAGACTCCACAAGTTGACCATGTATGTTTAATGATATTAAAATTATGAGAAAATATTTGGTGCGCTATCAGTAAAGGTTTTAGACTTCACAGGTAAGGTTAAGGGTTGACAAGTGTTTTATAGGTGTATAACAAAATATTAAAAAAAAGAAAGATACATAGCAATTTTTTAAGATTGCTTATGGAATAAAAAATGTGCATTGATGTATCAAATACTAACTCTAAAATTATAATACTAACCGTATTAAAAATTATGGTAAATTGCACCATTAGTCACCCAACTATTAGCTTGTTTCTGTTTTGGTCATTAAACTACAAAAGCTTTCAATTTTGTCATTAACATTTTTTATCGATTCTTTTTTGGTCACTCTTCGTTAAAAAATTAATGGAAATGATGATGTAGTCTTTTTTGGTTTGGTATAATAACACATTTAATCCTCAAATTTTATGCATTCTATAAATTTAGGCCTATTTCTAAATAATTAAATAAATTCAACCCTCCATATTTACAAATTTTATCAATTTGACCATAATTTTAAAACTAAATAAAAATAAAAATACTGAAAAATTATGACAAAATATATTATAGACCAAATTTATAATTCAGTCAAAAAGCATTATAGAAAGATATGTTGGATGAGAATAATAGCAATATACCCAAGAAAATAGAAAGAAAGGATTTAACTAAAGTTAGGAAATGGGATTAAAAAATTAAGCCTAAATTTTCACAAAATTGTGACCCAATCAAGTCAAATCCTAAACTTTAAACCACAAATAAGCCAAAACTATGATATTGATTCAATAAACCCCACATAGGATGAAAGACAAATTGAATGCTTTGGACCAAGTAATTGAACTTCTTCCAAGGCAATCAAACCAAGCCATGATTTGGAAGACTGAATCAACCCCCACACTTGAATGCCTTCCAACACCGAAATCAATCAAGTTACAGAGCTAGAATTTCCATCGCTCATGTCTTTCTTTCTTTGTTATTTCCTCATTACTTGTTGACTAAATTTGGCCAACAGTGAAAGGGGGAAGCATGACCAAGTGAATTCAATAGACAGTCTTGGTATTGAAACCAAACTAATTAATCTATCTTGAATTTAATACGTAAAATTGAGTATCTGTAAGTCTATTAAAAGGTAGATATTAACAACGAATTTTAAAATTATTATATACTCAAAGTGAGAATTGAACTTTTAACTACTGATTAAAATAAGAAATAACATTATCATTTCACTTAACTCTCGTAATTGAAGACCATGTGTTGAAGACAAATATTTAGTATTTTAAAGAAAATGAAAATTGAGGTATACGAAAGTGAATGTGAGTTGGGGTAGAATTGGTGGATCCCTTGGCTCTATTTTCCTCTAAGTAGGCTCAATTTATGGTGTAATTGGTTGTACCTTTTCAACTATACGTAGTCAATACTTGAAAATGAAAATGGCACATTATGAGTTAATTTTTGACATTAACTTATTTTAACCGTAATTTCGTTTTTTAAGATTGACTATTCACAAAAAAAAATGTTTTTATATTCATGTATTTTTTTTAAAAAAAATTGTATGTAAAAAATAAAAACACCCTCAAATTTATATTTGTTACTTTATAAAAATATTAATATTTTGATAATTTCACAATTGAATTAGAATCCGGTTAAAAGTACACCAATTCAATATTTGTGTATGTAATATATTTTTATAAAGCCCAATATAAGTTTTTTTTTTGGATAGAAAAAGGCAGCACTAAGCTATTACATGAATAAAACTAAGTCGAAACAACACTAGCATCATAAATTTCTTTTAAGAGAAAACGGTTAACTGTGTCTGGCGAATTTTGGAAGAGTTGGAGCTGTGAATCACCAACTGTTATGAATTTCGCCATGGCATCGATCATGCCATTGGCGATCCTTGAAACATGTCGAATGCGGAGATCCCAATCGCGATGCAGCAATTGATGTAAGAGGCGAATTTCCACCACACAACTATTGCCCCTTCCCTCTAAATGGAGAAGCTCAACTAATAAGAAATTATCACACTCAACCTCAATCTTTCTAAACCCTTTGTCCCATGCAAGAAAAAATCCCTCTAATATGGCTCTTGCCTCCAGTTTGAAGATTGATTCGCCACTAAAAGTCAGTGAGTAATCCCACAGCCAAGTAGCATTTGCATTCCGTAAAACCCTCCAATTGTGGCACGTTGATTATCCAACGACATAGATCCATCAAAGTTTAGCTTTATCCAACCCAATATAAGTATTTTTGTATGTAATATGTAAACATAAAATTATATTTTATCCATAATGATGTTAGTTGTTTATTTAATTTGAATCAAATCAAAATATCATTTATAAAATTACATAAAAACAAAATTTATTTATAATATTACACATTAAACTAAAGTTATTTTTAATTTTATATTATTTTTCTTAATTTTAGTTGAAGTAATAACATTTTTAATTTTCAAGTCGGTTGTTCTCTTATGCTGTTCTGGAGGTTGATAGGATAATATTTTACTTATTAGACAAACATATTAGAATTTTTTATCTGAATAATTTTATTGGAAAGAAAAGAGTTTAATCTAAATTTATAAATAATTTTTCTTTTTAAAACTCTAAATAAACATTAAAATGTATAGAATTGAAGTTGAAGCTATTTTTTTTGGTGAGTTACAATAACAGGATAAAACTCGAATAATAAAAGCAATTAATGCAATTCAAATTCAAGACATATTTGAAACGATGAACATTTTTAACCATCAAGCCATCACATGGGGTTTGAAGCTACTTTAATCTATGAAAATAAGAAAAAAAAATATTAGCAATGTATTAAATCCATTTCCTTTTACCATAATTTGTTTTGCCTTCCTCTAATTTTACTTTTCTTTTTCTCTCTTAATTAAATGTACATGCCGAGGGAGAGGGGCTTACTCCATTGACTTATAGTTGACTTGACCTGCTTGTCAAGTTTATTTCTATTAGTCAAACAATGGGACACCAAATTTCTAGCGCAATTAATTAGGCAATTCCCATGAAGTGAGTCAATTGAATGCTTCTTGTGGAAATTTGGGGTGTTGGAGAATATTTTCATTTTAGCTTGCTGTCTATATATACTTGGAGTTGCTAGCAATGGTTGCTACTAAGACATTAAAATTATGAGAACTGTTACAGTATCCTTACTCCCATTTCTTCTTGTCATTACAACTATCTGTTTTGGTTTTTGCAATGGCAATGCCAACGTTCTGTGCATTGAAAGTGAGAGAGAAGCCCTTTTGAAGTTCAAGAATGATCTCATTGATCCTTCAAACAAGCTATCTTCTTGGGTTGAAGGTGGTGATTGCTGTGAATGGATTGGTGTCGTCTGCCATAACTTAACAGGCCACGTCCACCAACTACACTTGGCTGCTCCTTCTTCACCTCCTAACGATGATGCATCACTTGCTGAGATGGAAGATTACGAAAGATCAAAGCTAGGAGGCAAAAATAAATCCTTCTTTGCTCGAGTTGAAGCATCTCAGCATCCTAGACTTGAGCAATAACAATTTTAGCACCATGCAAATCCCGGAGTTTTTCGGTTTGTTGGGGAGTTTGACATATCTTGACCTCTCTCAAGCACAATTCCAAGGAGAAATTCCTCACAGCCTTGGGAATCTCTCAAAGTTGCATTATCTTGATCTCCGAGGTGATAGTTGGTGGCCGAAGGATCTCAAAGCGAAATGTCTTCAATGGGTTTCCCTACTTTCTTCCTTGCAGTACCTTGATTTGAGTCGTGTGGATCTTAGTGAAGCAACTGATTGGTTACAGGTAACGTTCAAACACCCTTCTTTGTTAGAGTTGCACTTGTCAGATTGCGGTTTAGCAGATGATTCCTCTCCCATCAGTGTTAACTCTTCAAAATCACTAGCTGTTCTTGATCTTTCTTGGAACTACAACTACTTCTCTTCAATACCTATGTCGATATTCAGTCTTCACGGTCTTGTGTCCATTGATCTTGTTTTCAGCTCTTTGAAAGGCCCAATTCCAGACTACTTCGGTAACATCTCGTTTCTTGAAGTTCTTGATCTTAGTTTCAACGAATTCAATTCATCCATACCTGACTCCTTGTATAGTTTAAACCATCTTCGATTCCTTGGTCTTAGTTTTAATTACTTGGTAGGTAAAATTTCGAGTGCCATCGGAAACTTAAGCTCTCTTATTCACCTTGATCTTTCGTATAATATGCTGCAGGGAAGATTACCCACCTCTTTGGAAGATCTTTGCAATCTGAAGGAGGTGAATTTGTCATATAATAACATTGACCAAGACATATCAGAAATCCTACAGAGTCTGTCCAGATGTAGTTTGAATTGCCTAGAGTCATTGACTATGGGAAGTAACCAACTTTCTGGCCATTTACCTGATAAACTCGGGCAATTTAAGAATTTAGCTTACCTGTCCCTTGCTCAAAACAACATTTCTGGTCCAATACCTGTGTCCGTGGGGGAGTTATCATCTTTGAAGTCTATTGTTGTTTCTGAAAATCAATTAAATGGTACTTTTCCTCCAAGTTTTGGACAATTGGCCAATTTAGAAACTCTAAGTTTTGGGCATAATGTGTTGGAAGGAGTTGTATCAGAAACCCACTTTTCTAACCTCACGAAGTTGACAACTTTGTTGGCATCCGGAAACATGTTGAGATTTGAACCAAGCTCAAGCTGGGTTCCCTCGTTTCAATGTGAAACTATCGAATTAAATCGATGGAATCTTGGCCCAAAGTTTCCCCAGTGGTTAAAGTTCCAAAAGAAATTGTCTGGTTTAGATATTTCTCATGCTGGAATTTCAGATGTCATACCAACTTGGTTTTTGAACATTTCTGCTCAATTTGAATATGTAAATCTTTCCTCTAATAAACTTATTGGAGGGATTCCATATTTGAATGTACGAGAGACTCTTGACTTGAGTTCAAACCGGTTGACAGATCCATTGCCAAGAGTATTCCCAACCTTAGAAGATTTAATTTTGTCAAATAATTCATTTTCAGGATTCCTTTCTGAATTTGTCTGCAACTCATCAGAACAAAGATCGATGAGAATTCTTGACATTGATACAAATCTTCTCTCCGGAGAAATTCCAGATTGTTGGAATCGTTGGCAGCAAGTGACGTACTTAAATTTTAGAAACAACAATTTGACAGGGAAAATCCCACTTTCTTTGGTGTATAAAAATCTACAGGTGCTAAACCTTCGAAGCAATAGCATGTCTGGGGAATTACCATACACATTGCAAAATAGTACGAGTTTGATCATTCTTGATCTTAGTGAAAATTATTTCAGTGGAAGTATACCGGAATGGATTGGTGACAAGCTCTCAAATCTTGTAGTTCTAAGTCTCCGTTCAAATAACTTTGATGGCCATATTCCTCATAAAATTTGTGCTGCTCACTCTCTTCAGAACTTGGACCTTGCTCAGAACAACATTTCAGGAGCTATTCCAAAATGTTTTAATAATTTTAGTGCAATTGCAACAAAAAGCAAAAGCTCTGGCGACCTTGAGATTTGGACTACTTTCCAGAGTAATGTATTTCATTTGAGCGCATTATTGGTGCTGAAAGGACGAGAGGATGAATACAGTACCACACTAGGACTTGTTACCAGCATAGATCTTTCATCTAACAGTCTTACAGGAGAGATCCCCAAAGAAATTGGAACTCTCATCGGGCTACGGTCATTAAATTTGTCAAGGAATCTCTTAATGGGAAATATACCAGACATCATTGGCAAGCTGGAGTTACTGGAGTCACTTGATTTGTCAATGAATCGACTGAATGGTGAAATCCCTTCAGTTTCTCCAATTTGAATTTCTTGAATCACTTCAACGTGTCCTACAACAACTTGACAGGACAAATCCCATTAAGCACTCAGCTTCAAAGCTTTGAAAACTCTTCTTACATGAGCAATCATCTTTGTGGTCCTCCGGTCATAAAAACCTGCAGCACAAATGGTGTTCCAACTGATGTTACAAATAATGGAGGTAGCAATGAAGGAAGT
Organism: Gossypioides kirkii; assembly: GCA_005610355.1. Taxonomy (NCBI): domain Eukaryota; kingdom Viridiplantae; phylum Streptophyta; class Magnoliopsida; order Malvales; family Malvaceae; genus Gossypioides; species Gossypioides kirkii. Next base: position 43,639,640 of record CP032253.1, on the reverse strand, counting down.
AATGGGCGGTCTAAAGTGAACTGGCTTTATGTAAGCATAGTTCTCGGCTTTGTAATGGGATTCTGGGCTGTAGTTGCTCCTCTATGTTTCATTAGGTCTTGGAGGCATGCATATTATCAAAAGCTGGACCATGTTGGCAATAAGCTGTATGTGTTTTGGGCTACTAAGCGCATGTAGTTGGATGTAAAATAAAATAAAATGTATAACTAAGGTATGTATGTTTTGCAGTTAATTATATAGGATTATGATATCAAATTTACTAAATAAAATTGCATGAATAAATTTATCTTAACCTCTGACTTTAGATTTAATTGATTCATGTATTTCTTTTTGCAAGAATAAATGGAATTCCGGTATTTTTCTTGAAAAAAAAAAGAAAGTAAATTAACTTTTATGCCTTTCAAAATGTGCAAATTAGTTCATCCGTTAATTTTTATCTGCGAACATACTGAAAATTATCACCCAACTATGCATTTTGTTTTATTTTGATCACTCAACTATTAATTTTTTTAATTTAATCACTAAAATTTTTGAAATTAAATATTTTAGTCCCCTTGCTTATTGAGTTTTTCTATTGGTCTAATAACAAAATTAGCCCTCCAAGGTTGACATATTCTATCAATTTGATCTTAAATATAAAAAAATTCAACAAATTTAGCCCTTAATTTTTACAAAATTTGTCATTTTAATTTTAATTCTAAAAAATTATTAAAAAAAAGTTAGTCTTAACTCTAATTTTTTTTAAAAAATATTTTAATCCTTTATAACCCATCGACTAACCCACGTGAGATAATAAAATAAGAAAAAGAGTCTCTTTTAACTCAATTGCAAAAAAACTTTAAATCTCTTTTAAGTCACTTGCAAAAGAATTTTAAAAAGTCGGGATAAAACACAAAAAAATTTAAGATCCAAAAGAAAATAAAAGTATTGAAATTGTTATTTGTTTGGGTAGTAATGCAACCAATTATTCCATATAGGTTCCAAATTAATTGGTTTGGTCTAGTATAAAGCCTAAATTAAAGTAAAAGAAATTGTTGCAAGTGACTTGAAAGAGGGTACTCCTTTTCTTATTTTAATATCTAACATGGGTTAGTGATGGGTTATAAAAGGCTAACAATAAATTTTTTTTAATTTTTAGAGTTAAGACTAAATTGATAAATTTTGTAAACATTGAAAGCTAAATTTATTGAATTTTTTATGTTTAAGATCAAATTGATAGAATATGTAAACATTAGGAGACTAATTTTATTATTAGACCAATAAAAAAGCTCACATAAAATTAGAATGACTAAAATATTTAATTTTAAAAGTTCAATGACTAAATAAAAAAATTAATAATTTGGTAACCAAAATAGAACGAAAACCATAATTAGATGATAATTTTAATATTTGACCCATAAAAAAAATTCAGCATATCCACATTATCCTTTAATAGAAAAAAATTAACGAATTAGCGAATTTGCATGTTTTGAAATATATAGAGGTTAGTTTACCCATTTTTTTAATAGAGGGACCAAAATGCAACGTTAAGTTTTTACTTAATGAATATCAATTCTTTATTTTGGAATAGTAAAATCGAACAAAAACTTAAAATTTAAATAGCAATATTATCTTTGAACACCTCCTATCATGGGTTCTGCTAAATTACTAATATTTTATTTGTTTATTCATTCATTTATTTTTATTCACACCCATAAATATTTGTTTGTTTCTCGTCAAAAGTAAAGGCTTCTGTTTCTGGAAAATTGGAAGATAGTTAGATAGACAAACAACAGGAGACTACTTTTCATCAGAATTTGGAAGATTGATGGAAATTTAGATACATGTTTGAGAGTTAAAACCACTGTTTGTTTAGGTAATGAGGTTTTGCTTTTGTTTTTCATTCTATTTTATTCATTTTTAAGAGTTTGGGTTGGGATAAGGGCTTGGTCCGGTTTTAAAAGGATTTGGGCTGAAAATCGCTTTTTTTTCTATTTGGGCTAGGATATTAGCTAATTAATAATAAATATATTATCTTTTTAATTTATTTATATACATATTTTTAAAAAAAATTTATTGTTGTTAATAACGAAACATAGATTATTGATCTAACCCTAATCAATTTGAGTGTAAGGAAAAAAAGTTCTAAAGCATCCTTCTGAAAATTGGGGAAGAGGAAGATGATTTTTTTTTTTGATGAATTATAAGAAGAAAAAATTCTATCAATAATATGATTAACGCGATTCGAGCCCAAATTACACTTGAGACGATGAACATCTTAACCATCGAACCAACACACGAGATCCAATCAAATCTTTCTCAAAATGTAAAGTTTTTAATTTATGCAAAAAAAAATAGTAGAAGTAATAGTTTATATATAATATTCCTAACCAAGTCTAAAATCAGTATGATCAAATGACTGTTTAAATTCAAATGAAACCTATACATACATTTATCTAGGTCTATTTTGTATGCATATTTTTAGTAATTTATTTATTATTTTTTAGGATTTTTTTAATCCCTAAGATCGAGAAAAATATAAATCGAGATGGAAGGTGAGAGTTGTAACACCTAAAAATCATAAACCAACAACTATCAATATTACCCATATCAGTTGGATACAATTGTTGCCACTTTTCCTTAGCCCTACAACATCGACTATGGGAGACTCCTCATCTAAATTTTCCATTGGACTTGATTCAACACTAGGCTTCCTTTTGATGCTTTCTTCACGCTCACCATCTTTGTCAAATTGTTTTGGCATAAGTGCAAAATTAGCCCCTAACGTTTGGTAGTTTTGTCACTTTAGCCCTTATCATTTTCTTTGGGTCATTTTTTAACGGTCTTGCTGACGTGGTCATTAGTTGACTAACGATGCTGACGTGGTAAAAATTTTTTCCACCTAGGCAAGTCCACATATGCAGCTGCTGACGTGGCACTATTTTATCTTATATGCCACGTCATCATATAATTATTTTTTGCTGATGTGACATATTTTGTCTTATATGCCACGTCAGCAGTTGCATACGTGGCAGTGTCCACATGGGAAAAAACTTTCCCACGTCCGCAAGACCGTTAAAAATGACCAATTTGACAAAAAAACAAATGTTGTGTATGAAAATGACCCAAAAAATAAAGGGCCAAAATGACAAAACCACCAAACGTTAGGGGCTAATTTTGCACTTATGCCAATTGCTTTCATAAATTTACCATATCATACAACTAGGGTGTTCATGGCCGGGTTGGGTCGGATTCGTGTCGAGCCTAAGCATGATATTAATATATTTTATGTTTGTTCAAGCCCGCCCTGACTCGAAATCTGGACATAAAATTTTGCCCAAATCCGCCCATATTTACAAAAAACTAACCCAAGCTTATCTTAGGCTCATCCATATTATTTTTGAATTATTTTTAAAAAATATTTATTTTATTTTAAGTATTTCATAATTTTATATATTTTTATTTATTGAAAATTTTTATACAGTTATCTTAACATTATTTTATAGTTTACATTAGAATAATGTTATATATTTAGTACATGTTTATTTTTTTAATGTGTTCTAAATTATATAATATATAAAAATAACATAATATAAAGTATTATAAACTTAAAATGGGTCAAGCCAAGCCGAGCTTGGGCGTAAATGTTCAAGCCCGAGCCTTACCCATATTTTAAGCTGGGCTAATTTTTTTGCACAAATCCATTTTTCGAGCCTAATATTTTTACCTAAATTTTCCCAATTTCAGGTGAGCTTTCAAGTTTGGGTAAGTAGCCTATCCATGAACAGGTTTACATATAATATAATTTTCAATATGATGTGCCCCCAAGATATACTCTCAAGCCATTAAGTGTAGCACACATTTTTGCCCAAGCCTATAAAGCATCGATAACTTCATTAATGCAAACTGAACATTGGATTGTCTTCAAATATTCTTGAAGCCTACTCTTATACCAATTGAAAATTAATTAGTCTATTGGTATGGTAAATCAAATTTGTTTAAAGTTCATTGTAACGACAATTCGAACGAAAATAGTCAAAAAAATAAGAGCAGAAAATAATCGACACAACTAGTCTCTATTAATGCAATTCGGATTCCCTAATCCAACATCTACGGAGCTCAAAGAATGATTTTATTCACCAATTGTCTAGATCACCTATTGGGTTAAACCTAATCTACCCTTACACAAAGAAGTAATTGTAACCTCAATACCGACCTCAATTGTACAAATCACTCTCCTCCAAATGCCTCACTTTACATAATTTCCCTTCATAACAAATCCCTACACAAGGACGTGTTAGAGACACCCCGCATGGCTGAAAATGAATGTCGATCAACAATCTATTTTTAGGCTCTCCAACGTGATCAACAACCAATGTTTTTATAGTCTTAAAACACTCATTTAAAGGTTGATTTTATTCATTAATTATCTTCAGCATTTATCTTATAATAACCTTAATAACAATCCCCAACCGCTTAAGATACCCTTTAAATAAATCTAACATATGTCTTTAAATAGCACTTCAATCAAACCATCTCAAGCATCGACGGAGCCAAGTAGAGGAACAGGGGGTCATGCCCCCCAAAAGTTTAATTTTTTTCAATTTAGTTCTTTGTAAATATATTATGATCTTCTCAATAATATAAATAGACCTCGTAAGGTTTAAGATTTTTGCAATTCCTCCCTTTGTATATATATTATAACCCTCCTAAAAATATAAGTAAACCCCTCCAATATTTTTATAGTATTAAAAATAATATTAAAAAATAATTCTTGATAAAAACAAAGGGAAAATCTTATTGAAGAAGCTAAATTACACATGATGACTTTTGAATGATATTTTTGTTAAATAATAATAAATAATATTTACTTAAAATAATAATATTTGACAAGTAATATAACAATATATATAAAAAGAAAAGAAAAGAAAAGAAAGATGAAGAGAATTTTATCATTTTTCTTCTTCATATTGGTGCCTAACAAGAAAAGAAAGAAAATAAGGAAGATAAAGGTGCTTGGAAGAAAAATAAAAAAGCTCATCGAGGAAGATCCTATAGATTGCACTCTTAAAGATTTACTTGAAACAAAGCTTGAGCTCAATATAGAAATTGATAAATCTAAGCTTTATTGGGAGTAGAGGGCGAGAGTGAATTGGTTACAAAATGGGGATCGAAACACAAGCTTCTTTCATAGGTACGCTTCACAAAGGCATAGTACAAATTCTATAAAGGAGCTTGTAAGGGAGGATGGAACAATCACAAAAAATCCAAATGAGATGGCTAAAACAATAAAGGAATATTTTTCCAAGCTTTTCACATCTGCTAAAAGTGGTGCAATCATGGGAGTTCTTAATGGCGTAGTGAATTGTGTAACTAGGGATACGAATGATATGTTATTGGCAGAATACACAGTTAAGGAAGTTGTGATGGAATTAAAGGCAATGACTCCTTTAAAGGCAGCAGATGATGATGGTTTTCCTGCATTATTTTTTCAAAAATTCTAGCACATTGTGGGTAAAAAAGTGGGTGAATTTTGCATTAATCTTCTGAATAAAGAGGAATCAATGGATGAGATTAACACTTATAGTTCTAATTCCAAAGATCTCTAAACCAGGTTCTCTTAAAGACTTTAAGCCTATTAGTTTATGCTTTGTCTTGTACAAAATTATATCAAAAACAATAGCCAATCGTTCTAAAAGAGTCCTAGATGCTTGCATAGATAGAGCACAAATTGCTTTTGTGCCGGGAAGAACGATCACGGATAACGTCCTTTTGGGCTATGAAATTTTGCATATGTTAAAACAAAAAAGAATGGGTAAAGTAGGATCTTTTGCGCTTAAGCTCGATATGAGCAAAGCATATGATAGAGTAAAATGAAATTTTTTGGAAGAAATGATGGTTAGAATGAGGTTTGATGTGAGATGGATAAATCTACTTATGTGCTATGTAAAGTTTGTGTCCTATTCAATTTGCTTAAATGGAGAAAAAGGGAAAGCTTTGCTCCAACTAGAGGCTTAAGGCAAAGAGACCCTCTTAGTCCCTATTTATTTCTAATATGTGAGGAAGGTCCTTCAGCACTAATACGAATGATAAATATAGAGGGTAGAATAAAGGGAGTTAAGATTTGTAGAAGGGCCCTAGAGATTACTCACCTTCTCTTTATAGATGATTGTATACTGTTTGGACAAGCAACAATACAGGGAATCAGTGGTTTAAGAGGAACATTCTTATATGAGAGCATATTGAGACAAATGATAAACTTTGAAAAATCAACTCTATTTTTTAGTACCAATATTGCTAGACACGACAGAGAGTTTATCTCTCAAACTTTAAGGGTTCATTGTTTGGAAGAACCATAAAAGTATTTGGGTTTGCCAAATATAATAGGGAGAAAGAAAAGGTGGGGTTTTTAAGGCTTAAAAGATAGAATGGTTGAACGAGTTAACAATTGGTATGTGAGAGTGCTATCACAAGGTGGAAAAGAAGTATTCATTAAAAGCGTTTTACAAACGATTCCTACTTATGCCATGTCGTGTTTTTTATCACCAAATTTATTATGCCGAGATATGGAACAGATATTTGTAGATTTTGGTGGCAAAAACAAAAAGGAAAACAAGGTTTACATTGGTGTAATTGGCGTAAATTATGCATGTTAAAGGGGGATAGGGGAATGGGATTTAGAAGTTTGTCAGATTTTAACGTAGCCCTGCTTGCTAAACAAGGATGGCACTTATTAGAGCATTTGGATCCATTATTAGCAAAGTCTTTAAAAGCAAAGTACTACCTTAATAATAATTTCATGGAGGCTAAGTTAGGGAACTTCCCTTCATATACCTGGCGAAGCATTTGGGCAGCTCGAAAGGTACTTTCAGATGGTTTGATGTAGAGAGTTGGGATGGGTGACAAGATTGCAATCTGGTACGATGCTTGGATCCCTGGATTAAAAGATAGGAGAATACAAGAGTCAACTACTAATAGTTCTTTTACAAAAGTAGCAGAACTAATAGATCAACAAACAAGAAGATGGAAGGAAAATATAGTGACCAGCCTATTTAGTAGGCGTGAAGTAGAGGCAATTCTTGACATCCCACTGGCAACATTCGCACAGGAAGATAGACGGGTCAAGAGTGGGGAGCTTATTAGGGAGTATTCAGTTAAAAGTTGTTACAAACAACTACTGACAAAAATTACAGACTCAAATCAAGATCCTAGTGAAAATACAAACAAAGATTTTTACAAAACTTTATGGAGCACGGATCTGGCTAATAAAATTAAAATCACTAACTGGAGGATATACAATAATTTTATTCCCACATTCGAGAACCTTTATAACCGGAAGATCTGCAACTCAGCATTATGCCCTAGATGTAAGGCAGGTGTTAAGTCTCTGGAGCATGCGTTTAGAGATTGTCCTACAGTAAAGAAAATATGGCCAGATCTGAAGTTGGATAATATGGGAATACCACCTAACAGCTCTTTTCAAGACTGGCTACAAGCTATGCTTATAAGTTGTGCTGGTAAAAAAAAAAAAGCAACTCATTTTTGTTAGCCTATAGGCGACTTGGATGGATCACAATATGGTGATACACGAGAAAAAACACAAATCAGTCGAGGATCTAGTTAGTTTCATTTGGAGGTATCTGGAGGAATGAGTTGTGATAAAGAACAAGATTCAAGGAAGATTAGTTACCAAGAAAGATTGGGAGACTCCGAGACAAGGAGTATTCAAAATAAACTTTGACAGGGCCTACAATCATCAAAAGAAAGAATCTGGTAGTGGAATCATTTGCAGAAACTCAATAGGAGAAAGTATAGGAGCGAAAATGGTTTTTAATGAAAGATTACCTATGACGTTTGTTGCAGAAGCCCTTGCTTGTCGTCAAGCGGTTCAAGTGGGGATAGAGCTGGGCATCCGAAGCATCACCATCGAAGGGGACACCTTCAGTGTTATCAAACGCGTACAGAGAGAGAAGATGACAGATCAAAAATCGGGTCTTATGATCAAGATATAAAGATTTTAAACAAGAGATTTGATGAATGCTCTTTTCAACATATACCCAGATTTGGAAATATGGTGGCACATGAACTGGTGAGAGAAGCATTAGAAAGAAGAAGAAACACTGACCTGGATTTCTGGTTACCAGGACGAACGGTGGGGGCACTAGAGGAAGATCTAAGAAAGCCGAGGGTCGCCAATCAAAGAAGAGGAATAGGATAAGAAGGGCAATCAGTCTTCGAAAGACTAGGGTCATGTAAGCCTTTACTATTGTTTTAAGATTCTTAAGGAGAAAGAAAAATCTTTTGAAAGGAAAGGAAAAAGACGTGACTATGAAGGTTGCAATGGTTCTCTGAAAAGGATGTAGAAAATTAATGAGAGTTCTTGGAAATAAAAAAGTAATTAATGCATCATCAGATGAAGCTTGCTCCATTTGCATCTAAATGCTGGGCATTGAAGACAACAAAATAGGGCCTAATTTTAGTGGGTTTATTATTAATTTATTTTTCTATTTGAAGTTCTTTTTAGTAGGGGTGGGCTTTGTTTTTCAATTCATAGTCTGTGTGTTTTTGTATTCAATTTTGATAGGCCTATTATTGATTAAAAGTCCCGGATCTATTATATTCAAAAAGAAAAGAAAAAAAATTTCATCATTTTTCCTTTCAAATTTTAAGTATAAGGTATGTTTTTCTTCAAAATTTTCATAGATTTTGAATCTTTGAAGCTTGTTTTACATATATGTATTAATAATTTTTTTATTTTATCAAGTGTATTAAAAGTTGCCATTAAAGAATATTGATGGAAGCTTATAAAATTAAGTGAAATTAATGTGTATGGTTTTGGATGGAAAATGATTAGGAGATGGTTTTCTAACTTGTTAGAAGTATAAAGCCAAAACAAAAATAGTTAGATAATGTTATAGTAAGTTTCGGCCAAAGTGAAGAGGAGGAAGAAAATCTTGGTCACTTTGTTTAAAATTATGTCAAATGATAGCTTTTGAAGCGACGAGTATTCTGGTGAAAACGGAATAAAAGATGGTTAATCGAGTTGAAAGTTATATGAATTTTGGATTTGGAAACTTAAGTTGTCAACTTGATAAACCATGTATATTCAAGATTGCCATTAATAGTTGATTTACTCTATCTAGCTATATTAATTTTATTTTTTTGAATTTTGAGTGATTTAATTAATATTAAAAAGATTATGTTTCGAATTGAAAACTATGATTACAATTATAAAATAGTAAATTCTTGATTTTAAGTTGAATTTGAATATTATCATTTCGAATGGTTGAACAAACACAAACATGAGTATGCTTGATTAAAAGTAAAAAGTTTATATTATGCAATATATTATTTGAATATGAAATAAATTTGAAATGAGAATGATATGAAATGGAAATGAAAGGGATTATAGAATTTTATTTTACCTCGTTACACAATACAAAAGTCAGACTAAATCGGATACAGTTGGAATATTGCTTCTTTTGAATCGATTATTTATATGCTTAAATTGACTGTTTTGTTCGAATACTGTTTCTTTTAAACCGATTGTTTATATGTTTAAATCAATTGTTACATAACACGTCTAATTTTAACTTGCTCCCCCCAAAATTAACATCTTGACTTCGCCATTAATCTCAAGATATTCGATTGGAAGAGTTAGTATCCAAATTAATTCATACTTTTATTTTGTGAAATATGTCATAATCAAATTAACCGAATTAACCTTAAACAAAACCTATACAAGACCCAAAACGATAGCAAAGCAGGAAAAATAGATTCATTATAACATATCATGCAACGAGCATGTCAAAAACCCCAACAAAAATGGGGTTAATAATTTACAAAAATAAAAAATTTAATATATAAAAATACACAAAATCAAAATTAATATATAATATTACAAATTATACGAAAGCTCAAGGATTTATTTATCAACGAATTTTCTAGGTTCTGTCTCCCGGGAGATATGTAATTTGGTGGGTTTTAGTTGTGTTGAGGACCTTGGTTTCTACTTGGGGTTACCGATCTTGCATAGCAGAGTCTCAGTAAACACATTTGAGTTTATTATTAATAAAGTTAGGAAAAAGCATACTGGTTGGCAAGTAAGTAAACTCTCGATGGCAGGCCGCATCACTCACTCTAGTTAGGTCAGTTCTTCTCATGATCCCTAACTATTTTATGTTTACAGTACGGATTCCTATTTCGGTGTGTAATGAAATAGAACGCCTAGCTCATAATTTTATTTAGGGTTCCACGTCTGAAGTGAGGAAGGCGTCTTTAATGTCTTGGTAAGATTGTTGTCACCCATTAAAGGAAGGTGGCTTGGGGTTGAGAAGTCTCGTGAACCAAAATAAGATTTTTCTTTTAAAATTGCAGTTCCGATTGTTGGCCAATTCTGATGCGTTATGGGTACAAATATTAAGGAAAAAATACAATGTGCAGGAGATCCCGCCTCAATATATTGCTCGTAATAATTGTTCTTATGTTTGGAGTTGACTTATGCAAGTATGGCAAGATGTTGTTGAGAATATCTATTGGTCTATTGGGGATGGACGTACTATGAACGTTTGGAATGACGTATGGATCCGCCAATATGAACCCCTAAAAGATATAATTGGGGGACCTGTTGACATCGACAACTCCTTGCATGTGTGTGATGTTGTCGCTGAGAATGGTGCGTGGGATTGGGATCATCTTCGGCATTTGGTTCCGAGGCATGTGGCTAGACATATTGCGGCTTTGACACCCCTGAGTGCTAGATCGGGGCCGGATCGTTTAGCTTGGAAATGGTCTTCACAAGCTACTTTCTCATCTGCCGATACCTATAAACATCTGTGTACCTCGGTTGCTGGTAATGTTGGTCCATGGAATGTCATTTGGAAAGCGCATGTGCCTCAAAGGGTGAGGGTGTTTTTTGTGGCTGTTGTGGCATGGCAAGCTCTTAACCAACTCTGTACGACGACGACATAGGACAAACAATGAATTTTGTCCATTGTGTTGTACTGGAACGGAAACGAGGATCCACATGATTCGGGATTGCTCCTTTTCTAGGAGGATTTGGAAATCCGTGGTTCCTGTGCATCATCAGGGGGTATTTTTCTCTTTACCATTTGAGGAGTGGTTTCTAGGGAATTTGCAAAATGAGAATAATCCGATGTTTTGGGATCTTGACTGGAAGTCAGTCTTTGGTATTTTGGGATGGTTACTGTGGAAACATAGAAACTTGTCAGTTTTTTTTTGGAAATCACAGGTACAATGCTTCCATTGTGGATATGGCGTGCGCTTGGGCTAGGAGCTATTCGAAATTGCTAGGAGTTAGCAACTATTAGTGTTGAGGAGAGCAACTTTAACGTGGGAAGCTCCAACTGAGAGATGGATCAAGTTAAACTGGGACGAGGCTATTTCTTTGCATCAATCGAATGCTGCTACTGGAGGCTTCGAGATTATAATGGGCAGTGGTTATGGGGTTATTCAATGAGCTTTGGCAAGGAGACTGTATTCAAAGTCGATGACCAAGCAATGCTAGAAGGTCTACCGTTAGCATGGGACAAAGGGTACTGTAAAATTGAAGTTGAATGTGACAATGAGTTATTAGTTGAAATTCTTTTATCGGGAGGAGGTGCTCACAGCGATTTATCTGAATTACGCCTATTGCATCTTTTTCTTCAACGTAAATGAGAGGTTCACATTGGAAGTATTCAACGAGACCAAAATGCTGTGGCTAACCACATGGCCAAATATGCTACAACAAGGGATTCTTTGCTTCATCTTTTCGCAACGCCACCAAGTTCGATTACTGTTTTAATAGTTAAAAAATCGTCATGACTCTAGATCATTTTAAATTATTGAAATATTATGTAATCGCCTAATGTTATTTTTCTCTACCAAAAAAATGAATTTTGTAGGTTTACTTGCATTGAATAAATTTTCAAGTCACCAGTGATGAATTTCAACATTTACATTCTTGTCTTTTTTATTCTAATTGTTATAATTTCATTAAAAACAAAAAATCAGTTACACCATAATAAATATCACATCATTTTTCCTTAATTAAGTTTTGAATACTTTCAAGTTTCAACATTAGAGTGAATCCTATCAGCATTGGCAGCACCAACCCCCACCGTCCTTTGCAACACCTAAAGTGAGAAAACCATATAAATTCTTATCATTATAGCGGTTTAATATTTCAAAAAATAATGCATTTTAATTTAATTGACATAGAAATGAAGATGGGATGAGTACTTTTTTCATAGTCAAAAAACAGTCGAGCAGCCTTCTTCAAACCCATAGTTCATTCTTTAAGTGATTCATAGACTTTATCCATAGGAAATTGAGTATGGTCATTTGAACTCGCATTGCCAATGCAGCTTCATCGTAGGCTAAAGCTGCAGACTCTTGATCAAAGGTTCCAAGCCAAACTCTAACACCATTTCTCGTTGAGTTCTTTATCTCAGCTGCATATTTCCCCATGGCCTCTTCCTAACTCCTCTGTAAAAACACAATTCCATTAATACTGAAATTTGACAAGTAAATAGACTAAATTTTAAAAAATAAAAGAATATGGACTAAATTCCAAAATTTTGAAACGTATAGAGACTTATGACAGAGTTTAATCTAAATTTTACTCAAAACCAGGTCCTCTGACCTTAGGTGTACACGAGAGTGACACATGTGCAGGTATGGGATTATTACCCATTCAATCCCTAAGTGTTTTAAATATAATATTTGAGCCTCAATTCTTTCTTATTTACATATTTTGCTATAAAATTTTATTTTTACTTTCGATTTGATCCTTAAACATTTTTTGAATTATTTTTTATTTTCTTTTTTTAAAATAATTAAGACTTTTATTTTTACCTTGCTTTCCTTTTTAAAAAAAAAATTATTGTTATTCTTTTTTCTCTTTTTTTTTTAATTTTAACCCTCTTTTGTTAACTTCTATTAATTTTTTTATCTACATTAATAGTTAAGTCGTATTTTTATATATTTATTTTACATGGTATATTTACTTAGTTAATATTCACGCATTTCATTTTAATCACTCGCTTTATTTTTTATTATTTTTTTGCATCCATGTATGTTTCTTTTTACAAATAAATGTATATTTGTTAATTTTTTTTTAAAAAATGGTATTTTGTTCCTAAAAAGTGAATCCATTTTGTTTTTTTAGAAAAGGAGGTAATGCTCTTTTATTTAGGGAATTCGAAAAGTGGCGTCCTAACGTGTTAAGTGCGACTTTCTTTCGAACCTAAATAATTGAATGTCCTATTTCAACAAAATGATCATTGTCTTACTCATAAATTACATGAATTTATCCATTTTTTGCAAAGTATTTTTACAAAATAAAATGTACATTGCTTTAAAAATATATAAATTGTTTTAGAAATAGATCAATATTGTTTATTTTAGGGAATTCGAAAAATAGTGCTCTAATGTATTGGATACAATTTTTCTTCAAACCTAAATAATCGAACGTCCTATTTCAAATTAAAATAGCTATTTTTTCACTTGTAAATTACTCAAGTTTATTTGTCTCTTTCACAAAACCTTTTAAAGAAAATATTTTTTTCGAGGCAATGTTCTTTTACTTTAGGGAATTCAAGAAATTGTGCCCCAACGTGTTAGTACAATTTTTTCTTAAAATCTAAGTAGTTGAACATCTTGTTTGAAATTTATAAATGTTCTTTCTTTTCGAAGAATAGAGAATGTTGTGTCCTAATGTCTTGGACATGGCTTCTTTTTTTCGATTTATTTGAAACCAAAGGGCATTTCTTCACAAAATTCGATTTCTTTTTAACATTAAGTGGATTTAAAGATCGCACCTTAACTTTTATTTAAGTTTTCAATTTTCAATAATCGAGATATTAAATAATTGATTAAGTATCAATTTTGAGCGTGTGAGGGTGTTAATCCTTCCTATGATTGTCGCAGCTTTTCCAAATGTGGTTGTACTCCTGTTATGAGTAAATGATATAGCAACTGAGAAGGATTTCGGGGGAAGCTAAAATCTCCAAAGAGCCTTCCAATTGATGCTATATGCATTGTTGGTGATTCTCACGTGACCTTGGTCTAGTAGAAAGTGATATACAGCTTTAATCGAGAATTGACCAGAAAAGTTGAATTTCCAAACGTTTCAGTAATTCTCAATCCATTTTCATATATTATGTGGTGAGTGTCCCACAGTTATGAGGCTAGTGTGCTCGTCGGTGGTTGTCTATGTAGCGCTAGATGGTTCCCAATGATAGATACCCTCTTCCCACTCCAAATTTGAATGTCCAATCCTTGGATGCATATATCCTGCCCTTTTTAGGATGCTTTTCCGAGTCCAGGAATCTGTAGAGCGTGCTTGGACTGATAGGAAGTCTTGGGTAGTGCAGTATTTATTGAGTAACATAGATTGTGGTAGGGAGTGGGGTTGTGTGAGGATACGTGAACCTTGTTTGCGGTGGAGGTTGTCATTCACGAGTGCAGTTCACGAGTGTTTTGGATTTTTTTCGAATGGTACATTATAATTCAAAATGAAGTTTGTTATATGATTTTTGAATATTATTTGAAAATATTTTAAAATTGTGTTCATAAATATTACTAATAAAATAAATTTTCAATTTTTTTAATTTTTTAATTATTTTAAATATAAAATATTTATTTTTATATCATAAAAATTAAATTGAATTATATATTAAATAAAAATAGAATTCGATTCGATTTCGAGTAACCACTAATTTTAAACTTGTATTCTATAAACTATTCAAGCATCTCGATTCAAGTCGGTTTTTTTATTTTGATTTTCTTACTCAACCCTAGTTGTGATGATTTTAGTTTTAGTTTTAATTTTACTATGTTTTTACTAAACCTGAATAGTACCTAGAGGCGAATCTAGAGGATTGGCAAGGGCTTACCCCTATAAAATGAAAAATTATCTATTTAACCCTTTTAAAATTTTAAAATTTAAAATTAATAAAAGTAAAATTTTATTTTGACCCCTTAAAAGTTATAAAAATTTGATTTAATCTTTTAAAAATTATAATGATATAAACTATTAAAAATTAAAATTTAATTTTCACCCCTACGAAAAATTTCTGAATTCGCATCTTATTGTTTTTCTGGGTAAAACATGATTTCAGTATAATCTCTTTCTATTTCAGAAAACAACAAAATAACGTTGAGATACACAGTAGTACAGATTGAACAGGGCTGTAAAATATAAGATCAATCATGGTGTTTACCTGCAAGGCGACCTCGATTGTCTAGACTATCTTGAGCTGAATTGTTGGGTCTTGGGCTTGGTGGTGTCGACGGATTCCTCTTTGAAGTTACTGAAGCAGGAGAAGTAGACACACTAAGGTTCTCAAAATTAGATAAACCTCTGGAAGCCTCAACCATGGGAATATTACTTGAGAAAATTGTAAGTCCTGGAATATCAACTAAGAAGCTTTGCCAATTAACTTGTATTTTCCTTACATTCGAAAGGAAACAGACTTATTATAGTGGGTTGGTGAAGCTCGAGCTTGACCAAATGATACGCGTCCAAGGGGTGAATCAGTGGTGGTGGTTGAAGTTGCAAGGTTAAAGAGTTTAGTGGAACATTGGATTGGACCGGATATTGCGTGGGATTGAGTGTCTGTGCAGTTGACAGACGACGAGGAGATGCCAGAAAATAATGAAAGCAAGCAATAATTGGCTGCTGATTTTTCATTTTCCGTCTTGGTTTCACATTGCAGCTGCAGAGTCGACGCCATTCAACCTATCTCTGTTTCTTCCATGAATAGATTGCATCATCATTTTGAGCCCTATAACAGCAACCATTTCCACCGCCATCCGCCACTGCCTTTGGTGAGGGGGAGGGCTGCACCACAGCCGTCGTCAGTTCCTCCACTGTGTTGACTTGTAGAGATAACACTATGTGTCACGATCACATGTGTTTTCTTTTAACATTGTTACATTTTGGGCCAGAAACAAACTTTTGAGATTACTTCTGACTACAAAATTCTTGCCAATTTGGAAATGAGTAAAGTATCAAAATAGTCCCTTTTATTTGCCTCAAATTACATTTTAGTCACTTATGTTTAAAATGTTACATTTTAGTCATTTACGTCATCTTTTTGTTACGAAATGGTCACTTTACCGTTAAGATCTGTTATCTCCCGAATGACAATCTGATGTGATAGTTAAAATGGGTTTAAAATGCCAATGTGGATGTCCGGCTGAGATGAGAAAAGTTAAAATTTTTCTTATGAAAATAGAATATAAAATTTGCCCTAAAATCCAAATCATTTATGTTGGACATCCCAAAATTTTGTATTTTATTTTCATAAAAAATTTAACTTTTTTCATCCCAACTGAATCATCACATTTACATTTAAAATGCATTTTCACTGCCACGTTGGATTGCCATTTGGGAGATAATAGATCTTACCGTTAGAGTAGCCATTTCGTAACAAAGGATAACATAAATGACTAAAACGTAACATTTCAAACATAAGTGACTAAAATGCAACCTGAGGCATACAAAAGTGACTATTTTGATAATTTACCCTTTGGAAATCAATGTATACTTCATTTACTAATAAAGCGTATTAAGAATTAAGGTAAAACTGGCCTAATGACAAAAGTATTAAGTAGGCATGATAGTTTGAGTTCAATTCCAAATAATCCAACCCCTACTCCCAATTATATTGAATCGGGCTGGGTTTAAGCATATTATTAACATAT
Source organism: Gossypioides kirkii (assembly GCA_005610355.1). Taxonomy (NCBI): domain Eukaryota; kingdom Viridiplantae; phylum Streptophyta; class Magnoliopsida; order Malvales; family Malvaceae; genus Gossypioides; species Gossypioides kirkii. Next base: position 43,622,948 of record CP032253.1, on the reverse strand, counting down.
TTTATATTTGCTCAAGCTCAACCTAGTTCAAAATATGTGTTAAAATTTTGTCCAAACTCACCTATATTTGTAAATAGATAATATAATTTCATTTTAGGCTTTTAAAAATATTTATATTTTTAATATAATATTCAAGAATTTTATATATTTTTTATTTGTTAAAATTTTATTTATAAAGAATTTAATATTTTTTAATGTTTATATTATAATATTATATACTAATATAAATATAATTTTTATGTGCGATAATTTTCGTAATATACAATGATGCACTAATATAATATATTACAAAAATTAGAAAATGGGTCGGGTCAAGCCGCCTAAGGCCTTAGATGTTTGAGCTTGAGCCTAATCCAATTTTAGATGAGCCTAATCCAATTTTAGACGAGCCTAATTTTTTTGCAAGCCTATTGTTCGAGTATAATATTTCTACCTAAATTTCTCAAATTTTGAGCAGGCCTTTGGATTTGAATGGATACTTCGATCCTTAAACAAATCTAATCATCCAATTATGATTATCCTTATTTTACCAGCCAATTATAAAAAAATTACAAACTAGTCACTAAAATAGTTTCTTTTATTTACATCATATTACATTTTAATCGTTGAGGGTTCGTATATTCTGTCATTCTATATAAAATGAAAGTTCGCATACTCTGTAGCTCGTATAGTATCTAAAGTTCACATACAGGTTCGCATGGATTACATACATGGGTTCGTCTAACATTTACTTAATGGTTCACATGGTATAACATAATCTTATACTTTTTACCTAGGGTTCATCAAACTAAATATGTATGGTTCACACACACACACACACATATATATAAGAGCTCGCGTATCCAATCCTATATGGTTTTACATATGGGTTCACTTATATTGATTTTTACTTTTTAATACAATAATTATACACAATGATTTTAAGTTAGATCCCACGCTTGATTTGAAAACACAAAAACTTTAGTTTTGGAGAGGAAATTGACGATTTACTTGGAGAGGAATGATTTTGAAAACTTTGAATCATTTTTCGTGAAAATTGATTTGTGCAGATAAAGCAAAATTTGAGAGCATTTTTCTTGAAAATTTATTAGTTACAAATTCTACGGTTGAACAAAATTGATTATTTATAAAACTCTTTTCCCTAATTGAAATAGGTTTTAAGAATTCACGTAGAGTTAAGATTATTTTAAGTTAAAGACTAAATTAAAAAAACAGTTTTTAGGTTGGGTTAATTTGAAAATTCGGCACTTTTAAGTAAAAAAAATAAGAAAATAATTTTTTTTTTGCTAAATGCACAAAGGGGTTTCAAACTTGAGACCTAAGAGTATGTAAAGCCTTACTACTAAACTAGTAGGCTCAACCTTAATAACTTCTTAACCCAAATAATTTTTAAGACATCCTAACTTTTTTTATCCTATGTTAACAAAAAAATCTTAAATTTTATCCCTATTTCTTCTACCCATTTTTTGATGTGACACTAGTATATTTATATTTTTAACAATTCATATACATTGTATTGTTGCAATATTTATACAAAATCATATAAATTTAATTATAAAGCATATATATTAATATAAAATAAACATTTAAAATTTTGAACATGTTTTAAGTAACACAATAGTCATTCAAGTCACATTTAGATAAACATTTGTTTATACTCATAACATATTACGATTGAACTCAAAAGATTTTAATTTATAATGTATATATAGCATAAATCTTAAAATGATACATGATTTTTTATTTAATGTGCAATTCGACACATGGATTTTGATTTGGTGTAATTATATATATATATATAACTTTGATTGTAGTTCAAATGTATAAATGAAACTTTAATTTTTACTTAATTGTACATATTTAAGAAAATAAATACATCAATTTACTTATATGTTAGATAAATATAACAATGTGTATGTAATGTGTAAACATAAAACGGTTCTATAATGATAATTGCGTAAACGATTTGTAAAATTGAATCAAATGAAAATCTCATATATAAAAATGCACGAAATCAAAATTTATAAATGATAATGCATATTTGTTCAAAGTTTATGTATAGTTTTAATATTTATTCTATATATTGGTGGTAAAGTTTAGTTAACTATAAATAAATTTATAATTATATTGAGATGAAAATTAAATCTTTTGAATTGAAATGGCTTAAATTAATTTATTAATTTTGAAAAATCAAAATATATTTTTTCCATTTTAACAAAAAAAACCCTTGGGATCCTTTTTTCTTTGTCACCCTTTCGAAGTTAAACCAAAAAATAATGATTTCCAAATTAACGATAATTTTAGTTCAAAACATGAAGAAGAATATACATTTTATTAATCTATACTAACTAAATTAATGGCAATCACATATTGCAACTTCATCTTCTTTCATTTAGCAACTTTATTCAATAATATAAACTTTGTAATTATGATATAAAAATAAAATTGTAAAAAATAATTTAATGATTAAATATGTAATTTGTTCTTTGGGATATGAGGAGATATATTTTTGAAATTTTCGAAATATACAACTTAAATAAAATGATGAAAGTTTAAGTATCAAGTTAAAAACTACATGCTAAATTACAAAGTTTAAATATAATAAGCTTACTTGCAAATGTTCAAGGAATTATTTTCCATTGATGCCACCCATCACTTTTCCTTGAACGTGGAATTAGACACCGAAGTATCTCTTCTGGAGGTTCAACCTAAATAATAAACATATATAAATTTTTTAGTTTTAGGCTTTATGACATACTAAGAAAAAACTTTATTTCTTTTAATTATGAAACAAATATAAAAATTAGCATTTACCTCAGATAGCACACAGTCAATATGTGAAACATAGTTGCATTCTTTGCAATAATAAATGTCATGCTCTGGATTTCTTTTTGTTTCACATGTATCACAATAGTATTCTTCAGAATCATCTTCTGTCACCAAAGTTGTGAGTACAAGTGGATGCAAATGACGTTTGTGCTTGACGATAGATGGTAGTGAAATGCATTCAAGATGTATGTAAAACCTACAATTGAGACAGCTAAACAACGTGTTCTTACAAGCTTGATCACATGCATTACACTGGGGAGATTTATCACCGAAAAAGCCTTTCCCCAAATGTAAAAGATGGTGATCGACGTGGCAACTATGTTTTATCTCACGAAATTGATACTTACTTAGCGCACGAATAGTGTATTGGCAACTATGTTTTATGTGTAAACATAAAACGGTTCTATAATGATAATTGCGTAAACGATATGTGAAATTGAATCAAATGAAAATCTCATATATAAAAATGCACGAAATCAAAATTTATAAATGATAATGCATATTTGTTCAAAGTTTATGTATAGTTTTAATATTTATTCTATATATTGGTGGTAAAGTTTAGTTAACTATAAATAAATTTATAATTATATTGAGATGAAAACTAAATCTTTTGAATTGAAATGGCCTAAATTAAATTATTAATTTTGAAAAATCAAAATATATTTTTCCTTTTTAACAAAAAAAACCCTTGGGATCCTTTTTTCTTTGTCACCCTTTCGAAGTTAAACCAAAAAATAATGATTTCCAAATTAACGATAATTTTAGTTCAAAACATGAAGAAGAATATACATTTTATTAATCTATACTAACTAAATTAATGGCAATCACATATTGCAACTTCATCTTCTTTCATTTAGCAACTTTATCAATAATATAAACTTTGTAATTATGATATAAAAATAAAATTGTAAAAAATAATTTAATGATTAAATATGTAATTTGTTCTTTGGGATAGGAGGAGATATATTTTTGAAATTTTTGAAATATACAACTTAAATAAAATGATGAAAGTTTAAGTACCAGTTAAAAATTACATGCCCAATTACAAAGTTTAAATATAATAAGCTTACTTGGAAATTTTCAAGGAATTATTTTTCATTGATGCCACCCATCACTTTTCCTTGGATGTGGAATTAGACACCGAAGTATCTCTTTTGGAAGTTCAACCTAAATAATAAATATATATAAATTTTTTAGTTTTAGGCCTTATGACATATTAAGAAAAAACTTTATTTCTTTTAATTATGAAACAAATGTAAAAATTAGCATTTACTTCAGATAGCACACAGTCAATGTGAAACATAGTAGCATTCTTTGCAATAATAAATGTCATGCTCTGGACTTCTTTTTGTTTCACATGTATCACAATAGTATTCTTCAGAATCATCTTCTGTCACCAAAATTGTGAGTACAAGTGGATGCAAATGACGTTTGTGCTTGACGATAGATGGTAGTGAAATGCATTCAAGATGTATGTAAAACCTACAATTGAGGCAGTTGAACAACGTGTTCTTACAAGCTTGATCACATGCATTACACTAGGGAGATTTATCACCGAAAAATCCTTTTCCCAAATGTAGAAGATGGTGATTGGCGTGGCAATTATGTATTATCTTGCGAAATTGATACTTAGCGCACGAATAGTGCATTAAGAAATCGCATGGAATACAACCAAACAGAAAGTCCTCAACAACTTCATGGCAAGCATTGCATTTATCTTTCATACTGGAGTCTATTGGAATTATGGTAAGAGGATGTTGTGGGTGGAGCTGGCTTTGAACTTCCATCAGCATGTTCTCAAGACAAGATCCATGCAAAAAGAATTTTGAACAATAAGTGCAAGCATATATTATACCGCAAAGGCATTGTCTGCATGTCATACAAGTTGAATCAAAGTTTGGCTCTGTTTGTAAAATGCTGATCTTGCACTATGTAATTAGATGGGGGTGACTAAAATGGTTGACTATGGTTTTGATATTCTTTGCTTTTGGGGTTTCATCTTTTGAAGTAGCACATCTGCTGTCGATGTTGAATGAACAAAGTTTACAACTATAACGAGAACCAATGCATAGTTCTTCACATCCATCACACACAAATATTGTTTCCTCATCATCATTTGGTATCAATGGGTGAGGATGAAATGAAACTCTTAGTATCTAACAAAAAAGAAATTGTTAGAGATAAGGATAATTTATTGTTTCTCTAGTTTCATTTTGAAATTTTTAAATATATTATTTCAATTGTAAACATTGTTTGTGATATCATTAGAGTATTAGCAATCTTTAAGAAATGTAACAATAAATTATTACATAGATACTAACCATCTCCAATCCCAAACTTCCATCATCAATATTCTCTTCTCTTCCATTCTTCGAGGATCTAAAAGCATCTCTTCTGGAGGCTCAAGTACCTAAGCACAAATGTTTAGTTTTATAATTGTACCAAATAGAACAAAATCATTGTAATAAATTTAATATAGTTAATACCATTGATTCGCCGTAGTTTGAAACTTACTAATTATATGTCCCTTTTTTCGTTATGCACATTTCTATTGTGAGTTAAAAAAATTACTATTTTAATTACTATGGTTGTCTTACCTCGAAAAGGACACAATCAATATGTGCAATTATTCTGCTTAATTAGGAATAAGCAATTTAACATTAAGAAAAAGGAATTGTTGTTTCGCATAAAGTGGTACCTCTCTTGCATTTTAATAAAAGCATAAAGTTATTCTTCCAACCTTCACTCAAAGTAATTAAAATAATATTTATACATATCATATTATAATGGTTTTTGCCAAATTGATTGAGCTGGTGAAATTACAAAAATATATACAATAAAATTATATGTTATTTGAATTTTCAAAAAAAAATTAATTAATATTTATATATATTTTTTGTATGCGATTGAGTTCTAAACATTAAAATTTCAATCAATTAAGTTCTTTGAATGATAAAATTAATGATAAACCGTTATAAAGTAATGACAATTTTTTTTGGGTTGATTCTACTACATGGCACATTAAAATTGTTCCATGAGACAAAAACATGTATTTTATTTTTAAAATCAATACGAAATTATAGAAATTTTTATAAAATTTTAAAAATATATTTATATAATATATATATATAAAAGTTCTAAAAATAAATTTATAGAAAATTAGTATAAATGACAAAATTATATAAATTATAAAAATATAAAAGAATTGAAGAAATTAAAAATTTGCAAAAAATTTAATTTAATTAATTGAAGTATTAAAAATACTAAAAAATCTATCATAAATATATATATATAAATGCAAAAAAATATAGAAAATTATAAATTTAAAATATATGACAAATATTATATAAATTATAAAAGTTATTAAAAATTGTAAAAAAATATTTAAAATGTTAAAATAATGAAAATTTTAAAATTATATATAAATAAAATATAGAAATTATTGAAAACATTCTTTGAAATATAGAAAAGTGCAAAAAATTATAAAATATAGAAGATTACAAATTGTAATTACAAATTATTCAAAATTAATATAAAATTAAAAGAAATTATATAAAATTATATAAAATTAAAAATATAAAAATATAATAAAATATTTACAATATTATATACAACATTCAATGTCACTTACCTTAATTTACATCTCAAAACGTTCTATTGTTATCGACGATTGACAATGAAAGGTGCAAACTTTGGAGATGTCCGCGGTGAACAAGCACGATAGATAATATATATATGGTTAAGGACTGACAGGGCCCCGCCCCCTAAATGGAATAGGCCCCTTTAAAATTCATATTAATAAAATTAAAATTATACTTTGATCTTCTTAAAAATAATAAAATTTTGATTTAATCATTTAAAAATTATAAAGATATAGATATTTAAAGGGATAAATACCAAATCTATTCATGAACTATAGTTTAATATGCAATTGTATACATAAACTTTAATTTTGTGCAATTTTATACATGAAATTTCGATTTGATGTAATTCTTGTAAATTATTAACACAATTATTGATATAATATTATTTTATGTTTATATATTGAATACATAAATTATTATATTTATCCAATCTAAAAATAATTGATGTATTTATTTCTTTAAATGTGTATGATTAAATCAAAATTAAAGTTTCATGTATACATTTGAACCACAATTAGAGTTTCACATGCATAATTGCATCAAATTAAAGTTCATGTATATAGTTGTACATTAAACCAAAGTTTATGTATAATTTTGAGATTTATCCCATATTTAAATGATGAAATTACATTTTTACTATCATTAAAATTGTAAGTTGAAATTGTTGATTGGTGAAATATTTTTTGTTTTTTTATATATGATCTATTTTTCCTTTAATGAAAAGGTTGTACGACTGCTTTCAATTTAATTTTGGAATCCCCAAACAGCCAAAATCATGCTTCAAAAGATTGACTTCAAATATTCTTTTCTTTCTAATTTTTTTACAAGCTTGAGGAATAATTTAAGTTTAAACCTATATATAATATAATGTACAAGAAATTAAAATATATTGTAATTTAAAATCAGGTTATAACAATACACAAAAAACTCCAAATGGAGGTCAAGATTGTAACAATTTGGTTTTTAGTAGTGTTGAAAACAATTATTTTGGAATCACAATTCTGACAAATCGAGTCATAAATATTAATTATTTAATATTTGTGAGGTTATTAGTAGTGTATTAAAGTTTGGTTAATAGATTTTATCGTTTAGATAATTAATTAAGTAAAAATGATTAAATCATAAAAAATGCAAAAGTAGAGTTGTTTAATTAGAAGGACCAAATAAGTGAATTAGCCAAAAGTGGTTAAGTGAGTGGAATGTTATGACATTTAAGTGAAAATAGGTAAGATTAATTAAGGTTAAAATGATTAATTAAGTTAATTATAAAAGTTTGGAAATTTACAAATTTGTTATTGTTATATAAGTAAAAATTTAAAGAAAGAAAATACATTTTTCTTATTTCTTTCTTCTTCAAGAAACTAAAGAGAAGAAACCTAGGGTTTCCATTGTTGAAACTTTAAAGTTTTGATTGGGTAAGTAAACATTGATCGTTTTTAGTCATTTTTACGTTTTTGAGTCCATATTAGCTTAATCTAGCAAATCCAAAGACTAATTTGTGTGTAACACCTTAAACCTGGCCTAGAAGAAACATCTATGTCAAGAACGTCATAGAATTTAGAACAGAACACAGTATAAACAAGTGTATGTTTATATCTTAAATAGAGTAGCAACATGTCCAACACAAAGTTTAAAGCATTAAGTTTGAAATTCTATAATCAAGTTCCTAGCAAAACATAAGATAGTCCTACGAGTCCTAAAATGACCGAGCTCTCCGTCCGCTGGTCGTCAAGTCTAGGAAGACCTTGAAACAACATAAAGATAGTCAGTAACTAATATGTTGATAAGGTTCACAAACCTAAGTACACCATTCATGGGAACAGTTATTGTAGCTCAATAATATTTAGTAGTGCTTACAATGTCACTACTACTACTTAGTAGAGTATTGCGATATTTATAGTGTTATCGCCAGTCCAATATAGCATTGCAGTGTTTACAGTGTCACTACCAGTTCAGTATACCATTGCGATGTTTACAGTGTCACTATCAGTTTGGTATGACATCGCAGTGTTAACTGTGTCACTACCAGTTTAGTATGCCATTACAATGTTTACAATGTCACTGCGAGTTCAGTATTCTTCTAAGGTGGAAGGTTCCTCATATCAGTTCAGTCATTACCCAGTGTCATACTCAGATTCATGTAATAAACACATTTAACAGTCCACTAAAATTAGATTTGATCATGCAAGCCCTACGGGTAGCCTACGGTCTCACGATGCCAAGTTTATGCTTAAAACTATATTGCACACGGCTTGACACACGACCATGTACACCCTTGTTTGTGACACATAGGCTAGGAATAGACAAAATAGCAAGTACACACGGTCTATCACATGGTCGTAGGTCCAGCCCGTGAATCCCCTGTATGTTATTTTACAAGATAGTATGCACACACGGTCTGGCACACGATCATGGGCGTAGCCTCTATGTCTCCTATAGCTTGTTTGCATAACACACAACCTGGACAAACGCCCATGTGCCAACCCGTGTGCCTTCGAATAGCAATAAAACTAATAAGAATGATAGAAATCACTAAACATAACAAAGGAGTTTCGACACCCTACCTTATCTGAAGTGACTACGAAGCGTTCCCACACTCTCGAAGCCGCTTGATGACAATACTAAACCCGAACTACAATGTTCCGAAAGGATCACCGCTACTATCCAGCCTAACACAACCAATTACGCACTTAAAAAATAAGTTCTACATTTTCCACAGTAATGTATTCAACTAAAGATAAAATTACAACAACCATAGAAATCCTTTCATGAACTTACAATTCACACCATGAATGAAAATAATGAACTTTACGATTGTACAGTCTACGTTCGCAACAATTTGACGAAAATATTTTAAAGATTGGAAAGCAATCCTCAAGTTCCACAACAATCAAAACCAAAAATAAAAATAAAAGAAGAAAGGACAGTATCGAAAACTAACTATCCAGGAAGAAAACTTTCAATTTAACTTGAACTCAACTTAATGGAAAAGTGCAAAAATAAATGCACACACATACGTACGTGCCGCGATTTGAACACATGACCAAAAGGCAAACAAACAGACAGATACATGACCATTGAGCCATTAGGCTCATCGTTGAAATTAAAACGCGCAAAAATCAATTTAAGTCACAGGTTCATCAATCAAGGTTCAGAAAAGAAAAATCTAAAACTCTTCAAAATATGCGACTCAAACACGAGATCTCAAGCAACAATTAAAGCACTTAACCACAGAAATAGAGAAATTTTCAATGGCACACTTCACATACCAAGCTAGAAATTTTGAGGCACTATAACTCTCTACCCCTAAAAGAAATTTCATCCTCAAAATTTACTTGAAGGAAATAAATGCGGATATTACTGACAAATCAAATCCTTTGGCTCCCAAGTGGCTTCCTTAATCATGTGGTTTCGCTAAAAAACCTTAACAAAGGTACAATTTTCCTTCGTAAAACCTTTATGTCTCACTTGATAATCTAAACATATTCTTCCTCAAAAGTCAGATCAGGGCGTACCTCGATCTCCTTCACCAGAACAACATGGGAGGGATCAAAACGATATCGTCTCAACATAGAGACATGGAATACGTCATGGATTCAGTCGAGCTTAGGGTACAACTTAAGCTGGTACGCCATCGGACCAATCCATTTCAGAATCCAATAAGGTCCAATGAACCTTGGGCTTAGTTTATCCTTTCGCCCAAACTAGAGAACCTTCTTCCACAGTGATACCTTCAGAAATACTTGATCACCAACCGAGTATTCAATGTTTTTCCGTTTTAAGTCTGCATATGACTTTTATCGATCTAAAGTTGCTTTTAACCGACCTCGAATCAATCTAACTATGTTCTCAGTCTCAGGCAATAACTCGAGACCTAATACCCATCTTTTACCAAATTCAGTCCAACACAAGGGAGTTCGACACTTACGACCATACAAAGCTTCATAATGGGCCATTTTAATTCTAGATTAAAAACTATTATAGTAAGCAAACTCGGCCAATGGTAGATGATCCTCTCAACTGCCCTTAAAGTCGATTACACAACTCCAAAGCATATCCTTCAAAATTTTAATAACTTGCATCGACTGCCAATCTGTCTGGGGATGGTACGCTATACTAAAGTTCAATTGCATACCCAGCGCTTCATGTAGCTTTTTCCAAAATCATGAAGTGAATCATGAATCCTGATAAAAAATGATTGAAACAGGAACTCCGTGCAACCTCACAATCTCCGACATATAAAGCTTAGCAAGCTTTTGAAGAGAGTAATTAGTTCAAATCAGTAGGAAATGAGCGAACTTAGTTAACCGATCAACTATAACCCACACCGAGTCTTTCTTAGAAGGTGTTAAGGATAACTCACTAACGAAGTCCATCGTCACCCGTTCCCACTTCCACTTGGGAATCTTAATCTATTACATCAACCTTGAGGGTAACTGATGTTTGGCCTTCACTTTCTGACAAGTTAGGTAGTGCGAAACAAAGGCAGTTACCTCCCGTTTCAACCAAGGCCACTAGTAAATTCTTGTAAGTCTCGATACATCTTGTTTCCACTAGGATGCATGAAAAACTAACTATTATGTGCTTCCTATAATATTGACAACCTCAATTATGCATCCTTAGGCATACAAACACAACCCCTAAAACAAAGGATCCCATCACTATTCAACCTAAACACAATCTCATTGTCTGTGTTAACCCCACTAAGATGCTGAACCAAAGATTCATTTGTAATTGTTTTGCTCGGATTTGATCAATCCAAGTTGGTATTAGCTGAACCTCAACTAACAAACTGCCATCATCATGCAACCTCAATCGAGCAAACATTGCTTGTAAATCAGTCATCGCTTAATGACTAAGAGCGTTGGTTACAATATTAGCCTTACCAGGGTGATATTCCATTGTATAGTCGTAATCTTTGAGCAGCTCTATCCACTTGTGTTGCCTCATATTCAAATCCTTCTGAGTTAACAAATACTTGAGACTCTTGTGATCGATGTAGATTACACACTTCTCACCATACAAGTAATGTCTTCAGATTTTCAACGCAAACACCATTACAGCTAACTCAAAATCATGAGTAGGGTAGTTATTCTCATGGGTCTTAAGCTACCGAGATGCGTACGCCAGCATTTTACCATCCTACATTAGAACACAACCTAAACCAATATGTGACGCGTCGCTATAGACTACAAACTCCTTACTCGATTTTGGCTGAACCAACACTAGAGCTTGTGTTAATACAAACTTGAACTTTTTGAAGTTGGATTGGTGCTCCTCCGCCCACTGGAAGGAAACACCTTTATTTAGGAGCTTAGTCAAGGGTAAAGATATGAGAGAGAATCCCTCGATGAACCTTCGATAATAACTCGTTAACCCGAGAAAACTCCGAAGTTCAAAGACATTCTTTGGTTGTTTCCACTCAACCACAGCTTCAATCTTCTTGGGATCAACTCGGATTCCTTCGGCAGTAATTACATGCCCTAAAAAGGAAACTTTGGATAACCAGAACTCACACTTGCTAAACTTTGTGTAGAATTGCTTCTCACGAAGAGTCTGTAGTACAATTTGTAGATGCTCGTCATGCTCAGTTTCCATTTTAGAGTACATCAGGATATCGTCAATGAAGATTACCATAAATCGATCTAAGTACAATTGAAAGACGCGGTTCATCAAGTCCATGAACACCACTGGTGCATTTGTTAGGCCGAATGGCATAACCAGAAATTCATAATGTCCATATTGGGTCCTGAAGGTTATCTTGTGCACATCTTCATCCTTAACCTTAAGCTGATGATAACCAAATCGAAGGTCTATCTTTGAGCACACCGAAGCCCCGCAAAATTGATCGAACAAATCATCAATTCTCGATAGAGGATACTTGTTCTTAATGGTCAACTTATTCAACTGATGGTAGTCAGTGCACATTCTCATTGTTCTGTCCTTTTCTTAACAAACAGTATCGGTGCTCCTCACGAAGACACGCTCTATCGAATCCCTCGGTCAAGAAGTTCGTACAACTGAGCCTTCAATTCAACAAGTTCTTTTGTTGTCACTCGGTAAGGAGCAATGGACACTAGTGCAGTACCTGACAATAAGTCGATACCAAACTCAACCTCTCGGGTTGGTAATATACCTGGTAGCTCCTCAAAAAATACATCTGGAAAATCCCTAACGATTCAAATGTCGTTAACAGCTAACTTGAGAAGTACAGTATCAGCAATAAATGCAAGATACGCCTCACAACCTTTCCTTACTAGTTTCTCAGTCGTAAGAGCGAAGATTACATTGGGTAGGTAATCTCAACGCTCACTAATCACCATAATCTCCTTATTCATTTCTGTTCTCAGAATGACCCTCTTTGATGTATAATCCAAACTGACCCTGTGCTCTACTAACCAGTCCACACCTAGAATCAAGTCAAACTCCCTAAATAGAAGCTCTATCAAATTAGTTGGGAACTTAAATCCTTAAACTCTAACGGTACTTGTTTGAATACCTAGTCAACTTGAACGGATTGGCCCAACAGACTAATCACAGAAATGACGCTAGCAGTATACCCAGTCAATACATGCAGTTTCACAGATACAGTACTAGCAATATAGGAATGAGTTAAGCCAATATCAATTAAAGCATAGTAAAGTATAGTATGAATATAAAACGTACCCACAATCACATCAGTGTTATCCTTGTCTTCGCAATGTTGAGTTGCATAGACAAAAGCAAGCTGCCGAGCCTCAGTCTGAATCGCACCCCTATCTGGTGCTCCTCTACCTTGACCAGCACTACTACCAACTCTACTAAAGCCACAACCCCTAGTCGGTTGCGACATCACTCTTAGAGATCGTATAGTACTCACAATTGTAATCGATACCGGAGTTGGCATCTGATCAGATCATTGAGGACACTTTCGCACCTTATGCTCTAACGAGCCACATCGATGACATGCTCTCATCTTCCTCTAGCACACGTCCGAATGGCATCTCCCACAATAATTGCAGCTCGGCACTGTTATGGAACCAACGAATGCCTAAACAGGTCCCTCAAACCTTTCCTGTTTCTTGGGGCATGCATGTAACAGCCCTTTTTTAGTGATATCGAAAACAGTGATTACAGGATCACAAATTCGATGAGAAATTTTTATAAATGAGTGATTAAATTAAATTAGTAAAAAAATAATAATTTTATTTGGAATTTTGAATTGAAGGATTTTAATTATAAAATTAAAATTTTATATAAGTGGTTTGGTTCCAAGGTTATGTGGCTTTAGTAAATGAGTTATCGGGACCTCGTTTATGATGTTAAGGGCCATAAATATTTTTATTAAATATTTATAGATTCTTATTATATGTAAATTGAAGTTTGGCTGGGTAATTTTGATGATTAATTGTTTAATTAAGGAAAAAGGAGTAAATTGTAAAATAGATAAAAGTTAATTGCTATTGAATAAAATAAAAGGGACCAAAGTGGTAATTATACCATGGTAAAAAAGTCCAAGCGGTGGAGGATATGATTATCTGCCACTAACTTTTGGGTTATTTATTTATTTAGTCCTTTTTAGTTTAAGGCTAATTTGTAAATAAATGGATTTAATTGGAATTCAATTATAATTGAAGGATCAAATAGATAAATTAACCTATAATATTTTAGTGAATGAGTTATTATGAGTTAAATTGATCATGATTATAATTAATTAAGTCTAAATAAGTGATTAATTAAACTGATCATGAAAGACTAAATATTTACAAAATTGCCATTAGGTATAAAAATGAAATTAAGGAAGAAAAATCACATTTTTCTTCTAATTTCTTCTTCTTCTTCTTCATGGCTAAGACAAGAAAACCTAGGGTTTTCCATTGATGAACTTTGAGCTTTGATTTGGTAAGCAAACCTTAATTATTTTTAGTAATTTTCATGTTTTTGAGTCTATATTAGCTTGATCTAGCTAATCTAGGGACTAATTTCCGAATTTGTTAAATGTTGTGGATTTACCATTTTGAATATTCTTGTCTTTGAAATTTTTTGATAGCTTTGGATGCTTGATGATTAGGTTGGATCTTTTTGTCAAGTGATTTTTGATTTTAAGACTAAAATGTTAAAAGATGAAATTAGGTGTAGTTTAGGTGAAATAAATGGATTGTAGGGACTTTTATGAGATTATGGTATATTCGGCTGGTATGAGTTGAGGAGGAAATGAGTATTTTGAATGTTTTGTGTTAAAAGGACTAGAGTGAATAAAAGGAAAGTATTAGGGGTAAAATCATAATTTTCTCGAAAAGGACCAAATTGTTAAATGATTTGATTATGTGTTTTTAATGTGAAATTTGAATGAATTGTTGATTTAGATTACAATCGTACCACAGATCACGAAAAAGAGAAATTAACGGAATAGTCCCTAAAGTTTAGACAAACTGCAATTTCATCCGGTAAGTTCGTAGTGATAGTTATATATATACATTGCTTATTTCTTGTTTTTCACTATTGTTACAGCAAATGGAGAAAGGTTAACATTCGTGATAATGGAAAGGCAAAGAAAGAAAGAAACGAAATGCAGCAGCTTCAGACGATTATCTGAATTGAAGCGCTAGGATCCTGCATAAGTTGCAGTATCCTAACAGCTTGTGTGAGCAACATTGCAAGTTAATAGATTCTGAATAAATAATGAATTATGGATTCCTCCGATGGCTGAGTCTTCGCATATGTTGCGGATTCTCATCAACTTGTGTGAGTAGCATCGAGAGTGAGAAATTCTGGAACGTATCGATGACTGAGTCTTCGCATATGTTACGGGTTCTCATCAGCTTGTGTGAGCAGCATCGTATACTGATTAAAACTCTGTCTAGGCTCGTAAGAGCTAATCATTCTGGGCTCGTGTTGGCTAAATGTCGTCTGTGCTCATAATGAGTTAAAGTCTGGAGGACTGAAGAGATTTAGTTTCGTTATTATACAAATGATTATAAATACATACTCGTTATCATCTTTTAACTGATTTGTTTATTCTATGAGAAATATGATAATCGTGAACTTATTAAGCTTAGTAAACTTACTCATGAATCTATCGTTGTTTTGTAGATACGTTTTGCTATTTGATGATCAGATCATCTCGAGGAAATTGCACTATTACGGATCTTGTATGATAGATCTTACATCACTTGGTCTTATGGCATGTACTAGGATGATATTAACTTGAGATTTAACTAAAAGATGTTGAAATCCTTCTATTTCGATTTTGTAAATGATATGAAGTATGACTTAGATGCTCAGGCTTATAGTGCTTGTAAGACTTAGAAGTTATGTATGTTATGTGATGTTTTAATGCATAATTTATACTGTTGTGTTTGAGATATTTGTTTGAGTATATTATTACTTGTATCTTGGCATTACTCTTGAGATCCTACATACTTGTTTCGGTAGAACTTATGTTTGTATCGATAGAAGTGTAGGGTAGGAAAGAGGTTGTTCTCTGACTTGGGTTGTATCAGTAGTTTAGATGTAAGTATCGGTAGTTTATGGTACTGATGTATCGGTAGTAAGAAAGGTTGTATTGATAGAAGTTGCAAGATAAGGATTTTCGCTCTCTAGAGTTTTTGGTATCTGTAGTTGCATGAATTATTTCGGTAGTTGTGTCACATGTATCGGTAGAATCATCTCGAGTATCGATAGAACTTTGTAATATTTTTGAATTACTTTCTAACTTGACAACTACCGGTACATGATCATCAGGTACCAATAGAAGTGTCCGAAAATCATAGAAATGACCCTTTTGCCCTTGTTTAGTTGTGATTTAAATTGATTGATGATTTATGATATGTTAAGTGCACATCTTTATTAAAATAATATTGATTGAAATGAAAATAAAAGACGAACATTGATAAATGAACAGTGGAACACCAAGACCCTAATCAGTGATAATTTTCGGGTTTTAGGTGTTACAGTGCAACATTACCAATAGATGTAACCTCTCTCTTGATCTTACCCTGAGCTTTCTCCTACTCTTTCCTGCGCACACTGTGCTTAACCTCCTCGATAGCCTTTACCTTATCCATTAACACAGCAAAAACTTGCTCCCTCTAGGAAGCTATCAGTACTCTCAGCTCATACCGTAATCCTTCTTCAAATCTCGCACACTTATTTAGTAGCAATTGCTGCTCGAGCATACTTGTTCTTCCTCAGAAACTCAACTTCGTATTCAACTATAGGCCGCTCACCCTGTTCCAAACTCATAAATTCCCTACAGTGAGCCTCGATATAACTGGCTTTAACATACTTGTTTTAGAAGGCATTCTTAAAATGCAATTTTACAATTTTAATACTTATATCTTTATAATTTTTAAAGAATTAAATCAAAATTTTATCATTTTAAGAGGAGCAAAATGAATTTTATCTTTTACTAAATTAAAATCTTATAAAAAAAATTCAAAGATGAAAATTAAACAGTATTATAGCCTATAAGTTAATAATGTAACAAATTAAAATAGTATAACTTATTAAGCAATCGTTGTCAAACAAAAAGAATTACTTAATCAAAGAAAACCAAAATGGAAATAACATTTAGAGTCGTTCATCCTCTTTATTCTAACAGTTGTATATCGATTCCATCATAAAAGATGATGTGAAATAGAGATATAAAAATGTAAGGACAAGTAAATTAGCAATACTCGAAAACCATTAGATGCATCACTATAATTAATTGCTAATAACGTCATTCTAACCTATTATTGTCAGATTGCGCTAATAATTAAAGAGAAGAGGTTGTATGAAACTATGATTTCACATTATTCCTATCTTTTTTAATAAGAGAATGACAAATCAAATTTTTCCTCCTGATTTTAACATTTTTAGTTGAATTTGAATTTTGTTAGGAGTAAAAAGCAAAAAATTAGGAAGAAAAATCTGATTGGTCATTCTTTTATTGAAAAGGGATAGAGATGACGTGAAATCACAGTTTCATACAATCTTTTCTCATAATTAAATGTAAATAAAAAATATTTAACGTAGAAAAAATAGAAAATAAGAATAGGTTTTTGTGAAAACTAGGTTTTTTTATTGGTGAAAATATTCTCCAATGAATTTTAGTTTTCTCTTAAGTAGGACTGTAAATGAATCGAGCTTGAACGAATAAATCTCTATTCATGTTCGTTTGTTTATTTTTGAAGTTGTTCATGTTCGGTTCATGTTCGTTAAGAATTTTAGATTTTTTGTTCATGTTCATTTATTTAAAATTATATGTGTTCATGTTCGTTTGTTTAATGTTCACGAACATTAAATGAACATGTTCATGAATATATAATTGAACATGTTCACGAAAAATGTTAATGAATAATAAACAAACAAACAATAAATAAATACATAAAATTTTGTAAGATATTATTTTAATATTTTAATAAGAAAATATCATTAATAAATAAACGAGTCATAAACGAGCCAATAAACGAGCTTTTAAACGAGATTGTTCATGAACATAAACAAACCGAACACATCTTTATTCGTGTTTGTTCATTTATTAAACAAACATAAAAATTTTGTTCATACTCGTTTATTTAACTTAAAAAATGAACAAAAACGAATATTATACAAACGGTTCACGAATAGTTCATCAAACGTTCTCTTCATTTACATCCCTATTAAGAAAAGAATAAAATATATTAAATTATTTTTATATACTACTCTTATTTATGTATACTTGTTGAGTAATTTTCCGTCGTGTCTCATTGAAGGGGACAATAGAGTATTTATACATGTTGTTATTGTTCATGGACTTAACTTCACAATTCACGGAACTGACATTCTGAGCGGGCTCGGTCATGCTGGACATGTGTACTGTTTTGAGCTGCCTGCTGGACTTCGTAGCCTCCACTTGCGAATTCCTTGGGTATACGCGAATTGAGAACGCGGACACCCCTTCCGAGCTCCCCTTGCCATGTGCAAGCTGAAACCGTGAGCTCCCCTTGCTGGCTTCTCGCTGTAAAACTTGCACGCATTCATCTGGTAGGGCCTAACCAGATTGCAAGTAAACGACCCGAACCTTAGTTGGTTTTTGAATTGGTGATCATAAGTACATGACAATACTCTTATTTTAAATTATTTTAGGTATATATATTAATTCAATTATGAGTTTTAAGAATAGTGTAGATAAAAAGGATCATTTCAATAAAAAGCTTTCTAACTTAATATATCGCATTTGAAAAGTAATTATTTAAATATATTATTGAAATTTAATATATTGTTAAATCTTTAAATTAAGTCAGGCGAAAATTTTAAAATAGTCATCTAAGAGTCAAGGTTTTATGAAAATACTACAATAAAAGTTTTTCACGCAGTTGAACCTAATGAGTGGCTCCAATGGTAAAAAAAATGTTGTTTATCTTAAGAGACCCGAGTTCGAGCACCTGTGTGCAAGATATGTGTGCGTTGTCAAAGGGTTAAGAAAATATGAACATATACTACCATGTAATTCAGGCCCGTTCTTGACATTTTTAAGGCCCTAGGCGAAATAATAAATTTGGTCCTTTCAAAAAATTATAAAATTCAATACAATAAAATAAAATCATATGCTAGCAATTAATTAAAATAATACGTTTTATAACATTAAGCGAATAATATATTTTTCTAATCAAAATAAAAAATATTTTTCATTCAATCTACTCCTATGTCATCAACTACAAAAACACAAAAAAATCCTAAAAAATGAGTTCTACGAGCATTCTGAGATGCAAAATCATTAATGATAATATCAACATCAGCGTTTTTCAAAAAATCTTTCTCGATTGATAAAATTTCCAGACCATTCAACTGTTCTTGTGACATTGACGACCTCAAGTAAGTTTTGATTAACTTTAACTTGAAAAAACTTCTTTCAGTTGATGCCACAGTCACAAGGATTGTCAAAAAAATTCTATAAGCAATCAAAACATTCGGATAACAATCTGCAGATTTGACAAACTCAAGAATTTCAGTGGCTGATATTAATTCATTCGGTAAAGTAAATTGCAACACTTTCAATTTAGAGAAAAAATCATTTAAATCAATGTCTGATGAATCACCATTAGAAAAGGTAGAGTGAAAAGGAGCATAACATTCTCTAAATTTTTTTCATCCAATGATTTTAACTTTTTTGAATCAAACAAAAACCCAAAAATATTTTCAAATGTTTTTAGTTGCTCAAATCTACTCTTCAAAGAAGTAATTGACATGTCTACAATAATTAAAAAATAATCAACTCTAAATAATTCATATGCCGATTGAATTTTTTCGTCCTCTTGGTTATTGTCATCAAATTATTTTTTTTCTAATAACACAACGCTTTGTTGGAAGTGTAGACTCTATATTCATATCAAGTGCAATACTTTTAGCAATATTCGTACTAGAAGTAAAGCCTTCACCTTTATACTTTTCGAAATATAACAATACACCTTCTAATTGCTTTATAGTGGTGTCAATGCACATAGATTTAGATTGCAATTTCTTGCTCACCATATTTATAGCAAACAAAATCTCATACCAAATTACCATACCAAGCAAAAACTCAAAACTCTCAAGTGCATTGACCAAACTCTCCGCTTCACTCTTTGACTTTGCATCATCACAAGATTTATATAATTTCAACAAAGCCAATCTTATTTGGGGAGTTTGAAATCTAATTGCTTTAACACTTTTAATTCGACTCTCCCAACGAGTATTAGATAAAAATTTCAATGTTAAATCAGAGACATTATCAAGCAAAATTTTCCATCTTTTTGTAGAACTTGAAAATAATGAATATATACGTTGAACAATTCCAAAAAATGAAATAGCTCTAATGCAAGAATGTGCCATATCACTGAGTAAGATTTAGACTATGACAAGCACATGGGATATATAATGCTCTCGTATTTATTTCAAGAAATCGCTTTTGAACACCTTGGTGCTTCCCTTTCATATTAGAACCATTATCATAACCTTGACCCCTTACATCATCAACATTAAGATTAAGAGACTTCAAAACATCTTGTAATTCATTAAAAAGTCCTAATCCAAATGTATCATCCACCTTCAAAAATTCTAAAATGTACTCCTCAACTTTTATTTTATTAGTTGACATATTCACACATCGTACTATTAGAGTCATTTGTTCTTGATGACCAATATCAGGGGTACAATCAAGAATTATAGAAAAATATTTCACCTCTTTGATTATCTTAATTATAGAACTTTTAATACTATTAGTCAAAAGAGAAATCAATTCATTTTGAATTTTATGCCCAAGATAAAGATAATGAATTTCACAATTTTGAAGGCGTCTAACATGATCTTGCATTATCACATCGAATTCTGCAATCAATTCAATCAATCCTAAAAAATTACCATTTTTATCTTGATAGAGTTTTTCATTAGATCCTCAAAAAGCCAAATTATGTGTAGCAAGACATTTCACAGCTGAAAATATTCTGAGTAAAACTTGTCTCCATCGCTCTTTCTCTTTCATAATTTGTTCTTGTAAGTTTTTATCAATCGTTTCATTTTTATCCAACCTTATTCTCATTTCATTCCAAGTGTTCATGTTAGTCATATGCTCAGCACTGTTTTCATGTTGTTTGAGCCTCTCACTAATATGCCTCCAATCACTTAAACCTTCATTTGCTAACAAACTTTTGTTGCTAATAGATTTGAACAACTTACAGTAAAAATAAAACACTTTGTCAACATGTTTGGAATAAACCAACCATTTTTTATCGCTAATCTCACTATTGCTCAACTTTCTAGAAAAATAAGCATATGAAAAATGTCTATTATTATTATCGAGAGGAAAATCAAGATTTATTTCTCTTATAGGCCCCTTTTCAACTAAAATATCTCTTGTCTTGTTATCAAAATTAGTCCAATTTCTAGGATCATAAATATTCAAAGAAGGAATTGTTTGTTCTTCATCGATGTTAATATTAAGAGGAATTGTTTGTTCTTTATTAAGACCAAAGTTTTCAATATTTGATACATTTGGTACATCATTAGGCTCATTTGGATCGTTAATTTCATCATTCTCATTGACATAACTATTTTCATTTAAAACTACCTTTTTAAAAACAAATTTATCAATAGCATCTTTCTGTGATTTTTTTTTAATTCTTCAACATGTTTTTCTTTTTCCTTTTTTCACTTCCATATAAATGTTTTTTAGGCAACATTATATATAAAAGATAAGCAAATACTTAAGTAACACAAAAAAATAAAACAATAGCATCTGATAGAAGAATCCCAAGTTGGTTATCAGCTTGGAATAAAGCCCAAAATTAGCACCTACTTCTACTATCGTTTTTGCTCCACCACCTGCATTCAATTTCCAATGCTTTGCTTAATGGTTGGTAATATGGAATCAAAATTGAATACATAAAAGTTTTAAGTGGAGAAATCAAAAAATTTCAACTAAAATTTGTGTTAACGAGTGTATATACTTCTACATCTTCATGCATGCACATACATGCATAATATACATATAACATATGCAGATGGATATTATTAGATGTAGTTAAATGGAGAAAAGGGAGTGGCACTTGATGCATAATTGAACTTGGTAACTTAATTTCGTAAAGTTACCTAATAGGTACAATTAATTGGTGCTAACAGACAGATAGAAATGAATGCAAAAGTTTTGGTAAAAAAATCTGATTTTTATTAACTTAACTAATAGGTTGAATTAAATAATCAATATCAATAGAACAACTCAGACATATTCATATTATATAACAAAAGGATTAGAAATTCAAGATTGTTTGAAACTAGAATAATTTTTTTTTTGAGAAAAATAATTGGATTATAATAAATTAATAATAGACCCACACAAGGCAAATGAGTTATCTAAATTAAGTACAAATTTTCAGCATAATCAATCCAGCTAAAGCAAAATAAAAGAAAAAGCTTTTAGTCAAAAGTTGCTTAGGGAAGGTAAATACCAAAAGGCAGAAACTTCCATAATAAAGAAGAAATAAAGCAAACCAGGGAAAGGTAAACGTTTACTTTGCTACTGCTATTGCTACAATATAAAATTTCAACACAAAAAAGAAAATCCTTATAAATCATAAGAAAAGAAAAAGTAAAGATCGGCAACAAATTTCAAATAGAAACTAAAAAATCTCACAACATAAACAATAATTTAAAATATTATGTTAAAAAAAATACTATAAGAACTGAAAATACCTTGTAAGAACTAAGAATTGAAATGAAAGTCTTTTTCTTTTGTTTTGTCTGCAAGATTGCAACTTTTTTCTTTCTATTTGTAAGTTTTCCTTTTTTTTTTCTGTATTTTTTTTGTTTCTTTCTATCCGAAATAGTGATGAAACATTTTGAAGATAAGTAATATATTATAAGTTAAAAAAATTGAAAAATTTTAATTGATAAAAAAAATTAAGGCCCAATTAATTTATTATAAGTTTTAAAAAATAAAAAATTGTAACTGAAAAAAAAAATTTAGGCCCAATAAATAAGTTTAAAAGAAAAGTAAAAAAAATTATCTGAAAAATAATTTATTGGGGCCTCCCTCTAATGTTGGGTCTTGGGCGGTTGCATTTATGGATTAATCTCAGAGTTGGGCCTGATATAATCATATCAATATATTAAAATAAAAAAACTAATTTTCACGTAATTCTATTCAGTTTATAGTAAAAATTAAGTGAATGTTAATGTATTTAGAAAAGAATACCTAATGTATGATATTTGAAAAGTTCTTATTTAAAAACTTTCAAAAATATTTAACCTTTATTTGATCATTTTAAAATGTTTGATCTTCATTTAAACACTTTGATAAAAAAATTAATTATTATATGATATTTTTGAAAATTTGGAACTCTTATATGAACAACCTTGTCGAATTTGAACATTTAGTGTTCATAAATTAATGAATAATTAATATTTAAATGGTGTTTTTGGGTCTGTTTTACCTCTCCACTGAAGTTCTGATTCAATTTTTGTTTTGCTATATAAGCATAGTAACTTTTAACCTGAACTTGATGACTTTCCACTTTCTTTATGTGTGCTGAATATTACCTATATGTCCTCTGCTCATTCAACAATTAATACTTATGATTGATAATGGGAAACATCTTCATACCTTTTTCACCAAAAAGGAAGATTTAAACATAAATTCTCTTTTAGTTTGACCCTTTACCTTGCACGAGTGGGTGTTTTACTTGCCTTTATCTGTACATAAATTCTTGATATGCTCCGGTCATTGTTTAATGGGCTTATTTCATTAGTGCAAAATATAAATAATTATTAAATTTTATTGTATTTTTGAAGTTTATTTGTCAGTAATTTTTTTATATACAAATATATAGGTAAGAATGAATAGAATTTTAAAGAGCGTGGCATGGTTACAATCCTTCAAGCCTTCTGTTAATTTATCATAAGTTTATTTTTATTCCCACGCACAAATAGTTACATAAAATAATACATTGTGACATCCTACATTCGATCCGGTTGCTGGATCCAGATGCGTGACATCACATAACTTTACCAAAACAACTCAAACTATTTTAATTCATTATAACAATAACATTGACATTTAATCATATTAAATACCATGCATACTCAATTTCATGAACAAACATGATTCGTCCATAACAAATGATCAAACAAAAATTGTTTAGTCACGTGGTACAATCCTTATGTGTCACGTGGCAAAGTTAGCGGCAGTTAACGGTGTCAAAGGATGAAAACTTAATTGATTGCTTAAATTTGATTGAGGATTCAATTGATTGTTGAATTATTTTCAAGAAATTTTTTTAAATGTAATAAGCTTAAAATAAATATTTCTATATTAAATGATAAATAGCTAACTATTTACTTAGCTTATTTGCATTTTTTATAGTTTTATATTAAATAAAAAATTAAAATGATTATCAAACTCATTTAAAATATTAAAAATTAATTTTTTTTTTATTTTCAATAAAATAAATTTGTTTAATAATTTATCAAACAAACCTTAAAAATTAAAAATCAATTCATGTTGATCCATCTAATCTAAGAAAAGGTGTAATCACTGTAATTAAGTGTTGTAATTAAAAGAAATATAATCTGGTAAGTGAAATCATGAAGGTGATGAAGTGTGAACGAATTTTTAACTTGGCCAGGCCGCCAGGCCATGCCCCACCCCACCCCACCAAAAGTTCCTTTGACTCACGTGCATTAACGTCCATGGATGGTTTCCACTAACGACCAAATAATTATATGTTTGACGCTTCATATTTGTTCATGTAATTTTACCCTCTTTCCCTAATATTCGAATGATGTTAGCCTTTTCCCTCCCCTCCCTTCCTCACTATAAATACCCCTAACCTTCAAATTTCATTTCAGTTCCTTCTTATGACCAAAAACAGCTTGTTCAAATATTCTTTACCATATATGGATTCTTCGTTTTTCCAATACCAAATCTCCATTTCTCCTCTGAATCATCTTCTTCCCACATTTCTCAAGAAAATTTCTCACCACAGTCTTCATTCACCTATGCCCAAAACCAGGCTCTTCCTTTCAATGAAAATGATTCGCAAGAAATGCTTCTTTTGGGAGTCCTGAATCAAGCCCCAGAAGAACACTCCTTTGACACCACATCTGTCACTAGTTTCAGAGATGATCATGAAGTCAACTCCGAGCCTGTCGAAGAGGAGACAGCAAAGGAGGTTTCTTACAGAGGAGTTAGGAAGAGGCCATGGGGGAAATATGCAGCTGAGATAAGGGACTCAACGAGGAATGGTGTTAGAGTTTGGCTTGGAACCTTTGATACAGCAGAGTCTGCAGCTTTAGCCTACGATCAAGCTGCATTGGCAATGCGAGGTCCAATGGCCATACTCAATTTCCCGATGGATAAAGTCTATGAATCACTTCAAGAAATGAACTACGGGTTTGAAGAAGGCTGCTCGCCTGTTTTGACTATGAAAAAGAAGTACTCCATCAAAACCAGACGATCGGGCAAAAAGAAGATGATAAAGAAAGACGAGGAGGAAAATAGACTGGTGTTGGAAGATTTAGGAGCTGATTATTTGGAGGAACTTCTATGTTTATCTGAGACTGCAACTCCTTATTGGTGAATGATTGAATTCATCCACCAATATTTTTTTTTTCACATTTGGGTTGGGATGATGAAGAAGAAAGGACCATTTCTTTTTGGGGATATTGTGTCTTTGAATTTGTAAATTTCTACGTGATATTTAGAATCAAAGTTCTGTGCTATATGCATAATTTCAGTCAACGAACTAATTGAATTTTAATTTTATTTTTGGTAATTTGAATTTGAATTTTTTGTTTATATTTATGTCAAGAGGAATATTGCATTTAAATGGTGTGTCAGAACTCATCTTTACTATGCCAACTAAATTTTAATAAATTATTATTTAAAAATTAATGCATTGATTTTGTTAAATTTAAAGACTTAGTTAATTGTATTTTTCATTAAAATATCATATATGCTAATAATAGTATCAAAATTTTTTTGGTGAATATAAACGAAGAGTAAAACTCTAATAATAACGTAATTAATGCGACTCAAACTCAAACTACATTTAAGATAATAAATATTCTTAATAATAAGATCAATACACAAAATTTAAAAGTAGCATAATTTTAATCAGCTTGTCATTGAGCAGTGTATGCGAAGGCAATTTGGCAACTATTTTGAAGTGGCTAAGGACAAGAAAGAGGCAGCGCTCTTTATATGATTTTCTAATTTTTTTTTAACTTTACGGCTTTCAAAGGGCGGTGGGGTGCTGCCAATGCTGAATTAATATAAATGAAACGATTAGATATTGAATTTATATTTTGTTGTTTCTATTTTTAAAAAAATTAGTTTATTTATATTAAATTAAAAAGTAAATTGATATTTTTATTAAGATTTTTATTTATTTTCACATGACACATGACGTATAATTAATTGGTTATTTTATTAATCACGTCAATTTTTAATAATAAAAGTGAATGAATTTTAACAAAAAAGATTTGTTTGCTCTTTAATCTTACATACAAGAATTACTTTGTTCATTTTTTTGAGTAAATGATATAAAATATAATTTAACTCTTAGTACAAGAGGGCACTTTTACCCATTATCAAAATTTTATAATAATTTTTATACAATATTAGAAATTGGAATGAAATCACAAGGTTAAAATATTTGTTAAACGAGTATTTGACAAAAACTTTAATTATCATTAGAGGTGAATACAAGGGAGGAGTGGGTAAAAACCCTAGCCCCCAAAATAGGAAATTGCACTTTTAATCTCTTATAAATAATTAAATTATAAATTAGTATACGATAAAATAACAATAAAATTAATACATAATATATTTTATATTTTTACATCTAAAAAATTTATATTCAATTTTAACTCCTAAAATTTTTTCTAAATTCACGTCTGACCGCTGTTTCATGTAAATCTAACACAAATTTTACAATTATACGAAAGCATTGAGGTCCAATTACAATGTTTGGTCTGTTTGAGCAAATAAAATCTTTGCTAATAGTTTGATCCAATAGCGAGATATTTATTGAATTTTATAGATGGATTAAGAATTAAAATATAATTAATTAAATAAATTTACTAAGTTGTTTGAATAATAGTGACAGTCAGATTTTTTTCTGAATATTATTATTGAATAATTTCATTATAAATTTTGATTATATCTATTTTTCATTATAAATTAGATTCAATATTGTTGACAAATAAATTTAAATTTGTATTGTATTAAAATTGATATCATACTTCAATCGAGTTTCAACTTAATGGAAGATTTATTTAAAAACTTTTTATTTTTACAAAATAATATCTTTTCATATAAAATCTAAAAAATTATTTACAAATGATGAGATTCAAGACCAAAATATTATTATTTTTAATAAAAAAATTTATCATTTCATTTCAACTAAAACTATATCTTATTATTATATCAAAGTTTTTTAAATTTGTTACATAAATTTTACACCCACATCACATGTATGTCATAATCTAATATATTTTAAAATATTTGTAATTTAGTATACATTTTGTTTTAAAAAGACAATTACGTCATAGAGAGAAAAACGACTTTAAATCTAATTTCAATTAACTTCGGTTTAATAAACATTAGAAATCCTATCACACGTTTATGCATGTGAAAACAACATATTTAAAATACAGATGTGTGAACAATGAAACGTATGGTTTAAAACTAATTAATCATAATAACACATGAAATACGTACAATATTAAAATTAAAAAAAAAAGATTAAATTGTGAAAACGAAATTTAAACACATAAATATATCAGATAAACAATACTAAATGCACTACAATTATTTATCATGATTCTATCATCAATTGTGAATTAGTGTTAAGTTGACTTGTGAAACAAACTCAATTAACAATATTATTAATATATACAACTGATGAAGATAATAAATTGTGCATATTAAAATAAAAATATATAAAATACATTAAAATGAAGCTTCGATTGATTGATACTTTTAAGATTTTATCAATTTAGTTAGTATAGATTCAAATTCCACCATAAGCATATTTTTTAGTTTTTCTTTAAATGAAAAGATTAAAATACCTCTAAAGAATCTAATTTATTTTAATTATGTAATTTATTTAATAAAATTGATATTTAATTAACTCGTTACATCAATTAAGGACGTAATTATTACAACTATGAATGTAGATAGAAAGTATGTCTATTAAAGGCTATTTTCCTTGCAGCTATTTTTTATTAGTTTTTTTCCCTTCAACTTTGAATGTAGAGTAGAAGTTCAAACATGTATAGTAATAGTTTGATTTGTTCCTGTTTCAGCTTTCAACAATGGAGAAAAGAAAGAAATTAGAAGAGAGTAAATAATATTTTTAATGGAAGATCTAATTACTTGCAAAAATGGGCCTTCAACCTGTGCATCGTCAATTATATGTGCCCTCTATATCAAGGGCGCCGCCGGTTCTTCATTTTGGATTCTTCTATAAGTATCAAGGCTTCTATGTATATTATAACTTTTCAGGATAAATTTAGAAGCACGTGTATTTATTTGTGATTAATGTAAAAATAATGATGACAGTGGAATTAAGTATTGTGACGATACCATAACGTGAGATTGAATTGATAATTAAAAATATATTTGAACTGAATAAAACTTACCCATGATAAAACTTAAATTAATCCATAAGTAAAGATGAATCATTAGTACTAAAATGTAATTAAGACATGTTTGATTAAAATTATATTTAAGCCCCAAATAACTTTAACCTCTTACTTTTGACCAAATTAAAATGTGTGATTTGGGAACTTTTCCAACTTCTAAAGACTTTCTCAATAGGCAAAGTGTTTTACTTGACCACCTCAAGGCCACAATGCCTTCACATCTTCCTATTATTTTATTCCTATACTTTAATGCCTGTACATTATAAAATTTATTTCTTGACCAACTTTTGGAACCATCACTCTCTGCCTTCTTAATTTATACAAGAAATTGCAATAATCTTACAGAGGAGAGAGATAAAAGAGAGTTCACTATTAACATGAATGAATATGTTAAAAGTGAACAATAATAATTTTTTTAATTGAGTAAATTAAGAATTATTAATATACAAATATTTATATAATCAAGGGAGAAATCTGAAAATTTTTTAAGAGGACGAAATCTCTTTATAATCTTTTAATCACCATTTGAATAGTTTATATTTTTATAATTTTTAAAAGATTAAATCAAAATTTTATCAATTTTAGGAGGGCCAAAGTATAATTTTACCCTTACTAATTTAAAATTTTAAAAATTTTAAAGAGCCTAAATGGAATTCTTCATTTTAGGGGGGAGGTAGGGGCTCCTGCTAGCCCTCTAGATACGACACTATATATAATATTAAGTAATACGTAGGTTCTATCTATTTATCGTTTTCAACACTTTTTGTAGAAAAAAATTTTATGTTGTGATTTTCATTGTGATTTATCAAAAATGTTTAAAAAATCATGTAAAACCATAAACTCGGCCTAGAAGACTGAGTAAGGGATGTCTCTATGAAACAAGGGACAAAATACAATGGAAGCAAGCAAGCAGAAATGTCTTATATAGATAAACAAAGTTCATATCAACATAATCATCCATAAACAATTAGAGATTCCATAGTTAAGTCTTAACATAGCATAGTCCTAATAAGTCCTACATGTCCTAGAGTGATCGAGTTCCTCGACCGTCGATCGTCATGTCTGGGAAGATCCTGAAACAACATTCAAAGGGTTACTATAAAGCATAATGACAACCTAAAAGGGCCTTTACGTAAGTATACAGATCAGAAGATAGTTGTATTTGTAGGTTAATAACAGCCTGTAGTGTTTACAATCTCACTACAGCTTCAGTATAGCTTTGCGATGTTTACAATGTCATCGCCAGTTCGGTATAGCAACTTCAGTGTTTACAATGTCACTACCAGTTTAGTATGTTATCGCAGTGTTTACAGTGTCACTGCCAGTTCAGTATATCATCGTAGTGTTTATAGTGTCACTACCAGTTCAGTATATTCCTAATGTGGGAAAATCCACCGTAACAGTTCAGTCTCATGTTTTGTACACGCATATCTACCTCCAGTAATCAATTTAGGTCATCCAAGCCCTATGGTTAATTTACGGTCACTTTCTACCAAGTTACCCTTGAAATTACCTTGCACACGGCCTGGCTCACGGCCATGTGCTCGCTCGTGTGTGACACACGACGTGGCACACACCCGTGTTCTCAGCCCGTGTGGTCATTATACCTGTAGTTGCAAAACAGTAAGTACACACGGTCTGGCACACGGTCGTGGCCGTAGCCCGTGTGTCCCAAGTTAGTATACACACACGGTCTGAGGCATGCCCGTAGGTGCAGCCCGTGTGTCTCAAGTTAGTATACACCCCAAAATAATATGCCTACACGGTCTGACGCTTACCCGTGTGTCTCAAATCAGTATGCACATACGGTCTAGCACACGGCCGTAGGCGTAGCCCGTGTGTCTCTTGTAGCTTAATTATATGGCACAAAGCTTGGACACACGTCCGTGTGCCAACCCGTGGCCTTCGAACAGCAGTAGTCCTGGCAAAAATTTGCAAAAAATGGCAACAAACTTAAGGGGACTTGATACCCTCCCTATAATTCATTGAGAAGGGGGTCTCGGAACATGATTTCCAGCCTAAAACAACCCCAACAAGCAAATTTAACAAAAATTCAAAGAAGAATGCTACTATCGAATTCACAATCAAATTGAGATTCTTGGCACTCAAGGCCACAATTCACATTTGCTTACCGGAGAATAACGCTTCACACTCAACTTAACTCGAACAAGTAGCGTTGTGTAAGTCCGGAACTTCTCCTAATGTATCGGTAAACAAATAGTTCAGAATACCAAACAAATACGAAGACAATTCGTCATTTATCGAAAACTTCCTTCCATTACTCATCACCAACAGTAAAGGAATTTTACTCCGACTCACATACCTTAATTCGTACCAGAATACGTAAGGGCATAGTGCAACAACGATTAATATGACGGTATCAATCCCACGAACTTGAGCAAAAAGAAAAATAAAAGAAATGGGGAAAACCAAAAAAAAAACTAAGAACAATCAAGTGCCTGGTGATTCTAACGTTTGATGAAGAAACCAATCTTTAAAATTCAAAATTAACTTAATGACTAGAGCAAAAATAAATTTCCCCTCTACATACACAATGACTCAAACTCACGACCAAAAGATAGATTGACAAATAATTACCACTACGCCTTTCGTGCGGGTCGGAACTTACCCGACAAGGAATTTCGCTATCTTAGGACCGTTATAGTTACGGTCGCCGTTCACCGGGGCTTCGGTCGCC
The DNA here is from genome assembly GCA_005610355.1 of Gossypioides kirkii. NCBI lineage: Eukaryota > Viridiplantae > Streptophyta > Magnoliopsida > Malvales > Malvaceae > Gossypioides > Gossypioides kirkii. The sequence continues at coordinate 43,591,652 of CP032253.1, read as the reverse complement.
CACTCCCCTGTCATCAGGTCACCAACTTCCTTGACCTTCCGGCACTGGGCAGGCGTCAACCCCCATACATGGTCTTACGACTTTGCGGAGACCTGTGTTTTTGGTAAACAATCGCCCGGGCCTGGTCACTACGACCCCCTTTGTGAGGAGGCACCCCTTCTCCCGAAGTTACGGGGCTATTTTGCCGAGTTCCTTAGAGAGAGTTATCTCGCGCCCTAGGTATTCTCTACCTACCCACCTGTGTCGGTTTCGGGTATAAATTAAGTTCACAGTCTAAGGTTCAAAAACAGGAAATGCAAATTCGCAAAAGACACGTCTCGAACTTAAGAACTCAAATAAATAGTTTAAGCATTTCCCCACAATAATAGAAACAATTTCAATGACACAATTTCTATAGAAAAATTTAAATCTTTGGGGCGTTACAAATAAGTTGTTAAAATTATTAATTTCTAGATAATTCAATTTTTTTCAAACACTTTATCAAATAGGGGTGTCGAAACCACTTTGAAACGAAGGTTTCGAAAAATTATTTTAAAATTTGAAAATAGGGGAGAAATGGGAAATAAAAATGGGAGTAAAAAGGGAGTCGCCACCAATCTTTTATTAGGGTGCGATTGGATCACCACAAAACGTTTAAAATGCTAAAACGTTGGTCTACGAAATCCAGAAAAATAGGTTCGGGAGTCGGTTACGCACGAGGAAGGATTAGCACCCTCGTACGCCCAGAATTGGTACCACATGATTATTTTCGGGTTTTAATTTGTGAACCTTAAAAAAAACTCGAATAAAGTTTAAAATACGATCCTCGAATGCATGAGCTATTTTTAAAAGAAATTATTTTTTCTTTGTTTGGAGGTCTCGCTATTTTAAAGTAATTGAAGAAGAAAAAATTACATCCAGTAAGATAGGACATAATATTTCGAGATCAAAAATAACGAGCTTTCCTTTGCAAAACTTTTTAATATTGAAAGAAAGGATATTTGATTATTTTGATTTAACGAAGGATTGCACCTAGTGAGTTAAGGAGCAAATTTTCGGAATCGAAGATAAGAAATATCGCTTTGGTTAAGGGTATTCGATTATTTCGGTTTGAAGAAAAATTACACCTAGTAAGTTAAGGCGCAAGATTTCGAAACGCGAAATTAAAGAATATTGCCTTGATTTTAAAATTTTGTGAAAGCGATTTTTTAAACCAATAATGAATGAGCAATTTCATAAATTACACGAAGTGAACTTGAATACAAAGTACGGGGCATAACAAATAAGATTAAATGTAAATATTATTAAAGAAATGATGCAATCGGGATTAAAACAAGACTTTTTGGATACCCGACGGTAAAATGGCAATTTGGGTTTTTTAGGGGTAAAATGGTAATTTTGTGAAATCGGGGCTAAAAATGGAATTTGGAAAGTTTGAGGAATAAAGTGGTAAATTTTGGCAAAAACAAGGTCAAAAATGAAATTTTGGAAAGTTCGGAGGCAAAACGATAAGTTTTGGTGAAATCGGGGTAAAAAATGGGATTTAGGGAAGTTTGGGGGTAAAATAGTAATTTTTGGAAGTTTCGGGGTCAAAATATAATTTTAGAAAAGTTTTGGGGTCAAAATGTAATTTTTGAAAAGTTTCGGGGTCAAAATGTAATTTTGAAAAAGTTTTGGGGTCAAAATGTAATTATGGAAAAGTTTTGGGGTCGAAATGTAATTTTGGTAAAGTTTTGGGGTTAAAATATAATTTTGGAAAAGTTTTAGGGTCAAAATGTAATTTTGGAAAAGTTTTAGGGTCAAAATGTAATTTTAGAAAAGTTTTGGGGTCAAAATGTAATTTTGGAAAAGTTTTAGGGTCAAAATGTAATTTTTGGACAATTTAGGGACTTACAAAACAATAAAACCGAAAACAGGTGACACGTGGCAGCCCCAAGGCATCCAGAAGTCAAGGGACTAATTTGAAAATCTTAAAAAAAAATTTGGACCAATTTTTTAATTAAATAAAAGTTAATTTAAGGACTAAATTAAAACAAATTAGAAATAGAAAGGACTAAATACATAAATAGACCAAAAAGTGACACGTGGCAGCTTCTGGTGCAGTCAAACAGTTAAAGGATGAATTTATAAACCTTGAAAAATTCTTGGGCTAATTTTGTAATTAAACAAAAGTTGATTTAGGGATTAAATTAAAACAAATTAAAAATAAAAGGGACTAAATGCATAAATAAACCAAAAAAGTGACACATGGCAGCTTCTGATGTAGTCAAACAGTCAAAGGATTAAATTAAAAACTAATTAAAATTACAGGGCAAAATTGCAAATAATTAAAAAAGGTAAAAAAAGGACTAAATTGAAGCAAATAAAAAATACGGAAGGACTAATTGCAAAAATAGACCAATTTCCAAAAACACGCGGATCTCAGAGTGGGTCGGGTCGGGTCGGATCGGTCCAAATGGGTCTTATAAATAATATTTTAAAGATTTTTTTTTTCATTTTCCATTTTCATTTCAAAACCTAAAACAACCCCCCCGCTTTTTCATTTTTTTCTCTCAACCTGCTTCTTGCCGGCTGAACTTTGGCCGGTCCTTAACCCCGCCGTCTGGCGCGCATCCAGGGCCACGCGCCACCGTCGAGGGAACGTCGTCCCGTGCTCCGTCGATCCCGCCAGCCACGCGCCGCTCCTGGATCGTCCGGTCGCCGTCGTCGGAAGGTAAACAGCCCCCCCTGGTAACCTTCCTCTTTATTCTTCTTTTCTTTTGTTTATTTTATTTCATTTCTTTTTTATTCTCTAAAAACAAATCTGGTCTTGCACCAGATCTATACCTTTTGAAACCCTTTTCTATTTTTTCATTTCTTTTATTTCTTTTTAATAGATTTTAAATCCATTTTAAAAAACCCCAACTTAGATCTTTCCAGATTTTAAAGTTTTGAAACCCTTTTTTCTTATATTTTGTTTGATCCTCTTAATCCTTTCTAATGATTCCAAAACACTTTCTGGGTTTTTCTTTGCAGGTTCATGGACGGGTTGTACCGGTGGCTGTAGATTAATGGGATCCGGAGGCTCTTTCTGGCGACGACAGTGCTGGAAGAGAGGAGTTTCTATTCGTCCTCCTTCAAATTCTCTCTTTACTTATTTATTATTATTTATTAATAATTATTATTTATTTACTATTACCAAAAATATTTAAAAATATTAATGAAATTATTCAATGTTTAGCATATATCTAACATATACTTGAAAAACTGACGAATACCATAAATGTAATTAGTTATATTTAATACATGTATATGCGGTTATGAGTTAATGAAAAATATTAGTCATTAGGAATAAATTAGTAAGTATTAATGCACAGTAATTATGAAGAAGACTTTGGGAATTTGAATAACAAATAAATATATAACAACATTTAATGCATGAATTTAATACCTTTCAAGTGTTTACTGTTTTGTTCTGGCAATGTTTAATACTTCTATTTGCTGTCAATTGATCGACCCTTTCCTATGCCAATGTTGGTTGCTTGCTTGCTTATACTCAGAATTTGAAGGATGTATATTGATTTTTCAAATCAGGGGTTGTCTGTCTATTGATTTTTCAGAACTTGTGTGTGTGTTGATTTCAAAGAGATTCTCTATTGATTTTTTTTTTTAAAAAAAAAGGGATCCACTTTACAGAAATTGAATTGGCTTTTAAAGCCAATCTTCCATCATTCTTTTTTGTTTGTTACAATTCAATGCTGGTCTAATCTCTCCTTGCTTGTTGCAGGTTCTTCTAGGCTATGGTGATGGCAGGGCATGGTGGATGGAGCTGGTGGGCAGCAATCGGCAGAGGCACGTGGGTGAAGATTTGACTTTGACCTTGGGGTTTGACTGATTTACATGCTGCTGTGGTGCAAGTAGGCAGAATTTGGCCCTTATTGGGCTACTGTAATTTGGGCCGAAAAATGGGTCAAAAATGGGTGTAAATGGGCTAAGGGGATTTGGGCCAATTGGGCCATGTAAATGGACTTTGAACTTTTAATTTTTTAATGTTAAATTTAATGTTTTAATTTTTATTTAAATTTAAATTTAAAGTAAATTTTAATAATTAAATTTAAATTTAAAATAAATTTAAATTTAAATAAAATTAAAAATCAATTTAACTCTAAATTAAACGAAAAGTCTAAGCCCGGTCAAAATTGGGCTCCAACAGCTGCCCCTCTTTGCTTGTTGACGTGTAACGGGAACGGAGCAAAGATTAAAAGGAGGCTCAATTTTGTCAAATTTCGCTGACTCTCGGCTCCCTTGTTGACCACCTCATGTTGACAACACTTGACTTGCCGCTCTATTCCAATCCATCGTGACTGCGGGAAGAATAGAATCTGCCCTTGGCTTGCTGCGTCCTCCTGAGTGGGGTTTGGCGTCGAGGCGTGGTTTTGCTCTTCAGGGAGATAAAGACTTTACTATCCAACTTTACTTCAATTTCTAGAGGATAGGAAATGATCTTGCTCTTATTTCAATTTCAGAGATAAAGGCGTGTTATCCAACTCTACTTCAATTTCAAGAGGATGACGTTGCTCTTACTTCAATTTCAGAGATAAAGACTTGATATCCAGTTATACTTCAATTTCAAGAGGATAGGAAACGATGTTACTCCTGCTTCAATTTCAGAGATGAAGACTTGTTATCCAACTCTACTTCAATTTCAAGAGGATGACGTTGCTCTTACTTCAATTTCAGAGATAAAGACTTGATATCCAGTTATACTTCAATTTCAAGAGGATAGGAAACGATGTTACTCCTACTTCAATTTCAGAGATGAAGACTTGTTATCCAACTCTACTTCAATTTCAAGAGGATGACGTCTTTCTTCAATTTCAGAGATAAAGACTTGATATCCAGTTATACTTCAATTTCAAGAGGATAGGAAACGATGTTACTCCTACTTCAATTTCAGAGATGAAGACTTGTTATCCAACTCTACTTCAATTTCAAGAGGATGACGTTGCTCTTACTTCAATTTCAGAGATAAAGACTTGATATCCAGTTATACTTCAATTTCAAGAGGATAGGAAACGATGTTACTCCTACTTCAATTTCAGAGATGAAGACTTGTTATCCAACTCTACTTCAATTTCGAGAGGATGACGTTGCTCTTACTTCAATTTCAGAGATAAGGACGTGTTATCCACTCTACTTCAATTTCAAGGGATGACGTTGCTCTTACTTCAATTTCAGAGATAAAGACGTGATATCCAATTTTACTTCAATTTCAAGAGATAGGAAACGATGTTTTTCTTACTTCAATTGAGATGAAGACTTGTTATCCAACTTTACTTCAATTTCAAGAGGATGACGTTGCTCTTACTTCAATTTCAGAGGTAAAGACGTGTTATCCTTCTACTTCAATTTCAAGGGGATGACGTTGCTCTTACTTCAATTTCAGAGATGAAGACGTGTTATCCACTCTACTTCAATTTCAGCGGATTGGATGATCTTTTCTGATTCATCATGACTTCTAGGTGGGAAGTCCATCGTCGTGGATTCGACTCTTTATGTTCGCAACATGCTAGGTTCTTTGTTGTAACTTGGAACTTTTCCTTTCAAGTTGCCTGATGCGGAATCCTCTATCACAGTCTTGGCTTTTCCATCGTGCATCCTATGACGCTGAGTCCTGCAGAAAATGCTCAAACGGTTCTCTGCGTGGGCCAGGTATGTTTAGGATGTTATGCTTGGAAATGAGTTAAAATGCTCTTATCCTAGCATGAATGTGTATGATTTAATGTTTGAATTTTCCAAAGATTAGTCTTTTCTATTTTGAAGCCATCCCCTGACATTTCCTTGAATTCAACCTGGCAAATATGACATTCGGATTGCTTCTTTCATGTTTTAAACTCTTTCAACTGGCTGTTGTTTAGGATTCCCGTGTCTTTTAGGAAATTCCTAAAATAATTCTCGTGAATCTTTTATTCTTTTTATGACCTTTTATCCATCATCTTAACATGAAGATACTTTGGACAATATGGAAAAGAAATGGGATCAAATTTGGAGATTTATTGGCTATGATATCAAATATTTACAAAGAACAAAGAACAAATAACGACCAAAGAAAAGTATTAGACCTAGATATCAGGTATGAGTTTCCCTGATCCAAAGATCATCTTTTACTTGACGTGTTTCTGGAGGTTTCGGAATTACTTCGTCGATGCCTCAAGATGTAAAATATTTCCATTTTTGCCACTTTTGAGGGAGCAATTGGTTGTCCTTGTTTTGTATTTGAGTTGCTCTTTTCGAGTTTTCAACTCAAAACCCCTTTGGTTTCGGGATGCCCTTTCACGGGTTTTCATCCTGACCTCTCTATTTTTTTTTACGTGTAATATTTCTTCACCGAGTCTGAATTCACCGGGTTGTATAGTTCTTTGCCATCCATTTCAGTCAAAATTAAAGCTCCTCCAGAGAAGGCTTTCTTTACAACGTACGGCTCTTCCCAATTAGGCATCCATTTTCCTCGAGAATCTTTGTGTATTGGAAGTATCTTTTTCAAGACTAGGTCTCCCTCATGGAATTCTCTTGGACGAACCTTCTTGTTGTAAGCACGCATCATCCGTTTTTGGTACATTTGACCATGGCGGATAGCTTTTAATCTCTTTTCCTCAATCAAATTTAACTGATCATATCTGGCTTGGACCCATTCTGCTTCATCCAAATTCAGCTCTGATAAGACTCGGAGAGAAGGAATCTCTACTTCGATGGGCAGAACAGCCTCCATTCCATATACAAGTGAGAACGGTGTTGCCCCAGTAGACGTTTTGACAGAAGTTCTATAAGCAAGGAGCGCGAATGGTAACTTTTCATGCCAATCTCTATAAGTTTCTGTCATTTTTGCAATAATCTTCTTGATGTTTTTATTTGCTGCTTCTACTGCTCCATTCATCTTTGGGCGATATGGGGACGAATTATGGTGTCTGATCTTGAACTGCTCATAGACCTCCGATATCGTGCTGTTGTTTAAGTTTAACGCATTATCTGATATGATCTTTTCAGGCATCCCATATCGACATATGATCTCCTTTTTCAAGAACTTGCTGACTGCGGACTTCGTAACATTAGCATAAGAGGCAGCTTCTACCCACTTGGTGAAGTAGTCGATAACCACAAAAATGAATCTATGTCCATTAGAGGCCTTTGGTGAAATTGGTCCAATAACATCCATGCCCCACATAGAAAAAGGCCACGGGGATATCATGACGTGTAGGGTGAAGGAGGCACATGGATCATGTCTCCATAGATCTGGCATTTGTGGCATTTCTTAGCATAGTTGATACAATCAGTCTCCATAGTCAATCAGTAGTACCCGAATCTCATGATCTGCCTAGCCATCTTGAATCCATTCGCGTGTGTTCCACAAATCCCTTCATGGACTTCTTCTAGGATCTTTTTAGCCTCGATTGGGTCCACACATCACAATAACCCTGATCCTTCTTTCTTATACAGGACCTCTCCGTCTAGGACGTACTCATTTGCGAGCCTTCTCAATGTCCTTTTGTCATTTTCCGTCGCTCTTTCAGGGTATTTTTGGTCCTTCACATACTTGAGAATGTCCTGGTATCAAGGATGCTCCTCTTTCCTTCTTCTTCGATGTCGCAGCAATGGGCTGGAGTTTCGTAAATACTCATTTGAATGGGCTTCATATCCTCTGGCCTATTCACTTTTATCATCGAAGCTAAGGTAGCCAAAGCATCAGCCATTTGGTTTTCTTCGCGTGGGAGGTACCTGAACGTGACCTCGTCAAATTCTTTGATCAATTCGAGGATCATATTTCGATATTCAATTAATTTGGAGTCCCTTGTCTCCCATTCTCCTTTGAGCTGGTAGATTACCAATGCCGAATCTCCATAGATTTCTAAGACCTTGATCTCTCCATCTATGGCTGCTTGGATCCCCATGATACATGCCTCATATTCTGCCATATTATTTGTGCAATCAAAGTCGAGCTTACTGGTGAAGGGATAATGGTCTCCTTCTGGTGACACTAAAACTGCACCGATCTCATTACCCACAGCGTTTGAAGCACCATCGAAGTTCAATCGCCACGGATGCTCGGTCGCAGTTTCCTCTTCGGTATTCGCGACATACATCAAATCCTCATTTGGGAAGTCAAAATTTATCGGCTCATAGTCTTCCAAAGCCCTACTGGCTAGGAAGTCTGCAATTGCGCTTCCTTTAATTGCTTTTTGGCTTACATAAACTATATCAAATTCTGACAACAGGATCTGCCATCTAGCCATTCTCCCATTTAGCGCAGTTGACTCCATCATGTATTTTAGAGGATCCAACTTTGAGATTAACCATGTCGTGTGGTATAGCAAGTATTATCGCAACCTTCGGGTAGTCCAAACCAGTGCACAGCATAGTTTTCTATTGGAGAGTATCTTATTTCACAGTCAGTAAATTTCTTACTAAGATAGTATATGGCCCTTTCTTTCCTTCCCGTCTCATCGTGTTGGCCCAAGACACATCCCATAGAATTCTCGAAAACCGTTAAGTACAAAATTAATGGTTTGTCGGGATTTGGTGGTACTAGTACCGGAGCGTCAGACAAATACTGCTTAACTTTATCGAAAGTTCTTTGGCACTGGTCATCCCAACGCCTAGGTTATGCTTTCTGAGAAGGCGAAATTTTGGTCACACTTCTCTGTTAACTGTGAGATAAACCGAGCGATATAATTCAATCTCCCAAGAAAACCTCGAACATCCTTTTGCATACGAGGCGGGGGTAATTCTTGTATGGCTTTAACTTTGTCTGGGTCTATCTCGATCCATTTTTGGCTGACCACAAAACCCAATATTTTTTCGGACGTAGCCCCAAAAGTGCACTTCGCAGGGTTCAATTTTAGCTGAAACTTCCTCAACCTCATGAACAATTTCCTCAAGACATTCACATGTTCCTCCTCCGTTCGGGACTTTGCAATCATGTCGTCGACATAAACCTCAATTTCTTTGTGCATCATATCATGAAACAATGTCACCATGGCTCTTTGATATGTTGCCCCAGCATTTTTGAGTCCGAACTGCATCACTTTATAACAAAATGTTCCCCACATTGTGACAAAGGTGGTTTTCGCCATGTCTTCAGGGTCCATCTTTATTTGGTTATATCCAGAGAAACCATCCATGAGGAGAAAAAGGCATGCCCTGCTGTATTATCTACCAGAGTGTCGATGTGTGGCATCGAAAAGTTATCTTTTGGGCTGGCCCTATTCAAATCCCGGTAGTCTACGCACAATACGTACTTTACCATCTTTCTTGGGACAGGAACTATATTAGCGACCCATTCCGAATATTCAACTACTCGGAGGAAACCCGCGTCGACTGCTTTCGGACCTCTTCTTTTATTTTAAGCAACACATCAGGTCGCATTCTGCGAAGCTTTTGTTGAACAGTTTGCATTCTTCCTTTATTGGGAGCTTGTGGACCACGATATCGGTGTTGAGCCCAGGCATGTCTTGGTAGGACCAAGCGAAGACATCTTTGAATTCTCTTAGTAGCTCAATAAGATCTCCTCGTGTTTTCGCTGAGATGCTGGTTCCAATTTTCACTTCTTTATTCTCCTCTTCATCCCCTATACTTACTGTTTCTACCACCTCTTTATGGGGCAAGATTGCTTTTCCTCCTGTTTCATCATTCGTTGTAATTCAGGAAATATATTACAATCCTGGTCATCTTCAAAGTCCTGCGATTCCTCAAGCACATATCTTGCTCGAAATGAGGTTCGGAGTTAGTGTCACTCATATTACTGATATCCCAAGATCTGTACAGAATGAGAATGGGCTGATGAACAAAATAGATTAAAGAATGGTTGTATGACATGATTATGGGTGGTATATATTTAAGAATGATTTATTTATTTTTACTGTAAATAATTTATTCAGGATTTGAAAAGAAAAGAATAAAGAGATGGTTGTCAAAATGTATTTTCATTTAAGATGATGGATAAAAACTCAAAAGCCCTTTTACAAAAGATTTCTACCATTTTTTGGCATAGAATGATAGAAGTGTGACGAGTATTACTTGAAATGTTCCTAAAAGCTACGGGGAGCTCCTTTTCCGTCAATTGTCCAAATTACTCCCAGGTGCATACGGACATATTTGAAGCGAACTCCTTTCTTCAGCTTCTTCGGAAACAGCATTTATGCTCAATTCCATTACCAGTCTCGTAACTCTTTCTTCCTCAAGCCTTAGCCCACCAAAAATGAAAGTTTTTGAGATATAAGGGAAGGTCATCGGTCTCCAACTGATTTCTTCCCCGGCTTGTCGTGCTCTTCTTATCTCTCGTTTCGCTCCATCTCTTTCTTCTTTTCTTTCACATCCGGTTTGTACCCTAACCCTAAACGGTCCCATTTTTGAATAGCGACAGTGCGTAGATTACTCCTTGGAGGTATTTCTCGAGCTCTTTTCCCGTAATGCTCCTTTTCCAATTGTCAAACGCAATCCCATCTTCGTCGTTTGCGACAATCTAGGTTCAGGAATTTTACTTCCCTCTCCAATGAATGTGGCATTGACAAATTCCAACGAACGGAAAGAGCATTCTATTGCCTCTTCATCCTTGTCTATGTACGGGGCATCATTTGTTATAGACGCAACAATATCCTCCTCGGAATTGATTGTAACCAACCTTCCGTCGGTTACCAACTTGAGCTTTTGTGAAGTGAGGACGGCACTGCCCCTGCTGCGTGAATCCAAGATCTTCCTAATAAGCAATTATATGAAGGCTTTATATCCATCACCAGGAAGTCAACCTCGTAAGTATTTGGGCCTATTTGCAATGGTACCCTCAATCCTACCCATTACTTTCCTTTCAGTTCCATCAAACGCTCTGACTATATTGTGGCACGTCCTCATGTGGGAGCTATCGATGGGTAGTCTCTCGAGAGTGGCTAACGGTAGAACGTTTAAAGCTGAGCCGTTATCGATAAGCACCCCGGGTAGAGTGTACCCTTTACAGCGAGTGGTAATATGTAAGGCCTTGGTCGACCCATACCTCCAGATGGGATTTCATCATCGCTGAAGAAAATGAAATTATCAGCGCTAATATTGTTAATCAGTCGATCAAGCTTGCATACGGATATATCATGTGTTACATAAGTCTCGTTGAGTGCTTTCATTAATGCGTTACGGTGTGCCTCTGAACTCAGCAGTAATGCCAAAATTGATATGCGCGCGGGTTGCTTATGTAACTGCTCGACTACGCTGTATCGCTATGTTTCAAGAATTTTAGGAACTCTTGTGCTTCTCTCTCGGCCACCGGCTCATTTATCGTTTCAAACCGTCATTCACCATTTCAGGCTCGGCCGCTACAGCTTTCCCTTTGGCAGCTGCTTTCTCTTCCAAATCATAGGTTTTGCCGCTACGTGTGACCAGGTTCACATTTTGCAACTGCTCATCCTTGGGTGCCACAATGTCGCACCCGTAATTTCAGGGAACTCTTTTACTATCTTCATAAGGAAACGGTGCGGGTTTCCTTATGATAACACATGGTGTCTCTCGTCTTCTCGTCTCAGCTCCCTTGGATGTGGAGATGATTATTATTGGGCGATTATGTTCATGTTTCTTCTTCCTTCGGAGGAGCAAATGTCCCCTATCTCTTCTCCCTCTTCGAAGAACTCCAATTCCTTGCGGTCATCAGATTTTGTACTAGAACCTTGAACTCCGTACAATGCTGAATCTCATAACCTTCAGCATTATGGAAATCACAATGGTTCTTAGTCATTACCATCCTCTCGTCGTTCTGTACGATCATTCCTCTAGCCACCAGCTGACGCCATACCCATCTCATGGGGATCTAACCTCTTCAATGTGAGCTTTAATCTTTTTCCCTTCTATACCCGTAATCGCGTTTACCCCTTGATCAGAATGGACGGGTAAAGGGTTTCTGGCCACATTAGGTCTCGATGGCTCATCGAATCTTATTTTCTTCATCTTAATTAATTTTTCTACCAATTTTTTGAAGGTGAAACAATTTTCGATGAAATGCCCAATCACTCCTCCATGAAACTCACATTGGGCGTTGGCATCATACCATTTTGGAAATGGTAGTGATACGGGCTCCGTGATATATGGGGCTACCACGTGTTGATCATATAACTGCTGATAGAGGTCTTTGTATGTACGGGAATTGGAGTGAACTGAATCTTCTCGGTATTCTTCTTCTAATTTGATTTCGTTCTTGGTGAATTCTGATAATTATCAGCAGGAGATTTTGATTGCGTCTTCGTGATTGGTTTCGTATAAGTTGGCCTGTATGTGCTTACATTATTCACCCCGGTTTTCTTCCTTTTTGGGGCTGCCCTCTTTCCATTGTCTCCTGCGTCGATTTTACCGCTTTTAATCGCGCTCTCAATCATTTCTCCCGATCATCACTATGTCGGAAAAAACTCCTTGTAGCATTACCCACTAATCGATCGAGATACGGTGCCTTTAGCGTGTGGATAAAAAGCATCGTTGTCTCTTTTCTGTCAAGGGTGGTTGTACCTGGGTAGTTACATCCCTCCAACGCTGAGCATATTGCCGAAAGCTTTCACTTGGTTTCTTCTCCATGTTCTGCAAGGTAATTCTGTCCGGAGCGATATTAGTAATATGGCCGTATTGCTTCATAAAAGCTTGGGCCAAGTCTTTCTAGGAATTAATCTTTGCGCGGCTTAGCTGGTTGTACCATTTGGCAGCGGATCCAACCAAGCTATCTTGGAAACAATGAATTAATAATTTTTTATTGTGGACGTATCCTGTCATCTTCCGACAGAACATCGTAATGTGTGCTTCTGGGCAGCTGGTCCCGTTGTATTTTTCGAATTCGGGCATCTTGAACTTTGGAGGTAGGACTAAGTCTGGAACCAGACTTAGCTCTGGCATCAATTTCCACTGTAAACGTCAATCCCCTCCATTGCTCTAACCTTGTCTTCCAACCCATTTGTACCTTTCTTTTATTTGTTTAGAATACTTCCATTTTGGTTTTTTTTCGCCTCCATCGTATCATCGAGGTCGGGGTTGATGGGATTCGCAGCGGTTTCTCCCGGGTTCGATCCTGATCCAACTTGGTAATATAGTTTAGCCTGAAGCACCAATGGGGTGAGGCTACGTCCCGAATAAAGACAGGTGTTTCTCGCGGGTTGGTTTCTAGCGGGACCTGATGGTGTAATGGGTGTAAAGCCGGGAGGATATTGAGGATCCTCATTTTCTTCTCTCAGGCCTTCAGCGGGACCTTTCCCTTTATCTGAATCTCGCAACAGCTGGGTTAACTGATTAATTATATTACTTTGAGATTCGATTATCTGGTCTCTCAAATGTCCCCTTTGGACTTTTTCTAGCTGGTCTTGTAATTGAGCTTGCATCTGCCTCTTACATTTTCCTTTTGAAATTGCTCTAACCTTTCTACCCTCTGATCCATGGCTCGTCGAGTACCGTAAGGGTGTGGTTTCTCTATTTTTTCGATTTTAAACTGTTTCAAAATTTCATTTAATGAGCTTTACTGTGTTTTAAAAATATAAACATGTGATGCGAATGAATGAATGAATGCAAAAGAAAGGTATTAACTTATAATTCACTTTCCATTTAGAAAATTTTGTTTAGACAACAAGTTCCTTTACATAAAATAAATTACATAAATGGTTTTGCTTGATGCTCAGAGCCTTTACTTTTGAGGAGTTCCGCTAACTTTTGACCTCGTTTTGTCTTTGTCTCATACTGTATACCCAAGCTCTTCTGCTTCTGATGCCAAGTTCTTGCACATGTTCGGCTACCTACACTCACAGAATCTTATTTAGGGCTTTATCCATAACATGATCTCTCTCGTTGACTTCTTTCTGAGTCTGCTGGAGGTGCCAATCGCTTGTTTCCAACGTCCTCTCCAGAATCTCGGTTTGTATTTCACTATTCTGTAAAGAGGCTTCTAGCTCTTCTACTTTCTTACTCAGTTTCTCAATCTCGACTCGATTTGCCTTCAACTCCATTACTGAGTTTCGGCTACGATACCGACGTAGAGATTCTTCTAATTCTCGCACGCGTGGATTTAGTTCGGTCACCTCGGCTTGGCTTTCTAGAAGGCTACTCTTTATGGCATTTTCTTGTACCTGGGCGTATTGGAACTTGTTCATCCAGTGGCTTGTCTTATTCTTTTCTTCGTGATTTTCATGCTGCCATTGTTCCGAGGTCTTTCCTAAATCGGCAGTCCTCATAGACAAACGGAGTTTCTTGTAATCTTTCTTTAAGCTACTGAGGTCCTCTTCGGCCTTGTTCTTACCTTTTCTCAATTTCTCTGCTCTAGCTTTTGGACATCAACATCCAGCCCTAAGAGCACTTTTTCTTCTTCCAGCTTTTCTATCATCTTTTCCATCTCCGCATTCTTCCTTTCGAAGTCTTGTTTAATTATCTCGAGTTCCGTTGGGATAACTTGCAAGTGTTCTTCGATTGGACAGACAATCTCAGGATTTGGCACGGGAACATTATCGTTGACCCTTCTGTTCCTCCACCAATCATATTCTACAGTCATCATGGGATTGGCGCCGAATGCTTTCATTCTTCGGACTTGGTTCCATGCATTTGAAATTTTCTCGAACCCTTTTCTTGTTATTTTCCCCTCGATATGCAAATTCGCACTGGGCTAACCCTTGAGTTGCTGGTATGAACTGTCTTGATCTATATTGCCTTGCAGCTAGCAAAGGGGCGTATCCTGTTGCTCCCCAAATTCCTGCCAATGGGACCCAGTCAAAGTCTCCACATCGATACAAGATCTCGTCTGGAACGAACCATGGTGCTCACCATTCAATGTCCTTATCTTTAAGACTTTGGAGTATGGCCATCCATTTTTCTTCCGAAAAGTTCTCTTGTCTTTGTGTGGCCACAAAGTCTTTCAACGGAGAATAATCTTTGGACAAATACTGATACGAGACCTTCTCTATTTTCCAGAAATGACCGTGAAACCATACCGTTAACAGTTGCGCACAGGCAATAAATCGACCTTCGCCTTCTTTTCTGCACGCGCTTAAAGATCTGAAAGTTTCCGCAAGTATAGTTGGGACAGGTGTAACCTTTTTGCTCAACCGATCGAACAAGTCTATCACCGCATCTTCTATATGCCCCAAAGCTTTTGGAAAGATGACCAAACCGTAGATACTTAGGGCTAGGATGTCAATCTTTTTATTGGTATCCGGATGGGCTGATATCAAATCTCGCAGACTTTTCCACGTAATGCATTTATTATCTCCCTTGACCTTAACCCGCGCTGCTACCCATTGTTCACTCATGCCGGTAATGTTCATCAACCTTTTAACAATAGTTGGGAGATTCGGTGCTCTAGAGTAGGCCTTATCTACTGAGATTTTTGGGCAGCGAAGTAGAGTGTGTGTGTATTCTTCTATGGTCGGCGTCATGTCTACATTCCCGAAGGTGAAGCAAGTGTAGGCTGGGTTCCAATGCTGTGTCAATGCTCGGAAGAGAAATTTATCGACCTTAACCTCGAGCAGATACGGCAAATCGCCATATTCTTGGTAGAAAGTCTGTTTCATATTGTCGTCTCAACTATCCCATATCTCCTTCAACTCTTGTACATTGTTTCGAGCCGTGCTGATTCTGGTATAACCCCAAAGTTCTGACTCGTACCCTTCCACTAGACTATCTCCTTTTTTGCGTTGAGTCTCCTCCGACCACATTCGCACGACCATGTTGTCCTCCACTTTATCAAGGTACTTGTTTTCCATGATTAATTCTCTTATCGGTAACTGAATTTGCGTCTATACATTCCTTTTATATGATAATGCAATGTCGTGCAAAAGGAGACAAAATAAACAAGTTAGCGAAACGTGTTAATATCAATATGCAAGTAAATTATAGAACATAAAAAGTTTGTATCGAAAGGCTGCTAAAAGGTTGAACGTAAACTCCTTCTAGGACATGTTCTTACGGCTCACTATATGTGGTTTAAGGCTCTAAAGAATGGATACCCAAACCAATAGATTCCTCGATCCTCACCCATTACAGGCTCATACGGATGAGTTCGGTTCAGGGGGACGCATTTCCCACATTTGCACGGAAGTGAAAACTTCACGAAAACAAGGGTACTTTGTAATCCCGAAAGCGATCCACTATCCTGCACGGAGGTGAAGACCTCACGAAGGAGTAGTTTCCCGCCTTCACTTAGAAGGGTAGTAACACAATGCATATGGATGCAAAATTACACTAACAATATAACAGAACATAATGTCACACAAGAATGTCGAGGATCGTATGTTAGATGAAATCGAATTTTAAAAGTTCTCAGAAAAAAGACCCGAAAATTATCAATCTTGGCTTGACTCTCGTTTATTTGAAAAGCTCCCCAGTAGAGTCGCCAAGCTGTCGAAACCACTTCGAAACGAAGGTTTCGAAAAAATCATTTTAAAATTTGAAAATAGGGGAGAAATGGGAAATAAAAATGGGAGTAAAAAGGGAGTCGCCACCAATCTTTTATTAGGGTGCGATTGGATCACCACAAAACGTTTAAAATGCTAAAACGTCGGTCTACGAAATCTAGAAAAATAGGTTCGGGAGTCGGTTACGCACGAGGAAGGATTAACACCCTCGTACGCCCAATATTGGTACCACATGATTATTTTCGGGTTTTAATTTGTGAACCTTAAAAAAAACTCGAATAAAGTTTAAAATACGATCCTCGAATGCATGAGCTATTTTTAAAAGAAATTATTTTTCTTTGTTTGGAGGTCTCACTATTTTAAAGTAATCGAAAGAAGAAAAAATTACATCCAGTAAGTTAGGACATAATATTTCGAGATAAAAAATAACGAGCTTTCCTTTGCAAAACTTTTTAATATTGAAAGAAAGGATATTTGATTATTTCGATTTAACGAAGGATTGCACCTAGTAGTTAAGGAGCAAATTTTCGGAATCGAAGATAAGAAATATCGCTTTGGTTAAGGGTATTCGATTATTTCGGTTTGAAGAAAAATTACACCTAGTAAGTTAAGGCGCAAGATTTCGAAACACGAAATTAAAGAATATTGCCTTGATTTTAAAATTTTGTGAAAGCGATTTTTTAAACCAATAATGAATGAGCAATTTCATAAATTACACGAAGTGAACTTGAATACAAAGTACGGGGCATAACAAATAAGATTAAATGTAAATATTAAAGAAATGATGCAATCGGGATTAAAACAAGACTTTTTGGATACCCGAGGGCAAAATGGCAATTTGGGTTTTTTAGGGGTAAAATGGTAATTTTGTGAAATCGGGGCTAAAAATGGAATTTGGAAAGTTTGAGGAATAAAATGGTAATTTTAGCAAAAACAAGGTCAAAAATGAAATTTTGGAAAGTTCGGAGGCAAAACGATAAGTTTTGGTGAAATCGGGGTTAAAAATGGGATTTAGGGAAGTTTGGGGGTAAAATAGTAATTTTGGAAGTTTCGGGGTCAAAAATAATTTTAGAAAAGTTTTGGGGTCAAAATGTAATTTTGAAAAAGTTTCGGGGTTAAAATGTAATTTTGGAAAAGTTTTGGGGTCGAAATGTAATTTTGGTAAAGTTTCGGGGTCAAAATATAATTTTGGAAAAGTTTTGGGTCAAAATGTAATTTTGGAAAAGTTTTAGGGTCAAAATGTAATTTTGGAAAAGTTTTAGGGTCAAAATGTAATTTGGAAAAGTTTGAGGTCAAAAATATAATTGTAGAAAAGTTTTGGGGCTAAATGTAATTTTGAAAAGTTTTGGGGTCAAAATGTAATTTTTGGACATTTAGGGACTTACAAAACAATAAAACCGAAACAGGTGACACGATGGCAGCCCCACAGGCATCCAGAAGTTAAGGGACTAATTTGAAAATCTTAAAAAAAATTTTGGACCAATTTTGTAATTAAATAATTAAGTAAGGATAATTAAAAAAATTAGAAATAGTTAGAAAGACTAGGACTAAATACATAAATAGACCAAAAAGTGACACGTGGCAGCTTTTGGTGCAGTCAAACAGTCAAAGGATGAATTTATAAACCTTGAAAAATTCTTGGGCTAATTTTGTAGTTAACAAAAGTTGATTTAGGGATTAAATTAAAACAAATTAAAAATAAAAGGGACATAAAATAAATAAAAAAAAAGGGACACGTGACAGCTTCTGGTGTAGTCAAACAGTCAAAGGATTAAATTAAAAAATTAAAATACAGGGCAAAATTGCAAATAATTAAAGGCAAAGAAGGCAAATAAGAGACTAAAAATAAAAATAAAAATGCAGAAGGACTAATTGCATAAATAGACCAATTTCCAAAAACACGCGGATCCAGAGTAGGTCGGGTCGGATCGATCCAAATGGGTCTTATAAATAATATTTTAAAGATTTTTTTTTTCATTTTCCATTTTCATTTCAAACCTGAAACAACACCCCTTTTTCATTTTTTTTTCTCTCAACCTGCTTGTTCCGGCCGAACTTTGGCCGGTCCTTAACCGCCGTCCGGCGCGCGTCCAGGGCACGCGCCACCTTCGAGGGATCGTCGTCCGTGCTGCGTCATCGCCAGCGCGTCTCCTATCGTCCGGTCGCGGTCGGACGCGCGTCCGTAGGAAACAGCCCCCCCTGGTAACCTTCTCTCTTTGTTCTTCTTTCTCTTTGTTTATTTTATTTCATTTCTTTCTTTATTCTCTAAAAACAAATCTGGTCTTGCACCAGATCTATACCTTTTGAAACTCTTTTCTATTTTTTCATTTCTTTTATTTCTTTTTAATAGATTTTAAATCCATTTTAAAAAACCCCAACTTAGATCTTTTCAGATTTTAAAGTTTTGAAACCCTTTTTTCTTATCTTTGTTTGATCCTCTTAATCCTTTCTAATGATTCTAAAACACTTTCTGGGTTTTCTTTGCAGGTTCATGGACGGGTTGTACCGGTGGCTGTAGATTAATGGGATCCGGAGGCTCTTTCTGGTGACGACAGTGCTGGAAGAGGGGAGTTTCTA
Source organism: Gossypioides kirkii (assembly GCA_005610355.1). Taxonomy (NCBI): domain Eukaryota; kingdom Viridiplantae; phylum Streptophyta; class Magnoliopsida; order Malvales; family Malvaceae; genus Gossypioides; species Gossypioides kirkii. Next base: position 43,572,714 of record CP032253.1, on the reverse strand, counting down.
TTCGTCCCTTCAAATTCTCTCTTTACTTATTTATTATTATTTATTAATAATAATTATTTATTTACTATTACCAAAAATATTTAAAAATATTAATGAAATTATTCAATGTTTAGCATATATCTAACATATACTTGAAAAACTGACGAATACCATAAATGTAATTAGTTATATTTAATACATACATGTATATGCGGTTATGAGTTAATGAAAAATATTAGTCATTAGGAATAAATTAGTAAGTATTAATGCACAGTAATTATGAAGAAGACTTTGGGAATTTGAATAACAAATAAATATATAACAACATTTAATGCATGAATTTAATACCTTTCAAGTGTTTACTGTTTTGTTCTGGCAATGTTTAATACTTATATTTGCTGTCAATTGATCGACCCTTTCCTATGCCAATGTTGGTTGCTTGCTTGCTTATATTCAGAATTTGAAGGATGTATATTGATTTTTCAAATCAGGGGTTGTCTGTCTATTGATTTTTCAGAACTTGTGTGTGTGTTGATTTCAAAGAGATTCTCTATTGATTTTTTTAAAAAAAAAGGGATCCACTTTACAGAAATTGAATTGGCTTTTAAAGCCAATCTTCCATCATTCTTTTTTGTTTGTTACAATTCAATGCTGGTCTAATCTCCCTTGCTTGTTGCAGGTTCTTCTAGGCTATGGTGATGGCAGGGCATGGTGGATGGAGCTGGTGGGCAGCAATCGACAGAGGCACGTGGGTGAAGATTTGACTTTGACCTTGGGGTTTTACTGATTTACATGCTGTTGGTGCAAGTAGGCAGAATTTGGCCCTTATTGGGCTACTGTAATTTGGGCCGAAAAATGGGTCAAAAATGGGTGTAAATGGGCTAAGGGGATTTGGGCCAATTGGGCCATGTAAATGGACTTTGAACTTTTAATTTTTTAATGTTAAATTTAATGTTTTAATTTTTATTTAAATTTAAATTCAAAGTAAATTTAAATAATTAAATTTAAATTTAAAATAAATTTAAATTTAAATAAAATTAAAAATTAATTTAACTCTAAATTAAACGAAAAATCTAAGCCCGATCAAAATTGGGCTCCAACATAGGGTTTTAGTGGCAACAAATTATGGGAAGAGTACTCTATCGTATAGCATGAAAAATTTTGGAAATATTGAAATGCAAATGTCTAATTCTAAAAATTGAAAAAATAGTCTCTTAGTTTTAAATTGTCAAAATTTATTTTTTTAGTTTACGAAAATTAAAAAATTAATCCAATTGTTAATAAATACATGAATTTAGATTTTACTAATTCCTTGTATATAAATTATTGTATTGGGTGAATATTTAAGTAATTTACCGTAATTATTAATATATTAATAAATTATTTTTAATATCAATTTACTAATATAATAAACAAGAAAGGTCATTCTCATGAATTCAAAAAATTCTCCACTTGTTTCTTTTATGTACTAGTTTCAAATATTATATCCATTACATATGATTTTATGTGTCTATTTTTTAATTCATTAAATAATTTATTTTTACAATTATTTAAAAAAATATTCGCTCTAATTAAGTAATGATTGGTGTAATTTATAATAAAATCCAATTAATTTTTAAAAAATAATTAAGAGAATAAACTACTATTTTGAAAATAATAAAAATAAAAAAGCGTGGAAAACAACCGATAGTAAAATATGAAGTAAATAGATAAATAAATTTCTTTCTAATATAAGCCAAAATTTCATTTACAGAGAATCAATATTTCAATACTCCATTGCTTTTGATTAATATTCAAAACAAACAAATAATAAGAAAAAACATTCACAGTGTATAAGTAAGTAAAAAATAATAGTAAAACTATCAAATCAAAATAATAATAAAACAAATGATAGCAAATAATAATAATCAATAATTTTTATGGTGATAAAACAAAATCTATTAAATAATATTAAAATATGACTTTTCTAATTTGATTAGAGAAATAGTAATTCTAAAAAATAAATTTTTAATTTTTATAAAATTTATTTTTCTTTTAAGTTTGATAATATTTGAAATAAAATAAATTAAGAAAATAATTAATCATATACTAAAAAATAATCATATAGATAATATTATGTATTTATAATATAATTTATTTTTAAAAAATTTTAATTTTTATTAACAAACAATTATATTTTTATTTTTAAAATAAAAATTTAAAAAATATACATATTATTATTAATATATTATTTTATTATTTTTATTTATATATATTCTCTTGTCCATTGATTGAAATCTGTAAAACTTAATTAAAATGATGAGTTCTAGTCCATTCTATAGTCAAATCTTACGTATACAATGGAATTGTTTTGAATTAAAAATAATATCTAGGATAATGATACTTGTTTTTTTTTTTTTTTCTCTCCGACATGACTCTATGTGATGAATCAATTAATGCATAGTTGTCTTTGACGGCTTGACATTTTCCACTTTCTTTGCACATTTTTTTTTCTTTTTCAAACATATATCATTGTGGATCAGATTTTGTACAACTTATTTTTATTACAAGATTCAAGTTTTGATGTCTATAATATTATTGTAGGTTATTAATTTTTTTTGTATAAAATTATTATATTTCATGGAATGCCCATAAAAAGCATTGATGACAGTTAATTGTGGAGAGCTGTAAATGAGTGGAGTTAGGAGGTAGAAGGAGTCCAAAGGAATGTTTTAGATGGGTAAATAGTAAGTAACGTGCTCTTGCATGACTGTCTAGATTGACGGAAGGCAAATATATGTAGGTACTTATACAGGTCTTATAGGATTAATTGTCTCACTAGGTAGTAGATTTGCTGAGTCATGGTGAACCCTTAGTACGTTCCTTTGGAGATTATGGAGGTTTTGTTTCTTGTGGTTGCCTTAGGTCATACCTAATATGATTGGATAAGGTCGACATTATAAAACATACAATAGACAGATATCAATAGCCATGGAAGGCAAAGTGTAGTCCTCGGGCGAGCTATTTCTAGTAGGTGAGCTTCTTTTGTCAAAGTGGTTGACTTAGAGAGGGTCTTCAGGGAAGGCAGATTCGTACAACAATTGCCTCCTAATCGAAAGGAAGGAGGTTTTAAACCAACCTTAAGACACAAGCTATAATATTATTATATCGATACCTGTCATTGAAACTTTGAGCCCATTGCTATGGTTTCATGCTACCCAACCACTGCATGAAAGGAGTATTCGTTTACCCCTCCACATCAGCCTCAAGCCTCGCCATCTTGTGCATAAAACGATGTGGTTTTAGCTAAGATCCTGCGTATGTATTCATATATGACATGTTATCATTCCTTTTAATTTGTAAAAGTGCTTCAAACTATTTAAAGAATAAAAAACTAAAAATCAATTTTTTCCCATGTTCACGAGTTGTTTGCACCAGTCTTTATTCTTGTATTCTTGGTGGAAGTTGACGGCGATGTAACGGATGTAGTAGATGGATCTCTAAGGAACCTCGAAACTTCTAATTGTGGCAATTAGTCCATTCGATCGATCAAAGATAATGCAAATGTTATCTTGCCTAACAACATGCTTTCGCAAGTTGATCAAGAAAAATTGCCATGATTCAAAGTTTTCTTACTCCACGATGGAAAATGTGATGGATAGTACGTTCCGATTACCATCTTGTGCAACTGTAATCAGGAGTATCTATGTATATTTACCATAAAGCTAGGTACCATCAACCTACACCAACAGCTTGTAGTGGGAGAAAACCCTAACACATGGATTGAACGTCCAAAACAAGCAATGGAAAATTCTTCTCCACGGTTGTAGTTCGTCCTCTAAGCAGTAATAAGGCAATGTCTTCAAGTCGATGACAGTACCTGACACATACTCCTGCATCGCTGATATCCACCCCTACAATTCATTGTATGACGTATCCCAGTCACTGTACAATTGCTCCATGGCCATCTGCTTGGCCAACCATGCTTTTCTTTGTGACACTTGTATCGAAGCCGGGCTTGCATGTTGACAATCAAGATCAATACAAGAATGGTGGGCATATCTTTCACCAGCGGCATGATGCAGTTGTAGATTGTTTTCGCATCCAGTTTGCGATGGTCTTGCAACATACGTGCATCAAGGCATGTATGAGGTCCTCCTAATTTTTGAAATGCAATCCAAACTCGCCAGTTGCACCCTTCTTTAGCCCTCCAACATTCCTAAACATATAATGTCAGTTTAGACTTTGTGACTTTGTATTTCACCAACACTTTCATGTTATACCGCTTGATGGAAAATAAGTAGTTCACCTTGTTTTCGAATTGTTGCCCTACGAATAACCCTTTTCAATTCCGAATCTGCCACCAACCGATGAACATGTATTATATCTAGGTACTTAGGGAACTTGAGTGAAAGTGTCGCATCAAGGTCTACGCTCAACATAACATGTGGACCCCAAGATCATTCCATATGACAATGCCATGACTCAGGTTCCTAACTGAAAGGGGGTGTACATCTTCACCCTCCTCCGCGCCTTCATTGTCGATATTGTCCAAAATCTCATCCAAATCAAGGTCACTAAAATCTTTACCTACGTGATGAGAATGATCATCATTATCGGACTCTTCTTCACCATCTACATTGGTGTCCATCACCTTCGGATTTATCTTTAAAATGGAACCCAAGATAGGGCAGTTATATGAAGTTCGACCATAGTTTGGATTTTCGGGCCATTGCGATGTCCCTCTACAGAGAACATCGACACCAAAAGATTTTTTTTTAAAAAAATGATGATTGCCTAATGATGAGGGGGTTGTGTTGCCATTGGGTATGGTGACACCGACGTGCACTATAAAACATAGGTTATTCTCGTACAAAATTTTGATCCTGGGTCATTTTCATAATTAATTATTTTGTTTGGGTCAATTTCAAAAAAAAAGTTGGGCACATAGCAAAGCTAACTCGAGACAAAAAATTACGTGGATTGCTAATTAGGTAATCCATTAATGGAAAATAAAATTTTTAACGAAAGTGACTATTTTGCATAATTATTTTAATTGAATGACTAAATGAAAAAAAATTAAAATAAATAAAATAAAATAAATCTTATTTTAAAGTGAATGTTGGTGTAATTTATCTAAATATTTTTTTTTATCATTATCCTTCACATAAAATATAATTAGTTATTTTAGTTGAAATTTTATCATGCGATCAAGTATGGTCAAAATTTCAAAACATTAAAAAAATCCTTCTCTCTCGAAAAGGCATTACTTTAAATTTAGACCATAATTAGTAATCCATTAATGGAAAATAAAATTTTTAACGAAAGTGACTATTTTGCATAATTATTTTAATTGAATGACTAAATGAAAAAAAATTAAAATAAATAAAATAAAATAAATCTTATTTTAAAGTGAATGTTGGTGTAATTTATCTAAATATTTTTTTTATCATTATCCTTCACATAAAATATAATTAGTTATTTTAGTTGAAATTTTATCATGCGATCAAGTATGGTCAAAATTTCAAAACATTAAAAGAATCCTTCTCTCTCGAAAAGGCATTACTTTAAATTTAGACCATAATTAATTCATTTTATTTTTTTGTGGTGAATAAGACCAATTGAATCCTTTCCAACTTATTTTGGTTAATTTATGCAATGAAATGAATGAATAAAAAATATTTTCATGTTAAATATTAAATAAGTTGACTGGCCAAAAAAAAAAAGTTGTTGAACTTTTTAAATAAATATTATATTTTTATCATTTCTAAATATAAATTAAAGATTATAAAATTATTTGAGTCCAACCAATTCAAGAACTTATATTTAAGTACAAATTAAAAACAAAAATTTGATTTCATCAGTATAAAAAAAAAATTGGGAATTTTTATTCAAATTAAGTGAAAAAATAATTACAATTAAAATAAATAGTTAGTGAAAAAGTTAATAGAAAAATATATGAAACATGAAATTGGAACTCACTATCATATTTGGCCACGCCGCCTAGGGAATGCAGGTCACTAAAGAACCAACTTGCTCCTTGCTAGCATGTCAAGCAACAATCTGTCAGTTTTCATATTTAATTAATTTGTAATTTAGTATGAAATTTTCATCTAATTATTGAATGGGGGGATAGGTTTTTGTCGACAAGCTTAATACCTTTAATTTAAAATTTAAAATACAAAAAAGAAAAGAGGTTCATGAACATTCTCAGAACAATATTAATTAAAAAGCATGGGCAATAATTTATATATATATATATATATATTTATGAATTACATGGGAATGAAAAAGTCTTAATAGCAACACAATTGACGCAACTCGAACTTAAGTAACACTTGGGACAATGAATACCTTTAACTATCATACAATACACAGGTTCTATCATTATTTATTCTTTGAGCTCTTGAATTGTACTTCTTTACTGTTGTTCTTGTTGGGTACCTGTAACACTTATTCAAAACCTTGAAATCTCTAGATTTTCATACCCACTTGTTGTTTTAACTAAGAAGATGAACTTGGACCATTTTCTTGTTTGTCATATGATTACAAAATTTTACCAACTTTTAATGTAAATGCTTGAGTTTGAAATGTAGTGTTTAATTAGTTGATATAATCATTCAATAAACCTAAATCAAAGTATGGTTAGCAAAATGTTGAATGGAAACTAATTTGACCAGACAACAATTTTCTTGTTGACCACTTCTTTAGTTTTGTATTTCTGTCTAAATCACCCCCACTCGTCCAATATAGTGGTGCAAAAGTGTTTTTTTTTTTTTAGTAAAAAACTTATAAAATAACTTGAAAAAAGTTTAGCATTTCAATCATGGGTATTATTTAAAGTTTGGAATTGTGATGCTTTTGAGACCACATAGATGAGGCTAATCCACAATTGAAAAGGTGAGGTGAAGATTCATGGTTATTAAAATGATACTTTTAGATTTAGAGTCAATTTAACATTATTTTTAAAAAAATTTATTTTTGGGTAAAAAAACATTTTTAAGCAAAAGTTAAAATTTTTACTTTTGCTTTTGTTTTTGACAAAAAATTTACTCAAAAATACTTTTAAAAAATACTTTTTATCCCAAAATTTTTTTCTAAAAAATAATGTTAAAATGACCCTTAATCTAATAGTAAAAAAACTGAATCTTTTATAGAATTAAAGTGTTTTTTTATATTCATTTGTTGATTTTATAAAAATTACTTTTTTCAAAGTTTATGGTATAAGTTAAACTAGTGAAAAATTTTAAAAGCTTTTTAGTGGATAAAGACAAAGTTGGTATGCTTTTGGTGAATAAATTGTCCAAGACAATGAAAATCGAACTTAAATTGTGAAATTTCAATTTTGATTTGACATTTTTCAGTCGTTCTACTTTCAGATTTATCATCTGTATCTTCCAGAACCATCGCAAGAACCATTAACAGTGGACTGTACAGGCATTTAGATGAAGTAATTAACATGCATCCACCACCATTGTCTTGCCTTTAGCCTTTAGCTACTAATGAAATCATCAAGCTGACGAAAGAAAGAAATGGTCTGACCTGGCCGCCATGGCCCATTTTGGTGCTTTGACTCACGTGTAGCTTCCTCATTTGAGGGTCCGATTAACGACCCAATAATGTTGGTTTGAAACCCTTTGTATATTCATGTATTTTACCACTTTTTCACCTTTCATCTGCCTGTATAAATATCTCTCAAGCTTTGAAATGTTTCTCCTATGTCCACCAACTAGAACCAAATTCAAAGAGTTGCATATATGGATTCTTCATATTTCCAATACCCATATTCTCAATTCTCTCCTGAATCATCTTCTTCCTATGTTTCACTAGACTCATTCAATTACCCCCATAGCCAAGCTCTTCCATTCAATGAAAACGACTCTCAGGAGATGCTTCTTTTAGGACTGCTAAACCAAGTTCCGGCAAGCTCTAGAGATGATCATGAAGTAAGCTCGAAAGCAAATGAGGAGGAGTCGTCTACCAGGGAGGTTTCTTATAGAGGAGTTAGGAGAAGGCCATGGGGAAATATGCAGCTGAAATAAGGGATTCCACAAGGAATGGTGTTAGGGTTTGGCTTGGAACCTTTGACACAGCTGAGGCTGCTGCTTTAGCCTATGACCAAGCTGCATTGGCAATGAGAGGTTCCATGGCTATTCTCAATTTCCCAATGGACAAAGTCTACGAATCACTTCAAGAAATGAACTATGGGTTTGAACAAGGTTGCTCACCTGTTTTAACCATGAAGAAAAGACACTCCTTGAAAACGAAAAAGGGGTCGTCCATGATGATGAAGAGGAAGAAGGTCAAGAAAGAAAAGGAAACTACCAACATGGAAAATGTAGTGGTGTTGGAGGATTTAGGTATTGAGTACTTGGAGGAACTTCTTACCATCTCCGAGAGTTCTAATATTTGGTAAATTACTTTAGAATAACTTCCATTAATTCATATTTTTTTTTAAATAATTGTATGAATCAGTCGATCCTTTTTCCTGTTTAGATATCGAGGAATAAGACTTTTTTCTCGATTTTGGCTTTTTGTAAATGCTGAATATGAAGAAGGATTAACGTCTTTTGTTGGAAATAGAGTTTTTTTTTTTTTTTTTTATATGTCAACTTGGGCTAGTGGACAATATTTTAATTTGGTGCCATCATTTTCAGGTTCCATTAAGAAGGAACATGATGATGACAATTATGGTCATACTTGTTGATTCTTTGCAATTAAAAACTGTATGTAAATCTATAACTGATTGGATTTGTTTAGCTAAATTTAAACACCATATTAATTATCCATATGTAAAGATTATTGTCAATTTCTTTTTCCTATACCAACCCAACAATATGCATTAATTAAAATAGGGATATAAGATATTACTCGACATGTCCCCACAATTTAGTTTGATATATAATAATTATTTTTAAAAAACTTATTATATCAGATTCAACTGAAAAAATTTATCTTTTAAAAAAAAAAAAGTTGATGCTGCATTCAATTATTAAAAAGAATATAAATGATGTCATATCTCAGTTTCATACAATCTCTTTTTTATCGACGTTATACTACAAACATTTTATTCAAAATCATTTACTAGAATTACCCATATTCCTTTGTCCTTCAATAAAAAAGGATGCGATTGTAAAATGGATAGTAACTTTGTAAACTGCATGCCTCATCATTTTCTTATCCACATCCATTTTTCCAAAGGATAAAATCTTGTTCATGCAAAGTTTGGGTTGATGATTTTAAGGCAGTTCACTTCGGGTGAGTGTTGGATCTGCTAATAAAGTTTGAGCAGTTTTTTTTTTAAAGATAAATATCAAAATTATACATAATTTTTTATTTAATATGAAATATTATATGTATATTTTGTGTAATTTTATACATGAAATTTTAATTTTGATTATTAAATTTTTTATAAATCACTAACAACATTATACAATTAGCACCATTTTACATCGATATATTATATACACTAACAATTATATTAATCCAATATAAAAATAAATATACGTATTCATTTATTTAAATGTATACAATTGAATCAAAATCAACATTTCATGTACACATATGAACCAAAATTCAAATTTTAAATGTACAATTGCACCAAATCAAACCCCGAACTTAAACACTGAACCAAAATTTCAAACCTTGAAGCTAAACCTAAACTTGAATCCCAAACCTTGAACTTGGGTTCAATGTTCGGGTTTGGGATTTTAGGTTCAAGGTTTGAGTTTAAGGTTCGAGTTCGGGATTCGAATTTTGGGTTTAGGGTTTTAGATTTAAGGTAAAAAAAAATTATAAAAATTATGTGTCAATAACATGAAAAAATGGTTGAAATGTCATTAAATAATTAAAAATAAACCATGAATAATGTGATGAGAAGAGTGCATAAAATAATTTATCGTTACAAATCAAAATCGTCAATGTTTATCCAACTCTAGTAATATTATTACTTGATATGCGATGTGAGAATTGATTTGTTCTGGATTGGTATGAAGTATAAACCCTAAACCCTAAAATACAATTCGAATCCTTGACGGAGACTACCATTGAGGAGCAAATGATGTTGCATCTAATAATATAGGGTTGGAGTGTAGGAGCTATTATTTCTTATTGATCAGAAACCTATTTCGAAGAAATAAAATCATAAGTGGGTCTTAAGGCACTTTCGTTCAACGTAATTTGTAGAGTTGATCATATTGCTACTGAAAAGATTACTGTCAACTGCTTGGAGAGAGAGTCAAAAAGAAGAAAAAACAGTGAAGGAATTGGTTAATTAACATAGCCAATACACACAGAAGGGAAGAACCACGTGTATTTGAATTTATCCCCAATTCTCCTATATGATCAACCTATCTCATTTCTTTTTCAAGATTCCTTTAAGATCAATCATTAACTAAATGTGATGGTCCATCTTCTCTTCTTTTTATGTGGCTGTATTAAGAGTATGGTCCAAGTTGAACTTGTTATTCACAAGAGGCTTGTGAAAGATAAAAAAGAGAGAGGAGAACCCCCCATGAATGCTTCATGTATATTGACCGAGACCAAAGGCAGCTGATGAATATAACTCAAAAGTTCAGGTTCATGCGCACGTAAGAAAAGGACAAAAGGCCAAAATGGTGGGAGAAAAGCTAGTTTTAAGAAAGTAATGCCACTTGGCCAAATTAAAAGCATGTTTGAATAGCTTTGTGTAATGGATGTTTGGTGAAGGAAAAGGCGGAAAAGGACCTTGTTGGGGATGGGCCTTTTTGAAGAATGGAGGAATCCTTTATAACTAAGGGACTTTCTTTGGGCCAGAATTGTTGAGCTATGATGGGTCATGAAAAGCTTATAATTGGGCTTTGTTAAAGGCCTTTAGTTTTAGGGCCTTATCAAGGTGAAATGGTAAAATATTTATTCTTTTTAAGTATTTTTCATGTCTGTTTTATAGCTTGCTCCTCCCAACAATGTCGTCTTCAAGTTTCGAATTTACATTTTTTTCTTGAGAATGCAAAATGTCTTATCATTACACCTCACACTTGTTAGTGGTAAAAAATTATCTTCATACTTTTTTCATTTAAAATCCTAACATGTTTTCTAAATGTCTCAAAAGATACTAGACTTTATTATAGTAGCTCGGCGAGATCATTTGATTACTTCTAATTTTAAAATTTAATTTTTTTTTAAAATAGTTGCAAAAATAAAAAAAATTAAGAATAGAAAATGAGATAAAAGAGATAAAAAAATGAATTAATTAAGAAATAAAAGAGATAAAAATGAATTAATTTGATTACTTCTAACTTTGATTTTTGAATTTTTTTTATTGCATCTATTCAATCAAATGAGATAAAAGCTAGTGAAATAAAAAATGAATTAATTAAGAAAGGAAAAATAAAATTATGGAGCATGCATATCAATAAAAAAACACGTATATAACAAATATACTCATTAAAAGTTTATACAAAAAATAAATAATGCTTTAATTGAAATGATAAATTAAAAGTTTGAAATTCATAAATTTTTTTTCAAATTTCATTATGCGTAAATTTTTAACCTATAAAAAAATAATTAGTCTTGAACTCAACCCAATATTTTTATAAAAAAAAAAAACTTGGCTTGGCCTTAATTTTATGTATTTATTCATTTATTTTTGCTTCATAACAATTTTCTTATATAAATTTATTAATAATGCGTTGTTATTGCTAATCTTGCAAATATATATACATGTATTTTGCCAACAAATTTTGCTGTGCTTACAAACATATATGTAAGATTATATATATATTAGTTAGGTCATAATTTTGAGAAAGGAAGTAGTATTTGTATGAAGATTTAAAGTTAGTAATTTTAGTGTTGTGTTGTTAATCAATTGTTTATTAAATAATTCAAAATTATCCTTTAAAAATAAATAAGGTAACTGCATAATAAGTAGATTTATTCATGAATCAAGTCATTCGTCTAGATTCAAAAGTCCACCCAAAAAATAAAAAAGTTAGACAAAATACAAGGCTCAAAAAATGAGCTTGAGTAAACTTTAAAGGTTTCTTTCTATATAGGTTCGAACCGAATATATTATGTTATAAAAAATATTATATTAATATATATGTCAAATAATAATTATATATATATTTATATTAAATCACTAACTCAATAACAATTAAACTCATTGTCCAAAATCTAAAAAAAAAAAAATTACTCAACTAAATGATCCAACCCAAAATATAAAATAAAATATATATATATATTTAATAAAATAAAATATTTATTATATTTATTTGTATTTTTTAATATAATAAAACATTTATTATATTTATGGTACTGTTTTTTAATATGAATACTTTTTAATGTAGTGTTTTAGTGCATTTAGTGTTATATATTTTTTTAAAAAATTATTTTTAAATAAAATTAATATTAAAAATTAAAATATAGGTAGATTGTGCTTTGACAAAAAAAAAAAAACTCATTTTTCAAGTTGAATCCAAACTTATAAAATTAATCTAAATACTTTATATGAACCTGACTAGAATTAATGTACACCTCTAATGATAAAAAGAGAGACTAAAATTTGAGTGTTAAGAATTAAATCTAATTGAGATATAAGGAGGAGTAATATTGTAAATATCTTAAACGCGAATTTACTCTAAATTTAACCTGATTTTGATTTGAAATCAACCCAATTCAACTTGATTTGATTTAAACTCAAATTAAAAAAATTCCACCCTATTAGATCAAGTGGGGTTGGAACCCGTTGGTTTCTAGTTTTTTATTCATTTTAATGATATATGAGTCAAAGATATATCATCATTATTGTTCTAATAGTTTTCTTACTATGCATGCTTTTTGTAAGTATTTTTTTTAAAATAATAATTTTACAATATAAATATTTGAAATTATTAAAATATATATTTATATATAAAAGTTTCGTCTGTCAATCTAGATATTTTAGATATGTCAGATTAACGTAAACTTTAATACTTTTAATTAAATTAACATAAAACACTTTAAGAAATTGAAAAAAAAAATCTTATTTTAAATTAATTTTTTGGGTAAAGAAAACAATGAATACTATTAAAAATTACTTCCACCACCTAGATACTCTAGATGTTGTCGCTCTCCGGGTAACACGGTGGAGTTTGTTGATGTTATGTTTGCCAGGTTGTTTGGTCCAATATGCAGGTGCCCTGTTGGAGTGCCTGAATGTCTGATTGCAGAGGTTCAATTTTCCGATGAACATTGATTTGGCTGCGAAAAATATTCCTCCAGTTCCTACCCTAGTGGAATAGCTGATAGTTTGTAATACGGAGTTGTTTGAGCCTCATTAGGACTTCTGACAAAGAGAAGTTTACAGTGGGTTTAGGAGTGGCCTGTGCAGGATGTGATTAAGAGTAGGGGGAGGGGGAGTATCCTATGATTGTCGCAGCTGCTCCTATTGTGGTTGTACTTCTGTTATGAGTAAATGATATAGCAACCAAGAAGGATCTTCGGAGGAAGTTGAATTCTCCAAAGAACCTTCCAATTGATGCTATATGCATTGTTGGTGATTCTCACCTGACCTTGGTCTAGTAGATATACAGCTTTAATCGAGAATTGACCAGAAAAGTTGAATTTCTAAACGTTTCAGTAATTTTCAATCCATTCTCATATATTATGTGGCGAGTCTCCCACAGTTATGAGGTTAGTGTGCTCATCAGTGATTGTCTATGTAGCGCTAGATGATTTCCAATGATAGATACCCTCTTCCCACTTCAAATTTGAATGTCTAATCATTGGATGCAAAAATCCTGCCCTTTTAGGATGCTTTTTCGAGTCTAGGAATCTATAGAGCGTGCTTGGACTGATAGGAAGTCTTGGGTAGTGCAGTATTTATTGAGTAACATAGATTGTGGTAGGGACTAATAGGAAGCTTTTTTGCAGGGGAGGTTGTCATTCATGAGTGCAGTATTCACGAGTGTTTTGGATTTTTTCGAATGGTACATTATAATTCAATTCCGCTCGATTCGATTTTTTTATATTAACATTTAATTTTTAATTTTTAATTTTTAATTTTTAATTTTTAATTTTTATTTTTTTTACAAAATGAAGTTTGTTATATGGTTTTTGAATATTCTTTGACAAAATTTCAAAATTGTGTTCATAAATATTACTAATAAAATAATTTTTCAATTTTTTAATTTTTTAATTATTTTAAATATAAAATATTTATTTTTATATTATAAAAATTAAATTGATCTATATAAAATAAAAATAGAATTCGATTCGATTTCGAGTAACCACTAATTTTAAATTTGTATTTTATAAACTATTCAAGCATCTCGATTCAAGTCAATTTTTTATTTTCGATTTTTCTTGCTCAACCCAGTTGTGATGATTTTAGTTTTAATTTTAGTTTTAATTTAAGTTTACTATGTTTTTACTAAACCGGTATAGTACCTAGAGGCAAATCTAGGGGATTGGCAGGAGTTTGGCCCCCCTTATAATGAAAAATTATCTATTTAATTTTTTTAAAAATTTTAAAATTTTAAATTAATAAAAGTGAAATTTTATTTTCACTCTTTAAAATTATAAAAATTTAATTTAATCTTTTAAAAATTATAATGATATAAGTTATTAAAAATTAAAATTTAATTTTGACCTCTACAAAAAATTTCTAAATTCGCATCCTATTGTTTTCTGGGAAAATACTGAACTGTATCAATAAGATTGTTTATCTCCTTGAGATCTAGGTATCCGATATCAAAATCATCCCACTCTCTGGTTAGAATGGAATTTAGCAATAAATTATGACATCTTTTTTCTGTAGCCGTTTTTTTAGCCAATTTTTCAGATAGCTTGGTTAAAGCTCTTCTGAAATTTACTCTTTGCTCTGTAATATGGGTTTTCCATATTTCATTAATGATATCATATAATTCTGGTGGTATACTAGGATTATAGAAATCTTTAATTTCGTTCATCTGTCGTGCTTTCAAAGATTTTCATCAATGCAAAATTTTTCCGCATTCTTGATCACCTCTGCATAGCTGGTTTGATATGCAGAATTAGGGTCCTGAGACCAAGGTAAAGAATTGGCTTGAGGTATAATTGGTCGTGGTCGGACTAGTTGTCCCATAAAGAGGATATTGATAGGGTAAATAATATCCTTGATTAGGATATGGGCTTGGAAAAAGAGCTCTTAAGAATTGTGGATTTATAAATCTTGGATCCGGTCGTTTTTTACGAACCGTTGTCCATTCACCAACTTGTTCCAAAGGCTTTTTACCTTTGTCCATAGGGCCTGCTAAGAAAGTCAGCAATAACATTATCAGTACCCTTTACATATAAAACTTCAAAATTGAAAGTACATAACTCATTATACCAACGTATCCTTCTTGGAATAGTTTCTAGACTTTTATTAGTCAAAAATTGCTTAACAGCTTGATTGTCTGTCTTTATAATAAACTTTTCAGGAGCTAAATAAATAAGAAATTTTTTTATTCTTTTTTAATTGCTAATAATTCTTTTTCAAATATAACATAATTGGCTTCGTTTGTTTTAAACTTGCCAGAACTATATCCACATATTAATTCTTCTTCATTATTATTAGTTTAGCTTTTAGAATACATCCTCAATGGTTTTGAGATGCATCAGTTTCTAATATTAGTTTATCACCTTGTTTTGGTAGATAAAATTTCGGTATTTGATTTATTTCAGACTTTAGTTTTCTTACTATGTCTGTATCTTTGTCTGACCAACTAAAAATTTTATCCTTTTTAAGCTTATCATATAAAGTACCTATCTTTTTTGATAGATTAGGAAAGAAATTTCTACCATATTTAGTATTCCTAAAAATTGTTGAAGCTGTTTTTTATCTTCAATCTTTTCAGGAAATTCTAGTATTTTTATTATAATATGATCTTGGAGTTTAAGACCATCTTTGGATAATTTTAATTCTAAAAATTCTATTTCTGTTTTTTCCAGTTCTATCTTTTTAGGACTAAGTATGATTCCATGTTTTATGAATTCTTGTAAAATATATTTAAATGTTTTCTGTGTAAATCCAGTGTTTCTAAAAATACCAATATATCATCAATATAAACAATACAAAATTTTTTATACTTACTAAAGATGGTATCCATCCATCTTTGAAAGATTTGTGATGCGTTACACAAACCAAATGGCATCACTCTCCATTGGTAATGTCCATTAGGAGCGCTAAAAGCTGTTAATGGTCTAGATTCTTCTTTTAGCATAATTTGCCAAAAGCCAGATTTACAATCAAATTTGCTAAAATATTTGGCATTTTTAGCCTGGTTAATAAGAACATCCTTTCTTGGAATAAAATAACCATCAAAAACGATATTTTGGTTTAATCGTTTATAATTAATTACCATCCTAGCTTTTCCTCTTTTAATTTCTGCATAGTTTCTTACCATGAAAGTTGGACTCGAATGTGGGCTGTTAGTTTCTTCTATTAACCCTTTTTCAAGTAATTCTTTTATTTGAATATCAAATTCATCTATATCTTGTTTGGTATAGATCATTGGTTTACCCTAATAATTTTATTAGGATTTTCTAATTTTATTTCACAATATCTAAGATTGTTTTATCATAATTTTAATGGTTCTTCACCAAAATTGTTTTCTAGGATTTTGTATAATCAATTATTTGTTTCAGTATAATCTCTTTCTGTTTCAGAAAACAACAAAATAATGCTGAGATCATACTAGTACAGATTGAACAGTGCTATAAAATATAAGATCAATCATGGTGTTTACCTGCAAGGCGACCTCGATTGTCTAGACTATCTTGAGCTGGATTGTTGGGTCTTTGGCTTGGTGGTCTCGACGGATTCCTCTTTGAAGTTACTGAAGCAGGAGAAGTAGACGCACTAAGGTTCTCAAAATTAGATAAACCTCTGGACGCCTCAACCATGGGATATTACTTGAGAAAATTGTAAGTCCCTGGAATATCAACTGAGAAGCTTTGCCAATTATCTTGTATTTTCCTTACATTCAAAAGGAAAGAGACTTATTATAGTGGGTTGGTGAAGCACGAGCTTGACCAAATGATACGCGTCCAGGGTGAATCAATGGTGGTGGTTGAAGTTGCAAGGTTAAAGAGTTTAGTGGAACATTGGATTGGACCGGATATTGCGTGGATTGAGTGTCTATGCAGTTGACAGACGAGGGGTGATGCCAGAAAATAATAAAAGCAAGCAATAATTGGCTGCTGATTTTCATTTTCGGTCCTGGTTTCACATTGCAGCTGCAGAGTCGACGCCATTCAACCTGTCTCTGTTTCTTCCATGAATAGATTGCATCATCATTTTGAGCCCTATAACAACAACCATTCCACCGCCATCCGCCACTGCGTTTGGTGAGGGGGGAGGGCTCCACCACAGCCATCGTCAGCTCTTCCACTGTGTTGACTTGTAGAGATAACACTTATGTGTCACGATCACATGTGTTTTCTTTTAACATTGTTACATTTTGGGTCAGAAACAAACTTTAGAGATTACTTCTGACTAAAAATTCTTGCCAATTTGGAAATGGGTAAAAAATTATCTAAATAGTCACTTTTATTTACTTCAAATTACAAAATTTTGGGGTGTCCAACGTAAATAATTTGAGTTTTAGGGGAAATTTTGTATTCTATTTTCATAAGAAAATTTTAATTTTTATCTCAGCTGGACATCCACATTAGCATTTTTAAACCCATTTTAACTGTCACATCATATTGTCATTTGGGAGGTAACAGATTTTAACGGCAGAGTGACCATTTCGTAACAAAAAGATAACGTCTAAAATGTAATTTGAGGTAAATAAAAGTGAATATTTTAATAAATTACGCTTTAGAAATCAATGTATACTTCATTTACCAATAAAGCATATTAAGAATTAAGGTAAAATTAACCTAGTGGCAAAAGTATTAAATTGTAGGCATGAGAGTTGGAGTTCAATTCCAAGTAATCCACCCCTACTCCCAATTATAAAAAAAAATTAGGATAAACTATATTGCAAGTAAATGTGATCATTGATTGAATCGAGCTGGGTTTAAGCATAATATTAACATATTTTATATTTGCTCAAGCTCAATTGAGTTCAAAATATGTGTTAAAATTTTATCCAAACTTGCTTATATTTGTAAATAGATAATCTAAATTTATTTTAGGCTTTTAAATATTTTTTACAATAATATTCAAGAATTTTATATATTTTTTCATTTGTTAAAATTTTATTTATAAAGAATTTAACATTTTTTAATGTTTACATTATAGTATTATATACTACTATAAATATAATTTTTATGTGCGATAGTTTTCATAATATACAAGGATGCACTAATATAATATATTACAAAAATTAGAAAATGGGTTGGGTCAGGCCGACCTAAGGTCTTGGATGCTTGAGCCTGAGCCTAATCCAATTTTAGACGGGTTTAATTTTTTCCAAATATATTGTTCGAGTATAATATTTTTACTAAATTCTTAAATGTTAAGCAAACCTTTGTATTTGAATGGATACTTCGATCCTTGAATAGATCTAATCATCCAATTATGATTAATCTTATTTTACCATCCAATTATAAAAAAAAATTACAAGCTAACCACTAAAATAATATTTTTTGTTTACTTCAGATTATATTTTTATCACTAGGGATTCGCATATTCTATCATTCTATATAAAATGGAACTTCGCATACTCTGTAGCTCACATGGTATCTAAAGTTCACATACAGGTTCGCATGGATTATATACATGGGTTCATCTAACATTTACTTAATGGTTCACATGGTATAACATAATCTTATACTTTTTACCTAGTGTTCGTTGAGCTAAACATCTACGGTTCACATATTAAACTGTTAGGGTTCATATATATATATATTCTAAGAGCTCGGGTATCCAATCCTTTATGGTTTTACATATAGGTTCACCTATACTGAGTTTTTATTTCTAATATAATAATTATACACAATGATTTTAAGTTAGATTTTACACATAATTTAAAATACAAAAAATTTAATTTTAGAGAGGAAATTGACGATCTACTTGGAGAGGAATGATTTCGAAAAATTTGAATCATTTTTCTTGAAAATTGATTTGTGGATATAAAAGAAGAACTTGAGAGTATTTTTTCTTGAAAATTTACTAGTTACAAATTTTAGGTTTTGAACAAAATTGGCTCTTTATAAAATTTTTCCCCTAATTGAAATAGGTTTTGGGAGTTCATGTAGAATTCGGATTATTTTAAATAAAGGACTATGTTAAAAAAATAGTTTTTGGATTGGGTTAGTTTGAAAATTTGACACTTTTGAGGGGTTAAAATAGAAAAAAATAAAACATTTTGGCTAAATGCACTCAAGGGGTTTCAAACTTGAAACCTAACGGTAAGTTAAAGTCTTACTACTAAACCAGTAGGCTTATCCTTAATAACTTCTTAATCCATATAATTTTTAAGGCATTCTAACTTTTAAGAATTCATTTACACTACATTGTTGCAATATTTATACAAAATCATATAAATAATTGTATTGAGAGAAAACTGAAGTTGAGTAAAACCATGTTTGTTTCAGATGATGCTATCAAATGCTCTTTTGTGGTTGCGTGGCTTCATCGCTTTTAGTGGATTATATTGATTTCTTATTCATATGGGTTTTGGCTGCTTGATTCAGTGAAAATTGTTAGGTGTCTGGCTGTTTTAGGTTGTTGAATAAGAGTTTTAGATGAATGTGGTTAAATTAAAATGGGTTAAATCTAAAATTAGTACTTGAATTTGTCCATTTCTCTCAGATTGATATCTAAAGTTTTTTTTTTTGTCCTAGATTGGTATCTGAACTTTTTTCTCATCAACTAGATTGATACTTTTTTTTAACGTCGTTAAATTTGAGACAGGTGACAAAATAAGAATATGACAGAGGCATGATGATTCACAATGATATTATAATCTAATTTTCTATTTCACTTTTATTTTTACTTTTTCTTTTTTCTTTTTCATTTTTCCTTCCTTTTATTCTTAGGTTGATAAATTTGATCATTTTAATTTTTTTAATTTTCTTGTCATTTTCTTAGATTTTGATTGCTGTTGTCAACATCTTTTGCTTGTTCATGCTATCCTCTAACAATGACTAGATTTATGGTTCAAATTTTACATAATTTAATCAAATTTAACTTGTTTCATATTTATAGTTGCGCGGAACTTAGAAATGTTCTTAAATTTCTTTTCAAAGAAACCCATAAATGTTGAATGAATATGAAAATGTTAAATGAATTCAAAAAAGAAAAAAGGTAAAATGACGAGGAAAAGAAAGAAGAAGAAGGGAATACTTGAAAAAATAATAAAATAAAAAAAACAAATAATGTTCTTAAATTTCTTTTCAAAGAAACCCAAAATATTAAATGAATTCAGAAAATGAAAAGACGAACTGAGAGAGAAAGAATGAAGAAGAAAGGAATAACCAAAAAAAGGAAATAAGAAAAAATAGAAAGAAAATGGAATTATTTTTAAAAATTTTTTATTAATTTTTAATATATTTTTTAGATGATGACATCATCATGATGCCATCATGCCACGTGTCATAATCTTATTTTGCCACTTGTCTTAGATTTAACGACATTAAAAAAAATACTAATCTAGTTGACGAAGAAAAAGTTTGAGTACCACTGAAAGAAGTGGACAAGTTTAGGTATTAATTTTATATTTAACCCAATCAAAATAGAACTTGTTTATGCTTTGGATCTCTTATTTGAGCATGCCACACATTGATGGCTATTTTGGCACCTAGATATGCATCTTTCTCATTGTTAAAACTACGGCTTGAATTTCTTAGTCATCTTTCTACTAATCAAGTATCCTAAATGGTACATAGTCAGTATTCTTTTTTGTGCTATATTAATTAATTGTTCTTTTGGATTATTGCATGAATGTTTCCCCAATGCTAGTGATTTATTTTGCTTGCTATTTACTACAATTTTATGTGATATTGTTTAGCGGACCAACCTGCAAGAACTTTAGCTTATATTCCTTTTATCTCAAGAGCTCTAACTAGAGGTCGAGAAAGCTTAGATGCAGGTTTATGTAATGAATTTTTATGCATAAACAATTTTGTGAATCATTGATGTTTGATTACTGTATCTTCTGCACTAAAAATGCTATAAATTTGGTTCTCTGTTTGTGCTAATTTTCTATTGTTGTAGTTGAACATTTTACAAGAGTACTGATTGAAAATGATACAACGCATTGAACATCCACATTATAAGCAGAACTTATTGCTACATCTAAAACATTTTTAGTGCTTCATTACATTTGATACACATGCATAAACATTTAATTGATGAAATTTTAAAAGTTTAAACAAGGCAACATCAGAAGACTATCTGGTGTAAGGCTACATGTTCATGAAGTAATAAATTCATTTAACATAATTACTTCAAGTCAATTTATGTGCTGCACTCATACTACTAATGTTATTATTATAGGAGGTAGCATTATGAGGAATCATTTTCATGGTAACAGTTGTAATTTATCTTATCATTTTCCAAGTAGTTGTTTGCTTCGAGTAAGAATCATGTAGTGCTGAAAATAATAATTAGTTTGTTAGTTTCAATTAGTTAGAGTTAGTTAGCAGATGACCCTTTTTTTCTTTTTGCTTAGTTGATGGTTTGGTAACTGTATATATATTTGTAAATCATCTTGTAAGTTGAAGTTATGAAAATCAGATGTATTTTTTAAGTTTCTCATTTCTTAACATGGTATCAAAGCAAGGTTTTTTCTCTGAAATTGTAGTTCATTTTTTGGGTTTTCGGTCATTTTGTTTTTTCCTTTAGATTTCCTTATCATATTTCCCCAATCGTGTTCATAATCTTCATTAAGTCCAATAAGGGTTTTAGACGTGAAGCATGGAAGGCATTACTGATTTCAATCATCCATTGTTTTTCCACCCCTCGGATACATCGAGAGTGCATCTTGTCTCTCATCAGCTTGTGGGACTGGAAAACTATAGTATATGGAGTAGGTCAATGCGGATTGCCCTTCTTGCAAAAAACAAACTATGATTCATTGATGGAGACTATCGCAAAGACGATTATGAGTTGGCGTTGCATCTGTAATAGGAGAGGTGCAACGTAATCGTGTTATCCTGGATACTCAACACCGTGAATCAAGAACTTTCGGCTTGAATTGTGTTTGCTTCCAGTGCAGCATGTGGTATGGCAAGATTTGAAAGAATGCTTTGACAAAGTTAATGGGTCAAGAATCTTCTTCCTTCATTGATAGATTGCAACTCTTAACCAGGGTGAGTCTTCTGTTTCTATTTACTTCACACGTCTCAAAATTTTGTGGAACGAGTATACTGCTGCTTGATCCCGTTTGCATCATGCAATTGTGAGGTTTCACAATTGAATCATGCGCATCTAGTTCAGCAAAAGTTATTTCAATTTCTCATGGGACTCAACGAGAAGTATTCAATCGTCAAGAGTCAGATTTTGCTTATGTAACAACTTCCTTCGGTAAATCAAGCATATTCGATAATAGTACAAGAGGAATCATAACGTGTGCACATGTTCGAAGTTCTTATTGTGGAGTCTACTACAATGTTTTCAAATGCCTCCAGGAGTTCAGATCGCCATCGATACAATGGGGTTTGTGACTACTGGAAAGTTAAGGGCCATCGTTGTGATAATTGCTACTGTCTGATTGGTTCCCCCTCAGATTTTAAGTTCACAAAGAAGAAAATTCCACAAGCAACTATTACCATCAATTCAGAGGTAACTGATCACTCAACTTCTGACCTCGATTCATCGGCTACTCCTACTGCCTTGTCTTTATCAGTATTCACGGCTGACCAACACAACCAAATTCTGAGTCTCATCAACAAGGCTCCTTCGAAAGATTCCACTGTGAATCTTGCAAGTACAGTTTCTGGATGTTTACCTGCTACTAATGGATCTCTTTGTTGGATTTTGGATATAGGGGTGACAGATCATATTTTATTTGACTTTGAGAGTTTGTTATGTCCTATTTCATGTGCTACATCTCGTTATGTCCATCTACGAAATGGTAAAACAGATACTATTACCCACATAGGTTCTTATATATTAACCCCTGATCACCTCATTACCAATGTCTTACTTGTTCCAAATTTTTCTCACAATCTGCTTTCAGTGTCTAAACTTTCCAAAGGACTTAATCGTTCCATCGTGTTCTATCTTGAAATTTGTCTCTTGTAGGATCTCTCTAATGGTATGATCAAGGGGATTGATAGAGAGTCTAGAGGGCTATATTTTTTTGAGTCTGCTAAAGGAGCTTCTGGTTTGTTATCTTCAGTTCAATGTAGTATTTTTCATTTTTCCAATGTTTATGATTCATTGTCTTCTGATCAACCATCTACTGTTTTGCACAATAATACTCATGTTTGGCATGCTCATTTAGGACATGCTTCTGTTACTACAATGCAAAAGTTACTTATTTTTAATTTTTGCAAACTTGATACTGATATTGTGCATAATTGTAGTATATGTCCTTTCACCAAATAGAATAGGTTACCTTTTCCTCTTAGTCATTCAAGGGCTGACATACCTTTTGAACTCATTCATGTTGAATTTTGAGGTCCCTATCGTGTTCAGCGCATAGTGGACATATGCTCTTTCTCACTATTGTAGATGACTGTAGACACATGACTTGGATTTATCTCTTGAGGGTTAAGAGTGTCACATTTTTGTTTCTTAGACATTTCTTCTCCTTCGTTAAAAATCAGTTTACTCTCTCAGTTAAGAATATTCGTAGTTGTCGAAACCGTCTTTTTTGAAATGACGTGTTTCGAAAATTATTTTAAAATTGAAAAATGAGAGTCGCCACCAATTTTTTATTTGGTGTGATTGGATCACCGCAACACGTTTAAAATCCGTTTTGAAAAATATTTTGGTCTTCGCAATCCAGAAAACAAGTTCGGGAGTCGGTTACGCATGAGGAAGGGTTAGCACCCTCATACGCCCAAAATTGGTACCACATTGATTACTTTCGGGTCTAGATTTGTAAAATTTAAAAACTTGAATAAAGTTTAAAATATGATCCTTGAATGCATGAGTTATGTTTAAAAGAAATTGATTTTTGTTTGGAAATCCCACTATTTCGAGGTGATCGAGACAGAAAGTCACGTCTAGTGAGTTAGGACATAACATTTCGAGATCCAGAAATAACGAGCTTTCCTTTGTTGTAAACTTTTAAACTTTGGAAAAGGATATTCGATTATCTCGATTTGAAGAAAAGTCGCACCTAGTAAGTTAAGGCACAAAATTTCAGAATTTAGAGATAAAGAAACATTGCCTCGTTTTGTTTTAAAATCATTCGTATATATAAATATATATATTTTGAGAACTTGAAAATTTCGCATTCATTTAAAATGCAATCCTCGGACTCATGACTTGGAAAATTTGAAGATAGAATGCCCGTTTACTTCGACTTTCGCGAAGAATTAAAGTCGTGACCAACACGTTAGGGCACGACGTTCTCGGAATCACGAAGTTAACAGGCATTTTTTAAAAAAATTGGAAAAGGATATTCGATTCGTGTGATTTATACGAAAACATGAAACCCGACACGTTAGGGCATGATTTCCCGAAGTTTCCACCCGAACAGACACATTGCCTCGATTTTAAAATAATTTGGAAAACAAATGTGTGATTTTAAATATGAATAACCAGTTAATAACGAAAATTAAATAACACGAAGAGAAAACAAGGAAGCAGATAATTGATATACAAAAATCACAAATATGAAATATGAATGCAATAATAATAAAAAAGCTAAATATAATCATTGAAGAGAAAGAAAAGCAAAATAAACGGAGTTAAAAATGTGATTTTGGATGCTCGGGGGTAAAACGATAATTTTAGACACTCGGGGGTAAAATGGTAATTTTTGAAAGGTTCGAGGTCAAAAATGAAATTCTTAGACATCCGAGGGTAAAATGGTAATTTTGGAAGATTCAGGATAAAAAATGGTGTTTTTAGATATTCGAGGGTAAAATGGTAATTTTTGAAAGTTTTAGGGTCAAAAATGTATTTTTGGACATCCGCGGGTAAAAATGGAAAGTTGGAAAGTTCGAGGGTAAAAATGTAATTTTTGGAAAATCAGGGTAAAAAACGGAATCTTGGAAAATTTAGGGTCAAAAAGGGAATTTTTGGAAGTTCGAGGGTAAAATGATATTTTTTGGAAAAATCGGGGTTAAAATGGAATTTTAGGAAGTTCGAAGGTAAAATGGTAATTTTTGGAAAAATCGGGGTCAAAAATGGGATTTTTGGAAGTTTGGGGGTAAAATGGTAATTTTCAAAAGTTTTAGGGTTAAAAATAGAATTTTTGGAAGTTCAGGGGTAAAAATGTAATTTTTGGAAGTTTAGGGTAAAAAGTGATTTTGGAAAGTTTAGGGTTTAAAACATGATTTCTGGATAGTTTAGGAACCTCCTAAGTAATAAGACCAAAAAATGGTAACACGTCGCAGCCTCTCAAGCATCCTGAAGTCAAAAGACTAATTTGGAAATCATTTAAAATTCCTCAGCCAATTTTGTAATAAAACAAAATTCGATTTAAGGGCGAAATAAAAACAAAAAACAAAATAAAGGGGAGGACCAATTGCATAAATAACACAAAATATTGACACGTGGCACTCCTAAGGCTTTTAAAAGGTCCAGGGATTAAATTGCAAATGAAATAAAATTAATGGGAAAATTTAAAATTAATTAAAAGTGCAAAAAGGGCCTGATTGAAAATTGAAAATAAACCGGAAGGACCAAATGCAGAAATAGACCATTAATAAAAAACACGTTGATCCTCAGAGTGGTTCAGGTCGGGTCGGTTCGGGTAGGTTTAAAACTACGCCATTTTGGTCCTTGCTCTCCACACCAAAACGGCGTCGTTTCTTCAAGGTTTTTTAAGGCTGAAATTTTTCTAAACAAATTCACTTTTTCATTTTTCATTTCAAAAAACTCTCAGATCCTCTCTTTTTCTTTTCTTGTTTTCCATGGCCGACCACTAGCCACCGGTCTTGCCTCCGTCGTCCGTCTCGCGCGTAGGGCATCACGCGCGCGTCGTGCCGCCCCCCATCGTCGCCCCCATCACACGCGCCTTGTCGACCGTCGTTCAACGCGACACTCGACCGGTCCCTATCGTCCACGCGCCGTCGTCACAGGTAAAAGCCTCTTCTTTCCTTTCCTTTCTTTTCTTTTGTTCTTCATTTTAAAAGGTGATCTGGGTATAGATCTAAATGAATCTAACCTAGATCTTTGTAAAACCATTTTAAAATGATTGAATCCACCCTTTTTTTAAACTATTTAAAAAACCTGTTTTGATTTCTCCTTTTTTGTTTTCAAGCTTTCGATTTATAAATTCTTTATGAAATGTTATGTTTTGGCATCTCTTCCACACTTGCAGCATTCCTCATGGCCATAGACGAAATCGGAGAGACGGTGATCGGAGTCGCGATGGCAATGGCTTTTCAGATCTTAGGTACGACCTTTTTGACTTTATTATTATTATTATTATTAACTATTATTATTAATATTTATTAGATTATAAATAATATTATTAACTATTATTAATGCCTTTATTTAATGTTTTGAAAATAAGTAAATAATGACTAATAAATGATGGCAGTGAAGTGGTTAGTATATATTAATGCATATTAATGTATATTAAAATTCAAAGTATTAAGAAAATAACTCAGTTATGAAAACATATGTTGGGAATACTTGGGAACTTAATACTTTAAACTTTAAATCTGTTCTGCTGCTTGGTGCCTATTCAAATACTGTCTGCTATTAACAGCCTCTGTTTGGATTCATAAAACACTTTGAAATTTTGTTTTGTATTGATTTTTGATTTTCCAAAAGAACCAAAAAAAGTCCCCTTACAAAGTATTGAATTTGGTTTTTTATAACCAGTGTTACAATGATGATTATTTGTTGTTTTACAATTTAATGTCTGCCTTGCTTTTTCTTTTGCAGGTTCGACTATGGCAGTGCAACTTGCTGGTGCAGTGGCAAGTGGCTGACTGGTGGCAGTGCAAGTTGAAGCTGAAGGAGGTGCTGCTCAGGCTGACGTGGCAACGTGTGGTTAGCTGAAGTGGAGGCAACAGTAGCAACACTTTAGCAGATTAGGGCTTCTGATTTTTTATGGTTTGGGCCACTTGTAATTTGAGCCCATTTTGTTTGAATTTGTACTTTGGGCCCCAATAGGGTCAAAGATTGTAATTGGACCTTTCTTGTAATTGGACATGATTTAAGTGTATTTTAAATTTAAATTTATAATAAATTTAAATTTTCAATAAATTTAAATTTAAAATAAACTTAATTTTAAATAAATTCTGTTGAGCCCGATTAAAATTGGGCTTCAACAGTAGTGATAATGGGATAGAATTTTTTAATACGAAATGTTTTACTCTTTTTTCTTCTCTTGGTATAGTGCATCAGAGTTCATGTGTTCATATACCTCAACAAAATGAGGTGGCTAAACGTAAACATAGACACATCCTAGAAGTAGACCGAGCTCTTCGTTTTCAATCCAAAGTATCTATTAAATTTTGGGGTGAGTATGTCACCATTGCTTGTTACCTCATCAATAGACTGCCATCTTCTTTTTTATAAGGAAAGACTCCTTATGAGTGTCTCTATAAAAAACCTCCTAGTCTAGCTCATCTTAGGATTTTGGATGTCTTTGTTATGCTACACAGCCTAACTATCATGATATGTTTTCTCCAAAAGCATTGCTTCTGTTCTTATGGGATATTCTACTACACAGAAAGGTTATATCTTGTTTAATATTGAAACACATAAATTATTTGTTAATAGGGATGTGGTACTTCATGAGTATTCCTTTCCTTTTCACCTTCCCTTAGTTAAATCTTCTCTTTTTTTTTTTCTTTCTTCAGTTCCTTTTTCTGATTCAGAATTTCTTGTTTTACATACACCACAGCCTACTGTTTCCATCCCACACTCACCACAACTTATTATTTCAAGCTCTACACCCTCAACAAGTAATCCAGTACAGTCATCTTTAGGTGCTCTTAGTCCAGAAGCTTCAGTTTCTAGAAGGTCTTCTCATGTTTTTAAATCACCTCATTAGTTAAATGATTTCATTTGTAGTAATCAGTCTACCTCATTCCCTTAACAATATCCTATTTCAAATAATATTTCTTATGTACTTTTACCTTCCCATACTCAACATTATATTTCCTTGACTTCTTCCTTGATTGAGCCTACCACCTATAATGAAGCCATTCAATATCCTCATTGGATCCATGCCATGAATGAGGAACTTCAAGCTCTTGAGTCCAATAAAACTTGGTATGTTGTCTCTCTTCCCCCTGGAAAGGTCCCTATTGGTTGTAAATGGGTTTACAAGATTAAGTATAAAGCCTCGGGTGAAGTTGAGAGATTCAAAGCTCGGCTGGTAGCTAAGGGTTACAATAAAAAAGAAGGGATAAATTATGTTGGCACGTTCTCCCTTGTTGCTAAAATGGTTACTGTGAGGCTTTTACTTGCGTTGGCATCTATTTTCAGTTGGCCACTATTTCAATTAGATGTTTACAATGCTTTCCTTCAAGGTGATTTGGTAGAAGAAGTCTACATGGATTTGTCTGCTAGTTTTTATAGCTAGAGGGAGGGTAAGGTATGTAGACTGCAAAATTCACTGTATGGCTTGAAGCAGGAATCAAGCAATGGAATCTAAAACTAACAGAGGCTCTTATAACAGCTGGATATGAACAGAGCAGACATGATTATTCTTTGTTTACTAAGAAAAAAGGGAATGAGATAGTAATCATGTTCATTTATGTGGATGATTTACTAATTACTGGGAGTAGTAAAAGTTTGATTGAAGAGCTGAAGGAAATTATGCATCAGAACTTCAGAATGAAGGATTTGGAAGAGTTAAAATTTTCCTTGATATTGAAATAGTAAGGACAAAGGAAGGAATTTTAATCAATCAAAGGAAGTATACATTAGAATTGATTGAAGAAACTGGGGTAGGGGGAGCAAAGCTAGTTGCAACTTCTTTAGAACTGAATAATAAGTTAACCTAGTAGAATATGGTGAGAATCTACAGCAAGAGAATGGTGAAAGGAATGGTGATGAGTTGCTGGATGACAACTCAAATTTTCAAAGGCTTGTGGGAAGACTTATTTACTTAACCCATACCAAACTTGATATAACTTTCTCAGTTCATCACTTGAGCCAAGTCATGCAACAACCCAAGAAGTCACACTTGGAAGCAACATTAAGAGTAGTGAGATAGTTGAAGAAAAATCTAGGACAAGGAATATTTCTTGATGTCTCGAGTGATTGTGAGCTGGTTGCACATTATGACTATGATTAGGCATCCTACCCAATGACAAGAAAGTTTGCATCAGGTTTTTGTGTGAAACTTGTCAAGTCATTGATTTCTTGGAAATCAAAGAAACAATCCACAGTAGCCAGGTCTTCAGTAGAAGCAGAATACAGGAGTATGGCAGTCACAACAACAGAGGTGATTTGGCTAGATAGTTTTCTAATTGAGATTAGAATCAGGAGAAAGTAGTCAATCAAGCTTTTTTGTGATAGTAAGGGTGCTTTACAGATAACAACAAATCTAGTTTACCATGAACGAACTAAGCACATAGAAGTGGGCTGCCATTTCATTAGAGAGAAAATTCAGAATGGTCTTATAAAGACTGAGTATGTATCTTCCACAAAGCAGTTGGCAGACATCCTTACAAAGACTTTGGGTGTACAGTAACATGAACATTTAGTATCCAAGTTGAGGGTTAAAGATGTATTTCAAGCACCAACTTGACGGGGAGTGCTAAAACTAATAGTTAGTTTGTTAGTTTCAATTAGTTAGAGTTAGTTAGCAAATGATAATTTTTGTTCTTTTTGCTTAGTTGATGGTTTAGTAACTGTATATATATTTGTAAATCATCTTGTAAGTTGAATTTATGAAAATCAGATGTATTTTTTAAGTTTCTCATGTCTTAACATGTAGCCCCAATTGGGATGTCTTTAAATAGATGATTATGATCTTGGTTGAACTGATCAGTTAACTAGTTACAATAATAGGAGAAGTTCTATGTTGGTGGAGTCATAATCTATTGCAGTCATTCCTTGTAATCACATTTCTATGATGGAATTCATAAACTTGTTTGTGAATCTTGAATGCTAGTAATAAATGGATGATGTGTTGGGTAGAGGTAGGGTGTTTCAATCTGAGTGTTTAACATGTGGAGGCATTGCTGGTCCTTATGCATGTTTCTATAGGTATTGGCTAAGCCCTAATTTAATTTCTACATAGATGTCTGAACCTTTATACCATTTTGGCTCTAGCCCTTACCATTTTATCCAATCTCTTTAGATTAAACTTCAATACAAGTTCAGTATTGGGATTACATTCAGAGTTTCATAACTAAATCCCATTATTTTCATATGGTTTGAGATTCTACTAGCCACATATTATGTTCCAGAAACATTCTCAGTTTGCTTTTGATATGCAAATGCCAATTACTTTTGGTTAATGCTAAATAACTCAATTCAAAGATACAGGATCACATTCTTATAGGTGACTATTCGCACATACTAGCATATGGTTGATTACTTTTCAAAAGCATTTTTAGGGTCAAAAAGAATGCTAAACAGATAATTTTTGAAGTTAAAATTACATTTAAATCCAAAATGTAACACCCTAAATCCATCCTAAACGTTATGACCGAATCTAGAGGAATTTCATAACTTGTTTTAAACCAAGAAATTGAATTTGAAATTGTGTGTTTTGACAATATTAATTTTGGCAAATTGCTTCCAATTTTTAGGAAAATACTCATTAAAACTATTTATTTATTAAAAAAAACTTAAATGATTATTTTGCAGCAGAAATTTCTAAGTTATTAAAATTTGAAAATCGTGACTTAGTTTGTAAAAATATATAGTTTTGCAATTTTAAAATAATAATTACTAAATCCAACAAAAGCAAATCAAACACGAAAAATAAAGTCTCAAACAGTTATACAATCCGAAAAGTCCAGAATAGTTTAAAAATAAATCATCTTATTTATTAACTAGAAAATCAATTTGAGTTCCCGTACGCCGCCAAGTCCTAAGTTTGCAGATCACCTGAGAAGATAGAAATAACTGGGTGAGCTTACAAGCTTCGTTTGTAACTCATCTCAAACAATCAAATCAGATAGCAAAATCATGTTTCAAGCAGTTACAAATGCATGGCATATCTCACTATGCAATATGACAGACAGATCAATCACAGATATAGATGCAATTTCAAATGCATATTCAGATAAGATGCAGATACAAATACAGATCCTAGCCCCATCCACTATACACCAACTCCGTCCATCCTTACACACCAATTAAGGTAATAAATACTCATCCAACCCCACACACCTCAATAGTGAGCTTATGTCACTTTTCAAAATAGTGCAGTCAAGCTACTAGAAATTATGTGGTAATCTGCCAGAATCAAATAAGTGTGCTTAAGCCACCAGAATAGATATGTGGTTAAAACCACCAGGTAAAGCAGATCATTAAACCGCCAACACTTCCTCTGTCACATAATTAACCCACCCCAATTCACATGCAACCACTAATCAAATATCTAGATGCACGCATATCAATGATATCATACATGCTTTCCACATCAAAACATGCTAACGTGTTTTTAGAAGTTGCACATGTAGAGGCAAAATATTAGATTTCTTATGCAGAAGTCATACACATCACATGCTAACATGCTAACAAATGTTTAATTTCATACTTGTACTAAATAGAACAAAACTATTGTAATAAATTTAAGATAGTTAATAGCATTGTTTCGATATGATTTGAAATTTACTAATTATATGTCCCTTTTTTCACTATACATATTTCTATTGTGAGTTAAAAAAACTATTATGTTAGTTATTACGATTGTCTTACCTCTATGCGCAATATAATTGCATTATGCACAATAATAAACATGAACTTTTTTAAGGTATTTGCTACTTTTAATGATATTTATTTACATATGATTTATAATGAATTTTACATTTATTTGGATCAATAAGATAAATGCGCTATCTCCCTACTATTATTATTTTTTAATTCCTAAATATTCATAAAAAGATAAATGGTTTTTATTTACGTAGATGTCGGTTTCTCAGTTAATTTTTCATGAAAACAAATGATACCTTCTTTGTCCACAACAATTATTCCATTAGATTATATCATGGAAAAAAGTATTTTTATAATTTAAATTTTTTTAATTTTTTATATTCCATTAGAACTAGCAACAACCTTCTAAATCTAGTTTGTAATTATTTTTAATATTTGCCTTTAATCTAATGTGTAATTTGAAGCATAAACTTTATTTTGATATAATTGAACATATAAAACTTTGATTGTAGTTTTAATTTTAATTTAATTGTACACATTTAAAATAATACATTAATTTACTTATATATTAGATAAATATAACAATTTCCATAACTCGTTTCATCCAATTTTTTTATTTTTTAATTTAAGTACTATTAAAATCTACATGCCAAATCATAAAGCTGAAATATAATAAACTTACTTGCAAATGGTGAAAAAATTATTTTCCATCAATGCCATCCTTTTAATCACTTTCCCTTCGACGTGGAGTTAGATATTGAAGTATCTCTTTTGGAGGTTCAACCTAAATAATAAACATATATCAAATTTTAGTTCTAGGCATTTAAAATATATCTAAAAAACCTTTTATTTCTTTAAATTATGAAACTGGTGTAACAATCAGTACTTACCTCTAAAAGCACGCAATCAATATGTGAAATATAGTTGCATTCCTTGCAATAATAAATGTCATGCTCTGGATTTCTTTTTGTTTCACATGTATCACAATAGTATTCCTCATAATCATCTTCAATCAGCAAAGTTATGAGTACAAGTGGATGCAAATGACATTTGTGTTTGACGACGGATGGTAGTGAAATACATTCAAGATGTATGTAAAACCCACACTCGAGGCTGCCGAAAAATGTGTCCTTACAATCTTGATCACATGCATCACATTGGGGAGATTCATCACCGAAAATGCCTTTCCCCAAATGTAGAAGATGGTGATCGGTGTGGCAATTATATTTTATCTCGCGAAATTGATACTTAGCGCATTAATAGTGCATTACAAAACCGCATGCAATACAACCAAACGATATGCCCTTAACATCATCATTGCAGACTTCGCATCTAGGTCCCGATTTGAATGGTAATAAGGTAAGAGGATGTTGTGGGTGGAACAAGCTCTAAACTTCCATCCTTATATGCTCGAGATAGGATTCGTGCATAAAGAATCTTGAACAATAAGTGCAAGCATATATTATACTGCAAAGGCGTTGTCTACATGCCATGCAAGTGAAATCAAAGTATGGCTCTGTTTGTAAAAAGCCGAACTTGCACTGTGTAATTTGATGAAGGTGACTAAAATGGTTGACTATGGTTTTGATATTCCTTAGTTTTGGGGTTTCATCTTTTGACGTAGCACATATTCTGTCAAGGTTGAATGAACAAAGTTTACAGCTATAACGAGAACCAATGCATAGCTCTTCACATCAATCACACACAAATATTGATTCCTTATCATCATTTGGTATCAACGGGTGAGGATGAAAAGAAACTCTTATCTGACAAAAAAGAAATTGTTAGAGATAAGGATAATTTATTGTTTCTCCAATTTTATTTTAAAATTTTTTAATATATTATTTCAATTCAAAACATTGTCAAGTTGTGATATCATTAGAATATTAACAATCTTTAAGAAATGTAACAATCAATTATTACATAGATACTAACCATCTCCAATCCCGAACTTCTGTCATCAAAATTTTCTTCCATTCTTCGAGGATCTAAAAGCATCTCTTTCGGAGGCTCAAGTACCTAAGCACAAATGTTTAGTTTCATATTTTATCAAATAGAACAAAACCATTGTAATAAATGTAAGATAGTTAATACCATTGGTTCGTTGTGGTTTGAAATTTACTAATTATATGTCCCTTTTTTTCATTATGCACATTTCTATTGTGAGTTAAAAAATCTGCTATTTTAGTTAATACGGTTGTCTTACCTGGAAAAGGACACAATCAATATGCGCAATATAATTGTATTCTGCACAATAATAAACATGGATTTCTGGATTCCTTTCTGTCTCACAAATATCGCAAAAATAATCTCCCGAATCATCTTTGACAAAAGGACTTACAAGAGTAAGTGGATGCAAGTGACGTTTATGCTCAAAACTAGACTATAGTGGCATACATTTAGGATGTACATTGAAATCACACTTTCTGCAGCTGAAAAGGGAGTCGTTGCAATTTTTACGACCACATTCATGACAATGTATCCTTTTGATAATGCTCTTCCCCAATTGTAGAAGATTGTGAGGATGACAACTATGCTTCGTAGCACGAGTTCGGTGCTTGGAACATGAAACGTGCAAGTCAACATCACATTTATTACAATAAAAGCTAAAACCCTTAACTTTCTTCTTGCAAGCATAACATCGAACTCGTCCCCGTGCATTAAAGAATGGTCGAGGGTGAAGAATATGGTGTGGGTGAAACAAACTGCTTTGAACTTGTATCGACTTGTCATTCATACATGATTCGTGTATGAAAAATTTACAAGGATGGCAGATGAAAGTTAGTGTACCTTGGAGCTCCTGTTGGCATGCAACGCACTTCAAGTTACTTGAATTCCATAGTTGTTTAATCACATATTCTTCCAACTCAGTCATTGGCGAAACCTTGCAGTGAGTTAGTTGATGTGGCTAGCTGAAATGGAGAGATGTGATCCTTTGGAGATCCTCATCATCACGTTTGGCTATCTCATTCTCATCATTTATAATAGCCGTAGAGCATTTGAAATCGAGGTTGAACTCGCAATACATGCACCTGTAACTAATGAAACATGCTGACAATCTTCTACATGCATCACACACAATTATGTCCATGAATTTGAATTTGAGTGGATGGTGGTAAAAAGCATCTTTTTGTATTTGAGGCGGCATTTCAGCACATACTTTGTGCATCGCCAATTCTCTTTCTTCAGAAATATAAGTTGGTCTGTTAATGACATCCATGCACCCGAAGCATTTATTCTCCCCATCCTCCTCCTTAAAGTTGAGCTTACCCAAGATTAAATGTCGGAACTCCATTTTAGATTACCAAAACAAAGAAATAATAACAATATTTGAGAAAGTGAGAAGATAGATTGTAAGTTGGAATTCTTGATTGATAATTATTTTTAGTCTTTTACGTATGATCTATTTTCCCTCTAATGAAAAGGATGAACAATTGCTTTTAATTTAATTTTGGAATCTCTAACAGCTAAAACCATGCTTCAAAAGATTGACTTCAAATATTCTTTCCTTTCTAAATTTATTTTTTTATGAAAAGTTTGAGGATTAATTTAATTTTAAATCTATACATAATGTAATGTACAAAAAATTAAAATATACTGTAATTTAAAACAAAGTTATAGCGATATATAGCACAAATAATTTCAAATGGATATATTTTAATTCATTTTAAATTTATATTATATTATTACATGAACGTCACGATAATAAAGTTAATATAAATTGTAGGGCTTAGGGGGATAAATTTTCGACATTTCATGTTTATTTATTTGTAATAAATACAAAGTTAATGTATTTTATCATGTTAGTTTTAATGGTAACAATAATTGGTATAAATGACATTACATTATTCTGCTTAATTAGCAATAAGCAATTTAACATTAAGAAAAAAACAAAATTGTTGTTTCGCATAGAGTGGTATCTCTCTTGCATTTTAATCAAAGCATAAAGTTATTCTCCTAAGCTTCACTCAAAGTAATTAAAATAATATCTTGTATTTTGTACATATCATATTATAATGGTTTTGCCAAATAGATTGAGTTGGTGAAATTACAAAATATATACAATAAAATTATATGTTTTTTGAATTTTTTAAAAAAATCAATTAAATATTTATATATTTTTTATGCGATTGAGTCCTAACATTAAAATTTCAATCAATTAAGTTCTTTGAACAATAAAATTAATGATCAACCGTTATAAAGTATGACAATTACTTTTTTGGGTTGATTCTACTATGTGGCACATTAAAATTGTTCCATGAGACAAAAACATTATTTTATTTTAAAAATCAATACAAGATTATAGAAAATTTTTACAAAATTTAAAAATTAAAAACAAAACAAAAATATATATAATGGTTTTTATACATATCATAGTGCCGAAACGTTTATTTTTAGAAAAACAAACAGGTCTCGAACAATATTTTTAGAAATAAAAAAAATGGGAGTCGCCACCAATCTTTTTTATATGGTGTGATTGAGCCACTACAAAATGTTTAAAATCCGTTTGAAAAATATTTCGGTCTTCGAAATCCAGAAAATGAGTTCGGGAGTCGATTACGTGTGAGGAAGGATTAGCACCCTCACACGCCCAAAATTGGTACCATGTCGATTACTTTCGGGTTTTGATTTGTTAAAAGTTTGAAAATTTGAATAAAACTTAAAATACGATTTTTGTTTTCAGAAAACTTCGCATGATTTTCAAAAATCATATTTGAAAAAAACCATCCGTTCAGTTCGAATTTCTAAGAGAATTGAAGTCGTGTCCAACACGTTAGAGAATAAGTTCCCAGAATTTCAAAATGAAAGGACATTTTGAAAAGTCTTAAAGAGGGTATTTGATCGTGTGAATTATACGAAAAAAATCACACCCAACACGTTAGGATACGATTTTCGAGATTTTCACACGAAAGGAATATTTCCCCGTTTTTGTTAAAATTATTTGTTTTTTTTTTGAGAACTTGAAATTTCAAATTAAGTTTACAATACGATCCTCGGACACATGACTTATTTCACGTGATTTTCAAAAATTGGATTTGAAGAAAAAATGCCCTCATGTTTTGAATTTCTCGGAGAATTGAAGTCGTGTCCAGCACGTTAGGGCACGACGTTCTCGGATCTCGAAATTAAAGGGCATTTGAAAAAGTTTGGAAGAGGATATTCGATTATGCAGATTGTACGAAAAATCACACCCAACACGTTAGGGCATGATTTTCCGAGATTTCCACACGAAAAGGATATTGCCTCGATCTTAAAGGTTTATTTGTATGTAAAACTAATTTTAAAAATGAACGTGTAAATTAAATATAAATTGACAATAAATAGTAAAAATTAAATAACACGAGATAAAATAATTGAACAGATAAATAAATGCACATAAACAAATTGAAAGTTAAAATAATAAATTGACATAACATTTAAAATGACAAATAAACGCATGAAAAAGTAAAACAATTTATTGAAACAAATTAACAACGTCGATCAAATAAAATAATATCAAAACACATGAAGAAAGATAATACATGGAATAAACAGTCGTATACATGCATATTTGATATAAAACAAAATGATATTAATATATTAAGAAATATTTGAGATTTTTTTTTAAAAGAAATAGAATCGAAAACAGTAATCAAAAGTTCAAAAACATATTGAAACAAGTTTTTTTAAGGAAGGGTTGACTTAAAATAGAATTAAAATAGTAGTTTCATTTTTAGAAAATAAAAGATTTAAAAAGAATTTGAAAGAATTAAATTAAAATCAATTTATAACAAAAGAGTCAATTGGATAATTTCCTTTTTTTTGCAACACATTTTTTTTTAAACAGTGAAGTGAGGATTGAATTTAAAAAGGATAAAATATGTTTGCTAATTTAAAAAGAAAATTAAGGGGGAAATGGATTAATTTGGAACCAAATAAAATACAGAGGAACTTAAAGAATAAATTATCCTTTTAGTTCTTTAAAAACAGTTGTCAAAACAACGTCACTCCGAAGTCAATGAAGCCAGACTAAAACGACATCGCATGGAGCTTTTCAAATGGGAATCAAGGACTAATTTGAAGAAACAGGAAAAGGAGAGGAACCACGACAGTAAATGGACCCCTTTGTGAAAGTGCACAAAACAGTAGCTTATGGGGGTGATATTTAAATAAAAAAAAGCCTCAAAAGTTTCATTTTTTCATTCATTTTTCTCAAAAATCAGTTTCCTTCCCTGTGTTTTCTCTGAAACATTCCATTCTCAGCCCCTTGATCTGCCCTTCAACTCGCCGTTCTCCACCGTCCTCGACGTCAGCAACAACGCGTATGGTGGTCGGGTAAGCGAAACAACACCAACTTTATTTCCTTTTTTTAAAACAATCTCAAATAGAAGTTTTAAGAACTTTGAACTTGAGTTAACAAAAATTAAATGTTTGTCTTAGACTGTTTTAAAAAAAAAAACGCTTAGATCTAATTTCGATCTTTCCTTTTTGTAGATCTAATTTTTCTTTATTTTTATAAAATCCGTTTTGCCTTTTTTTTTTATATCTTCCTTGTTACGATTTTTTTTGCTAAAATATTTTTAGATCTACTTAGATCTTACCAATCTAAAAGAGTTTCGAAGATCCCTTCTTATCTCTTGTTTTGAAATATGTTCTTTTTTTTTTTATGATTATTTTATATTTATTTTGAAATAAGAATAACAATAGTAATAAATTACAATATATAAGATAAACAAATATATCTTCAACTTTATACCTTAAAAACTCAGATAAATTTGGACTGCTTTGTACTCGAATGTTTTTTTTGGTTTCTCTTATTTTGTATCTACATACATCGTGAACACTCGTGAAAGTGTTTGTATTTGAACTGCAATTTTGATTTTTATTTCTCTATGTGCGTGACTTTGAACTGAAGTTTCTGTTTCGAATATTTTTTTGGTATTAATCGCGGGTTCCAAAATTACAATGAAAATTCATGGCTTTTATAGCCATTTACAAGTTATTTGTTTATTGTTTCTTCCCTCTGTAGGCAGTATGGCGATGGTGCAACTTGGTGACGGTGGTGGCAGATGGTGATGGCAGCTGGTGATATGGCAACATCTGAGTGGGCAAGGCAAGGCGGTTGGCAGTACAAGTTGCTCCACTAGGGTTTCTGAAAATTTTAGAATTTGGGCCTTTTAGGTCTTGTGCGGGTGTTGGGTGATTTATTGGTTTTGTGTTTTGGGTTTTGGGTTAAAGTTTATGGTTTTGTAATTGGGCTCAATTGTAATTGGGCATTTTAAACTTAATAAAATTAAATTTAAAATTTAGTTTTTGGTTCAAATTGGGCCCGGACAAATTAGACTTACTAGAGCTGCCCCTTTTTGCTCATTTTATGTAATAGGAATGGAGCAAAGACTAAAAGGAAGTCCAATTTCGTCAGGTCTCATTTCTTCAACTA
Organism: Gossypioides kirkii; assembly: GCA_005610355.1. NCBI lineage: Eukaryota > Viridiplantae > Streptophyta > Magnoliopsida > Malvales > Malvaceae > Gossypioides > Gossypioides kirkii. The sequence goes on along the minus strand of CP032253.1, from coordinate 43,533,481 downwards.
GCCCACCCTTTTCTTTATCAGTCATTCATCGTCACTGCATCCGCTTCTCTACATCTTCGGGGTTGTGATTCCATCTTGCCCTAAGGCAATTCCAAAAAGGCAAAATTTGCTATTGTAACTTCACTCAATTCACTTGCAACTTCAAGTGGATTGAGATCTATCATTGTAGTCTTTGAGTCAATTCACTAACACTCTAAGTGTGTTGTGGTTTTATCTCTTGGTCTACTTCTCTGTATCTCATTAAGAAGATAAGGGTTTGAAGCTTTACTCATATCTGAACTTTGTTTCACTTGATTTGGTCTACTTCTCTGTATCTCATCAAGAAGATGACTGCCTCATTTGTTTTAATCCACTTCTCTGTATCTCATTAGGAAGGTGATCATTTTATTGCTTCGACCCGCTTCTCAGTATCTCATCAAGAAGTTTGGGTTCGAAGTTTCGCTCATTTTGAGCTTTATTTCATTGATTTGGTATACTTCTCTGTATCTCACCAGGAAGATGACTGCATCACATGTTTCAATCTACTTCTCTGTATCTCATCAAGAAGATGGATTTGGTCCACTTCTTTGTATCGCATCAGGAAGACGACCATTTTATTGCTTCGACCTGCTTCTCAGTATCTTGTCAGGAAGCTGGGGTTCGAAGTTTCGATCACATTGAGCTTTGTTTCATTGATTTGGTTTACTTCTCAGTATTTCATCAAGAAGATGATCGCATCACTTGTTTTAATTTATTTCTCTGTATCTCATCAGGAAGAAGATCGCTTTATTTCTTTAGATAACTGCAATTTGCCCCATGATCGGAGTAAGAGATTAGATAGTTGTGATCTGCCCACGTCGGGGCAAGAGATCGGGTGGTTGATGGTGATCTGCCCCGGAATCGGGGTAAGAGATTGACTGATGGTGATCTGCCCCAAGCTCGGGGTAAGAAATTGGTTGATGGTAATCTGCTCTAAAATCAGGGTAAGAGATCGGAATCTTTATTCTTCCCTTCTTGATTAAGGGTAAAAAACTTGAATCTTCAATCTGCCCTTCTTAATTAAGGGTAAAAGACTGGAATCTTCAATTTGCCCTTCTTGATTAAGGATAAAAGACTGAATGATGATGTAACTTCACTCTATTCCACTGCAATTTCAAGGAGATAGGTTTTAATGTTGAAGTTTTATCTTGTTTTTACTGTAACTTGAGAGAGATAAGGACTTGCATTTGCAGTTTTGATATGCTTCACTGTAACTTCGGGGTAGAAGATTCGCCATTACAACTTCAATTTGCTCCTCTTCGACTTTATAGTATAAGGTTCACCATTGTGGCTTCAATCTTTTGCATCTTGTTTTCTAAGGTACCAGGTTTATCGTTGCAGCCTCAACCTTTCCCTTCATATCTTCTAAAGTACATGGTTTATCGTTGTGGCCTCAACCATTCCCATCACATTTCATGGTACCAGATTCGTCGTTGCGGCCTTAATCTTTCCTATCACATCTTCTGAGGTACCTAGTTCACTATTGTGGCCTCAACTTTTTCCATCACATCTTCTAAGGTACCAGGTTCGCCGTCGCGGCCTCTATCCTTCTCTTCATCTCTTCATGGTATCAGGTTCGTCATTGCGGCCTCAACCTTTCCCATCACATTTTCTTAGGTATCGGGTTCGCCGTTTCGGCCTCAACCTTTCCCTTCATATCTTCTTAGGTACCGGGTTCACCATTGCGGGCTCAACCTTTCCCTTCAATCTTTTAAGGTACCGAATTCGTCGTCGCGACCTCAATCCTTCCCTATCAAACCTATAGAATGCTTTCATTTCTGGACCTATATGTAGGTCAGATTATTAAGATGCCATGATTAGAATGGGTCAAATGCTCCTAACCACATCGTATGAATGATGGATACCAAAAAATGTCATCTTTGAGAATGATTTTATTTTTAGTCCCTAAGTTGACATTATTCGTCATTTGTCTAAGTCCTATCACTGATGTGTTATCATGCTCTTTTTTGGTATGGTATTTTTTTCATGGAACCTAAAGAGGTAGTCGTAATTTGAATTATTTGTTTCAAGACCCTTCTAACTCTCGAGTTTGGTTATTTCCAACTAGTGATCCTATTTCAAGTCCCTGTACTATTTAGAAATTTTCCAGAATGATATAAAGAAATCCTTCTATTCCTTATATTGTTGACCACTAACCGTTATTTCAAATGCAAAGATGCTTGAATCAAGGTTATAAAGTGGATGAAATTGAATTTGATTCCAAACAAAGGTCACATGAATGAAAAGGTTGGCTTATTAACCACTATTTTGATACAGAATTGCTTAAACATGGTCGTAAGGTGAATGAAATTTTATTGGAGGTGAACCTCACATGAACGAAAAGGTTAAAAATGACCCATATTGATAAAAAATTTGCCAAATAAAAGTGGGCCGATAATAGGGTTAGGTGCCCCAGATACCAAAGTATGAGCTTCACTGAGCAAACTTGATGAGGACTATTCTGAGCTTGACATGTGTTCATGAAACTTGGAGTACGTCGTCAATGCTTCAAGGTGTAAAGTTTCTCCACCTTGCTACTTTTAAGAGAGAGGACTATTTCACGCTCCTTTTTTCAAAATTGAGCCGCCCTTTTAGGTTTTCAACTCAAGTTTTCTTAGGTTTCAAGATGTCCTTTACGAGTTTTCACCTTGGTCTCTCCTTTCTTTTTCCTGTTTTTTCTATTTTCTTTTTCCTTTTTCTTTTCTTTTTTTCTTCTTTTTTTTTCTTCATTGAATCCGAGTTAACAAAGTTGGGTAGGTCTTTATCGTCTATTTCGATCAAAATCAAAGATTCTCCAAAAGCTTTTTTCACCTCATGAGGCCTTTCCCAATTAAACATCCATTTTCCTTAGAAGACTTTTGTAAGCAAGATCCTTTTTAAAACCAGTGCTTTCTCATGAAATTTTCTAGAGAGGATCCTTCTTTGTCGTAAACCCTTGTCATTTGAATCATGACGGATGAATTTTAGTATCTTTTCTTCAATCAAGTGTAGTCAACTGCATCTGGATTGGATCCATTCTGCTTCATCAGCTTTAACGAAATTTGAAGGGAAGGAAACTCGACTTCAATGGATAGGACGACTTTCATTCTAGTGAGAAAGGTGTTGCCACGGTGGATGTTCTGATAGAAGCTTGATAAGCCTCGAAGATAAAATGGTGATTTCTCATGTCGAGCCTTTGTAGGTCGCTGCAATGAATCCTTTTGATGTTCTTATTGGTCACCTTCAATGCCTCATTTACCTTTTTTTTTGCGATGTGGTGCTGAGTCGTGATACTTGTTCTTGAATTGGCTGTAGTCTTTTACTATCATGCTGTTGCTCCAATTTAAGTCATATACGGATATGATCCTTATTGGCATCCCATATCGACATATAATCTTATTTTCAATAATTTGCTTAACCGTCGATCGACATAGGAAGTAATAATCAATTATCATGAGGACGAATTTGATGCACATTAGAAACTCTTTTGCAAAGTTGGCTCGATGGTATCCATGCTTCATATAAAAAAAGGCCACAACGTGGAAAGATGAAGGAGAATAAAAAATTTTCAAGATGTCCTTTTGCGGGTTTTCGTCTTGAGCTTTTTTTTTTGAATTGGGTTTTAAAATATCATTGGTAGGTTTTTATCTTGACCCCCTTTTTTTAACACGTCGAGCCTTCATTTTTTAAGTTTCTGTTGAATTTTCTTCCTTTTATGGGAGCTTGTGTTTCACGACATCGGTTCCTTAAACCTGGCATGCTTTGATAGGATAATGCAAAGACCTTTGGATTCTCGAGGCAGCTTGCCTTGTTTTTACAAAGACTCATGTCTCGATTCTCACTTAAAATCACAACTCTTCAAGGTGATGTTTGTTTCGTGTCTTGTTCAACCATCCGTAGCAGATGGGGAGACAAGTTATATTCTTGATCATTTTCAAAGCCTCAAAGTTTTTCTGGCCACATGTTCTTCTCAAAAGGGCTCCGAGTCAACAGCAGTGTCGCTCGTATCCTTGATATCAAGGGACCCAGCATAAAGGCAAAAGGGGATCCAAAGAATAATTTAACTAAAGAATGATTAATTATGGTAAGAATGAATGAGAAAAATGGTAAGGTGTTTGCCAAATGCGACAAAAACAATGCATTATTTTTATTGAAATAAAAGATAGTAGTCATGTGCCCTTTATAAAAGGATCCCTATTACTCTTGGACTTAGAGTGATAAGTGTGTCCTAAATTTTTTTTAGGAAAGTCCAAAAACTATAGGAAACTCCTCCATAGTCTAGTTGTCCAAAACACTTCCGAGGGTGTAGGGACGAACTCTCAACAGGTTCCACTCTCCACATGACTTTTTCTCAAATTTTTATCATTCCCTATCTTGATTTATCATGTTTCCTCTCAACTTTAGGGTTGATGACTCTCTCACACACAAGTGTTTCAAATATGAGAGATTTCATTGAAATTTAATGCATGAAGTGCAATGCAAATGAATGGTAAAATGCATGCAAAAAGGTGTTGATTCTAGTTCAATTCCATTTAGAACAACTTTACTAGAAAACAAATTCCTGTACATAAGGCAGATACATGTATGGTCGTGCCTTAATGCTCAAAGTCTTAATCTTCCAAGCTAATTTGCTCTGGTTTGATCCTAATTTCCAGTCTAAGGTGCTGGTCTAGAATGGCTAAAGTCTGCAAATTGTTAGCCTTTTCTTGCACTTGGTGGAGTCATTGCTTGTGACATGTTTCATATCTCAGACTTGACCCTAAGAGCGCTAGAGTCATTCCTCATTTATTTCAAATTTTCTTTGGCGATATCTTCTTGTCTTTAGATAGGCATAAATTCCTTCGACGGAGAGTATCCCTCAGAGAATACTCGACAAGCAACCTTTTGACTTTCCAAAATATGGTCATAGAACTAAACTAGTAAAAGTTATACACCAATACATCCTTTTTTTGCCTCTTCTTCGACAGCGGTTTAGTGGCTAAAATTGCTAGAACATGTGTGATTCTCTTGTCAAATTGGTCAAACAAATCTACAACCACGCCCTCTACGTGCCTTAACACTTTAGGGAAGACGGCTAACTCATACGTGTTTGAAGCAAAGATGACGACATTCTTTCTTGCCTGGGTACACTATGTCTTGCGGGTTTTTCAAAGTGATGTACTTGTTATCCCCTTTTTCCTTGATCAGGGCTACAACCTAATGCTTGCTAATTCAGAATAAGTTTTATGATTTTTGAATCCTTGGGCAACGTAACATATTCGTCTTCCTTGTGTTCATGTTTCTGAAAGTGAAGCAACTAAGCTTGAGTGAGTAAGGCAAATCAACATATTCGAATTTGAACATCTGCCTCATTTTGTCTTTCATACTTCTTTTAGCTCTAGCAAACTATTATGGCTTTCATGTATTTGAGTGTAACCCCAAAACTCTGATATTGCCCCTTTGATAGGCAATCACTTTTCGTTGTTGTTTTTCTTTGACCACATATACGCACGACCACGTTGACTTCTACCTTATCAAGAAATCCATTTTCTTATGACCAGTTTTTTATTTGGCAATAAAACATGAACCAACACCCTTTTTTATGAAAATGTAATGCAAACACATTCAAAATATATTGCAATTAAAACAAAAATATAACCATGTCTGTCTCTTACCTTATTTAGGTAACCACTAAAGGTTTGGCACAGTTCTATTTAAGGTAGGTTAAAAAGTGCAGTTTATGAATACATGTATGCATAAGAAAAGGCATTGATTTGAATTCAATCCCATTAGAACAACTTCTCTAGAAGATAAAATTCTCCACATAAAACAGATTACATACGGCTTTGCCTTATGGCCTAGAGATTTTAATCTTCCTAGAAGTCTGGCTAATTTTTGTCCTCGCTCCGATCTTGATTCATATTGCATGCTTAACATATCAGCTTCGATGACTAATGCTCGCATGTAATCAACCGCTTTTTCATCATTTGTATAATCTTTATCTCGAACATGTCTCTGAGCTTGTCGAAAGTGCCCCTCACTTGCTTCTTGATTCCTTTCAAGGATGTTGATCTGAATTTGTGTAATCTTTCTTCCTTCAAGTCTCCTAAATCTTCTTTGACTTTGTGTTTTCCTTTGACCATAAGCGCAAAGCTATGTTATCTTCCTCTTTATTAAGAAATCCGTCCCCCATGATTAAACTGCCTATTTGGTTACCGAATTTAAATCAACACCTTTTCTTGTATGATGATGCAAATGCAAGCAAAAGAAAAGAGGCAAAAAAGAAAGAGTCAGCAATTACATCGATACAGGTATAGAACAAAGAGCCTAAGAACTTGTCTTGGATGATTGCTAAGAGGTTCGGTATAACTTTTTCTAAGGCAAGTACTTACGGCTCATTACATACGGTTTTAGGCTCTAGAGTAAAGGGTACCCAAACCAGTGGATTCCTCGATCCCCACCCATTACAAGCTCATACGGATGAGTTCGGTTTAGGGGGACACATTTCCCACATGTTTGCACGAAAGTGAAAACTTCACGAAAACATAGCTACGGATGTAATCCCGAAAGCGATCCACTATCCTGCACGGGGGTAAAAACCTCATGAAAGAATAGTTTCTCGCTTCCACTTAAAAGGGTAGTACCAAATGCATATGAATGGAAATTTATACTAGCAATATCAACATAATATAGCATCACACAAAATGCCAAGGATCGTATATTAAACAAAATCGAAGGTTTAAAAGTTTTCAAAAAAGACCAGGAAATAATCAACTTTGGCTTGACCTCTTTTATTTAGAAAATGTCCCCAGTAGAGTCGCTAAGCTGTCAAAACGTTTATTTTTGAGAAAACAAACAGGTCTCGAACAATAATTTTAAAAATCGAAAAAAATGGGAGTCGCCACCAATCGTTTTTATTTGGTGTGATTGGGTCACCACAAAACGTTTAAAATCCGTTTTGAAAAATATTTCGATCTTCGAAATCCAGAAAATGGGTTCGGGAGTCGGTAACGTGTGAAGAAGGATTAGCACCCTCACACGCCCAAATTGGTACCATGTCGATTACTTTCGGGTTTGATTTGTTAAAAGTTTAAAAACTCGAATAAAACTTAAAATACGATTTTTGTTTTTCAGAAAACTTCGCAGGATTTTCAAAAATCATATTTGAAAAAATTGTACGTGCGTTTCGAATTTCTCAGAGAATTGAAGTCGTGTCCAACACGTTAGGGCACTACGCTCCCGGAATTTTGAAATTAAAGGACATTTTGAAAAGTCTTAATGAGGATATTCGATCGCCTAAATTATACAAAAAAATCACAGTCAGCACGTTAGGATACGATTTTCCGAGATTTTCACATGAAAGGAATATTGCCCCATTTATGTTTAAAATTATTTGTATATTTTTTTAGAACTTGAAATTTCGAATTAAGTTTACAATACGATCCTCGGACACATGACTTATTTCACGTGATTTTCAAAAATTGGATTTGAAGAAAAAATGCCCTCATGTTTCGAATTTCTCGAAGAATTGAAGTTGTCTCCAGCACGTTAAGGCACAGCGTTCTCGGAATCTTGAAATTAAAGGGCATTTGAAAAAGTTTGGAAGAAGATATTTGATTGTCTAGATTATATGAAAAATCACACCCAACACATTAGGGCATATTTTTCGAGATTTCCACATGAAAAGGATATTGCCTCGGTCTTAAAGGTTTATTTGTATGTAAAAATAATTTTGAAAATGAACGTATAAATTAAATATAAATGAGCAGTTAATAGCAAAAATTAAATAACACGAGATAAAATAATTGAGCAGATAAATAAATGCACATGAACAAATTAAAAGTTAAAATGATAAATTGACATGATATTAAAAATGACAAATAAACGCATGATAAAGTAAAACAATTTATTGAAACAAATTAACAACGTGGATCAAATAAAATAATATCAAAACACATGAAGAAAGGTAATACATGGAATAAACAATCGTATACATGCATATTTGATATAAAACAAAATGATATTAATATATTAAGAAATATTTAAGATTTTTTTTAAAAGAAATAGAATCGAAAACAGTAATCAAAAGTTCAAAAAAATATTGAAACAAGTTTTTTTTAAGGAAGGGTTGAATTAAAATAAAATTAAAATAGTAATTTCATTTTTAGAAAATAAAATATTTAAAAAGAATTTGAAAGAATTAAATTAAAACCAATTTATAACAAAAGAGTCAATTGGATAATTTCCTCTTCTTTGTAAAACAGTTTTTTTTTTAAAACAGTGAAGTGAGGATTGAATTTAAAAAGGATAAAATATGTTTGCTAATTTAAAAAGAAAATTAAGGGGGAAATGGATTAATTTGGAACCAAATAAAATACAGAGTAACTTAAAGAAAAAAATTATCCTTTTAGTTCTTTAAAAGCAGTTGTAAAAACAACGTCACTCCAAAGTCATTGAAGCCAGACTAAAACGACATCGCATAGAGCTTTTCAAATGGGAAGCGAAGACTAATTTGAAGAAACAGGAAAAGGAGAGGAACTACGGCAGTAAATGAACCCCTTTGTGAAAGAGCACAAAACGGCAACTTATGGGGGTGATATTTAAATAAATAAAAAAGCCTAAAAAGTGTCATTTTTTCATTCATTTTTCTCAAAAATTAGTTTCCTTCCCTCTGTTTTCTCTGAAACGTTCCATTCTCAGCCCCTTGATTGGGCCTTCAACTCGTCGTTCTCCACCGTCCGTCGCCTAGCTTCAGCACTCCACTCACCATCCCCGACGTCAGCAACAATGAGTATGGTGGTTGGGTGAGCGAAACAACGCAAAATTTATTTCCTTTTTTTAAAAAAAAAAAAATCTCAAATCGTAGTTTTAAGAACTCCGAACTTGAGTTAACAAAAATTAAATGTTTGTCTTAGACTATTTTATAAAAAAATGCTTAGATCTAATTTCGATCTTTCCTTTTTACAGATCTAATTTTTCTTTATTTTTATAAAATCCGTTTTGCCTTTTTTTTATATTTTTCTTGTTATGATTTTTTTTGCTAAACTATTTTTAGATCTACTTAAATCTTACCAATCTAAAAAGAGCTTCGAAGATCCCTTCTTATCTCTTGTTTTGAAATCTGTTCTTTTTTATTTTTTATTTTATGATTATTTTATATTTATTTCGAAATAAAAATAACAATAGTAATAAATTGCAATATATAAGATAAACAAATATATCTTGAACTTTATACCTTGAAAACTCATATAAATCTGGACAGCTTTGTACTCGAATGTTGTTTTTGGTTTCTCTTATTTTGTTTCTGCGTACATCGTGAATGCTCGTGAAAGTGTTCATATTCGAACTGCAATTTTGATTTTTATTTTTCTGTGTGCGATAGTGCGTGACTTCGAACTGAAGTTTCTGTTTCGAATGTTTTTTTGATATTAAGCGCGGGTTCCAGAAATTACAATGAAAATTCTTGGCTTTTATAGCCATTTACAAGTTATTTGTTTATTGTTTCTTCCCTCTACAGGCAGTATGGCGATGGTGCAACTTGGTGACGGTGGTGGAAGATGGTGATGTGGCAACATATAAGTGGGCAAGGTAGGGTGGGTGGTAGTACAAGTTGTTGCCACTAGGGTTTCTAAAAATTTTAGAATTTGGGCCTTTTGGGTCTTGTGCGGGTGTTGGGTCATGTATTAGGTTTTAATATTTGGGTTTTGGTTTAAATTGTATTTGGCTCAATTGTAATTGGACATTTTAAACTTAATAAAATTAAATTTAAAATTCATTTTTTGGTTCAAATTGGGTCCGAACAAATCGAGCTTTCTAAAGCTGTCTCTCTTTACTCATTACTATGTAACAGGAACAGAGTAAGGACTAAAAGGAAGCCCAATTTCGTCAGGTCTCATTTCTTCAACTGGCCTAGTCTTCGCTTTATTAGTTGTTCATCGTCACTGCATTCGCTTCTCTACATCTTCGGGGTTATGATTCCATCTTGTCCTAAGGCAATTCCAAAAAGGAAAATTTTGCTACTATAACTTCACTCAATTCACTTGCAACTTCAAGGGGATTGAGATCTATCATCGTAGTCTTTGAGTCAATTCACTGACACTCTAGGTGTGTCGCGGTTTTATCTCTTGGTCTACTTCTCTATATCTCATCAAGAAGATGATCGTTTTATTGCTTAGACCTACTTCTCTGTATCTCATCAAGAAGATAAGGGTTTGAAGCTTCACTCGTATCTGAACTTTGCTTTACTTGATTTGTTTTACTTCTCTATATCTAATCAGGAAGATGACCGTCTCATTTGTGCTAATCCACTTCTTTGTATCTCATCAAGAAGATGGATTTGGTCCACTTCTCTGTATCTCATCAGGAAGAAGACCATTTTATTGCTTCGACCCGCTTCTTAGTATCTCATCAGGAAGTTGGGGTTCGAAGTTTCACTCATATTGAGCTTTGTTTCATTGATTTGGTATACTTCTTTGTATCTCATCAAGAAGATGAGCGTATTACTTATTTCAATCTACTTCTCTATATCTCATCAAGAAGATGAATTTGGTCCGCTTCTTTGTATATTATCAGGAAGACGACCATTTTATTGCATTGACCTGCTTCTCAATATCTCATCAGGAAGCTGAGGTTCGAAGTTTTGCTCACATTGAGCTTTGTTTCATTGATTTGGTCTACTTCTCAGTATCTCATCAAGAAGATAACCGCATCACTTGTTTTAATTTGTTTTCTCTGTATCTCATCAGGAAGAAGACCGCTTCATTGCTTTAGATAACTGTAACCTGCCTCATGATCGAGGTAAGAGGTTGGATGGTTGTGATCTGCCCACGTCGAGGCAAGAGATCGGGTGGCTAATGGTGATCTGCCCCAAAATCAGGGTAAGAGATTGACTGATAGTAATCTGCCCTAGGCTTGGGGTAAGAGATTGGCTGATGGTGATCTGCTTCAAGATCGGGGTAAGAGATCAGAATCTTTATTCTGCTATTCTTAATTAAGGGTAAAAAACGGGAATCTTCAATCTGTCCTTAATTAAGGGTAAAAGACTGGAATCTTCAATCTGCCTTTCGTGATTAAGGGTAAAAGACTGAATGATGATGTAACTTCACTCTATTCCACTATAATTTTAGGGTGATAGGTTTTAATGACGAAGCTTTATCTTATTCTTACTGTAACTTCAAAGAGATAAAAACTTGCATTTGCAGTTTTGATATGCTTCACTGTAACTTCGAGGTAGAAGATTCCCCATTACAACTTCAATTTGCTCCTCTTCGACTTTATGGTATAAGGTTCGCCATTGCGGCTTCGATCTTTTCCATCTTGCTTTTTAAGGTATCCAGTTCGTCGTTACGGCCTCAACCTTTCCCTTCATATCTTCTAAAGTACTGGGTTTACCGTTGCAGCCTCAACCTTTCTCATCATATTTCATGGTATCGGATTCGCTGTTGTGGCCTCAATCTTTCCCATCATATCTTCTGAGGTACCGAGTTCGCTATTGCAGCCTCAACCTCCCTATCCATCACATCTTCTAAGGTACCGGATTCGCCGTCGCGGCCTCAATCTTTCCCTTCATCTATTCATGGTACTGAGTTCACCGTTGAGGCCTCAACCTTTCCCATCACATCTTCTTAGGTATTGGGTTTGCCGTTGTGAGCTCAACCTTTCCCTTCACATCTTTTTAGGTACCGGGTTCGATGATATAGCCTCAACCTTTCCCTTCAATCTTTTAAGGTACCGAATTTGCCGTTGCGACCTCAATCCTTCCCTGTCAAACCTGTAGAATATGCTTTCATGAACCTCTATGTAGGCTAGATTATTAGGATGCCATGATTAGAATGAGTCAAATACTCCTAACCACATGGTATGAATGATGGATGCCAAAAAATGTCATCTCTGAGAATGATTTTATTTTTAGTCCTTAGGTCGACATTGTTCGTCGTTTGTCTAAGTCCTATCACTGATGTGTTATCATGTTCTTTTTTAGTATGGTATCTTTTCCATGAAACTTAAAGAGGTAGTCGTAATTTGAATTATTTGTTTCAGGACCCTTCTAACTCTCGGGTTTGGTTATTTCCAACTAGTGATCCTATTTCAGGTCCTTGTACTATTTAGAAATTTTCCAGAATGATATGCAGAAGGATTTCCTAACGAGATGTCGGGTGTAGCATCAACTCAGGAAGTGGAGTTTGTTATTGACTTATTATTGGGTACCGCTTCGGTATTCATCGCCCCTTATCGCATGATGCTCAAGGAGTTAGTTGAACTGAAAGCGCAGTTGCAAGAACTTCTCAATCACAGATTTATCCAATCGAGAGTGTCACCATGGGGAGCACGTGTACTATTTGTTAAGAAGAAAGACAGTACGATGAGAATGTGGATTGATTACCGTTAATTGAATAAGTTGACGATTAAGAATAAGTAATCGCTATCTAGAATTGATGATTTATTCAATCAATTTCGCGAAGCTTTAGTGTTTTCAAAAATTGATCTTCTATCTTGTCACCACTAGCTTAAGGTCAGGGATGAGGATGTACATAAGACAGTTTTCTAAACACGTTACGACTATTATGAATTCCTAGTGATGCCGTTTAGCCTAACGAATGCTTCGATAGTATTTATGGATTTGATGAACTTGGTTTTCCAACCTTATTTAGATCGATTTATGGTGGTGTTCATCGATGACATCCTGATCTATTCAAAGACAGAAACCGAATATGATGAACATTTACGTGCAGTACTTCAGACACTTCGTGAGAAATAACTTTATGTGAAGTTTAGCAAGTGTGAGTTTTGGTTATTTGAGGTTTTTTTTCTGGGGTACTTTGTCACTGTGGAGGGGATTCGTGTCGATCCAAAGAAGATTAAAGCTATGGTTGAGTGGAAGCCGTCGAAGAATGTCACTGAACTTAAGAATGTCCTTAGGTTAATGGGTTATTACCGCCAGTTCATCGAGTGGTTCTTACTGATAGCGCCGCCCCTAACTAAACTGTTATGTAAAAATGTTTCATTTAGATGGTCCGAAGAACATCAGGTGAGCTTTGAGAAGCTCAAGGTTATTTTGACACAAGCTCATCTAGTGACACAGTTGGTAACAGGTAAGGAATTTGTAGTATATAGTGATACATCGTGTGTGGGATTGGGGTGTGTTCTGATGCAATAACGGAAAGTGGTAGCTTACACATCCCGTCTGCTCAAGGTGCACAAGGGTAATTATCCTACTCACAACCTAGAGTTAGCCGCTATGGTGTTTGCATTAAAATCTGGAGACATTACCTATATGATGAGAAATGCGTCATATATACTGATCACGAGAGTCTTAAATACCTATTAACTCAAAGAGAATTGAACTTGAGACAGCGTAGACGGGTAGAGTTGCTCAAAAATTATGATTGTAGAATTGAATACCACCCTGGTAAAGTGAACGTTGTTGCAGATACGCTTAGTCGTAGAGTGATAATTTATTTGCGAGCGATGTTCGCTCGACTGAGTATGTTAGATAGTAGTGGACTATTGGCAAATTTGCAAGTGAAACAAACCTGGACTGAACATATTCAGGATAAATAGGTACAAGATAAGTTATTAGTGAGACGACTGTGTGAAGTTGAGTCGAGGGTCGAGACTGAATTCAGGCTGAATAATGAGGGAGTCCTATGCTTCGAAGGCCGACTTTGCATACCGAAGGATGCCGAACTGAGGCCATCGATTATACAGGAGGCACATAGCAGGCCCTACGCTATGCACCCTGGTGGAAATAAGATGTACTGGATCTACGTGAATTGTACTAGTGGCCAAGATTGAAACTGGAATTGACTGCTTATGTCTCTCATCGTTTGACTTGCCAAAAGGTTAAAGCAGAGCATCAGTTGCTGTCAGGGTTGTTACAATCGGTTAAGATTCCTCAATGGAAATAGGAATGAGTGACGATGGATTCTGTCAGTGGACTACCTTTAACACCCACTAAGAAAGATTCTATCTAGGTTATTGTTGATCGATTGACCAAGTCTGCTCATTTCTTACCAATTCGGACTGACTATACTCTTCAAAAGCTTGCCAAATTGTATGTGTCTGAGATTGTGAGGTTACATGGAGTTCTCTTTTCGATTATTTCAGATCGAGATTCGTATTTTACCTCGCGATTCTAGAAAAAACTATATGAAACAGTGGGTATGCGGTTGGATTCAGTACCGCGTACCATTCGCAAACAGATGGGCAATTTGAACGGGTGATATAGATTCTAGAGGACATGCTTCAAGGTTGTTTGATTGATTTTCGAGGCACTTGGGAAGATCACATACTGTTAGCCAAGTTTGTGTACAACAATAATTACCTATCTAGTATACAGATGGCTCTGTACGAAGCATTGTACGATCGCAAGTATCGAGCACCTCTCTGTTAGACTAAGTTAGGAGAGAGACTAGTGTTAGGGTTGGAGTTAGTGATAGAAACTAAGAACGTAGTTAAATTGATTCAAAACCGGGTGAAGGCTGCATCCGATCGACAAAAGTCGCATGCCGATTTAAAAAGAAAGGATGTAGAGTTCTCGATTGGTGAGCAAGTATTCTTGAAGGTTTCTCCATGGAAGAAGATGCTTCGATCTGGAAGGAAAGGCAAATTGAGTTCGAGATTCATTGGACCTTATCGGGTTCAAAAGCGAGTCAGACCTGTAGCATATCAACTTCAACTTGAACTTCCCCCTAAATTAGATAGAACATATTCATGATGTATTCAATGTTTCCATGTTGAGACGGTATCATTTCGATCTTTCACACATTGTACCAGTGGAGGAAATTGAGGTACAACCGTAGCTAACATTCGAAGAGGAACCAATTCAAATATTTGAGCGAGATGTCAAAGTGTCGTGGAAGAAAATCATACCTCTGGTTAAGGTGTTGTGGCGTAACCATGGTATAGAGGAAGCTATGTGGGAAGCAGAGGGTTTGATATGTTAGCAATATCCGCGTCTATTCAGTTGAGGTTAATTTCGGGGACGAAATTTCTTAAGGGGGAGAGAGTTGTAACACCCCAAAAATTTAAGTATTTATGTGTGGGGTGGTGTCACTGAAACTATCTCTACTACTATGGTTAAATGCCTTAACTGTTTCTTTGAGTTCTGAGGTTCAAGTCGTGGATTTTTTTTAATATGGCTTTTCTTTTCTTGAATTATGGATCAAGTTGTTGTTACATAAATTGTCTTAGATATAATGGTATGTCAATGATGAGCTTATTGGTTCAATGATCTTGTAACTGTCTATCTGCTTGTCGATCACGGGTTTGATTCTTTGCATGCGCAAGTGCGTGTATTTTTGCTTATCATTGTGAAATTGATTTTTGTTTTTAGATTTAAAATTTTAAAACTGTTTAATGTGAAAACTTCAATAGAAAAAAGAGAAATCCATTCTTGTTTTCTTGGTTTTCTTTTTGTATCCTTCGAGACTTTATTTTTGCTTAATTGAAGTCTATTGTTGCGGTTGATTGTGTTAGTTATTGTCAAGGAACTAATTACAGTACTTCGGTACGATCTTGAGTTGAAATTGTAAGAACTTTTGATACTTTCGTGTTTGTATAAAGTTGGTAGGTTAGATGTATAAACGTGGGAAGTGCAAATATTAAACTGTTAATATTGTTTGCTGTTTAGGAGAGGGTCGGGAAGTGTCTATTGTTACTCGCACTGACTGAAACGGATTTAACTCCATTCTTTTCCGGTAAGTGGATATTAATTGTTGAATAGATTTGTTAAATTGGTGGTTGTAAGTAAGGTATGTTAGGTATTGATGTTGAATTACATAATAGTTGTTGAATTAGGCGTGGAAGGCATATTTCGGGACTCTTTATCGTTAATTACATTTAGGGTATTAACCTCTTCATATTTTTCATTGATTTTTACATTTTCGTACAGGGTTTTGGTTACTGCACGATGGTACACGGGTGGACACACGGGCGTGTGACCATGTCGTGTGTCCTTTCGTCAAGAAACAGTGAGTTACACGGCTTGAGGCACGGGCATTTGTGTAGCCCATATGTCATGTAAATAGAAAACAGTGAGTTTCACAGCCTGGGCCCACGGGCGTGGGATAGACCGTGTGGGTATTGTAACTTGTGAACTTGAATAGTGAGTTACACAATCTTGGTACACAAGCATGTGCTAGACCATGTGACCACTCTGCAGCATTGGAAAAGGAAACAATTAGTTACACGGTCTGGACACACGGGCGTGGGCATGAGCGTGTGATCGGCCTGTAAACGTCACAGCATTTAATTACAAGCGGACACTTGTTGATGCAAGTATAGTTGATCGATATGTTCTATCGGATATCAATCCCACGAGGATAGAGTTCTTGATGTTTACTTGTTGAAGCAACTAAGGTTAAAATTAGAGGAGTTGCTAATAAGAATGTCAGAGCAATTTAGTCAAATCTGCACAACTAGAAGAGTTAAATTTGTCAATGCAAATGTAAAGTAAATTGTCAGAGCAAATTAAGATAAAATAAATTGTTGTTGAGATGTAGTAAATTTAAACTCAGAAAAATTAAAAGATGTGATCAAGCGTAAAGAAGTGGAGTGGTTAACTGACTTCACAAGTTAGCCATGTTAAGTGTGACTACAAGGTAAATAACAAATGAATTGTCACCGTAATTACGTCCTAATAAGATCTATTGCTCTTAAACTCTCTGTTTAACAAAGACTCAAGTACTAACAATTACCACACCTTCCAGTACTAGTAATGCTTCACACTCAAGAACAAGTAGCCAGAATTCCTTCTTGCCTTAAGCAACTTCCGTTGTCATGCTTGTTAATCTAACTTGTCACTGCACCTTCTAGTGACTGTGACTGCAATTACACTTCCGTGGTCAAAACAGTTAAATCCAAATATAAACAAATGAGAATGATTGAATAGAAAACAAAGTAAATCTAACATTAAAAGATATTTCCATATACAATCAATTGTTAGTAGAATTCATTCGACATTAAAGAGGATTAAAAAATGAATTGAACCACGCTATTGCTAGTCTACTAGAATTCTCTCCTTAATCGCTCCTCTTGCATTGTACATGAGCGCTCCTCGTTAAAAGCTGTTGTGCCCTTGCTAAATCAGATCACCGTCCTCCAGAATCAAGCTTCAATGGCATTTGACTTCTAAGAATGAGAAAAGTTTAAGAGTTGAAATCTTCGCCACTTGATATCGATCTCCTTCTTCTCCCTTTTCTTTATAAGCTCTAAAAATTACAGATCTCCTCCCCTCTCAGATCCAACTTATTTTTGTAGCTATATAAGTTTGTTAAATTCCACTATGCACTCATGTAGATGTAGTGTGTTCATCAGGCATCTGCAGATTGTCGCGACATCTCTAGGCACAATTTATGATCTTTAATTACTACGACAACTTGTCATTCTCTTGCGCTGGTGCTTCCAGTTGTTGTTTGCCACGTAAGTTTACTTGTACGAGGTAGAGTTATCCATGCGGTAACATCTTGGGCCGCAATTCTAGATTAAATTTGTAGCTGATCTTTGAACGCTTTCCAGCACTGATCTTTCGATATGGATCTTTGCACTGACAACTTCATATGCAAAACTTATATGCTGCATACAGTAACATTAGTAGCACAAAAGAGATAAAATGAAAAGAATTAAAGCCATACAATACTGAGTTAAAAAATGCAAATACTAAGTATGAAATGCTAAATATGCATGTTAAATATGATACAAAAGGAACAATTAATACACTAATTTAGGAAGAAAATAAGTGTCATTTCTAATGTTATCACATCCCAACTTGAGTTTTTACTTGTCCTCAAGTAAATAAAAGTTAGCGAAGTCATAATCAAAACTTGTCACAGAAATAATTATTCTAGCAACTTACTTCTCAACTTCTCTAGAATTCTAATGTATAAATTGCATTTATATGATAGAATAATGCACCGACAATTTATAGACATGAATAATCAAGACTGCAACTTCACTAATATTAGCATCATGCTTTGAATCTTAACCTTTCTTAACCAATACAATATATATAGCAATATATATATTTTTCTGCTTTTCTCTTTTTCTTTTCTTTTTTTCCATTTTTTTATGTGACTGAGAGATGTCATTACACACACATGTAGCGGAGTGTTCTCCCATGATAAGTCACAATGCACCCACTCTGGAGTGTCTTTTATTAGTAGATATTGCTGCAAATGGTAAGTTAATTCAAGATTCCAAAATTGATACTACCCATTCATTACTAATGCAATTTCAATCATTCATCAAAAAATAGAAGGATTCAATATTCAATCACATTCATTCAATTCACTCATTATCATTCCAAAAAATTAAAGAATTAAGCATAAAATGAAAAATTGTGGTCACATTTTTGTTTACTTGCATACTTTCATTTATCTAAAGAAACAATTAAATTCTCAAACATGTGGGTGCAATTGCATTTCCATTTCATAAAAATTCCCCCGAACTTAATGTCTGCATTGTCCCCAATGCACTGACAATATTATACAAATAAGAATGGAAATGCAACTATAATGCAAATGAATTAACAGGTAAAATACAGTGACAAATAAAATGCAATGAGAACTAAATGAGATGCATGCAACTAAACTAACTACTAAAAAGTAAACTACTCAGTCTTCTACAGCCGATAATATGGCTGCCTTGGTCTTCTTTTTCTTCTTTGGGTGCTCCTTTTTGCGCTTCTTCTTCTTGTCCTTTCTTTTTCTTTCTTTTCCTTGGAGTCAACCGATGCAGTAGATTGCTCCTCCATAGCCGGTTGAGTGAAGGCTTCATCGACAGCCATGTCGAATGGGTGAATCTCAGTAAGTGGTGCCATATAGGGCACAATGGCTAGAAGATTATAATCCTCATTGCTGATGGTGACTGCCTCGACCTGACTAGCTCCAAGTGTAGCCAAGTCTTCAACGGATGCCCTCACACTTGTGGATTCATTAACAAATTTCTCCTCCAAATTTGTCGGGGCATCTTCTTCCTATTCATCTTTCTCCTCTTCAGTTCTTTTCTCTTCCTCAGCTTTCTCCTTCTCTTTTGTGCCTTCCTTGTCTTTTTCTTCTCATTCTTCTACTTTCAGACCCACAAAAATGATTGGTGTGCGCACTTCCTCAGCAGTAGTCTCCCGTTCCACCATATTAGCCCCAAGATTGTTCGAAAGTTCATCCTCAAAAAGGCTATCAATGGTTCTGAAATAGTCCTTCATAACCTTGGAGTGTCCCTCGTGATCCTCATCATCAAAGATGTGGATCCTAGTTGGGGATGGGACGGACTGAAGCCTTCCTTCAAAGGTAAGTTGCTCGGATGATGATAGGGCTTCCCTAATAATAAGAGGAAAAACAGGCAACTCTGGCCTGGGGTTCGGGCTTAGACTTCTTAATGTGGTGACAATAGAAGTGTTTCATGCCCTTGTATAAGCATAGAAGAGGTTTTGCCTATAATCCATTTCTTCTAGTACGCTAACAAGTCGAATTTGTCGCATATTCATGCGGTCAACGATTTGTTCTATCTCAGTCAATTTCTTCCATATCTAAGGATCTGTGAGAGCAACGAGTTGTTTTTCCTTCTTCTTTCCCTTACCTTTCTCTTTCTTTTTGGGCACTTCCTTCACCATAGGGGTTTTTTGTCCTCTGATCATCCTTTCCCACCAAGTGTCATTGATAGGTCCCTTATTCTCCAAAACTTCTTCGCCATCACAAGGCACAATACCCTTTGCTTGCATAACATCATTATTAGAGAAGGGAAGGTAGGATACCTGTCTGCTTGCTTGCAGCTTTAGCAATTTCATCATGCAGGATTGTGTCAACATTAATGCAGTGACCTTTAAGTATAGAATGCAAGAGGCACATGTGATCTAGCATCGCAGTGGTGCTGTGGATCGATGGCATAAGACGGTAGTTAACGAAATAGAACCACACCTTACTTTGAATGGTTAGGTAGCATTGGTGCATCGTGTATTTGTTCGAATTGTTGCCAGTCCAAACTGCACTGTCGACGCATAAGTCTTGCAACATAATGTCGGCACCTACCTCAGTTAAGTTCTCCAAGAATTCAACATGTGCATCTTCTCCCGCAGCGGTATGGAAAAGTGCATTGATGTGATTGGCACTCCAAGGCACCGAACCTTCGCGAACAAACACAAATTCTTGCTCGAAATCAATTATGTTAGCGTAAAACTCCCTTACCATGGTTGGGGAGAAACCGATCGGATGGTCATAGAACTGTTCCAAGCCCAAGCGAGAAATTGTTCTGACGACTTGTTTCTCTAATGGTTGTTATGGGGATAACTAAAAACCCTATTCAGGGTGACAGTTCCTCTTTATCATCACATTGTGATATCAGTGCTTCATCGCTTTTGAGAGAAATAGAACATGCTCTTTCTGTGGTGGTTGTTTGACATTTCGAACCACGACAGTTAATGATTCAGCAGGTGACTTTGATAAGGTTTAGCTCCACTTGTTCTGGCCATGATTTCTGAGAAAAGAAAGCAAGAGTAGGTTGTAGAAAAACTAGAGATCAATGAAGAAGAAGAATACAGTAGCAATGGAGATTGTGAGTGTGAGAGTAGAGTCGGCAGAAGAAGGGTTTTTACAGACTTGTAGGTGAAGAGACGTGATTATCTCTATTGGTGTGAGAGTACATTACGTCTGCAACCAATAAATGCCAAGCATAGATCGTACGTTTTGGATTGATCCAACGGTTGAGGATGATTTGAGATCAATCGGTGCTATTCTTGCCTTAAACGCTTTGTTGAGTCATCACAGAATGCGTTGACAAGTCGTGCTATTCTCTGACATCTAGGCTTAAGTAGTGCTTCAGACGTTGGCCATTCACTTTAAACTGGTGACCATCTTTCAGATCCTTGATTGTCACCGCACCATGTTAGAATGCTTTGACAACTTTGAAAGGGACAGACCATCTTGAGCGTAATTTTTGTAGATGCAATTACAAACATGAGTTAAATAAAAGTACCAACTGACAAGGATTAAATTGTCGCTTCAAAATTATATGTCATGTCATGCCATTTTTTTCCTTGTATATGGAAGCATTTTTATACGTATTGCGTCAAATTTCTTCCAGCTCAGAAATGTCCAACAACCTTTTCTGCCCAGCAGCATCGTAATCCATGTTCACTTGTTTGATTGCCCACATGGTTTTATGTTGAAATTCAACTGGCAAGTGACATGATTTACCAGATACCAACTGATATGGTGACATTCCCAACGGAGTTTTATAAGCAATGCGAAGCGCCCACAACACATAATAAAGCCACGAAGACTAATCTCATCGAGATGGGTTAACCACCTTCTCAAGAATACCTTTAATTTATCGATTGGAGACCTCCACTTGTCTATTCATTTGTGAATGCTATATGGTTGCCATACGATGCTTTACACCATAGCGTTTCAAAGCTATCACCATTTGATTATTATGAAAGTGAGTACCTTGGTCACTTATCAATGCTCAAGGTGCTTCAAATCTTGTAAGGATATACATGTGGAAGAACTTTAACACCATCCGAGCATCATCCTTCGAAACTGCAATTGCTTCAATCCACTTGAAGCACAGTCAATAGCAGCTAAAATATACATATTCCCAAAAGAGTTTGGAAATGGTCCCATAAAGTCTATACCCAAAACATCGAATAACTCCACCTCCAAGATAGGTTGTTGGAGCATCTTATTGCGTCGAGATATGGAACCTGTGCGTTGACATTTATCACATTGCTGCATAAAATTATGAGTGTCTCAAAATAATGTGGGCTAGAAAAATCCTAATTGTAAGACCTTTGCAACAGTCCTCACACCACAAAAAATAGCCTCCATAAGGAGCATCACGGTAATGCTTTAGGATAGAAGACATCTCTTCTTTAGGAATCCAGCGACGAATGATGTTATCGGCGCATACCTTGAACAAGTATAGCTCATTCCAATGATATCTCGCAGCATCCCTAATAAATCTGGCCTTCTTGTGACCAGTGGCACTCAAGGGTAGCTTCCCACAAATAAGA
This sequence comes from Gossypioides kirkii, assembly GCA_005610355.1. Lineage (NCBI taxonomy): Eukaryota > Viridiplantae > Streptophyta > Magnoliopsida > Malvales > Malvaceae > Gossypioides > Gossypioides kirkii. Next base: position 43,511,502 of record CP032253.1, on the reverse strand, counting down.
TAATTGATAACATCTGCATACTATGGAGATGCGTCGACAAAAAATAATTTCTCATCTGGAAATGCATTGACAATTTGAGATTTATTCTCATCCTCACTTCCAGCTTCCAAGTGAGCCAAGTGGTCTGCTACTTGGTTCTCGGATCCTTTCCTGTCTTTGATTTCAATATCAAACTCTTGTAAAAGTAAGATCCATCTGAACAGTCATAGCTTGGCATCTTTCTTTACAAAAAGGTATTTCAAAGCAGAGTGATATGTATACATTGTAATTTTTACACCGAGAAGATATGAACGGAACTTGTCAAATGCAAAAACTACTGTTAGTAATTCCTTTTCCGTGGTTGTGTAATTCACTTGCGCTTCAGTTAGAGTTTTACTAGCATAATAAATTGAGTGAAATACCTTCTCCTTGTATTGTCCAAGCACAACTCCCACCGTAAAGTCACTAGTGTCGCCATCACCTCAAACGGTTACGACTAGTCTATTGCGACGACAATGAGAGCTTGTACTAGCTATTTTTTAATCGTAACAAATACGTCCAAACACGCGTCATCAAACAAAAACTTTTTATTCTGCTCAAACAAAGAGCATAGTGGTTTTGCTATCTTATAGAAGTCTTAGATGAATCTTCTATAGAATCCAGCATGACCAAGAAAACTCATGATTCCTTTTACATTTGTGGGTGGAGGTAGCTTCTCAATGATTTCCACCTTTGCTTTATCTACTTCAATACCCTGACATGATATACGATGGGCAAGGACAATGCCTTTAGTTGCCATGAAATGAATTTTTCCCAATTCAGCACTAGATTTGTGTCTTCGCATCCCTTTAATACTTTTGTCAGATTGTTTGCGCATTTGTTAAAATTATGCCCATACACAGAGAAATCATCCATGATTACCTCTGGAATGTAGCTGGGGCATTGCACAACCCAAATGACATTCGTTGGAAAGCAAAGGTTCCAAATGGGCAAGTGAACGTTGTCTTTGCTTGATCTTTCGGTGCAATTACGATCTGGTTGTATCTAGAGTAACCATCTAGGAAACAGTAGTAGGCTTTACCAGCTAGCCTATCCAACATTTGATCAATGAACGGTAGTGGAAAATGATCCTACTTTGTGGTCGCATTTAAATGACAGTAATCCATACATACTCGCCAACCTGTAGCAATGCGAGTAAGGATTAGCTCGTTTTTATCGTTACTTACCACTATGATGTCACTCTTCTACGGCACACATTCGCATGTGTTATCTGAAATGGGGTAGATGATGTCTGCATCCAGCCACTTATATGATCTCTTTTTTCACTACCTCTTTCATTTTCTCGTTCAGTGTTTGTTATTGCTCAATTGACTGTTTCCCTTCATCTTTCAGCCTGATTTTATGCATACAAAAATAGGGACTAATGCCTTTGATATCTGTTACGCTTCAGGCAATGGCTCTTTTGTGCTGCTTCAATATAGCGATTAAATTTCTTCTTGGCTCGTGTCGAGACTTGCGCTGACAATCACAGTTAACGTGTCATTGTCACCTAAAAAGACATACATACTTCAGATGCGTCGGTAATAGCTTTAACTCCAAGGTCGAAGCTTCTTCAATTGATGGTTTGAAAACAGGGATCGTCCTATTATACAGATCCAAAAATTCCAATTGCTAGCCCTGTCTCAACTCACAAATATTAGCCTTAGCTATGTGGTCGCATTCAGGTAGGATATTGTCAGTAGATGTCACTGCATATTTGTCTGGCACTGTTGAATTTCGTTCATTAAATTCCTTTGTAATTATCTCATCCAGCACTTCAATGTGGTGACATTGTTCTTTCTTGACAAAGATGCTTCAAATACACTGAAGGTTACATGCTCATCATTATGATGCATAATTAGCTCGCCCTTGAAAATATTAATAAGTGTGTGTTCCGTTGCTAAAAATGGGTGCCCCGAGATAATGAGAACCTCTTTATCTGCTTCGCAATCAAGGATTATAAAGTCAGCTGGGAACACAAGCTTATCAACTTAGACGAGGACATCTTTAATCTGTCCTTCAGGTTGTGCCAAAGATCTGTCTTCAAGTTGTAATATCACCGTAGTAGGTTTCATCGAACCAATTCCTAATTTCCTTAAAATGGGCAATGGCATGAGGTTAATACTAGCTCCCAAATTACATAAAGCTTTACCAAAGTAGTGGTTTCCAATGGAGCATGGAATTTTGAAACTATCAGGGTCTTTCATCTTTGGTGGCAACTTATTTGTCAGTATAGCGCTGCACCCCTCTGTGAGCGTAATTGTCTCGATGTCATATAGCTTTTTCTTCTTTGATAGTAGCTCCTTCATGAATTTCCCATAACTGGGAATTTGTATAAGAGCATTAACTAGAGGTATATTAATGTATAATTGCTTCAAGGTAGAGATAAATTTTTGATAATCTCTATCGTGATCCTTCTTCTTGAATCTCTATGGAAATGGAAAAGGTATGTTGACAGTAGGTTGATGTAAAGGACTCGACTGCATCGACATGGGTAACTGCGTTGACAACTTCTGAGGTTGAATGGTAGGCATATGAGTGACTGTTGGAGGCTCCTCCTCATTTATTTCTGTCGGGTCTTCTTCAAAGGCAACTTATCTTTATTGCTTTGGTTCACTTGCGTCGACAGGTACTTGGTTGAAACTGCTGCTTTGCTCAGTAGTTTTCTTCCCACTCCACAGCGTGATAGCCTTGAAATGCTCTTTCCCTTTCTGAGTTGGATTTTCAGTGTCAATAGGCAAAGCACCAGGTGACCTTGTGCTCATGTTAGAAGCCAATTGTCCTAATTGTACTTTCAATGCGCGGATAGAAGAAGAATTACCTTGAACAATTACTTTTGTCCTTGTGATATGCTCTCGCATCAATGCTTCAAAAGCAGCAAATGGGTCTGATATTTGTTGAGGATATTATTGTTGCTGTTTGCTGATGATGCTATCCTTGTATATGTGGCATTGCATTTTATTGTGGTTGCATACGAGCATGTCGTTGCATCTGGCTATGTGCCTGCATTTGTTCAGGATGTGAATGTACCTGAGAATTATGATTGTAGTTATGCTGCTATTGGTTGTTGTAACTCCTTTGTCTAATGCTCCCTTGATTTGAGAAATTTCCATATCTGAATGTGGATGCATTCTGATTCCCCCAAGTTGTTGAGTTCGATTGGAATTGTTGTATGAGTTACTATATGAATTTCCTCTGATACTGTTGATGTAGAATGCATTTTCAACATGTTATGGACAATCCTCATAACTGTGGTTATCGCCGCAAATTTCATAGGAAAATGTCAGGACATCCATCTGTTGTGCTACTTGAATAGGGGTAATGTCACTTGCCCCTTTCATGTTCATTATCATGTTGGCCAGAGAGGATGTGCATTGAGAGCTGATATTGCATTTATCTCAAGAACATCAGGATTAGTTTTCACCTGAGCAGAATGAGAAATCAGGTACTGATAGTCATTTTGTGCAATTCTCCCTAAAATTCGCACGACTTCATTGTAAGTATAATCCAACAAGGGACCATTGGTAGATGCATTGACAATATTTCTTGTCTGTGCATTTAATCCATTATAAAATATCTCGATCTGCGTCTCTTCCTGAATTCTGTGCATGGGGCAACGTCTAAGTAGAGTCTTATAACGTTCTCACGTAGTGTGCAGGTTCTCATCATCAAACTAATGGTAAGCTGATCTAGCATTCATTGTCGGTGGGTTGAATTGCAAAACAAACTGAGTTGCTAGTGTATTCTAAGAAGTAATAGTCCAGTCGACAAACCAAAGAACCATGTCTGTACTCTTCCTTGTAATAAGTAAGGAAACAACTGCATTTTTAAGGTGTCATCAGGAATACCATGTTGACTGAAAGAGGCACTGATAAAAAAAATGATTTGAGATGCTCACTCGCATCTTTATGAGGTAAACCAGCATATTGCCCATTCGAGTTAAGCATTTGAAACATCATCGATTTCAATTCGAAATTCCCAATTTGTATTGCTGGTCTAACAACCCTTGGTTGTAAATCATCGAGCATAGGAACAACGAAGTCTCTAATTGTCCTGTTCGGTACTTGCTCTTCTTGTGGTGACGGTGGTATATTATTGACATATTATGGCTGCACTTGAGGAACAACATTTTGTGGCAGTAATGGTGGTAGATCATTGTTATTTCCAGCCATTTTCTTTTGCTCTTGTCTTTTCCTCCAAATTGTCCTTTCAAGTTTCGGATCAAAACAAACAATAGTTTTAGGATTTCTCCTTGTAGACATGCAATACCTAAAGAATCTGAAAGAATCAACAAAAAGGAAGTTAAACAAATTAGTAAAAATTTAAAAGTTAAGTAAGAAAGAATAATTGCAACTACAAATAAACATCAAACAAACGCCATCCCTGGCAACGGCACCAAAACTTGATCGACCTGTAAACGTCACAACATTTAATTGCAAGTAGAAACTTGTCGATGCAAGTATATTTGATAGATATGTTCTATCGGATATCGATCCCACAAGGATAGAGTTCTTGATGTTTACTCAAAGCAACTAAGGTTAAAATTAGAGGAGTTGCTAGTAAAAATGTCAGAATTTAGTCAGATCTGCACAACTAGAAGAGTTAAATTTGTCAATGCAAATATAAAGTAAATTGTCAGACCAAATTAAGATAAAATGAATGGTTGTTGAGATGTTGTAAATTTAAACTCATTAAAATTAAAAGATGTGATCAAGTGTAAAGAAGTGGAGCAGTTCACTGACTTCACAAGTTAGCCATGCTAAGTGTGACTACAAGGTAACGAACAAATGAATTATCGCAGCAATTACATCCCAATGAGATCTATTGCTCTCAAACTCTCTGTTTAACAAAGACTCAAGAACTAACAATTACCACACCTTCCAGTGCTGGTAATGCTTCACACTCAAGAACAAGTGGCTAGAATTCCTTCTTGCCTCAAGCAACTTCCGTCGTCTTGCTTGTTAATCTAACTTGTCACCTCACCTTCCAATGACTGTAACTGTAATTGCACTTCCATGGTCAAAACAGTTAAATCCAAATATAAACAGATGAGAATGATTGAATAGAAAACAAAGTAAATCTAACATTAAAAGATATTCCGTATACAATCAATGGTCAATAGAATTCATTCGATATTAAAGAGGGATTAACAAATGAATTGAACCATGCTATTCCTAATCTACTAGAATTCTCCCTTAATCACTCTTTTTGCATCTCACATGAGTGCTTCTCGTCAGAAGTTGTTGCGCCCTTGCTAGATCAGATCACCGTCATTCGAAATCAAGCTTCCATGGCAGCTGACTTCTAAGAATGAGAAAAATTTAAGAGTTAAAATCTTCTCCACTTGATATCAATCTCCTTCTTCTCCCTTCTATTTATAAGCTCTAAAAATTGCAGATCTCCTCCCCTCTCAGATCCAACTTCTTTTTGCAGCTGTATAACTTTGTTAAATTCCAACTGTGCACTCACGTAGATCTGGTGTGCTCATTAGGCATCTGCAAGTTGTCGCGACATCTCTGGGTGCAATTTATGATCTTTAATTGCTGCGAAAACTTGTCATTCTCCTACACTGGTGCTTCTAGGTGTGTTTGCCACATAAGTTTGCTTGTACGAGGTAAAGGTATCCATGCTGTGACACCTTTGGTCGCAATTCCAGATTAAATTTGTCGTTTCATCTTTGAACACTTTCCAGCACTGATCTTTTGATGTGGATCTCTGCGCTGACAACTTCAAATGCAAAACTTATGCTGCATGCATCGACATTAGTAGTAGAAAGAGATAAAATGAAAAGAATTAAAACCATACAACACTGAGTTAGAAAATGCAAATACTAAGTATGAAATGATAAACATGCATGTTAAATACGATACAAAAGGAATAATTAATACACTAATTTAGGGAGAAAATAAGTGTCATTTCTAATGCTAACAGCGTTTAACACACACTGGATGACACACGACCGTGTGTAGTGCCAACTTGGGTTCAAGCTTATGTATACGACCCTAATTTGATTGTGTAATCGGAAAGGCTTATGCTAACCCGTGACAGTTAGAATCTAGAGCCAACAAGTGGTATTAGGTTTGTAACTGTGGGTATGGATGCTTCTGATGTGAGTGGTAAATTATTGAATTGACTGCACTGTATAGAGACATGGTCACTTGGTTGTGCTATACTGGAATCGACAATGAAACTGTAAATACTATGATACTATTATTGGTTCTATGGTGACACTGAGAACACCGTACTACTGTTATTGTATTACAGTGATACTGAGAATGCAACTAGACTATTGATTAATTGATACACTAATATCTTAATATTTGAAGTGCTTAAGCTGGATTGTGGTATTGCTTGGATGTGGCTAGTTGTGTTAATGTATTACTGATTAATGACGTGACTCACGCGGTGTGGTTTGATGTTGTTCCAGGGTCTTCTCATGCTTGAAGGACGACATTACGGAAGCTCGATCACTTTGTTAGGTTTCATTAAGATGAAGACTTTAATAGTTGGTTTTAAAATGTTAGAAATTGGAACTTGACTTGGGATGTTGTTTGAATTGAGTAGGAATTTGTATTTAGAATTGGGACTTATATCTATGTTTTGGTTTTATGGAATAACTCTTGTTATTGTAGCACTAATATAGTAGGATTCAAGTTGTAAGAATATTGTTATGCATGAATGAATGTTTTACGGATAAATCAAATGTTGTGTTGTTGGTCGTTTCGTCTAGGCTGGGTGTAGGGTGTCACGTTTCGAAACTAACATTTTTGTCCACACCTTCCCAAATTTCGAACGGACTTTTGGGCCTGGACAGATAGCCCGACCTATGAACAGGTCTAGATCCAACATTTATTAGTAAAAAAAACTGACCACTAACTTATTTTTTTTCTTTATTTAAATAAACAAGCAATAATCATTTATTAAAAATACTATTCTTTACTTTTAGATTTTAATTCATTTTTTACAAATTATATTATTTTAAAATATTTTTTTTTTCACTCACAATGACTCAAATTCTAATATATACATATAAAAGATTATGCCAAATTTACCATGTGGAAGAAAATATATATATCAAATTGATTATACACATCCTCTTTACCTTTTCAACAAACTTTATTTTATACTTATATCAAATCTATATGTCAATATACTTTAAACGTTAAATCTTAATAATTTACTTCCTCAATATTAAACCATATAATATATTGAAAATATTACAAATGTTCTAAATCAATCAAAAAAAAATTATACACAATCAGCCTGTACATCGCATAGCTAAAAAACTAGTTCATTCATACATACCACAATTCTCGATCAACATTATTTTTTCTTATAATTAAATATTAACAAAGAACCTTATATAAGAATAAATCCAAAATATAAATTCATAATTTGAAAAAAATGCATAATAACATTATTATTATTTTATTTTAAAATTATAATATGAAACCGTGAATTTTGTTTAGTGGCTGAATAAAATTAAAAATCTATGGGAAACTAAAAATATATATTAAAATTTAAATTAAATTATTATTTTTAGGATGGTTAAAATTGTAATTTTCTTTATTTAGTCGTAAATTAAAAACTGTTAAATTAATTTTTTTAGAGGCTAAAAAGCAATATTTCCACTTAGCCAAATGTGTTAAGGCCCTATCTGCCCTAGCTACGAATAAGATAATTCAAATAGTTTTTTTTGTATCTTTCATATATGTTTTATGATTCATGTTCAAAGTTCGAAGTAATTCCTCTCAACAATATTGTTTTCAAAATTTAAACTTTTATTCTTTCTTTAAAAGTACTGTACATCTTATAATTGCACTCAACACTTATAAGTAATTTAAATAATTTTTAATGCATATAAATTCATTTTAAAAAAATTATGCTTAAAAATTTATTTTATTAAAAAAAATGAGATTTATTAAAACTCGTCTCTTCACCATTTCTTTGCTTGTTTACAATCCATGGCTGAAGTAAAGCCAATGACAAAGACTATAAAACCCTAAATAATTCTCTTTTATCGAGAAAAAAAGCCCATACTCAACCTAAATATTAAAACCAAGTTTGGAGAATTACATCAAAACATTAAAGAAAAAACCAAACTTTAACCATTTGAAATTCATCATTCGGAGAGCATTTAAACACTTAACTAAACGTGGAAAATCCAAACTTAAAAACAATAATCCATAATGAAACATGCGATATTATAGTTTATATAAAACAACAAAAACAACTAGAAAGAAGTGATGATCAAGCCCTTGACATGCCGACTTGGCTAAGTATGTGGATTACCTGTAATCCAAATAAACAGACTAAATGAGTTTACAACTTAGTGTATAAATTATGTAATTAAATTATCAGAAGTTCACTTTCATAAATCAGACACTTTCCAGAATCAGATACAGAGTCAAAATCAAACGATAACAGATTCAGTAGCAGGACAGATCAGATACAGATGCAGATTCCTACCCTAAACAGTTACACACCATTTTCGTCTATCCCTACACACCATAGAGGGTATCAAGTACCCATTCATCCCTACACACCACATAATGATTGTATGTCATGTTTCAAATTATTAAAGCCTTGTTGCCAGATAGAATGCTGTAAATCACCAAAATTAGATATGTATACATGGCTTAGACATCAGTTTTGGCAGATCATTAAACTGCCACACTTCCTCCTTTAATCAATCCTAATCGCAATATACATATACGATAAGGTAAATTCAGATCATGCTCATATAATACGGAACACCGTTACTTACCCAAGTACATATTAATTATGTGTATAGATAATGGTTTTTACATAATTGATCATTGGACAACACAATTTATAGTTCAATTTGGATCATACGGATCCTATAGTAGGCCTACGTTCGATTCGAATGACATTTACAACCATAGGAAAAATTTTGATTTTTTGCCCATACACTCGTGTAGATTCACACGGCCTGTATGGTTGGCCTGTGTGGTCCACACGACTGAGCACACGCCCTTGTGGCTCATTACAATGATTCACACGGCCTAGGCACAGATCCATGTCCCTAGCCTGTGTGACTCAAATACTAAAATAGTCTCGAGCACGGTCTGGCACATGCCTGTGCTCACACCCATGTAACTCAAGTCAGTGGTTTACACGGCCTGGGCACACGACTGTGTCCTTTGCCCATGTGCTCTATTTCAAAATAGTCTCGAACATAGTTTGACACACGCTCGTGTCACTGGATGCATTACAGGAAAACAGGTTTTTAGCAACCTTTTTTGCGGCCTATTGCGACACTTATAAGCGCCGTAAAAACATTTAGTGGTGCTTTTGCAAGCGTCGTAAAAAATGCCACTAAAGATAATGCCGCTAAAAATAACGGCGTTTATGAGGAAAAACACCGCTAAAGAACATGGTCTTTAGCGGCACTTTTACCATAAATGCCGCTAAAGAACATGGTCTTTAGCAGCGCTTTCCCCACAAACGCCGCTAAAGAACATGGTCTTTAGCGGCGCTTTTTTCACAAACGCGGCTAAAGAACATGGTCTTTAATGGCTGTTTCCCCACAAACGCCGTTATAGATAATGTTCTTTAGTTCATTTTAGTTCACATAGAACCTGAATTTTCAACTTTTTTTCTTGTAAATTCAAATCCAACCAATAACTTCAAATCTAAATGTAAATAATAAACGAAAGAAATATGCATATGATTTAAATTAATAAATAAATGAAAAATATATTCAAAAGTAGTATTGTGTATATATTATTCTCACAATAAGAAAAATAAAAGTCTAAGATGGCGGATTCTGCGATTAAGTTTGCTGAAACATTTTCATCATATTTTGAAGCTGTAGCTGCAGTTCGTCATACTTTCTTGTTGCCTCTGCTTCCTTTGCTTCTCTCACTCCTGCCTCTGCTTCTCACTACTGCCTCCGCTTTAAGTTGTAGCTGAAGTTGATCATATTTCTTTGAACCTCTACTGCCTCCTCTTAAGTTGAGCAATTTGCTCAACTGTGCTCGCTCGCATCTAAGCCATTTAATCTGTTAATCTCTGAACTTCAGCTTGATCTTAACTCCCCAAAGGCATGTATCTCTACGAGTTGGATCCAAAATATCGGGATGGGCTAACAAAAGATCCTTGAAATCTAACCCGACCATACCTTTTAGGACCCAAAACTTCAATAATAACTCAATTATCAATGTCCTCTAATTAACCAAACTATCACTTGAAGCCATCGCTTCATACTTCGCCTTCTTATCCTTTAATTTATCCTAATAAGTCAATCAAGGAGTTAGAAACGAAATTTATAATCAAACAAATGCAACATAACTTAGCATTATTTGCATTACAAACGATGAATTAAATCATTATAATTAAACATGATAAATATTTAAAATAATTTAAATTTTATTAAGTAAATATACCATAATTTCTGCAGCTTCAAAAGTCATAAGAGATCCATCTTTCTTTCTATGTGTAATGTCAAAAAGCTGAAGGCATCCAACTTTTTGACCTGACGAATGTTCCTACATTATAGTAGGAAAAATATTAATTAGTAGAAAGTAATTAATATTTGACACAATTAATAAATTCAAAATACCTCATCAGCAACTACACAAGCAAAACTTCTCGATCCAGTTGTGTGCACGAATTTTTGTTTTTGCCTACTTATAGTTCCAACATGCTCACGATCCTACATTAATTATTATTACGTATACTATAAATCGAAATAATTACAAAAGTTTAGAAGTACATAATACCTCTCTTTTCTTTGAGCTCCAAAATCTAACTTGTTCTTCCATTGGTACCTCAGCATTCCCGGCGAAACATTTCACAATTTATCTTTGAGGCTCATATTATTCTTAAAATAATCTTTCTTTATATTATTCTTATGGTCTCTCCATTTCTTCCCTAATGATTTCTTTACATAGTCGTTCGAGACCTCTAAAATAAACCTCTCCTACAAATAATACAAGTTTAGAAAGTAAATATAAATTAAAATTAAACCAAAGTATTATAAATTACATTCACTTTATTACCTTAATATTATCGAGAGCTTGATTTTCGTTACTATCAGGCATATGATGCCATGACTTATAGTTGATCGGCAACAGACTGCTGTTTCGTGCTACAATGCCTAAGTATCCTCCCAAAAGTCGAGCTTCTGATCCAATAGGCTGACCATGACTATTTGTAGATACTTTGACATGCTCATCAGGATTTAGATTGTATAAATCCTTTAATAGGGTACGTCCTTGAGTTCTGCACCCCTCAGAATATTCAGCTAAAAAAATTGTATATGATAATATTAGAATTTGAAACAAAAATAAAAATAAAAGTGAACATGCATAAAAATTAAACTTAACATTACCTTGATTTTCTTCAGTTTCCGGAATATTAGAAGATCCAATAGCAGTCTGTTGATCACTATTTGTTTCTTCCGAATTCGGATTATTTTGGATAATACTTAGATCTCAAAAAATTTTTCTAAGCATATTATCTGCAATACACATAAAATAGTTGAAATATTAGTAACTAATTTCAGCAATAATAGTAATGGATATATTTAACAAGATCAAGATTTAAATTATAATATTACATATTATTAAAAAACATAAAATCTTACTACATTATGATTCGTAAATATCTTCATCCACATCCTGGCGAACCCATTGAAATTGTGTACTAGTACTAGGGATAGTTTCACTTAAGTTTTGTTCTGGAAAAGGCAAAGTTTTTGATCTTTCGTCCATATCATCTCTACTCCCATTACCCATGTCAAACAAATCTCTAGGGGTGTTACGGAGTACAACGTACCAACCCTCATCAGTTGGATCTCTTGAGTAAAAAACTTGTTTAACTTGAGAAGAAAATACATACGACTCGTCCATCAATTATTACCCAGTGTGAATTAATCGAGAGAAGTTCACCATTGTAAAACCAAATTGATCTTTTTTAATTCAGCGAGCAGTATTAACATCAACCCAATCACATCGAAATAAAACAACCTTCCATTTGCCATAGTAATCCAACTCAATAATGTCCGTAAGAAGTCCGTAATACTTCACATTTCCCTTAACAAGATTATTGTCCCTAGCACTAGCATAACTTGTAATTAAAGAATTAACAACTATTCCATAATTTTGAGTCCTCCTCAATCTTTCGTGAGATTTTGTATGAAACCTGAATCCATTAATCAGGAAGGCATTATATCTTTTTACTACTCTATTTGGACCTTGGGAAAGCAATTTAACTTCTTCACTGACGTCCTTTCCACTCCGAACCTATCAAAATGAAAGTAAATTGATTAATTAAAATGTTACATGAAAACATTATTATTTGTCATTGAAAGCTTCAGTTGCATAGCGTCTGCCCTAACCAGCATTCTGTCAACTTATGAATTCTGTCAATCTTGAATCTCTCGATGTGTAATCTTTGAGAGTGTGAACGAGATCTCAAGAGTTGTTTATACTCACTATGTTAAAAAGTGAATAAATAGGTTAGCGAAAAAATAAACAAATTTAAAGGATGAATATTTATCAAATTCTAAAACTTACTTGCGTAATGGTTCAATTGAGTCGTGGTGAAAAAGAACATATCGATGTGCTTGTACCCAAGATATATCATCTAAGTGTGCAATTTCAACTTTCCCGATTGGTTGTCCATAGCTTCGAAATAGATAAGTTTCAGCTAAGTTATGATCATTACTGAGCCCAGCATTTCTACTTGGTCTATTCTATCTTGTTTCAACACCTTCTAAATATCTAGAGCAGAAAGTCATACACTCCTCTACTAAGTAATCTTTAGCAATTGATCCTTCTAGATAACGCTTATTACAACAATAAGACTTCAATTTGCATAGGAACCTAAACATGATATACAACATTATCAAAAGTTGTAACTAAAGGTATATTAATGAATGAATCAAAACTTTGCAAATTAATTAGCACCTCTCTATAGGATACTTCCACTGATAGAAAACTGGTCCACCAAGTTTTGCTTCATGAGGGAGATGAATTAACAAGTGCACTATAATAGTAAAGAACGAAGGTGGAAAGATCTTCTCCAAGTTGCATAACATCAAGGTGACTTGATCTTGTACTTTCTCAAGTTCTTCAATATCCAAAACTTTGCCACAAATAACTTTCATTATATTGGATAGTTCAATTATACAAGACGTCACCTTTTTTGACATACAACACCACAAAGCAATTGGCAATAAATCTTGCATCAAGATGTGATAATCATGTGATTTTAGGGAATATAATCTTCGATCTTTAAGACTCACACATCGAGATATATTTAATGCATACGCATCTAGGACATTTATATCCTTCAATACCTTACAGAACAATTATTTTTCTTTCTTCAACATTGAAAAGATAGAAGGCAACAACCGACATTTTCCATTCGAAAGTAATTGGGGATGAAGATCATGTCGAATTCCCATGTCAACTAGATCAAATTGACTCTTAAGATTATCTTTCGATTTTCTATCGACATTAAGAATTGTCCAGATTATGTTCTCGCAAACATTCTTTTCAATATGCATGACATCAAGATTGTGTCGCAAAATATGATGCTCCCAATAAGGCAAATAAAAAATATACTTCTTTTTTTTCCACAACTCCACCTCATTAGGATCATCCTTTTCATTAGATTCATCATCACTCTCCCGGTCAATATCGCCAACATACACCTCCCTCGGTCTTCTTTTCATTGCATGTTGGATGGTTGATTCATCTTCCCATAACTAAAATCTATATCTTTCAACATGAACAAGATTTCAGATCCAATGGTCTGCTCAGGAGCTTCTCTCAACTCTTCGGTACCATTAAATTGAGTCCTTTGAAATCTAAATCTATGATTTCCATTTAACCATTGATGATGCCCCATATAAGAGAACATCTTCCCATTATATAATCACTTCGAACATGTTTGCACTGCACAACAAGGATAAGCATAACGTCCTTTTGTACTTCAACCAGATAAATTGGCATAAACAGGGAAATCATTAATAGTCCACAACAGAGCTGCACGTAAAAAAGTTCTCCTTTTTGGAGACATCATATGTTTCAGCACCAGCCCATAACTGTTTCAACTCTTCAATAAGTGGCTGTATATAAATGTCAATATCATTCCCGGGACCTTTCTCTCCAGGGATGATTATAGATAAGATAAAAGAAGATTGCTTCATGTAAATCCATGGAAGCAAATCGTAACGAACAGGTACTACAGCCAAGTACTGTATGAAGTACTCATGAGTTTAAATGGATTAAATCCATCAGATGCTAAGCCAAGCCTCACATTCCGAGGATCACTTGCAAAGCTTGGAAATTTATTGTCAAATAATTTCCAAGCTAAAGAATTTACGGGATGCCTTAATAATCCGTCATCGGTTCGTTCATCATGATGCCACCTTATAGACTCGACCGGCTTCAAAGGCTTCCGCCTTCGACGGCATGAAAAGCCTTTGAAGCCTTGGTATTAGTGGAAAATATCACAGAATCTTTACTGGCTTCTTTCTTGATTGTGCCTCACCTTCACCTTCATCCTCATTCACATTTTTTGCATTCTTATTCATCCAACAAGATGTACCGCAAACATGACAAGAATATTGGTTTCTCTCCGATCACCACAATACAACATGCAGTCATTTCGACAACTATGAATTTTTTCGTACCCAAGGCCTAAATCCTTTATCAGTTTCTTCATATCTTTGTATGAATAAGAGATTTTTGCGAACGGAAACATATTTGTCAAAAACTCTAACAGCAGCGTAAATGAGTTTCCGGTCCACTCTCCCAAACATTTTAAGTGAAAAGATGAATGCAGAAAGAGAATTTTTAAAATTTTGATCCCTCAAAAATATCTTCATTCATTTCATTAAGTAACTTGTAGAACTTCGTCGCTTCTCCATTTGGCTCTTCATCAGGTGCACTTGTTCTTGTTTCGGTAAAAGCATTTTTACCAATATCACAATCATCGGATGTAATAAATTCAGGTAGAAACGATTGCAAACCATGATTATGCATATTAAATGCATCTCGCAACATACCTTCCATGTCATCTTCTCTAGAATACTGATGATGAGCATAATGAGGAAACCCGGATTAATTGTTGAAGAGGTTCTACTAGGTGTACACTCTCCATGGAAAATCCATTTTTTATACTCCCGAATAAAGCCATCAATAAATCCTTGTGAAGATGGAGTGGGGGTGGGGTGTAGGGGTTGGGGTTGGGGCTTGGCTTTGGTTTATGGTTAGGTTTGGTGGGAGGGCATGGGGCAGTAGCACTGACCAAGGAAAAGAAGAGAATGTTGAGTGCCAAAAGGAGGGCCATGGAAGCTGATTGTTTTGAACCCATTTTGATCTTAGTGGCCTGTTTTCTTGGCTTAGAGCTAAAAGTAGAAGTGTTTGGCGATGTGGGAGTTGTAGTGAATGGGATGGGGGGTTTTATAGTGGTTACAAGAACTAGTGAGTTAATTTTTTTAATGGTGAGTTAGGATCAAATTGTAGAATAAAATCAAACTAAGGTGGCCGGTGAAGTTTGGATGTTTGTGATTTGTGAGGTGGAAATTCGAACATTTCCATGTTACCATTGCTCCTATAGGATAAATTATATGATTTGATCATCTCGAAAAACTTCAGCCATAAAATATAATTGTAAGTTCCAAAAATAAATAATAATATTTAGAAAAAAAAAGGTAGTTCTGATAAGTAGATACAGCTGGACAATCAAGTTTTGACAATATTAACTAATGAAAATTTCGTTCATCATACTTGTGTGTGTGTGTGTGTGTTTTAATCTTAATTAAGTACAATTATATAGGGTTGAGTTGAAGATGGCAGCTCTCCCATTCAAGAATTTGTGTTTGCAATTTTAGTATATTTAATTGTAATTGAAAAATGTATTCACGACTTTGAATTGATGCTCTTATAATTAAAGATGTGACATTCGAGCTTGCAGCAAGTTCATGCCAACACATTTAAAAACTAATAAAAATGCGTAAAAGTGCTACAATGAGCTAACACAATAAAACTCCAAAAAGATAAAATGTAATAATGCAATTCTCCAAATGATTCTAGTGAAAACATCAACGCGAGGCAGTGTACCTGACCTGGTAGATGAGGAGTCAAGCCTAATGCTCTAAGTTCTCGATAGTATGTTGTGTAGGCTTAGTTTTCTGCATCAGAGAGAGAGAGAGATTGAGAATTATTGAGCCAATGTAACACACAATATATTGTGATAATTAAAAATGTATACAGAGAGACAGTAAAATATATAATAACTCTACAATCAAGCTTTCTTTCTTTAAAAAAATCATCAATTACCATCCTATACAAGTTGATCACCGTATAATGAATAAGTAAATCTTAAGGGCCAAAATTAAGAAAATGGAAGACAGAATTGGTGAGAAATATATATGATTTATTTAATGAATTAACTTAAGCACTGAGAATAGTAATTTAATATAATCTTTGAAAAGAGACAATCAAACATCAGATTTATGTAGATCTACGTATCACAGATCACATGCAAACATGAGTTCAAACTTAGCACCAAAATAACCATGTTGAGACACACCTATTTTTAAGCCAAATTCAAGTTGTCGAAACGTTTATTTTGGAAAAACAAACAAGTTTCAAAAAATATTTATAAATTGAAAAATGGGAAAAATGGGAGTCGCCACCAATCTTTTATTTGGTGTGATTGGATCACCACAAAACATTTAAAGTCCGTTTTAAAAACATTTTGGTCCTCGAAATCCAAAAAATGGGTTTGGGATTTGGTTACGTGTGTGGAAGGATTAGCACCCACACACGCCCAAAATTGGTACCACATCGATTATTATCCAGTCTTGTTTGTCAAAATTTTGAAAACTCAAGTGAAGTTTTAAAATACAATCCTTTAATGCATAAGTTATTTTGATTTACATGTTTAGAAAGAAATCGATTTTCATTTAGAAGTCTTGCTATTTTGAAGTGATCAAGGAAGAAATTCACATCCAGTAAGTTAGGTCATAACATTTCGAGATTTGAAAATTACAAGCTTTCCTTCGTAGCAATTTTTAAACCTTGAAAAAAATATTCAATTATTCCAGTTTGAAGAAAACGTGCCTAGTAAGTTAAGGCGCAATTTTTCAAAACTCGAGATAAAGGAATATAGAGATAAAAATGAGCATGCAAATTAAATACGAGCTATGTAATTAATGATAAGTTAAATAACGCGAAGAACAAATAATTATGCGAATGAATAAATATACGAGAATAAGTAGAAGAACAATGAAATACAAAAAGCGAGGATAAAATCAAAGAATAAGGTTAATTACAAAATACAAAGAATAATAATTAAATTTTACGTAAGAAAACTCGAAGAGAAAGAAAAAAATGGGGTCGAAAATGAAGTTTCAAAGATTTGGGGATCAAAACGTAAATTTGGAAAGGTTTAGGGGTGAAAATGTAATTTTGGGAAAACTCGAAGAAAAAATACGATTTTGGAGAAGTTTGGGTCAAAACATGATTTTGGGAAGGTTTAAGGGTCAGAATGTAATTTTAGAGAAGTTAAAGGGTAAAATGTAATTTTGAAGAAGTTTAAGGGTTAAAATATAATTTTAAAAATTTTAGAGGTTAAAATGTAATTTTGGAGAAGTTTATGGGTTAAAATGTAATTTTGGAAAAGTTTAAGGGTTAAAATATGATTTTTGGAAGTTTAGGGGTAAAAATATATTTTTAAGAAGTTTAGGGGTCAGTGTGATTTTTAAAGTTCGAGGGCAAAAATGTAATTTTCTAGAAGTTTGGGGCTTACTAGGTAATAAAACCAAAAAAAGGTGACACGTGGTAGCATCTTAGGCTTCTAGAAGTGAAAGGACCAAAAAAAATTAAAAATAATCAAAATTTCTAGGCAAATTTATAATAAAGTAGAGCTTGATTTAAGGATGAAATTAAAACAAATAAAAAATAGAAAGGACCAATTGCAAAAATAATCCAAAAATGAACACGTGGCAGCTTCTCAAGCTTCTAGAGAGTTAAAGGACTAAATTGAACATTATTTAAAATCGTTGGGCAAATTTAAAATAAATTAAAAATGGCATTAAGGACGAAATTGAAACAATCAAAAAATGCAGACGGA
The DNA here is from genome assembly GCA_005610355.1 of Gossypioides kirkii. Classification (NCBI taxonomy): domain Eukaryota; kingdom Viridiplantae; phylum Streptophyta; class Magnoliopsida; order Malvales; family Malvaceae; genus Gossypioides; species Gossypioides kirkii. Next base: position 43,493,367 of record CP032253.1, on the reverse strand, counting down.
CCAAAGGCATAAATAACACAATTTTTGAAAACACGCGGATCTTGAGTTGGGTTGGGTCGGGTCAGGTCAGGTCGGAGCTTAGGTCTGGGCGTGAAACGATGTCGTTTTGGTGCTTAAGAGCCTAGACCAAAACGACGTCATTTTGGTTCTCTATAAATGCCATTTCAAACCCTTTTTTTTGATTTTTCTCTCTTTTCCTCCAAAAAAGCTTTAAAAACCCTCTCTTCTCTCTCCTTTCTCTCCTCATGCCCGGCCAAGGACTCCGATGACTAGTCGTCGTCTTCCGTCGCTGTCTGCCGGCGTCCACCGCCATGCGCGATAGCCCAAAAGGTAAAAATATCTCCCATTTTTCATTCTTTTTTTTAAACGTAAATCTGGGTTCAGATCTAACTAGATCGAACCAAGATTTTCGAAAAAGATTTCAAAACATTCGATCTTCTCTTTTTAATTTTTAGATCTATTTTTCCTTTTTAGTTTTTTTTTAAAAGTTTTTTTTTAAAAAAAAGAAACTATTTTTTTATATTTTTCAACACTTAGATCTGAATCGAAATCTAGATTTCCAAAAGAGGGGTCTTTATTCCTTTTATTTTTTTTGTTTAAATATGTTTTTAGTTGTTGCTTAGAAAATCTTGAAATGGATTTTCCACTTTTTACTATTATTTCCTAAAAAAAGCAAAATCTGGTTTATTATTCCTTCTTCATTCTTTGATTCCTTTGGCAAAACTCTCCAGATGACGGAACAGCTCACGCATGTATATGGGCATCGGAGGAGCTCCATTCACGGCTACGACGACGGCGATTCAAACCGAGGTGAGACTCTTGAACTCTCTTTTTATTATTTAATGTTATTAATTAATATTATATTTATTTATTATTAGTTATTATAAAAACGTTTTGCAATAAATGAAAGTGAATAATGATATTTAAAATATGGGGGGTTCGAAACTTGGGTATTAAACAAACAATAAATATGTTCTGTACCTTGATAATATCGAAAGTTTGGATGCTTCGAATTTGATCTTGTAACTACTTATTGCTTCAAATCACTTTGTTTTTTTTTTATTTTTTGATTTCAAATACTATCTGTTTGTATTGATTTTTTGAATGAAAAAAAAAGGTCCTTTACAATTGATTTAGAATCGGCTTTTAAAGCTTAAAATTACAATGATCATTTTGTTGTTTGCAATTGAATTGCTGTCATTTCTTCCTTTACAGGTGCAACGCTTGGTAGTGACGGTGGTGGCAGTCCAATTTGAAGGAGGTGATGTTGCTGGCACTGACATGGTAACTCCTGATTGGGTGAAGGAGGGTGGCTGCAGATCCACTTGCTGCTAGGGTTCCTATTTTTTTCAAAATGTAGTGGGCTAGGTTAGGGTTTGGGTCATTGGGTTTGTAATTGGGCTTTGGGTTTTAGTATGTGTAATTTGGACATTTTAAATTTAAAAATAATTTAAATTTAAAATTTATTTTTGATTTATTTGTTTTTGAGTTGGGCCCGATCAAAATTGGGCTCCAACGACTGCCCATCTTTGCTTGTTGTTATGTACAAGAATAGATCAAAGACCAAAATGAAGACCGATTTTGTCATGTTTCATTTCTTTGACGTTCCTTCTTTAATCAGTCCACCCTTCGCTTTGTCGGTTGTTCAAATTCACTGCATCCGCTTATCTACATCTTCGATGTTGTGACTCTATATTTCCTTAAGGCAATTTCAAAAAGACAAAATTTGCTACTGTAGCTTCACTTAATTCGCTTGTAACTTCAGGTGTCGTAGCTTCATATCTTGATTCACTTCTTTGTTTTCACTAGGAATATGGGATTTGAAATTCCACTCCACTCCACTGCAACTTCAGAAAACTGATATTCACTTTTGTGAGATGGTAACTTGAATCTGCCAACTTGTCTTGAGGGAACAAGATAGGATTTTTTTTTTTGGGTAAGATATTGGATGGTTGCAATCTACCCCTGGCTTGGGGTAAGAGATTGGCTGACGGTGATTTGCCCTATGATCGAGGTAAAAGATCAAATGGTTGCAATCTGCCCCAAGCTCGGGTAAGAGATTGGCTGATGGTGATCTGCCCTAGGCTCGGGGTAAGAGATTGGCTGATGGTGATCTGCCCCAGGCTCGGGGTAAGAGATCTTATAGCTGCAATTTGCCCCAGACTCGGGGTAAAAGAGATGGTGATCTACCCCAAGCTCAAGGTAAAAGATCGAATGGCTGCAATCTGCCCCAGGCTCGGGGTAAAAGATTGGCTGATCGTGACATGCCCTAGGCTCGGGGTAAAGGATTGGCTGATAGTGATTTTCCCCAGGCTTGGATAAGAGATCAGATGGATGCAATCTGCCCCAAGCTCGAGGTAACAGATTGACTGGTGGTGATCTGCCCCAAGCTCGAGGTAAAAGAGTGGATGGCTGCAATCTACCTCAGGCTCGGGGTAAGAGATCGGCTGACTATGATCTGCCCCAGGCTTGGGGTAAAAGATCAGAATCTTTATTCTACCCTTCTTGATTAAGGGTAAAAGATTGGAATCTTCAATCTACCCTTCTTGATTATGGGTAAAAGACTGAATGATGATGTAACTTCACTCTATTCCACTGCAATTTTAAGGAGATAGGTTTTAATGTCGAAGCTTTATCTTACTTTTACTATAACTTCAGAGAGATAAAGACTTGTATTTGCAGTTTTGATATGCTACATTGTAACTTCGAGGTAGAAGATTCATCATTGCAACTTCAATTTGCTCCTCTTTGACTTTATGGTATAAGATTCGTCATTGCTGCTTCAATCTTTTCAATCTTGTTTTCTAAGGTATCGGGTTCACTGTTGTGGCCTTAACCTTTTCGATCACATTTCATGGTATCGGATTCACCGTTACGGCCTCAATCTTTCCCATCACATCTTCTGAGGTACTAGGTTCGCCGTTGCGTCTTGGACCTTTCTCTTTATATCTTCATGGTACCGGGTTCACCGTTAAGGCCTTAACCTTTCCCATCATATTTTATAGTACTGGATTCACCGTTGTGGCCTCTTCCCATCACATCTTCTAAGGTACTGGGTTTACCGTTGCAGCCTCAACCTTTACCATCATATTTCATGGTACTGGATTCACTGTTGCGGCCTCAATCCTTCTCATCACATTTTTTAAGGTACCGGGTTCGCCATTGCGACTCAACCTTTCCTTTCAAATCTTTATGTTTCCTCGATTCATTTTGCATTTCATGGTAATGAAACCTGTAGAATATGTTTTAATGGGCCTCTATGTAAGCCAGATTATTTAGGATGCCATGATTAGGATGAGTCAAATGCTCCTGAATAGATGAGTATGGATGCTGAAAAAGAAAAGTCATTTTTTAGAATGATTTTATTTTTGGTCCTTAGTCAACATCGTTTATCGTTGGTCTAAGTCCTATCACTGATGTGTTATCATATTCTTCTTTGGTATGGTATCTTTGTCATGGAACCTAAAGAGGTAGTCATAATTTGAACTATTTGTTTCAAGACCCTTCTAACCCTCGAGTTTGTGTTATTTCCAACTAGTGGTCCTGTTTCAAGTCCCTGTACTATTTAGAAAATTTCCAAAATGATATGCAGAATCCTTCTATTCCTTATATTGTTGACCACTAACCATTATTTCAAATGCAAAGATGCTTGAATCAAGGTTATAAGATAGATGAAATTGAATTTGGTTGCAAACAAAGGCAGCATGATTGAAAAGATCGTTGGCTCATTAATCACTATTTTGATGCAGAATTGCTTGAACATGGTCGCAAGGCGAATGAAATTTTATTGCAAGCGAGGTTCACATGAATGAAAAGATTAAAAATGACCCATATTAGTCAAAAAGTTGCCAAACATAAAGTGAGCGAAGAATAGAGTTAGGTGCCCCAGATATCAAAGTGTGAGCTTTACTGAGCAAATTTGACGAAGACCATTCAGAGCTTGACATGTGTTCATGAAACTTGGAGTACTTTGTCAATCCTTCAAGGTGTAAAGTTTCTCCATTTTACTACTTTTGAGAGAGAAAATCCTTTCATGCCCTTTTCTTCAAAATTGAGTCGCCTTTTTAGGTTTTCAACTCAAGTCTCCTTAGGTTTCCAGATGCCCTTTACGAGTTTTCACCTCGACCTCTCCTTTTCTTTTTCCTTTTTTTCTCATTTTTTTCCCTTTCTTCTTCTTTTTTTCTTTTATTTTTCTTCATCGAATCTGAGTTCACGAAGTTGAGTAGGTCTTTGTCGATCAAAATTGAAGATTCTCCAAAAAAGACTTTCTTCACCTTATGAGGCCTTTCCCAATTCGACATCTATTTTCCTTGGAAGTCTTTTGTAAGCAAGATCTTTTTTAAAACCAGAACTCTCTCGTGGAGTTTATAGAGCTAATCCTTCTTTGTCATAAACCCTTGATGACTTTTAATATCTTTTCTTCAATCAAGTTTAGCTGACTGCATCTGGATTGGATCCATTCTTCTTCCTCAGCTCTAACAAAATCTGGAGGGAAAGAAACTTGACTTCAATGGGTAGGACGACTTTCATTCTAGTGAGAAAGGTATTGCCCCGGTGGATGTTCTAATAGAAGCTTGATAAGTCTCCAAGACAAATGGTGATTTCTCATACCGAGCCTTTGTAGGTCTCTACTATGAATCCTTTTAATGTGCTTATTGGTCACCTCCAATACCTCATTCACTTTTTTTTTTGCGATGTGGTGCTGAGTCATGATACTTGTTCTTGAATTGGCTGTAGACTTTCGCTATCATGCTGTCGATCAAATTCAAGTCATCCTCGGATATGATCCTTTTTGGTATCCCATATCGACATATAATATCATTTTCAATAATCTGTTTAACTGTCGATTGACATAGGAAGTAGTAATCAATGATCACGAGGACGAATTGATGCTCATTAGAAACTTTTTTACAAAGTTGGCTTGGTAATGTCCATGCTTCATAGAAAGAGGTCATGACATGCAAAAATGAAGGTGAATAAATTTTCAAGATTTCCTTTGCGGGTTTTTGTCTTGACTTTCCTTTCTTTTTTTTCCTTTTTCTTTTTTTTCTTGGGTTTCAAGATATCTTTGGCAGGTTTTTATCTTGACCCTTTTTTATTTGTTTTTTTTCTTTTTTCTTCTTTTTTTAACACGTCGAGCCTTAATTTTTGAAGTTTCTGTTGAATTTGATTGCATTCTTTCTTTTATGGATCCTGTGTGTCACGACATCGGTTCCTTAAACCTGGCATGCTTTGATAGGATCATACAAAGACCTTTGGATTCTCCAGGCAACTTGCCTTGTTTCTACAAAGACACATGTCTCGATTCTCGCTTAAAATCACAACTCTTCAAGGTGATGTTTGTTTCATGTCTTGCTCAACCATCCATAGTAGATCGGGAGACAAGTTAAATTCTTGATACATGTCATACTCAAAAGGGTCTAAGTCAATAGCAATGTCGCTCGTGTCTTTGATATCAAGGGAACCAACATATGGGTAAGAGAATGAATTTAAGAATGAACAACTATTTGGCTGAAAAAGAAATACAAGATGTTTGCCAAGTGAGACACAAGAAATGCATCATTTTCATCGAAATAAAAGACAATGGTCATGTGCCCTTTAAAAAAGGATCCCTATTACTCTTGGACTTAGAGTGATAAGTATGTTCTGAATATTTTTCTGGAAAAGTCCTAAAACTACAAGAAGCTCCTCCACAGTCTAGTTGTCCAAAACACTTCCGAGGGTGTAGGGACGAACTCTCAATAGGTTCCACTCTCCACATAACTTTTTCTCAAATTTTTGTCATTCCCTATCTTAATTTATCATGTTTCCTCTCAGCTTTCGTTTAGGGTGGATGACTCTCTCTCACACGAGTGTTTCAAATATGGGGGATTTCATTGAAATTTAATGCATGAAGTGCAATGTAAATGAATAGTAAAATGCATGCAAAAAGGCATTAATTCTAGTTCAATTCCGTTTAGAACAACTTTACTAGAAAACAAATTACTGTACATAAGGCAGATACATGTATGGTCATGCCTTAATGCTCAGAGTCCTAATCTTCCAAGCTAATTTGCTCCGATTTGATCCTGATTTCCAATCAAAGGTGTCGGTCTTGAATGGCTAAAGTCTGTAAATGGTTTGTCGTTTCTTGCACTTGGTAGAGTTATTGCTTGCGACATGGTCCCTATCTCAGACTTGCCCCTAAAAGCATTGGAGTCATTCCTCAATTATTTCCAATTCCTTTGGCAAAGTCCTCTTGTCTTTGAATAGCCATAAATTCCTTCGATGGAAAGTAGTCCTCAGAGAATATTCAACAAGAGATATTTTTTATTTTCCAAAAATGACCCCAAAACCGTACAAACAAAAATTATGCACCAATACACCTTCTTTTACCCTTTCTTCGATCGGTGTTTTGTGGCTAAGATTGCCAGAACATGGGTGATTCTTTTGTCAGGTCGGTCAAACAAATATGCAACCGCATCCTCTTCATGCCCTAAATTTTTAGGGAAGACGACTACTTCATACGAAGATGTCAACATTCTTTCTTGTATCTGAGTGTACTATGTCTTACAAGTTTTTCAAAGCAATGTGCTCGTTCTCTTCTTTTTCCTTAATCAAGGCTGCAAACCAATGCTCGCTTGTCTAGAATAAGCTTTATTATTCTAAACCCTTGGGTAGTGGAGGGGCATATCATATTGTTCAAATTTTGAAAATGAAGTAATCTAGCTTGAGTAGGAAAGACAGATCGTCAAATTCGAATTAAACATCTACTTCATTTGTCTTCCATGCTTCTTTTAGCACTTGCAAACTGATATGGATTTCATTTTTTTGGGTGTAATCTTGAATCCTTGATATGTACCCCTTTGACAAGTCATCGCCTTTCTTTGACCATATATGCACGACCACATTGACTTCTACCTTATCAAGGAATCCTTTTTCTTATGACCAATTCTCTATTTGGCAATAGAACATGAATCAACACCCCTTTTTTATGAAAATACAATACAAATAGATTCAAAATAAGTTAGTACAATTAATCAATTAAAAGCAAAGAAACAAGAATATGCTCGTGTCTCTTACCTTGTTCAAGCAACCATTGAAGGTTTGGCACATCTCACTCAAGGTAGGCTTGTATAGAATTACACAAGTTAATAAAATGTGCTACTTATGAATGTATGAATGCATAAGAAAGGTATTAACTTATAGCTCAATTCTATTAGAAAAACCTTACTAGAAATCAAATTCCTTTACATAAAACAGATACGTATATGGTCGTGTCGCGGTGTTCAAGACTTAATCTCCGTAGAAAGTCATTCAAATAGTCCTGGCTCGTCTCTGACTTTCGATCCACAATATCATGTTGAAAAGATTGAGTGATCAGTCACTTTTCGTACTTGGGCCAAAGCTCGAATGGTTATGCGATTTTTGTTTTCGTCTTGCTCATTTGGCTGATCATCGATTTTCGTTCTCTTTCTTTGCCATGTAAGCCCGACCATATTGTCTTCTATTTCATCAAGGTACTCGTTTTCTTATGACCAGCTTTTCTATTTAGTAATTGAGCTTAGAACTATACCTCTCTTTGTATGGCGATGTAATGCAAGCAAAAATAATGAAAAAGGAAAAAGAGAACACAAGTCAATATAATAACAAAATACGGATATAAAATAAATAATCTAGTCTTGGGAGATTGCTAATGACTTGATGTAATTCTATCTTAAGGTGGGCATTTACAGCTCACTATATGCGGTTTATGTTCTAGAGAAGGGGTACCTAAACCAGCAGATTCCTTAATCTTCACCCATTACAGGCTCATACGGATGAGTTCGATTTAGGGGACACATTTCTCACATGTTTGCATGGAAGTGAAAACTTCACGAAAACATGATGTAATCCCGAAAGCGATCCACTATCCTGCACAGAGGTGAAGACCTCACAAAGGAGTAGTTTTCTCACTTCCACTTAAAAGGGTAGTAACAAATGCATATGAATGCAAACTTAACTAGCAATATAGCATCACAAAAATGCAAAGGATCATATATTAAAGAAAACTGAGTGTTTAAAATTTTAACAAAAAAGACCCGAAAATAATTGATTTTTGGCTTGACTCTCTTTTATTTTAAAAAATCCAAGTTGAAGTCGCCAAGCTGTCGAAACGTTTATTTTTGGAAAAACAAGCAAGTCTCGAAAAATATTTTTAAATTAAAAAATGGGAAAAATGGGAGTCACCAGTAATCTTTTATTTGGTGTGATCGGATCACCACAAAACGTTTAAAGTCCGTTTTGAAAAACATTTTAGTCTTCAAAATCCAGGAAATGGGTTCGGGAGTCGGTTACGTGTGTGGAAGGATTAGCACCCACACACGCCTAAAATTGGTACCACATCGATTTTTATCCGGTCTTATTTGTCAAAATTTTGAAAACTCGAGTGAAGTTTTAAAATACGATCCTTAAATGCATAAGTTATTTTGATGTACATGTTTAAGAAAGAAATAGATTTTCATTTAGAAGTCTAGCTATTTTGAAGTGATCGAGGAAGAAAGTCACATCCAGTGAGTAAGGACATAACATTTCGAGATCCGAAAATAACAAGCTTTCCTTCTTAGCAGTTTTTAAACCTTGAAAAGGGTATTCGATTATTCCGATTTGAAGAAAAATCGCGCCTAGTAAGTTAAGGCACAATTTTTCAGAACTCAAGATAAAGGAATACTGCCTCGATTTTTAAATATTTATATTTTGGAGAAAAATCAAAAATGACTTTAATTAAAATATAGAGATAAAAATTATCATGCAAATTAAATACGAGTTATGCAATTAATGATAAGTTAAATAATCGAAGAACAAACAATAATGCGAATGAATAAATATACGAGAATGGGTAGAAGAATAATGAAATACAAAAAGCGCGGATAAAAATCAAAGAATAAGGTTAATTAAAAAATACGAAGAATAATAATTAAATTCTACGTACGAAAAATTGAAGAGAAAGAAAAAAATGGGGTCGACATGAAGTTTTGGAGAGTTTGGGGATCAAAAATAAATTTAGAAAGGTTCAAGGGGTGAAAATGTAATTTTGGGAAAATCGAGGTCAAAATGTGATTTTGGAGAAGTTTAGGTCAAAACATTATTCCAGAAAGGTTTAGGGGTCAAAATGTAATTTTGAAGAAGTTTGGGGTCAAAACATAATTTTGGAAAAGTTTAAGGTTAAAATGGGATTTTAGAAAAGTTTAGGGGTTTAAATATAATTTTAGAGAAGCATGGGGTCAAAATGTAATTTTGGATAAGTTTAGGGGTTATAATATTATTTTTGGAAGTTCGAGGGTAAAATTATAATTTTTGAGAAGTTTAGGGGTTAAATGTGATTTTTAAATGTTTGAGGGCAAAAATGTAATTTTCTAGAAGTTCGGGGCCTACTGGGTAATAAAACTAAAAAAAGGTGACACGTGGTAGCTTCTCAAGCTTCTAAAAATGAAAGGACCAAATTGATATAATTCAAAATTACTAGGCAAATTTATAATAAAGTTGAACTTGATTTAAGGATGAAATTAAAATAAATCAAAAATAGAAAGGACCAATTGCACAAATAATCCAAAAATGAACACGTGGCAGCTCGTTAGGCTTCTAGAGAGTTAAAGGACTAAATTAAAATTATTTAAAACTATTGGGCAAATTTAAAATAAATTAAAAATGGCATTAAGGACGAAATTGAAACAATCAAAAAATGCAGAAGGACCAAAGGTATAAATATCCCAATTTGAAAATACGCGGATCCTAAGTTGGGTTGGATCGGGTCGGGTCAGAGCTTGGGTCTGGGCATGAAACGACGTCGTTTTGGTGCTTAAGAGCCTAGACCAAAACGACGTCATTTTGGTTCTCTATAAATGCCATTTCAAACCCTTTTTTTAGTTTTCTCTCTTTTCTCTCTAAAAAAGCTTCAAAAACCCTCTCTTCTCTCTCACTTCTCTCCTCATGTCCAGCCAAGGACTCTGGTGACCAGTCGTCGCCTTCCACCATCGTCCACCACCGTGCGCGGCAGCCCAAAAGGTAAAAATGTCTCCCATTTTTCATTCTTTTTTTTAAACGTAGATCTGGGTTCAAATCTAACTAGATCGAACCTAGATTTTTGAAAAAAAACTTTCAAAACATTCGATCTTCTCTTTTTAATTTTTCAGATCTGTTTTTCCTTTTTAGCTTTTTTTAAAAAGAAACTATTTTTTATATTTTTTCAACACTTAGATCTGAATCGAAATCTAGATTTCCAAAAGAGGGGTCTTTATTCCTTTTATTTTTTTGTTTAAATCTATTTTTAGTTGTTGCTTAGAAAATCTTGAAATGGATTTTCCACTTTTTACTATTATTTCCTAAAAAAGCAAAATCTGGTTTATTATTCCTTCTTCATTCTTTGATTCCTTTGGCAAAACTCTCCAGATGACGGAACACCTCACGCGTGTAGATGGGCATCGAAGGAGCTCCGTTCACAGCTACGGTGACGGCGGTTCAGACCGAGGTGAGACTCTTGAACTCTCTTTTTATTATTTAATGTTATTAATTAATATTATATTTATTATTAGTTGTTATAAAAACATTTTGCAATAAATGAAAGTGGATAATGATATTTAAAATATGGGGGTTTCGAAACTTGGGTATTAAACAAACAATAAATATATGTTCGGTACCTTGATAATACCCAAAGTTTGGATGCTTCGAATTTGATCTTGTAACTGCTTATTGCTTCAAATCACTCTGTATTTTTGTTTTTTGATTTCAAATACTATCTGTTTATATTGATTTTTTGAACGAAAAAAAGGTCCTTTACAATTGATTTAGAATCTGCTTTTAAAGCCTAAAATTACAATGATCATGTTTTGTTGTTTGCAATTGAATTGCTGTCATTTCTTTCTTGCAGGTGCACGCTTGGTAGTGGCGCTGCTGGCAGTCCAAGTTGAAGGAGGTGATGTTGCTGGTGCTGACGTTGCAACTCCGGATTAGGTGAAGGGGGGTGGCTACAGATCCACTTGCTGCTAGGGTTCCTGTTTTTTTTTTCAAAATGTAGTGGTCTAGGTTAGGGTTTGGGTCATTGGGTTTGTAATTGGGCTTTGGGTATGGGTTTTAGTATGTGTAATTTGGACATTTTAAATTTTAAATTTATTTTTCATTTATTTGTTTTTGAGTTGGGCCCAATCAAAATTGGGCTCCAACACATGTCTATGAACCGAGGTATTCATGCATATGGTTAAAGTAAAAAGCAGTATAATCAAGGCTATTTAACACTCGAAAGTTGTATCCAATATTGAAATGCTAAATTATCGAGAAATAAAGATCACATATGTAAAACCGGAAAACACCTGCAAAGTATTCTACTTTGTTCATAGACAACAAATAATCAACGCTTGAAAGCCACATAATGTGCTTCAAAACGTAGGTAACTATAATCAAAGAGCATCAACTTCAATCCTTCTCATTTACTTACTATTATTTCATTGTTTTTGTCAATCTAGAAACATAATCATGCACTTACATTTATATAAAACATTGAAATTCAAATCAGGTCAAAGTTTCTCAAGCAGAATTTGCTCATGATAGAACAAAATAGGTAGAAAATGAAAATTCCCCATAAAATAAAACAAACATCATTTATTTCCTAAGAAACTAAATACAAATTAAATAACCATTATCTCATTGAAGCATAACTAACTTAAAAATTCTTAAGCACTGGTTCTCTCTACTACTAGAAACCTGGATTCAAAAATATAAAACAGATTAAAAACAAGCTACATTTCGAAAATATTGTCATTTTATAAATCACACATTTACCTTCACAAAATTAATTTTCCTAGTTGCTAATATTGTAGAACATATAAAATACATATAGAATAAAATAGAATCTTCCATGGAAATACAAATTGAAAATATTTGGTAAATCTGAACTGAACATTGCTTTACCTTGGGGCTGAAGATGGCTTTTTAGATTATGATGGAAGGGAGTTCCCTCGCCTAGATGCAGGCGTAGGACTGCATAAGGAAAAAGAAGAGAAAGATATTAATTTAAAACTTTTAAAAGGATGACAGCCACATTTGAAAAAAAAGGTACAAAAGTTAAAATATCTTAAAATTGGCACATCTATATCAGTAAAGGGGATGGCATTGGCAATTGCAGAAGACACTTTGATCCAGAAATCTAAGTTTTATTTCGTTAAATTGATAGCTTTACGACCTATCAACTTGTGATTTTGATCCATATCTCGTACATCATACAATATATGAGCTTCTAACTAAGCCAGCGGTCATGAGAATCTTTGAATTCACATGTACTATTCTACCATGCAACCATATATGAACAAAGTTAAATTATTGCATAATAGAATTGGAATAACTTGAATCCCATGACCCAACAAAACAAATGTTGATGGCGTATGTGTGAATGGAATAAACCAACAAAACAAATTTTGGCAAAGAAAGCAAATGTTGGAAAAACCCGCAGCGAGACACCCAAATTTCTAGTCTAAAATTTTCAAACCCGCAGCGAAAAAGAGAAAAAAAAATTAAAGAAATCTATACAAAGTAAAAGATTTTCGAATGCATACCTGTTAGATAAAGGAAATTGGTACTGAAAATTTATGTGATTTCTTGCTTCAGATAAAAGCATCGATTCAATCACAAGCTTCAAATAAACAGAAAAAAAATTATGAATATATAAAATTTTGGCAATTTCTAGCTTCAGATAAATAGAAAATAAAATTATGAATATATTAAAATTAAACAAAAATTTGAAATTAAACAATAAGAAGGATTACAAATACGAACCCTAGAAAATTTTCCAGAAATCGTAGAGTTTTGGCAGTGTGAAGCAGAGAAGGGTCGGAGGCTGGATCGTCGGCGTCAGATTGCTAGAGAAGATAAGAATGAAGAAGAGAAGGGCGTGCGTGAAGAAGAAGGTAATTTCTTTCAAGTTTGTTCTTGAAAGATTGGGGATTTTTCCTGAAGTTTTAGCTCATTCAGCGAACAAAACGGTGTATTTCAATAAAGTGTAAATAAATTAGTGGCGTTTCACCTATAAACGCCGCTATTGCACTACATTTTGCGGGATTTATGAAAAAAAACGCCGCTAATGCTTTTCCCATATTTTAATTTTTTAATTTATTTTCCAATTTTATATAAATACAATAATTTTTTTATATATCCAAATTTGGTATAATCTTTTTATATATATTTACACTTTCAATACCAATTAACAATCGAATAAACCAATTAACAATCGAAATTATATAACAATTCAAATGCTATCAATTAATCAAATTAAAAGTTATTATCAATTATTATTAATTTATATTATTTGCTATTAATATTAAGTAATTAATAATCTTTATATTAATATTATATTTATATTAATAATTAATATATTTCGATTTAGAAATCTACATTTCTATATTATTTATTTTATTATTCTATCTATTATTATTTTATTTAAATATTATTTAAATTATTATTTTTATTTAGTTATTATTTATATTAGTCTATTTAGAATTTATTTATAACTGCCTCGGGTTTAGGGGGACAGCCCAACAAATATACATTCATGAGAATTAGCTTATCCACCCCCGAACAATACTATAAGAATCAGTATTGAACATCCCTCCTGTAATTGTACACGTGCTCACAGCAATAACATATTTAGGTTCGGGCATTTGTTCATATATAATCACTAAAGAGGGTGCCATTCTCATTGTTACTGTATAGACATCCACGGGAATTAGCTTATCGACCCCTCGTATAGTACTACAAGAATCAGTATTGAACATCCCTCCTGTAATTGTACACGCACCCATAGCAATAACATATTTAGGTTCGGGCATTTGTTCATATATAATCTCACTAAAGAGGGCGTCATTTTCAATATTGCTGTATAGACATGCACGAGAATTAGCTTATGGACCCCCCGAACAGTACTATAAGAATCATTATTAAACATCCCTCCTCCTATATTGTACACGTGCCCATAGCAATAACATATTTAGGTTCGGGCATTTGTTCATATAATCTCACTAAAGAGGGCGCCATTTTCATTGTTACTATTCCAACTATTAAAATTAGGTTTGCATGTCTAGGACTCGATCTTGGTACGAGCCCATAACGATCAAAGTCGAAGCGTGAGCCTATTAATGAAGCAAATTCAATAAAGCAACAATTGGTACCATAAAGAAGCGGCCATAAACTGGAGAGTCTTGACCAATTTGAAAGATCATTTAATGTAGTTGAAATAATTGAATTTTAGGTTGTTCGATCAAGTAAGGGAAATTCGATGGATTTCATACTCAATGTTATTATTATTTTTACTTTTTCTTTTTTTTATTATCTGTTTGAATTTTATTTTTCTTCCATATTTTAATATATATTTGATGACTGATCAGCTAATGTTTTTAATTTCTTTATTGGAAAGAGGATACTGTTCATCCTTGGGATCTCGAATTCGAGTTCCTGTGTGTGCGTTGTCAAAGGATAAGAAAGTATGAGCAGATACTACCATAAGTAATCACACTAGTATAAATAAAAAATTTTATTAGTTAATTTAATTTAATTTAAGATATATAAAATTTAAATAAATTAGCGACGCTTATGGGAAAGCGCCGCTAATGCCCTGACCTTTAGCAATGCTTATGAGAAAGCGCCGCTAATGCCTTGACCTTTAGCGACGCTGATGGGAAAGCGCCGCTAATGACCTGACCTTTAGCGGCACTTATGGGAAAGCACCGGTAATGCCTAACCTTTAGCGGCGCTTATGGGAAAGTGTCGCTAATGTCCTGACCTTTAACGACACTTATAGGAAAACGCCGTGAATATTGTGACCTTTAGCAGCGCTTTGACATAAACGCCGCTAAAGGTTAGAGTATTAGCGGCGCTTTCTCTATAAACGCCGCTATTGCTTTACTTTTTGCAGCGCTCATGGAAAAACGCCGCTATTGCTTTACCTTTTGCGGCGTTTTCTTTCCAAACGCCGCTAAAGGTTCCCCTAATAACCTGTTTTCCTGTAGTGCGTGTGTCTCAAGTCAGTGGCTTACACGACTTACCACACGACCGTGTGGCTCACACGACCTAAGCATACGACCGTGTGCTGTCAACAATACTAGTTTTGTGACTTTCGCCGTTCATAGGAAGTTGGGTTTTCATTACACAACTGATGTAACGCCCCAAATATTTAAGTTTTGAGTTGTTGATTGTTGTCATGTGATGTGTTTTGGTTAGATGGTTAAGTGCTTAATGTATTTGATTGTGGTTTAGTATTAGAGTCTCTGTATGCGTAAGGAATATTTTATTTTTCTATCAAGCTTGTGGAAGAGTTTAGATTTTTTTTAAACTCCTAAAAATCTAATTAGTTCAAAAGTGGGATCTTTCATTCTTTTTCCTTCCCAACCTAGTGTCGCGTTTGACTTCTTTTATTTTTATTATCATTCTATTTTGTTTTGTTTTATCCCCCAAAAAGCTGCCCTAATTTGTCACGTTTGTTCCTTGTTTTTCCCATTATTTTCTTTACGCCGTTTTCCCTCTCCCTCCTATTGCAATTTGTTTCATTTTTCTTGTTCTTTGTCAATTTTGTTTCTCCTATCGGCCTTTCACGTCTGTTCTTATTTCTCTCCTTTCTTTTGTGCTTTCAATTCTTGCGTTTCGTCTTTCAATTTTGCAAGTATTTATAATCTGTTCTGGTTCTTTTTATTTGGTTTTCAATCCGCGAAGGTAAGGTTCCATTGGTCTTTTCTGTTCTTGTACTGAAATTCTTCGTTGAGTGTTGGGGATTACTGAAATTTCAAGAATGTAGTGGAAATCCGTATGGTATGTTATCTAATTAAATTGAATCGTTTTAGGAGAAGACTGTGAGACGATTGGTGTCCCTCCAGCAACTTATGTCGTGTGGTTGTTGTTCGTTCTTCGATAAGGATTCAAATATGTTTTGGGGGTCGATTGTAGGCGTTGTGTTCAATATTTATTTGATTTAAATTCAAGAAATGTCACTAAACCAGTCAATTGAATTTTGTTTTTAGGTTTTGAGAGTCTCGTGGTTGCTTTGGTATCAAAGTCGAACCAGCTGTGTAACGAGACCCAAAATTTTGAAATTTTTTAGGGTCGTAAGTATCGTTTTGACCAATTGTAGTCCTTTCGGGGGTCGATAGGTGATCAAATAAACTATAAAATATGAATCTGGCCATCTGTTAGCATAAATTCTTATATCTGTTCGTATATCTGAGACATCATATGATAAGTAAACTTTTTAATAGGCTATGAGTAACTTGAAAAATGCTATGTATGCTCTGCATTTTTTTATGTTATGCATGTATACCATAATCACGTTTGATTTCGGTTACGTTTTGCATTTGCATCTAGGATGGGGTTTTACCATATGAAGGAAGTGCTTCTGTAAATGGTGAAAATTCGCATACTAAATTGCAGCTCAGTTGCTATTATTCTTTAAAGTTTCATATGACACTAAGTGGTGTGTAGGGTTGGATGGGTGTTTTATACTTCATACGGTGTGTTGGGATGTTCAGAAATGGTGTGTAGCGTGTTAAATTAAGCTTTATTTGATAATATCTTTTGATAAAATAAATTAAAGTGTTTTTGAATAAAAGTAAAGTTTTCAATTGAGTCAAACTTTTTCAAATGTGTTTTAATTATTTTCAAACAAGTTAAAATCGCTCCAAGACTTTTTGTTCAAGTATCAATACCTTTCAAGATATTGATACCCATTTTAAAATCGATACCAAATTGACATTCTGTTTTCATGATTTCTCAAACAATGACAAAAAGTATCGATACATTTTCAAAAAGTATCTATACCGTTTCAAAAAATATCTATACATTTTCAAAAAGTATCGACACCTTTTATCAGGTACCAATATTGTTACTCTAACGATCACTGAATCTGCATTAATTACAAAAAATATTGATACCCTTTTAGTAGGTATCGATACTCATTGCTACAAGTGTAGTTAATGAGTTGATATTTCAACCTCAACTGTTACATTTACTTTCCCAACGGCCACAACGGTTGGAAATCACTTAAAAGGTATAAATACCATCTTCCAAAGGTCTAGCATTAAGAAGAGCAATGTGCAAAGCTTAAA
This sequence comes from Gossypioides kirkii, assembly GCA_005610355.1. Classification (NCBI taxonomy): domain Eukaryota; kingdom Viridiplantae; phylum Streptophyta; class Magnoliopsida; order Malvales; family Malvaceae; genus Gossypioides; species Gossypioides kirkii. Next base: position 43,476,274 of record CP032253.1, on the reverse strand, counting down.
GATCAATCAAAACACCTAGAGCTTAATCTCTCATACTTTTTCTTGTAAACACTTATGAGCTTTCATTGTATTCATTTAATTCAAGTGTTCTTCTTTGTATTTGTGCTTAATTGGAAAACATTGTAATATTATAAAGATTGTTTCTTTGTTTGCTTGTTTGTTTTTCTTTGAGAGAGGGTTTATACTTAAGGTTTGGGTAGAAACCTTAAGGGAGTTCTATCTTAAGATTTTGCGGTATAAGTCTTAAGAGAGATTGTAAGGGTAAACTTTTTCCTTAAAGCTTATACAAATCTAGTGGGTTTGAGAAAATCCTTAGTTGTGGAAAGCTAAGGTAGTGGAGTATACATTTTGGGTCAAACCACTATAAATCCTTGTGTTCTTTATTGCAAATTTTAATTGCTTCCTCTATAATATCTCAAAGGTCGATTCAACCTCCCTTATCGGCATTATCGAGTTGATCTATTGAGCTAACAATTAGTATCAGAGCTAAAACTCTAGAGACGGTTTAACAACTAAGAGAAGATCCTCGGAGAAACTCAAACAATCAATGAGCCATCCAATAATAATGACGTCTACTTTCTGGTCAACATTTGTGGGAGAATGACATTCCACCATAAGGCCTCCTCTATTCAATGGAACCAACTATTCTTATTGGAGAACAAGAATAAAGTTATTTATCCAAGCCAACGATTATGGAGTGTGGAGGATAATAAAAAATAGGTTATTTATTCCAATGAAGATAGTTGAAGGTGTTAGTGTTTCAAAAGAGGAGAATGAATAAGATGCTAATGACATCAAGAATGTGCAACTTAATGCAAAAGCTATACACACTCTATTTTGTACTCTTGGTGCAAATGAGTAAAATAGAGTCTCCTTGTGCAACGATGCCAAAGAAATATGAGACAAGTTCTAGGTCACCCATGAAGGAATGAGTAGAGCTAAGAAATCAAAGATAAGTCTTCTCACCTTTAACTATAAGTTAATTAAAGCAAAACCGAAGGAAGGAATCAAAGAGATATCCGATTGCTTCACCAACATCATCAATGGTTTCAAAGCCCTTAGGAAGGTTTATCCTAACAAGGAGATGGTGAAAAAGATATTAAATAGTCTCCCAACATCTTGGGAACCAAAGGCGATGGCTATAGAAGAATCAAAGGATCTCAACTCACTCTCCCTCGATGAGCTCATTGGTTCTTTGAATACATATGAGATAAGAAGGTGAAGAAGAAAGATTTATGAAAAAGAATATCGGTAGAGCTCTTAAATCCACCACCATTGATGAGAGTGAATCAAGTAAAGAGGTGGATGAAGAAAAAGTGATGGGGAGACTTGCTAGAAGATTTAAGAGAATTATGAAGTCCAACAAAGGAAGAGAATTTTGAAAGAAGGAAGGACTTAAGCTTGAATCAATTAAGGAGAGATATCTCATTATTTACTATGAGTGCAAGAAATTGGGACACATCAAGTATGATTGTCCTATATTTAAAAAGAAGAGGTCTAGCAAACAAAAGGCTTATGTTGCTTGGAGTGATGAAGATTCATCCGATGATGAAGTAGCCAACTTTTGTCTTTTGGTTATCAATGATTCTAAGGTAACTTCTAACTCATCTACTTTAAATGATTATTATTTTGATGAGTTGCAAGATGCCTATGATAAATTGATTTTGGAATTAAAAGTCATGATGTCAAAATACAAGAAAAGTGTTTCGAAATTGAAAAATGGAAATTACTTACTTTCCAAAATCAATCATGAACTTGAAGAGAAAGTAAACAAATGTAAGAAATCATTAATGATTTTGAAAAGAAAAATTTAGAATTGTATAATTTACTCTTAAAAGTTCATGAGGATCATCAAAAGCAACTTAAGTTGCTTAAGAGTGAAAAAGCTCACTCTAACAAAGTTTTTGAAAAAAGAGAAAGTTCAAAACAAAATTTTGTTAAAAATAGCTTTAATTTCTATAAACATAGAAGTCCCTCAAGATTTTACAAGGAACACTTGTTAAGAGTGTATGGGTCCCTAAATGACTCAGTGCTATTCAAAACAAGGAAGCTCTTTCAAAATGGATACCTAAAGGGACTAGAATTTTCAAGACTAATGATTATGGATCCAAAAGACATTGGGTTCCAAAAACTTAATTCTATGTTTGTAGGTAAAGTGCATTGTTTCAAGGTGATCAAAGACAAAATTTATATGATTGCACCTTAATGTTAGTTGGTATGGTAGTTCATTTGTTCTTTATATTTAATATATATCTTTGGACTAACCACATTCTTTTCCTCTTAAGTTTTACTTGATTATTATTTTTGATATGACAAAAAAGGGAAAAGAGAAAGGTAAATTTTATGGTTGATTGATTTTTATATGTCAGTTTTAGTGACCAAAATTTCAAAGCAAAATTAATGTCAAATTTGAGTTTATTTCAAATTTTTATGCTCCAAATCTTTATGCCTTAAATAGAAAAAAAATTATATAGGGGGCTTAAATTGAAAATGACTTTTATTAACGGAGAGCAATCTATTCAAAAAAATTTACAAAATCTTTTGTTATATCGAAAAGGAGGAGATTATTAAATTAAGCCTTATTGGATAATATGTTTTGATATAACAAATTAAAGTTTTTTCTGAATAAAAGTAAAGTTGTGCAATTTGATAAAATAAAGTTGAAATGGTTTTAATTGACTCAAACTTTTTCAAATATGTTTTAACCATTTTTCAAACAAGTTAGAATCGCTCTAGGACAAAAAATATCGATACATTTTCAAAAAGTATCTATACCTTTTCAAAAAGTATTGATACTATCAATTCCTTTTATCAGGTATCAATATCGTTGCTCCAACAATCACTGAATCTGCATTAATTACAAAAAATATCGATACCTTTTTAGTAGGTATCGATACTCGTTGCAGTATGTGTAGTTAATGAGTTTGTATTTCATCCCCAACAACTACATTTACTTTCCCAATAACCACAACGGTTGGAAATCACTTAGAGGGTATAAATACCATCTTCCAAAGGTCTAGCATTAAGAAGAGTAGTCTGCAAAGCTTAAAGATCAATCAAAACAACTTAGAGCTTAATTTCTTATACCTATTCTTGTAAACACTTGTGAACTTTTATTGTATTCATTTAGCTCAAGTGTTCTTCTTTGTATTTGTGCTTAATTGGAAAACATCCTAATCTTGTAAGGATTGTTTCTTTGTTTGCTTATTTGTTTCTCTTTGTGTGAGGGTTTATACTTAAGGTTTGGGTAGAAACCTTAAGGGAGTTCTATATTTAAGATTTTAGGGTATAAATCTTAAGAGAGATTGTTAAGTTAAACATTATCCTCAAAGGTTATACAAATCTAGTGGGTTTAGAAAAATTCCTAGTAGTGGAGTAGGCATTTGGAGCCGAACCACTATAAATCCTTGTGTTCTTTGTTGCAAATTTCAATTGCTTCCACCACAACATCTCAAAGGTCGATTTAACCTCCCTTACCGATATTATCGAGTTGATCCATCAAGCTAACATAGCGGATGGGGATAGGATATATGTCTGTATCTGTACTGCTCTGATATGATTTTGTTTTTGCTAAATCTGTCTGATATAAATTAACTGATTAAGTTATTTGTTACACACTGAATTTCAAAAACTCATATTCTGTTTGACTGATATTTTCAGGTAATCCTCAGATTTAGGACGAGTCAGTGCAACAGGAGCTCGATTAAAAATCTTTTAGTATTTCATCTGATTAATTAAAAATTTGGGTTGTGATGTTTTGTTCTTTATGGACTGTTTGGATATTTTGGGATTGTTTGGTTTTGGATTTTAATTTTATTTTTCCGTTTGAAATTGTTTAAACGATTCTATTGATGACGCTCGTTTTTCCTGCAAAATATTGGATTTTCAAATAACAAATTGTGTTTTCCAAATTTTTATGTGCCACGTTTTGAAAGAAATATGAACAAACAATAATTCCTCAAATTAATTATGAAAGATATGTTTTTTTTAAAAAATAACTGCACTTATACGTATTAAAATTTTGAATTTTATATTCATTAACGATGACATCTCCAGATCTAGTCATAATAATTAGGCCGAATTTGGAGTTCTACACATGATATAGATTCGAAGCAAAAGCAACTCAAAAGAAAACAGAACTTAAAAACGACAACCCAATGACCAAAATAACGATTAATTGCAACCAATTTGTATTCAAACTAAACTACATCGAAAAACTACGACACAAAAATTCCCAATCAAAATCAACTCTTACCGATCACCGAGCAGCAAATTCGAAACTCCTAACTCGTTGGAGGAATGTGTTACCTTCAAGATCTTCGCCTAAAAAGATAACCAATCGACCAATTTAACAGTGAATCGAACAACTCAATCAGATAACTAGTTTTTGGCAAACGAACAGAAAAAAGAGTGTCGAAACCACCTCGAAAATGGGGCTTCAAAAAATCATTTTAATATTTTAAAGTTTGGAAAAAGTGGGAGTCGTCGCCAATCTTTTATTTAGGGTGTGATTGGATCACCAAAAAACGTTTAAAAATGTTCTAAAAAGTTGGTCTTCGAAATCCAGAGAAATAGGTTTGGGAGTCGATTACGCATGAGGAAGGATTAGCACCCTCATACGCCCAAAATTGGTACCACATGATTACTTTCGGGTCTTGTTTTATGAAAACAGTGAAACTCGAGTAAAGTTTAAAATGCGATGTTTATTTTAGAAGGCTTTGTTAAATTTTAGAGGAAAACTTTTAAGGAAAATTCGTCCCCGTATTTCGATCCTCTCTATGAGAACTAGAAGTCGTGTCCAACACATTAGGGTACTATATTCTCGGATTTTAAAAATTTGAGGAACGTTTTGAGAAGTTTTGAAGAGAGTGTTCCATCGCGTGAACTATACGAAAATCACACCCAGCACGTTAAGGCATGGTGTTTCGAGGTCTTCACGCAAAAGAACATTATTTCCTGTTTTAGTCTTAAAATCCTTTGTATATAAATATATAAGATTGAAGAGTGTTTTGAAAACTCTTGAAAAGGTTATCCGATTTGCATGAATCACGAAAATCACACTTAACACGTTAAAGGGTGATTTTTCGAAGTTTTCACACGAAAGGACATTGCCTCATTTTAAAATTATTTGTGATATATAGATATATGTTTTGAGAACTTGAAAATTTCGTATTGAATTTAAAATGCAACCCTCGGACACATAGTTTAAAAGATTTAAATATGGAATACCCGTTTACTTTGATTTTCGCGAAGAATTAAAATCGTGACCAACACGTTAGGACACGATGTTCTCGGAATCTCGGAGTTAATAGGTATTAAAAATCCCAAAAGAGGATATTCGACGCGTGTGCGTTATATGAAAAAATCACACCCGACACGTTAGGGCATGATTTCTCGAAGTTTCCACATGAGAAGAACATTGCCTCGTCTTTAAATTTCTTTGAAAGTGAACATGTAAGTTTAAGATATCAAATGGCAATTAATAAGAGAAATTAAATGCGAAGCAAGATAATAAGCAAATAAATAGTATGCGAAAATATAAAATGCAGGTGCATAATGATTAAAATAAATACAAATATTGATGAGGAAGAAAAACGATGCAATCGGGATTGAAAACGGGACCTTTGGGCACCCAGGGGCAAAATGGTAATTTTTGGTAAAATCGAGGTCAAAAATGAAATTTTGGAAAGTTTAGGGATAAAATGGTAATTTTTGATGGAATCGAGGTTAAAAATGAAATTTTGAAAGGTTCGAGGGTAAAATGGTAATTTTTGGTGAAATCGGGGTTAAAAATGAGATTTTAGAAGTTCACTCCAATTCCCGTTCCGTACAAAGACCTCTATCAGTAGTTATATGATCAACACGTGGTAGCCCCATATATCACGGAGCCCGTACCACCACCGTTTTCGAAGTGGTATGACGCCAACGCCTAATGTGAATTTCATGGGGGAGTGATTGGGCATTCCATCGAAAATTGTTTCACCTTCAAGAATTTGGTAGAAAAATTAATTAAGATGAAGAAAATAAGATTTGATGAGCCATCGAGACCTAATGTAGCTGGAAACCCTTTACCCGTCCATTCTGATCAAGGAGTAAATGCGATTACGAGTGTAGAAGGGAAAAAGGTTAAGGCTCACATTGAAGAGGTCAGATCTCCTATGAGATGGGTATGGCGTCAGCTAGTGGGTAGAGGAATGATCGTACAGAACGACGAAAAGATGGTAATAGCGAAGAACTATTGCGACTTCCACAACGATGAAGGTCATGAGATTCAGCATTGTACGGAGTTCAAGGTCCTAATACAAGAGTTGATGGACCGCAAGGAATTGGAGTTCTTCGAAGAGAGAGAAGAGATGGGGGACATTTGCTCCTCCGAAGGAAAGAAGACACATGAGCATGATCGCCCGATAATAATCATCTCCACATTCAAGGGAGCTGAGATGAGAAGACAAGAGACACCATGTGTTATCATACGGAAACCTGCACCGTTTCCTTATGAAGACAGCAAAAGAGTTCCCTAGAACTACGGGTGTAATATTGTGGCACCCAGGGTGGAGGAGCTGCAAAATGTGAACCTGGTCACTCGTAGCGGTAAAACTTACAACTTGGAAGAGAAAGCAGCTGCCAAAGGGAAAGCTGTAGCGATCGAGCCCGAAATAGTGACTGACAAGTTAAAAACCGATAAATGAGCCGGTGGCAGAGAGAGAAGCACAAGAGTTCCTGAAATTCTTGAAACACAGCGAATATAGCGTAGTTGAACAGTTACATAAGCAGCCCGCACGCATATCTATCTTGGGGTTACTGCTGAGTTCAGAGGCACACCGTAACGCATTGATGAAAGCGCTCAACGAGACTTATGTGACCCAGGATATATCGGTATGCAAACTGGATCGATTGATTAACAACATTAGCGCTGATAATTTATTTTCTTCAATGACGATGAAATCCCCTCTGGAGGTATGGGATCGACCAAGGCATTGCATATTACCACTCGTTGTAAAGGGTACACTCTACCCGGAGTGCTTATCGACAACGGCTCAGCTTTAAACGTTCTACCGTTGGTCACTCTCGAAAGACTACCCATCGATAGCTCCTATATGAGGACGTGCCACAACATAGTCAGAGCTTTTGATGGAACTGAAAGAAAAGTGATGGGTAGGATTGAAGTACCATTACAAATAGGCCCAAATACTTACGAGGTTGATTTCTTGGTGATGGATATCAAACCTTCCTATAATTGCTTATTAGGAAGACCTTGGATTCACGCAGCAAGGGCAGTACCGTCCTCACTTCACCAAAAGCTCAAGCTGGTAACCGACGGAAGGTTGGTTACAATCAATGCCGAGGAGGATATTGTTGCGTCTGTAACAAATGATGCCCCGTACATAGACAAAGATGAAAAGGCAATAGAATGCTCTTTCCGTTCGTTGGAATTCGTCAATGCCACATTTATTGGAGAGGGAAGTAAAATTCCTGAACCTAAATTGTCACAAACAACGAAGATGGGGTTGCGTTTAACGATTAGAAAAGGAGCATTACCGGGAAAAGGGCTCGAGAAATATCTCCAAGGAATAGTTAGCGTGCCACCGCTATTTGGAAAGAGGGACCGTTTCGGGGTGGGGTACAAGCCAGACGTGAAAGAAAGGAAGAAAGAAATAGAAAGAAAGAGAGAGACAAGAAGAGCACGACAAGCCGGGGAAGAAATCAGTTGGAAACCGATGACCTTCCCTCATATCTCGAAAACTTTCATTTCTAATGGGTTAAGGCTTGAGAAGAAAAAGTTGCCAAACTTGTGATGGAACTGAACATAAATGCTGTTTCCGAAGAAGCTGAAGAAAGGAGTTCGCTTCAAATCTGTCCGTATGCACCTGGGAGTAATTTGGACAACTAGGTAGAAGAGGAGCTCCCCGTAGCTTTTAGGAACATTTCAAAGTAATACTCATTACACCTCTATCATTCTATGCCCGGAAACGATAGAAATCTTTTGTAAGAGGGCTTTTGAGTTTTTATCCATTATCTTAAATGAAGATACGTTTTGACAACTATCTCTTCATTCTTTTCCTTTCAATTTCAAATAAATTATTTGCAGTAACACATAAAAATAAAACATTCTTGAATACATACACCCATAATCATATCATACAGTCATTCTTTGATTTATTTTGTTCATTAGCCCACTCTCATTCTTTACAGATCTTGGGATATCAGTAATATGAGTGACACTGACTCCGAACCTCATTTCGAGCAAGATATGTGTCTTGAAGAATCTCAGGACTCCGAAGATGATCAGGATTGTAATATATCTCCTGAATTGCTACGAATGATGGAACTGGAGGAAAAGCAAATCTTGCCCCACAAAGAGGTGGTGGAAACAGTAAGTATAGGGGATGAGGAAGAAAAGAAAGAAGTAAGAATTGGGACTAGCATCTCATCAAAAACACGAAGAGATCTCATTGAACTGCTTAGAGAATTCAAAGACGTCTTCGCTTGGTCCTACCAAGACATGCCGGGGCTAAACACTGATATTGTAGTTCACAAGCTCCCAATAAGAGAAGAATGCAAACCCGTCCAACAAAAACTCCATAGAATGCGACCTGATGTGCTGCTTAAAATAAAAGAAGAAGTCCGAAAATAGTTTGACGCAGGTTTCCTCCAAGTGGTTGAATATTCGAAATGGGTTGCTAATATAGTTCCTTTCCCCAAGAAAGATGGTAAAGTACGTATGTGCGTAGATTACCGGGATTTGAATAGGGCCAGCCCAAAAGATAACTTTTCGCTGCCTCACATCGACACCCTGGTAGATAATACAGCGGGACATGCCTTTTTCTCCTTCATGGATAGTTTCTCCGGATATAACCAAATAAAGATGGACCCCTACAGACATGGCGAAAACTACCTTTGTCACAATATGGGAAACATTCTGTTATAAGGTGATGCCGTTCGGACTTAAAAACGCGGGGGCAAACATATCAAAGAGCTATGGTAACATTGTTTCATGATATGATGCACAAAGAACTTGAGGTTTACGTCGACGACATGATTGCAAAGTCCCGAACAGAGGAGGAACATGTGAATGTCTTGAGGAAATTGTTCATGAGGTTGAGGAAGTTCCAGCTAAAATTGAACCCTGCCAAGTGCACTTTTGAGCTACATTGGGAAAACTGTTGGGTTTTGTGGTCAGCCAAAAGGGAATCGAGATAGACCCAGACAAGGTTAAAGCCATACAAGAGTTACCCCCGCCTCGTACGCAAAAGGAGGTTCGAGGTTTTCTTGGGAGGTTGAATTATATTGCTCGATTTATCTCGCAATTAACGGAGAAATGTGACCCCATATTTCGCCTTCTTAGAAAGCATAACCCAGGCGTTTGGGATAACCAGTGCCAAAGAACTTTCGATAAAGTTAAGCAGTATTTGTCTGATGCTCCAATACTAGTACCACCAAATCCCAACAAACCACTAATCTTGTACTTAACGGTTTTCGAGAATTCTATGGTATGTGTCTTGGGTCAACATAACGAGATGGGAAGAAAAGAAAGAGCCATAAGTTATCTCAGTAAGAAATTTACTGACTGTGAAGCAAGATACTCTCCAATAGAAAAACTATACTGTGCACTGGTCTAGACTACCCGAAGATTACGACAGTACATGCTATACCACACGACATGGTTAATCTCGAAATTGGATCCTCTAAAATACATGATAGAGTCAACTGCGTTAAATGGAAGAATGGCTAGATGGCAAATCTTGTTGTCAAAGTTTGATATAGTCTATGTAAGCCAAAAGGCAATTAAAGGAAGTGCAATAGCAGACTTCCTAGCCAGTAAGGGCTTTGGAGGACTATGAGCCGATAAATTTTGACTTCCCAATGAGGATCTGATGTATGTCGCAAATACCGAAGAGGAAACAGTGACCGAACATTCGTGGCGATTAAACTTTGATGGTGCTTCAAACGCTACGGGCAATGGGATCGGTACAGTTCTAGTGTCACCAGAAGGAGACTTATCCCTTCACCAGTAAGCTTGACTTCGATTGCACAAATAATATGGCAGAATATGAGGCATGCATCAATGGGGATCCAAGCAGCCATGGATCGAGGGATCAAAGTCTTAGAAATCCATGGAGATTCAGAATGGTGATTTACCAGCTGAGGGGAGAATGGGAGACAAGGGAACTCGAAGTTAATTGAATATCGAATATTGGTCCTCGAACTGAAGAATTTGACGAGGTCACGTTCAGATACCTCCACGCGAGGAAAACCAAATGGCTGATGCTTTGGCTATTTAGCTTCGATGATAAAAGTAAATAGGCCAGAGGACATGAAGCCCATTCGGATGAGTATTTATGAAACTCCAGCCCATTGCTGCGAGATTGAAGAGGAAGGAAAAGAGGGGCATCCTTGGTACCAGGATATTCTCTAATATGTGAAAGATCGAAAATACCCGAGGGAGCTACTGAAAATGACAAAAGAACATTGAGAAGGCTCGCGAACGAGTACATCCTAGATGGGGAGATCCTGTATAAGAGAAGAAAGGATCAGGTGTTATTGAGATGTGTGGACTCAATCGAGGCTAAAAAGATCCTAGAAGAAGTCCATGAAGGGATTTGCAGAACACATGCCAATGGATTCAAAAGGCTAGGCAGATCATGAGATTTTGGGTACTATTGGTCGACTATGGAGACTGATTGTATCAAATTATGCCAAGAAATGCCACAAATGCCAAATCTATGGGGACAAGATCCATGTGCCTCCCTCACCTCTGCACGTCGTCATGACATCCCCATGGCCTTTTTCTATGCGGGGCATGGATGTTATTGGACCAGTTTCACCAAAGGCCTTTAATGGACATAGATTTATTTTGTGTGGTTATTGACTACTTCACAAAGGGGTAGAAGCTGCCTCTTATGCTAATGTTACAAAGTCTGGGGTCAAGAAGTTCTTGAAAAAGGAAATCATATGTCGATATGGAATGCCAAAAAGATCATATCAGACAATGCACTAAACTTGAACAACAGTACGATACGGAGGTTTGTGAGCAATTCAAGATCAGACATCATAACTCGTCCCCATATCGTCCAAAGATGAACGGAGCAGTGGAAGCGGCCAATAAAAAACATCAAGAAGATTATTGCGAAAATGACAGAAAACCTATAAAGATTGGCATGAAAAATTACCTTTTGCTCTCCTTGCTTATAGAACTTCTGTCAGAACATCTACTGGGGCAACGCCGTTTTCACTTGTATATGAAATAGAGGCTGTTTTACCCATCGAGGTGGAGATCCCTTCTCTCCGAGTCTTATCAGAGCTAAATTTGGATGAAGCTGAATGGGTCCAAGCCAGATATGATCAGTTAAATTTGATTGAGGAAAAGAGATTAAGGGCTATCCGTCATGGTCAGATGTACCAAAAGCGGATAATGCGTGCTTACAAACAAGAAGGTTCGTCCTAGAGAATTCCATGAGGGAGATCTAGTCTTGAAAAAGATACTTCCAATACATAAGGACTCGCGAGGAAAATGGATGCCTAATTGGGAGGGGCCGTAGTTGTAAAGAAAGCCTTCTTTGGAGGAGCCTTAATTTTGACTGAAATGGATGGCAAAGAGCTATACAACCCGGTGAATTCAGACTCTGTAAAGAAATATTACACATGAAAAAAAAAAGTCGGAGAGGTCAGGATGAAAACCCGTGGAAGGGCATCCTGAAACCAAAGGGGTTTTGGGTTGAAAACTCGAAAAGAGCAACTCAAATACAAAACAAGGACAACCAATTGCTCCCTCAAAAGTGGCAAAATGGAAATATTTTACATCTTGGGGCATCGACGAAGTAATTCCGGGACCTCCAGAAACACGCCAAGCAAGTAAAAGATAATCTTTGGATCAGAGAAACTCATATCTGATATCTAGGTCTAATACTGTTCTTTTATCATTGTTTGTTCTTTGTAAATATTTAATATCATAGCCAATAAATCTCCAAATTTTATCCCATTTCTTTTCCATATTGTCCAAGTATTTTCATATTAAGATGATGGATAAAAGGTCATAAAAGGAAACAAGGATTTGCGAGTATTATTTTAGGAATTTCCTAAAAAACACGAGAATCCTAAGCAACTGCCAGTTGAAAGAGTTAAAATCTGAAAGGAGCAATTCAAATGCTGAATCTGCCAAGTTGAATTCAAGGAAATGTCAGGAGATGGCTTCAAAATAGAAAAGACTAATCTTTGCAAATTCAAACATTAATCATACACATTCATTCTAGGTTAAGAGCATTTTAACTCATTTCCAGGCATAACATCCTGACCTACCTAGAGGACCATTTGAGCATTTTCTGCAGGTCTCAGCGTCATAGGATGCATGATGAAAAAGCCAAGACCGCGATAGAAGATCCCGCATCACGGCGACTTGAAAGGAAAGTTCCAAGTCACAACGAATAACCTAGCATTTTGCGAATATAAAAGGTCGAATCCACGACGATGGACCTCCCACCTAGAAGTCAAGGTGAATCAGACCGCACCAAGATCATTTCCTAGCCTCTTGAATTTGAAGTAGAGTGGATAACATGTCTTTATCTCTGAAATTGAAGTAAGAGCAAGATCATTTCCTATCCTCTTGAAATTGAAGTAGAGTGGATAACACATCTTTATCTCTGAAATTGAAGTAAGAGCAAGATCATTTCCTATCCTCTTGAAATTGAAGTGAAGTAGAGTGGATAACACGTCTTTATCTCTGAAATTGAAGTAAGAGCAAGATCATGCCATATCCTCTTGAAATTGAAGTAGAGTTGGATATTAAATCTTTATCTCTGAAATTGAAGTAAGAGCAACATCATTCCCTATCCTCTTGAAATTGAAGTAAAGTTGGATAACAAGTCTTTATCTCTGAAATTGAAGTAAGAGCAAGATCGTTTCCCATCCTCTTGAAATTGAAGTAAAGCTGGATATTAAGTCTTTATCTCTGAAATTGAAGTAAGAGCAAGATCATATCCTCTTGAAATTGAAGTAGAAGTTGGATATTAAATCTTTATCTCTGAAATTGAAGTAAGAGCAAGATCATGCCATATCCTCTTGAAATTGAAGTAGAGTTGGATATTAAATCTTTATCTCTGAAATTGAAGAGCAAGATCATTTCATTCCTCTTGAAATTGAAGTAAAGTTGGATAATGAGTCTTTATCTGAAAATGAAGTAAGAGCAAGATCGTTTCCCATCCTCTTGAAATTGAAGTAAAGCTGGATATTAAGTCTTTATCTCTGAAATTGAAGTAAGAGCAAGATCATTGTCTATCCCCTTGAAATTGATGTAGAGTTGGATAACAAGTCTTTATCTTGAAATTGAAGTAAAGCTGGGGATCAAGTGTTTATCTCTGAAATTGAAGTAAGAGCAAGATGAAGACTCGACATCAAACCCTACTTTTAAGGACGCAGCAAGTCAGATAGCAAATCCCACTCTCCTCGCAGTCACAGTGGATTGGAACAGAACTACAAGTCAAGTGTTATCAATATGAAGTGGTCAACAAGGGAGCCAAGATTCAGTGAAACTTGACAAAATTGGCCTTCCTTTTTTGTCTTTGCTCCGTTCCTGTTACACATCAATGAGCAAAGAGGGGCAGCTGTTGGAGCCCAATTTTGACCGGGCCTTAGATTTGATTTTTAAGTTTAAAATTATTTTAAATTTTATTTAAATTTAAATTTATCTTAAATTTAAATTTATTTATTTAAATTTATTTTAAATTTAAATTTAATTAAATTTAAAATGATATTAAAATTAATATATTAAAAGTCCAAGAAGAATGTCCAATTACAAAAATCCAAATTAGGGCCCAACTACAAAATCACCCATCGGACCCAATTAGCCCAAATGACCCAAAAACAAGAGCTCCAGCCTGTTCCCACTTGCACTGTCACCACCACCACATCAGCCAACCAGGGCTCATCACGTCATCACCGGCCACCCTCAAGTTGCACTGCCACATCTACTGCAATGGCCGAACCTGCAAAAAAAAAAAAGGAGATTAGGACTAGCATTAAATTGGAAGAAACAAAAAAGAATTATGAAAATGTTGGCTATAAAAGTCAATTTGAAATCTGTAAAAAAGACCCCTGTTCTCAAAGTCAATGTACAAGAACCCTGTTCTTGAAATCAGAAGAAAAACCCTTTTTTACAGATCCCTTTTTCGATCAGTATAGAGAAGGAGAATAAGAACAAGCACACGAATAGCAATAGAGGCAAACTCAAGCTAAATTTGCGAGCATTAAATTGTACAGGTATAATGCATATTCACTTTATTTGATCACTAAAGTTGTCTAGACTTTCCATATTTCTAATAAATATTCATGCATATATTAAATACACTATTATCATTACTATTCATCATTCTCGGTTACTTCAAACGAATTAAATGATCATCAATGACAATAATAATCATAATATTACTAATAATCCTAATAATGAATATTAATAATAGTTATAATAATAAATAATAAATAATAAATATGGTATTAATAACAGCAATCATTGGCCATTAATAATAATAATAATAATTTATATTAAAATATAAAAAAGACACCGAAAGGTTAGAGGCTTATCTGATTCATCCAAACTACCGTGCTCCACCGCTGCCACGCCGGAACCACCACCGTCGTCCTTTCGAAGCACCGTTCCTCCGATATTACCTCCTGAGGTCATGAACTGCCGAACCAAAAACATGGAATGGGGTTTAAACCAAATTTAAAACAAACAGAAACTATTTAAAAAAAAAGAGAGCATAAGATAAAAAAAGAAAGGAGACTTTCAAAAGTGAAATGGAAATGGTGGTGGTTTACCGGCGTAGATCGACACGTCCGGGGCGGAACGACGTCGCGATGACCAGATGCTGGCCACGCGCGTGGGCCGAAGGCGCGTACAACTTGACGAAGGCGGAACTGGGTCGGAAGTGGCCGGAGGAGGCCGGGAGCCGGAGCGTGGCCGGGGCAACCGCCACGCGCACTCACGCGCGGGTTTGGTGGTTGCCGGAGCTTGGCCGGAACATGGCCGGATTTGAGAGGGGGGGTTGAGTTGAGAGAAAAAAAAGGAGAAAGGGGGAGGTTGAATTTTAAAAAATGAAAAAAAATGAAATTAAAACCCTAAAAAATAATATATATACATCCCATTTGGCCCGACCCGATCCGGCCCGACCCGCCTCAGGATCCGCGTGTTTTTGAAAAATGGGTTATTTCTGCGTTTGGTCCTTTCGCATTTTTATTTGCTTCAATTTAGTCTTTTTGCATTTTTTAATTATTTGTAATTTTGCCGGGTAATTTTAATTCGTTTTCAATTTAGTCCTTTGACTGTTTGACTGCACCAGTGGCTGCCACGTGTCACTTTTTGGTTTATTTATGTATCTAGTCCCTGTCATATTTAATTTGATTTAATTTAATCCTTAAATCAACTTTTATTCAATTACAAAATTGGCCCAAGAATTTTTCAAGATTTACAACTTGGTCCCTTGACTGCTGGATGCCTGTGGGGCTGCCACGTGTCACCCACTCTTTGGTTTTATTGTTTATAGGTCCCCAAACAGTCCAAAAATTACCATTTTACCCCCGAGCTCTCAAAAATTACATTTTAACTCCGATTTCACCAGAAATTACCATTTTACCCTCGAACTTTCTAAAATTCCATTTTTAACCCCGGTTTCTTTCACCAAAAATTACCATTTTACCCCCGAACCTTCTAAAATTCCATTTTTAACCCCAATTTCACCAAAATTACCATTTTACTCCCAAATCTTCTTCTAAAATTCCATTTTTACCCCTGGTTTCACCAAAAATTACCATTTTACCCTCGAACCTTCTAAAATTCCATTTTTAACCCCGATTTCACCAAAAATTACCATTTTACCCCCAAACTTTCCAAAATTCCATTTTAACCTCGATTTCACCAAAAATTACCATTTTACCCCGTACCCTTAAAAATTCCATTTTTAACCCTGATTTCACCAAAATTACCATTTTGCTCTCGGGTATCCAAAAGTCTCGTTTTTCACCCCCGATTTCATTGTTTCTTCTTCCTTATCGATGTTTGCATGTATTTGCACCTGCATTTTATATTTTCGCATATTATTTATCTGCCTATTATATTGCTTCGTATTTAATTTCTCTTATTAATCGCTATTCGTGCTTTAAACTTACGCGTTCACTACAAGTTATTTAAAAATCGAGGCAATATTCCGTTCGAGCGTAAACTTCGAAAAATCACGCCCTAACGTGTTGGGTGTGATTCCTTCATAAAATTCGCGCGAACCGGATATCCTTTTCAAGTTTTTTTACCACCCGTTCACTTCGAGGCTTCGAGAATGTCGTGTCCTAACGTGTTGGTCGCGACTTTAATTCTTCGTGAAAATCAAAGTAAACGGGTAACCCACTTCCAAATTCTTCAAATCATATATTCGAGGATTGCATTTTTAACCTTAATACGAAATTTTCAAGTTCTCAAAATATGTATACGAATGATTTTCATGACAAAAACGAGGCAATATTATTTCGTGTGAAAACTTCAAAAATAGTGCCCTAACGTGCGGGGTGTGATTTTCGTAATTTGTGCGAAAGAAATATCCTTTTCAAAAGTTTTCAAACACACCCCTATCCATATCCAAAATTTTTAAGTAAACGAGACAATGTTCCTTCACGTGAAAACCTCAAAAAAATCGTGCCCTAATGTGCTGGGTATGATTTTCGTACAAATCACGCGATCGAATACTCTTTTCAAAAGTTCCTTAAACGTCCTTCAATTTTGAAACTCCGAGAATATAGTGCCCTAACGTGTTAGACACGTCTTCTAGTTCTCATAAGAGGATCGAAATACGGGGACGAGTTTTTCTTAAAAAAGTCTCCTTTAAAATTACACAAAGTCATTTAAAATGAACATCGCATTTTAAACTTCACTCGAATTTTTATTGTTTTCATAAAACAAGACCCGAAAATGATCATGTGGTACCAATTCTGGGCGTGCGAGGGTGCTAATTCTTCCTCGTGCGTAACCGACTCCCGAACCTATTTTTTGGATTCGTATTTCGTAGACCGACATTTTAAATGTTTAAAACGTTTTATGGTGATCCAATCACACCTGAAATAAAAGATTGGTGGCGACTCCCTTTTTACTCCTGATTTTCCAAATTTTAAAATAATTTTTCGAAACTTTCGTTTTCAAGGTGGTTTCGACAGAGTCATTAGGCTAGTCTTAGGTCCATTAGTGTTTAAGTCACTTAAGGATTTGGCCCAATTGGGCTTTGTAACTTAAACATTGTAATTGGACCTATATTTGTAAATGGACTTTAAGTTTAGTTTTTTAAATTTTAAGTTTAAAATTATTTCATATTTAAGTTAAATTTAAATTTAGAACAAATTTAAATTTAAAAATGAATTTTAAATTTAAATTTAAATTAAATTTAAACTTAGAAATAAATTTGAAACAAATCTAAACTCAAGAATAAAAAGTTGACCAAAGTCCAGGCTCGGATAAATTGGACTTCAACAAAGAGTATTAACGAAATTCAACCACAAAACTTACGTAATTATCCCTTCTCGAGAAAGATATCGAAACTCATAATTATTCCCAATGTAACAATAGCAAAAATTAACAAGAAGAAATAAAAGAGCAGGGTAACAAAAGAAGAAAAACGGTAGGAAGAACTGGAAAGCTAAAATAAATAAATAAACGTAAAAAGGAAAGAGGGAAAAGTTTGATTAACTAATTTAAAAATAATATCGTTGAACGGAATAGCAATAAAAATATATTCCCCTTTGGTACATATTCGAACACAAAATTAAAAGAAACACAAAAACTTAACCACCGAATCACTAAGTTTACCATTGATAATGCAAAATTAAACTTAAATGGAGAATCCAAGGACAAAGGTTTAATTCAAAAGAATAACAAAATTCTTAAGAATGGACTTGAACCCTTGAGCTCAAACCTACACACAAAACACTTAACCATTGAAACAAATACTCAATTATTGTTAACAAACAAACATTCAAATTTTTGGGTGTTACATAAAAATATGTTTGTTTCTGATGAAGCTCTTTTGTGGCTGCGTGGCTTCATCGCTTTTAGTGGACTATATTGACTTCATATTCATATGGGGTTTGGGTGCTTAATTCAGTGAAAAATGTTCGGGTGGTTGGGTGTGTTTTAGGTTATTGAATATGAGTGTTAGATGAATGTGGTTAAATCAAAATAGTACCTGGTTATGCTTTGGGTCTCTTATTTGAGCGTGCCACACATTCATTGCTATTTTGGCACCTACATATGCATCTATCTCTCATTGTTAAAACTATGACTTGAATTGCTTAATCCCGTCTTTCTACTAATCAAGTATCCTATCAGTATTCTCTTCATTCTGCTCTAAGATCATGAATGTGTGTTGTGGAGAGTGAAATGGCCTTATTCTTGGTGATGATTCAGGGACACCCACACTGAATTTGCTACAAATCTCATTCTTCTTTCTATTTCATGCAATATGGGTTTTGAAGATATTGGTAGTAGATATGGAAATTCTTAGCCATATTTATATCAATGATTTTTTTTTTTTTTGCAATTGTATTCAAGTAATGATATGATTATATAAATGTTGACGTGTTGATAATTCCATTCATATAAATCGACATATTCGTCTCTAAATTTTTTCTTTGTATTTTTTAAATTATTATGTGGTGTATTTTTTTCAATTTAATATTTTTTTTACTTTGTATTTATATCATGTTGAATGTCGTCCGTACTAAAAATATTTTTATTGATAAAAGTATACAAGACAATGAAGAATTAAGGTTTTTAAATTATTTTATTTATGTAAAATTTTCTGTTGGCATTTTTTTTAAATCTCAAGACTTTAAAATCTTAATGCATAAATAAAATATTGCACATTAATTGAACAAATGTGGATCCTTTAAAAGACTCTTAAAAATGGGCAATGCTACACAAGAAAATACTAAGTTATACTTACATGTTAGATCCAATTTGATTCATTTAAAAATTCAATTTTTTCAAAAACAAAACTCTTACTTTTTTTATATGAAAAACCCTTCTCTTTAATTCTACTAGACTCGTTTGTGAAGTTTTTTTATTTCACAATAGATTTATAGAATAATGATCCGTAAAAATTTTAATTCAAAAGTATCAATAATTTTAAATTGTTAATAAATTTACGTTTTGATCACTCAACTTTATAAAGTTACAAAATGGTCACTAAATTATTTAAAAGTTTTTATTTAAGTCATTGAACAATTCAAAAGCTCTTATTTAAGTCAGTTGGCTATTAAGTTTTCTTTTCTAAACTCCAACTGACAAGCTTTAAGTGACAATTTGGTACAGTGAATTAGTACCTATCAACGAGTAAAAGAACATACGTTAGATTCAAGTCGACTGATGCTTAATGTTGGATATCAGACAATAAAACTATTTGAATTTTGGTTTATAGATTCATGACGTTCGAATTTGTTGCATGAAAAAAGGGTAAGGAAAACTTTCGATTGGTGCGTGCGGTGCAACAGAAAGACCATGCAACGATGATTCAAGCAACCCAATAATTTAAATAAAAACTTTTGAATAGTTCAATGGCCATTTTGTAACTTTTTTATGTTAAATGATCAAAACATAAATTTACTAATAATTTAGTGACAATAAATATAATTTACTCTAAATAATAAATATTAACTTTTTTTCCGCACAAGAAAAAAGAAATTGCATGTTCAGTAAGTGAAGCATAAAGTCTTCCTTGATCTAATAGAGCTACCCACTATTGCTTTTCAATATAAAAGCAAAGTATTACAAGTTAAGGACGACCCAATTATTCCTCCAAGCCTCGCTCAAATAAAGATGATTTAAATACTAGAAGAGTTGATGTATTGTTTTATATTATAAGTGTTCGTGATTCGAGTTAGGTTTAAGTATGATAATAATAAATTTTAAGTTTATTCAAGTTCGGGCCAACTCAAAATATGAATTTAAAATTTTATTTAAATTCGTTCATATTTATAAATAATTAATCAAAACTTATTTTAGACGAGTCCATATTATTTTTAAATTTTTTAAAAATAATATTATTTTTATTTTAATAGTTAATAATTTTATATATTTATCCATTTATTAAAGTAGGAAACTTATTTTATTTTTGAGTATAATATATATTGGTGATAAATTTTAATTAAATATAAATAAATATAGATTAAAAATTAAAACTTTTATATTAAAATGGAATAAACTAAATTATTAAATTTGGAAATAAATTCGTTTTCAAAATCAATGAATACGTAGCTTCAGGGAAAAAGATATTCCCATAACTTGTTTCATCCAAATTTCTTTTTTCATTGTTTCCTTCGTTAGTTAACCAAAACAAAAACATTTGATAATTTTAGTTTAGAATATACATTTATTAATGGCGATCACAGCTGCTTTCAATTAACAACGTCATGCAATAATATAAATGCGAATTAATTGGAAAAGATTTATTGTAGTAAAAATAATTTTTTTTGTAATTAATAATAAGTGGATGAATTTAATAATTTTATACTAAATACACATTATGTCAGTTTGTTTAGGGGATGATATAATAATACCATGTGATAAATATGATATAAAAATAAAGTTGAAAAAACCAATTTAATGATTAAATATGTAATTTATTTTTTGAAGACATTCCTGAAATAAGCAACTTAAATGAAATGAAAAGCTACATGTCAAATTACAAAGTTTAAATATAATAGGCTTACTTGCAAATGTTTAACGAATTATGAAACTGATGTAATAATTAGAATTTACTTATGAAAGCACGCAATCAATATGTGAAATATAGTATTCTTCATAATCATCTTCAATCTCTAAAGTTGTGAAATTTACTAATTATATGTCCCTTTATTCACTATGCACATTTCTATTGTGAGTTAAAAAAATTACTATTTTAGTTATTACAGTTGTTTTACCTTGAAAAGGACACAATCAATATCCACTATATAATTGCATTTTACATAATAATAAACATAGATTTTGGATTTCTTTGCCTCAAACATATCGTAAAAATAATCTCTCGATTCATCTTGGGCAAAAGGACTTACAAGCATGAGTGGATGCAAGTGACGTTTATGCTCAAAATTAGGGGTGTAAATGAACAGGACGTTCGTTTATGTTCGTTTATTAAGCTAAATAAGCGAGTCTGAAATTTTTTTTATGTTTGTTTAATAAACGAATGAACACGAACAGAAGTGTGCTCGGTTCATTTATGTTCACAAACAAGCTTGTTTATAAGCTTGTTTATTTACTCGTTTATGACTAATTTATTTATTAATTATATTTTTTTATAAAAATATTAAAATAATATATGTGTGTATGTATTATTTATTATTACATTGTTTATTATTCATTAACATTGTTCCTGAACATGTTCGTTTAATGTTCATGAACATGTTCATTTAATATTCGTGAACATGTTTGATTAAGTTAAATGAGTATGTTCATGAATATTAAACAAATGAACATGAACACACATAATTTTAAATAAACAAAAATGAACAAAAAAATTTGAAATTCTTAATGAACATGAACTGAACATGAACAACTTCAAAAATGAACAAACGAACACGAACAGAGTTTTATCCATTCAAGTTCGATTCATTTACAACCCTACTCAAAACTTATGGTAGTGGTGTACATTCAGGATGTACATTTAAATCACACTTTCTGCAGCTGAAAAGGGAGCCATTGCAATTTTTACGACCACATGCATGACAATATATCCCTTTGATAATGCTCTTCCCCAATTGTAGAAGATTGTGAGGATGACAACTAAGCTTTGAAGCACGAGTTTGATACTTGGCACATGAAACGTGCAAGTCAACATCACATTTATTACAATAAAAGCTGAAACCATTAACTTTCTTCCTACAAGCATAACATCGAACTTGTCCCCGTGCATTAAAGAATGGTTGAGGGTGAAACAAACTGCTTTTGAACTTGCAGAGGCATGTCATTCATACATGATTCGTGTATGAAAAAATTACAAGGAAGGTTGATGAAAGTTAGTGTATCTTGGAGCTTCTGTTTACATACCATGCACTTTAGCTTACTTGACTTCCATGTTTCTTCAATGATCGCCTTTTCAACCATGTTATTTGGCGAAACCATGTAGCGAGGTCAGTTGATGTGGGTGGCTGAAATGGAGAGTTGTGGTCCTTTGGAGATCCTCATCATCACATTGGACTATCTCATTCTCATCATTTATAATAGCAGTAGCGCATTTGAAATCGAGGTTGAACTCATAGTAGATGTACCTATAACTTATGGTACTTGTTAAAGCCCAATTTTAACCGGGTTTGGGCCTTTGGTTTTAATTCAAGTTTAAATGGGTTTTAAATTTATTTTAAATTTAAATTTACTTATTTAAATTTACTTTAAATTTAAGTTTAATCAAATTTAAACTAAAATTAAAAGTCCATTTACAAAAGTCCCATTACAAAAATAAAGCCTAAATTGGGCCCAATTACAATCACAATGCCCCGAATAAGGCCCAAACCCAAGAACAATGAATTACAGCAGCCCAATTGGCCTAAACCAAATCTAAGCAGAAGGCCATCTGACCCAAATGTCCCACTTGCACTGCCCACCTCCAATCCCACCAATGGTATGATGCCACATCAGCAGCCCAATGGTCACCTCCAAGCAAGTTGCTGCCACGGCCATCATCTTCACTAGCTGCACCAACCGCCATTGCCATGGAACCTGCAGAAGAATAGATAGATTAGGACAAGCATTTAAATGTATAAAACAAAATTGCATGATGGATATTTGGCTATAAAAGCCGAATTAGTTTCAGTTGTAAAGGGTTACAAACCCAGTTCACGAAATCAACACAAACCCTCTTTTAAACATACATTTGAACAATCACCAAATAGTATTCAGCCAAATATCAAACAGACCGACAGCAAAAAGAAAGTTTAATCCAATACCAAGTCATTCAAGCATCAAGGGCAACCAGGTAATATTGGTATATGCTTACTGCCATTCATATCTCAAAATTATAACTCATCAGATTCCAAACATGAGGGATGCATGTATTTAATATTTAGTGGATGTTCATTGTTTTTATTTAAGTATTTAATAAGTCTTAAAAGACGTATTAATATTAATAAGTTATTAATAAATATTCATGGTATTAATGGCAGTTTTATAATAATGCTAATAATAATAATAATAAATATATTATTATTAAAATATTAATTATTAATAATAATAAAAAATGAAGGGACGGGCTTATCTATTTCCACTGGACGCCATCTAGCCGTTCACCGCCGCGAAGTCACCACCAGACGCCGACCGTGCCCCATCGTATGCGGACATGCAAAAAGAGAAAGAACCAAGTTAAAAAAAAGATTAAAAACAATACCGAAACGAAATGAAAATCGAAGAGAAAACACCGTGGAAATCCTCAGATCTGGATTTCCAGATCTGAATCGTTGCATATGAAAAATAACAATAGAATGTGTTTTTTTTATAAAGAACAAAATGAAAAGAAAGAAAAAGGGTACCTTTGTTTGATATGGACGGCGACGGGGGTTCGCGATGGCGGCGCGTTGTGGGCGACGAAGGGCCCGAGGTGGACGCCGGCAACATAAGAAGGCCGGCCGTGACGCGCGTGAGGCCCTGCGCGCGCAGGGCAACCACCGATCGACGATGGCCGAAGCAAGGTCGGCCGAAGGAAAATGGGGGAAAGGAGAGAGAAGAGAGGAAAAAAAGAAAGGGGTTGATTTTAAAAATGAAAAAAATGAAATAAAAAACCCTAAAAATGAAATTTATAGTACCAGCAGACCCGACCCGACCCGGTCCAACCCGAACCCGCTCTGGGATCCGCGTGTTTTTCGCTTAATGGTCTATTTATGCGTTTGGTCCTTTTGCATTTTTATTTGTTTCAATTTAGTCCTTTCTGCATTTTTAATTATTTTGTAATTTTGCCCAGCATTATTAATAGTTTTCAATTTAATCCCTCGACTGTGTGACTGCACCAGAGCTGCCACGTGTCACTTTTTGGTTTATTTATGTATTTAGTCCCTGTTCTATTTAATTTGTTTTGATTTAATCCTCAAATCAACTTTTTCTTAATTACAAAATTGACCTTGGAAATTTTTTAAGATTTTTAAATTAGTCCTTTGACTGTTTGACTGCACTAGAGGTTGCCACGTGTCACTTTTTGGCCTATTTATGTATTTAGTCCTTGTTGTGTTTAATTTTTTTTTAATTTAATCCTCAAATCAACTTTTGCTTAATTACAAAATTGACCCTAGAATCTTTTGAGATTTTTAATTAGTCCTTTGACTGTTTTACTGCACTAGAGGCTGCCACGTGTCACTTTTTGGCTTATTTATGTATTTAGTCCCTGTTGTGTTTAATTTGTTTTAATTTAATCCTCAAATCAACTTTTGCTTAATTACAAAATTGACTCAGGAATTTTTGAGATTTTAAATTAGTCTTTTGAGTTCTGGATGCTTGTGGGGCTGCCACGTGTCACCCTTTCTTGGTTTTATTATTTTATAGGTTCCTGGACTGTCGAAAATTAAATTTTACCCCTGAACTTCCCAAAATTCCATTTTTAACCCCGATTTCACTAAAAAATTACCATTTTTACCCCCGAACTTTCCAAAATTCCATTTTTGACCTCGATTTCACCAAAAATTACCATTTTATCCTTAATCTTTCAAAATTCCATTTTTGATCTCGATTTCACCAAAATTACCATTTTACCCCTGAACTTTCCAAAATTCCATTTTTAACCCCGATTTCACCAAAAATTACCCTTTTACCCCTAACTTTCCAAAATTCCATTATTGACCTCGATTTCACCAAAAATTACCATCTTACCCTAGACTTTCCCAAAATTCCATTTTTGACCTCGATTTCACCAAAGATTACCATTTTGCCCTCGAGTACCAAAAGTCCCGTTTTCAACCTTGATTTCGTCGTTTCTTCTTCCTTGCCAATGTTTGCATTTATTTGCATCTGCATTTTATATTTTCGCATATTATTTATCTGCTTATTATATTGCTTTGTATTTAACTTCTCTTATTAATCACTATTCGTGTTTTAAACTTACGCATCCATTTACAAGTTATTTTAAAAATCGAGGTAATATTTCGTCCGAGCGTAAACTTCAAAAAATCACACCCTAACGTGTCGAGTGTGATTTCTTCGTATAACACACGCGAACCGGATATCCTTTTCAAGTTTTTTATGCCCGTTCACTTCGAGGCTCCGAGAATGTCGTGTCCTAACGTGTTGGTCGCGACTTTAATTCTTCGTGAAAATCGAAGTAAACGGGTAATCTTTAAAATCCTTCAAATCACATGTTCGAGGATCGCATTTTAAATTTAATATCAATTTTTCAAATTCTCAAAATATATTTATACGCATATGTCACAAATAAATTTAAAATGAGGCAATGTCCTCGTATGAAAACTTCAAAAAATCGTGCTTTAACGTGTTAAGTGTGATTTTCGTAATTCATGTAAATCGGATATCCTTTTCAAAAGTTTTCCAAAATATTCTTTAATCTTATTTTACAAAAGGATTTTAAAACCAAAAAGGAAACAATGTTCTTTCGTGTGAAAACCTCGAAATACCATGCCCTAACGTGTTGGGTGTGAATTTCGCAATAATTCACGCAATAGAATACTCCCTTTAAAATTTCCCGAAACGACCTTCAATTTTGAAACTCCGAGAATATAGTGCCCTAATGTGATGGACACGTATTCTAATTCTCATAGAGTATCGAAATACGGGGATGAATTTTTCTTAAAAAGATTTCCTTTAAAAATTACACAAAGCCTTTAAAAATAAACATCGCATTTTAAACTTGACTTGAGTTTTCATTGTTTTCATAAAATAAGACCTAAAAATAATCATGTGGTACCAATTCTGGGCGTATGAGGGTGCTAATCCTTCCTCATGCGTAACCGACTCCCGAGCCTGTTTCTCTGGATTTCAAAGACCGACTTTTTTAAAAAACATTTTAAACGTTTTGTGGTGATCCAATCACACCCAAAAAAGATTGGTGGCGACTCCCTTTTTACTCTCATTTTTCCAAACTTTGAAATGGTTTTTCGAAGCCCCGTTTGCGAGGTGGTTCAATAGCTTGGCGACTCCACTGGGGACGTTTTAAAACAAACGAGAGTCAAGCCAATATTGATAATTTTCGGGTCTCTTTGAGAACGTCTAAACTTCGATTTTATTTAACATGCAATCCTCGACAATTTTTTTTGTGAAATATTATATTCTGTGATATTTCTAGTATAGCTTGGCATCATGTGCATCACGTTATTACCCTTTTAAGTGAAAGTGGGAACCTACTCCTTCGTGAGGTCTTCACCTCCGTGCAGGATAGTGAATCGCTTTCGGGATTACAAAGTATCCTTGTTTTCGTGAAGTTTTCACTTCCGTGTAAACATGCGGGAAATGCGTCCCCTAAACCGAACTCGTCCATATGAGCCTGTAATGGGTGAGGACTGAGGAATCTGCTGGTTTGGGTACCCTTCACCTTTAGAACCTAAACTACATATAGTGAACCGTAAGTACTCGCCTTAGATGGAGTTAGGCCGAACCTTTTTAGGATTCACCAAGATTAATTCTTAGGTACTGTGTTATATGTTTGTATGCTGATTTTGATTATTACATGCTACTAACTGTGTTTGTTTTGTCTCTTTTTACTTGCATTTGCATCATTATGAACGAAAAGGTTTGATTTAAGTCCGTTTACAAATTAGGCAGTTTCATCATGGAAGAAGGATTTCTAGATAAAGTAGAAGATAATATGATGGCACGCCTATGGTCGAGAGAAGAGCAGCAACGCGAGAAGGTGACAGCCTGAAAGACGGGCATTTGTCAGAATTGGGACTACACTCGTATTAATGTAACTCAAAATAACTTGCAAGGGTTAAGAGAGATTTGGGGCATTGGGATGATGAAATGAGGTGGATGTTTTACCGAGATTATGGAGATCTGTCATACCTACTCGAAGTAAAGATCGACAAGCATCTGTTTCGAGCTCTTTCCCAAACATTGAATCCTGCCTATAACTGCTTCACCTTCGGGCATCTAGAACTTGGTACCAATAATAGAAGAATACACTACTTTAATTCGTTGTCCTAGAATCCAAGCCGATAAAGCATATTCAAAAGAGGCAAGTGTTCCTACATTTTTGAAAAGGTTGATGAGTGTCACAGGGATGAGTGAGCAATGGTTTACTTTCTGAATTAAGGCAAAAAGATATAACAAATGTATTAATTGGAAGAGTCTGCAAGAACTGATTGCAACATATCCAGATATGAGAAAACGTGTTGATATCTTCGCCATAGGCATATACGGGTTGGTCTTATTCCTGAAAGCATTGGGACACGTCGAGGAGGATACAGTAGTAGCATTGTTTGATCGACTTAGTAGGGGAATCACCCCAGTCCCTGCTATCTTGGTAGAAACTTTTCGCTCGTTAAGTGCATGCCGGAGAGAAGGAGAAGGAGGAAGATTCATTGGTTGTGCTCAGCTTTTAATGGTCTAGTTTCACAGTCACCTCTAGAAAATGGAGAAATTCTCTTATAAGGTATTTTCAACAGATTTCTCTCCTTTAAAGGGCTTTGTGGCCACGCAACGTGAACAAAATATATCCGAAGAAAAATGGGCAGCTGTTCTCCAGAATCTTCGAGATGAAAATATTGAATGGTGTGCACTTCGGTTCCTCCTAGATGAGATTCTCTACCGATGTGGTGATTTCGATTGGGTCCCGTTACTCGGAGTCTGGAGTGCTACTGGATATGCCCCGTTGCTTGCTTGTTTGAGATAATATAAGACAAGACAGTTTATCCCTGCTACACATGGCCTAGCACATTGCGAATTTTCTTATAAAGGGAACGACTATAAGAAAAGTTCGGGAAATGGCGAATTCGTGGAAAAAAGTGCAAAGAATGAAGAAGTTCAGTGCCAATCCATTGACAACATCGAATTATGACTGGTGGAGGAGTAAGAGAGTGAATGACAAGTCCCTGCGCCAAATCCAGAAAATGTTCGCCCTCTGAAGGAATATTTGCAAGAGGTCCCGACGGAGTTAGACATCCTTAAGCACGACTTTGAAAGGAAAAGCTCAGAGTTCGGAAAGAGGATAGAAGTACTGGAGGGAAGAAAGATGCAGCTAGGGCTAGATGTGGATTTTCACAAGTTAGAGGCCGAGAAATTGAGAAAAGGGAAAAATAAGGCTGAAGAAGACCTTGAAGATTTGAAGAAACACTACAAAAGCTTCGTCAATCCATGAGGATTGCGGGGTTAGGGAAAACTTCTGAGCAATGGCGTTAGAAATTCAAGAGCAAAAGGACCAAATGGAGCATTGGCAAAGGAAGTTCCAGATGGTCAAGCCCAAGAGAACACCTTGAAGGGAGAGCTACTAGAAAAATAAGTCGAGGAGACCGAGTTGAAGCTCGGATGACCAATCTAGAAGCGAGGATAAAGGAGTTAGAAGAATCATTATGGAGGCACCGAAATCGAAACACAGTATCGGAGCTGAAAGCATGCACGGCCGAAAGACAAGAACTAAGAGAAAGAGTGCAAGAACTGGAGGCCACACTCTATAATAATGAAATCCGACTCGAGATCATGGAAAGAAATTTAGAAACCAGTGAATGGAAACCCGTCAAGCTCAAAGAGAGGTCGCGGGAACGAGATCATATCATAAGAAGGCACTAACTCAAATGAGAGAATCGGCCGATCACATGCAGGAGCTGGCCGCTGAAGCTGATGTTTTGAGCCTCAGTACGAGTCAAGGTCGGAACGAGGAAAGAAGTTAACAGGATTGCTAGGAAAGATTAAGGATCTGGGCGAAAGGCCAAACCATTTGTATAAACTTTATTTTATGTAAAAAAGTTTTTCTCTCGAGAAGTTGCTCTAAATGAAGATGGACTTTAGAATCAATGCCTTTTCTCGTATTTGCATACATGAATTTTGCATCATATCTTGCATATTATTGACATAACATTTCCTGCCTATTAAAGTTAATTTAACCAGTTAACAACAGTAAACATTGAAAAACCACATCGTATTATACGCGTAAGAGGGCCAAACTATGGATCAGAGAATAGAGAGGCTAGAGCAAATGCAAAAAGAAATACAAGAGCAGATGCAAGCTCAGTTACAAGACCAGCTAGAGAGAGTACAAAAGGGACATGAGAGACAAAATAATCGAATCTCAAAGCAATATAATTAATCATTAACCAGCTGTTGCGAGATTTAGATAAAGGAAAAGGTCTCGCTGAAGGCCCGAGAGAGGAAAACGAGGATCCTCAATATCCTCCCGGCTTTACACCCATACACCATCAGGCCCCGCCAGAAACAAACCCGAGAGAAACACCCATCTTCATTCGGGCGCAACACAGCCCAATGGCGCATCAGGCCAAACTAATTACCTGGTCGGATCAGGGTCGAACCGGGTTTAAAACCGTTTGCGAATCCCATCCACCCTGACTTCGATGATACGATAGAGGGGCAGAAAGAACGAAAATAGAAGTAGCCAAACAAATAGAAAGAAAGGTATAAATGGTTGGAGGATAAGGTTAGAGCAATGGAAGGGATTAACGCCTATAGTGGATCGATGCCAAGAACAAGTCTGGTTTCCAGACCTGGTGCTACCCCCGAAGTTCAAGATGCCCGAATTTGAAAAATACAACGGGACAAGCTGCCAGAAGCACACATTACGATGTTCTGTCGGAAGATGACAGGATATGTCCACAAATGAAAAATTATTAATTCTCTGTTTCCAAGATAGTTGGTTGGATCTGCTGTGCAAAATGGTACAACCAACTAAAGCCGCACAAGATCAATTCCTAGAAGGACTTGGCCCAAGCTTTCATGAAGCAATACGGCCATGTTACTGATATTGCTCCAGACAGAATCACCTTGCAAAACATGGAGAAGAAACCAAGTGAAAGCTTTCGACAATATGCTCAACGTTGGAGGGATGTAGCTACCCAGGTACAACCGCCCTTGACAGAAAAAGAGACAACGATGCTTTTTGTCCACACACTAAAGGCACCGTATCTCGATCGCTTGGTGGGTAATGCTACAAGGAGTTTTTTGGATGTAGTGATGTCAGTAGAAATGATTGAGAACGTGATTAAAGCGGAAAAATCAACGCAGAAGACAGTGGAAAAAGGGCAGCACCTAAGAGGAAGGAAGCCGGGGTGAATAATGTAAGCACATACAGACCAAATTATGCCAAGTCAATTACGATGATGCATCAAAAACCTCCTTCTGACAATTATCAAAGTTTACCAAGATCAGAATCAAACTGGAAGATTCAGTTCACTCCAATTCCTGTTACGTACAAAGACCTTTACCAGCAGTTATATGATCAACACGTGGTAGCCCCATATATCACGGAGCCCGTACCACCACCATTTCCGAAATGGTACGACGCCAACGTCCAATGTGAATTTCATGGAGGAGTGATTGGGCATTCCATCGAAAAGTGTTTCACTTTCAAGAAATTAGTAGAAAAATTAATTAAGATGAAGAAAATAAGATTTGATGAGCCATCGAGACCTAATGTAATCGGGAACCCTTTACCCGTCCATTCTGATCAAGGAGTAAATGCGATTACGAGTGTAGAAGGGAAAAAGGTTAAGGCTCACATTGAAGAGGTCAGATCTGCTATGAAATGGGTATGGCGTCAGCTGGTGGCTAGAGGAATAATTGCACAGAACGGCGAAAAGATGGTAATGGTGAAGAACTATTGCGACTTCCACAACGCTAAAGGTCATGAGATTTAGCATTGTACGGAGTTCAAGGTTCTAATACAAGATTTGATGGACCGCAAGGAATTGGAGTTCTTCGAAGAGGGAGAAAAGATGGGGGACATTTGCTCCTCCGAAGGAAAAAGAACACGTGAGCCTGATCGCCCGATAATAATTATCTCCACATCCAAGGGAGCTGAGACGAGAAGACAAGAGACACCATGTGTTATCATACGGAAACCTACGCCATTTCCTTATGAAGACAGCAAAAGAGTTCATTGGAACTACGGGTGTAACATTGTAACACCCAAGGAGGAGCAGCTGCAAAATGTGAACCTAGTCACACGTAGCGATAAAACTTACACCCTTTGTTTTCCTTTGTTTTTTTTAAAACCCATCTATTTTCATTTTTTATTTTGTACTTTTCTTTTTTAGAAAATTCCAGATCTATTCTTTACTCACGTTCTCTTAAAACCGTGTTTGATTCTCTGCAGATTTATTCACGACGGGCATAACGGTTGTGGATTGATGGGATCCGATGGATTCTTCCGACAACGACGACGCAAGTCAGGGGAGTACTTCCTGACTTTTGGTTTTCTTGAGAGTATTGAATGCTTGGTATTATGACTTGTACTTTGCTTCTATGCCTTAATGCTTATTCGGATGACTTTGCTTGATATTAACTGCTGGTATTTTGATTGCCAAGATGCTTTCAAAGTCTATCTTTGTATTGATTCTTACCAATTTTCAAAGAACCGAAAAAGTTCCTTTGCAAAAGATTGAATCTGGTTTTTATAACCAGTGTTACAATGATGATTATTTGTTCCTTGAAATTAAATGTAAGTCTTCTCTCTTCTTTTTGCAGGTTCAGCTTTGGTGGCTTGTAGCAGTGGCAGTTGGTGCAGTCCAAGTTGAGGGAGGTCGGTACTGACATGGCAAGCCTTGGTTGGCTGATATGGTGGTGGTGACAGTGCAAGTGGGAGTAGGCTGGAGCTTCTGTTTTAGGTTATTTGGGTCACTGTAATGGGTTTAGGCGATTTGGTATGGGTTAAATGTGATGGGTTTTGGGATGTGCTTGGGCCTCGACTTGGGCTTCTATAATGGGTTAATTTGTAATTGGGCTCCAATTTGGGCTTTTGTAATTGGACATTTGTTATTTGGACTTTATTTAATTTTAAATTTAATACTAAGTTTATATTTATCTTAAATTTAGTTAAATTTAATTTTAAAACAAATCTAAATTTAAATTTAAATTTAAAACAAATTTAAATTTAAAAATAAATTTAAAACCAATCTAAACTTAATTTAAAATCAAAATTTAATCCAAACTTGGGTCCGGTTAAAATTGGGCTTCTACAACTGCCCCTCTTTGCTCGTTGCTGTGTAACAGGAACGGAGCAAAGACCAAAAAGAGGCTGAATTTTGTTAGGTTCTCTGTTCTTTGATGCTCTTTCTTCTACCGGTCCGCCCTTCACTTATTTGGTCATTCGACCCCACTGCATCTGCTTCTGTACCTTCGGCGTTATGACTTCCATGTTGCCTAGAGGTAATTTCAAAAAGATAAAATTTGCTACTATAATTTCACTCTATTCTCTTGAAATTTCAAGGAGATTGGAATTCGTCATCGTAGCCTTTGAGTCTGATCTCATTGACTTGACCTTTTTCTCGGTATCTCATCAGGAAGATGACCGCGTCGTTTGTTTCAATTCGCTTCTCTATATCTCATCAGGAAGACAAATTTGGTCCACTTCTCAGTATCCCATCAGGAAGCTAACCATTTTATTGCTTCAACCTGCTTCTCAGTATCTCATTAGGAAGCTAAGGTTCGAAGATTTGCTCGCATTGAGCCTTTAGTTGGTATACTTCTCTATACCTCATCAGGAAGATGAACGCCTCACTTGTTTGAATTCGCTTCTCTGTATCTCATCAGGAAGACGAATTTGGTCCACTTCTCAGTATCTCATCAGGAAGCTAACCATTTTATTACTTCGACCTGCTTCGCAGTATCTCATCAGGAAGCTGGGGTTCAAAGATTTGCTCACAATGAGCCTCGAGTTGGTATACTTCTCTATATCTCATCAGGAAGATGACCGCCTCACTGTTTGTGGATAATCGTAATCTACTCGGTGATCGGAGTAAGGTTGGTTGATGATGATCTGCCCCAGGCTCGGGGTAAAAGATCAAATGGCTGCAATCTGCCCCGAGTTCGAGGTAAGAACATGATTGACAATGTATCTTCACTTTATTCCACAGCAACGTTGTGGATTCGTCCTTTCTCGTCATATTTCTAAGGAACTGGGTTCCCCATTGCGACTTAAACCTTTCCCCTTTGAAATCTTTGTGGTACTGGATTTGCCATTGCGGCTTAAATCTTTCCCTTCTTCACGGTATTGGATCCGCCATTGTGGTCCTAGATCTTTCCCGTCATGTTTCATGGTGCTGAGATCTGTAAAATATGCCCGAATGGGCCTCTAGGTAGGCCAAATTGTTTAGGATGCCATGCTCAGAATGAGTCAAAATGCTCTTTAACTATATGTATGTGCATGATTAATGTTTTATTTATTCATTATTATTCAGGTCGGCATGGTCCATCGCCCATCCAAATTCTGTTATTGATGTGTTGATCTGCTTTCTCCTAGGCTGGTCTTGAACTGCTTGTTTTTTTAGTTTGTCTTCCTATTGGTGGTCCGGTTTCAGATCACCTGTAATTTTTGAAATTTCCAAAATAATGCTCATGAATCTTTGTATGATTTAGTAGTTCATTACCCGTTATTTAGATGCGAAATGCTTGAACAAAATTGTGTAGAAACAAAGTCGTTATTTGAAAATTCTATTCAAAAAGAGGATCAAAGGAAGCAACATTAGTCAAAAATTGCCAAGTACACAATAGAGGACAATTAGTTGTCTTGGATATCGTAAAATGAGCTACTCTACGCCTACTTGCTGAGAATCATTCCTAGCTCGAACATGTGTCTAAAAGATCTAGAGTGATTTGTTGATGCTTCAAGTTGTAATCCATCTTGTCACCTTGGCCTGCTATTGCATTTGAGCCGTCATTTGCGAGTTTTCGACTTAAATTTTCCTTGGTTCCAGGATGCCCTTTGCGGGTTTTCATCTTCTACCTCTCTTTATTTTTTATTTTATCGAGACGCCATTTGAGTGTTTTCATCTCAATTTTTTTTAAGCGAAGTATTTTTTTCACCGAGTCTGAATTGACAGGGTTGTACAGCTCTTTGCCGTCCATTTCTATTAGGATGAGAGCTCCTCTTGAGAAGGCTTTCTTTACCACATAAGGTCCTTCCCAATTGGGCATCCATTTTCCACGGAAATCTTTGTGTATGGGGAGTATCTTTTTTCAAAACTAGATCTCCCTCATGGAATTCCCTAGGACGAACCTTTTTGCCGTAAGCTCGCATCATTCTTTTCTAGTACATCTGGCCATGGCGGATGGCTTTTAGTCTCTTTTCCTCTATTAAGTTCAATTGATCATATCGGGCTTGGATCCACTCGGCCTTATCTAGTTGAAGCTTAGTTAAGACTCGAAGAGAACGTATTTCAACCTCAATAGGTAAGACTACTTCCATACCGTATGGCAATGGTGTTGCCTCAGTTGAAGTTCTGTCCGAAGTTCTGTAGGCAAAGAGGGCAAAGGGTAGTTTTTCATGCCAATCTTTGTAAGTTTCAGTCATTTTTGCCACGATCCTCTTGATGTTCTTATTGGCTGCCTCCATAGCTCCATTCATCTTTGGGCGATAGAGAGAGGAATTATGATGCTTGATTTTGAACTGTTCGCAAACTTCTGCTATCGTGTTGTTGTTCAAATTCAAGGCATTATCGGATATGATCCTCTCTGGCATCCCGTACCGACAGATAATTTCCTTTTCCAAGAACTTGCCAACTGCAGACTTGGTGACGTTGGCAGAGTAGGTTGCCTCTACCCACTTGGTGAAGTAGTCGATCACCACAAAGATGAATCTATGACCATTGGAGGCCTTTGGAGAAATAGGTCCAATGACATCCATGCCCCACATAGAAAAGGACCATGGGAGAAGTCATGACATGACGGTGCGATGAAGGTACATTAATCTTGTCTCTATAGATCTGGCATTTATGGCACTTCTTGGCACAATTGATGTAATCACACACCATAGTAGACCAGTAATACCTGAATCTCATTATTTGTCAGGCCATTGTGAAACCGTTTGCGTGTGTCCCACAAATGCCTTCGTGAACTTCTTCTAAGATCTTCTTAGCTTCGATTGCATCGACACATCTTAGCAACACTTGATCTTTCCTCCTTTTGTACAAGATTTCCCCGTCTAAGACATATTCACTGGCAAGTCTTCTCAATGTTCTCTTTTCATTTTCTGAAGCATGCTCGGGGTATTTTCGATCTCTTACAAATTGAAGGATATCCTGGTACCATGGGCGGTCATCCTTTTCTTGTTCTTCTTCCACCTCAATATCACAATAATGAGCAGGAGCTTCAAAGATACTCATCTGAATGGGCCTTACATCTTCTGGCCTGTTCACTTTAATCATTGATGCTAAAGTGGCAAGGGCATCAGCCATCTGGTTTTCTTCCCGTGGGAGGTAATGGAATGTGACGGCATCGAACTCTGTGATTAGCTCGAGAACCAATCTGCGGTAATCCACTAACATGGAATCTCTTGTTTCCCATTCTCCTTTGAGTTGATAGATTACCAGTGCGGAGTCTCCATAAATCTCTAAAATTTTGATTCCCCGTTCTACGGCCGCACGGATTCCCAAGATGCATGCTTCGTATTTAGCCATATTGTTTGTACAATCAAAATCGAGTTTGTTGGTAAAAGGGTAGTGATCTCCTTCTGGCGATACCAAAACTGCCCTGACCCTATTACCTGTGGCATTTAAAGCTCAATCAAAGTTCAATCTCCAAGGTTATTCTACTGTGGTTGTCTCTTCAGCTGTCGCGATGTACATTAAATCCTCGTTCGAGAAATCAAAGTTTATCGTCTCATAGTCTTCTAAACCCATGCTGGCTAGGAAGTCTGCTATTGCACTCCCTTTCACTGCCTTCTGATTGACATAGACTATGTCGAATTCCGAGAGCAAGATTTACCATCGAGTCAATCTTCTATTCAATGCAGATGACTCCATCATGTATTTTAGAGGATCTAATTTCGAGATCAACCAAGTGGTATGGTATAGCATGTATTGTCTCAATCTGCGTCTGGTCTAGACTAGTGCACATTATAATTTTTTAATTGGCGAATATCGAGACTCGCAATCAGTGAATTTATTGCTGAGACAATATATCGCCCTTTCCTTCTTTTCGATTTCGTCGTGTTGGCCTAGTACGCATCCAATGGAATTTTCAAAGATTGCCAAGTACAAGATTAATGGCTTATTAGGAATCGGAGGAACCAAGATGGGAGCTTTGGATAAATAGTCTTTAACCTTGTTAAAGATTTCCTGAAATTCATCATCCCAAACACCCTGGTTACGCTTTTTGAGCAGGCGAAAGATGGGATCACATTTCTCCGTCAACTGTGAAATGAATCGAGCAATATAATTTAGTCTTTCTAGAAACCCTCGAACTTCTTTTTGCGTGCTTGGTGGTGGTAGCTCTTGTATGGCTTTGACTTTATCCGGGTCAATTTCAATTCCTCTTTTGCTGACCACGAAGCCTAGCAGTTTTCCTGACGTGGCCCCAAAAGTGCATTTCCCTGGGTTTAGCTTCAATTGATATTTCCTTAACCTTCCAAACAATTTCCTCAGGATTCTTACATGCTCCTCCTCTGTTTGGGACTTCGCAATCATGTCATCGACATAAACTTCGATCTCCTTATGCATCATGTTATGGAAAAGAGTTACCATGACCCTTTGATAAGTTACCCCTGCATTTTTTAGTCCGAAGGGCATCACCCTGTAGCAAAATGTCCCCCACAACGTGACAAATGTAGTTTTGATCATATCCTCAGGGTCCATCCTTATCTGATTATACCCCAAGAAATCATCCATAAAGGAGAACAGAGAATGACCTGCTGTGTTATCGACTAGAGTGTCGATATGAGGTAAGGGAAAATTATCCTTTGGGCTAGCTTTGTTTAAATCTCGATAGTCCACACACATTCGCACCTTTCCGTCATTTTTAGGAACAAGGACTATATTAGCTACCCATTCGGAGTATTTAACTACTTGGAAGAACCCGACGTCAAATTATTTCTTGATTTCTTCTTTTATTTTTAACAACACGTCCCGTCTCATTCTTCGGAGCTTTTACTGCACGGGCCTGCATTCTTCTTTTATAGAGAGTTTGTGCACCCACAATGTCAGTGCTCAAACCAGGCATATCTCGGTACGACCATGCGAAGATGTCTTGAAACTCTTGAAGCAACCTGATAAGATTCCTTCGGGTTTCCATGGAGATGCTCGTCCCAATTTTCACTTCTTTCCTTTCATCTTCGTCCCTCAGATTAATTACTTCTACTGGGTCCGAATGAGGCAATATTTGTTTCTCTTCTTGCTCCATCATTCTTAGCAAATCCGGAGGCAAATCACAATCTTGATTATCTTCAAAGTCTTGAAGCTCTTCCAAACACACATCTTGCTCGAACTGAGGTTCTAAGTTAGCGTCAGGGTTGCTCATATTATTGATATTCGAGAACCTGTCAAGGGATAAAAAGGGAGGTCAAAGAACATAATAAATTTGCAAAAAAATGATTATGTGGTATGTGTATGAGTAGGTTTGTCAGGTTAGTTAAGAATGTATGTACCAAAGAATGACTAATCTTGTTTATTGGATATGTACGAATGATTTACTAAGCTGAATTAAGAAGTGAAAGAATAATTAGGAAGAAGAAGGAAAATATAAGATGGGAAATGCATTTTCATTTAAAATAATTAGGTAATGACCATAGGCCCTTTACAAAAGATCCATATTGCTTTTGGGCCTAAAACAATAGGTGTTTCCGATGAGATTACTCTGAGGAAATCTTAAAAATTACAGGTAGTTCCTCCGTGGTCCAGTTATTCAAGGTGCTTTTAGGTGCATACGGATAAATTCTTGATAGATTCCCTTCCTTTTCTTCATCCGATATAGCATTGATGCTTAGATCTTCCTTGATACTCGTTCCAGTTCCAATCGTCACTCGTTCTATTCTCGGCTCTGTCTTCCGGTGGATCACCCCCTCCGAGACAAACGTCTCATAGATGTGTGGGAAGACCATAGGTTCCCATGAGATTTCATTTCCAGATAGTCTGGCCCTTCTTCTTTCTTGCCTCTTTTCTAGCTTTTTCTTCTTTTGTTTCACGTCTGGCTTGTACCTCAGGCCGTAACGATCCCTCTTTTCTGTCAGCATTGGTATACTCCTTCCCTAGAGGTATTTTCCTAGTTCTTTCCCAAGCATAGCCCCCTTTCTGACCGTTAACTACAAGCCCATTCTGGTGGTCGATGATATTGTAGGCACAGGTATCTTCCTCCCTTCTAAAATGAAGGTTGCATTGACAAATTCTAGTAAGCGAAACGAGCATTCCACAGCCTCCTCGTCCATTCCCACGTAGGGTGAATCGCTTGTTATGGAAGCAATTATTTCCTCCTCTGCATTAATCGTGATTAATCGCCCTTCATTTATTAACTTCACCTTCTGTTGCAAAGAAGAAGGTACTGCTCCAGCAGAGTGAATCTAAGGTCTCCCTAACAGACAGTTATAAGTAGGCTTGATGTCCATCACTAGAAAATCTACCTCGTGTGTATTGGGCCCGATTTGAAGAGGTATTTCAATCTTGCCCATTACCTTTCTTTCAGTCTCGTCGAATGCTCTCACTATGTTATTACACACCCTTCATGTGGGAGCTATCAACTAGCAATCTTTGTAATGTAGCTAACGGTAACACATTTAAGGCTGAACCATTATCTATGAGTACTCCCGGTAACGTGTAAACCTTACAACGGGTGGTAACGTGTAAGGCTTTGGTGGAACCTATGCCTCCTGTCAGTATTTCATCATCACTAAAGAAAATGAAATTATCAGCACTCATATTGTTGACCAATCGATCTAGCTTGCTGACGGATGTGTCATTCGCTACATATGTTTCGTTCAGCACTTTCATTAGTGCGCTTCGATGGGCTTCTGAGCTAAGGAGCAAAGACAAGATCGCTATCCGTGCAGGCTGTTTGTGTAGTTGCTCAACTACACTGTACTCACTATGCCTTAAACATTTTAGAAACTCCTTCGCCTATTTCTCAGATACAGGCTCAGTCGTGGATACTTCGGGCCTACTAGCTACTTCTTCCTCGGGCTTACACATTATTTCTTTCCCTTTCCTGATCTCTTTTGTTCTTTCTACTGGGTCATAATTTTTACCACTCCGGGTAACTAGATTCACGTCCTTCCTAGGCTCTCCCTCTCTTGGTATGGTTACGTTACAATTATATTTTCATGAGATCTTCTTACAATCCCTGTAAGGGAATGTTGCAAGTTTTTGTATGATGATGCGAGGGGTTGTCTGTTCTCTTGCCGCGTCGTTTGTTGGCTTACAAATAATCACCTTTGGGCGATTAGCTGCTCCATCCTCGGAGGCACAGATATTATTAACTTCCTCATTTTCTTCGAAAAATTCCAGTTCTCGGTTGTCCATCAACACCTGCACCATGGCTTTAAACTCGATGCAATCTTGAATTTCATGTCCCTCAACGGCATGAAATTCGTAATGGTTATCAGCCCCTATTACCACACCTTCTTTATTATTATCCCTTCTTTGACCATCTGTTGCCATACCCACCGAAATGGAGACCTAAGTTCTTCAACATTTCACTTAAATTTTTGAGCTCCTTCTTTCAACACGGTATTCACTCCTTGATCTGGGTGATTAAGCAGAGGATTCCCAGCTATATTGGGCTTTGCTGGCTCTTTCAATTTTACGACCCCATGCTCTATGAGTCTCTCGACTCGTCTTTTAAAAGCAGGGCAGTTTTCAATTGAATGACCTTCTGCCCCGACATGGTATTCATAATGGGCATTCACATCGTACCAAATAGGGAATAGAGGTTTATAGGGTTTCACATGCTGAGGAGCTACCTCATACGCATCATACAGTATCTTGTAGAGCTCTCCGTATGACATTGGAAGGGGAGTATATTGAATTCTTCCTCTATTTGTCCTAACGCCCAATTCTTGCCTTGGTGCATTTTGGTAATTACTCGTTGGAGCTTTGGGCTGACCTGTCACAAATGGTTTGGTGTAGCTAGGTCTGTACATGCTTACGTTATTGACTTTGTTATCCCTCTTTCTGGGGGCAGGTCTTTTAGTGCTTTCTCCGGCTTTAAGCTTGTCAGTCTTGATTTCATTTTCAATCATCTCTCCCAAGATGACCATATCAGAGAAGCTCTTGGTGGCATTTCCTAACAGGTGATGAAGGTAAGAAGCTTTGAGGGTATGAACGAATAACATCATTGTCTCCTTCTCTGTTAGTGGAGGCTGTACTTCGGTTGCCACCTCTCGCCATCTTTGTGCATATTGTCTAAAACTCTCGTTTAATTTCTTCTCCATATTTACAACGTAAGTCGATCATGAGCTATTTCTATCACATGACCATATTGTTTCAAGAAGGCTTGTGCTAGATCTTTCCATGAATGGATTTTTGCTCCGTTCAATTAATTGTACCATTTGACTGCTGATCTAGCCAAACTATCCTGAAAGCAATGAATCAACAGTTGATCGTTATGAACGTGTCCCGCCATCTTCCTGCAGAACATGGTTGATTAGATGGGCTTCAGGACAGTTGGTCTCTTATACTTTTCAAAATTTGGGACCTTGAATTTTAGAGGGAGAACCAAATTCGAAACCAGACTTAACTCTTTGGCATATACCCCATAAGAATTTTCGATTCCCTATATCGCATCAATTTTCTCTTCCAATCGTCTATATTTTTCCTCAATTTGTCTAGAGAGATCTTCCTTCATCATTTCGTCGAAGTCTAGGACACCTAAATTTGCAGCATTATCCTCTGGGTTTGATCCAGATCCAATTGGATGATTGGCTGGTCTCTACATACCCGTGGCCTGTTGTTGTGATCTTATAGTGACGGTGGCCTACTGTACCAATATTTCATGCGAAGACGGTTTATGTAGGGGCATAAAGCCTGAGGGAACAATTGTGTCCTCTTCCTCCTCAACAGCAGAGCTTTTTCCTTTATCGACCATGCCCTGTTTTACTTGTACCAATTCAGTCATTAAATTCTTTTGCACCTCCATAAATTGATTTTTCATTTCTCTGCACATCATTGCCATTTGTTCTTGGATGCGCTCTTGGATTTGATCTTGTAGTTCTTCTGGATTTGTTCGAGTCTTTGTTCCATGGCCTTAGTTTTCTTTCGAGTATTATAATGATGCGAGTTTTCAATGATTACTAGTGTAATTGGATAAGTTTTAATTAGTTAGGATTGTTATGCAGTAACATGCAGAAATGTGATGCATGCATGCAATGCAAGAAAAGATATTGATTTTGAAGTCCACTTTCCATTAGAACAACTTCTCTAGAAGAAAAACCTCTTTACATAAAGCAAAGTTACACAAATGACTTAGCCTTATTTCCTAGAGTTTTGATCTTTCCTAAGAGTCTTGCTAGCTTCTGTCCTCATTCTGATTTTGAATCATATTGGAGGCTCAAATATCAGCTTCAGCAGCTAACTCTTGCATGTGATCATCAGCGGCTTCTCTCATTTGAGTTAGTGCTCTTCCATTATATAATCTCTCTCATCAACTTATCTTTGAGCTTGGCGAGCGTGCCATTCGCTAGTTTCCAGATTCCTCTCCATGATTTCAAGTAGAATTTCGTTGTTGTGGAGGGCAGCCTCCAATTCCTGTACTCTTTCTCTTAATTCTTGTCTTTCAGCCATACATGTTTTAAGCTCCAGTACAGAGTTCCGATTGCGATGCCTCCATAATGAGTCCTCCAACCCCTCTATTCTTGCTTCTAAGCTAGTCATCTAAGCTTTCATCTCGGCCTTTTCAACTTGTTTTTCTAATAGTTCCCCTTTTAAGGCATTTTCACGAGCCTGACCATCTTGGAATCTTCTTTGCCATTGCTCTGCTTGGTCTTTCTGTATCTGGATTTCCTGTCGCCATTGCTCAGAAGTCTTACCCAATCCCGTGATCTTCATGGACTGACGAAGTTTCTTATAGTGTTTCTTTAAGTCCTTCAGATCTTCCTCGGCTTTATTTTTTCCTTTTCTCAACTTCTCAGCCTCTAACTTGTGAATGTCTATATCCAGTCCTAATTTCATCTTATCTTCTTCCAGTACTTCTATCCTTTTACCACAATTCTGAGCTTTTTCTTTCAAAATCCTATTTTAGGATGTCTAGTTTTGATGGGACTTCTTGCAGATATTCTTCCAAGGGACGAACATTTTCAGGATTTGGTACAAGAATGTTGTCGTTAACCCTCTTACTCCTCCACCAGTCATAATTCGGTGTTGTTAATGGTTTAGCACTAAATTTCTTCATTCTATGCACCTTCTTCCATGAATTTGCTATCTCTCGGACCCTCTTCTTGTAGTCGTTTCCTTTATAGGAAAACTCGTATTGTGCTAGCCCGTGTGTTGCAAGAATGAATTATCTCGTCTTGTACTGTCTTAATACGAGCAAAGGAGCATATCCTGTGGCACCTCATACCCCGAGTAAAGGGACTCAATCGAAGCTACCACAGCGGTAAAGGATCTCATCTGGGAGAAACCAAGGCGCGTACCACTCAATGTCTTCGTCTTGAAGATTCTGAAGGATAATCGCCCATTTTTCTTTAGATACATTTTGTTCTCTTTGTGTGGCAACAAAATTCTTCAAAGGCGAGAAGTCTGCTACAAACACCTTGTAGGAAAATTTTTCTACTTTTCAAAAAATGGCTTTGGAACCAAACCATCAAAATTTGTATACAACCGGTGAATCTTCCTTCTCCTTCTCTTCGACATGCACTTAATGATCTGAAAGTTTAAGCAAGGATAGCAGGGACAGGCGTGACCCCTTTACTAAGTCGATCGAACAACACTACCACCGCATCTTTCACATGTCCCAATACTTTTGGGAATAGGACCAACCCGTATATACCGAGAGCAAAGATGTCAATACGTTTCTTCACATACGGGTGTGTCGCAATTAGGTCTCGCAAACTTTTCCAATTGATGCACTTGTTGTCTCCTTTTACTTTTTTCTGTGATGCGACCCACTGTTCACTTATCTCGATTACACTCATCAACCGCTTCAGAAATGTCGAGACAGATGCATCTTTTGAATATGCTTTATCGACTTGGATTCTGGGGTAACGGATCAAAGCAGTATATTCTTCCACCGTGGGTGTCATATCTAAGTTCCCGAAGGTGAAACAACTATATGCGGGATTCCAATGTTGGGTAAGAGCTCGGAAAAGATGCTTGTCGATTTTCACTTCAAGCAAGTAAGGTAAATCTCCATACTCCTGATAAAACATCTGCCTCATCTCATTATTCCACTGACCCCAAATATCTCTTAATTCTTGCAGATTATTTTGAGTCACCTTAATGCGAGTATAATCCCAAAACTCTGACAAATGCCCCTCTTTCAAGTTGTCACCCTTTTCGCGTTGCTGTTCCTCTGACCATAAGCGCGTAACCATATTATCCTTCACTTTATTAAGAAATCAGCCTTCCATGATGAAACTGTCTATTTGGTAACCGAACTTCAATCAACACCTTTTTATCATGATGATGCAAATGCAGGTAAAAGAGACAAAATAAAATAGGGTTAGCAGAACATAATAATAAAATCAACATACAAGTATATATCACAAAACCTAAGAATTATCTCGAGTAAATGCTAAAGGCTCGGCATAACTCCATCTAGGGCTATTACTTATGACTCACTATATGTGGTTTTAGGTTCTAAAGTAAAGGGTACCCAAACCAGTAGATTCCTCGATCCTCACCCATTACAGGCTCATACGAATGGGTTCGGTTTAGGGGGATGCATTTCTCACATGTTGGCACGAAAGTGAAAACTTCATGAAAACAATGGTACTTTGTAATCCCGAAAGTGCAAGGATGTGAAGACCTCACGAAGGAGTAGTTTCCCACTTCCACTTAAAAGGGTAATAGCACAACGCATATGGATGTAAAATTACACTAACGATATCACGGAGTATAATACCATACAAAAATGTCGAGAATCGCATGTTAAACAAAACCGAAGTTTAAAACTTTCTAAAAAGATCCGGAAATAATCAATTTTGGCTTGACTCTTGTTTATTTAAAAGTCTCCAGTGAAGTCACCAAGCTGTCGAAACGTTTTTAAAATGAAGTTTCGAAAAGTATTTTAAAATTTGAAAAATGGGAGTCGCCACCAATCTTTTATTTGGTGTGATTGGAACACTACAAA
The DNA here is from genome assembly GCA_005610355.1 of Gossypioides kirkii. NCBI lineage: Eukaryota > Viridiplantae > Streptophyta > Magnoliopsida > Malvales > Malvaceae > Gossypioides > Gossypioides kirkii. The sequence continues at coordinate 43,432,110 of CP032253.1, read as the reverse complement.
ACGTTTAAAAAGCCGTTTTGAAAATTACGTAGGTCTTCGAAATCCAGAAAATAGGTTCAGGAGTCGGTTACGCATGAGGAAGGATTAGCATCCTCATACGCCCAAAATTGGTACCACATTGATTACTTCTTGGTCTTGTTTTGTGAAAACGTTGAAAACTCAAGTAAAATTTAAAATACGATCTTTGTCTTTAGAAAAACTTTGCAAGATTTCAAAGGAAGCCTTTTGAGAAAACCCGTCCCCGTGTTTCGAAACTCTATGAGAACTGGAAATTGTGTCCAACACGTTAAGGCACTATGTTCTCGGAGTTTCATAACTGAAGGACATTTTGAAAGATTTTGAAGAGGATATCCGATTTGCATGATTACGAAAATCATACCCCGCACGTTAGGGCACGATTTTTTGAAGCTTTCACACGAAAAGGACATTGTCTCTTTTTTTTGTTAATTTATTTGTATATATGTTTTTGAAAACTTAAAATTTCGTATCGAGTTTAAAACACGATCCTCGGACATGTGACTTAAAGGATTTGAAGATAAAATACCCATTTACTTCGATTTTCACGAAGAATTAAAGTCATGACCAACACGTTAGGGCATGACGTTCTCAGAATCACGAAGTTAATAGGCATTAAAAAAACTTGGAAAAGGATATTCGATTCGTATGAGTTATACGAAAAATCACACCCGACACGTTAGGGCATGATTTCTCGAAGTTTCCACACGAAAAGAACATTGCCTCGATTTTTAAATAACTTTGAAAATAAACGTGTAATTTTTAAATATGAAAGAGCAGTTAATAAGGGAGATTAAATAACACGAAGTAAGATAATAAGCAGATAAATGACATGCAAAAATATAAAATAAAAATGCATAATAATTAAAAATAAATGCAAATATTGATGAGGAAACAAAATTATGCAATTTGGAGTTGAAAATGAGACTTTGGATGCGGGGGTAAAATGGTAATTTTGGACTCTCGGGGGTAAAATGGTAATTTTGGGAAAATTTGGAGTTAAAAAAGACATTTTAGACATTCGAGGGTAAAATGGTAATTGTTAAAAGTTTTGGGTTAAAAATTGAGTTTTTAGACATTCGAGGGTAAAATGGTAATTTTTGCAAGTTTTAGGGTCAAAAATAAAATTTTTGGAAGTTCAGGGGTAAAAATGTAATTTTTGGAAGTTTTAGGGTCAAAATGGAATTTTTGAAAGTTCAGGGGTAAAAATATAATGTTTGGAAGTTTCACGGTCAAAATATAATTTTTGGAAGTTTGAGGGTAAAAAATAAATTTTTAGAAGTTTTAGGGTTAATAATGGAATTTTTAGAAGTTTAGGGGTAAAAATGTAATTTTTGGAAGTTTTCGGGTTAAAAATGTAATTTTTGGATATTTAGGGGTAAAAATGTAATTTTTAGAAGTTTTGAGGTCAAAAATGTTATTTTTGGAAATTTAGGGGAAAATGTAATTTTTAGGATTTTCGAGGTTAAAAATGTAATTTTTGAAAGTTTTGGGGGTAAAAATGTAATTTTTGGATAGTTTAGGGACCTCTAGGGCAATAAAACCAAGAATAAGTGACACGTGGTAGCCCTCAGGCATCCTAAAGGCAAAGGACTAATTTGAAAATCATGAAAATTTTCTAGGCCAATTTTGTAATTAAACAGAACTTGATTTAAGGATTAAATTGAAACAAATTAAAAATAAGAGGGACCATTTGATAAATAGGCCAAAATAAAGACACGTGGCAGTTACTGATGCATTTAAAAGTTCAGGGGACTAAATTAAAAAGCTATGAAAATTATTGGGCCAATTTATAATTAATTAAAAATACAAAAAGGATGAAATTGAAATAATCAAAAAATACAAAAAGACCAAATGCATAAATAACCCATTTTTCGAAAACACGCGAATCCTAGGTCGGGTTGGGTCGGGTCAAACCATGGGAAAGGTCAAAATGACGTCGTTTTGGCCGTTGATCTCAGGTGCCAAAACGGTGCCGTTTAGATAGGGTATTTAAATCAAATTTCTTTTAAAAAATTTCATTTGCTTTCATTTCTAAAAATAACAAAACAACCAACCCCTTTTTTTCTCTCAATCCCTTCAAACCTCAAACCTAAAATTCGGCCGTCAACCACCGCGATCCGCCGTCCACCTAGGGTCACGCGTCACCATCTCGTCCTTGCTGATGGACGCGCCGTCAACCCCACCTGCCACGCGCCGTCCGTATCTCCTCCGACCACCGTCCGTTCATGATCGCCAGTAAGTAAAAAGAAATCCCCTTTCGTTTTCCTTTGTTTCTTTTTAAAACCCATCTCTTTTTTTTTATTTAAAAAAGGGTTTGATTTATTCTCATGCAAACATCTTTTCTAATCTGTTGTGTTTTCAAATTCATTTTTTATTTTGTACTTATCTTTTTTAGAAAATTCTAGATCTATTCTTTACTCACGTTCTCTTAAAATTGTGTTTGATTCTTTGCAGATTTATTCACGACGGGCGTAACGGCTGTGGATTGACGAGATCCGATGGTTTCTTCCGGCAACGGTGACGCAAGTCAAGGGAGTACTTCCTGACTTTTGGTTTTCTTGAGAGTATTGAATGCTTGGTATTATGACTTGTACTTTGCTTCTATGCCTCAATGCTTATTCGGATGACTTTGCTTGATATTAACTGCTGGTATTTTGATTGCCAAGATGCTTTGAAAGTCTATCTTTGTATTGATTCTTGCCAACTTTCAAATAACCAAAAAAGTTCCTTTACAAAAGATTGATTCTGGTTTTTATAACCAGTGTTACAATGATGATTATTTGTTCCTTGCAATTAAATGTAAGTCTTCTCTCTTCTTTTTGCAAGTTCAGCTTTGGTGGCTTGTAGCAGTGGCGGTTGGTGCAGTTCAAGTTGAGGGTGGCCGGTACTGACGTGGCAGGCCCTGGTTAGCTGATATGGTGGTGGTGATAGTGCAAGTGGGAGCAGGCTGGAGCTCTTGTTTTGGGTTATTTGGGTCACTGTAATGGGTTTAGGCGATTTGGTATGGGTTAAATGTGATGGGTTTTGGGATTGTATTGTGGTTGGGCCCCAACTTGGGCTTGTAGAATGGGTTAATTTGTAATTGGGCCCCAATTTGGGCTTTTGTAATTGGACATTTGTTATTTGGATTTTTTAATTTTAAATTTACTACTAAGTTTATATTTATCTTAAATTTAGTTAAATTTAAATTTAAAACAAATCTAAATTTAAATTTAAAACCAATCTAAACTTAATTTAAAATCAAAATTTATTTAAACTTGGGCCCGGTTAAAATTGGGCTTCTATAATAAATATATGAAATTCAGTCTTAGCTAATACGATTGGCAAATCATTATACTTTTAGAACAGAGCAGTTCAGATACATAACATATCAGATACAAAAACAGTTTTTGATGTAGATATAGATGCAGTTATCCTACCACCATCCGTCACACCATCTCCGACCAACCCAACACACCGTTAGGAATATAATACTTTCCAACCTTACACACCTCATAATGTCGATATGACACGTTGCAATGTTTACAGTCTCACTGCCAATTCAGATATAATTATGGGTGGTTTAACCACTAAAATAGTACAGATTACTTCCTCCGACTAATAACTCCACCCGATGCAGACGCAGAGAACAATTATCAGAAGTACACAACTCATATGTAGATATAAATATGCAGTTCCAGTACAACAAAAAGTTGAGATTATTACAGTCAATTTCATACAGATACTCAAAATCAATTTATAATTGTGCTAAAACAGTTCACCCAGCTTAGTTCAGTTCATACGAATCTTACGGATGACTTATATTCACCTTATACAGCAGCTACGGACAAAACGAAATTTCAGTGTTCAAGCTCATACGCCGTGTGCCTTTTATACCATTAAACCTAAAATCGTTTAAATTTTGTTGAATTCAAGTATAATTAACAACAACCTTCTAAATCTAGTATATTATTATTTTTAAGAATTCATTTACACTGTATTGTTGCAATTCAATACAAAATCATTTAAATTTAATTATAATGTATAATATAAAATAAGCATTTGAAGTTTTCAACATGTTTTAAGCAACATAATAAGTATTCAAGTCACATTTAGATAAACATTTTTATACTCAAATATAACATGTTACGATTCAATTCAAAAGATTTTAGTTTATAATATATATATATATGATAAGTTTTAAAATTACACATGAAATTTGATTTAATGTGTAATTTGATATATGAACTTTGATTTGGTGTAAGTATACACATAAAATTTTTATGGTGGTTGAACCCAACAAATGACTCCAGTGATTAAGAGGATGTTATTCATCTTAGGAGACCCGGGTTCGAGCACTAGTGTGTGCAAGGTGTGTGTAAGTTGTCAAAGGGTTAAGAGAGTATGAACAGATACTATCATGTAATTATACCAGTATATTCAAAAAAAATATTGTGATTTAAATGTATAAATGAAACTATAATTTTCACTTAATTGTACACATTTAAAAAATAAATATATAAATTTACTTATATATTAGATAAATATAACAATGTGTATGTAATATGTCAACACAAACTGATTCTATATTAATAATTGTGTAAGTAATTTTTGAAAATTTAATAAATGAATATGAATTATAAAATATAATTAAAATTAATGGCAATCACATATTGCAACTTCATCTTCTTTTATTTAACAACTTTATTCAATAATATAAATGTAAATTAATGATTTACAATTGGTATAGGTTTATTGTTTATAAAATAATTTTGTATACTAATAGTAAGTGGATGAATTCAATATTTAATGTAGGTATAAAATTATATTTGATACATTATTTGGCTATGTTTAAGGGATGATATAATAATATCATATGATAAATGTCAAATAACATGACAATATACATTATAAAAATTAAAATTTTGAAACTTTTAATAAACAAATGTTAAACTCTGTAATTATGATATAAAAACAAAGCTTATTTAAACACCAGTTAAAAACTACATATCAAAATTACAAAGTTTAAATACAATAAGTTTACCTGCAAATGTTTAAGGAATTATTTTCTATTGATGTCACTCATCACTTTCCCTTGGATGTGGAATTAAACGCTGAAGTATTTCTTCTGGAGGTTCAACCTAAATAATAAACATATATAAAATTTTAATTTTAGGCTTTACAACATACTAACAAAAAACTTTAATTTTTTAATTATGAAATAGATGTAAAACTTAGCACTTACCTCAGATAGCACACAATCAATATGTGAAACATAGTTGCATTCTTTGCAATAATAAATGTCATGCTCTGGATTTCTTTTTGTTTCACAGTATTTTCAGCATCATCGTCAGTCACCAAAGTTGTGAGTACAACTGGATGCAAATGACTTTTATTTTTTATGATAGATGGTAGTGAAATGCATTCAAGATGTATGTAAAACCTACACTTGAGGCAGCTGAACAACGTGTTCTTACAAGCTTGATCACATGCATTACACTGGGGAGATTTATCATCGAAAAAGCCTTTCCCCAAATGTAAAAGATGGTGATTAGTGTGACAATTATGTTTTATCTCTCAAAATTGATACTTAGCGCATGAATAGTGCATTGAGAGTTTGCATACCATACAACCCAACAGTAGGCTCTCAATAACTTCATGACAAGTATTGCATCTATCATTCATATTGGAGTCTACTGAAATATGGTTAGAAGATGCTTTCAGTGCAATGAGCTCTGAACTTCTATCGGCATGTGCTTGAGACAGGATTCATGCATAAAGAATTCTGAACAATAAGTGCAAGCATATATTATACCGCAAAGGAGTTGTCTACATGCCATGCAAGTCAAATCAAAGTTTGGCTCTGCTTGTAAAATGTTGATCTTGCACCGAGTAATTTGATGGCGATGGCTAAAATGGTTGACTATGATTTTGATATTCCTTGCCTTTGGGGTTTCATCTTTTGAAGTAGTACATCTACTATCAAGGTTGAATGAATAAAGTTTATAGCTATAACATGAACCACTACATAGTTCTTCACATTTGTCACACACAAATATTGTTTCTTCATCATAATTTGGTATCAACGGGTGAGGATGAAAAGAAACTCTCTGTATCTGACCAAAAAATAAATTAATAGAGATAAGGATAATTTATTGTTTCTCTAGTTTCATTTTGAAATTTTTAATATATTATTTCAATTATAAACATTGTCAAATTGTGATATGATAAGTACATTAATAATATTTGAAAATTGAAATAATCAATTATTACATAAATACTAACCATCTCCAATCCCAAACTTCCATCATCAAAGTTCTCTTTCATTCTTTGAGGGTCTAAAAGCATCTCTTCTAGAGGCTCAAGTACCTAAGCACAAATTTTAGTTTCATGCTTGTACCAAATAGAAAAAAAATCATTCTAATAAGTTTAAGATAATTAATAGCATTAGTTATTACGGTTGTCTTACCTCGAAAAGGACATAATCAATATGTGCAATATAATTGCATTCTACACAATAATAAACATGAATTTTTGGATTCCTTTCTATCTCACACATATCGCAAAATAATCTTCCGAATCATCTTCGGTAAAAGGACTACAAGCGTAAATGGAAGTAAGTGACGTTTATGCTCAAAACTAGACGATAGTGGCATACATTTAGGATGTACATTGAAATCACACTTTGTACATCTGAAAGGGAGTCATTGCAATTTTTACGACCACTTGCATGACAAGATATCCCTTCGATGATGCTCTTCCCCAATTGTAGAAGATTGTGAGGATGACAACTATGCTTTGTAGCACGAGTTCGATACTTGGCACATGAAACGTGTAAGTCAACATCGCATTTAATACAGTAAAAGCTGAAACGATCAACTATCTTCATACAAGCATAACATCGAACTTGTCCCATGCATTAAAGAATGGTCGAGGATGAAGAATATGGTGAGGGTGAAACTGACTGCTTTGAACTTGCATCGGCATGTCATTCATACATGATTCGTGTATGAAATTTTGACAAGGAAGACAGATGAAAGTTAGTGTATCTTGGAACTTCCGTTTGCATGCCACACACTCAAACTTATATAAATTCCACATGTTTTCATTCCAACTAGGTCATTGGCGAAACCTTGTAGCGAGTCAGTTGATGTGGGTGGCTGAAATGAGAGTTGTGGTCCTTTGGAGATCCTCATCATCACGTTTGGCTATCTCATTCTCATAATTTATAATAGACGTAGCGCATTTGAAATCAAGCTTGAACTCACAGTACATGCACCTGTAACTGATGAGACATGCCGAAAATCTACTACATGTATCACACACAATTATGTCCATGAATTTGAATTTGAGTGGATGGGGATGAAAAGCATTATTTTGTATTTGAGGCGGCATTTCAGCACATACTTTGTGCATCGCAAAGTCTTCTTTTCCACAAATATAAGCCAGACCGTTAATGACATCTAGGCACCCGATGCATTCAATCTCCTCATCCGCCTCCGCCTCCACCTCCCTAAAGCTGAGCTTATGCTGGTGAGCAAAATGTTGTAACTCCATTTTAGAGGACCAAAACAAAGAAATAATAATAATAATTGAGATAGTGAGAGGATTAATTGTAAGTTGAAATTCTTGATTGGTGAAATATTTTTAATTTTTCTACATATGATCTATTTTTTTTTAATGAAAATGATGTACAATTACTTTCAATTTAATTTTGGAATCCCCAAACAGCCAAAACCATACTTCAGAAGATTGACTTCAAATATTATTTTCTTTCTAAATTTACTTTTTTATGACAAGCGTGAATAATAATTTAATTTTAAACCTATATATAATAAAATGTACAAGAAATTAAAATATATTATAAATTAAAACAAAATTATAACAAGCACGAAACAAAATTCAAATGAATATATTTTAATTCATTTTAAATTTATATTATATTATATTATATTTTTATTTTTACATTAACGTCAAGATAATAAAGTTAATATAAATTGCAGGGCCTAGGGGGACAAATTTTTTACATTAATGTATTTATCATGTTTATTTATTTGTAATATATACAAAGTTAATGTATTTCTTACCTTTTTTTTGAAAGGTATTTGTTTTTTTAATTCTTTGTAATATATAATATTAATATTTAATATAAATAAAATAATCAATATACACTTATGTCGATGTATCAAATGATTTTATTTACATATGATTTATAATGAATTTTACATTTATTTGGATCAACAAGATAAATGGGCTATCTCCATACGATTATTAATTTTTAATTCCTAAATATTCATAAAAAGATTATGCATTACTAATTAATTAAAATGTTAAATATTAGTTTTTAAAATCAGAATATTTGAATCGTAACTGTAATGGGTATAAAGATTTTAATTCAAAGCTAACAATAATTGGTATAAATAATATTAGGTTATTTTGATTAATTAGTAATATAAATTTAACATTAAGAAAAAAATTGTTTTTTGACATAAAATCATTTTTTTGTGAATTACAAGATAAAAGTGAAATTTTAACAATAATATAATTAATACAACTCAAATTCAAATTACACGGTGAACACCTCACATAAAATTTTGTTTGAGCAAATAGAGGTACCTCTCTTACGTTTTAATCAAAGCATAAAGTTATTCTTCCAAGCTTCACCCAAAGCAAGATGCTTTAAAATAAAAATAATATGTTGTATTTTATACATATAATATTATAATGTTTTTGCAGGGTTGGTGAGGATTCAATGAGTTGGTGAAATTAAAAAAATATATACAATAAAGTTATATGTTTTTGACCTAATGTTTTTAAAGTATTTGATTTTTTTTTCAAAAAATTAATTAAATATTTATATATTTTTTGTATGCAATTGAATCCTAAATGTTAAAATTTCATTCAATTAAATTTTTTAACCGATAAAATTAATGATCAACCGTTATAAAATAATGGTAACTATTTGGTGAGTTTTTTTCTACTATTTGGCACACTAAGACTGTGCCATGAGACAAAAACATGTACTAGCATTAGTGGTTAAGTAGCTTGCATATCTCTAAGATGTATTAGGTTTGAATTATAACTACCCACCCCAATGGTTAAGCATCCTTTTCCCTTTGTTTCCCAAGTTGAAACCACTCCATCCCTCAAAACCCGTTTCTTCTAAATTTCGGCCCAAATCTTGGGTAAATTACCTTTGCCACCCCTAAAAGTGTACAAACCCTAGTTAATTAGTCCTTCTTATTCTTATTGTGACTAGAATAACCCTTTTTCATAATTTTAGTAAAACTCCTTTTCACCTCCTATATATTTCTTTCCTCTTTTCTTTTCCTCATCCTCTCTCATAAATTACAGCATATTTCTGTCACTAAAACTATTGATTATTTTCTTTCTCGTCTCAAATCAACCTCATTTCTTGAATTCTTAAATGGTGATAGAAGTGTCGGCTTGTAGCATCCTTAATCTTTGCCAAGATCGGTAAGAACTCTCGTTTCAATTAGTAAAACCCATCAATTTTGGGATTTTATTATTTTTTGTTAATCTTTCAATCTGCTTTTCATTTGCCGGTTAAAGGACCTGATTCAAGTATTTCGGACCAGATTTGAATGACAGGAACGTCAATCAGTCTTCCGGTATCAGGTGTGTATTCTCTTATGAGAAAATCGAGGAAAAATTGAGCCCATCTCAGAACACACGGCCAACCACATTGATGTATCGTCGAGAACACCAAATATAATCTATTTCAAAAATAAATAAATAAATAACAGTAAAGGGAAGTAGGGTTTGATCCTCAGGGACTGAAGCGTAAAGAATCTTGTCTGTCGAAATCGTGGGCAAAATCGTGCCCAAGAAAAGTGGGGTGATCTAGGGAAAAACAAAATAAAAGAAAACAGAATTAAAAGAAATAGAAAATAGGAGTGTCGAAATAAAAATAATAGCACAAAATACATAAGTCGAAAGAAGAAGAGTTTTATCAATATTTAAAAATTCAGCTTCCGGTTATCTTGATTCTTCCTTCGTTCAATCATAGACTTTGAATGATTTTTCCCGTGCCAGAATAAGCTAGTTATAGTGGAAGAGAACGCCTACGACCACCACTCTCCGATATAGTTTTTAGAGGAACCTGACTCTAGCCATCTGTCTTTTAAATGGGACCGTCTTACACTAGATTCTCTTTTCCCAATGACAAATGACACGTTATTTTGTCTCTTTGGCTCGGTAACTTCTGACGCATTAAGTTAGTGAACCGACTATGTGACCTTCTCGAAACACACAAAGCGGTCATCTTTGCACAAGATGAAAAGACTACTTTTGTAGGGATTTTGGACAGAAGCGTTGATCCCGTAATACAGAGAATTGATGAAAACTCGGGTGAGAAGAATTAAGCACGGATTCTAAGCCTCATGAACTTTGGAGAAATATTTAATAACCTTCAGCTAGAAGGGTTTTTAGTTACCCATGGTTTTGGGGAAAAATACAAGATAATAAAATAGAACTTTTATTGAACTAGGGGATTTAGGGCGATGAAGGATTTTTTTAACAAATAGGACATTAATAATTCAATCACTCCACCCCTTATTTATAGTACATGATATTTCTAGTTGAATCCAATCTAAATTCTAAAAATAATTAGAAATATATCTAATATTTAATTCTCCTAATTGGATCCAATTTAAACTCTAAAAGATAAATACCAAAAAAACATAAATTAAATACAAATTTAAGTAGTAAATAATATCTTAAATATTAAATCCTAATAAAAATATATTTTAAAATATAATAAAGTACAACCAAGTCTTTTTGTTCTATAAACTCTCTCTTTAAGTATTCCACCTTCACACAACTTCGCTTTTCCTTCTAAAATCATGCTTCTTGCCTCCAATTTGTCTTCTGTCATCACTAGAGTCCCTACAAAATAAAAAGATAATAAATAGCCTAAATTAATAGGATCATACTCTTTAAATATATATAATTAATATCCAAAAGTATGTTATATTTAAGCATTATCATATTCCCCCTACTTAGCCCATGCTTGCCCTCAAGTATGATTCCTAATCCACTAAGTAATTTAAATTTAACCATGGAAAATAACACTCCAAAGTTCTACAAACAATTAGGCTTAATGCTTATGAAAAGTAAAGAGAACCTTTAGCTTGCTGTAGGTAAAATAAAAAAGTAACTCAATTAAAACACACAACAATTAAATTGTCTTGAATTATTTCATGAGAGTTAGGTAATTTACCAAACTCGCCAAGACACATATTTGTTCACCCTTGTCTCCAAATTTAGTTCTCTTCTTTTATTTTGTCGACTTTCTCTCTTTTTTTTAATCAAGAATATATAGGACCTTTTCACGCGAAATGAAATGACACCCAAGCACTCCATCCCAGTTACTCAGTCTGACACACTTTAAATTTACTTATTTATTTCTTTTTTTCTTTTTTTTACCCGATTAGCGAAGTTTTCGTTAACACGTCACACGATCTTTTTATGTGAAGTAGGATGACAACCCAAACACTTTACCCCAGTTACTCAGTTAGTCACATTTTAAAGTTGAACTCATAACCACGAAATTTTATTTTATTTTTCCGGACAAAGAACTTTAACTTAGGAGGACTAGGAAAAACAAACAAGGATAAAAAATAAGTTTGGCAATTAACTAACAATCAAGAAAAACAATTTAGCAAGCATCAGAATTAACTATTCTTTTATATTTAGATTCAATCAATTTCACCATAAGCAAAATAAGGTTGTCGTCATTAATCATAATCATGTCAACCTAATAGAATTAAAATAGTGGAGACAAACTTAATCATAACAAAATCATAATTAACTCAGCAAACAAGAATCATACTGATGGGTGAAACAGTGGGCATTTCGTGGGTAAAATCATGAGCATGAAAAGAGACAGGATTTACTTAAAAAAAAACAAGGCAGCAGCAGCAGTAAACCCATAGCAGCACAAACAACAGATAAAAATAGCAAAAATAGTGAGGAACGTCTCCCCCTACTTAAAACGCATTGCCTTCAATGTCAAGAAAAATACGAAAAGAAATGGGTTAAAAATACTCCCTTGTCATCGGCTCTCGTAGTGCTGTAGTTTCTGTCATCGATTTTTTCGTGAAATAAATTCCTCGAGTTTCCTAGACAAATAAGAAAATAAATAAATAAAATAAGATAGAAAAATAAAAATAATTAGGTTGCCTCCCAACAAGCGCTTGTTTAGCGTCGTTAGCTTGACGATCAAACTAGAGTTGGGGTCGTTCCCACTGAATATTTTTTATCATATGAGCTTGGATATTTGGTGCTTGCACAATAGAAGGTAGAAGTTTAGTGTTCATATGGGGTAATAATTTCTTAACAGATTCGTAAGTTGGATCTAAATCATCAAACAATGTTTTAGGTTCATTTTCATGGAGTGATTTGAAAGTCTCTTTTACTAATGAATCCACTATATCGACACGGTTTACGTTCAAGACTTCACTAGGGTGACTGATGGCGTCATAAACATTGAACTTCACGATCTCCCTGTCAAACTTCACTGATGGCGTCATAAACATTGAACTACGTACATCAATCTTAGTATTTGCGGTACTAAGGAATGGTCACCCTAACAAGATATCGGAAGACCTAGGAGTATTATCCTCTTCCATCTTCACCACATAAAAATCTGAAGGAAAAATTAGTTCGTTAACTTTCACCAACACGTCCTCTAGGACTCCTTAGGGATGCACAATGGACCTGTCTGCCAACTGGATTATAACACCTGTTTCCTTCAAAGAACCCACGTTAAGTGATTCATAAATAGAAAAAGGTATTACATTTATAGAAGCCCTTAAATAACACATAGCTTTTTTTTTTTTAATTTCGAGATGACCTATTTTGCATGGTATTGCAAACATGCCTCTATCTTTACATTTTGTTGGCATCCTTCATTGCAAAACTGCAGACTCATTCTCACCAACGTTTACCTTTTCGTTTCCAATTAATTTTTGTTTGTTGGTGCAAAGTTCCTTTACAAATTTAGCATACCGTGGAATCTATTTAATAGCATCTAGCAACGATATATTTACCTCTACTTTTTTGAATGTTTCGAGGATCTCTTTTTCCTCATTACCTTTCTGGTTTGCCTCAACCGTCCAGGAAATAGAGGTAGAATTCTGAGTAATGGAGGTTTCTACCGAACTTGTTCGTCATCTTTCTAATTTTCCTGGGCAAATTCTTGGGCATGATTTTTACCAAGAATTGGTTCCAGTACTTTCCCACTTCGTAACGTCACTGAATTCGCGTTTTATCTTGGGTTAGGTTCTGTTTGTGACTGCAGCCTACCCTGTTCATTTCTTTTCTCTATTTGTTTGGTCAACTCCTTAACAGATGCCTCAGTTTTCTTTTGAAAATCTGTAGCTTGCTTTTGAAAATATATAGATTGCTGCTGAAATTCAAGAACATTAGCTACTAATTTATTTACCATGGTTTCTATGGAAGTACTTGCATTTTGCACTTGTTGTGAGGCCCAATTTTGGAATGGTTGTTTATAATGTGGGTTTCCCCCATATCGCAAGTTATGATGGTCCTTTCACCCTGGATAGTATGCATTTGCAAAATGATCATATCGCCTTTAGGGTGGGCTAGGGAAGTTTCCCACAATATCTGAATTGGCTATAGTATCGTCATGTAAACTAGGGCATTCATCAGTTGTATGTTCAGGTACTGCACAAATTCTGTATAGTTGGGCCGGTCCTATTTTTACTAAAAAAAGGAGAGCTCATGAGATTTGTAAGTCTGTCAACTTTATCTTCTAATTCAGGATTGGCTCGAAATTGTTGAGTGTTTGTGGCTATTGTGGATATCAAGTCACTTGTTCATTGAGGAGTCATATTAATCAACACTCCTCTACTGGCAGCATCTATCATATTCATTTCTATAGGTTTCCAGCCCTCATAGAAGTATTGGAGAAGAGACTGTTCAGTTATACCATGTTGTGGACAACTTGCACACAACTTCTTACGTCATTCCCAATAGTCGTAAAGAGACTCCACATCTTTTTGCCTAATCCTCACAATTTCTCTTCTTAATTCAGCGGCACGAGATGTTAGAGAAAACCTGTTAAGAAACTAACGAGAAAGATTAGCCCAAGTTGTAATAGATCTAGGAGGTAGATAAAATAACCATTCCCTAACGGAGTCAACTAAAGAAAAAGGAAAAGTGCATAATTTAATTTGATCCTCAATTATCCCTTGAGGTATCATACTCAAACAAACCATATGGAATTCCTTCAAATGTTTATGCGGATTATGATTTTGTAACCTACAGAAAATTGGCAATAACTGGATTAAACCTGATTTAAGCTCAAAGTTAGCATCCACAGTAGGATACGCAATGCACAATGGCGGTTGATTATCAAGAGCCTTGGCTAATTGCTGAATTGTTAGATCCATAGGTGGTGGTGGTGGATCTCGATTTTTGTCAACCCTAGTAATAGACACTTCCGTCGACGGATCAACTTTTTAGTTTTCTAGTGTTGGATTAGGGTTTTCGTTTACCTTAGATTCACCTTCGTCCTATTCTTCTACTTCTGAAGGTGGGTTGTGCTTAAGTCCTATAACTTTTGACTGCCTATTTCGTTACTTTGTTTCATTGTGATTAGCTTTTGTGGTCTTTTTAATCTCGGGATTGTACGGACATGAATTATTACCTTGAGCAGATCTAGTCATAAGCAAAAAAAAAAAGATTAGTACGTTACCAGTCCCCGACAATGGTGCCAAAATTTGATGTGTCGTTGGAACACCAAATATAACCTATTCCGAAAATAAATAAATAAATAACAGTAAAGGGAAGTAGGGTCTGATCCTCAGAGATTGAAGTGTAAACAATCTCGTCTGTCGAAATCATGGGCGAAATCGTGCCCAAAAAAAGCGACGTGATCTAAGGAAAAACAAAAATAAAAGAAAATAGAATTAAAAGAAATAAAAAAATAGGAGTGTCGAAATAAAAATAAATAGCATAAAATAAATAAGTCGAAAGAAGAAGAGTTTTATCAATATTCAAAGATCCAGCCTCTGGTTATCTTGATTCTTCCTTGGTTCAATCATAGACTTTGGATGATTCTTCTCGTGCTTGAATAAGCCAGTTATAGTGGAAGAGGATGGCTACGACCACCAGCTTCGAATATAGTTTTTAAAGGAACCTAGCTCTAGCCAACTGTCTCTCAAATGGGATAATCTTACACTAGATCACTTTTTTCCAATGACGAATGCCACGCCGTTTTGTCTCTTTGACTCGATAACCTCTGACGCAGTAAGTTAGCAAACCCACTATGAAACCTTCTCAGAACACACAAAGCGGCTGTCTTTGCACAAGATGAAAAGATTACTTTTTGTAGGGATTTTGGACGAAAGCGTCGATCCCATAATATAGAGAATTGATGAATACTTGGGTGAGAAGAATTAAGCGCGGATTTTAAGCCTCACGAACTTTGGAGGAATATTTGATAACCTTCGGCTAGAAGGGTTTTTAGTTACTCATGATTTTGGGAAAGAACACAAGATAATAAAATAGAACTTTTATTGAACTAGGGATTTAGGGAGATGAATGATTTTTTCAAAGAATGAGAGATGAATAATTCAATCACTCTACTCCTTATTTATAGTACATAATATTCCTAGTTAAATTCAATCTAAATTGTAAAAGATAATTAGAATTATATCTAACATTTAATTCCCCTAATTGGATCCAATTTAAACTCTAAAAGATAAATACAAAAAGATAAACATAAATTAAATACAAATTTAAATAATAAATAATATATTAAATATTAAATCCTAATAAAAATATATTTTAAAATAAAATAAAATAAAACCAAGTCTTTTTGTCCTATAAACTCTCTCTTTAAGTATTCCACATTCACACAATTTCACTTTTCCTTCTAAAATCAGGCTTCTTGCCTCAAATTTGTCTTCTGTCATCACTAGAGTCTCTACAAAATAAAAAGATAATAAATAGCCCAAATTAATAAGATCATACTCTTTAAATATATATAATTAATATCCAAAAGTATGTCATATTTAAGCATTATCATACATAAGCGTGTGGGCTACCCGTGTGGACCACACAACCCCTTTACATGGGCATGTCCCCTTGAAACCCTGGAATTTTCACTTCTCATATGGCCTGAATCTCTCCACACCACCTACCACACGACCGTGCTCCCCTTCACATAGTCTAGGGCTGCCCACACAGTCTGGTCACATGGTCGTGTGTCCCTTGTAATCTAGAATTTATAATTTTGAGCTTGAATTTTAGGTTTTGTGCAAATTAGTCCCTGATTGATCCCAAATCGTTTCAATGTTTAATTTTGTGCAAATAAGTTCCTGACAGTATGAATAATGTTAGAACCCATGATTTGATTGATTGGGTTATTAATATTATATATGTATGACATGTTTAATTTAGTCTCTGTTTATGCCCAAAATTATTTTGAGAGTTTTTATTTGTTCAAATAAGTCCCTGATATTGTGTGAATTCTGAAATTGGTGTTTAATGCCTTAACTGTTTAAATTACATCGAATAATACAACATTATGTGTTCTTTGATAAAGTTCATGTTAAATTGAAAGTAATAATATTGTTACCACCTTGCAAAGAACATAATGAGCATGTTAAGTGTTAGTGGTAAATTGAGTACATGTTTACATGTCTTCCACTAGTGTTGATTTGTTATAAAACAAAACATGGCATAGTGCATTGCATGGGATGAGACAATGTACAGAGGAAGAGTGGCAATTTATTAAATCTAGAAATAAGTGGTGGCTCGTCCATAAAACCTAGTGGTAGTTTGTTTAATCTATGAATATGTTGTGCACTCACAACAAAGTGACAGTAACTAAAAATGTTTTTATCTAAAATACTAGTGGTTTACCCACATTTTTCATTACAAAGTAATAGTTTAACTACAAATCAGGGGTGACTCATCCACACTCCGAAGTGATATGGTAGATGAGTTCTGGGAACTCATAAGTGAGGCGTGTATTGGATTTGTTTAGGACTTTTCTGTTAATTTGAAATTGCATTGCATTAATAAGCACGTGCATATAAAATTATGAATATCGAAATAGTGAAGTGTTTTATATGAAAAACTATTAATCCAGGGTGCTTTATGTTTGTGTTTAATCTCAGAATGATTAATCCTTGTGCTTTATTTGTTGTTGTTGTGTTTCAGTTTTTCTTGTGACGAAACTCACACTGAGCTTCTACCTCACTCCCTTTTTCAATTTCCATCCTTACAGATAACCCATCCAGTTAGGACGCGCGCACATCATTCGAAGGGGTCGGCTTGGATCAATTTAGTTTATTAAAATATTCTAGATTTATTAGTTGATAAATTTTTATTATTCGAAGATTGTACTATTTTAATTTGACAGTGGTATGGGACTTAAGATTAGGGTTTATATTTTTTTATTGATTGACATTTAATTAAGTTTTAGGATATTTAATTATGAAGTAATTTTGCAAAAACCCTTATTTTTATTAAAAACATTAGTAATCATCATTTACCGTTGTTATATCTTAACTATAATATTAAAACATAATAAATCGGTGTTTAACTAAGTTTTCTACCAAAATTAAACAAATGTTTTAAAATAATTATTTTCAAAATTCCGTTAATTCTCTGGATCATATAAATATATTTACAAATTATTCAAAAATAATATAAAATTAAAAGAAATTATATAAATATATAATAAAATATTTACAATTTTATATACAACAGCGGATGTCACTTGTTTTCTCATATCATTTTCCCACCTTAACTTACATCTCAAAACATTCTATTGTCATCGATGATTAACAATGAGGGGTGCAAGCTTTGAAGATATTCGCAGATAGTTTGAAAATCAAATAAATATTTTATAATTTTTAATAAGTATTGAAGTGTTAATGATGGTTAGTGTGCAAATGAAAAAAATTATTTTTATATTTTTTCTTATATTTTTCTTAGTTTTATATTTTTATAATATTTTATTAATTTCCTATATTTAAAATTTTTTATTCATAATTTTTGAATTTTTTTTATTTTTTGTAATTTATATAATTTTCGATCCCTTTTATTATTAATTTTTAATAATTTTTATTATTTATATAATTATTTTATTTATATTATTTTTATAGATTTTTATATTTTAAAATTTTTATGATTTTATTTATTTTATGATATATAATTTTAATAATTTTAAATATAAAATATCATTTTTTTTCGACCACATGGAACAAACCTAGCGTGCCCCGTGAGAAAAACAATCCAAAAAAATGGTTGTCGTTACTTTGTAACAATTGACAATTAACTTTCAATATTAATATTTTTCTAATAAAAACTTTCCATATATATATAGGGGTGGGATACACTTAAAATTAAAGTAATCTTATATTTTTCATTATATTTTATATAGTTAATATTTTAACGATTCAACTGTCGATTTTATCGATATAATTACACTTGTCATGCATGTAAATTTTTGAATCGAGCTAATATTTCTATCATCTCAGTCTATAATACTATACATATTTATATTATTTAAAGATTAATTTTTTTATGTAAAAAATAGTTAAAAATTTTAAATTTATGTCAAATTAAATATTCATTATTTATATGAAATGCGAAATTCTACAATTGAATCTTTAAAATATATATTAATCGTATAAAAATATATAAAAGGGTGTAAAACTATTCTAGATTTAGAAGTTTTTAAATGTTATTATTACATCATAATCATTATTAACTCTAATATTAATATTTATGTTTATTTTTACAAATTCTATCTAGATGACAATAATCATTTCATCAAACAACTTTCAACTTTAGATGGTTTATAGAAGTTGAAGGTCAAGATTACCAGAATTTAGAAGGGTAAACTACACTAGTACTCACCCAATTATTAGCAAATTTTATTTTTGGTCATTTAACAATGAAAAGTTACAAAATAATCACTCAATTATTAAAAATTTCTTTTTTTGGTCACTCAAATATAAAAAGTTACAAAATGATCACTCAATTATTCAATTTTGTCTTCTTGGTCACCAACAAGCTAATAGCGGTGGCTTTTAAAATTGACATAATATCAATTTAACCCTGAAGATTTATAAATTATGTCAATTTAGTCTTGATTCTTAAAAAAGTAACTCTTATCATTTACAAATTGTGCAATTTGATATATATATATTACAGTTTTTCTTTTCTTTGAGTAGTTAAATGTTTTAAAAAAACTTATGCATTTATTAAAATTATCTCTATACCCAATTTTTCTCTTATTTTTAGTTTTATTGTTTAAATTATATTTAAATTTATAATTGCGGATGTGACTTTGGCAGTGTAGATAAAAATTGAAGCCCTAAAATTTTAAGTTGAATAGCATATATAGTTTTACTTAGATCCAACATGTGTAACGCCCCAAAATATATATTTGTTAAGCTATGCCAATAAGTTAATATATGTTTCAGTGGTTATGAGTTCTCTTGGCTTGTTTGGCATCTTGGTTTAAGTTGCATATATTTTGGAAAACCTTGTTAATTCCTTTATGTGAACCTTAGGCTTTAGACTTTCTTATTAAGTTTAATTGCGTGAACACCTGTGTTAACAATGAGCTTAGTGATTTAATGATTAAGTATCTATCCTTTCTTTGGTTTTGGTTTTGGGTTTGAGTCTTGACTCTTGCATTGCAAGAACTTTTTTTTTTTCCAGAAAATTAATTTAATTGAATTTGGTTATAATTTTTGACGTTTCTTTTCTTTCCCTATTTTGACTGTATTGCTCTTTTTCTTTCTTTCTTTTTCTTTTTCCTTTTCTTCTTTTGCGTTGATTCCTTCCGTATCATTGTTACCGGGTTTAATTGAGTTTCCCGTTCGATTCATTGCCTTGATTGCAAGATCCTGAATAAGTTTGTTGTGATTCTATCTCGTTATCGTCAATCTTGTTTTGTTATTTGAAGTTAAGAATTTTTTTCGTGTTCACGATTCTTGTTGATAAATTGTGAGGGGAGTATTCCTCCAACAGATTAGTTCTGCCTGTGGGTGTGAGATTGCTAGTAAGTAGTTTTGGTTCGGGATTGTTGTGCCGAGGTTTTTGTTATTAATCGTTTAGTTTGGTTATTTGATGTTTACTCAAATATCTCATTAAATTGGTCATTTATATCTCGTTTATAGACTTCAGGAGTCTCGGCACTGGTTTGTATCAATGCTACATTAGGTGTGCATCGAAAATCCCAAAATTTTACTATTTTGGTTTCCGAAAAACTAGCCTATCGACGTCACACTAGCATGTGGTAGACCGTGTGGTAAACCGTGTGACAGGCCATGTAGGCGTGTGGTAGATTGTGTGAGGAAAAAATAAGGTGAAGGTTTCACACGGGCTAACACACAGGCATGTGTTCAGACCGTGTAACTCACTGTTTGTGTATTCGGGACACATGGAAAAGGGACACGAGCGTGGACCAGACCGTGTGGAGCACACGGGTCGACACACGGGTGTGTGTCTAGGCCGTATATGTAATGACCCGAGTAGAGAGATAATGGAATTTGTGATTTCATAACCGCAAACTCTGATAAGTAAATTAAAATTTGTGTTTAATTAGATATAATTAGTAAATTAGTAGTATGTAAATATTAATAGAAGAATTAAGGTTAAATTAGTAAGTGTGAGGAATATGGATTTAATTGAATAGTATACAAGTGCCTAGGGGTTAATGTCAAGGGAGTGAAATAGTATGATAAGAAAAAGGGGGGTTTTGCATGTCAAATTACGCAAAAAATAAGATAGTGGAATTTGTTGGAATTTAAGTGGATAAAAAAATAATATTATAATGGTTAAAATAATAAATATATAATTTTAAGTAAAATAAAGGATAAGTGTTAAAAATAAAAATTAAGAGAAAAAGAAAGGTTTCATCTCTTTCCTCTTCTCTTTTCTTTCCACCAAAATCCACCATTAAAGAGTAAAAGAAGAAGTTCAAGCTAGTTTGAGTTTAAATCTTCTTGCATGTAAGTATTTTTGGGTTGTTTTCTTGATGATTCTTGAGTTCTTAAATTATATTTTGTATTTAAAAATTTTATTCTTATATGGTGAAATTTGAGAAATTGAGTATGATTGAATTTATAGGTTTTTTTTTTGAAGGTTGAACTCATGGTCAACTAAATATATGTTGCTTTCTGATTGTGGAAAAAATTGAAGTATGCATTGTATGGTGGTTTGAGTAGAAATTATGTATACTATGCAAAATAAACATAATAAATGATGGGTTGTTAAACAAAGGAAGGTTTGGTTAAGGTTAAGTGAGGGAAAAATTGGTTGAGTTCAAGTAGTCTATTATGATTGAATTGTAAAGAGTTTAAATGTTTAAGGCAATGTCATAATTTTATGAAAATGTGAATTATGAGTGAAATAGAGAATTTGAAAATTATAACCTATGTTGATTAAATTATATTATGTATTCTAGATCAACGAAAAGATCAACCGAGCTTAGATCGTGGGAAAACTAAGGTCGTAGATTAGCTAGGAATATCACTTGCCAACTTTAGTACTCAAGGTAAGTTCGTAAGAACTTTCATTCTATAATTAACTGCATTTATTTTAGTTATACATGTATGTATCTTTAGGAATAGTAATTATCTTGTATCGTAAATAATTAGCAGGCTGGTGAATGTATAGCAAGCCTTGAGCTGGTGAATGTATAGCGGCCTTGAGCTGGTGAATAATTAGCAGGCTTCGAGCCGGTGATTAAATAGAAGACTTGGTGCCAGCGCCTAGTTGACATAAACCAAAAGGATATTTCCTAAATGTTTGAAAAAGCTGTATGGCCAAATTGGAAATAGGTGGTGTGTATTGATTTTTACTTGTCAGGTGGTTTTAAGAGGTTGATATGTTACATTAATACTTACCTTGTATGATGTTTTCTTGTAGGTTATCGAACTTTTGCTATTGATCGGAAGGTTTGGAGGTCACATATCATTCGCTCATACTATAGATGTTGCTAGCTTTTGAAACTACATATAATGGCATGTACATAGGTTAGGTCTAAAGTTAGTATGGTAATGGTTTAAATCTTATGAAAGTTGGTTTGACCTTAGTAAATGGTCATTTTGTATGGATGGAATTGTGATGGGTAAATATGTTCTTGTGATGGTATGTTTTGTGAATGTTATGGGTTGATGAACAAGTAATGATATGAATGGATGAATGCTTTTTGTCATGATATCCTTGAGAAACTTGAATTGTATTAATTGTGGTGCCTTTGGTGGGCATATTGGTTGAACGGTTATTTGAGTTGATTACATGATACATGGTATGTTAATTGAAGCTTTAGTGTCATAATTATATGCAATAGGCCATGGTAACTTGTGTAATTTTTGAGGCGTGCATATCTTGTTTAGGAAGTAAATTTGGGCATACACGATATGTGACACGAACTGTCACATGGTCATGTGTTATAATAATGTGCAGTACAGGGTACACGGGTGAACACACAGCTGGGACACGACTGTGTGGCTCTATTTCGCATAGATATACTATCTAGTACACGGTCTCAACCACGGGTGTGTGTTACAAGTCAGTAAGGATATTACGAGTAGACACACAGTCAGGCACATGTGCTGATACATGGTTGTGTGATCTTAATTCGAAGGCACATACGAGCAAGCACACGGGCTGGTGCGTGTGAGCCTCTATTTCACTAATTCTTTCTAACTTTTTTTAATGCGTTCCAACTTGCTTTTAATCCATTCCAAATAGTAAACAAGTTAATCTTAGAGAATGTATGTTTGAGTATTGAGATGAAGCAATTGTAATATTATATTTCTCACCCACAATGACACATGTATTATTTTAAAATAATTATGTATCAAATTGATTAAACACACCTTCTGCACCTTTTCAACAAATTTTCTTATACTTATATCAAATCTATATGTCAATATACTTTAAGCGTTCAATCTTAATAATTTACTTCCTCAATACTAAACCATAAAATATATTAAAAATAATACAAATGTTTTAAATTAATAAAAAAATCATACACGCAATCAATATGTGCATCGGATGGATTAGAAAATTAATTCGTCGTATATACTACAATTAATCGATCAACACTATTTTTTTTTCTTACAATTAAACTATTAACAAACAAACTTATATAAGAATAAATCCAAAAAATAAATTCATAATTTGAAAAAATGCATAATAACATTATTATTAATTTATTTTAAAATTTTAATAATTCACATACATGAAGCCATGGATTTTGTTTAGTCGCTGAATAAAATTAAAAATTTATGGGAAACTAAAAAATTATATTAAAAATTTAAATTAAATTATTATTTTTAGGATGGTTAAAATTTATTTTTTTATTTAATCAGAAATTAAAAAGTGTTAAATTAATTTTTTTAGGGGCTAAAAAGCAATGTTTCCACATAGCCAAGGGTGCTAAGGTCCTAACTGCCCCTAGCTAAAACCTAGACAATTCAAATAATTTTTTTAGTATCTTTCATATATGATTTATGGTGTTCAAGATTCTTGATTGTATCTTCTAACAATGTTATCTCTAAAATTCAAATAATCATTGATGGTCTATTTTTGAATCTTCTGCACTAAAATTGCTATTAATTTGCTTCTCTGTTTGTGCTAAATTTTTATTGCTGTAGCTGAACATTTTACAAGAGTACTGATTGAAAATGGTACAATGCATTGAACAGCCACGTCATAAGTAGAACTTGTTGTTACATCTCAAACATTTTTAGTGCTTCATTATATTTGATACACATTCAATAGATGCAATTGTAAAAGTTTAAAAAAGGCAACACCAGAAGACTATCCGGTGTAAGGCTGCATGTTCATGAAATAATAAATTCATTTAACATAATTATTTCAAATCAATTTATATGCTGCACTCATACTACTAATTTTGTTATTGTAGGAGGTAGCATTTTGAGGAATCATTTTCATGGTAATCTTATCATTTTTCAAGTAGTCGTTTGCTTTGAGAAAGGAACAATTCTGAGTCTCTTGGAGTTTATATCTTCTACTGTTAGTCATGTTAGAATTGAGTGACTAAAATTCTTGTTAAAATAAAATACAATGGTAAAGTAAAATAAAAGTAAAGTCCAAATAAAACTAAACTTATTTTATTTTAATTAGAATAAGTCATTTATTTTATTTTAATTAGAACAAGGTGTTTCAACCTTAATACGTTACTTCTATTAGTTGTTAATTAGTATAAGGTTTTTCAACCTAAGGCGTAGTCATCTCCTCTTGTAATCATTTGATTTTCGACATTAGTGAATTTTCTTCTCCTCTGCTCGTTGTTCTTTTTCGAAAGGGTTTCCACGTAAAATCTGCGTGTTTTTTTCTTTTAACAAAATGGTATCAGAGCTTTTCGGGTTATTAGTCTCGATCACGATAATGAAAAAATTGAAGTATGATATTCCGTTGTTGGATCACAATACTAGATTCGCGTTCTGACAGGTAAAGATGCAGACAGTTCATGCACAAATATATTTGGAGGATGCCTTCAACTTTGATAGATGAAGAGAAGAAGCGTAAAGATCGGAAGGCTTTGACGCAATTACAGCTGTCTATCAAATGAAATTCTACAAGATGTGTTAAAGGAGAAGACCGCTGCTATATTATGGGCAAAATTGCAGCAATTATGTATGTCAAAAACCCTAACTAGCAAGTTGCATATGAATCAACGCCTGTATTCTCATCGCTTGGAAGAAGGTGCTCTATGCACGAACACTTGAATGTGTTTAAAGAAATTGTCTCGAATTTTGAGACCATGGAGGTTCAGTATGATAAAGAGGATTTAGGGTTAATTCTCCTTTGTTCGTTCCCACCGTCGTATTCAACCTTCAGAGATACAATTTTGTATAGCCGTGAATCTCTCACAGCTGATGAAGTCTATGCTTCCTTAGCCTCATATGACAAGATGAAGCATCTTGTGGTTGGATTTAACTCTCAGGGAGAGGGTCTCATTATTCGTGGAAGATAATATCAAAACAATGATGATAATCATGAGAGGACACAAGAACAAAATCCTTGCAGTAAATCTAAAGGTAGATCGAGATCTTCGAACAGACATAAAACTTGTAACTTCTGCAAGAAGAAAGGGCACATTAAGAAAGAGTGTTACAAGTTACAAAATAAGATCAAAAGGGAGGCAAAGAATCAAAATGGAAAATAACCTGAATAATCAGGTGAAGCTGATGTAGTAGAAGACTATAGTGATGGTGAACTCCTAATTGCTTCTATTGACAATTCTAAAGTGACCAAAGAGTGGATCCTCGATTATGGTTGCACCTTCCATATGAGTCCCAATCGAGATTAGTTTACAACATATGAAGTTGTGTATGAAAGTGTTGTTTTGATGGGAAATAATGCTTCATGCAAAATCTTAAGTGTTGGCACAATCAAAATAAAGATGTTTGATGGAGTCATTAGAACTCTTAGTGGCGTGTGGCATGCACCAGAATTGAAGAGGAATTTGATTTCATTGAGTACTCTTGAATCAAAAGGACACAGGTACATAACTAAAAGTGGGGTTCTAAAGATTAGTAAGGGTTCCCTCGTTGTGATGAAAGGGTAGAGAAAGACTGCCAAGTTATATGTTTTGCAAGGTTAAACTATTACTGGTGATGCTGCAGTCACTTCCTCTTCCTTGTTAGATGATTATTTTACTAGACTTTGGCATATGCGTCTAGGGCACATGAGTGAAAACGGTATGGTAGAATTGAGTAAAAGATGACTTCTTGATGGGCAAGGCATTAGCAAACTAAAGTGTTGAAGCCCAATTGTAACCGGACCAACCAAACCATTCTAAATTTATTTAAATTTGAATTTACTTTAAATTTAAAATTATTATAGATTTAAATAAAGTGTCCAAATAAAAATGTCCATTTATAAAGCCCAAAATACAAAGGACAATTAGGCCCAATTACATTTAAACTCTAGCCCAAACACTATGACCCATTACACAAACAAATCAGCCCATAACCTTTAACCCCAAAGTCAAACCCTAAACTGAGCTACCCCCCACGTGCCTCTGCCGTTGCCCACCAGCTTCAATCTGTCCTGCCACCACCAGCTCCAACCTGCTCTGCCATCTCCAACCATCACCACCGCAATTGAACATGCAACAAGCAAGGAGAAAGACATGCATTTAATGGAAAAATAACAAATTAACAAATTTTGTAAATGGCTATAAAGCCAGAACTGATTTATGTAAAAAGGGGTTACGAATCCTTCTTTGAAAAAGCAAATACGCGAACCTCTTTCAATACATAGTTACGAATCCTTGGTTGCAGACTTCTATTGTTCTTTAAAAAAGAATTTACAAATCAATACAAAGTCGGACTTTCCAAGCACTTGGCAATCAAAACAGAAGCAGTTAATAGTAACAGGGGCATTCGAATAAGCACACCAAACATCCCAAGTCAGATTCAAAGTCTTAGGCACTAAGGCATTCAGGTATCCCAAACATATACACTTATTGTTATTTATTATGGTTAGGTTCCCTAAAACTCTTCATATCTGTAATATATATTAAATGCATTAACTTCTTTATTGTTATCATGCATATTTAGTTTCGGTCATTGCTGTATATTAAAAGATGGTGAATATTAATAATAATAATATTTATAATAATAACTGAAGTATTGAATATATAATAAATAATATTAGTAGTAATTATTAATTAATCAATTAATAATAAAAAGAAAATAAAGGATCGGAGAGGTCACCGCCCTCTGGACACTGCTGTCGCCGGAGTCACCTTCGAACGTTGCCCGTGCCATGCCGTGCGCCGATCTACAAAAGAAAACATTAAAACTGGTTTGAAATAAAGATTAAACCTAAATCCTTTTAAAGACGGAATAACATCAATAATATATCTTATGGTTTAAAGATTTAAACACCGAAAAAAAGGAAAGGTGAAATTTTGAGATCTGGTTTGACCCAGATCTGTGTTTTTCTTAAGAAGAAAGAAAATGAATGGGTAAAATCAGAGAGTTTTTGTAATGGAAAGAAAGGGTTTTAAAAAAAAAGGAAAACAAAAGAAGAAGAGATGAAAGAGGATGATTTTACCTTCGAAAACCGCGTGTGGTGGCTCGTGACTTGCGTGTAGACGGAGGAGTGGTGGCGCACGGTGACGGGGTTGATTGACGACGACGCATGACTGGCAACGCCTTAAACGGAGGAGCCTAGGCACCACCAGCCAAAGGGGGTGAGAGGGCTTGAGAGGTTTTGAAATTTTTTTTAAAAGAAAAGGTTGTGAAATGAAAAAAAAACCCTAAAGTAGCCTTATAAAGCCTCTCAAAACGAGGTCGTTTTGAAGGCTGAACTTCAGCCCCAAAACGACGTCGTTTCACTCATTTACCCATGACCGACCTGAAATCTGACTCGACCCAATCTAGGATCCGCGTGTTTTTTATTAATGGTCTATTTATGCATTTGGTCCTTCCGTATTTATTGATTGTTTCAATTATGTCATTTTTGTACTTTTAATTAATTGCAATTTGGCCTAGTAATTTTAATTACTTGTCAATTTAGTCCCTTGACCTTTTGAAAGCACCAGAAGCTGCCACATGTCACTATTTTAGCTTATTTATGCAATTGGTCACTATTATTTTTAATTTGTTTTAATTTAATCCTTAAATTAAGATATGTTTAATTATAAAATTAGTCCAAAATTTTTTCATGATTTTCAAATTAGTCCCTTGACTTGAGGATGCTTGTGGGGTCTCCACGTGTCACCTTCTTTTGATTTTATTGCTTTGGAGGTCCCTGAACTTTCAAAAATTATATTTTTACCCCTAAACTTCAAAAAATTACATTTTGATCCTAAAACTTCCAAAAATTACATTTTTACACCCAAACTTCCAAAAATTACATTTTTTACCTCGAAACTTCCAAAAATGACATTTTTGACCCTAAAACTTCCAAAATTCTATTTTCACCCTCGAACTTCTAAAAATTCCATTTTCGACCCCGAAACTTCCAAAATTCCATTTTACCCCCAGAATATTCAAAAATTTCATTTTTGACCTCAAAACTTCCAAAAATTACATTTTTACCTCGAAATTCAAAAATTACCATTTTACCCCCGGATATCCAAAAAACCCATTTTTTATGTCAATTTTTCTAAAATTACTATTTTACCCCCGAATGTCCAAAAATTTTGTTTTTGATCTTGATTTTTCTAAAAATTATTGTTTTACCCTTAGATTTCCACAATTTCATTTTTAACCCCAAGTTTTCCCAAAATTACCATTTTATCCCTCGAGAGTCTAAAATTACTATTTTGCCTCCAGGTATCCAAAAGGTCCCGTTTTCAACCCCGATCACATCATTTTTCTTCCTTATCAATATTTGTATTTAAATTTTATTGTTATACACTCGTATTTCGTGTTTGTTTTATTTTTGCTTACCATTTATCTGGTTAGTTATTTTACTTCACGTTATTTAATATCCATCATTAATTGCTCATTCATATTAAACTTGCATATTCGTTTTCAAAATTGTTTTCATAAAAACTTTAAAAATCGAGGCAATATTCTTTTATTTCGAGTTCAAAATTTTACGCCTTAGCTTACTAGGTGCGATTTTTTTCAAATCGAAATAATCGAATATCCTTAATCGAGGTAATGTTTCCTTATCTTCGGTTATGAAAAATTGTGCCTTAACTCACTAGGTGCAACCTTTCTTTAAATCGAGATAATCTAACATCCTCTTTCAAAATTTAAAAAGTTTTACAAAGGAAAGCTCGTTATTTCTGGGTCTCGAAATATTATGTCCTAACTCACTGGACATAATTTTCTTCCCCGATCACTTTAAAATATCGGGACTTCCAAACAAAAAATCAATTTCTTTTAAACATAGCTCATGCATTAGAGGATCGTATTTTAAACTTTATTTGAGCTTTTAAAGTTTACAAATTAAGACCCGAAAATAATCAATACGGCACAATTTTGGGCGTTTGAGGGTGCTAATCCTTTATTATGCGTAACCAACTCCCGAACCTGTTTTTCTGGATTTTGAAGACCAATACTTTTTCAAAACGTATTTTAATCATTTTGTGGTGATCCAATCACACCAAATAAAAGATTGGTGGCGACTCTCATTTTTCAAATTTTAAAATGATTTTTCGAAACTCGTCGTTTTCCATAAAAGGATGGTTTCGACAGCTTGGCGACTCCACTGGAGACTTTTTTTAAAATATATGAGAGTCAAGCCAAATTGATTATTCTCGGGTCCTTTTTGAAAACTTTAAAATTTACGGTTTCGTTTAAAATACGATCATTTACATCCTTTGTGTGACATTTTATGGGGTATTGCTAGTGTAAATTTGCATACATCTGCATATGATATTACCCCTTTAAGTAGAAGCCGAAAACTACTCTTTCGTGAGGTCTTCACCTCCGTAGGGGATAGTGGATCGCTTTCGGGATTACAAAGTACCCTTGTTTTCGTGAGGTTTTCACTTCCGTGTAAACATGTGGGAAATGCGTTCCCCTGAACCGAACTCGTCCATATGAGCCTGTAATGGGTGAGAATCGAGGAATCTGCTGGTTTGGGTACTCTTACTTTAGAGCTTAAAACCACCTATAGTGACCTGTAAGGACACACTATAGAAGGAGTTATGCTCAACCTTTTTAGCAACCTTCTGAGACAAATTCTTAGGTTCTATGCTCTATACTTGAATATTGATATTGTTGTGTTTTCCTAACTTGTTTGTTTCACCTCTTATTCGTATTGCATTTCATCCTCATATAAAGGAAAGGTATAGACTTAAAAGTTCAGTAACCGATAAGAGAATCGATCATGGAAAATAAGTACCTTGATAAAGTGGAGGATAACATGGTCGTGCGCATATGGTCAGAGGAGATTCAACGCCAAAAGGGGGACAACTTAGTGGAAGGATATGAGTCAGTGCGTTGGGATTACACTAGGATCAGTACGGCTCAAAACAATGTGTTAGAATTGAAAGAGATATGGGACGGTTAGGATAACAACATGAAACAAACCTTTTACCAAGAATACGGAGATTTGCCATATTTGTTCGAGGTTAAAGTAGACAAATTTCTATTTCGGGCATTAACACAGTATTGGAACCCAGCCTATAGTTGCTTCACCTTCGGGAATGTAGACATGACTCCGACAATAGAAGACTATACCACTCTGCTCCGTTGGATAAAAATCTCAATAGATAAGGCCTATTCCAGAGCTCCAAATCCCTCGACTATTGTTAAAAGGTTGATAAACATCACCGTTATGAGCGAACAATGGGTAGCAGCTCGGGTTAAGGTCAAACGCGACAACAAATGCATAACGTGGAAAAGTATACTAGATTTGATACTGGCTCATCCAGATACAAAGAAAAAGATTGACATCTTAGCCCTGAGCATCTATGGATTAGTTATTTTTCAAAGGCATTGGGGCATATAGAAGACGCGGTGATAGACTTGTTTGATCGACTGAATAAAAGAGTTACCTGTCCTTGTTATACTGGCAGAAACTTTCAAATCTTTAAGTGCATGCAGAAAGGAAGGGGAAGGTCGATTTATTGCCTGTGCGCAGTTGTTAATGGTATGGTTTCATAGTCACTTTTAGAAAACAGAAAAAGTCTCCTATCAGTACCTGTCTAAAAGATTACTCCCCGTTGAAAGACTTTGTAGCTTCGCAAAGACAAGAAAATTTCTCAGAAGAAAAGTGGATGGCTATACTTCAAAGCCTCAAAGATGAAGACATAGAATGGCGAGCATCGTGGTTTGTCCTAGATGAAATATTATATCGATGTGGAGACTTCGACTGGGTCCCACTAGTAGGAATATGAGGAGCAACAAGATATGCACCTTTGCTAGTTTCAAGACGATACAAATCGAGACAATTCATACCAGTGACTCAGGGGTTAGCTCAGTGTGAATTCGCATACCGAGGAGAAAATAATAAGAAAAAGATTCGGGAAATCTTGAACGCATGGAACCAGGTCAGAAGAATGAAAGCATTCGGCGCCAATCCCATGATAACTGTAGAATATGATTAGTGGAGAAGTAGAAGGATTACCGAAAACATTCTTGTGCCAAACCGAAGATTGTTCGCCTAATTGAAGAACACTTGCAGGTTGTCCCGACTGAACTAGAAATAATTAAATAAGATTTCGAGAGAAAGAATGCTGAGATGGAAAAAATGATAGAAAAGCTTGAAGAAGAGAAGGTGCTTTTAGGATTGGACGTTGATGTTCAGAAGCTAGAAGCGGAGAAATTAAGAAAAGGGAAGAATAAGGCTGAAGAGGATCTCAGTGGCAACAAGAAAAGAAAAGAAAGACTATAAGAAGCTTCGCTTGTCGATGAGGACCGCCGGCTTAGGTAAGACCTCAGAACAATGGCAACAAGAAATTCACGAAGAGAAGAACAAAACAAGTCATTGTAAAAACAAGTTTCAAGATGCTCATGTGCAAGAAAATGCCATGAAAAGTAGCTTTCTGGAAATTCAAGCTGAGGTGACCGAATTAAGAGCCCGAGTATGAGAGTTAGAGGAATCTTTGTATAGACATCGTAGTCAAAATTCGGTGACAGAGTTGAAGGCAAGTCGAGCTGAGATCGAGAGACTGAATAAGAGGGTGGAAGAATTAGAAGCCTCTTTGCAAAATAGTGAAATACAAATCGAGATTCTAGAAAGGACATTAGAGACAAATGACTGGCATCTTCAACAAGCTCAGAAAGATGTCAAAGACAAGGATTATGTTATGGGTGAGGCCTTAAATCAAATTCGCGGAGTAGCCGAACATGTGCAAACGCTGGCAGTCGAAGCAGAAGAGCTAAGCATGTAATAAAAGATGAAGACGGAACGAGGCCAAAAGCTAGCAGGACTCCTCAAGAAAGTCAAAGCTTTGAGCATCAAAGCAAAACTGTTTATGTAATTTGCTTTATGTAAAGGAACTTGTTATCTAAATGAAGTTTTCTAAATGGAATTGAATTATAAGTCAATACCTTTCTTTCGGCATTTCATGCATTCATTCGCATTTATCCGCATTACATTCTCATGCTTTAATACAATAAAACTCATTGAATAAAATTTGAAACCCTTCAGCTTAAAACTGGAAAAATAGAGAATTCACACCCTTACGATACTCGAAGGGCCATGGACCAACGAATAGAGAGGCTAGAGCAGTTGCAAAAGGAAATACAGGAGAACATGCAAGGTCAATTGCAAGATCAGTTAGAAAAGGTCCAAAGGGATATGAGAGACCAAATTATCGAGTCTCAAAGCAACATAATTAATCAATTGACCTAGCTATTGCGACAGTCAGAAAAACAAAAAAAATCCTGTAGAAGACCCAAGGGAGGAAAATGAAGATCCCCAATATCCTCCTGGCTTTACTCCTGTGCACCACTAAGTCCCACCGGGAACAAACTTATGGGGAGCTCCCATATTTATCCGGGCACAACCACAGCCCGCTGGTACTTCAGGCCAAGCTAATTTCCCGATTGGATCTGGGTCTAATCCGGGAGAAGCGGATGCGAACCCCATTAGTCTTGACCTTGATGAAATCATGGAGGCAGAGAAAACAAAATTGAAAGTTTCCAAACAGATAGAGGAACGGTACAAGTGGTTGGAGGATAAGGTCAAAGCAATGGAAGGGGCTGATACTTATTGTGGGATAGATGCTAAGGAACTAAGCCTAGTTCCAGACTAAGTGCTGCCCCCAAAACTCAAAACTCTAGAATTTGAAAAATACAATGGGACAAGCTGCCCAGAAGCACATATCACAATGTTCTGTCGAAAAATGACAGGATATGTCCACAATGACAAATTATTAATCCGTTGTTTCCAGGACAGTTTGATTGGATCCACTGCGAAGTGGTACAACCAGTTGAGCCGCGCAAAGATCAATTCATGAACAGACTTGGCCCGAGCCTTTATGAAACAATATGGCCATGTTACTGACATTGCTTTAGATAGAATCACCTTGCAGAATATGGAGAAAAGGCCTAGCGAAAGTTTCAGGCAGTATGCCCAATGATGGAGAGACATGGCCACACAAGTGCATCCATCATTACCGAAAAAGGAGACGACCATGTTGTTCGTCCACACGCTAAAAGCACCATATCTCAACCATTTGTTGGGAAATGTTACAAAAAGTTTCTCAAACATGGTTATGTCTGGTGAAATGATTGAAAGCACCATTAAAAACGACAAGATTGATACTAGGGACAGTGAAAAAAGGGTAACCTCCAGAAGAAAGAAGCTGAAGTAAATAACATAGGCATGTACATGCCAAATCATGAGAAATCAATCATGATGACGCAATCTAAGCCCCCTGCGAGTAATTATCAAAATTCACCAAAGTTAGAACCAAGCTCAAGAAGGAATACCGAAAGGATTCAATTCACTCCTATTCCGATAACGTACAAAGAACTTTACCAATAATTGTATAATCAGCACACGGCGGCCCTGTATTACACACGGAGCTTGTACAATCACCATTCCCAAAATGGTACGACACCAACGCTTAGTGCGAATTTCATGGAGGAGTAACCAGACACTCCATCGAAATTTGTTTCGCTTTCAAGAAAGCAGTAGAGAGATTAATTAAGATGAAGTGAATAAGATTCGATGAGCCATCGAGACCTAATGTAGCCGGGAACCCTTTACCTGCCCACCCTGATCAGGGGTGAATGCGATCGCTGAAGCAAAAGGTAAGGGGTTAAAACTCATATCGAAGAGGTCAAGGCTCCTTTGAAATGGGTATGGCGTCAAATAATAGACAAAGGATGATCGCACAGAATGGTAGAAATATGAGAACAGTCAAGAACTATTGTGATTTCCACAATGCTGAGGGACACGAGATTCAACATTGTGCTGAGTTCAAGTTTTGGTACAAGATCTGATGGACCGCAAAGAATTGGAGTTCTTTGAGGAAGAAGAAGAGATGGAGGATATCTGCGCCTCCGAAGAAAAAGAACAAATAAGCCCCATCGTCTGGTAATAATCATCTTTACGTCCAAGGGAACTGAGACAAGAAGACAAAAGACACCTTGCTTATCATACGAAAACCTACACCGTTTCCTTATAGAGATAGCAAGAGAGTTCCCTGGAATTACGGATGTAACATAATAGCACCCAAAAAAGAGAAACCCCAAGAAAATGTGAACCTGATTACCCGTAGAGGAAAAATCTACGACTTAGAAAAGAAGGAAAAAGAAGCTGCAAAAGGAAAGGCCTTAGCAGTTGAGCCAGAAGAGAAAGAGACTGACAAGCCAGAGCCGATAAATGAGCAGAGAATACATTGTAGTTGAGCAGTTACACAAACAACCCGCACGTATATCGATCTTAGCATTATTGCTAAGTTTCGAAGCCCACCGTAATACATTAATGAGGTGCTCAACGAGACTTATGTGACCAATGACATATCTGTATGCAAGCTAGATCGTCTGATTAACAACATTAGAGCTAATAATTTTATTTCTTCAGCGACGATGAGATCCCGTCGGGGGGAAATGGGATCGACTAAGGCTTTGCATATCACCACTCGCTGCAAAGGGTATACCTTACCCGGGTGCTCATCAACAATGGCTCCGCATTAAATGTATTACCACTGGCTACTCTGGAGAGATTACTCATCGATAGATCCTATATGAAAACGTGACACAACATATAGAGAGCTTTCGATGGAACAGAAAGGAAAGTGATGGGCCAGATTGAAGTACCACTGCAGATAGGCCCGAATACTTACGAGGTTGACTTCTTAGTGATAGATATTAAGCCCTCCTACAATTGCTTATTAGGGAGACCCTGGATCCATTCAACGGGAGCGGTACCTTCCTCGCTTCATCAGAAGCTTAAATTGGTAACTGATGGAAGGTTAGTTACAATAAATGCAGAGGAGGACATTATCGTATCTATGGCAAGTGATGCCCCGTACGTAGAAAGAAATGAAGATATAGTGGAATGTTCATTCCGACCATTGGAATTTTTAATGCCATATTCATCGTGGAAAAAAGGAGTTAGTTGAAACTGTGAGCCTAGGGGAGGAAGATGAAAAGAAGGAGGTGAAACTTGGACTAGCATCTCGGCAGAGACGCGAAAAGATCTTATCGAGTTGCTCAGAGAAATCAAAGATGTTTTCGCCTGGTCTTACCAGGACATGCCGGGATTAGACACTGACATTGTAGTCCATAAGCTCCCGATAAAAGACGAGTGTAAGCCTGTCTAACAAAAACTCCGCAGAATGCAACCAGATGTGTTACTTAAAATAAAAATAGTTCAAAAGCAGTTTGACGCGGGTTTCCTCCAAGTGGAAATATTAAGAATCGGTTGCCAATATAGTCCCCATCCCAAAGAAAGATGGGAAAGTACGTATGTGTGTGGATTACCGAGACTTAAACAAGGCCAGCCCAAAAGATAACTTTCCGTTGCCACACATCGACACCCGGTAGATAATACGGTAGGTCATTCCTTTTTCTCTTTTATGGATGGTTTCTCAGGATATAACCAAATAAAGATGGACCCTACAGATATGGTGAAAACTACCTTCGTCACAATGTATGGAACATTTTGTTATAAGGTGATGCCGCTCGGACTTAAAATGCAGGGGCAACATATCAAAGAGCCATGGTGACATTGTTTATGAGATGCACAAGGAAATTGAAGTCTATGTCGATGACATGATCGTAAAGTCTCGAACTGGGGAAAACATGTAAAGATTTTGAGAAAGTTATTCTTGAGATTAAGGAAGTTCCAACTAAAGTTAAACCCAGCCAAATGTACTTTTGGGCTACTTCAGGCAAGTTGTTAGGTTTTGTGGTCAGTCAAAGGGGGATTGAGATCGATCCAAACAAAGTTAAAGCTATACAAGAATTACCTCCGCCTCGCACGCAAAACAAGTTAGAGGTTTTCTTGGGAGATTGAATTACATCGTTCGGTTTATCTCACAATTAACTGAAAAATGTGATCCCATCTTTCGTCTTCTTAGAAAGCACAACCCAAGTGAATGGGACGAGAAGTGCCAAAGAACTTTTGACAAGGTTAAACAGTATTTATCTGATGCTCCGGTCTAAGTGCCACCAAGTCCCAACAAGCCATTAATCTTGTACTTGGCAGTTTTTGAGAATTCTTTGGGATGTATCTTGGGCCAACACGATGAGACTGGAAAGAATGAGAGAGTCATATATTTCCTTAGGAAAAACTTTATCGACTGTGAAGTAAGGTATTCATCGATAGAGAAGTTGTGCTGTGCCTTAGTCTGGACCACCCGAAGATTACTACAGCACATGCTGTACCACACAACTTGGCTAATCTCAAAATTAGATCCTCTTAAATACATGATGGATTCAACTGCATTGAACAAAAGAATGGCTAGATGGCAAATCCTACTGTTAGAATTCAACATAGTCTATGTAAACCAAAAAGTAGTAAAAGGAAGTGCAATAGCAGATTTCCTAGCTAGTAGAGCTTTGGAGGATTACGAGCCGATAAATTTTGACTTTCCAAATGAGGATCTAATGTATATCGCCACCACTGAGGAGGGAACCATGACGGAGCATCGTTGGCGATTAAATTTTGATGGTGCTTCAAATGCCGTGGGTAATAGAATCGGGGCAGTTTTAGTATCATCGGAAGGAGACTATTATCCCGTTACAAGTAAACTCAACTTTGATTGCACAAACAACATGGCAGAATGCTAGGCATGCATTATGGGGATTCAAGCAGCCATAGATCGAGGGATCAAAGTCTTAGAAATATATGGAGATTCAGCATTGTTAATCTACCAGCTTAGGGGAGAATGGGAGACAAGAGACCCCAAGTTTAACTGATTATCGAAATATGGTCCTCGAATAGATCAAAGAATTCAACGAGGTTACATTCCAATACCTCCCGCGTGAGGAAAACCAAATGGCTGATGCTTTGGCCACTCTAGCCTCGATGATAAAAGTAAACAGGCCAGAGGATATGAAGCCCATCCGAATGAGCATTTATGAAACTCCAGCCCATTATTGTGAGATTGAAGAAGAAGGAAAAGAAGAACATCATTGGTACCAAGATATCCTCCAATATGTAAAAAAATCGTAAATACCCTGAAAGAGCCATTGAAAATAATAAAAGGACGTTGAGAAGGCTTGCAAATGAGTACGTCCTAGATGGGGAGATCCTGTATAAGTGGAGAAAGGATCAGATGTTGCTAAGATGTATTGATGCGATGGAGGCTAAGAAAATCTTAGAAGAAGTCCATGAAGGGATTTGCGGAACGCACGCCAATGGATTCAAAACGGCTAGGTAGATCATGAGATTCGGATACTACTAGTCAACTATTGAGAGTGATTGTATCAACTATGCTAAGAAATGCCACAAATGCCAGATCTATAGAGATAAAATTCATGTGCCTCCGTCACAGTTGCATGTCATGACTTCTCCCTGGCCTTTTTCTATGTGGGGTATGGATGTTATTGGTCCGATTTCACCGAAGGCTTCTAACGGGCATAGATTTATCTTTGTAGTTATTGATTATTTCACCAAGTGGGTAGAAGCTGCCTCTTATTCCAATGTCACAAAGGCTGCGATTAGCAAGTTCCTAAAAAAGGAGATTATATGCCGGTATGGAATGCCAGAAAAGATCATATCGGACAATGCATTGAACTTGAATAACAGCACGATATCGGAGGTTTGTGAGCAATTCAAAATCAAACATCATAATTCATCTCCATACCGCCCAAAGATGAATGGAGCAGTGGAAGCGACAAATAAAAACATAAAAAAGATCATTGCAAAAACGACAGAAACCTACAGAGATTGGCATGAAAAACTACTATTTGCCCTCCTTGCTTATAGGACTTAGTTAGAATGTCTACTGAGGCAACACCGTTCTCTCTTGTATACGGGATAGAAGTCGTTTTACCTATCGAGGTAGAGATTCTTCTCTTCGAGTCTTGTCAGAGCTAACTTTGGACGAAGCAGAATGGGTACAAAGTAGATATGATCAGTTAAACTTAATTAAAGAGAAGAGATTAAGAGCCCTCCGTCATGGTCAGATGTATCAAAAGCAGATAATGCGAGCATACAACAAAAAGGTCCGCCCAAGAGAATTCCACGAGGGAGATCTGGTATTGAAGAAAATACTCCCGATACACAAAGACTCCCAAGGAAAACGGATGCCTAATTGGGAAGGGTCGTACGTGGTGAAGAAAGCTTTCTTTGGAGGAGCTTTGATTTTGACTAAAATGGATCGCAAAGAGCTATACAACCCAGTAATTCAAACTCGGTGAAGAAATATTTCACCTAAAAAAAAGAGAAAAAATGGAGAGGTCGGGATGAAAACCCATAAAAGGGCATTCTAAAACCAAAGAGGTTTTGAGTCGAAAACCTGAAAAAGGCTGCTCAAATGCAAAACAAGGGCAACCAATTGTTCCCTCAAAAGTGACAAATGGAAACATTTAACATCTTGGGGCATCGATGAAGTAACTCCAGGATCTCCAGAAACATATGAAGCAAAAAAAAGATGATCCTCAGATCAGAGAAACTCATATTTGATACCTAGGCCTAGTACTGTTTTTGTCAATCATTGTAAATATTCGGCATTTTCTTTTTATAGCCAACAAATCTTCAAATTTTGATTATAATACAATCCCATTCTTTCCCACATTGTCCAAGTATTTTCATACCAAGATAATGGATAATAAAATAAAACACATGGAAAAGTAAGGATTCGCGAGTATTATTTTAGAAATTTCCTAAATGATACAAGGATCCTAAACAAAACTTCCAGTTAAGAGAATCAAACCTAGAAAGAGCGATTCGAATTGAGAATCTACCAAGTTAGATTCGAGAAGACGTCAAGAGATGATTCCAAAACAGAAGAAACTAATCTTTGAAAAAATTAAAACATTAAATCACGCACATTCATTCTAGTTAGGAGCATTTTGACTCATTCCGAGCATGGCATCCTAAACAAACCTGGCCTACCTAGAGGCCCATTTGAGCATATTCTACAGGTTTCAGCATCATGAAATACAACGGGAAAGATCTAAGACCGCAACGACGGATCCAGTACTGCACAGACAAAAGGAAAAGGTCTAAGTCGCAACGGCGGACCGTGTACCTCAGAATCATGAAGAGAAAGATCTAAGACCGCAACGGCAGATCCAGTACCACGAAGACTTGAAGGGAAAGGTTTAAGTCGCAACGATGAACCCGATACCTTAGAAGCATGAAAGGTCGAATCCACGATGATGAAACTTCTACCTTGAAGTCATCAGATCAAAATAGCAAGTCTTTACCTCTCTGAAGTTGTAGCAAGAGTAAGATGAAGCTTCAAACATCAATTCCTATCCTCTTGAAGTTGCAGTAAAGTTGGATAGCAAGTCTTTATCTCTCTGAAGTTGTAGTAAGAGCAAGATGAAGCTTCAAACATCAATTCTTATCCTCTTGAAGTTTCAATAAAGTTGGATAACAAGTCTTTATCTCTCTGAAGTTGTAGTAAGAGTAAGATGAAGCTTCAAACATCAATTCCTATCCTCTTGAAGTTGCAGTAAAGTTGGATAACAAGTCTTTATCTCTCTGAAGTTGTAGTAAGAGTAAGATGAAGCTTCAAACATCAAATCTTATCCTCTTGAAGTTGCAGTAAAGTTGGATAACAAGTCTTTATCTCTCTGAAGTTGTAGTAATAGTAAGATGAAGCATCAAACATCAATTCCTATCCTCTTGAAGTTGTAGTAAAGTTGGATAGCAAGTCTTTATCTTTCTGAAGTTGTAGTAAGAGCAAGATGAAGCTTCAAACATCAATTTTTATCCTCTTGAAGTTGCAGTAAATTTGGATAACAAATCTTTATCTCTCTGAAGTTGTAGTAAGAGTAAGATGAAGCTTCAAACATCAATTCTTATCCTCTTGAAGTTGCAGTAAAGTTGGATAACAAGTCTTTATCTCTCTGAAGTTGTAGTAAGAGCAAAATGAAGCCTCAACATCAAACCCTATTTTAAGAATACAGTAAGTGAGATAAGAGATCTCACTCTCCTCGCAGTTGCAGTGGAATGAAATGGAGCGGCAAGTCATGTGCTGCCACTTTGAAGTAGTGAATGATGGAGCCGAGATTCCACGGGATTAGACAAAATTGGTCTTCTTCTGGTCTTTGCTCTGTTCCTGTTACACAACAACGGGCAAAGAGGGGCAGCTGTTGAAGCCCAATTTTGACTGGGCCAACCAAACCATTCTAAATTTATTTTAAAATTAAATTTATTTTAATTTTAAATTTATTAAATTTGAATTTAGTTTAAATTTAAAATTATTATAAATTTAAATAAAGTGTTCAAATACAAATGTCCATTTACAAAGCCCAAAATACAAAGGACAATTAGGCCCAATTACATTTAAACTTTAGCCCAAACACTATGACACATTACACAAACAAATCAGCCCATAAATCTTAACCTCAAAGTCAAACCTAAACTGAGCTACCCCTCACGTGCCTCTACTGTTGCCCATCAGCTTCAATCTGTCCTGCCACCACCAGCTCCAACCTGCTCTGCCATCTCCAACCATCACCACCGCAACTGAACCTATAACAAGCAAGGAGAAAAGACATGCATTTAATGGCAAAACAAAAAATTAACAAATTTTGTAAAATGGCTATAAAGCCAGAACTGATTTCTATAAAAAGGGGTTACGAATCCTTCTTTGAAAAGCCAATACACGAACATCTTTCAATACATAGTTACGAATCCTTGGTTACAGACTTCTTTTGTTCTTTAAAAGAGAATTTACAAATCAATACAAAGTCAGACTTTCCAAGCACTTGGCAATCAAAACAGAAGCAGTTAATAGTAACAGGGGCATTCGAATAAGCACACCAAACATCCCAAGTCAGATTCAGAGTCTTAGGCACTAAGGCATTCAGGTATCCCAAACATATACACTTATTGTTATTTATTATGGTTAGGTTCCCTAAAACTCTTCATATCTGTAATATATATTAAATGCATTAACTTCTTTACTGTTATCATGCACATTTAGTTTTCGGTCATTGCTGTATATTAAAAGATGGAGAATATTAATAATACAGGTGTCATTAATAATATTAATAATAATATTTATAATAATAACTGAAGTATTGAATATATGTAATAAATAATATTAGTAGTAATTATTAATTAATTAATTAATAATAAAAATAAAATAAAGGATCGAAAAGGTCACCGCCCTCTAGACACTGCTGTCGTCGGAGTCGCGCCGAAGTCATCTTCGAACGTTGCCCGTGCCATGGCCGTGCCGTGCGCCGATCTACAAAAGAAAACATTAAAACTAGTTTGAAATAAAGATTAAACCTAAGTCCTTTTAAAGACGGAATAACATCAATAATATATCTTATGGTTTAAAGATTTAAACATCGAAAAGAAGGAAAGGTGAAATTTTGAGATCTGGTTTTGACCCAAATCTGTGTTTTTCTTAAGAAGAAAGAAAATGAATAGGTAAAATCAAAGAGTTTTTGTAATGGAAAGAAAGGGTTTTAAAAAAAAGGGAAAACAATAGAAGAAGAGATGAAAGAGGATGATTTTACCTTCGAAAATAGCGTGTGGTGGAGCGTGACTTGCGTGTAAATGGAGGAGTGATGGCGCACGGCGACGGGGTTGATTAACGACGGCGCGTGACTGGCGACGCACCTTAGACGGAGGAGCCTAGGCATGGTCGGCCAAAAGGGGTGAGAGGGCTTGAGAGGTTTTGAAATTTTTTTTAAAGAAAAGGTTGTGAAATGAAAAAACACCTAAAGTAGCCTTATAAAGCCTCTCAAAACGACGTCGTTTCACTCATTTCTCATGGCCGACCCGAAATCTAACTCGACCCGACCTAAGATCCGCGTGTTTTTTATTAATGGTCTATTTGTGCATTTGGTCCTTCCGTATTTTTTGATTGTTTCAATTACGTCCTTTTTATACTTTTAATTAATTGTAATTTGGCCCAATAATTTTAATTACTTGTCAATTTAGTCCCTTGACCTTTTCAAAGCACCAGAGGCTGCCACGTGTCACCATTTTGGCTTATTTATGCAATTGGTCCCTATTATTTTTTATTTGTTTTAATTTAATCCTTAAATTAAGATATGTTTAATTACAAAATTAGTCTAGAAATTTTTCTTAATTTTCAAATTAGTCTCTTGACTTCAAGATGCCTATGGGGCCGCCACGTGTCACCTTCTTTTGGTTTTAT
Source organism: Gossypioides kirkii (assembly GCA_005610355.1). Taxonomy (NCBI): domain Eukaryota; kingdom Viridiplantae; phylum Streptophyta; class Magnoliopsida; order Malvales; family Malvaceae; genus Gossypioides; species Gossypioides kirkii. The sequence goes on along the minus strand of CP032253.1, from coordinate 43,389,884 downwards.
TGCTCTAAAGGATCCTAAACTTCCAAAAATTACATTTTTACCCCCGAACTTCCAAAAATTCCATTTTTAACCTCAAAACTTCCAAAAATTACATTTTTACCCTTAAACTTCCAAAAATTACATTTTTACCCCAAAACTTCCAAAAATTATATTTTTGCGCTCGAACTTCCAAAAATTCTATTTTACCCCCGAATATCCAAAAATTCCATTTTACCCCCGAATATCCAAAAATTCCATTTTTCACCTCGAAAGTTCCAAAAAATACGTTTTTACCCCTAAATTCCAAAAATTACCATTTTACCCCTAAATATCCAAAAATTTCATTTTTGATCCTGAATAATTTTTAAAAATTATCGTTTTACCCTTGAATTTTGAAAATTTCATTTTTAACCCCAATTTTTCTTAAAATTACCATTTTACCCCTCAATAGTCCAAAATTACTATTTCACCCCGGGTATCCAAAAGGTCCCGTTTTCAACCCTGACGCATCATTTTTCTTCCTTATCAATATTTGTATTTAACTTTAATTATTATACACTCATATTTCATGTTTGTTTTATTTTTGCTTACCATTTATTTGCTTAGTTATTTTACTTTGCGTTGTTTAATATCCATCATTAATTGCTCATTCATATTAAACTTGCATATTCGTTTTCAAAATTTTTTTAATAAAAACTTTAAAATCGAGGCAATATTCTTTTATTTCGATTTCGAAATTTTGCACCTTAACTTACTAGGTGCGATTTTTCTTCAAATCGAAATAATCGAATATCCTTAATCGAGGTAATGTTTCCTTATCTTCGGTTATAAAAATTTGTGCCTTAACTCACTAGGTGCAACCTTTCTTTAAATGGAGATAATCTAACATTCTCTTTCAAAATTTAAAAAGTTTTACAAAGGAAAGCTCGTTATTTCTGGATCTCGAAATATTATGTCCTAACTCACTGGACGTAATTTTCTTCCCCGATCACTTTGAAATAGCGAGACTTCCAAACAAAAAATCGATTTCTTTTAAACATAGCTCATGCATTAGAGGATCGTATTTTAAACTTTATTCGAGCTTTTAAGGTTTACAAATTAAGACCCGAAAATAATCAATATGGTACCAATTTTGGGCGTATGAGGGTGCTAATCCTTCCTTATGCGTAACCGACTCCCGAACCTGTTTTTCTGGATTTTGAAGACCAACACTTTTTCAAAATGTATTTTAATCGTTTTGTGGTGATCCAATCACACCAAATAAAAGATTGGCGCCGACTCCCATTTTTCAAATTTTAAAATGATTTTTCGAAACTCGTCGTTTTCCATAAAAGGATGGTTTCGACATAAAGTTCTGTGAGCACTGTGCTTTTGGGAAGAAAAAAAAGAGTTCGATTCACTAGAGGAATTCATAACACAAAGGGAACATTGGATTATATTCTTTTTGATATTTAGGGACCATCTAAAGTCTTTCGAGAGGTGGAGCTAATTATATGCTAACTCTTATTAATAATTATTCCAAAAAAGTTTAGGCATTCTTTCTGACGCAGAAAAGCGATGTGTTTTTTCGCATTCAAGTCTTGGAAAACTATGGTTGAAAAATAGACAGGAAAACAGATAAAACACCTCCGCACAAATAATGGCTTAGAGTTCTGTTCTGATGAGTTTATTGTGCAAATTAGAATGGATCGTGAGACATTTGATAGTTCATCATACTCCACAGCAAAACGATGTTGTAGAAAGAATGAACAGAACGATCATGGAGAAGTTCGATGTATGTTGTCGAATTCTAATTTATCGAAGTTGTTTTGGGCTGAAGCAGCCTTTACTGCATTTTTTTTATCAACTGATCTAAATCCATTGCCATTAAGAAATAGTCTCCACAAGAGATATGGTCTGATAAGCCTACTGGTTATTCTAATATAAAGATTTTGGTGTCCTGCAGATACTCATGTTGATAATGGAAAATTGAAACCTAGATCTATTAAATGTGATTTTTTTTTGGTTTTAAGGCTGGTGTAAAAAAGTATAAGTTATGGTGTCTTGAAAATAGAAAAGTTGTGATTAGAAGAGATGTTTTTTTATGAAACTATTATGTTACCTAACTTATCTCTTAAAGTCTCTTCTAGTAAAGAATAATAAAAGCAGGTGAAGTTTCAGACTGATCCAGTATCTACAACAGAGCCAACTTCTCAAGTTAGTACAGTTAAAGTTCAGAATAGAGCCACTTCTTCACCACAATATTCTATTACCAAAAATAGACCTAGAAGAGAAATTAAACCTCCAAAGAGGTATAATAAGGCTAAACTAGTGGCTTATGCTTTAAATGTGGTTGAAGATATTGATGCAAATCAAGAGTCATCTACTTATTTCGGGGCATTTAGCTGTAAAGACTCAGAAAAGTGGAATGATTACCATGCAAGAAGAGATGGAATCACTCCATAAGAAAAAAACGTGGGACTTAATGAAGCTTCCAAGGGTAAAAAAGTTGTTTTGTTATAAAATGGGTATTCAAGAAGAAAGAAAGGAATTAAAGAACCCAGATATAAAGCAAGACTTGTTTCAAAAGGTTACAGTTAGATTCCCAGTGTAGACTTCACAAACTTGTTTTCTCTAGTTGTGAAACACAGTTCGATTCCAACCTTACTTGGTATTGTGGCCATGTATGATTTGGAGCTTGATCAGTTAAATGTAAAAACAATGTTCTTGCATGGAGAACTTAAGGAAGATATTTACATGCAATAACCAGAGGGCTTTATAGTCTCGGAAAAGGAGGACTATGTTTGCTTGTTGAAAAAGTCCCTTTATGGTTTGAAATAATCACCAAGGCAGTGGTATAAAGAGGTTTGATTCTTTTATGACTACCCATGATTTCAAAAGAAGCAGCTTTGATAGTTGTGTTTATTTTAAGAAAAACGGTGATGGTTCTTTTGTTTATCTACTATTTTATGTTGATGACATATTGATAGCAGCAAAAGATAAGAAGAGATAAGAAAGGTTAAAGCCCAACTTAGTAAAGAATTTGATATGAAAGATTTAGGAGCAGCAAAAAAGAGGCTTGGGGTGGAGATTTTTAGAGATAGAAAGGCATTTAAATTGTACCTAAGTCAAAAAGGGTACATTAAGAAAGTTCTTTGCAGGTTCAATATGCAGACTGCCAAGCCTGTTAGTACTCCACTATCAGCCCACTTTAGATTTCCATCAACTTTGTCTCAGCAATCAGATGATGAGATTGATTACATGTCACATATGTTCCATATTCTAGTGCAGTGGGATCTCTAATGTATGCTATGGTTTGCTCATGTCCAAATTTATCATATGCAGCCAGTGCAGTTAGTAATAAATGGCGAATCCTACTAAAGAAACTAGAAAGCAGTTCAGTGGGATTTTGAGATACTTATAAGGTACTACTGATGTTTGCTTACATCTTGGAAGAACTAGAGATGAAGTCATTAGGTATGTTGATGCCGATTTTGCTGGAAACCTAGATAGAAGAAGAAGATCTCATAGGGTATGACTTTACAATTGTGGGTTGTACAATCAGTTGGAAAGCTACTTTGCAAACTACAGTTGCTTTATCTACCACTGAAGCTGAGTACATGGCGATTATCGAGGCTTTTAAAGAAGCTATTTGGTTAAAAGGACTCTTTGATGAACTCAATAAAGATCTTCAGATAGGTACAATATTTTTGTGACAGTCAGAGAGCCATCCTCCTTATGAAAGATCAAATGTTTCATGAGAGAGCAAAACACATTGATGTTCGGTAAACATTTTGTGCATGATATTATTACTCGTGGAGATATTATTGTGAGCAAAGTTATTACTCATGAAAATTCTGCAGATATGATGACTAAGTTACTTCCTATAGCCATGTTCGAGCATTACTTGGACTTGGTTGGTGTTCATTTGTTGAAGAATACCCCTCAAGGGGTTTTGTGGAAGAGGTGGAGAACTTGTTCGTTGAGAGATCATAGTGAAGAACTTGTTTGTAGAGAATTCATGTCAAGGTGGAGATTATTAGAATTGAGTGACTACAATTTTTGTTAAAATAAAATACAGTGGTAAAATAAAATAAAAGTAAGTTCAAATAAAACTAGACTTCTTTTATTTTTATTTTAATTAGAACAAGTCATCTACTTTATTTTAATTAGAACAAGGTGTTTCAACCTTACTACGTTACTTTTATTAGTTGTTGATTGGAATAAGGTTTTTCAACCTATTTTGTGATATTTCTTCATTGTCGACGTTCACATTTAACAAGTCAGTTTTACTTGCTCTGGCAAGAATCATGTAGGCCAATTGAGACGTCTTTAAATAGATGATTGTTGATCTTGGTTGAACTGATTAGTTAAACTATTTACAATAGTAGGCAGAGTTTTACGTTGGGCATTACTTTTCAAAAGTATTTTTAGGGCAAAAAAAATACTAAACAAATAATTTTTGAAGTAAAAAATGCTTCTAAATCCAAAATGTAACACCCAAACCCAACTTAGACGTTATGACCGAATTTAATGGAATTACATTACTTGTTTTAAACCAAGAATTTGAATTGGAAATCGTGTGTGTTTTGACAATATTAATTTTGACAAATTGCTTTCCATTTTTTGAAAAAATTTCTCCTTAAAACTATTTATTTTATTATAAAAAAACACTTCAGTGATTTTTTTGCAGTAAAAATTTCTAAGTTATTAAATTTTGAAAACTGTGACTTAGTTTGAAAAAAATATAGTTTTGCAGTTTTAAAATAATAGTTACTAAATCCAACAAAAGCAAATAAAAAAAGAGAAAAACAAAGTTCCAAACAGTTACACAGTCCAAAAAGTCCAGAATAGTTTAGAAACATAAATCGTCTTATTTATTACTAGAAAATCAATCCGAACTCCCACACGCCGTCCAGTCCTAAGTTTGCTGATCACCTGAGAAGATTGAAATAACTAGGTGAGCTTACAAGCTTGGTATTTAACTTAGCCCATACAAACAGATCAGATAACAAAATCATGCAGAAATCTTGTTTCAAACAGTTACAAATGCATGAAATATCTCACTCTGCAATATGACAGACATATCAATCACATATACAAATGCAATTTCAGATACATATTCAGATAAGATGTGGATACAAATACAGATCCTACCTCCACCCGCTATACACAAACTCTGTCCATCCCTACACACCAATTAAAGTAATAAATACTCATCTAATCCCACACATCTCAATAGTGAGCTTATGTCACTTTTTAGAATAGTTCAATCAAGATGCACACATATCATACATGCTTTACACATCATAACATGCTAACATGCTTTTAGAAGTCGCACATGCAGAGGCAGAATATTAGATTTCATATACAAAAGTCATACATATCACATAACAAACCCTACAAAGTGACTAACATCGAATCGCACTTCAACTACAATTCTAACCAAAATTTACAAAAAAAAATGGACTCACATGGCCTAACTAGCCCAGCCCATGTAATAAATTTACAGAAAAGTTAAGTACCTAAGCACAAATATTTAGTTTCATACTTGTACCAAATAGAACAAAACCATTGTAATAAATTTAAAATAGTTAATAGCATTGGTTCGATGTGATTTGAAATTTACTAACTATATGTCCTTTTTTCATTATACATATTTTATTGTGAGTTAAAAAACTACTATTTTAGTTATTATGATTGTCTTACCTCTATGGCCGTTATAGTTGCATTATTTGAATTTTTTTAAGATGTTTGTTACTTTTAATGGTTTTTATTTACATGTGATTTATAGTGAATTTTACAATTATTTGGATCAACAAGATAAATGCGATATCTCCCTACTATTATTATTTTTTAATTCCTAAATATTCATAAAAAGATAAATGGTTTTTATTTACATAGATTTCGATTTCTCAATAGATTTTTCATGAAAACAATCGATACCTCTTTCTTCAGGACAATTATTCCATGAGATTATATCATGGAAAAATATTATTATAATTTTTAAAGATACTTTATAATTTAATTTTTTTTTATTTTTTATAATTCATTATAACTAACAACAGCCTTCTAAATTTAGCTTATAATTATTTTTAAGATTTATGTAATTTGATACATGAACTTTGTTTTAATATAATTATATACATATAAAACTTTTATTGTAATTCAAATATATATATGAAATTTTAATTTTGATTTAATTATACATATTTTAAAAAATAAATACATTAATTTACTTATATATTAAATAGATATAACAATTTCCATAACCCGTTTCAACCTCTTGAAGTCAATAAAAAGAATACTTCAAGATTAAAGATAATTTTAAATCAAAATATAATGAAGAATAAACATTTATTAATAAGTAATAATCAAAATATAATTTTATACTAATAATAATTGGGTGAATTTAATATTTTTATAGTATGAAATTATATTTGTTATATTATCTGAGTGTGTTTAGGTGATTATATAATAATAACATATGATAAATGTCAAATAACACGATAATATGCATTAAAAAATTTGTTTCCACAAAATTTAAACTTTTAATAAACTCTTGTAATGATGATATAAAAAACAGAGCTAGAAAAATTAATTTAATGATTAGGATGTAATTTATTATTTAGGTACATAAGGAGACACATCTTTGAAATTATCAAAATAAATGACTTAAATGAAATGATGACAGTTTTAGTACCGTTAAGATCTACACGCTAAATTATAAAGTTGAAATATAATAAGCTTACTTGCAAATGTTCAAGGAATTATTTTCCATCACTACCATCATTTTAATCACTTTTCCTTCGACGTGGAGTTAGATATTGAAGTATCTCTTCTGGAGGTTCAACCTAAATAATAATAATATATCAAATTTTAGTTTTAGACATTTAAAATATATTCAAAAAAAAGCTTTTTATTTCTTTAAATTTGAAACTGGTGTAACAATTGGTACTTACCTCTGAAAGCACGCAATCTATATGTGAAATATAGTTGCATTCCTTGCAATAATAAATGTCATGATCTGGATATCTTTTTGTTTCACATGTATCACAATAGTATTCTTCATAATCATCTTCAATCACCAAAGTTGTGAGTACAAGTGGATGCAAATGGCGTTTGTGCTTGACGACGGATGGTAGTGAAATACATTCAAGATGTATGTAAAACTCACACTCAAGGCAGCTGAACAATGTGTCCTTACAATCTTGATCACATTCATCACATTGGGGAGATTCATCACCAAAAAAGCCTTTCCCCAAATGTAGAAGATGGTGATCGGTGTGGCAATTATGTTTTATCTCACGAAATTGATACTTAGCACATGAATAGTGCATTGGAAACTGGCATTCCAAACAACCAAACAGTAGGTCCTCAACAAATTTACCGCAGGCTTTGCATATAGTTCTCGATCCGAATGGTATTAAGGTAAGAGGATGTTGTGGGTGGAATAAGCTCTGAACTTCCATCCGCATGTACTCGAGACAGGATTCATGCAGAAAGAATTGTGAACAATAAGTGCAAGCATATATTATACCGCAAAGGCGTTGTCTACATGCCATGCAAGTCAAATCAATGTTTGGATCTATTTGTAAAATGTTGATCTTGCACCGTGAAATTAGATGGGGGTGACTAAAATGGTTGACTATGGTTTTGATACTCCTTGCTTTTGGGGTTTCATCTTTTGAAGTAGCACATCTTCTATCAAGGATGAATGAACAAAGTTTACAGCTATAATGAGAACCAATGCATAGTTCTTCACATCCGTAACACACAAATATTGTTTCCTTATCATCATTTAGCATCAATGGGTGAGGATGAAAAGAAACTCTTAGTATCTGGAAAAAAAAAGGATATTATTAGAGATAAGGATAATTTATTTTTTCTCTAGTTTCTTTTTGAAAATTTTAATATATTATTTCAATTGTAAACATTGTCAAGTTGTGTTATCATTATAATATTAACAATCTTTAAGAAATATAACAATCGATTATTACATAAATACTAACCATCTCCAATCCCAAACTTTCGTCATCAAAATTCTCTTCCATTCTTTGAGGATCTAAATGCATCTCTTCCGGAGGCTCAAGTACCTAAGCACAAATTTTTAGTTTCATACTTGTACCAAATAGAACAAAACCATTGTAGTAAATTTAAGATAGTTAATACCATTGGTTCGTTGTGGTTCGAAATTTACTAGTTACATGTCCCTTTTTTCAGTATGCACATTTCTATTATGAGTTGAGTTAAAAAAACTACTATTTAGTTACTACGGTTGTCTTACCTCTGAAAGGACACAATCAATATGCGCAATATAATTGCATCCTGCACAATAATAAACATGGATTTCTGGATTCCTTTCTGTCTCACACATATCGCAAAAATAATCACCCGAATCATCTTCGACAAAAGGACTTACAAGCATAAGTGGATGCAAGTGACATTTATGCTCAAAACTAGACGGTAGTGGCATACATTTAGGATGTACATTGAAATCACACTTTCTGCAGCTGAAAAGGGAGTCGTTGCAATTTTTACGACCACATTCATGACAAGGTATTCCTTTGATAATGCTCTTCCCCAATTGTAGAAGATTGTGAGGATGACAACTATGCTTTGTAGCACGAGTTCGATACTTGGCACATGAAACGTGCAAGTCAACATCACATTCATTACAGTAAAAGCTGAAACCATTAACTTTCTTCCTGCAAGCATAACATCGAACTTGTCCTCGTGCATTAAAGAATGGTCGAGGGTGAAGAATATGGTGAGGGTGAAACAGACTGCTTTGAACTTGCATTGGCATGTCATTCTTACATGATTCGTGTATGAAAAATTTACAAGCAAGGCAGATGAAAATTAATGTACCTTGGAGCTCCTGTTTGCATGCCACGCACTTCAACTTACTTATCTTCCATAATTCTTTAATTACATATTCTTCCAACTCTGTCATTGCGCGAAACCTTGCAGCGGGTCAGTTGATGTGGGTGGCTGAAATGGAGAGATGTGATCCTTTGGAGATCCTCATCATCACGTTTGGTTATCTCAATCTCATCATTTATAATAGCCGTAGCGCATTTGAAATCGAGGTTGAACTCGCAGTACATGCACTTGTAACTGATGAGACATGCCGACAATCTTCTACATGCATCACACAAAATTATGTCCCCGATTTTGAATTTGAGTGGATGGGGGTGAAAAGCACCTTTTTGTATTTGAGGCGACATTTCAGCACATACTTTGTGCATCACTAAGTTGTCGTGTTCTTCAGAAATATAAGTTGGACCGTTAATGACATCCGAGCACCCGAAGCAGTCATTCTCCCCATCCGCCTCCTTAAAGTTGAGCTTACCCAAGAGGAAATGTTGGAACTCCATTTTAGAGGACCAAAATAAAGAAATAAAAACAATAGTTGAAAGCGTGAGAAGATTGATTGTAAGTTGAAATGCTTGATTGATGAATATTTTTAGTCTTTTTACAAATGATCTATTTTTCCTCTAATGAAAAAGATGAACGATTGCTTTTAATTTAATTTTGGAATCCCCAAACAGCCAAAACCATGCTTCAGAAGATTGATTTCAAATTTTCTTTTCTTTCTAAATTTACTTTTTTTTATGACAAGCTTGAGGATTAATTTAATTTTAAATCTATATACAATGTAATGTACAAAAAATTAAAATATATTGTACTTTAAAACAAAGTTATAACGATATATAGCACAAAAAAATTCAAATGGATATATTTTAATTCATTTTAAATTTATATTAAATTTATTACATGAAGGTCAAGACTATAAGGTAAATATAAATTGCAGGGCGTAGGTGGACAAATTTTCTACATTTCATGTTTATTTATTTGTAATATATACAAAGTTAATGTGTTTATGATGTTAGTTTTAATGGTAACAATAATTGGTATAAATGACATTACATTATTCTGTTTAATTAGCAATAAGCAATTTAACATTAAGAAAAAGGAATTGTTGTTTCGCATAAAGTGGTACCTCTCTTGCATTTTAATCAAAGCATAAAGTTATTCTTCCAACCTTCACTCAAAGTAATTAAAATAATATCCTATCTTGTCTTTTATACATATCATATTATAATTGGTTTTGCCAAATCGATTGAGTTGGTGAAATTACAAAAATATATACAGTAAAATTATATGTTTTTTGACCGAAGGTTTTTAAAGTATTTGAATTTTTCAAAAAAAAATCAATTAAATATTTATATATTTTTCGTGATTGAGTTCTAAACGTTAAAACTTCAATCAATTAAATTTTTTGAACGATAAAATTAATGATCAACCGTTATAAAATAATAAAAATTATTTTTTTTGTTGATTCTACGACGTGAGTTTATTATCAATAAAAGCTCATTTTTAATTTTATTGATGGAAATGGACCAAATTGAAAATTAATTATTGGAATAGGTCATTTTGCAAAAGCGCGCTCATGTGGACGCCATGTTAGGGATTTTTCAGGCAAAGCATGTCCACATGGAAGCCCTTTTCCTTCTATGCAAGAAAAGAGCGTCCATGTAGGCACTTTTTTTCCAAAAAAAACGCCTACATGGAAACGCTTTTGCTCGTTTTTTCAAAGGGGAAATTTTACAATTTTGACCTTCAAATTTTAATAAGTTTTCAACATGTTTTTATTTTTATTAAGATTTAGGGTGTTTTTGTTTTAATTAAGTTTAGAGTTTTTAAATTAAGGTTTAAGTTTTTCAAATTAGGGGTTAGAATTTATTATATATTTTAAGTAAAAAAAACCTATAACAAATTGAAAGAATTAAATTTATTTTTATTTTTCTGTTTTATTTTTATAAATATTTGTTATTTATTTTTAATTAAATCATAATTTTAACATCTACTTCCTCTTGTCTCATTTTTATTTTAATGGTAAAGTTTACTTTGAGACAAAAAAAATAATTTATAATTTATTCATTATAACTTTAATTATAAACTAATTAATTAATAATGTGTTTTACTGTCTTTATTTTATTTGTATGCTAATTATAATTTTTTTTGTCTTTTTTAATGTAAATTTTACTTTTTAATTTAAATGTAAAAACATCAATTAAAATCATAATTAGAAGTAAACTTTACTCAAAACTAATGTGTACAAAAATATTCAAATGAACTTCGCTTTTATTAAATGAAACAATATAAAAATAATGTATACAAAAAAAATCAATGCATGTGTCGGTCCAAATTAGTGCCACACAGCGTTGGTCAATGGTTACATGCTGGATTCCTTCTTGGTTGTGCTTCTCATTCCTCTGGTTTGGTTCATCTTCCGAGCGAGGTTGTTCTACTGGTTGTGGGTATTGAGAAGATGACCCATCTTGATAGAATAAAGATCCCGGAGGTGTTTGCATCACCCATGACGATTGAGCGTAACCGGGTTGAAACCCATAAGGCGATGGAAATTAAGGTGGCGATTAGTATTGGGGTGGCAATTGGAATTGAGTTGAGCTCTCTGACGGTCCCTCATTGTGACACCCTAAACCCGACCTAAAAGAATAGTTAAGTCTAGAACATCACTGAATAGAAGAACAAGGCATAATAACAACAAACACACGATTGTATTAAAGTATCTAGTAACATGTTCAACATCAAGTTAAAACATTAAAACACCCTTCGAGTTCCGTGCATAAGTCCCAAACATAATATAGAATATCTATCTAAGAGTCTTGTATCCCTAATTTGACCGAGTTCCCCGTTCGCCAGCCTTCAAGTCTGAGAAGTTCCTGAACACAATTAAAGAACTAGTAAGAAATATCATAAGATCTCGTAAGCCTCTGTAATAAGTAACTAAGAGATTCATAACAACTTCCACAATTCTCGGGTAGGGAAACAATCATATTGTCATTCAATATCGGTCTAGTAGTGTTTATAGTATCACTACTTAGTACATCATTACGGTGTTTACAGTGTCACCGTCAATTTTGTATTTCTTTGCAGTGTTTACAATATCACCGCTAGTTAAGTATAGTAATGCAATGTTGACAATGTCACTGCCAGTTCAGTATTGTATTTCAGTGTTTTCAGTGTCACTGCTGGTTCGGTATTGTATTGCAGTGTTTGTAGGTCACTGCTGGTTCAGTAAGTTGATAACTTTCAGTAGATCCCAACTGCACACCACCGGACACACGGCTGTGTATCAAGCCATGTGTGTCATACGATCTGGCATACGCTCATGTGTCCAGGCCGTATAACTCACTGTTTCCAATTCTCAAAACAATATGCTTACACGGTCTGGCACATGCCCCTATGTCCTAACTGTGTAACTCATTGTTTTCGATTTTCCCACTCAAAATTTCCATAAGCTCTGGCACACGCCCGTGGGCTCAGACTGTGTAACTCACTGTTTTTGAATCCTAAAAAATGTACGATCACACGATTTTGCATAAGCTCATGGGCGTAGCCCGTGTTTTCCCTGAAACGTATTTAGATGGCACATGCCCGTGTGGCTCGAAACAGCAACCAAAAATTTAGAAAACACAAGAAAATGCAGGAATATGTAGAAACTTTAAAGGGGTTTCGACCCTACTTAAAAATGATAAAAAAGAGGTCTCGAAACGTCTGTTCGAAAGCCTAAACCAAAGTCCAAACAACCAATTCAACAATTAACTAAACACCAATCGTTCGACACTCAAGTTAAAACAATATTTCAAGAAAACAACCCAATTCATCAATCCTCACCTTCGTCCGGGCTACTATCTCGAACTACTTCATCGTGGAGGAAGTGTCAAGTTAATCCACGCTTAAAGTAAAGCAATGATGCATTTAGTCAAGAATTCTAACATAATTCTCAATTCCCCGTCATTTTACAAAAATATTCAAAATGGAAATTCTTCCAAACCCACAATAATTCTTGCTTAGTCTACGAAAATGACACGAGCAATTACATCAAATCTGCTCCCAAATGAAATGCAACGAAAAAATGCAAAGGTCTCTAACTTCCTCCACTTACTTCTCACTCAAGGATAACAAGAACGGTAAAAGAAAAAATGAAGAAACCAATCAGAGAAGAACGTTTAACTGATTTCCAACCTAATTTAATGAAAAAATGCAACAAAATAAACGCACAGTCATGTCTGTATGGAGATTTGAACACACAACCAGACACCAGATGGAAAGATACATGACCATTGAACCACTAAGCTCATCATTGAAATACAAATGCATCGAAATTAATTTAAGACATGAACTCAAGGTTCTAGGTTCAAGAAAAAGGAAATGCAAAATTTTCAAGTTGTTACTCGAACCCCAAATCTCAAATAAACAGTTAAAGCATTTAACCATAAAAGTAGAGATAATTTTCAGTATCATAACCCAACCAGGAAAGTTTGAATTTGGGACGTTACTTCTCTCCCCTTAAAGAAAATTCATCCACGAAACCTTTACCTAATACGGATAGATACGATGGACGAAGAACGCACCTTCGAGTTCCAAGTGGCTTTTCTACCGTGATTTCATCATAGAACACAACTGTAAATAATTTTCTTTCGTAAAACCTAAACATCCCATTCGAGGTTCGTAATATGTTCCTCTTCAAAAGTTAAGTTAGGTCGCACCTTGATCTCCTCCAACGGTATGATGTGGGAAGGATCTGAGCAATACCGTTTTAACATGGAACACATCGTGTAAGCGTTTGAGCTCGAGAGGCAATTCAAGCTGGTATCCAACCCACTTCACGATCCAATAGGGTCCAATGAAACTCAAACTCAGTTTACCCTTTCATCCAAATAGGAGGACCTTTTTCCACGGTGACACCCTCAGGAATACTTGATCACCTACAGAGTATTCTTTATCCTTCTATTTTAAACTTGCATAAGATTTCAGTCGATCAGAGGCTGCTTTCAACTGATTCCTAATCAACCTGACAGTGTTCTCAGTCTTTGTTACTAATTCTGGACCCAATACCTATCTCTCACCTAACTTCGTCCAACACAAGGGAGTCTGACACTTACGACCATACAAAGCGCTGTAAGGTGCCACTTTTGTAGGCAAACACAGTTAACAGTAAGTGATCCTTCCAACTGCCCTAAAATCAATTGCACAACCAAGAGCATATCCTCCAAAATTTGTATCACCCACTTCGACTGACCCTCTGTTTGGGGATAAAACGCGTTACTAAAATCCATTCGTATGCCCAATGCCTCATGCAGCTTCTTTCATAATCATGAGGTGAAACACGGATCCTGATGTAACCTTACAATCTTCGACACATAAAGCTTAGCAAGTTTTTGAAGGGAGTAATCGGTTCGAACTAGTAGGAAATAAGTAGATTTGGTCAATCAATCAACGATGACCCATATTGAATCTTTCTTAGTAGGTGTAAAGGGTAACCCATTGATGAAATCCATTGTCACTCATTCCCTTTTCCATTCAAGAATCTTAATCTGCTACAGTAACCCTAAAGGTAGTTGATGTTCAGCCTTCACCTTTTAACAAGTCAGACAGTGCAAAACAAAAGTGGTCATTTTTTGTTTCAATTTAGACCATCAGTACAATTCGCGTAAATCATGATACATTTTATTATTGCCCGGATGCATAGCATAAGGACTGTTATAGGCCTCTTGCAGAATCGATGACCTTCATTCAGGATCCTTAGGCATGCAGACGATGACCAAACTCCATTGCATTACCAAACTCAATCATTCACAAGCGTTGGGCTAGAAACTTATCTTGCAACTGCTTAGCTCAAATCTGACTGACCCAAGTCGGTTTCACTTACAGCTCAATTAACAACCTTCCTTTATCGAATAAACTTATTCGGGCAAACATTATATACAGTACAGCCATCGCTTTATGACTAAGGGCATCAGCTCAACATTAGCTTTACCAGGGTGATACTCTATCGTGTAGTCATAGTTCTTGAGTAACTCGACCTATCATTGTTGTCTCATGTTCAATTCTTTCTAAGTCAATAGATATCTGAGACTCTTGGGATCAGTATAGATTGTGCACTTCTTACCATATAAGTAGTGCCTTTAAATCTTTATCGCGAACACCGCAGTAGCTAATTCGAGATCAAGAGTAGGGTAATTACTCTCATGCACTTTGAGCTATCGTCATACGTAGGCCACCACTTTCCCATCTTGCATCAAAACACAGCCAAGATCGACATGCGACGCATCGCTGTACACTACAAAGTCCTTACCCGACTCAGGTTGCACTAACTTTGGAGCTCACGTTAACACTGACTTGAGCTTCTCAAAGCACGTTTGATATTTCTCTGACCATTTGAATGCAACGTTCTTACGTAACAGTTTCGTCAGAGGGGACGCTATCAATAAAAATCCCTTAACAAGTCTTCGTTAATACCCCACTAACTCGAGGAAACTCTGAAGCTCAGACACATTCTTCGATTGTTTCACGTCCACAACCGTTTCAATTTTCTTAGGCTCAACTCGGATCCAATCAGCAGTAACCACATGGCCCAGAAAGGATACCTCTGATAACCAAAATTCACATTTACTAAACTTTGCGTAGAGCTATTTCTCGCGAAGTGTCTGAAGTACAACCATAAATGCTCGTCATGTTCTATTTCAGTTTTGGAATATATCAAAATGACATTTACAAAAACCACTACAAATTAATCCAAGTAAGGCTGAAACACTCAATTCTTCAGGTCTATAAACACTATCGGGGCGTTTGTTAACGCAAATAGCATCACCAGGAATTCGTATGCCTATATAGCTCTAAAGGCCATTTTGAACACATCCTCATCCTTAACTTTCAACTAATAATAGCCTGACCGAAGGTCGATTTTTGAGAACACTGAGGCTCCTCGAAATTGGTCGAACAAGTCATTTATCCTTGGCAACGGATACTTATTCTTTATCATCAGTTTGTTTAGTTGACAATAATTGTTACACATCCTCATTGTGTCATCTTTCTTTTTAACGAATAGAATCGGTAGCCTCCAGAGAGACACACTCGATCGAATAAACCCTCGATCGAGCAGTTTTATAATTGGGCCTTCAGTTCAGCCAATTCCTTCGGTGCCATGAGAAAAGGAGCAATGAAAATCGGAGAAGTATCTGGTAACAAATCTATTCTGAACTCCACCTCTCGATTCGGTGCCACCTCTGGTAACTCATCAAGAAAGACATTTGGAAAGTCCCTAACGGTTAATTTAGTAGGTGCAGTATCAGTGACTATGGCGAGATATGCCTCACAACCCTTCCTTATCAGTTTTTCAGTCGCAAGAGCGAAGATTACATTAGATAAGTAATCTCGATGCTCACCAATCAGTACTACCTCATGGTCCACTTCACTTCGAAATGTGAACTTTTTTATCGCACAATCCAGACTGACACGATGTTTCACAATCCAATCCATGCCCAGTATTAAATCAAACTCTCCGAATGCAAGCTTCATTAAATTCGTCGATACAACCCCTTGAATTTCTAGCTGTACTCTCCTAAATACTCTATCAACCAAATGGACTGACCTAATAGACTAATCACGGATACTACACTAGTAGTACATTCAGCAAGTATATTCAAGATCATAGATATAGTTTTAGCTACATATGAGTGAGTTGAACCAATATCAATCAAAGTAAAGTAAGGAACTGAATAAATAAAAAAAGTACCCGCAATAACGTCAGCGTTGTCCTTGTCCACATGGCGTCTAGCCACACAGATAAGCACTGACGATCAAGCTTCGGCCTGGGTCGTATTTCTATCTGATGCCCCACGACTCTTACTAAACACGGTACTACCTCTACCAAAAATGGTACTAACTCAGCCAATGCCTCGACCCCTAGACTGTGACGGCATCACTCTCACAAACTGAACGGTGCTCGCAACTGCCACTGGTGTTGTTACTGGTGCTTGATCAAGTTGGTGCGGACAGTCTCACACTCTATGCTCTAATAACTCACAGCGAAGATGTCAAAACTTTTTTTAAAAGGTCCCGAATTTTTATTTTAAAATCGAAAACGGAATCACCACCAATCTTTTTTTAATTTAGTGTGATTGGATCACCGTTAAATACTTAAGTTCATTTTAAAAAAAATTGGCCTTCAAAATCCAAAAAATGAGTTCGGGAGTCGGTTACGTTTTGCGGAAGGATTAGCATCCCACAGGCTCAAAATTGGTACCAAGATGATTTTTAAAGGTTTTAATTATGTAAAATTAGAAAACTCGAGTAAAAATTAAAATGAGATCCTTAAAAGCATGATTAACAGGTTTAACATTTTTTTGAAAAAGCGAATCTTGCGAAGAAGGTTCATTATTTTAAAGTAATCGAAAAGGAAGTCATGTACAGTAAGTTAGAGCATGACACCTCGAATTTTCAAAAATAACAAGCATTCTATTTATTTCAAATCTCGCATTTTATTTTTTTAAAAAAAAAGAGAAGGATTTTTTATTATTTTGGTTCAAGGAAAAATTGTACCTATTAAGTTAAGACACGACTTTTCAAGTAATGAAATAATGAACATTATCTTAATTTTAAAATCATTTATTTAATCAAAACACAAATTTATATATTTTTTCAAAAGGAATGAATGTGAATGAACAAACTAATAATAATAGCATGCCATAAAAAAATGCACAATGACATAAAATAAAAAATTGAGGCAAAATTAATAACATCAAATAAATAAAATAATACAAAATAAATAAATAACTAAATATATATATAATTTAGAAGGGGTTTAATCAAAAAAACAAAACAAAAACAGTGACCAAATTTAAAAGTATTAAAAGATTTAAAAGTAAAAAAAAACATATTAAAACAAGTTCTGAAAAAACATGGGCTAAATGAGAAAATTTCCCATTAAAACATGTTTCCAGTGGGCAAAGGACTAATTAAAAAAAATAAAATCAGGTTGCTGAATTTTACAAATAGTTTTGAGACAAAATGGGTAAATTTTGAATAAAATTAAATGAGAAGGGATTTGTTAAGTAAATTCCCCTTTTTTTAAACAAATATGCTGTCTTTAGGTCAGGTAAAACGACAGCATTCCAAGGCCATTGGAATTGGCCTAGGATGATGTCGTATAGAGGCCCCATTCATTCAAAGGACCAGATTGAAATCACAAGAGACTCAGGAGGACCACGTAGATAAATTTTCCTTTTTTAAAAAAAAGAATTGTCGTCAAAACGATGATGTTTCAAGGTCACTAAGATCAGACCTGAAATGATGCCGAACGGAGCATTGATATAAAAAATAGGACCTAATTGAAGGTCCTAAAAATGGTAAGGGATTGCGAGGATAAATTCCCCATTCTGCGAAAACAAGCCAACCCTATTCGAGTTTAGAGCGGGTTGGGCATGGAGCATCAAAACAACGCCGTTTTGGTCACTGGTATTTCACACCAAAACATCGTCGTGTCCTAATGGTATTTAAATTAAAATTTTTTAAAAATTTTCATTTCCTTCATTTTTTCTAAAAAAAACTCTCCCCCTCCTATTCATTTTCTCTCAATGGGGTGGGAGTCTAGTCACCTGTCTCCAGTCGCCCATCATGGGCCGTCATTCATTGGCACCGGTAACCACCATCCATGATGCTTAAATTTTAATAAAACTCTCTTTTTTATAATTTTTCTTTTAGAAAACAAGATCTTGGTTTGAAAAGCTCAAAACCAAGCCAAATCTTTAAAAAAAAAAGGTCCAAAAAGTTTCAATTTTTATTTTTTTAGATCTGTTTTGTATTTTTTATTTTCTTTTTAAAACACGTCTTCATCGGGGCCCTTCTCACAAACATCGACGGGTTTGGAGGGTTTCCTCATTAGCATGGCCTTACCTATCGTAGAGGGCTATACTCGACCACACTATGATAACAGACGGATAAGTACGAAACCCTAACCCTTTTGTTTTTTTATTTTATATTTATTTAGTTTATTTTTAAAATAAAAAACCATAAAATAAATAGAATAAAAAATAAATATATGCATATGACAGTATATTTTGAGCGAACAAATTCTTGAAATTTTTTTGTATTTCGAAATGATCCTGTGGGTAACCCCTTTACAACAAATTCGAAGTTGACTTTTATAGTTGAAATACACATCATTGTTCTATTTTATCCCATTTTTTGTTATTTTTGCGAGTTCGTTCTTGCTTACTTATGCAGGCAGATCGGCGGTGGTAAAAGCATAGTGGTCTTTAGCATGAGGTGTCAGATGGCCTTAGGAATACCCTATTGATATGGCACAAAGGCTGGTGGCAGTGGCGGCAGAGATTTGAGAATTAAGGTTTCACTAATTTTTTAATTTTTGGGCTTGTTGGGCTCTTTAGGTGTTGGGCAAGGTTTGTGTTTGTGTTGGGTCATGGGTAGTTTAGTTTAAAATGGTTTTAAAAGGAAATTTAAGATTAAAATGGATTTTTAATTTAAATGTTTTTTATTCTTTATTTATTTAGATTTGGGCTCAAACAAATTGGGCTCCAATAATTACCCCTTTTGCTCGTTCCGTGTAACAGGAACGAGGGAAAAGACTAAAAGAGGACTAATTTTGTCCGATCTCGTTGACTTTGGCTTCTTTGGCACTTTTTGCTTCAAGTAACCTGCTTTTCGCTTCATTAGTCTTTCAACTGCACTGTATCCGCTCCTCTGCAACTTCGAAAGATGGGATTTAGCGATTGAAGCTTCACTCAACTCTACTATAACCTCAGAGACATTGAGATCTGTTTCGTTGTTTTAATCCAACCCACTGTAACTTTAGGGGTATAGGATTTGGTATTGTAACGTCACTCCATTCCACTGTAACCTCAGGGACATTGAGATCCGTTACTCAGGGATATAGGATTTGGTGCTTCACTCCACTCCACTGTAACCTCAGGGACATTGAGCTCTGCTACCTGTTCTGATCCACTTCTCTGTAACATCAGGAAGATAGGATCTGAAGTTTCACTCCACTCCACTGTAACCTTAGGCATATTGAGATCTGCTTCATTATTTTGATTTAACCCACTGTAACTCAAAGGTTTTGTAACTTCTCTCCATTCCACCGTAACCTCAAGGATATTAAGATCCATTACTCATTTTTGATCCGATTCACTATAACTTCAAGGATATAGGATCTGGTGCTTCACTCCACTCCACTGTAACCTCAGGGACGTTGAGATCTGTTACCTATTCTAATCCACTTCATTGTAACCTCAAAAAGATAGGATCTGAAGTTTCACTCTCGTCCATTGTAACCTTAGGGACGTTGAGATCCGCTTCATTGTTTTGATTTGACCCACTATAACTCACGGGTATTGTAACTTCTCTCCATTCCACTGTAACCTCAAGGGCATTGAGATTCGTTACTCATTTTGATCTGATCCACTATAACTTCAGGGATATAAGATCTGGTGCTTCACCCCACTTTACTGTAACCGCAGAGACATTGAGATCTGCTACCTGTTCTGATCCACTTCCCTGTAACATCAGGAAGATAGGATCTGAAGTTTCACTCCACTCTACTGTAACCTCAAAGACGTTGAGATCCATTTCCTTGTTTTGATTTGATCCACTACAACTCAGGGGTATTGTAACTTCTCTCCATTCCACTGTAACCTCAGGGACACTGAGATACGTTCCTCATTTTGATCCGATCTACTGTAACTTTAGGGATATAGGATTTGGTGCTTCACTTCACTCCACCGTAACCTCAAGGACGTTGAGATCTGCTACCTGTTCTGATCTACTTCACTGTAACCTTAGGAAGATAGGATCTAAAGTTTCACTCCATTCCACTGTAACCTCAAGGACATTGAGATCCGATTCATTATTTTGATTTGACCCACTGCAACTTAGAGGTATTGTAACTTCTCTTCATTCCACTGTAACCTCAAGGACATTACTTATTTTGATCCAACCCATTATAACTTTAGGGATATTATCTGGTGCTTCACTCTACTTTACTGTAACCTCAAAGACATTGAGATTTGCTACATGTTCTGATTCACTTCATTGTAACCTCAAGAAGATAGGAATTCATGCTTCTTGGTCTATTATGCTTTTTTGGGGAATGAAACCTGTAAAATATTCTTCTATGGACCTCTATCTAGGATAAATTATTAGGATACCATGACCAGAATGAGTCAAATGCTCCTAACTGAATGAATGCACATAATGAAAGTTAGATTCATTTTTTTAATTTGTCCTTGGAATTTTATGGTTTGTTGTTTTGTCCAAGTTCCAACATTGGTGTGTTATCCAATCTTCTTTTAGGTTTGTAATGAGATTTGATAGAGTAGTCTTAGTTTGAACCACTTGTTTCAAGTTTGGTTCTTATAATTGGTAGTCCTATTTCAGGTCCTTGTACCATTTAAGAATTTTTTGGAGCGATATGCATTAATCCTTGTATGCATTATAACTTTAGTTCATTATCCGTTAATTTAATGCAAAAATGCTTGAACAAGTTTGTGAAAGAATAAGGTTGAATTTTATTGAAGATAAAATTCAAAGGAAAAAATTAAAAATGGCAAACATTGGCCAAGAAAATTGCCAAGTATAAAAATAATCAAAATAGTATTAAGTGCCTCATGTATCAAAGTATGAGCTTCTCTGAGTCGTCTTGATGAGGATCAATCTAAGCTCGATATGTGTCTAGAAAACCTAGAGTGCTTTGTTGATGCCCAAGATGTAAGTTTCTCCATCTTGTTATGTTTGAAGGAAACGATCATTTCAAGTCCTTTCTTTGTTCCAAATTTGAATCGCCCTTTTCGAGTTTTCAACTCAAAATCTCTTTAGTTTCAAGACCCTATTTGCAGGTTTTCATCTTGTCCTCTTTTTTTTTAAAGGAAATATTTATTCACTGATTTTGAAATGATAGGATTGTGTAGATCTTTTCCATCCATTTCATATAGAATGAGAGCTCCTCTAGAGAAAGCTTTCTTTACTACATAAGGTCATTCTCAATTAGATATCTATTTTCCTCGGAAGTCTTTGTGTATGGGAAGTATCTTTTTTAGAATTAGATCCCCCTCATAAAATTCTCTGGTATCTTTATAGGTTTCTTATGCTAATCTTGAATTGACTGCAAACCTCCCCTATCGTGCTGTTATTTAATTTCAATGCATTGTCGGATATGATCCTTTCGGGCATCTCATATCGGCAGGTGATCTCTTTTTTCAAGAATTTATCTAACTGCAGACTTCGTGACATTGGCGTAGGAAGCAGCTTCTACCCACTTAGTAAAATAGTTAATAATCACAAAGATAAATCTATGCCCATTGGAAGACTTTGGTTAAATTGGTTCAATGATATCCATGCCTCACAGAGAGAAAGTCTATGGAAAAGTCAAGATATGAAGATGTGACGAGGGTACACGAATTTTATCTCCGAAAATTTGGCATTTATGGCACCTTTTAGCATAATTAATGTAATCACCTTCCATGGTGGAACAATATTATCCAAATCTTATAATTCTCCTAGCCATTGTGAAACCATTACCATGTGTTTCGCGAATGCCCTCGTGAACCTCTTCTAGGATTTTTTTAACTTCGATTGCATCGACATATCTTAGCAACACCTGATCCTTCCTTCTTTTGTACAAGATTTCCCCGTCTAGGATATATTCATTTGCGAGCCTTCTTAGTGTCCTTTTATCATTTTCAGTAGCTTGCTCAGGATACTTGCGGTCTTTTACATACTGGAGGATATCTTGGTACCAAGGACGGTCATCCCTTTCTTCTTCTTTTTTGTTGTCATAGCAATGGGTTGGAGCCTCGTAGATGCTCATTTGAATGGGTTTTACAACTTTTGGCCTATTTACTTTAATCATCGAGGCCAAAGTAAGCAAAGCATCAGCCACCTGATTTTCTTCTCTTGGAAAGCAATGGAATCTGACATAATCAAACTACTTAATTAACTCGAGAACTAGCTTTCGATAATCAATCAACTTGTAATATCTCGTTTCCCATTCTCCCTTGAGTTGATAGATCACTAGTGTGAAATCCCCACATACCTCTAAAACTTTGATCTCTAGTTCTAAGGCTGCAATGATTCCCATGATACACGCTTCATATTCTGTCATGTTGTTTGTGCAATTGAAATCGAGTTTACTGGTGAAAGGATAAAGGTCTCCTTCTGGTGATACTAGGCTTGTCCTAATTCCATTACCCGTGACATTTGAAGCACTATCGAAATTTAATTGCTAAGGATGTTCTATTGTAGCTTCCTCTTCTGTGGTCGCAACATACATTAAATCCTCATTTGAGAAGTCAAAAATTATTGGCTCATAGTCCTCTAAAGCTCTGCTAGCTAGGAAGTTTGCTATCGCACTCTCTTTTCCTGCCTTTTGGTTTACATAGACTATATCGAATTCAGAGAGTCAGATTTTTCATCTAGTTATTCTCTCATTCAATGCAGTTGATTCTATCATGTATTTCAACGAATCTAATTTTGAGATTAGCCAAGTCAATTGGTACAACATGTATTGTCTTAATATCTGAGTGGACTAAAGCGTAACATAGTTTTTCAATCGGCGAGTATCTTGTTTCACAGTCAGTGAACTTCTTGCTAAGATAATATATTACTCTTTCTTTCCTCCTAGACTCATCATATTGGCCTAATAAACATTCCATAGAAATTTCAAAAACTACCAAGTACAGGATCAATGGTTTATTAAGACTTGGTGGCACAAGGATTAGAGTGTTGGACAAATAATGCTTGACCTTGTCAAATTTTCTGGCATTCATCGTACCATACACCTGGGTTATATTTCCTAAGAAGACGAAAAATGAGATCACATTTCTCAGTTAACTGTAAGATGAATCGAGCGATGTAATTTGGCCTCCCCAAGAAACCTCGAACTTTTTTTATGTTCGGGGTGGTAATAATTCCTGTATGCCTTTAGCCTTATCTGGATCAATCTCAATTCCTTTCTTGCTGACCACGAATCCTAACAATTTGCCTAAAATAACTTCAAAGGTGCACTTTGCTGGTTCAACTCTAACTGAAATTTCCTCAATCTTAAGAATAATTTCCTCAGGACCTTTACATGTTCTTCACCTATTCGGGACTTCGCAATCATATCATCGACATAAACCTCAATTTCCTTATACATCATATCATCAAACAAAGTTACCATATCTCTTTGATATGTTGCCCTCGTGTTTTTTAGTCCAAATGGCATCATTTTATTGTAAAACATCCCTCACATTGTGACGGGCGTAGTCTTCTCTATATCTTTAGGATCCATATTTACTTGATTGTATCTAGAGAAACCATCCATGAAGAAGAATAGTGAATGACCTACCGTGTTATCTATTAGAGTGTTGATGTGAGGTAGTGGAAAAGTTTCCTTTAGCCTAGCTTAGTTTAAATCTCGATAGTCCAAGCACATACTTACCTTTCCATCCTTTTAGGAACATGGACTATGTTGGCTACCTATTTTAAACACTTGACCACTTAAAAGAAACCAGCGTCAAATTGATTTTGACCTCTTCTTTTATCTTCAATAGTACACCAGGCCTCATCCTTTAGAGTTTTTGCTGAACAGGTTTGCATTTTTTCTTTATGGGAAGCTTATGTACGACGATGTCAATGTTTACGCCAGGTATGTCTTAGTAAGACCACACAAAAACATCCTTGAACTCTTGGAGCAACTCAATAAGATCTCATCTTTTCATCTTGATTTCCTAGGCTCACGAATTCAACTAATTCCTTATGAGGCAAGATTTATTTTTCCTCTTGTTCCACCATTCTTAACAAACCAAGAGACAAGTCACAACCCTGATCATCTTCAAAGTCTTGAAGTTCCTCTAAACACATATCTTGTTCAAAATGAGGCTTTGAGTCAACATCAGTATCACTCATATTATTGATATCCAAAGATTTGTCAAAAAAGTAAAAGGGATCTAGGGAATAAAATAAATTTAAGAATGATTGATTGTATGGTATGAGTATGAATATAAAAATTTTGTCAAATTGGACAAGAATGAATGTATTTAAGAATGATTAATTGAGTAAAATGAAAATATAACTTGCGAAAAAAGTTGCCAAATGGTATAAAAAATGCATTTTTCCATTAAAGATAATTGAATAATGATCATGTGCCCTTTACAAAGGATCCATATTGCTATCAGGCTTAAAGTAATAGGTGTGTTTTGAGTATTACTCTAAAGAAAACGAAAAGGATACAGGGAGGTTTTCTATAGTCCACTTACTCAGATTGTTTCCTAGGACGCATTGACGAATTCTTAATAGTTTCCCTTCTTTTCCTTCTTCAAATATTGCATTGACGCTTAGATTCTTTATGGTTCCTTCAGTCTCTCTTTTCTCCTCCTTGATCCTTGGCTTTGAATTAATTATCCCTCTGGAAACAAATGTTTTTGATAAATGGGGGAAGATCATTGGTTCCCACTTGATCTCTTCCTCGGTCAAACGTGCCCTTCTTCTCTCTTACTTCTTCTCCAACTCTTTTTCTTCTCCTTCACATCTGGCTTATACCCCAGACTAAAACGATCTCATTTATCTGCCAACATTGGCGTATTGATCCTTCCTTAGAGATACTTTCCTAGTCTCTTTCTCGACAAGGCTCCTTTCTCGACCATCACTTGCAGACCCATCCTTGTGTTTTGTGATATTTTTTCTGTAGGGATTTTGCTTCCTTCGGTAATAAAGTTTACGTTAACAAACTTCAAAGACCGAAAAGAGCATTCCAAGGCCTCTTCTTCCTCTTTGATGTAAGGTGCATCATTGTTATATATGCAATTATGTCTTTCTCAGCATTGATTATGATGAATCAACCTTCAGTTACTAGTTTCAATTTCTGGTGTAGCGATGAAGGCACTGCCTCTACCAAATGGATCCGTGGTCTTCCAAGCAAGCAGATGTCTCTTGGTTTGATATCTATTACCAAAAAATCTACTTCGTATGAGTTTGGACCGATTAATAATGATATCTCGATCCTACTCATTACCCTTTTGTCCCATTGAATGCTCTTACTATTTTGTGGCGTGCTTTCATGTGAGAACTATCGATCGGTAACCTTTTCAGTGTGGTTAATGATAGAACATTCAGGGCTCAGCCGTTATCGATCAATGCACCAGGTAGTGTGTATCCTTTGCAGTGAGTGGTGATATGTAAAGCCTTTGTTGATTCCATACCTCTTAGGTATTTCATAATCATTTAAAAGATCAATACAAGTGCTCCACCACGCTATATTCACTGTGTTTTAGGAATTTCAAAAATTCCTTTATTTCCCTTTATGTTATGAGCTCATTTATTGGTAGCTCAGGTTTATTAATCCTTCCCTCCTCAAGCTCGACCATCAATGTTTTTCCTTTATTCACTTCTTTTTCCTTATTCGTTGAATTATAACTCCTCTCACTATTAGTGACGAGGTTCACATCCTCCTTAGGTCCTTTCTTTAGCACCGTTATGTTGCAGTAATAGCTCCACAAGACTCTTTTGCTATCCTTGTACGAAAACATCATCGGCTTCTGTATAATGACATGTGGTACCATTTACTCTCCTGCCACATTGCTCTAGGGTTTAGAAATAATCACCACCAAGTGATTAATCTCATAGGCTTTCATTATTCTTTCTTCGAAAGCGTAAATATCTTTCACCACCCGCTTTTCTTAAAAAATCTTCAGTTCCTTGTTGTCCATTAAATCATGTAACAAAGCTCTGAATTCTTCACAGTCTTGGATTCTATGCCCTTCTGTCCTTATTATTATATTCTCTCCATCTCCTGTGATCAATCCTCTACTATTGCATTTACTCCTTGATCAAGATGATTGGGCAAAGGATTCCCAACTGAGTCTTGAAATTTACTCCGTCGACCTAGCCATGATCACAGTTTGCCTTGGCTGGTTTACGGAGACTTTAATGAGATCCTATATTCCTATGAGAAAAAGGGTGGCATTTTTCACTCTGACCGGTGTATAGGAGAATTTCGATCAGTTTTGGAAGATTCTAAGCTTGTGGATATCAATTTTATTAGCCAACGGTTCACTTGAGAGCGTGGAAATACTCTGGCCAAAAATATCAAGGAACGGCTTGATTATAGTGTGGCTAATGAGGCATGGCTTTTACATTTTCATTTGACGTAGGTTCAGCACCTTTCTCACTTTATCTCTGACCATTATCCCCTCCTCCTTACGAACCCACGACTGTTTCATTGTAAAGTTAAGCGTGAGTGCTTTGAATCTTGGTGGATCCTTAAGAGAGCGTTTGAAGGTGATATGCAACGGTTATGGGCCTCATTGACAGATGACCTCCCTTAAAAATTCAAGCATTTGATTAGGAGGCTTTTGGCTTAAGGAGCAAACTTATCACGGTAAAGGAAACACAAGCAATTCAATTTACTAAAATACCTAGAAGAGTTAATATATTCTGACCGCTCCGAAGATAATATGGAAGAGTTGCTTGTCACTAAAGCCCATTTAAATTTTGAGATTAATAAAGATCAATCCTATTAGGAACAGAGAGCTCGTGTGAATTATCTAAAACTGGGGGATCACAATACTCGATATTTCCACCTCATGTATCCGAACTAAAGAGGAAAAACACCATCCGTTGTTTAAAGAAAGAGGGCGGGGGCTTGGCTACAAATGAAGACGAGATTAGTTCTATTGTAGTGTAATATCTATCTTAAAAGTCTTTTTGCTCTTCTAGGATTGGCAATTTATCACATCTTTTATCTGGAGTATATCGGCATATCAATCACGATGATAACTCCTCTTTTCTTACACTGCATACGATGGATGAAGTTCTCTCAACTCTAAAAAGTATGAGGCCAAAAAAGGAGAGAGGTGAAGATAGTATCCCAACTCTATTCTTTCAAAAGTTTGGGCACATTGTGAGAAAAGTAGTGACTCTATTTTGTTTGGGAGTCTTGAATGATGGCAAGAGGCTAGACACTGTAAATGGTATTGAAATCATTCTCATCCCAAAGACATCTAAATCGATTAGCATGGTAAATTTTTGCCCTATAAGTCTATGCACTATGCTGTACAAAATTATTGCCAAAACCATTGCTAATTGGCTTCAATGAGTCATTGGGTAGTGTATTGATAGTTTCCAATGTGCTTTCATCTCGGTACAGACTCATTTTCGATAACATTATCATCGCCTATGAGATGCTTCATACTTTTCGAAGGAAACGGTTCGGTAATAGAGGTTCTATGACACTAAAGCTTGACATGAGTAAAGCTTTTGACCAGGTTGAATGGAGTTTTGTTAATCAAATGATGCTTAAAATGGGTTTTGATGATAGTTTTACTCACTAATTCGACGATGCATTACAATAATCACCTATTCGGTTAATGTTAATAGTGCTCGAACCCGACCTTTCACCCTCTCGATAAGTATTCGTCAAGGAGACTAGCTTAACCTTTTTCTCTTTCTAATTTTTAGTGAAGGTCTTTCTACCTTATTACGATTGGTAGTTGGGGAAGGACACTTAATAGGTGGATGTGCTAGCAGAAATGGACCAATTATCTCTCATTTATTGTTCGCATGTGACAGTATAATTTTTTGGGATGCCTCCTATAATGGTGCTATAGAAATAATTAATATTCTTCATGAATACGCGGCCTGCTCAGGACAGTGTGTCAATTTTTACAAGTTTACTCTCCTTTTCAGTTCTAATCTGTCGATTAGGGTTCAAAAGAACTTGGCTTGAGTTATAGGCATGCACATATCTAACAATTTTAAAAGATACCTATGTTTACCTAATCTAGTTGGACATAACAAAAGGGCCTCTTTTCAGTCTCTTATAGATAAAGCCCAAGAACAAATTTGAAGGGTGAGGCTCTCAATTCCTCTCTTAAGGAGGCAAGGAGATCTTTATTAAACAGTACTCCAAGATATACCTACATATGCTATGTCATGCTTTCTACTACCTATTTCCTTTTGTTCAGCGCTAGAACAACTTTTTGTTAAGTTCTAGTGGCAAAAGGGACGAGGAAGGAGAGGAATCCATTGGTGTGCTTGGAAGTATTTATTTCTTTTAAAAGAGGAAAAGGTAGGGTTTCATAACATGGGACAATTCAACATTTCCTTCGCCAAGCCAATATATGGAAAATACATCTCCATCACCCGAATCCTCTCTTAACTCAAGTTCTTAAAGAAAAGTACTTTCCTCGTTCAGACTTTATGGAAGTTATTGGGCTCTTCGCCTCACTTACTTGGAGAAGCATATGGTCAGCAAAGGGTGCTTTGGAAAAGGGGTTATGTTGGCGTGTTAGGACGGGTAATTTATTTTTATTAATTGTGATGCCTGGGTTGATGGTTGTATTGATTTACGATTACCTTATCCAGTTATTAGCATACAGAACTTGTTTGTTAATCATCTCATCGACAATAATAATAGAACTTGTAAGAGAGAGCTTATAGAATCTACATTCTTTAGGACGTGACAGGTAAGACTCTGTAAATCCCATTAACGCAAGAGGCTTGTCGTGATATATTAGCCTGGCGTAGTGAACCTTCTAAAGAATTTTCAATCAAAAGATCTTACAAACTATTACAGACAACAATAGTGGGTCCTAATACTTATGCAATACATCAAGAAATTAGTCTATTTTACAAAGAACTATAACAACTAAACATTCCACCTAAGATTAAGATTACCATGTGGTGCACCTCATGGAACTACCTTCCTACCTTTACTAATCTTAACTACAGAAAAGTCTACACGAAAATTGCCTATCCTCGCTGCAACTCCTCGACAGGGATCGTTCTCCACGTCTTCCTCTTGTGCCTTATCTCAGGATTGGTTTGGAAGGAATTAAACTTAGAGTGGGTAATTGACGACAGCTGCACAAACATACAGAGCTGGTTTACTTGAGCCTTCTCTCGCTCATCGATTCCCCGAAGAAACCTCTTTGCATATGCTATTTGAGCGAATTGGGGCAATAGAAAAAAAAAGGAAAACAGACTTAGAATTAGTAGGATTTATTATCTCCTACCTACGAGAATTTGCGAAGCTAACACCCCTAATTTCTCAACCCATTCGGAACACTCATATTTGAAACTCACCTTTGGAAGGGCTCATTAAAAATCAACTTTAACGCCGCCTACAACACTCGTTCTCATCGCTCTGCATTAGACATAATCAGCCATGACACGAATGGCTCCGTCCTTTATATTCGATTCGTGATCCATGAAGGTACTCCCTCTACATTCACCACAGAACTAATAGCATGCCTCGAGACAATCAAACTTGGTTCTGAAATGGCCTAGGATCGAATTGATATGAAAGGCGATTTTCTCTCCACGATCAAGAAATGCTTTGCACAAAACCAAAACAGATCGGATATAAGTGTTTTTATCCAAAATATAAAATGGTTTGCCACCAGATTCCAGGGCTTACAGTTTCGTAATGTGCTTAGATCTGCAAATACTCTTGCCAACGTCCTTGCCAAAGCAACACTTAGGCAGGGAGAAGGACTGGATCTGGTTGAGTCCGTTCCAAACTATGCAATCCAGGCTCTGTAAATGGACTGGAAACGAGAGCCAGATTAGCTCTCATTTTCATGGACACTATACCCACATAGGAGATTTACCCCTTCAAGCTTCTATAGAGCACTCTCCGAAAATGCCTTGAGCGTCGGCACATCGATGGAAGCTTCTTCTTTTGGACACTGCTAGTTTTGATTGGGTTTTTCATTTTCAGTATTTTTTAGGATTTCTTTTTCCCACATTTCATTTATTTTCGACTTAATTTTCTTGATTTTTCAAGTTTCCTTTTCTTTATTGGACCATACTTACTATGTCTTATTATTTCGATTTTATAGAATAATAAAAGCCCAATCTGAATGTCTATATATATATATAAGGGCTATCTCCATACTATTATTAATTTTAATTATTAAAATTTTAATTCCTAAATATTCATGAAAAAAATATGTATTATTAATTAATTAAAATGATAAATATTAGTTTTTAAAACCAGAATGTTTGAAAGGTAACTATAAAAGTTTAACATTATCTTTCTTTCTTTTTTCAGAAGAAAAAAATTTATTTTTTCACAAAGTGAAGCATAAAGTCTTTCTTGGGCAAAAAAAAAATTGTTCCTCTCTTGCGTTTCAATCAAAGCAAAATTCTTCCAAACTTCACTAAAAGCAAGATGCTTTAAGTAATAGAAATAATGATTTTTGCAAAGTTGGTGTGAATTAATTGAGTTGGTAAATTACAAAAATAAAAATACAATAAATACAATATAAGCTTACATTTTAAATATAGAGAAAGTAATCATTTAATAACTTTAATTATCAAAAAAATATTAAGATATAATAATTAAATAATATTTATTCATTTTATGATAATAGTATTATCTTTATGACAAATATCATATTATGTTTTATTTTTGAAATTTGAACTTTAAACTATATTTTTCAGCATAATTAAAAAAATATTTAAATTTCTATGAATTTTTAAATTTAATAAAAATATTAAAATTAATAAATCTATCTTATATATTTTTTGGTTATTAAGAAAAATATCATTCCTTCCAACTATTATATATAGTTATGTTTGCAATTATTTTTTTATTTCTCAAGTAAAAAGATACTAGTAAACTTACTAATAAAGAAATCAAGATAAATTTTAATTTTATGGATTTATCACTTGATTTAAAATTTTGATGATTTTCTAAAAATCTATTTTTAAGAACCTTTAATCAGTAAATAAATATTTCCAATCATTTAATTTTTATATTAAAGATATATATTTTACATAAATATATATATCTAAGTTTTAAAAATATTTAAATACATAATTCATATTTAATATAAATAAAATAATATATAAAAGAATTCAAACCCTTGGAAATGGGCAAAACATTCTAGTTTTCATTAATTTGTATGTAATTTGTGTAACATCCGCGTGCTTGAATCGGATTTGGAACAGTGATAGAGTACAATTGAGAATTAGAATATATGGTTGAATTTAGAAAGGTTTGGAGAAATCAAGGATGTATTAGTAAAGGTGAGAAAATAAGAAGGACTAAATAGAATTTTATCTAAATTGAATTATGAGTCATCATGGGAATTAGATTGATTAAGGAGGGGCAAGAGAGTAATTTGGTGAAATGAAAGATATTTTGGAAGCAAAGTTTTGGGCCAAAGTGTAAAGTTGGAAGGCCTAAGGACTAAAAGTGCAATTTTACCATTTTTATTAAGTGAGATATTTTTGAAGAAAAGTCTAGAGAATTTGAGAGAGAGAGAAATCAATTAAAAAGCAAAGATATCAGCTCTCTCCATAAAGCTAACCGTCCATGCCATTCTTTCGTCCATCCAACTTTTGCTTTTATTCCAAATAGGTCCTTCCACTATTTTTAAGCTTTCCAAACTCCAAAACCTTCCATTTTCTTTGGAATTTCTGAAAGAAAGTCATAAAAGAGAGTAATTAGACACCTCAAACTTCTTTTAAAATTCATTTTGAGGTGTTAGAGAGCATAGGGACTAAATCGAGAAAATTTTGAATTCAAGGATTAAGATAAGAGATGGTTAAATTCTCATGATATACATGTATTTTACTTTTATTTAGCATGAAAACTATTGAATTAGAGCTTATAGCTTATATGTGTTTATGTGAAATTGAAGAGAAAGAGAAGAGAGACAAGGATCAAATTGAAGACAAAGGAAAGGAATAGAGCAAGGGGTAAAAAGAGAAAATCAACCTTTTTGTTGTAAGTACTACAAGAATTTTAGTTTATAGTTTATTCTTCATAATATATCTGAATTGTTAGCATGGAAATTGTTGTTTAATTATGTGTTATAAAGATGATTAAGTGAGATTAGTGTAATAAAATATGAGAAAGAAAATGTTTTCATTAAAATAGAGTGGACAGAATCACAGGGTCAACTTATAAAATTCACTAAAAATTGTATATATTGATTTAAGGGTCAAATTATATATTTAATTAAAGCTTATTGCGTGTAGTTTTATATGGAAGAAACAGTGAATTAAATGGTTCTGTATATTCTGAGTTATAACTGATTTTGTGTAACAAGGTCAGAGAGATACGAGTTCCCCTGTTCTGACTTTGAAAAATTTTAGAAAAATGTAGAAAAATCATTAGAATCTGAAATTTATATGGTTTAATCCTTAATGAATATACTTTCAAAAGAAACAGACGAGAACATTATTGGATCTCTGTAGTAAAAGATAGATAATTTTTAGTGAAGAATGGTCGAAACTGTCAGGCAGCAAAGAAGTGGTAAATTGAAAGAATTTACTGTACAAATTGGCTGGTAAATTGAAAGAATTTACTGTACAAATTGGCTAAAGTAAAAATTCTGGAAATTTTATGGTAGAAAAATGATTGAGTCTAGTTTCAGAAACATTAAGCGGATTATAATTTCGAATTCTGTAGCTCAAGATATAAATAATTTAGTGACAGTGATGCAAGTGAACAACTTTGAAATATAACGGTGATGTGTGAAATACTAAGAAATGATTAATATGAATTGTTATGCCCCTGTAGACAAGTTAGAACCATTGAGATAGTAGTGGCATGCCATTAAGGAACGCTAGCGCGCTTACCGTTCAGCACTGTGTGTGCTTACTGTTTCGCACTTTGTGTGCCTACTGTTTCGCACTTCGTGTGCCTACTGATTTGCGCTATGTGCACCTACTGATTGCACTGTGTGTGCTTACTGTTTCCCCAGCACTTGTGTGCTTACTGTTAAGTACTTCGGTACTTTCTGTTCCGTTTATCTGATGGGTTCTATAAAAGTCTACTATGGGCCAAGTGGATAAATAAGATAAGTGAGCTATGGTTAAGAAAGCTATGATGGCTAGATTGTGAAAAGTGAAAGAATGTGCAAATTATGACATTAAGGTAAGTGAAATGATGAATACATGAAAGATAAGTACTATATATGTATGTGTAATTAAATGCTGATAATTAAGTGAATTAATGTGGCTGAAAGGACTAAGTTGTGAAAAAGGGATGAAAATGTAATATTTACCATTGCGGTAAGTTGGTATATGAGAATGAATGTGTGTTATGGTGGCATTAAGGTAAGTTAAATGTTACATGCAAGAAAGGTTAGAAATTTTATACGCATGAGTATTGAAATGTTTGATAAAATTAAGCAATAAATAAATAATCATCTATTATTCTTGTAGATCTTACTAAGCCTTCACCGGCTTAACGCGTTTATCTTAACGCGTAGGTACAAAGTAACAAGGAGAAAAGTCGAGTTCAGGGACCTCTCATCACATCACATCATCCTTTGGTGGACTCCAAATATAGGTATTTTTTTTTAAGAAAATGGCATGTACAATGGTACTTATATGAATCCCTAATGAATGGGAAAAATGTTATCTCGAATGTTATGAATTATGAAAATGAAATGATTAATATATGATATTTCGATTTGAATGGCCTTTAAAGACATCGGTTTGTAAAAAAAATAAAAATTCTGTTACTCGACCTTCTGTGCCGTACTGTAATGTAATGCTCCTATATTGGTTTATACGTATAAATCGAGTATAGGAGTGTTACATTTGGTGGTATCACAGTGAAGGTTTTCTGATGTTTGGGGTCGAGAATGAGTCCACTTGTACATGCCATTTTATATGTTGATGTGATGAGAGGATATTTAGTTATTTAATTGTTAAAATAGTGAATATTGTAGAAAAAAGAATGTTGAATAGGGCTCGTGAAGAGTCTAAAATGAAGTTGACAGTAGGGCCTCAAATACTGTTAGAGAAGAGGAAGATGCTCCTGAGGTAGTTACCGGTAAATTTTCTTTATTTGACTCTCTTGTAGTTACATTAATTGATCCTGGTTCTACACATTCATATATATGAAACTCATTAGTGAAAGAGAGAGAGTTAGTAGTAGAACCTACTGAACATGAAGTGAATGTTACTAATTCTTTCAGGCAAAGTGAGAGAGAGTCAATAAAGTGTGTACGAGGTGTCCTTTAAAGATTCAAGATTGTGAATTTTCAGCAGATCTCATGGGTCTTACATTTCATGAATTTGATGTGATACTGGGAATGGATTGGTTATTTGAACATTGAGTCATGGTTGATTGTAGAAGAAAAAGAATTTCTTTGAGAACTGCAGATGGAAATGAGATGATTGTAACTGGTGAGAAATTTAGTACTTTATCGAATGTGATTTCTGCGTTTAAAGTTTCCAAGATGATTAAGAAAGGGCATGATGCTTTTCTAGCTTATGTTTTAGATACTCGGGTAAAAGATAATGAGATTGAAAAGATACCGTGGTACGAGAATTTTCTGATGTGTTTCCTAAAGAGTTGCCGGGATTACTTCCTGAAAGAGAAGTTGAATTTGGAATTGATTAGTTCCGAGTATTGCATTAATTTCGATAGCACCATATAGAATGGTACCAGCAGAGTTAAAAGAATTGTTGGATAAAGGATTCATACGTCCAAGTGTATCATCATGGGGAGCTCCGGTATTATTTGTGAAAAGAAAGATGGATTT
Source organism: Gossypioides kirkii (assembly GCA_005610355.1). Lineage (NCBI taxonomy): Eukaryota > Viridiplantae > Streptophyta > Magnoliopsida > Malvales > Malvaceae > Gossypioides > Gossypioides kirkii. The sequence continues at coordinate 43,354,545 of CP032253.1, read as the reverse complement.
TTGAGACTTTGTATAGATTACCGTCAGCTAAATAAAGTGACGATAAAGAATAAATATCCACTACCCAGGATTGATGATTTATTTTTGATCAGTTGAAGGGAGCTACTATGTTTTCTAAAATTGATCTGAAATCGGGTATTATTAATTGAGGGTAAAGAGAGTCGGATGTATCAAAGACTGCTTTTAGGACTCGATATGGACATTATGAGTTCTTGGTTATGCCATTTGGATTAACTAATGCTTTAGCTGCTTTCATGGATCTCATGAATAGAATTTTTCAGCCATAATTGGACCAATTCGTTGTGGTATTTATTGATGATATTCTGGTATATTCGAAAGGAGAAGAAGAACATGAGAAACATCTTTGAATTGTATTACAGACTTTGAGAGAAAAGAAATTATTTGTCAAATTGAGTAAATGTGAATTTTAGTTGAAATAGGTTACTTTTCTGGGTTACATTGTGTCTGAAGCTGGAATTTGAGTAGATACGAAGAAGATTGAAGCAATACTGGAGTGGAAATCGCCGAAGAATGTGACAGAGGTAAGGAGTTTCCTGGGTTAACTGGTTATTACAGAAGATTTGTTCAGGGATTTTATATGATTGCATTGCCTTTAACAAGAGGCAATTGCAAAAAGATGTGAAGTTTGAGTGGAATGAAAAGTGCCAATAAAGTTTTGACAGACAGATTAAAGGCAGCATTGACTGAAGCTCCTGTGTTGATTCAACCAGAGTCTGTTAAAGAATTTGTGATTTACAGTGATGCATCCTATAATGGCTTAGGGTCTGTATTAATGCAAGATGATGGAAGGTAGTTGCATATACATCGAGAAAATTGAAGTCACATGAGAAGAACTATCCAACTCATGATCTTGAATTGGTTGCAGTGGTGTTTGAATTAAAGATTTGGAGACATTATCTATATGGAGAAAGATGTTGCGTTTACACGGATCACAAGAGTTTGAAGTATCTATTAACTTAGAAAGAGCTGAATTTGAGACAGAGAAGGTGGATTGAGTTAATTAAAGATTAAGATTGTATTATTAATTATTATCCCGGGAAAGCAAATGTTGTAGCTGATGCCTTGAGTAGAAAGTCGATAGCAGCATTAAAGGCGATGAATGTGCATTTGGAGATGCAACAAAATGATGAATTATCAGTTGAATTAAGAGTGAAACCGACTTTATTGCAAGAAGTGAAGATACACAGAAAGAGGATGAAGAGTTGATGAAGATATAAAGAAAAATTGAAGAAGGAAAAGGTAATGAATTTGAAATTTATAGTGAAGGAAGTTTAAGATTTCATAATCGGTTATATATGTCTAATTAAGAAGATTTGAAACGAAGAATTTTAGATAAAACTCATCATAGTTCGCTTGTTGTACCTCCAGAAAGTAACAAGATGTATCATAACTTAAAGCCATTCTATTGGTGGAAAAGGATGAAACAGGATATATAGTTGAGTATTTTTTCAAGTGCTTGATATGTTAGAAAGTGAAAACAGAAAATCAAGTGCCATTGGGGTTGCTTCAATCCATCACTATACCAGAATGGAAATGGAAAAAAAAATTAAATTACAATAGATTTTGCCACGGGATTGCTACTTTCAACGAAGAAGAAAGATGCTATATGGGTGATTGTTGATCGATTAACTAAGTCTGCTCATTTCTTACTGGTAAGAATGATTTCTCAATGAAAAAGTATGCTCAATTGTACATAAATGAGATAGTTAAATTACATGGTGTGCTTGTATCTATTATTTCTGATCGAGATCCAAGATTTACATCAAAGTTTTGGAAAAAATTACATGAAGCTTGTGGTACTCGATTGAATTTTAGTACAGCATATCATCCTCAGACAGATGGATAGTCAGAAAGGGTGATTCAAATTCTGGAAGACATGATGAGAAGCTGTATTATTGGGTTTGAAGGCAATTGGGAAAGGTATTTGTCGTTGATTGAGTTTACTTATAAAACAACTATCAGTCAAGCATTCAAATGGCGCCTTATGAAGCATTATATGGAAGAAAATGTAGAACTCCTGTATGCTGGACTGAGTTAAGTGAACAGAAGCTCGTGGGTCCTGATTTGATTCGAGAAACTGAAGAAAAAGTGAAGTTGATCCGAGAGCGATTAAAGGCTGCTTCAGATAGATAGAAGTCCTATGATGATTTGAAAAGAAAAGATACAGAGTACGATGTAGGTAAAAAAAAATTCTTGAAAGTGTCTCCATGGAAGAAAGTTCTTCGATTTGCCAAGATTTATCGGGTCATATGAGATTTTGGAAAGAATTGGTCCAGTGCTTATCGATTGGCTTTTCCTCCAAAGTTAGATGAAATTCATAATGTTTTTCATATGTCTATGCTACGGAGGTACCGGTCTAATTCATTCCATGTGATTACTCCGAATAATATTCAAATATAACCGGATTTGACTTATGAAGAAGAGCCAATAAAGAACAGATACAGCTTGAGAAGTGAAAGAATTGAGAAAATAAAAGAGTTCCTCTAGTAAAAATGCTATGGAGACATCATAGTTCAGAAGAAGCTACTTGGGAAAGAGAGGAAAACGATGAAACAACAGTATCCACGGTTGTTCAGTACAGGTAAATTTCGAGGACGAAATTTATTTTAAGGGGGAGAGAATTGTAACATCCGCGTGCTTGAATCGGATTTGGAACAGTGATAGAGTACAATTGAGAATTAGAATATATGGTTGAATTTAGAAGGTTTGGGAGAAATCAAAGATGTATTAGTAAAGGTGAGAAAATAGGAAGGACTAAATAGTAATTTATCTAAATTGAATTATGAGTCATCATGGGAATTAGATTGATAAAGGGGCAAGAGCGTAATTTGGTGAAAGATATTTTTGGAGGCAAAGTTTTGAGCCAAAGTGTAAAGTTGGAAGGCCTCCTAAGGACTAAAAGTGCAATTTTACCATTTTTATTAAGTGAGATATTTTTGAAGAAGAAAGTCTAGAGAATTTGAGAGAGAGAGAAATCAATTAAAAAGCAAAGATATCAGCTCTCTCCATAAAGCTAACCGTCCATGCCATTCTCTCTTCCATCCAACTTTTGCTTTTATTCCAAATAGGTCCTTCCACCATTTTTAAGCTTTCCAAACTCCAAAACCTTTCATTTTCTTTGGAATTTCTGAAAGAAAGTCATAAAAGAGAGTTATTAGACACCTCAAACTTCTTTTAGAATTCATTTTGAGGTGTTAGAGAGCATAGGGACTAAATCGAGAAAATTTTGAATTTAAGGATTAAGGTAAGAGATGGTTAAATTCTCATGATATACATGTATTTACTTTTATTAGCATGAAAACTATTGAATTAGAGCTTATAGCTTATATGTGTTTATGTGAAATTGAAGAGAAAGAGAAGAGAGACAAGGATCAAATTGAAGACAAAGGAAAAGAATAGAGCAAGGGGTAAAAGAGAAGAAAATCAGCCTTTTTTGTTGTAAGTACTACAAGAATTTTAGTTGATAGTTTATTCTTCATAATATATCTGAATTGTTAGCATGGAAATTGTTGTTTAATTCTGTGTTATAAAGATGATTAAGTGAGATTAGTGTAATAAAATATGAGAAAGAAAATGTTTTTCATTAAAACAGAGTGGACAGAATCACAGGGTCAATTTATAAAATTCACTATAAAATGTATATATGATTTATTAAGGGTCGAATTATATATTTAATTAAAGCTTATTGCGTGTAGTTTTATATGCAAGAAACAGTGAATTAAATGGTTCTGTATATTCTGAGTTATAACTGATTTTGTGTAACAAGGTCAGAGCAGATACGAGTTCCCCTGTTCTGACTTTGAAAAATTGTAGAAAAATGTAAAAAAATCATTAGAGTCTGAAATTTATATGGTTTAATCCTTAATGAATATATTTAAAAAGAAGCAGACGAGAACATTATTGGATCTCTGTAGTAAAAGATAGATAATTTTTAGTGAAGAATGGTCGAAACTGTCAGGCAGCAAAGAAGCAGTAAATTGAAAGAATTTACTGTACAAATTGGCTAAAGTAAAAATTCTGGAAATTTTATGGTAGAAAAATGATTGAGTCTAGTTTCAGAAAATTAAGCGGATTATAATTTCGAATTCTGTAGCTCAAGATATAAATAATTTAGTGACAGTGATGCAAGTGAACAGCTTTGAAATATAACGGTGATGTGTGAAATAATGAGAAATGATTAATATGAATTGTTATGCCCATGTAGACAAGTTAGAACCATTGAGATAGTAGTGGCATGCCATTAAGGAACGCTAGCGCGCTTACCGTTCAGCACTGTGTGTGCTTATTGTTTCGCACTTTGTGTGCTTACTGTTTCGCACTTTGTGTGCCTACTGTTTCGCACTTCGTGTGCCTACTGATTTGCGCTATGTGCGCCTACTGATTGCACTGTGTGTGCTTACTGTTTTCCCAGCACTTGTGTGCTTACTGTTAAGTACTTCGGTACTTTCTGTTCCGTTTATCTGATGGGTTCTATAAAAGTCTACTATTGGCCAAGTGGATAAATAAGATAAGTGAGCTATGGTTAAGAAAGCTATGATGGCTAGATTGTGAAAAGTGAAAGAATGTGCAAATTATGACATTGAGGTAAGTGAAATGATGAATACATGAAAGATAAGTACTATATATGTATGTGTAATTAAATACTGATAATTAAGTGAATTAATGTGGCTGAAAGGGCTAAGTTGTGAAAAAGGGATGAAAATGTAATATCTACCATTGAGGTAAGTTGGTATATGAGAATGAATGTGTGTTATGGTGGCATTAAGGTAAGTTAAATGTTACATGCAAGAAAGGTTAGAAATTTTATACGCATGAGTATTGAAATGTTTGATAAAATTAAGCAATAAATAAATAATCATCTATTATTCTTGTAGTGCTTACTAAGCCTTCACCGGCTTAACGCGTTTATCTTAACGCGTAGGTACAAAGCAACAAGGAGAAAAGTCGAGTTCAGGGACCTCTCATCACATCACATCATCCTTTGGTGGACTCCAAATATAGGTATTTTTTTTAAGAAAATGGCATGTACAATGGTACTTATATGAATCCCTAATGAATGGGAAAAATGTTATCTCAAACGTTATGAATTATGAAAATGAAATGATTAATATATGATATTTCGATTTGAATGGCCTTTAAAGACATCGGTTTGTAAAATAAAAATAAAAATTTTGTTACTCGACCTTCTGTGCCGTACTGTAATGTAATGCTCCTATATTGGGTTTATACGTATAAATCGGGTATAGGAGTGTTACATTTGCAATTTGTAATATTTATTATTAAATCCCTTGCTAATCATACTGCAAGTAAGAGACAATAATAGAAGATGGCTATGAGATATTCTTCAAAGATTATTGTATTTAAGAAAATAAATATTGCAAATCATAATGATTGTGTTATGATATTTGATATTATCGGTCCACCATCCGAATGGATTTGGATTTGATCCTACATGGTTCATCATATTCATATGTCAAGTTCGAATACCGAGTTCACATATTATTTTCACGAATGAAGTTCGCATGACATTAAATGTTCGTAAGAGGGGTATCCACACTCTCTTGCGAACACACACGTGCAAATACACACATGCGGGAATACGCATGGGACCACATCCCCATCTATTAAGTCTAGAATAGGATACGGGTTGATTCATGAGAACTTACCTACGGCATCCTATTCGTAAACAATAATCGTATTATATAAATAGAAAATACAACTCCTTTAACGAGGACATACTGAAAATACTCAAAGATAAATAAAAGAGGAATTTTAAGGAGATGAATATGAAATATTTAGGGTACTCATTTGACACAATTCTCTTTTTAGATCTTCTCATAAGTTGAATAGAAAATAATAAGTGATTCTTTTATATCATTTTGTGGGAAGAAATTCTTTGAATTGTTGTTATTTTTTTAAAATTAATTTGGTAAATTATGCATATATTTTTATTTTTTATGATAATTGTATTTAAAGTTATATATAGGTATAATAATTTATTTGATCTTTCAATTTAAAAAATTATTTTATTTTTTATTAATTTTTAATTTTTAAATTTGTTTTGTTTATTAAATTTCTCTAAATGAATTGAAAATTAGTATGTACAAGTCAAATAAGTGATATTGAAATTGAAATTCATGGGTCATATGTTCCCTTAATATATGTAATCTATGACTAATGACTAATCATTAATGGGGCAATAAGAGAAAAAAATCTTTTGTGGGACAGTCCTTTGAGTTGAAGTGACAACCCAAAAGGCATGAGCCTTGATTTTTGTAAAAATATATCCAAAAATGAAAATTTCTACTTGGAAACAGTCCAATTTCAGTGGAAAGTAAAAAAGTATATGTTATAAGAGATTAAGTGGCTGAGATTTGACTATAAATCTATTAAAAGACTTTTTTTAAGGAATTTGTACAGTAATAAATAGAAAAGGTTAAATTTTATATGAATTACTTCATCTTTAAATTATTTATATTTCATTTAACAAAATAAGGCAAATAAGAAATTTATTACTTTACTTTTATTTAATTATTTATATAAGTATATTTATATTATTATGTATTATCTATCAATTATATTATGATTAATTTTTTATTATTATACAAACATTGAAGAGTGAAGAGATTATTTTATATCATATTGATTAATAGTTTGTACGAAAGCTTTAATGATGATTAAGAATTTTTTATTAACATTATATTGGAATTATTTATCTCGGGTTTAATTTTTAATAATCTCTACTCTTTATCAAAACAACTTTTTTAATTTGATTTAATTTGTGTAATTAATATTTTAAAAATTTAAAATGTATCAAATTAATAAAAAATGTCTTCAAGATAATTTAATAAAAAATAAAATTACTTAATAAAGTTTGGCTTAATGATAAGAAATATACTTGTTATTAATGAAATCAACAAATTCTTTTTTGTAATTGTTTTGATTTTGAGTGAAATTTAAAAAAAAAATTGATAGAAAAAAGGGTTTAAGATTATTCAATAAAAAACTAAAAATTACAGTTATAAATTATATATATTTGAATTAATTATAATTAGAATTATGCATAAAAAAGTATTATTCGATAAACCGAATAAGTGACTCCAGTGAAAAAGAGGATAGTGAAAAAGAGGATGAGGTTCATCCTAAGAGACCTGGGTTTGAGCACTTGTGTGTGCAAAGTGTGTGTGTGCTTTGTCAAAAGGTTAAGAAAATATGATCAGATACTACCATGTAATCACATCAGTATATTCAAAAAAAGTATTATTCGATTATTAATTAGAATATATTTAAATTCAAACTAAAATAGCTTTAGAAAATATCTAAACATTATGAGATTTAAGCTATAAAAAATTAAAAATAATATACATAATTTACATGAATAAAAATCAAAATTGAGAAGTTAAAATTTTAAAAACTTCAACTTTTATCAATACAATCAAAATCTTATTCACAATAAAAACTCTCTGAATGACGAAAATAGTGGGTGCTAGTAACAAGGTGTGGAAGAAAGTGGGACGTTGTGAGGAGGAGCCCTCCGGCGAAGGCGACAATGATGGAATGATGGATGTTGAGGGGTCACAACCCTTATCTTTTAGAGATGCGGTAATCAATTCTAAGATGGATAGCCTCAGTTTGGAGGACGATTAGGAGTTGAAGGATATCAAACTTGGGAATGATGATGAACGGAAAAGAGTGGATAATGGAATTCCTACTATCGAGTTTTCGAAAAGAATATATGGTCTTATAGATGAGAGCATGTCCAAAACTCTGATTATTAAGTTGCTAGGAAAAAGAATAGGGTATAATACCCTATAGAACAAAGTATTTGCTATGTGAAAGCCATCGATGAGATTCCAATTGATGGATATCAATAATGGACACTATTTGGCAAAGTTCGAGTTTGAATCGGACTATAAAGATATTGTCTCGAAAGGTCCTTGGGTTTTGTTTGGACATTACCTCACTGTTCAACCATGGTCGATGACTTTCTTAACTATTGATGAGTTCTCGCAATGTGTAGTGGTGGGGTCCATATCCCTAGTTTGTCAGGTGCCTTTTACAAAGGAGCTTACTTCAGGAAATTGATAGTCTTATTAGGAAAGAGGTTAAGATTGATTTGCAGATTGATAAAGTTTTGAGAGGCCATTTCGCTCGGTTTGCAATGCAAATTAATTTGGAAAAACCCTTGGTAACTAAGATCAAAATTACAAATAAAATTCATCATGTGGAATATGAGTCACTTTTGCAGATATGCTTTCGATGTAGGAGGTTTGGACATCTTCGTGATTCATGTCCCCAAACAACGATAGGTAAGGGAATTTAGGGCATGAGTGCTGTTGATTTGAGTACGAATGTGACAATTTGGACTAAAGAAAATTTAAAAGTCCAAGTAAGGGTAGAGAAGGAAGAATATGGGGATTGGATGGTTGTTGAATGATAATGCCGGAGGCAGCAATGATAAGGATCTCCGATCTTGAATCTCAATCAAGGTAATAAAATGGAGGGATCTAGGTTTAATGTACTTACCAAAATGGGACAAGATGAGTAATTAAAGGGATCTGATTTGGTTCTATTCTATTTTGGAAAGGAAAATAATGAGGCTATTAGGGGGTTGACTTTTTCATGTTAGACAAAGAGATTGGTGTAGGAAAGGATAACACAATTGAGCCTTTGAAAGAAATAATTAGCAGTGGACAAAGGGGTCGATGATTTCAAAGTCTAAAAAATCTAAGCAGTTGGGCAATGGGTTCGAAGGGGCAAATTTGGGCTTGCGTGGAACTGAAGCTAGATCAGGCACGAGTACTGTTAGGGCGGGCTTTAAAGTGAGAGCAGGTAGGAAAGCTAAAGATAAGACTATCAGGCTTGGTATCTTAGACCCAAAGCACCACTCTATAGTGATCTTGGATGAAAAAGGAATCCAAATTTTCAAGCTATAATGAACGAGAAGGTTGAGTTTAGCTTGGGTTTTAAGAACCTTGTTACCTCAAATTCTCTCCCTCCAATTCTAAATAACAAATTAACTAAAGATCAACTAAAAATCAGGGAGAAGACTGGGATATAAACTGAATGGGGAAGGAGCCTATGGTTCACATAGAAAATGCTATCGAAGGTTTAGTGAGGTCCTTGAAGGTGGAAACGGGTGACACTGTAAATCATGAAAGGGAGTCGCAAAAGTCTTTGGTGGATCGATTGGGAAAGAACACCCATTTGGTTCAGCTTCAAGATGATGCTACGGGTGATGAGAAGACAACGGGCATGGAAGGTTGCTCGGAGTATTAATGTTACTGGTCATTTGTACTAGGTTCTTTCTGGTTCTCTATTTTGTTTTATTTATGAAATCTAATATTTTAGTGTGGAATTGTCAAAGTGCAACAAAACCTAGATAACGTAGGGTTATGAAATAGTATTTGCAGGACTTTAATCATAATTTAGTTATTTTTGTTGAGACTAGAGTGAGCGGCATACAAGCTAACTCAATTGTTAAAAGTATTGAAATACCTAATTCTCACAGAGTGGAAGCTAAAGGTTTCTTGGGTGGGATTTGGATTATATGGAAGGGGTCTGTAAAAGTTATGGTTGAGGTGAATAATGCTCAGTTTGTGAACTTAAAAGTTATGTTTAGAAGGAGGTGCATCACACTCCTAATTGGTAGTTTAAGGTATGCTTTTAAATCAAGTAGGTGTTAATTTCAACATTAGTTAATGTTCTATCTAATAGCTTATTTGGTTAGATGGACTTGTTATTTGAAAGGATGCACATGCTAGTACTTTAGATGAAAGCATAACTTTAGGTTAACTTGCAAAAGAATGTAGGCTAATTTAGTATCTTGTTGAGGAAGTAAAACAAGGTACACACGGCCTGTGACACGAGCTGTCACACGACCGTATGCCATATTATAGGTACAGGGCATTTTACACGAGTAGACACACAGGTTGCTACACAGCTGTGTGGTTCTTGCTCGATTAGACACGGTCTAGCACACACTCTCACCCATGGGCGTGTTAATCAAGTCAGAATTAAATACTCGGCTTGCCACATAGTTTGTGACACGATCGTGGGAAAGTTTTTTTTTGGTAAGAAGACGGCTTGGTACATGACCAAGAGCACAGGCGTGTATTAGTGGATACACAGGCATGTGTTTGAGACACACGGCCATGTGCCCCTACTTTGAAACATATTGTACGATATTGAAATGTTTATCATAGTTTGTATTGAAGCAAGATATTGTGAGATGTTAGTACAAGATATGTGTGATTAAATTAGAATATATTACATGCTTAGTGAATGAATTACATGTGTTGTGGGATTATTTTACTTAGATTTGAATGGTTGTTTAAAAAGACTTAATGAACTTATAATTTTTCGTAATACTCTAGAATCTTAATCAACTACGATTACGGGTTACGGGTGTTACAAGTTGCTCACTAAGGTACTCGTGAATCGGTTGAAGCTTGTTATGCCCAAGATAATTGAAGTGAATCAAACAAGCTTTGTCGAGGGACGCCACATAATGGACAATGTAGTGATAGCCTAAGAAGCGATTCACTCGATGACGGTTAAAAAAGGAAGGAAAGGTTGAATGGCAATCAATATAGATATGGAGAAAGCATATGATCGCCTTCGGTGGAACTTTATTAGGGATACGCTTGAGGATGCTAACATCTCTTATAGAGTGGTGCGACTGATTATGAACTGTGTTACTTCTTCTACAATGCAAATCCTTTGGAATGGAGGTTTCATGGATGCTTTTGTTTCCTCTAAAGGTGTACAACAAGGTGATCCAATTTCACCTTATTTCTTCGTGTTGACTATAGAATGACTGGGACATGTTATCCAAAGGGCAGTTTCAAAAGGTAGTTGGAGACTAATTGTGTTAGGAAGAGGAGGACCATCTTTGTCACATCTGTTTTTTACTAACAACTTAGTTTTATTTGGTGAGGCAAGCTTGGATAATGCAATGGTAATGAAAAGGATATTGGAAGAATTTTGTAACTATTTGGGACATAAGGTTAGCTCTCGAAAATCTAAACTGTGTTTCTCAACCAACACGAATAGTCGTGTTATGGAACAAGTTGGGAATGTTCTGGGATTTGATCAATCAGAGGACTTGGGGAGCTACCTTGGATTCCACTCTTTCATACAAGAGTTAAAAAGAGTACTTTCCAATTCATTATGGATAAAGTGCAGTAAAGACTCAATAGCTTTAATGCCAAACTCTTTTCGTTGGCGGGAAGGCAATGTTAGCTAAATCAGTGCTTTTGACTATATCAAGGTATTTTATGTAGGCGACAATGATTCCCATCGGAGTATGTCATAAAATAAAACAAGTTGTAAGGCGCTTTGTATGGGGATCGTCAAAAGGGGCTAATAAAATAGCCCTAGTTAATTGGGAGACTTATTTTCGAGTAAAGAGGATAAGTGAACTTGGCATGAAAAAACTGGTCCCGCAGAATAAATCATACTTGATGAAATTATCCTTTCAAATGGTGACTAAGGTGGATGTGTTATGGGTGAGAGTTCTACGCTCTAAGTATAAAATTTTGGAGACTTGTCCAATGTCCATTGATCGTCCTGTTTGCTCTTTTGTTTGGCGATCTCTTGCGAAAGTCTAGCACTTGTTCCGTGATAGAGTAATGTGGAGCGTTGGGGATGGGAAGTCTGTTTGTTTTGTGCATGAAAACTGAGTTCCAAGGTTGAGACCACTCGGTAACCATATTTTGCCAAGGAAAGCCTTTTCGATCCATGTTAAAGTTTCTAAGTTTGTTATTGTTGTTGGTGTTTGGAAAATGAGGTTACTACCGTAATTTTTCCTTAATGAGGTACTTAATTACATAAGGCCTACCATCCCCTAATGAAGCTTTAAGTCGTCATCAAATTATATGGAAAATGAGTACAAATGGAGTTTTTCAGTTCGAATAGCAAATAGAAGTTTGGAGTTGAAGGAGCTTCCCAATAAAGAAAATGGTTGGACACAGATTTGGGAAAATTCCTTTTCCGCACAAATCTAGCATTTTATTTGGCTTGCTCGTAAGCAGAGACTACTCACAAATTCTGAGAGAGTTCATCGATGCATGTCAGATGATGCAAGTTGTGCACGCTGTGGAGATACACAGGAAACAACTCTTCATGTCCTACGTGACTGCAGCTTTGCACGTAAGGTATGGCTCAAATGTATTTTAGAATCTGATGTCCATGGTTTTTTTCTTTGGAAATGGATGGCTGGCTACTTGCAAACCTAGACAACAAGTTTGATTTGAGCCATGGGAGGGGGGAAACGTACTTCTATTTGCGATTATTGCTCAGCTACTTTGGAAACATAGAAATCATATTGCATTTCAGTAGTCCTTTTGGAACGATGAAGGAACTCTTATGCAAAGCAAGGAGCATAGCTGAACATATCATGCAAGTCAATGGTAAGAGAAAATCAGTGCAGAACCATCAACAACCTCAGGCTCGATGGTGTCCGCTAGGAGTGAGTATTTGATCGAGTTGAGTTGAATAGAGTAAAAAAATTTCAAGTTACTTGAGTTGACGAATCTTGTTTTTCCAATCGAACTCAATTTGAAATTTTTTCGAATCAAATCGAATCGAGTCAAGTCGAGTTGGGTTAACGAATCCTATTATTTATACTCAATGTTGCGTTTACATGGACCGATTATTTAACTAATAGATGAAGTACAAGATTATTTAACTACATAAATAATATAATGGTTTTGCCTTTTAATTTAATGGGTAAACATTTATCAAAATACCGTAATTTTACCTTTTAACTTTAGAAAAACATTTATCAAAATGATATAGTTTTATCTTTTCTTATTCGGATTTTCGAATAACTCGAATTGTGTAATTTATATTCGAGTTAAACCGAAAAACTTAATTTTTTGTTCAAGTTTATCCGAATACGTCAAATAACTCGAACTATTTAATTCAAAATTTGAATTTTTATTAAGTTTTTCGAATTGAATCGGATTTTGCTCACCCCTAATGTTCGCCAGAGGAAGGTTGGATCAAGATCAATACTGATGGAGCATCAAAGGGAACGAATAGCAGGTCTATTGTTGGTGGATTTTTTAGAGACCACCAAGGAGCTTGGGTAACAGGGTTTCAAAGATCGGTGAGGTGCTTTTCAGTGTTAAATGTAGAGCTTTGGGCAATCTTACATGGTCTCTAGCTAGCCAAATTATGTGGCTACCACAAAGTGGTGATCGAGAGCGATTGTATGGTTGCCATTAGTCTGATCAATGAACAACTGGGAAGAGCAACGATGACAATTTTGGTTCGGCAAATAAAGGAAGCAGTTAGGCACTTCAAATTGATTCAGTTTGTATTTACTAGACGAGAAACTAATATGGTAGTGGATTGAATTGCAAAATCATGTGCTCAAACTTTTGTAACATAAACAGTGGCTGAATAATATAAATACAAGGGTATAAATACAAGGAAATCTTATTCACAATAAATTCAGAACCTGTTATCAAAGAAAAGACGATAAAATTCGATGTGTGAAGTTAGTAGGCCGTTATGTGTGGGTGTGATATTTATATTAAAATTCTGTAATAATTTATTAACTCATAAAAATGTAATTTAATAAAATAATAAAATCACATAATAGTTTTAAATAAAAAAAAGAAAGCAGAAATTGTGGCATTTTGTTAGGAGGAAGGCAGCATCATTAAACACAAGTCAAAGATGCTTTTCATAGAACAAAAGCATATTCCATATGGAATGGGTCCCAACAAATTTTATAGAAATTATATAAGCACATGCACTTTTCTATTTTTCTCCATAATTTTTCCAAGAAAACAGTGTCATTCTAGAATCACAAAAGAAAAATCTAGAATCATTGCATAATCTAGGATAGAAATTTTAATTTATTTTGCGTGGAAAAATAGTCAAAGAAAGCCTTAATTACGTTTCACAATAATTCACAAATTCCATATATTTTTAAAAGAAGATGTTCAGCTCAAACCATTTTACTTTTCTAGAAGAAGTTGCAATTAAATTATAATTCCAATTAATATATTTAAATACTATAACTAAAATTATTTATTACAAAACAAATTTAAATTATATAATTTGTTAGTAGAATTCGACTTTTAGCTTTCATGAATTTAAAATTTAACCCACACGAGTTCACATTCAATGAAGTTAAAGTTTAATCAAATTAATTTAAACAATTATTGTTAAAAAATGTCACTCAATATATTTAAGGGAGTCGATTTTCCGATCTCCAATTTTTTTTATGTCTTCTTTTAGGTTTTATTTGATAATTTAAAAAATTAAGCAATATACTTTTAGTATTTAATTTATATTTTCATAATCATAAATCTTAAAATTTATTTATTTCAAATATTTAGTTTTGCATAAAAACTAAAACTAATAATTTAGACATCTTATTTTTCGAGCAAGAAGACAATGTTTTGTATTTTAAATAAATTTAATTAAGTTATAAGTAGTTTTTTTTATCTATTTAGCATATTTAAACTTATTATTATTATTATTATTATTATTATTATTTTAAATTATTTTGATAATTTTGGACAAAAGTTAAAAATAATGCATTGAATATCTCATTTTTTAACAAATCGAAAAGGATAATTATTTTCAACTATTTTTTTCTTTGTAAATAAACTTATCATTCTTAATAGGAATAATAGTTTATTTGACCTTCTAACTTTAAAAAAAATATATTTAGCTCTTTATTTAATTTTTCACTTCTTTTAGTCCTTAAATTTTTATTGTTTGTCAAATCACTCTAAAATTGACGGTAAAATTAATGTTTGTTAACTTTGATGATGGTATACTCGTGAATTATCATGTGAATATCATTTCAGTAATTAATTAATTTTTAAAATTTAAAAATTAATTGTAAAAATTATTAAAAGGTATAAAATTATAAAAAAAATATTCTTTTATAATTTTTTTTAAAAATTAATTAATTGTTAACGTGATATACATATGAATGTCACATCAATAAAGTTAACATATGTTAATTTTTCATCTATTTTGGAGCGTGAATTGTCATCTGGATCATTTTAGTAATTAATTAATTTTTAAAAATTATTAAAAGGTATAAAATTATAAAAAAATATTTTTTTAATTTTTTTTTAAAAATTAATTAATTGTTAACGTGATATGCATATGGATACCACATCAATAAAATTAACATATGTTAACTTTTTCATCTATTTTGAGGCGTGAATTGTCATGTGGATATTATTTCAATAATTAATTAATTTTTAAAATTTAAAAATTAATTGTAAAAATTATTCAAAGGTATAAAATTATAAAAAAATATTTTTTATAATTTTTTTTAAAAATTAATTAATTGTTAATGTGATATACATATGGATGCCACATCAATAAATTTAACACATGTTAACTTTTTCATCTATTTTGGGATGATTTGACAAACAATACAAGTTCAAGAGGTAAAATATGGAGGATTAAAATGACTTTTTTGTAAAGTTTAAGAGCCAAATAAATCATTATGTGCAATGGGTTTTTCAAAAGCAATTGATGTTCACAAGTTTACCCAACCTTCGATGAAGTACTAACGGCTTATCTAGTGACCCCTCCTAAAATGAAAAATATTTTATTTAGACCTTTAAAAATTTTAGAATTTTAAATTAGTAAATATAAAATTATATTTTGATCCTCTAAAATTGATAAAATTTTGATTAATCTTTTAAAAATTAAAAAAATTAAATTATTTAAATAATAAAATTATATTTTTTTACTATTATAAAAAGTAATTTAATTTTGACTCCCTTAAAAAAATTTAACTTTGCCCCTATTAATTACGTCGACTTTAATAATATTGATACGTATAAAATATAATGATTTAATAATATGATTCCTTTTTCTTATAAAAAAATCTGATTGGATATGTAATTGAAAAAGAAGCGTGGGATTGTAAATGGTATCTCACCAAAACTCAGGTTATCTAACCTAACCTTAATAACCCCAAAACATGTGAGCTTTGCTGGATTTGTTTTGTCCCCATTTTCAAACTATAAAATAAAAATAATAGAGTGCCCTTTTATCTTTAGGTAAAGGGGGATATTTGCATATTAAATTCAATATACGTTATGAAGTTAGGTCCCCTGTCATGTCCAAACCCATGCTGTCTCTCATGATTCAAATTCCAACACTTTCTTTAATTACATTACCAAATTTAATATTTAATGGACCCATTTTGGATTTTCAATTATATCATTTTTTTTAAAAAAATCGAATTAAAATTTATTGTGGATATGGTATTGAGATTTGACAAAGTTGACATTTTTTTTTCTAATAAAAAATAATCGTTTAAATAGAATCCTACGAACGGTCATAAAAAATCACTTATTACAAAAAAATAAAATAAAAGTGATATTCAAAAAAAAAAAACTTGCAAAGGTGACACGGTCCAATATTTTGGTGTAGAAGCCTTATTATTCCAATTTCCACCTGATTTTGGGATTCTAGAAATTAATATTTTAGCAAAAATATTAATAGTATCCAAGAAAGAATATGCTGAAATGAGCATAAAAGAAAAAAAGCAAAAGAGGATTCCAAATAAAAGGCATTCCCACATTAATTTATTTTTCAAAATTTCAAAACAAGTGTCCATCAATCTGTCCCTTCTAAAAGTTGATTCTCCGTAGGTGGAAAACACCAGATTTTTTGTTCGTTGCTTACACGAAAGTTGAAAGCAGAAATAAGTGATGAGAGTGACATCCTCCGTAGCCCATATCGTACAACCATTTATATTCCCATTCTCTTATCAAATATTTATAACTTTTTCTTTTATAATTTATAAACAACTATTAGTACGATTTGTAAATCATATTTGAGACGATAAATATTTTTAATTATTAAATTAATATATAATATTTAAATATTTAATGTGCATTATTTTTTTATTTTTTTCTATTCGATTCAAATGCTTTTGTCTTTTCAAGTATCTTTGTGAATTTTCATTTTTAAAAATGAAATTAACTTAAATAAATTAAAATAAAAAACGTTTAAAATCGTGTGATTTACTATATTAAAGTTTTAGACAAATGTCACGTTGGGTATAGTAGAAACTTAGTTTATAAGTCAGTAGGGATAACTTATCAATGGTCAAAGAAAATGGCTTTTTTTTTTCTATTTTAGATGTTGTTTTATTAGGAATTCTAGAAAGAAGGGGAAATTGAAATAAAATATGAGAAAATGAGATTAGCAACCACACTGATATGTCGACATCTTAAACCCAAATTCAGGCACGTAAGCTCCTCGAAAACCCCAATGCTTTTCACAATTTCTCTTACATATAACTTCACAACTTTAATGTACTATGTTTCCTACTGTGTCCCAACCTAACCCAACCTATACCTGTTCCTGTCTGCTCTTTTATTCACTGTATTTATCCTATTTTGGTTTTTACAATCTCTTCTATTCATGGTTTTTTCACAAATATTATTGATTTTAATTTCAATGTACTTTTCCTATTTTTATTATATACATTCTACTATTCTAGATGATTTAGATTTCAAAACATGATGAAATATGACTTTTGATTCAATTTGTACAAGTAATAGACTTGAAAATAAGGAATAATAAAGATTAAATAAGTGAAATTTGAATAAGAAAAAATAATTATGAAGACAATAGAAGTTATCAATATTGACAAAGACCAATATGAATGAATCCTTTCAACCACAAATAATGTAGCATTAAATTATCCATAAAATTTCAAGAAAATATAAAAAAAAAACTATAGCAGTCACATGGTGGGACCTAAATTTTGCAGGTGGCACATGGAATAGGTCTAAACCATTGATGGAGTTTGGGGACTACACTTCTTTAATCCGCAATGGGTATTGCAAAAAGTACCCAACAGTTTCTTTGTTTGGTTGCCAAGAAAATTTTTCCCTAAAGTCATTACAATGACTTCTTCTTCTTCTTCTTGTGTTTTGGTCCCATATAACAAATTCAATCTTTAGTATTACAAAAAAAGTCAATTCAGTGTTTTTTTTTGTGAATTATAAGAGAAAGATAAAACCTTAACAACAACACAACTAACACGACTCGAACTCAAATCATAACTGAAACGATAAATATTTTGATCATCAGAAAAACTTACAAAATTCATAAATTTTGTGGTTTAATAAAAAGTGTGATAACTTATCATCAAAGATGTTGTCATATGGTATGCATGTGAACCTTAAAAAGTATATTATTATTATTATATTCTACCAACTACCATATATTTTTCTTCTCTCCATTATCAACTACCATATGATATGTTACTTCACTGATCTACCAATACATTTCTTTATACTTGCGTAGATTTTTTTTAACCAAACTTTAAAAATGAATCCTTGTGAGGACCCATGAACAGAAAATTGAAGGGAAATATTGTCCTCTAGGGAAAAAAAATTTCTTTCCTTTTATTTATTAATTAAAAAAACTTGTAGTGGATACTGCAAATTGGTACCAGATCTAACTAGGATTGCATGTTGTTTCCCCACTTGCACATGCCAAGTGTTAAAGATTCCAGGGATTTATTTTTCTTTCTTAAATTAAAAGATTCCATTTCTGGTATTGTCCACTATGGGATTTAACACTTTTTCTTACTGATTCATGTTCAAATTAGATTGGTTCTCTTTCACCAAAAAAAATTAGATTGGCTCTCAAAGCATATATTCAAAGTTTTGATAATAGGACTTGACTTATTATTATTTTAAAAGTTTGGTACTTGGTATCATACATGCCTGATAAGTCATTCATTAATTTCATCCACTTTGCCATCTTAATTACACATTGGATTTTAATAATTCGGTTAAATTAGTTATATATATCATTTTTTAATTAGTTAAGTAAATTTATTTTTTGAAGATTTAGAAAAATAAATCGATTTTAAAGAGAGAGGTTAGATATAATTTTTGCACAGTTGATAAAAAAATTCATTCAACTAGACGAATTTTTACATTCTCTCTAAAATCAACTTATTTTCTTAAATATTACAGACGCTTTCCTGGACTCACTATACCTTCATAAATGCTTTGATAAGTGGCACTCTTTTTCATTCATTAATTTCATCCACTTACCATCTTAATTACACATTAATTCAATGTTTTGGATTTCAATAATTCGGTTAAATTAGTTATATATGTCATTTTTTTAATTGGTTAAATAAATCGTTTTTTTGAAGATTTAAGAAAATGGACCGATTTTGAAGAAAGAATATAAAAAATGCGTTCAGTTGGACACGTTTTTTGCACAATTGGTACAAAAGCTCGTTCAGCTGGGTGAGATTTTGCTAACATGTTAGAAAAATGTGCCTTGCTAGACGCATTTCTTTTTGAAATTTTCAGAAAACGCTTCCAGCTGAGCTCGTTTTCCTGACATGTCAGGAAAAACTTATCCAACTAAATGCATTATTACATATTTTCTAAAATCGATCTATTTTCTTAAATCTTACTTACATTTTCCTGAAATCACTATTGTGTTCCCCATTCTACAAGCTATAAAATGCTACAGAAATCAATGTGTAAGTTATGACCCTTTCTTTGACAAAAAATTATTCAACTAAGAATATCTTGTACACGTTTTTCTTAGAAAAGAAAAGGTCCACAGAGGGGAAAGCGAATAAACCAAAGCATATGCCAACATACAAAGCTTGTTCCCCAATATTTGATTCTTTACTGTCAAGCTTCTACTTATGACTTTGCCAAAGTTATGGAATTTAAAATATTTCATTTCATATATACTTTTGTCAAATGTCAATTTGGAAAGAATAGTCATATAATATGCCACTTCACAATCACATTGCCTTTGCAACATTTCTGCAGATTCCATGAACATGAAACCCAGTTTTGTTCTTCAATATATGCTCAAGCACATGCTATTAGTACACATGGACCACCAACATTTGGATTCCCAGAAATGGAGATTCCAAGAATTAAAGAAAAATGAAAAAGTTATCAGAGATACCCTTATTTATATAGAATAATATATGAAAAGAAGAGGCTTTTTTCACTTCCTTCATACTTTCATTAATAAAAAACACAAGTACAGGAGGTGGAGTCTCAACTTACTGTTTATCTATGTACACTCTCTATATGCTTAGTTCTTAAAAACATTAAGAAAAAACAAAAACAAAAAAACCAAAAAAGATATTAATAAAGACCGGTAGGTTGATCATGGTGGTTGGTTTGGACCCCCCATGTGATGAAACTCTGCTCTCTTGTGTAAAACTTCCATGGCCTTGCAAAACTGGAAGCTTTGCTTGATTTTGACTTTTGCTTTGTAGAGATGAATACAGGGGGGACCCTTCTTATGGGGATTCTTGATATGCAGACAGTGCCTAATATTTACATTGATAAGCTCTCTTCTTTTTTATTATTTTTTTTTGGGGTGGGGGGGGGGGGGGGGGGAGGGGAGGGGTTCCTAATAAGCTCTTATTTATGCTCTTTTCAGTGCTTTGATTGAATCAGTCCATTGGAATTGTTTCCCCTCCATTCAAGATCCATGGGTGCCCTGCATTTCATAACAAGCAAATTTCGATAAACCAAGATCAACCCAAATTTCCAATTGATTTCAATATGTAAAAAGCCCCAACCAAAGAGATTAAAAAAAACTTACTCAGGACTTGTTCAGCAGACCATCTCCTGGAAACATCTCTGCAAATCATCTTCCTCAACAAGTCCTTAACCTCAGCAGAGACTGACCTGAAAATCCTAGATGGAAACCTTAAATTCCCTCTCAGAACAGCCTCGAAAATCTCCTCCGCCGTTTCACCGTAAAACGGTGGAACACCGGCTAACATAACGTACAGAACAACACCCGCACTCCACACATCAACCTTCTCATTATAAGCCCTACCCATCACAACTTCCGGCGCTACATAATAAGGCGTACCCACCAACCCATCGGCGGTCCCAACTTCCCCTAACCATGTGGAAGACCCGAAATCCCCAATCTTCAAATTACCTCTAGAGTCGAAAAAAATGTTATCAGGTTTAATATCTCTATGAACGATTCCAAACCTGTGACAATGAGCCAAACCCAACATAAGCTGTTGCATGTAAGCCGCGGCTTTAGGTTCAGACATATCGGGCTCCAGAATCTTGTCGTAGAGGGTAAAAGGCTGGCAGAGGTCGATGATGAGTTGAAGGGTATCATCGGATTCAAACATGTCGTAGATTTGAACGATGTTGGAGTGAGGAGACAAAAGGGTCATGATTTTGGGTTCATTCTCCAGACATTCTCGATCAGTGGGGTCGGAAAGCAGGCGTTTGTCGATGGATTTACAGGCGAAGGAGGATTGGGTTACAGGGCAAAACACTCGAGAGATAACCCCAAACCGCCCTCTTCCGATCTCTTCACACAATTGGTACTTGTTCTTCAATGTTTCACTCAACATTTTAGGGAGCTTTTTGTGATCTGGGTTTTCTGTTTTGGTCGAATTTTAAGGGGGGCCTTTTCTTTTTTTTCTTGTTTTGGTTTAGGGAGTGAAGAAGGGGGGAGGGGGGGATTTATAGAGAGAGAAATGAAACGAATTGAGGAGAGGAATATTCGGTGGGTTAGGAGGGAAAGCAGTGGAGACACAACACGTTTGTTTAAGGACTGTCTAGCAATTCCCCCAAAATTTTATATTTTACAACATTTTACACTTGACCCCCGAAAATTAAGCTGTAAAAAGGGAGAATACAAGAAGAAAAAGAACCAAATATTTGGTTTTTACAGGTATATATTGAATTTTCATTCAATATTCTAAATAAAAAGAATACAACTATTTTATTGGTAGAAGGGGGAGATTTTAACAGATTCTAGAAACAATTATTTTATTTTAATAATTTTTTATTTTTTTAACACTTTGGTTTTTTTATCGATTGAATCTTAACTCGATTAACATCGTTATTTTCGCTAGTATAAAAAATGTGAATTATAGTACGCTGAAGCGTGTTATCTTTCTATTTAAGAGTTGGGAAAGAATATAGGTAATTTTAGATATTATATAAAAAATAAATATGATAAAAATACACTGGTATTTTAAAAAAAAAAGACACTTTAATTTTTTTTAAGAATTAAAAGAAATAATACTTTGGTAGAGTAATGCTTTTGTCAAGCAAATAAAAAAAATAGCAAAAACATAGAATGTTTACGTTGTAAACTAAATTCACATTAATGTGCCAAAGACATCAAAGTAAGGAATCTGAATTTCCTTTTTCTTTCCCTATATTTTATTTGATGTAAATTCCATTCCAAAATTTTGCTACCCTTTGCACACTCAAGATTTTGTTTCTTTTCTTTTATTTAAAAAAGGGTTAATATGTAATTTGGTATTTAAGTTTGACGTTTTTTTAATGTAGTATTTGTGTTTTTTTTTATCTAATTTAATATATGTATTTGACAAAAGTTATATATTTTGATATTAAAAAATAACGCTATTAATTTTTTTTAGTATTTAATTCGAATTTTAGAATTGATTTGATGAACGTTCATAATTAATTAATAGTATTAGAAATTAACTTATATCAAATTTACCTTAAAACCTGAACTAAATTACATCCATTAGACTTTATTTGACAAATTAAACTCAGATTTAAATAAATTTTCAATTATCACTAAATTTAATTTATTAAAATATCTTAGAAATTCAAACCTAATAATATTAGCTACAAATTTTCATCAAGCTAATTTTAAAACCCGAATTAAACGCTAAATAATTAACAATATCAAAAAATATATAATTTTATCGAACGTGAGTACCAAATTGAAAAAAATTATTATACAATTACCGCATTAAAAAATAATCAAACTCAAGTATTAAATTATATATTAAACTTAATTAAAATGTTCTTCTTATATAGTATCTAAACCACCCATAATTCTTAAAATAAAATCTTTACATATTTAAATACATTTGAACTCACATACTTTATATTATTACAACAATAATAATATGAATAAAGTTAATCTATATAAAAAAAGATTAAATCAATACTTAAATTATTTTTTATAATTAGGATATTTATTGATAAAGTATTAAAACTTTTTATTATCAAATTAATGACCAAAATTAGGTTTTAATAATTGGAGAGAGATCCGTTTAAATTAGTGTAAAATTAAAATGATTTTATATTCTTTTATAATTTTTTATACAATAAATATTTAATAATTTAACAGTTGAATTCATCAACATATTTGCACTTGTCACGCATGTAAAATATTGAACCGATTTGATATCTCTATCATATCAATCTAAAAATATTATATATTTAATGGTTGAATTTATTTTACATAAAAAAATATTTAAATTTTTTTAATTTATATCAAAATTACGATCTACATAAATAGAACATGTAATATGACTATTAAATTATTAAAATATTAACCATATAAGGATTTATTAAATAGTATAAAACTATTATAATTTACTTTAATATAAGTGAATCTCTCTCGAAATTACAATAATAATATAAATAAAATTAATATATAGAAAAAAAATTAAATAAATAATTAAATTATTTTATAATTAGGATATTTATTGATAAAGTATTAAACCAAAATTTAGGTTTTAATAATTAGAGAGGGATTCATTTAAATCGGTGTGAAATTAAAATAATTTTATATTTTATAATTTTTTATATAACAAATATTTTAATAATATAACAGTTGAATTCATCAATATATTTATATTTATCACGCACGTAATATATTAAATCGATTTGATATCTCTATTATATCAATCTAAAATATATATATAATGGTGAAAATTTTTTACATAAAAAATATTTAAAATTTTTTAGTTTATGTCAAAATTACGATATACATAAAACATGTAATATGACTACTAAATTATTAAAATATTAATTTATAAAAATTTATTAAATAATGTAAAACTATTATAATTCACTGTAAGTGAATCTCTTATCGAAATTATTATTTTTTTAAATTAGGTGAATTGTCATATAACTATACTTTTGGCATTTGTACAACAGAGCATGACATTGATTGAGGCATGTCAAATCAAGTAAGCACAGAATCAGCTCAATTATTAAGAATTGGGACTACACATACATATGGACATATATATTGGCAGCCACCTCATGGTTACATTAATTTTTAAATTTGATTTTTTTATAAATTAAAATGATAAAATAAAATTCGAATAATAAATACGATTAATTTAATTCTAATTTAAACTACTTTGTTTTTGCTTCAAATTATTTTTGTTTTTATATGTTTACATAAGTGTTGCTTTAAATTATTTATAATTTGATTCACATTAACCATCATTAAATTATGTCATTCTATTTATTTTCAAGATTAATAAATTTTTTTAATTTGATTTAATGCCACGTCAACATTTGTTAAGTCATATCATTCCATCAATAATAAAGTTAAACATGTAGGGACTAAAATATTAGATTTACAAGCATATATGAACTGAAATATTACTTTTAATAGTTAGAGGATTAAAATGAAATTTTTATATGATATGATGATTCGTATTTCATGAAAGTGGGGAACTTTTTTACTTCACGACGTACGCTTTCCGTCTCATATTTGTCGTTATCTGATACTTCCGTTGTAAGTTAAAAAGGAAAATTTGATTTTGATGTGTTCTTTTTTTTTTATTAAAACTTCAATTTTTTTTTATAAATATAGTGTCTTTTTATTTTAATGAAGAAAATAAGAATTTTGATCGTTTAAAAAAAACATTATTTTTAAAACATCTAAAAATATTTGGACAACAAAAAAGGAGAGGATAAGAAACCAATATTCCGTTGATATAAATTATTACAAGATATGATTTATCTTTTGTCCTAGAACTCAAAAATTTGATCTACTAACATTGGTGCTTATCATAGGACATGTCCCATATATATGATAATGAAAGTTAAAGATGCTTTGCTCCATTCATTTTTTTATCATCATCAAATGTGAAAAAGTAATACACTTCCAACAAATACATCATTAAACTATTCACTAAATTAAGATCAATCAAGAAAAAAAATAAATCGGATAAGATTGATTGGATTGGGAATCAATTGGAGTATTGATCTGAAATGTGCTTTTGAATCGATTAGATTGAAAATTTATATGAATCAATTGAACCGATGATCGAATTAAAATTTTTTAAATTTTTAATATTTTTTAATTGAAAATCGGTCGAATTAATGACCAGATCTATTAATCCAAATTAAAATATATTGGAAAATTGTAGCTAAAAATTTTGATTCTGACATTGAGGTTACAACCATATTTATGGTACAAACGATTTCACTAATTGATGCTAACAAATCTTAGTTAGCTAGCTTATAATAGGAGTGACAAATCAAAATAGACTCAAATGAATAAAGCTCAACATTCACCATAGGTTTTTTTTTTTCTCACCAATAAGCTCTTCAAGACTAACATCTCACGCGTATGAGCAAACAACACTGCAGGTAACGGCTTAGTTAACACGTTTGCAACTTGTGATTGAGTAGGACTGTAAATGAATCCGATTGAAACGAATAAGGTTATGTTCGTGTTCGTTTGTTTATTTTTAAAGTTATTTATGTTTGGTTCATGTTTGTTTAAATTTTTAATATCATGTTCAAACTCGATTCGTTTAGAGTTCGCGAACATGTTCGTTTAACGTTCGCGAACATGTTCATTTATATGTTTGCGAATGTCCGTTTATACTATTGTTTGTTTCAATCGAGTAAAACATTCAGAGCACACTGTCTATAACTTGTTTTGTAAAATTATCAATAGTGATTGCAAATATAATATATATATTTCCTAGATTAATGAGTTGAAATTCAAATATAAAAATAGAAGGAGATATTATTTTAATATTTTTATAAGAAAATATCATTAATAAATAAACGAGTCATAAATAAATTTGTTCGTGAACATAAACGAACTGAACACACCTCTGTTCGTGTTCGTTCGTTTATTAAACGAACAAAAAAATTTTGTTCATACTTGTTTATTTAGTTTAATAAACGAACATAAATTAACGTTATACCTGTTCACAAAAAATTTATCAAACGTTCTATTCATTTACACTCCTATGACTCAGCAAATACTTAATTCATTTGAAATGTTGGTCAAAGACTTTCTGAAAATCCATGTCCGCATGTAAGACAAGACTTGTTGCCATGGTTATTATACTCGTGTTGTCACACCACAACTTTGGAATCTCTACTAAATCAACCCCAAGCTCGTTAAGCACTTCGCCTAAATAAGATCTGAGGTAGCATCGACCAGGCTCCTATACTTAGCCTCCGCCATCAACTGCGAAACTGAATGTTGCATCCTGGAGCTTTAAGAAATAAGGTTGTTACCAAAGAACAAACAATAACTTGAGTATGTAACGAAAAAATTAATAAATTGTAAATCGACAAGATTGAGTATACAAATTGTGAAAAACTCCTCAAAAGAGAATAAAAAATCATGAGCAAAAAGAGATTTCACTATAATAAAATGAGAGTATAGAAAAGATAAAAGGGAATAAAAAAAACTCAAAATTCCAAAATAAAAAAAAAAACCTTCAAAGCAAAGAACAAAATTCCCTCAATCTCAATATTTATGTTATGTGAAACCTAGAGTAACTAAGGTCTATTTATAAGCTGAAATTCGTAGCATATTTGACTAGAATATCCTTAGGTTAATCAAAATACAAGTGGGAAACTAAAAACAAAGTTTTATTGAGAGAAGAAAATCAAGAAACTTGAGAAACATATCGTCACGTCGTGATGTGGTATTTGTGTCATCGAGATGAAGGAGGATCGTGTCGTCGGGATGAGTGCTTTTTCTCATCGTGACATCGACTGCTCGTCAGGACAAAGAACACTTCCTCGTTGCGACGTCACACACTGTTTAGTTCGAAAATACAAGGCATAACTCCACAGAAACGTATATCAAGTCTAGTGTAACAAATATGTTGCATGACTCCTACAACACTTCTATAGCCAAGAACATCGTGAACAAAACTACCTTCACTTTTAGACAAATTGATTGATGGGGGAGTGAAATAAGTATCAAGCATATTGGTGTTTGTCAAAAGATCCAAGATATATTTCCTTTGTTTTAGCTTTTGGGATCTAGTTCCTTAATTGTAGTATATTCATCAATTTATATTTATAATTTTTGAACAGATTGATTTAAATAAAATTTCACTATACATTAACATCATTTGTATTTGTCCTTAATGGTTTTTTATACGCAAAGCAAAATGTAAACATATATTAGCCCAATTATTATTTAATGTTTAACTAATATTAAGTTGCATTATATGGCCGGATCATAATGTGAGAAAAAAACTTGTCTTGGGCATAGTCTAATCGAAATTGAGCATATCGATTGAAAGACTATTACGTCGTCTATCAAGTTCAATTAGGGAGATGTCTTATCTTGGACATTCGAGGGGAGTTGTCATTATTTGGATTGTCAATACATCAGAAGGACAAAAGTTGAATTTATCCTATATTCGTTTACGGATTTATTCACTTATGAAATTCATAGTATGACATACCTTAATCTTGAGTGGATGATGAACTATGTATACGTGACTTATATACTTTAATGTAAATAAAGCCTGAAGTGAAATAGATAAAGAACTGAAAGCTTGTACATTGGGTATTTGATTTCTACATGATGTAATATCATTCCACAATACTGGAATCATAAACCTACAAGGGTAAATGATATTCTCTAATTGACATTACATGATTGATGAAAAAGGAACGTGATCATAAGCCATTTGTCATAAGACAAATGATTTAATTACTATATGTTGGTAATTGACTTTTTCATATTGAAAGATGTAATGAAAACCATGAGATAAAATATGATTATATTAGGAGAACAAATTTTATTCCAAAAAGATTACAGATATCTTATGAGGATCACACACTTATGATAAGGTTATTGAACAAACACATAACAATGTAACTTTCTTAATGGTATATACAAAGGAGTGTTCAGTTATGTTACTATAATGAAATAACTTCATGATTAAATAAATTATAATTAATAGACGAAAAGTTAAAATTTAATTTTAAATTATATGAACCCTAATTTTATATATCTAATTAATCTCTTTACTAATTCGAAATAATCCAAAATTAATTGTATGTAAAATTAATAAACCGTGAAATGAAAGAAAACAATAAGTAAGAGAAATAAATCGCATTTATACGGATGATGGGCTATAGTCGGCGTCTACTAACTTCAACTTGTACATACAATAAAAAAAGAAAAAACATTAATGCAGTCCTAACCTTGGAGACTAGACCTCTCCGACTTTCAATTTAATGTGGTAAATACCATAAAATTCATTTATTTACCTTTTTCTTAAAAATATTTAACTGTTAATAGATTATTTTCATTAAATTAAAAAAAACAATGAATTAATTACATTATTTACATAAAGATTTAATAATTTTGGAAAAAATTATAATGGACCCCAAGCTTTTAGGACATAGTAGTAGTGGTGGTGATGAATGCTTTTGAGGACAGTGCAAGGTACAAAGCAAGGACATTGGGGATAAGGATAAGGCTTTCTTTTCCTTAATAAACCAAACATTTAATATTTATGCGCTTTAATTTTTTTTATTTCTTTTTTTAATTTTAGTAGCAATATATAATATTTTATTACAAGATTTTTATTTTTGGCTAATATTTTATGTAAAATATATGGAAGCGCAAACCTCTTTTACATTTATTTGGGTCCAAAACAATAAAAAATAGTTTGGACTTAATAGTGGGGCTAACTGTTTAGGAAAAAAAAAGTGTGGGTTTAAATGAATGGTGTAGTGGGTTTAGTTTATTTTTTGTCTTACGTTATAATATCATTACAATATTTAATCTTACCGTCATTATTGTTTTTATACTAACTATATGTAAACGTACCTCCCATCTAAACCCATACTAAATCCCAATATTCTTTGTTTATTTAAAATTTAATAATTTGAGTTAATTGATAATACTGTTAAAATATTTTCGTTAAATTGAATTATATTTTATTTTAAAAATTTTAAAATTTGCTTACTTGATCATAAGGGTGTATTTGGTGCGATTTGATTAAATTTTTGTACAATATTTGAATCGAACTACTCTATTCAATTTTTCACCATTAAAATTAAAATTGAAACCATATAGAATAAAAACTGAAATATTCGAAATTGATAATAGCAGTTTGGTTCGGTTCGATGATTTTTACCAAATTTGATCTTTGTCAAAAAAAAAAAAAAAGAACAATATCACCTTGTTTTAGGTAAAAAAATCTAATATTGCAATTCTTAGATTTTTTTTCGCAACAATCATAATACATAATCTAGATTCATTTATACATTTATAAAGTGAATTAAATAATTAAATTAATATCATAATCATTAATAAGACTATTTAAAAATTTATTTTAACTTAAGCTATTATGTTAATAAATAATTCAGAGTTGTTACAAGGAAAGTTAATACATAAATCATCAGCATACTTAATTTTTTCTTGTGTCATTTTTTAATCAGTTTTATTAATTATAATCGAGTGATTACAATATGTTATATAATTGATTAAATTCATAACTATCAAATATATATACTAGTGAAAAATTGTTTCTTTTATAAATAAAATATTATAAAGTTTAGTAAACTATTTTTTAAAAATTTTCCTAGAAATGATTCACTTACTCTCATATAAAACTGTATATTTATAATTTTTTATGAAATATTTTAATGATTTTATTTTTGTATGATCATTTTTAGTTGTTTTTAATAATAATAATAATAATAAGATTAAATGAATTAGTCCACATATATGTATTGAAATGTTTAATTTATTATTCTATTAAAATTATTCCTTTAAACATAGTTTTTTTTTCATTTGATTTGATTTGAATAAAATAAATTCCATGTAAAAAAAATATCCAAACTAAATTTTAAGATTTAAATAATAACATCAATTTAAAATCGAATTAAACAATAAAAAAATTCAAACTGAACCGAATACATCAATTTGAATCAATTTTTGAGTTATCGATTTTTTTTGCACAACCCTACTTGACCAATTTAAAATGGTGTGAAAGTCAGGTAAGCAAAAAAAAAAATAACTTTTCAATTTACTTATACAACCTTCCACGTATATAATATTGGCCACGTGAACAAATTGTTTTACTTTAAAAATGTTACATCATTCAATTTAATAGAAATCATTTGATGATTTTATAAATTAGACTTCAATTATTAAATTAAAATAGTAAAAAAAATATTATTAAATTTAAAAGTAAATGTACTAAATTTTAATATGCAAAAAGTTAAATCGCTAGAATTTGAATATTTTTGATGAATACAAATATAAATATATTTTAAAAATTATAGTTATAAACTTATGAGCAAAAATATTTCAAAAATTGTGTTTTTTTAATATACTGGTGTGATTAGATGATAGTATCTGTTCATACTTTCTTAATCCATTGACAACACACACACCTTGCACACACAGGTGCTCGAACCCGTGTCTCTTAGGATGAACAATGTCCTCTTAACCACTGAAACCATTCGTTGGGTTCAAATTGTGTGTTTTTTTAATAATCTCATTATAGATTATGATTATATCTACTCTTTTTTATATAATGCTTAGAACTACATACAGTTACTTCCCAACCTATAAATAAGAGAATAATGCGCTTCAGCGTGCTCGAACCCATGTCCTCCAACATTGGCAACAATGTTCTTACTAATCGAGTTAGGACTTAATTGATAAATTTTGTGTGTGTTTTTAAATTTGAAGAACAATGGAAATGGAAAGAAATGTTTAAAAGAAAAAGCAACAATTAGTGGAGGAGCAAGATAGAGATAAACCCTAGGTTAATTTGGATAAGAATATTCTTAATTTTGATCTCAAAACATGTAAAGTCCTTTGATCTAATCCCCATTGAGATTTGACATAAAGTGTTGCATATCTAAGTAAAAAATTATGTTACAGTGCCAATGGCTAACATAAAACCTAATTATATTTAAAATTTATATAATATAAATTATTAACATACTAATATAAAAATATAAATGGCCTAGTAGAGGATTAGGTTCTCTTGTTTAAATGGTATAATTCTTTTTTTGGTCCCTCTTAACAATTAAGAGTTCGATTTTAATCTTTTTTAACTTTGACCAAATGAAAAAAAAATCATTTTTAGCTCTTTTAAAATATTAAAATTTTTAATTTAGACCATTTTCTTTAAAATTTGTTAACTTTAAAATTTCTTTAAAAGTTTTAATATTATCCCAATCCCTCAATATGAAATTTTTGATTTCGTCCTTATTTCCAAATTTATTATAACTTTCTAATGTCGACATTGTTGCCAATGTAGGAAGATGTGGGTTCGAGCGTATTATCCTCCTATTCAAGGGTTGGAGAGGGGTTATGGGTAGTTCTAGGTAATTGTATCAAATAGAACAGATATGATAAGAACTTATAATGAGATTAATGTTTTAAAAAAATTATTCATATATATTGTTTTAAAATCAAACAAATATGAAAACCCATGTGATGACCTGATGGTCAAAAGTATTCATCACTTTAAGTGTGACCTGAATTCGAGTCGCGTTTATTGTTCGAGCTTTACCCTATTATTATAATTAAAAAAAATGAAACAAATATATATTTAATAATAAAATTACATTCCTGTAAACATGATAAAAATCAGGTGGACTCAATTCAGAAGCTTCTATAGTGTAAATATGGAACTCATAATTTGTTGTTAGAAAATCAGTTCAATCCAATTTTTTTCTTTACTTTTTTCAAATTTATTTTGTAAGCGATGACATTTTTTGGTTGAAATAAGTGATGATATTTAAAATTTTAATTTATATTAAAAGTCATATCATTAAATTGAATATTTTTATGAATTACTATTTATTTAATATTAAAAGTATGTAAACTATTTTAATTGAATGTCCATATAAACATAACCAACATTTAAAATACTGATATTTAACTTTGAAATTGTAACTTTTGACATATCAAGTTGAAGTCGTCACCAAAAACTAAAATAATTAAAGGTAAATTACATCTAAAGTTATAAAATATCATTGAATTATTTGAAAATTTTCATTTAAATAATCGAGTTGTTAAAATTGTTATTATATGACCTTCTTTGTTTACACCAAGCGTAAGCTCTTTTTTCCCTTCTCTTTTACAATTCAATTTTTTTTTCGTGAAATAGTTTTGAATGTCACAAATCTGCAAAACAAAATCCAAATAATTTTCTTCTTCAATCTCTAACACCGATCGTCAGATAAATTTGGATCTAAAGTATATTTTTTTACTCATTGATGAACACTGATCTACTGTACCGATCATTGAATCATCGTTTGGAGCTCGCTACCTGAACTTTTTAAAAAACACCGAACAACACAATGCCTTGCATAAAAACTTTGGAATAGATTAGTGACTGAAAACTTTTAAAAAATTTAATGATTATTTTGTAATTTTTTTAAAATTGAGTGATTAGAATATAAATTTACCCAATCAAAATTGTGCTTTGTCCTTTTCCAACTTCTAAGCTGGTAGGGCACAAATTAGCAGTTTACAATTGTATAGGCAAGAATTAGAAAACAACCCACATGAAGTAACACAAAACGAATATTTTATATAATATAATATAGATTCCAACAGTTGGATATGATACCAAAATAGTATCAAAATAAATAATAAAATATAAAAATAATAAAAATAAATTAATAAAAAACAATAAAAACAAAGACTAAAGCAGCAGATGTCTGTGGACTAATTTGAACTTTTGGCAAAACCTGCCCCCACCACTCACTCTCACTGCCACCTGCTTTACGAAGCAAGCAGGTAATCTTTTATGGATTTTCCTCTCTTTTTTATTGATTGATTACGGTTTAATTGCCCAGTGGAATCCTATCAATACACCACTTATCACTTGCTCTTTCATCATAATTAAGTAATTCGATTTAATTTAATAAAGTTACAACCATTAGCTTATATATTTCAAAAAAAAATATTTAGGAGTTGAAATTAAATTTTAATTTTTATGATAATTTTATTATTTGAGTGGTTTATATTTTTATAATTTTTAAAAAATTAAATTTATTTTTTATTATTTTTAAAAGTTAAAAAGTAATTTTATTTTTATTAATTTAAATTTTAAAATTTTAAAATATTTAAATGATTTTTTTTAAATTTTAAAGAGAAACGAGAACCTGTAAACCTCGATTACGCACATGTATTTATCATTTCAACATTTTGGGTTTAGAATATTAGTAGATATTATTATCTAACAAAAATTATTATTTTTATTCCACCCTTCCTTACTCCATACGTTAATAGAACACCATTTGTCATGCGAAAATTACATATTTATTATTTTCTTGGAGGGTAAATTTACTCTTTTACCTAAGCTCAGTGTGAATATTATATTAATTATATATGTTAAATGATAATTGTATATATTTATATTTTTGGTGAAATATATATATTTATATTAAACTATTAATTTAATAAAAATTAAATCTATTGTTCAAGAGTTAAATTTTTTAACTAAATAATCCAATTTAAAATATAAAATTTTAAAATTTATATTTAATATAATAAAATATTTATTATATTTATGGGAGTGTTTTTTAATATAAATACATTTTAATGTATTTTTAATATTTTAGAAAACTTTTACTTTAGCTTTTTTAGCTATTTTTTAAAAAATAATTTTAAAAAAAATTAATCTAAAAAATTAAATGTGAGCAAACCGAATCAAGTTCGAATTTATTTTTCTTAAATTGAGCTGAATTTAGATAAAAAAAAATAAACTCATTTTTCAGTGGTCTAAATACCTTGTACACATGAAC
Organism: Gossypioides kirkii; assembly: GCA_005610355.1. Classification (NCBI taxonomy): domain Eukaryota; kingdom Viridiplantae; phylum Streptophyta; class Magnoliopsida; order Malvales; family Malvaceae; genus Gossypioides; species Gossypioides kirkii. The sequence continues at coordinate 43,320,685 of CP032253.1, read as the reverse complement.
ACCTCTAGACGTGGGATTGGAACTAAATTTATTATTAAAAAAACAATATTTTACATAATGTTACTATAAATATCTAAAAACATAAAAAAGTATTAGTATGCAATAAAATCTCAAAGCGACGTGTGATTTCCTTGGAAGCTTATGAGTTAGGTTAAATGGGGTATGGGTTTAAATAATATAATAATTTTCGTTTGATAAGATATGAACTATACTCAACCAAAGGCTTTTTTTTTTAATATATATATTACATTTAATGTATGATCCATTATCAGGTTTAAGCATGGCTAAAAGTAATTAACAGAAAATAAATAGTTAAAAAATAAGTATTTGAATGATTCATGCACCACTCCAAGGGGTTTTGTCATTGCTGACCTACAAACATGCTGTGGCAGCATGTTTAGTTTGTCTTTGTATTAAAATAATTCCAACTTAAAACTCAATAATTGCGATTAGAATCATTTGCCTAAATATTATATACACACAATTAGAATATGTAATAAAAGCATGCTTAAGGGAACTTCAGATAATCATATATTATTATTATGGATAATCCGAGGTTCTAAGTAATTGAATTTTATTATGCATTATGATTTAGACTAATATTCTTTTGTAATCCTATCTCTATAATGATTTCCCTTTTCGTTTGATTACAACCAATATTGTTGTCCTGTCCAATTTACAATGGTCTTAAGATTAGGACAAGGTTTATTGATTAAAAGAGAATAATGATAACCGTTATCATTTATTAGATGTGTAATCTCGTTAACCCGATTTAGATGTTTTAATCGGATTTTGAAGGTTATATTGGTCATTACAATGGTCTAGTAACATTATCGGAATTTTTAAAATAATTTTTTTAAACATTTATTTACTTTATAATAACATTTAGCGTTTTATCTCATTCCCATTAAAAGATAATTTTTTTCCAAATATCGATTGATTTTTTTTTTATATTTACTTTGTAAAAGTTGTATTCCTGTTTTATTTATTTATTCAAAAATCACATTTACATAATATCGTAGCAGCGAAAAAGTGATATTCAATACAATTTTAATGAATGTAAAAAACTCATTTTATTTTTATTTTTTTATTTATTATTTAATAAATATAAATAAATAAAATAATAAAATAATAAAATAAATTTTATTATTTTAAAAGTCCAAAATTTACAAACAATACCCAAATACCCCACTAGGCCAAACAAGTTTTTTTCTACAAGCCCAAATACTAAATAAAAAAATACAAAACCCAAGCCCAAAAGAAAAAACCCAAAAAAATCAAACCCTAAAATCTAAAACATAGAAAAATCTAACCCCCTCCTTTGCTCCAACCATTGTCGCCGTCAGCAATCACGCCACACTCACGCCGCCGTCGTCATTGCCGTGGTCTTCGGATTCGAAATCCATCGTACACACGTCACTTGATTTACACCGAAAAATTTGAAAAATATTGTTGTAAAAAGGGTTATAAAAACCCAACAAAAAATGTATGTTTCTACAATAAAAAAACACAAAGATTGATACGAATTTTTACCGAAAAAATACTACGAAAAATAACATACTATGATTTTTTAGCAATCGCAAATACACGAGCAAAGCAATCGAAAGCAAAAAAAAAGATCTCGAGGTATCAAGTTGTATTTCTTTTCCATAGTTCCGAAAATCAGTAGATCTAACTTATTTTTTATATATATTTGAAAGCAAGTATATTAAGGTTGATATTTTTTACCTTTAAAATGATTCGTATTTCGCCGTTTTTCGAGTTCCGACCACCGTCCATGGTGATTGTCAGCACCAGCGCCATGACGGGCTCGCAGTGGTGGCTTGCCCTCATCCATTTTTTTGGCCGATCGGTCATCGAGGAAAAAGGGAGTATTTTTGTTGGTTTTTTCAAGAAGAAAAGGAATAATGGAATGTTAAATGAAAATTAGTTTTTACACTCTTAATATGAAACGGTGCGTCTGGGGAAAAAATTCCTTTTTTTTTTAAAATGGGCAAATTTCCCACTAGCTCCTTTTATTTGCACAACTGTTTCAATCAAGTCCTTTTGACCCATTTTTGTCATTTTCAAGTCAGCCCAACAATTTTACTTGGTTTTCAATTTAATCATTGACCTAAAAGTATCCCAGAGGCTACCACGTGTCAATTTTTTGGTTTATTGCCCATGAAGCCCCTGCTTTATTTAAAAATTATAATTTATCCCTTAAATGTTCCAACAATTTGAGTTTAACCCACAAATTTTCCAAAAATTTGAATTTGGCCCCCAAATTTTCTAAACATTCAAATTTGACCCCAAATTTTCAAGAAATTCAAATTTAACCCCTAAATTTTCCAAAATTTGAATTTGGCCCTTAAATTTTTCAAAAGTTCTAATTTGACCCTCAAATTTTCCAAAAATTCTGATTTGACCCCTAAAGTTTCTAAAAATTCAAATTTAACTCGGTTTTAATGTAATTTTTTTTATTTCATCCTATATGTATATATATTACATGCCTTTAATTTTCTTGTTTATCTTTTTTTATTAATCCCTTTTATATGTATATGTATATTATTTTATTTGCTTATTTTTTATTTATATATTGTTTTTTATTATTTATACTTATAAATTATGTGCATATTTTTGCATAACATAATAATTTGTTTTGTAAAAAAAATACTCAAATTGTTTTAATAAATCAAGGCAATGTCCTTTATCTCGGGAATTTGAAAAATCATGTCCTAACTCACTGGTGTGGTTATTTCTTTGAACCGGGATGGTTGAATGTCCTTTTAAAATTTAAATACGAGATTTTTTTTGAAAAGCTCGTCATTTTCGAATATTTGAATAGTTATGTCCTAACTTACTGGATGTGACTTTTTCTTGATTAATTTGAAATAACGAGCTTTATTTGGAAGCAAAATTTGTTTTCAAAATAAAATAAATATGACATTCCTGCATTTAAGGATCGCGATTTAAATTTTTCTCGAATTTTTAATTTTCAACAAATAAGATTTTGAATAATTGATTAGGTACCAATTTTGGGCGTGTAAGGGTGTTAATCCTTCCTTATGCGTAACCGACTCCCGAACTCGTTTTATGGTTTCAAAGACCAAAATTATTTTAATGATTTTTTTAAAAAAAAATCTTGAAAGTTGACCCAATTATACCTATTTAAAAAAATTATTGGTGGCGACTCCATTTTCATTTTCCAAAATATAAATCGAAACTTGTTTTTTGTTTTTTTTAAGTGGTTTCGATAGCTTGGCGACTCCACTGGGGATCAATAAGAGAGTCAAGCCGTAAGTCGATTATTTTTCGTCTCTTTTTTTGGAAATTTCAAATTCAATTTAATTTAATTTGTGATCCTATACATTTTTTTGTGTTTTATATGTTTGTTGTGATAGTAGCATGTTAATAGTATATGTTTATGTTTTTGCAAACATGCATTTGTTACTACACCGCTTAAGTGGAAGTGAGAAGTTACTCATTCGTGAGGTTTTCACCTCCGTGCAGGATAGTGAATGTTTTCGGGATACATCCGTACCTATGTTTTCGTAAAGTTTTCACTTCCATGCAACCATACGGGAAATGTGTCCCCTTGAACCGAACTCGTCCATATGAGCCTAATGGGTGAGGACTGAGGAATCTGCTGGTTTGGGCACCATTCCTTTAGAATCGAAAAGCACATATAATGAGCTCTAAGTGCCCACCCTAAGTAGGACTATGCCGAAATTTTAGTAACTACCTAAAATATGATACGTAGGTTTTGTGTTGTATATTTTTACTTGGTAATAAATTTTATGATATTTGTACGAACTTATTTTATTTTGTCTTTTGCATTACATCCTCATATTAGAAAAGGTATTGACTTGAGTTTGATTACTAGTAGAGAACTGGTCATGGAAAAAGGGTATCTTGATGAGGTAAAAGATAATGTGGCCATGCGTATGTGGTCAGAGGATAAACAACGTGAGAAGGGTGATAGTTTAATTGAAGGCTATGTATCGGAGTATTGGGATTTCACTCGGGTCAGTGTGACTCAGAATAGCTTACAAAAGTTGAAAGAAATTGGGATTAATGGGATGATGGGATAAAGCAAATTTTCTACCGAGAGTATGGGGATCTACTGTACTTGCTAGAAGTTAAGGTGGATAAGCATCTCTTTCGAGTCGTTGCACAGTACTGGAACCCGGCTTATAGCTATTTCACCTTTGGGAACATGGATATGGTGCCCACAATTAAAGAATATATTGTTCTATTTCGTTGCCCCAAAATTCAGGTAAAAAAGGCCCATTCAAGAGCCATTAATGTGCCAACTTTCCTTAAGAAGTTGATGAACATTACGGGAATGAGTGAGCAATGAGTCACAGCTCGAATTAAGGTGAAAGGCGATAACAAATGTATTACCTAGAAAAGCTTGAGAGATTTGATCTTAGCTCATCTGATGCAAGAAAAAAGATTGATATATTTGCTCTTAGTTTGTATAGATTGGTTATATTTCCCAAGGCATTAGGACACATAGATGAGGCGGTTACTAATTTATTCGACCGGCTTGACAAGGGGGTTACACTTATTCCAGCAATTTTGGCCAAAACTTTTAAGTTATTAAATGCATGCTGAAGAGAGAGAGAGAGAATGAAGATTTATTGGTTGCACACCACTACTGATGGTTTGGTTTCATAGCCGCTTTTGAAAAGTGGAAAAAGTTCCTTACCGAGTGTTTTATGTGAGTTATTCTCCATTGAGGGAATTTGTTATTACACAAAGGCGAGAGGACATTTCTAAGGAAAAGTGAATGGGAATACTCCATAGTATTCGAGACGAGGACAAATAATGGAGAGCATCGTGGTTCATTCCTGACGAAATTATTTATCGATGCGGTGATTTTGACTAGGTTCCGTTACTGGGGATATGAGGAGCTGAAGGGTATGCTCCTTCATTAGTAATGAGATAGTATCAATCAAGACAGTTTATCCCAGCAACTCAGGGTTTGGCTTAGTGTGAGTTTGTATACAAAAGAGAAAACAATAAGAAAAGAGTTCGAGAGATGTCAAATGCCTAGAATCAAGTCCGTAAATGAAGCCATTTACTGCAAATCCCATGTAAACTCAAGAGTGTGATGAATGGAGGGGTAGGAGAGTTAATGATAACATCCTCGTGCCAAATCTCAATAATGTCTGCCCAGCTGAGGAGTATTTGCAAGTAATCCCATCGGAATTAGAGCTCATCAAGTAAGACTTTGAAAAGAAAAGTTCTGAATTAGGGAAAAAGATAAAAGCATTAGAAGAAGAAAAGATGCAGTTGGCTTTGGATGTTGATGTCCTAAGGTTAGAAGCCAATAAGCTAAGGAAAGGAAAGAGAAAGGTTGAGGAAGACTTGGATGATTTGAAGAAGGATTACAAGAAGCTTCGTCTGTTAATGAGAACTGCTGGGTTAGGTAAAACATCAGAACAGTGGCAACAAGAAATCCAAGAGGAAAAGGATCGAGCGGATCAGTGGAAGAGAAAATTTCATGTTGCTCAAATCCAAGGGGATGCCATAAAAAGTGAGCTACTATAAAGCTAAGTTGAGAAAACTGATTTGAAAGCCCGAGTAGCCGAGTTAGAGGAGTCATTGCAAAGGCATCGTAGTCATAACTTTGCGACAAAATTGAGGGCTAACCAAGCTGAGAATGAAGGATTAAAGAGAAGGGTTGGAGAACTTGAAGCCTCATTACAGAACTATGAGATTTGAATCGAGTTCATCGAAAGAACTTTGGAGACAAGTAATAGGAAATTTTAGCACTCTCAAAGGCAAGCCAAAGATCGAGACCATGTCATGGGTGAAGCATTGACACAAGTGAGAGAAGTGGCAGAATACTTGTAGAAGTTAGCTGTCCAAACAGATGCTTTGAGCATAGAGTATGAGTCGGTGTCTGATGAAAGCCAAAAGTTAACATGTCTCCTTCAAAAGATTAAGGCTTTGAGCATTAGGGTAAGACCTTATTTGTAATTATCTTTATGTAAAGACATTTGTTTTCTAGTAAGGTTATTTTATCAGAATTCGATTGAGAGTCAATACATTTCTTGCATTTGCATTCATGCATTCATAAAGTTTTGCATTGCATTTTCATACATTAAAATTTCAAGAAAGACGTTTCTAATTAATTAAAATTTTCTTTTAAAAGAGTTAATCTGAAGAAAACCACATTATTACTACACTCGTGCTAAGACAAGAGCAATGGAACAGCGATTGAAAAAGTTAGAGCAAACGCAAAAGGAAATTCAAGATCAGTTGCATGAACAGTTAGCAAAAGTGCAGCAAAATATGAAGGACTAGATTATTGAGTCCTAGAAATACATTATCAATCAGTTAACTCAATTACTGGTTGGGAAAACTGATAAGGGCAAGGGTATTGTAATTGCCTCAAAGGAAAGGAGTGATGGTCTTCCGTGTCCTTCAAATGTTACCCCCTCGTCGGCCAAGTTTCACAAGAAATATGTGTTCGAGGAGCATCTACCGCTATTAACCCACAATAATACTTATTTGGCACACCAAAACTGGTAAACTACCAAACGGGTTCTAGTTCTAACTCAGGAAATAACCCTGTTAACCTTTGCATAACAGATTTAAATGAGGTGATGGAGCCAGAAAAAATAAGAGCCGAACTTTCTAACCAATTGGAGTAACGCTCTGGGATTTATGCTAAGGAGTTGAGTTTGGTTTGTAACCTAGTACTTCCCCCAAAATTTAAAGTTCCAGAGTTTGAGAAATATAACGGGATAAGCTGGTCGGAGGTACATATCATCATGTTTTGCAGAAAAATGATAGGGTATGTGCATAATGATCAGCTGTTAATCCACTATTTCCAGGAAGTCTGACGGGATCAGCTATAAGGTGGTATAATCAATTAAGTCATGCCAAGATTAGTTCTTTGAAGGATTTGGCACAGGCTTTCATGAGGTAATATGGTCATGTCATCGACATAGCTCCTAACAGGATCACGTAGCAAAATACTGAGAAAAGGTCGGGTGAAATCTTCAGGTAGTATGCTCAAAGGTGGAGACATATAGCCACTCAAGTACAGTTACCACTATCTTAGAAGAAGACAACCATGCTCTTCGTCAGTACTTTAAAGGCACCGTATATCAATCATATATTGGGAAACACTACTAAAGTTTCTCCGATATGGTCATGTCAGGAGAAATGATTGAAAATGTAATTCGAAGCAAAAAAATCGATGCCGAAAAAATCAGGCTCAAGGTCGAACACTGAAAGAATCTAATTCACTCCCATCCCGATGACTTACAAGGAGCTTTACAAGAGTTTATACGATGCTCGAGTGGTGTCCTCCTATTTTTTAAAGCCAATACAACCATCGTTCCCAGTATGGTATGACACATGCTCAATATGATTACCATGCAAGAATAACGGGTCACTCCATCGAGAATTGCACTGCTTTCAAGAAGCTGGTTGAAAGATTTATTAAGATGGAGATCATAAGATTCGATAAATCCGTAGGACCTAACATGGCTGAAAGTCTCGTGCCAAATCATCCCGACTAGAGGGTGAACGCAATAATAGAAGAGAGTAGCAAGAGGATAAATAATGATGTGGGGAGGTAAATTCTCCATTGAAATAGGTTTGGAACAGATGGTTAGCAAGGGTTTGATCGTGCAAGAAAGAGAGGACATGGTGACGACAATTGAAAATTACTACGAGTTTCACGCCATGGAGGGGCATAAAATCCAATGGTGTTTTTAAATTTCGAACCTTGGTACCGAAGCTAAGGGATAATAAAGAACTTAAGTTCTTTGAGGAGAGGAAAGATGAAAAGATAAATGATGTTTGTAATTTTGAGTAAAGGGCACCAGAAAAGGTTTATAAGGTCAACCTACCAGTAGTAATTATATCAAAACCAAGGGGTGAGGTTGGAGGTCAAATGACACCACGGGTCATCATTCAGAAACCCATTATATTTCCTTATAATGATAATAAAAGGGTACCGTAGAGTTATGATTGTAGCGTAACGGTGATAAATGAGGAAAGATCGAATGAAAATGCAAGTCTTACAGATGTAGAGAAACAGGTTAATAAGAAAACCTTGATGGACGGGCTTGAGAAGAAAGAAAATAACAAACTCGAGATGCGATTGAATGAGCCAATAACAAAGGAGAAGGCTAAGGAATTTTTGAAATTCCTGAAGCATAGAGAGTACAACGTGATGGAATAGTTACATAAGCAATCGGATCGAGTATCAATTTTAGCCTTGCTATCAAGTTTAGAAGCCTACCGTAATGCGCTACTGAAAGTGTTGAACGAAACATACGTGATGAAGAATATCTCAATAATCAAGTTGGACCGGCTAGTTGATAACTTAAGCGCAGATAATTTCATTTTCTTCAATAAAGATGAAATACCTCTAGGAGGCATGGGCTCAACGAAAGCTCTTAACATTATGACTCGATGAAAAGGGTTCACTTGATAGATAATGGCTCAGCCTTGAATGTGCTACCACTGACAACACTAAATAGGTCTTTGATAGATAGCTCTCACATGAAGGCATGCCCTAACGTAGTAAGGGCTTTTGATGGAACTGAGAGACGAGTGATAAGAAGAATTGAGATTCCACTCTTAATTGGTCCAAACACATATGAGATGGACTTTTTGGTAATGGACATTAGGCCGACTTACAATTTCCTATTGGGAAGACCGTATATCCATTCAGTAGGGGCAGTACCGTCATCTCAATATCAAAAGTTAAAATTGGTGACAGAAGATTGATTAATCACAATTAATGTTGAGGAAGACATCATTGCATCAGTGACTAGCGATGCGCCCTACATAAGTACAAATGAGGAGGCCATGGAGTGCTCTTTTAGATCGTTAGAATTTGTGAATGCTACCTTTGTAGCTGAAGGAGATAAGATCCTCACACCGAAGATTTAGGTGACCATTAGGATGGGGCTAAAAATGATGATTAGAAAAGGAGTTTCACTTGGAAAAGGATTGGGGAGATATCTCCAAAGAAGGGTTGCAGTACCAGTATTGATAGAGAAGTGTGATCAGTTTGGCTTACGATTCAAGCTAAATATGAAATAGAGAAAGGAAGAGCTATAGAAAACAAGAAAAGAGAAAAGCACGAATAAGTTGGGAAGAGATCAAAATCAAGCCAATGGTCCTTCCTCACATCTCAAAGTCATTCATGTTGGGAGGTATTATTAACCCCTAGTGAAAGTTGACAGAGGATAGGTTGGTAGGAATAATAGAGAATTTGAACATCAGCGCTATTTCTGAAAGGATGAGTGAACAAAAGAATTTGTCAAGAATTCGCCCATACGCCCTTGAAAGCGTTTTAAACAACTGGACTGCGGAAGAGTTCCCTATAACTTTTAAGTCTTTTCCAAAGTAATGTTCAGAACACCCTTGTTGCTCTAAGCCTGAGAGCAATTGAGATCTTTTTGTAAGGGACACATGTTCATTGATTTTTTTATTTTTATTAAAAAAGTTACACTTTCTTTCACCCAAATTGGCAAAAATTCTCATTATTCTTTTTATTCATCTCATACCGCAATAAACATTCTTAAATTCATTTATCTTTCGGATCTTTTGGTCTATATGATAGGCCCTTAGATATCAATGATATGAGAAATGTCGTTACCGACTTAGAGCCTCATTTTGAGCAAGATGTATGTTCAGAGGAATTTCAGGATTTTGAAGAAGCCCAAGATTGTAGTTTATCTCCTGATTTGTTACGAATGGTTGAGAAAGATGAGAAACAGATCCTACCTCACAAAGAATCAATAGAAGTTGTGAGTTTAGGGGATGAAGTTGATAAAATGGAGGTGAAGATTGGAACTTGTATTTCTGCAGAAACGTGACGAGATCTTATTGATCTGCTTCAAGAGTTCAAGGGTGTGTTTGCATGGTCGTATCAGGATATGCTCGATCTAAGCACTGATATCGTGGTACACAAGCTCCTTATAAGAGAAGAATGTAAATTGGTCCAATAGAAGCTTCGAAGAATGAGACTAGATGTTCTCCTAAAGATAAAAGAAAAGGTCCGAAAATAGTTTGATGTCGGCTTCTTACGAGTAGTAGAATACTCAGAATAGGTGGCCAACATAGTGCCAGTTCTTAAAAAGGATAGAAAAGTACGAATGTGCGTGGACTATCAGGACTTAAACGAGGCTAGTCCAAAAGATAATTTCCCGCTACCTTATATCGACACCTTGGTGGACAATACAGTAGGTCATTCCTTATTCTCCTTCATGGATAGTTTTTCTGTGTACAACCAAATAAAGATGCATCCTTATTCTCCTTCTTGGTGGACAATATCGTATGGAGAACCTTTTGCTACAAACTTATGCCATTTGGATTGAAGAATATAAGGCCAACATATCAAAGGGTTATGATGACTCTATTCCATGACATGATGCACGAGGAGATTGAGGTCTATGTCGACGATATGATCTTAAAGTCTCGAACAGAAGAGGAACATGTGGAAGTTTTAAGAAAGTTGTTCTTAAGATTAAGAAAGTTTGAGTTGAAGTTAAACCCAAACAAATGTACTTTTGAGGCTACTTTAGGCAAGCTATTAGGCTTTGTGGTCAGCAGAAGGGAAATTGAAATTGATCCCAATAAAATCAAAGCTATACAGGAGTTACCACCACCACGTACTCAAAAGAAAGTTAAAGGTTTCCTAGGGAGATTGAACTACATGCTCGGTTCATCTCACAACTAACTAAGAAATGTGATTCTATCTTCCGTCTTCTCAAGAAGCACAACTCAGGAGTTTGGGATGATGAATGCCAAAAGATTTTTGGCAAAGTCAAACATTATTTGTCCAATGCTCCGGTTTTGATGCCACCGAATCCAGTCAAACCTTTGATCCTGTATTTGACTGTATTCGAAAACTCTATGGGATGTGTATTAGGTCGGCATGATAAGTCAGGAAAGAAAGAGAGAGCAATTTATTGTCTCAACAAGAAATTCATTTAATGCGAGATAAGATATTCTTCAATTTAGAAATTATGTTGTACTCTGGTTTGGACTACCCGAAGGTTAAGGCAATATATGTTATATCATACGACTTGGTTGATTTCAAAATTGGATCCTCTCAAGTTTATAATGGGGTCAGCTGCATTAAATGGAAGGATGGCCAAATGGCAAATGTTACTTTCTGAATTTGACATAGTCTATATGAACCAGAAGGCGATAAAAGGGAGTACAATAGCAGATTTTCTAGCTAGCAGATCTCTCAAGGATTATGAGCCATTAGATTTTGATTTCCCAAATGAAGATCTAATGTATGTTGCAACCATAGTAGAAGAAGCTTCAGAAGAGCAACCATGGAAAATACATTTTGACGGTGCTTCAAATGCTACTGGCAAAAGGATTGGGGCAGTCTTGGTATCCCCAGAAAGAGATCACTATCCCCTCACAAGCAAGCTTGACTTCGATTGCACAAATAATATGGCAGAATATGAAACATGTTTCATGGGTATTCAGGCAATAATAAAACGTAAGATAAAAATTCTGAAAGTGTACGAGGATTCTGCGTTAGTAATTTATCAACTCAAAGGAGAATGAAAAACAAGAGATTCCAAGTTGATGGATTATTGAAAGTTAGTTCTTGAGCTAATTAAAGAATTCAAAGGCATTACCTTCCATTACCTCCTGCGAGAGGAAAATTAGATGGCCGATGCTTTAACTACTCTTGCCTCCATGATCATGGTCAATAAGCAAGAAGATATGAAGCCTATTCAGATAAGTATCTATGAGGTTCCAACTCATTGCTACAGTATTGAAGGGGAAGAAAAAGATAATCATCCTTGGTACCAGGAAATTTTGCAATATTTAAAAGACCGTAAGTACCCTGAGCAAGCCACCGAGAACTACAAAAGAACATCGAGAAGGCTCGCGATTGACTATGTCTTTGACGGGATATTCTGTATAAAAAGAGAAAAGATCAAGTCCTGTTTTGGTGTGTTGATTCTATTAAGGCTAAAAAAATCTTAGAAGAAGTTCATGAGGGTGTTTGTGGAACGCATGCCAATGGTTTCACAATAGCTAGACAGATTATGAGATTCGGGTATTACAGGTCAACCATGGAAGGAGATTGCATTAAAAATGCTAAGAAATGTCACAAGTGTCAAATTTACGGAGACAAAATTCATGTACCTCATTCACCTCACCATCTTATGACTTCCCCATAGCCTTTTTCTATATGAGGCAGGGACGTAGAGCTGATCGTGGGTCGGGCTGGGTTGGGTTCGAGCCAGGCTTCAATAAAATTTTAGGTCCAAGCGCTAGGTCCGAGCCCAGCCCAGCCCAAAAAATAGGCCTAAAACTTTGTCCAAACCCAAATCGAATTATAATAATCAAACTCAAGCCCGACCTGGCCCAACCCGTATTAATTTTTTATATTATTTTAATACTTACAACAAATTTAAAAAATATATAATATATCAAACACACTTAAAAACATTAAAACAAATATTAAAAAATAAATAAATTTAAAATACATTAAAAAAATTTTATATTAAGATAGTTGCAAATAAATTAGTAAAAAAATTAACAATAAAACATAAGTTCTATAATATTCAAATAATATCAAAAAAGACAATGAAACAATATTAAAAACGCATAAAAAATACCATCCAAACAAAAAAAATAACAACCAAAACTGCAGCAAAAAAACAACAAACAACACATTAAAAACAATAAAAATAACAATAAAAACAACAACAAAAATAACAGCAAAAGCAACACAAAAATAACAATCAAAACAGTAAAAAAAGCACTAAAACAGTTAAAAAAACACAAAAACAGCAACCAAAATAGTAAAAAATAGCACCAAAACAACAATATAATTTTTTTATTAAAAATGGTTAATTTATTCGGGGCAGACAGGGTCGAGTCGGGCCAAAAAACTCATACCCAAGGCTCAGCCTGTTTAGAAAATGGGCTTCGTTTTTTGTCCAAACCCACCCATTTTTTAGGCGGGCCTTCAGGTCAGGTCGAGTGGCCCGGGCCATGATCAGTTCTACATGGACGTCAATGGATCAATCTTTCCAAAAGCATCTAATGGGCATAGATTCATTTTTATGGTCATCGATTACTTTACTAAGTAAGTGAAAGCTACTTCCTACGTTAGTGTCACGAGATCAACAGTCAGCAAATTCTTGAAAAAAAATTATATGTTAGTATGGAATGCCAGAGAAGATCATATCCGACAATGCTTTGAACCTAAATAATAGCACAATAGTAGAGGTCTGCAGTTAGTTCAAGATCAAGCACCACAATTCAACACCGTATCGCCCGAAAATGAACGGAGTTGTAGAAGCAGTTAATAAAAACATCAAGAAAATCGTGGGAAAAATGACAGAGACCTACAAAGATTGGCACGAGAAGCTACCTTTTGCTCTTTACGCTTATCGAACGTCAGTTAAAACTTCTATTAGGGCAACACCTTTCTCATTAATATATGGAATGGAAGAAGTTTTACCCATTGAAGTTGAAATTCCTTCCTCCGAGTCTTGTCAGAAGTAAAGTTAGATGAAGTGGAGTGGATCTAGTCAAGATATGACCAGCTAAACCTAATTGAAGAGAAAAGGTTGAAAGCTATCCGACATGGCCAAATGTACCAGAAACGGATTATGCAAGCTTATGATAAAAAAAGTTCACCCTAGAAAATTCTATGAGGGAGATCTAGTTTTGAAAAATATCCTTCTTATACAAAAGGACTTTCGAGGCAAATGGATGCCAAATTGGGAAGGTCCATATGTGGTTAAAAAGCTTTCTTTAGAGGAGCTTTGATTCTAACTGAGATGGACGGCAAAGATTTGGCAAACCTCGTGAACTCAAATTCAACGAAGTAGTACTTCGCCTAAAAAAAAGAGAGAGGTTGAGTTGAAAACTCGTAAAGGGCAACTCAAAAAAAAGGTTGAGTCGAGATGAAAACCCACAAAGGGTGGCTCAGATTTGGATAAAAATGGGGCACAAAATGGGCTTGCTTTTCAGAAGTAACAGGATAGAGAGACATTACATTTTGGGTATCAACGAAGTGTAATAGTTTTCATTGGTACACATCAAGCTCAAAGTGGTCCTCATCAAGTTTGCTCAAAGAAATTCTTACGTTGATATTTGGGGCATCTGGTTTTATTTCTTTTCGCTCACTTTAGCAATGTTTGCTAGTTTTTGACCAACATTATTTTGACTGATGTTTTGATGTCTTCTCATTTATTTTCATTTAAGTGTTATCGCCAATAAATTCAATTTTATTCATTTTTGTAACCCTGCTCAAAGCATTTTTGCATTCAAATAACGGTTAATGGACTTGATGATATAAGGTATAAAAAGATTTCTACATACTACTTCGGGAAATTTTAAATAGTATAGGGACCTGAAACAAGACCATTAATCAAAAATAATCGAATCCGAGTGTTGAAGGGATCCTGAAACGAATAAGTTCAGCTTATGATTACCTCTTCGGATTTCATATCAAGAATACTAGACTTGAAAAAAGGGCATGGTGACACATCAATGTTAGAACTTAGGCAAAAGATGATCAGTGACAACCTAAGGACTAAAACAATAAAAAAATCATTTTAAAATGGCATCTTTACATGCATCATTCAAGCACATTTAGATACGAGCATTTGATTCATTCAAATCATGACATCCTAGTTACATGGCCTAGATAGAGGCTCATAAAACAGGTTTTACAGGTCATATCCTCAGAGAATGGCGATAGAATGATGAATCCTATACCTCTAAAGTTGTAGAGGAACGGATTAAAGCCGCAATGGCAAATCTCATACACCTAAAGTTGTAGAGGGGCAGATTGAAGTCGCAATGGCGAATCTCATTCACCTAAAGCTGTAGAGGGGCAAATTGAAGTCGCAAGGACAAATATTATACTCTTGAAGTTGAAATGGAGCGAAGTTACAACCCCGAATCTTTTACCCCGACCATGGAACAGATTAAAGCAATCCAATCTTTTACCCTAACAAAGGGAAATTGAAGATCATCCGATCTCTTACCCCGACCATGAAGTAAATTGAAGCAATTCAACTTTTTACCCTAAATAGAGGGCAGATTAAAGACCATCAGATCTCTTACCTTGCCCATAGGCAGATTGAAACCATTTAATCCTTTATCCCTAAAGCTATAGATGGGCAAATTAAAACTACAGAAGCAAATCTTATACCTCTAAAGTTGTAGAGGGGAAAATTAAAACTCACACTAGTAAACCTCAATCTTCACTTAAGTTGCAGAGGAATAGAGTGAAGCTACGAAGGCGAATCCTATCTCTCTAAAGTTGTAGTAGAGCAGGATAAAGCTACAAATATAAATCCTATACCCTTGAAGTTGTAGTGGGTCGGATTAAAATCATGAAAAAAATCTTTATCTCTCTAAAGTTATAGTGGAGCAAGATGAAACTACGACATCAAATCTTATATCCTTAAAGTTGCAACGGATTGGATTGAGGTTACATTAGCAAGTCTTATCTCCTTAAAGATCTAATGTGTAACACTCTAGAGTTTTTAGGGATTAAAATCAAAAAATTATTAAATTTTGAGGGCTTTTTAGGTAAATTTTGTTAATTTGTGAAGTTGGGACTTATGTGCAATGAGTGTGAAAGTTCAGGGTCAATTTAAGAACCTTAATATACTCCAAGGACCCTTGAGAAAATAACCCATTTGTTTAAGTTTTTAAGCATCCTAAACCTTCTTTTTGAAACTCTTTTTCTTCCATTTGCGAATCCACCTCTGCCGAAATCTCAAATTTCCCTTCCTTCTCTTTTGTGTTTTTCGATCAACCTCTGATTAAAGTCGAACCTTGGCCTATTTGTTACACCGCCTCCATCTTTCTTATCCTTGAGGTTACGTGATCAAAACCTATTCTTCAAAACTTACCATCACCGTTACCGTTCGTATGTTCTAGAACAAACCATTCGAGCGTTTGTTTACTTGGTGGTTCCTTCGTGGTTTCATTGGATTTTGGTGTTGGTAAGTGTGGAAATCATGGTTGTGGTTTATTTTGGTGTTGGTTGGTATGTTGTTCATGGTGGTCGGACATCGTTTGCGGTATTAGAGAGTAGTTTGGTCTCGTCGGTGTGTGAGGAGGTTTGAAAACACTAATTCTTTCCTTTGTGGGCTAAGTTGTCTAAACCAAATTTCCAAGCCAAGGCAAGCCCAAACTTTGACCCAATCTTAAACCCCAAAACCTTTTAATCCAATAAACCTTTAAACCCAAACCTTTAAAAATTCAAACTCAAACCAAGTCAAATCAACCCAATTCTCAAACCAAATGGACCGACCAGAACCCGATCGGCCCGACCCAAACCCGACATACTGACCGACTGACCCGACTCGTTGACCGTTGACTTTGATCATTGACTTTTTCTAAAAAACCCTACCTTACCAGTTTTCAACGTCCTGAGTCCGATTTCGCTGTCCGTTTTGCCAAATTCGAACTCGAAAGCCTCATTTGTACTATTTTATCTTTTGAGTTATACTTTAAGTTATTTAGTGTTTCAAATTGAGATTACTAATATGAGATATTCATGTTTAGGTGATCACGATTCCGAGGCGGACGATTTACCTCCTTCTCCACTTGTGCAACCCGCTCCTACATTGGTTCCGAGAGCAACACGTAGGTTGTTTTAGTTTAGTCTTGTATTATAGTAGTGGCTAAGATTGTAATAATATTTAGTTGTATTTGTAGGATTTAATTCCATTAGACCGGGTACTCATACAGCACGTGACAAACGACCTCCTCGTCGCTAAAGTTCTATTTGCTTGAGGTGTGTTTCTAACTGTACTGAACTTATCTTTTGAGATGTTTTGACTTGAGTGATTGCTTGACATATAAAGATACATGTTGTTGATGTGATGATTATGCTGAGGTATGAAAATGGTATGATTGTGACTGAGTTGAGTAATTTATGTTGACCAGGTAATGCATTTACTCTGAGTATGTGTTGATTAAAAGTATTGTGTTACTCTATCGTGCATTGAGATATTATAAACTTATGAGAAACAGTGTGGAATTGTGACTGAGATTATATTGAGATAATCACGTAATCATACCATTTGTGTGTTCATGGGGTGGGATTGTATGGTGGAAGAAGTGGTTATCATTCCTTTTAAGGGTGATGCAAAAACTATATTGCGATTGGTGACGATTGGTTGGGAAAGGGTTCTAGGGAACCTTTTCATTGTGTTGGTGTGTTAGAGTATTGGGTGTATTGCATCATGCTTGTGTTTGCAACATGATATGGTTGCTGTGAATATATGATAAGTTGTATGTATTTAAAGACATATTGAGCTTTATAACTCATACCCCTACAGTTCTTACAGGTATTCAGGTTTTAGGTGACTTGGTATTTGAGGCATTATTGCAGACTTTTTACATATTATTTTTTCCACATAGTTATTTTGATTTTGGGTTTTGTTATACTTTGTTCATTATTTTTATAATTGGGATTGTAAATACATTTTATTTTGGGAATTTTGGTTTTTTTATTTTGAGTTATTAATTATGTTATTTTAATTTAATTATAGACTTATTATTATATATTCATATTTATAATTATTTTTGTAAATTATTTTGTACTATCGAGTTATGTGTGGGTGAAATTACTTATATAACCTTCTGGATTCGGGCAAACACTCTGGATTGGATAAAGGGGGTTACATTTAATGGTATTAGAGTCAAGTTTAACCCACGAACTGTGAGGCTCTTTAAACTGGATTTTAAAATTTTTGGGTTACATGAGAATTTTAAATAAAATGATGAGTTATAATAATTTATGATATATATATATGTGTGATTTATTGTAAACCTCCGGTACTGATTTTTACTTTAGTACTTTTTTCTGATGTAGATAGTTTGTATGCCACCGCATAGGAGTGCTAGACTTACGACTGGTCGCAACCAAGGTCGAGGCCGAGGTCATACTGCTAGAGCCATAAGTGACCCTACTCCTGTGTTCGAGCCTGAGACGAATGTGGATGAGTTACCTTATGTTGCTTAGGATGGGTTGTTCGTGGGTGCTGAGGTCAGCCAGTCAGCCAGGAGATTTGCCTGTTGAGGATGTGCCCGATACTGGGGACAGTGAGATCGTGGAGTTGAACAGTGCCACAGTTAATCGAGAGTTATTGAGATTACTTCGTAGATCCATTGTGGGTTAGTTTAAGGGTCTGATGTGGCCTATTTTTGCTGATTTTATAGCTGTAGGGATGAAGGTGTTTGAGGGTAGAACCGGTACAGATCTTTCAGTTGCTGAGTATTGGCTGAAGGATTTACAAAGATTGTTTGTAGAGATAAACAACCATGCTGGACAGAAGGTTAGAGCTGCTGTCTCTTTACTGAGGGGTGAGGCCCAAAATTGGTGGGACACTGTGAAAGAGTCTATTCCTACTGGACAGATTACAGGGGATTATTTCAGGGAGTCTTTCCAGGATCGTTATGTGGGTGAGGAGTTTCTCGAAAAATGTAGGGACGACTTTATGAACTTGAGACAGGAGGACATGTTCGTTAATGATTATGAGATAGAGTTTCTGAGATTAGTTCATTATGCGTCAGGGTTGGTAACAAATGAAAAAGAAAAATGTGATTGATTTAGGAAGGGACTACGACTTTCACTACATGTTGGGGTCAACATGCATCACAACAGAGTATTCAGTGACCTGGTTAGTCGAGCTAGATCTGTTGAGAGTTTGGAAGCTCATACTAAGGCTCAGAGGGTTCAAGAAAGGGAGCGTAGTAAAAAGCTAGTGGGCACATTGGTTCAGCCAGTTACAGGTGATCTTTTTGTTAAGAGGCCTAGAGAGGAGACAGCTCAGCCTAATTATCCGAGGGTGAGGCCTGCGATTTCGGCAGTTCCAGTGGGTAGTGTTGGTGGTTCTACTTGACCTCGTCCCATGCATCTCTATTCTTACAGTAATAAAAGGCATGGGGGCGAGTATTGGAGAAAGATCGGGGCTTGTTTTAGGTGCAGTTCACAGGAGCATTTCTTTAGAGATTATCCTCACCCTTCTACTGGTTTTTTTATGCAGTCATTCTCAGGCATTAGTTCAAGCTCTACTAGGAGTAGAGGACGGGTTAGATCGATTGCTTCGGGTTCAACTACTAAAGGTAGGCCGGTTCAAAGTGGTGGAGCTTCTAGATCTGGGGCGAGACAGCCTGGATCGATATATGCTACTAGGAGGCATGAGGATCGTGATGAGCCTGACGTCATAGCAGATACTTTCTTTGTTCATTCTATATCTTATTTTGCTTTGCTCGATAATAGTTCAACACATTTCTATGTGGCAAGTGTTGTGTCTTGGGGTCTTAAGATTACTGTTGAAAATGTTGAGCATGCGGTAACTGCTTAAAATTTGGTGGGTAACTCTATGGAGGTTAACAGAATATACCGTAACTATCCGTTAAAGATTCAAGGGGAAATCTTTTCTGTCAATTTACTAGAGTTGCCATTCAGTGAATTAAACATTATACTTAGTATGGATTAGCTTTCTAACCATCGAGTTAATCTGGATTGTGAGAAGAAAAAAGGCAATTCTGAGAACTTTTAATGATCGAAAAATAACCCTAGTTGGTGAACGTAATGGGTTTCTGTCTAATGTGATCTCAGCCTTAAAGCCGAAAAGTTGATTAGAAAGGGATCCAGCTTGTTTGGCTTACATTCTAGATCCAAGGCAATCTGATTTTGGGATTGATAAGATTCGAGAGGTGAAGGATTTCCCTGATGTGTTTTCGGAAGAATTGTTTGGGGTGCCACCTAAACGTGATAAGATTGAGTTTGCAATTGAGGTCTATATTGGTACAACTCCTGTGTCTATGGCACCTTATCGAATGGAACCTAAGGAACTCAAGGAGTTGAAAGTACAATTGCAAGAGCTCTTGGATAGGAGTTTTATTCGACCAAGTGTTTCACCTTGGGAGCACCAATTCTGTTTGTAAAGAAGAAGGATGGAATACTTCGATTGTGCATTAACTACCGAAAGCTAAATAAGCTGACGATTAAGAATAAGTACCCCTTGCCTCGAATTGATGACTTATTCGACCAATTCCGTGGAGCTACAGTATTCTCCAAGATTGACTTGAGATCGGGGTACTATCAGCTTAAGCTGAAAGATTTTGATGTGTTCAAGACAACTTTTCGAACTCGTTATGGGTACTATGAGTTCTTGGTAATGCCTTTTGGGTTAATTAATGCCTTTTAGGTTAACTAATGCCCCTGCTGCTTTTATGGACATGATGAATAGGGTATTCCAACCCTACTTGGATCAATTTGTGGTGGTATTTATAAATGACATTCTGGTATACTCTAAACCTGAGGCTGAGCATGAGGAGCATCTGAGGGTTGTTCTGCAAACTTTGAGAGAGAAGTAGCTTTATACTAAGTTCAGCAAGTGCAAATTTTAGCCATCTGAGGTGATGTTTTTGGGTCATATAGTTTTTGTTGAGGGTATTCATGTAGACCCGAAAAAGATTGAGGCAATTATGAGCTGGAAGTAACCTAGGAATGTTTTTGAGATTCGTAGCTTCTTGGGTTTAGCTGGTTATTATCGGAGGTTTGTTAAAGGTTTTTCGATTATTGCTGCACTTGTGATTAAGCTTCTAAGAAAGAGTGTTCCATTTGTTTGGACCGAGGCTCAAGAGGCTAGTTTCAAGAAATTGAAGTCTGTGTTGACTCAAGCACTAGTTCTGATCCAACCTGAGCCTGGAAAAGCTTATACTGTCTACAGTGATGCTTCTCACACTAGATTGTGATGTGTGCTAATGCAAGAGGGAAAGGTTGTGGCTTATCTCGGCAGTTGAAACCCCATGAGATTAATTACCCTACTCATGATCTTGAGCTTGCTGCAGTAATCTTCGTATTTAAAATTTGGAGACACTATCTCTAAGGAGAGAAGTGTTATATCTTCACTGATCATAAGAGCTTGAAGTATTTGCTTACTCAGAAGGAGCATAATTTGAGGCAGCGTCATTGGTTAGAAATCCTTAAGGACTATGATTGTGAGATTGAGTATCACCCTAGTAAGGCTAATGTGGTTGCAGACGCCTTAAGTCGTACTGCTATGATGGAGTTGAGGGCGTTGTTTGCCAGAATAAGCTTGTTTGAGGATGGTAGTTTATTAGCTAAACTCTGTGTTATTCCCACTTTACTTTCGAAGATTAAGGCTGAGTAGGCAAATGATCCATATCTTGAGCATCGTAAGAGAGGTGGAGAAAGGTACATCTATGGACTTCTCTGTGGATTAGAATGGCTTACTATGCTTCCGTGGTCGATACTCTGTTCCGAGGGATTCTGAGATTAAACCGACTATTCTCCGTGAGGTACATGATAGTCCTTATTCCATGTATCCTAGCGGAGATAAGATGTATAAGAATCTTCGTGACAGGTATTGGTGGGAGGGTTTGAAGAGGGATGTTGTAGATTTTGTGTCGAAGTGTCTGACTTGCTAGAAAGTTAAGCCTGAGCATCAGTGTCCTTCGAGTTACTACAACCGATTAAGGTTCCTCAGTGGAAATGGGAAAGGGTGACTATGGATTTTGTGAGTGGTTTTCCCTTAACACCGTCCAAGAAAGATTCAGTGTGGGTAATTGTGGATCGACTCACTAAGTCCGCACATTTTATTCCAATAAGGGTCGATTATCCTTTGAGTAAGTTAGCTCGACTTTACATCTCGGAGATAGTTCGTCTTCATGGGGTACCGTTATCTATCATCTCTGATCGAGATCCGAGGTTTACTTTGAGATTTTGGGAATCCTTGCATCGTGCTTTGGGTACTCAATTAAACTTCAGTACTGCTTACCATCCACAAACTGATAGTCAATCTAAGCGGGTGATTCAGCTCTTGGAGGACATGTTAAGGGGTTGTGTGATTGAGTATCGAGAGAGTTAGGAGGATTTCTTACCACTGGCTGTGTTCGTTTACAATAACAGTTATCAAGCCAGTATTAAGATGGCCCCTTATGAGGCTTTGTATAGTCGCAAGTGTCGCACCCCTGTCGGTTAGACTAAGTGGACTAAGCATCGCTTATTGGGACCAGATCTTGTTCACGAGTCTGAGGAGACTGTTAGGTTGATTCGCGATAGACTTAAGGCTGCTTTTGACAGACAAAATTCTTATGCTGACTTGAAACATCGGGATATTGAGTTCAATGTGGTGATGAGGTTTTTTAAAGTGTCTCCTTGGAAGAAGGTGCTTAGATTTGGACGAAAAGGCAAGTTGAGTCCTCGTTTTATCGAACCTTATCGGGTACTTTGTCGAGTGGAACCAGTTGCTTATCAGCTTGAGTTATCGCTTGAGCTTGAGCGGATTCAAGATGTCTTTCATGTTTCTATGTTGAGGCGTTATCGATCGGACCCGTATCACATTGTGCCTATTGAGGAGATCGAGATTTGTCTAGATTTGAGTTTTGAGGAAGAACCAATTGAGATCATTGCTCAGGATGAAAAAGTTCTTAAGAGGAAGACCATTAAGATGGTTAAGGTCTTGTGGCGTAACCATGGTTATGAGGAGGCTACTTGGGAGCCCAAAGCCGTCATCAAGGCCTAGTATCCTCATCTTTTTGGTCTAGGTAACTTCGAGGATGAAATTTCTTTTTAGGGGGGAGAGTTGTAACACTTTAGAATTTTTAGGGATTAAAATCAAAAAATTATGAAATCTTGAGGGTTTTTTGGGTAAATTTCGTTAATTTGTGAAGTTCAGACTTAGGTGTAATGAGTGTGAAAGTTCAGGGTCAATTTAAGAACCTTAGTATGCTCTAGGGACCCCTGAGGAAATAACCCATTTGTTTGAGTTTTTAAGCACCTTAAACCCTCTTTTTGAAACTCTTCTTCTTTCATTTGCGAATCCACCTCTACCAAAATCCTAAATTTCTCTTCCCTCTCTTTGTATTTTCCGATCAACCTCCGATCAAAGTTGAACCTTAGTCCGTTTGTTACACTGCCTCCATCTTTCTTATCCTTGGGGTTACGTGATCAAAACCTATTCTCCAAAACTTACCATCGCCGTCGCCGTTCGTGTGTTCTAGAACAAACCATTCGATCGTTTATTTACTTGGTGGTTCCTTCGTGGTTTCATTGGATTTTGGTGTTGGTAAGTGTGGAAATCGTAGTTGTGGTTTGTTTTGGAGTTGGTTGATGTGTGTTCATGGTGGTTGGACGTCGTTTGCGACATTGAGGAGTAGTTTGGTCCCGCCAGCGTTGGGGAGGGTTTGAAAACCTTAATTCTTTCTTTTGTGGTAAATGAGGAAGTGGGCTAAGTTATCTAAACCCAATTTCCAAGCCAAGGCAAGCCCAAACTTTAACCCAATCCTAAACTCCAAAACCTTTAATCCAATAAACCCTTAAACCCAAACCTTTAAAAATTCAAACCCAAACCAAGTCAAACCAACCCAATTCTTAAACCAAGTCGATTGACCCGAACCTGACAAGCCCGACCCAAACCCAACCGACTAACCCAACCCGTTGACCGTTAACCGTTGACTTTTTCTGAAAACCCTTACCCTGCCATTTTTCAACGTCCTGAGTTCGATTTCGCTGTCTATTTTGCCAAATTCAAACCCGAAAGACTCGTTTTGACTGTTTTATCTTTTGAGTTATTTTTTAAGTTATTTAGGGTTTCAAATTGAGATTGCTAATATGAGATATTCGTGTTTAGGTGAACACAATTCCGAGGCGGATGATTTACCTCCTTCTCCACCTGTGCAACCTACTCTGCATTGGTTCTAAGAGCAACACGTAAGTTATTTTAGTTTAGTCTTGTGTTAAAGTGGTGGCTAGGATTGTAATAATATTTAGTTGTATTTGTAGGATCTAATTCCATTAGACCGGGTACTCGTACAGCACGTGGCGGGCAACCTCCTCGTCGCTAAAGTTCTATTTTCTTGAGGTATGTTTCTAACTGTACTGAACTTATCTTTTGAGATGTTGTGACTTCGGCGATTGCTTAACATATAAAGATACATGTTGTTGATGTGATGATTATGCTGAGGTATGAAAATGGTATGATTATGACTGAGTTGAGTAATTTATGTTGACCATGTAATGCATTTACTCTGAGTATGTGTTGATTAAAATTATTGTGTTACTCTATCGTGCATTGAGATATTATAAACTTATGAGAAACAGTGTGGAATTGTGACTGAGATTATATTGAGATAATTACGTAATCATACCATTGTGTGTTCATGGGGTGGGATTGTATGGTGGAAGAAGTGGTTATCATTCCTTTTAAGGGTGATGCTAAAACCACACTGCGATTGGTGACAATTGGTTGGGAAAGGGTTCTGGGGAACCTTTTCATTGTGTTGGTGTGTTGGAGTATTGGGTGCATTGCATCATGCTTGTGTTTGCAATATGATTTGTGGTTCTTTTTTAGTTATATATATATATATGGTTGTTGTGAGTATATGATAAGTTTATGTACTTTAGAAACACACTGAGCTTTATAGCTCATACCCTTACAGTTCTTACAGGTATTCAGGTTTTAGGTGACTTGGTACTGAAGGCGTTATTACAAACTTTTTACATATTATTTTTTCCACATAATTATTTTGATTTTGGGTTTTGTTATACTTTGTTCATTATTTTTATAATTGGGATTGTAAATACATTTTATTTTGGAAATTTTGGTATTTTTATTTTGAGTTATTAATTAAGTTATTTTAATTTAATTATAGACTTATTATTGTATATTTATATTTATAATTATTTTTGTAAATGATTTTGTACTATCGAGTTGTGTGTGGGTGAAATTACTTATATAACCTTCTAGATCCGATCGAACACTCTGGACTGGATAAAGAGGGTTACATAATGGAGCAAGATAAAGCTACAATATTGAAAATAAACGGATACAGTAAAGTGAAATAGCGAGTTACTGAAAAAGAGAAATACTAGATGACGAAATGCGGCAGGACCGAACAAAACTGGTCTTCTTTTGAGTCTTTGCTTCGTTCCTGTTACACGACAACGAGCAAAAAGGAGCAGATGTAGAAGCCTAATTTGTCCGGACTGTAAAAAACTCATTTTTATTTTATTTATTTATTATTTTATAAATATAAATAAATAAATAAAATAATAATAAAATAAACTTTATTATTTTAAAAGTCCAAAATTTACAAACAATACCCAAATACCCTCACTAGCCCAAACATGTTTTTTTCTACAAGCCCAAATACTAAATAAAAAAAATCAAATACAAAACTCAAGCCCAAAAGAACAAAAACCCCAAAAAAGAATAAACCCTAAAATCTAAACATAGGAAACCTTAGCTCCCTCCTTTGCTCTAACCGCCGTCGTCGTCAGCAACCACACTACACCCACGCCGCCATCATTGTTGTCGTGACCTTCGGATCCAAAATACGTCACTTGATTTATGCCGAAAAATCCAAAAAAAATTGTTGTAAAAAATGTTAAAAAAACCCAACAAAATTTAATATGTATGTTTTTACAATCAAAATACACAAAGATTGATACGAATTTTTATCAAAAAAATACTACGAAAAATAACATACTAAGATTTTTTAGTAATCGCAAATACACGAGCAAAGCAATCAAAAGCAAAAATACAGATCTCGAGGTATCAAGTTGTTTTTTCAAAAAGAAAGGGAGGATTTTTTGGTTTTTTAAAGAAGAAAGGGAATAATGGAATGTTAAATGAAAATTAATTTTTATATTCTTAGTGAAACCGTGCGTTTGGGGGGTAAGAATTTTTTTTTAAATTGGGAAAATTTCTCACTGGGTCCTTTTATTTGAACAATTGTTTTAATCAAGTACTTTTGACCAATTTTTATCATTTTCAATTCGACCTAAAAATTTTACTTAGTTTTCAATTTAGTCCTTGACCCAAAATATCTGCCACGTGTCAATTTTTGAGTTTATTATTCGTAAAGCCCTTACTTTATTTAAAAATTATAATTTGACCCCTAAATGTTCCAAAAATTCAAATTTAACCCCTAAATTTTCCCAAAATTTGAGTTTGACCCTTAAATTTTCCAAAAATTTGAATTTAACCCCTAAAGTTTTCAAAAATTCAAATTTAACCCGATTTTAATGTAATTTTTTTATTTCATCCTATATGTATATATATTACATCCCTTTAATTTTTCTTGTTTATCCTTTTTTATTAATCCCTTTTATATGTATATGTATATGTATATGTATATGTATATGTATATTATTTTATTTGCTTGCTTTAATGTATATATTATTTTTTTATTATTTACTTGTAAATTATGTGCATATTTTTGCATAACATGATAATTTGTTTTGTAAAAAAAAACATTCAAATTGTTTTAATAAATCAAGGCAATGTCCTTTATCTCGGGAATTTGAAAAATCATGTCCTAACTCACTGAGTGTGGTTTTTTCTTTGAACCGGGATAATTGAATATCCTTTTAAAATTTAAATACGAGATTTTTTTGAAAAGCTCGTCATTTTCGAATATTCGAATTGTTATGTCCTAACTTACTGGATGTGACTTTTTCTCGATTAATTCGAAATAACGAGCTTTCTTCGAAAGCAAAATTTGTTTTCAAAATAAAATAAATATGACATTCATGCATTTAAGGATCGCGATTTAAATTTTTCTCGAATTTTTAATTTTCAACAAATAAGATTTTGAATAATCGATTAGGTACTAATTTTGGGCGTGTAAGGGTGCTGATCCTTCTTTATGCGTAATCGACTCCCGAACTCTTTTTATGGTTTCAAAGACCAAAATTATTTTAATGATTTTTTTAAAAAAAAAAATCTTGAAAGATGACTCAATTATACCTGTTTAAAAAAATTATTGGTGGCGACTCCATTTTCATTTTCCAAAATATAAATCGAAATTTTTTTATTATTATTATTTTTTTAAAATGGTTTCGACATGTATGATTTAAGTCTGTTTAAGATTAAAATATGAGCTTAAAAGTTTTGCTTAAATCCACTCATATTTGTAAATGACTAAATCAAACACGTTTTAAAGCCTCTTATATTAATTTTTTTAAAAATATTTATTATTTTTAATTTAATATTTAATATTTGAGATGGTTTTTAATTAAAATTGTAAATCTAAACAACTTAACATCAACAACATATTATTATATATTTATATTAAATAATGTAAATTACATAATATATAAAATAAAATAAAATAAAATAGAATATATTACAAAAGTATAAAACGGGATGAGTTGGCTTGAGTTTGATGCCTTGAATGTTAGTCCAATCTAACTCATATTATAAAAGATTATTTTTTGTCTAAGTTTATTTTTTAGGTATTGTGCTTTTATTCAAACCTTCTCAAATTTTAGTCAACTTTCAAATTTGAAAGAATAATTTGACCAATAAATAATTTTATCACTTATACAAAACTGCAAATAGAAAAAAAGTAATATATCAAGTAGTTCTATGTTTTTATTGTTATATTATTTATCCTCTTTATTTAGTAAATAAAGTATGATTTAAATATTAAAAAATATTTCATTTGAATTCTTTGCTTCAAGTTTAAAAGGGGGAAAAGGCAATGAGGCATTTGCCTAATGAAAATGTAGATACTTTAAAAAATTTCTAACGTCTCAAATTATATAAACTATGTTCGAATTAGAGGTATTTATGGGTGGAGTTTAATAATAATATTAATACATTTTTTATTTGTCTAAGCTCGGTTCAACTTGAAATATAAATCTAAAATTTTATCAAAGTTTGCTCATATTTGATAATGGCTAACACAAGTCAATTTTAATTCAACTCATATTATTTTAATTTTTTAAAATATATTATTTTTAATTTAATATTTAATACTTTTATATTTTTTATTTTATTAAAATTTTATATATAGGCACACTAACAATTTCTTAATTATTACATATTATTGTAGGTTTATATTTTGTGCTATAAATTTCATAATATATAAAAAAAATCATAATATAATATATTATAATATTAAAAAACAGGCAGAGCTAGGATCCATTCAGGCCTTGAATACATGAGCTCGAGTTCAACTCATATTTTAAACAGGTTTAATTTTTTGCTCAACTTCTTAGATTTTAGCCGATTTGGACAGATAACTCAACCCATGAATAAATCTAGTTTAGGTTGTCTCCACATTTATTCCACAACTCGACATTGTCCAAAGATAACCAGATTATTTTTTCTGATTTTATTCTAATTATAGTTGTTTGATTGTGTTTTTATTTTGATTTAACTTTTTTTTTGAATAATTTCATTATAGGTCCTAATAATATTTGTTTTTTTTTTGACAAAATGTCTAGAACTACCCATAACACCTCTTCAACCCATAAATAAAAAAATAGTGCATTTTAATGCATCATATCCTTTTACATTGGTTGCAATGCCCATGCCAATCGATTATGATTTAACTTCTTAAAAAGACCAAAAAAGAAGAAGAAAGTAATTATTGGGAGTGGGCCAAGATAAATTATGCTAAGCTAGGTTGTCTGAAAATTAATTTGGAACTTGTCCAAACTTGCAATTTTAGTAGGCCGACGGCCCATAGAAAACAAACATGTATACACGAGGGTCCTAATTTAATTATACAAAAGTTGAGGGGTCAAATAACAATTTAAAATATCAACATCCTCTTGCTGGTTTTCACTTGCTTCTCCGAGTTGTAGTTAATTTTCCACTTGATCTATTAAAAAAAATCTAGGCTTTATGTAAAAAAGCTGAGATTGTTAATCGAAGAAGCTAGGGTGTATCATTCGTTTCTTTCAATTGAATCCTCCAGGGCGGTGTAAGTAAAAAAACAAGTGAGCGACAATGAGGATTATGATAAAAGGAGGAGTATGGAAGAACACGGAGGATGAGATATTGAAAGCGGCGGTTATGAAATATGGGAAGAATCAATGGGTCCGAATTTCTTCTTTACTTGTTCGTAAATCTGCTAAGCAATGTAAGGCTCGTTGGTATGAATGGCTTGACCTTTCTATCAAAAAGGTAATTTTCTTTCCTTTTGGAAAGCATTTTAGGTTACTAAGATGGGTTTGTTTTAGAAATGTGTGTTGGTAGAATTTTGCATTGCTTCATATTTGTTAGTTTATTTGTTTTTTTTTCTTAATTCATCAACTCAGTTATCGGCATTGAAGCTTTTCAGTGTTTCAATTTGTAAGATGGCTTCTTTCTTAAACATTAGGGTTTTTTTGGGGTATTGAATTAAGCTACATTAGAAGTGTTATAGTTGCTTTATTTTCGTTAAATTAGCGAAGCTTAATTGAAAGAAACTATGTTGTAGCTTCTTGTTACTTGCTGTTTGGTTGCTCAAAAGTTGGTTTTAGAATGCAAAAAAATTACTGCAGAAAACCAAAATAATGTTTGATCAAAAGTTTGTAAATGTTTAACATGTGAACTAACCCACACTGGGATGTAATTATATGATATAAAAATAACAGTCTCAAAATTTTAAATCTAACTATCTATGTACTTGTGTGTCAAATATGGCTTTTGCTTTCAGAGCATTTGAAAAGAAAGAGTCTAAAATAAGAACCAACAGCATTCTAATTATATGAACTGGAGTCTATTGGTGCTCAAATTGTCAGTGGCATTCTTGCTGAAAGATGGGTTCTATTTTATCTCTTTGTGTTGGATTATTAATGTTAATTCAAGTGTTTTTACTTGATTCCTTTTGATGAATTAAATTATCAGTAATTTTGTCTATTTGTTCCGATTAAAGTAGGAGCTTTTAAGTGATAATTTGTTTTCTTTGGTGGATATGTAGACCGAGTGGACAAGAGAAGAGGATGAAAAGCTGATGCATCTCGCAAAGCTCATGCCAACACAATGGAGAACAATTGCTCCAATTGTTGGTCGGACTCCATCTCAATGTCTAGAGCGATATGAGAAACTCCTTGATGCAGCTTGTGCTAGAGATGAAAATTATGAGCCTGGTGATGACCCCAGGAAATTACGTCCTGAAGAGTTGATCCTAACCCTGAATCAAAACCTGCACGGCCGGATCCTGTCGATATGGATGAGGATGAGAAGGAAATGCTTTCTGAAGCTCGTGCCCGGTTAGCTAATACTAGGGGTAAGAAGGCGAAGAGGAAAGCTAGGGAGAAACAACTTGAAGAGGCTAGGAGGCTTGCCTCTTTGCAGAAAAGGAGGGAACTTAAGGCTGCTGGGATCGATACAAAGCAACGGAAGAGAAAAAGAAAGGGAATTTATTATAATGCTGAAATCCCTTTGAGAAGAGGCCTCCTCCGGGGTTTTATGATGTTGCTGATGAAGATAGACCTGTGGAACAGCCTAAGTTCCGAACAACCATTGAAGAACTTGAGGGGAAAAGAAGAGTTGATATCGAAGCACAGTTAAGGAAGCAGGATATTGCAAAAAACAGAATTGCACAGAGGCAGGATGCCGCATCAGCAATATTGCAGGCCAACAAGCTAAATGATCCAGAAGCAGTGAGGAAGAGATCCAAACTTATGCTACCAGAACCTCCGATATCGAATCATGAACTAGAGGAGATTTCCAAGATGGGATATGCCAGTGATCTTCTTGCTGGTAATGAGGAACTGGCTGAAGGGAGTAGTGCTACTCATGCTCTTGTTGCAAACTATTCCCAGACTCCACGGCAGGGAGTGACACCTTTACGGACCCCACAAAGAACACCTGCTGGAAAAGGTGATGCTATCATGATGGAAGCTGAAAATCTGGCTAGGTTGAGAGAATCCCGAACGCCTCTACTTGGTGGAGAAAATCCTGAGCTGCATCCTTTAGATTTTTCTGGGGTCACTCCTAAAATGCAGGTCCAAACACCCAACCCAAGGTTGACTCCTGCGACAACCCCTGGTGGTACCGGTCTTACTCCTAGAATTGGAATGACACCATCAAAGGATGGCTACTCTTATGGTCTGACTCCTAAAGGAACTCCCATCAGGGATGCGCACCACATAAATGAAAACATGGATCTACATGACAGTGCCAAGCTTGAGCAACGAAGACAAGCTGATATAAGAAGGAACTTGCGATCTGGGCTTGGTAGTCTTCCACAGCCAAAGAATGAGTACCAAATAGTCATTCAACCACCCCAGAGGAAAGTGAAGAACCAGAGGAGAAGATTGAAGAAGACATGTCTGATAGAATAGCCAGAGAAAGGGCTGAGGAAGAAGCACGGCACCAGGCATTGCTTAAGAAGAGATCAAAAGTGTTGCAAAGGGAGCTTCCAACCAT
The DNA here is from genome assembly GCA_005610355.1 of Gossypioides kirkii. Classification (NCBI taxonomy): domain Eukaryota; kingdom Viridiplantae; phylum Streptophyta; class Magnoliopsida; order Malvales; family Malvaceae; genus Gossypioides; species Gossypioides kirkii. Next base: position 43,289,516 of record CP032253.1, on the reverse strand, counting down.
CTAGTGCATCACTGGAACTAATTAGAGATTCTTTGATGAGGACTGATGGAGACAAAGTACCTTTGTTCCTCCTACTCTAATTGAGCAGGCTGATGAAATGATAAGAAAAGAGCTTCTGTCCTTGCTGGAGCACGACAATGCTAAATATCCACTTGATGAAAAGGCAAACAAAGGGAAGAAAAAGGGTGCCAAGTGTTCTGCTAATGGATCTATTCCCAGTATAGAAGATTTTGAGGAAGATGAAATGAAAGAGGTTTGTCATGCATTTCACTGATTATGTTGCCTTTGTTTCATTCTTCGATATGCAATTTATGTTTGTGAGCCTTAGTGAATCCATGGGAGATTATCATCAAACCGTATAATTTCTTATTACTATAAGAATTTCTCATTTGATGCTTGCTATAGAATTGAGTTGAGTTTGTGTTAAACATCGCCTTTCACAGGTTTTTATTCATTAAGGATTTCAAACTACCTAAAATCTCATACGAGTGGTGAAAAAGCGATTTTTGTTTGCTTTTATAACCTTGTAAATACTCTGGTGTCTGTAATTCTTGCAGCTTACTTGTTCATGTAAGGTCTTCTACTCTAAAGTCTATCATGCTAAGATTCTTTTTATCTTTTCTATTTTTTTTGATCCTTGACTATTGTAATATCAGTATATCACAAATGATATGTGAGCGTTACTGATGATGAGCCTTCTGCAAACTGACAAATGATCTTATTTTTCTTGGCAGGCTGATTCGTGGGTAAAGGAAGAGGCTGAATTTCTTCGTGTGGCAATGGGGCACGAAAATGAATCTCTGATGATTTTGTTGAAGCACATAATACTTGCCTAAATGATCTCATGTACTTCCCTACTCGTCATGCTTATGGTCTGTCAAGTGTTGCTGGAAATAAGGAGAAACTTGCAGCCCTGCAGACTGAATTTGACCATGTGAAAAAGAAGATGGATAATGATAAGTTGAAAGCAGAAGGCATGGAGAAGAAGTTCAATGTTCTCACACAGGGTTATGAGGTACATCACTAGATACTGGCTAATGATTTCTTGTTCTACCATTATTGTAATTTGATTTTCATTGAAACTTGTAAAATGCACACCTAATCTCTATTATGCAATTTCTGTTATTAGAGTTCATTGAGGATTTTCATAGTGCTTAATAACATTTAAAGAAGTCTTTGTACATGTATTTTCTCTGTGTCAAAGTCCAGTAAACTTGGTGCCTCGAGATCTGTGTTTGGAAGTAGGCTTGTACAATTGCATGTTGATTAGAGTAGGATGGGCTTAAGATGGAAGAATTAGCATGTAAAGAAGTACCTGCATAAAGCTAAGGATTGCATAAACCATTTTTTATATTATTCAGTTTCGGGCTGGTTTTTAAATTTCCTAGGGAGGCCTATGAATCTTTGTGTTTTTTATTTTTTAAAATAAGTTCGATAATCTGGGGACTCTTGATGTCTTATGTTAAAACTTAGAATTCAATCCTTTGGTGCTACTTAATGGATGATGGTTGCTTCTAGGTTGCTTGGACTCTTCATCTTCTTTGAGGAACCTGTGTCCAACACATGGATATAGGGATAAAACATCCAAGGATCCTTGAAATATATGGAAAAACATATAAAAAAAAATCTAGTCACACGCATGTTGGTTACATATCCGTATCCAACACTCACACCTGAGTCTAACATAGAGTTGCTTCTATCCAGTTTCTATAAAAATAAATTTATGAACTCACTAATTCTATTTTACTCCATATTGTAAATGTTGTTTCATATTTTCAGTTAGGGAAATGAAATTGTTATTCCTTTTGCACTAAACAATGGGCAATTTCATTGATCAGAGACGGGCAACACTTTGGTGTCAGATTGAATCAACCTTTAAGCATATTGATACTGCAGGAATAGAACTAGAGTGTTTTCAAGCATTACAAAAGCAGGAGCAGCTAGCAGCTTCACACAGGATAAATGGTCTCTGGGAGGAAGTTCAGAAACAGAAAGAGCTTGAACAAACCTTACAAAGTCGCTATGGGAATCTCATAGCTGAGATAGAAAGGATACAAAAGCTCTTGAATGTATACAGAGTACAATCACAAAAACAAGAAGAGGCAGCTGAAAAGGAACATGCTCTTGAGTCGTCTGAGGCTCCAGCAAGTCAAGCTGCTGTGACAAGCTCAGGACTTTCTGAGCCTGCACCTTCCTCGGAGGATGTTTACTCTTCTCTTGATGGCCAGCCAAGCCTGAAAATTGATATGAATGTTGATTCCCGAGAACAGCATGCTACTATGGATTCGGAAACAGATGGAAACATGTCTGTTAATGTGCCTTTGGTTGTGGAAGACAACGGAGATAATATCACAAAGACACCTGCTCAGGATGCTGGAACAAGTTCTGAGGTTGCTGCAGAATCTATAAATCCTGACACAGTCTCTACCAACCGGAAAGCATTGATGACACTCTTGAAGGTGAAGGTTTAACTGATCATGCCAAGATTGACAGTACTTGTGTCTTGGGTGGAGATACTGCTGTAAACCAAACTGCAATGGAGGAATAGCTGTTTTAAGCTTTTAGCTCTTAACAAGGTACAAGTTTTATTGAATTATGAGAAACTAGGTGAGAAAATTCTTTCTCATTCAACCAGTAATATTGGGGGGACTGATGGATTCACATCTGCCTCTGTATTTTATTTTTCCATGGCAATTAGCAATTTTGGAGCAGACCATTATCTGTTGTAATCTTTGCATCACGATTTTCCTAGCGCCAGAGATTTTTGGATTCTCACCCGGAAATGTTCAAAATGTGATTATTATGAGATGTATTGAAATGGTTTATTTATTCAGGTTCTCCTTTTAGACATCTTGATGCTATCTTTTCTTCATTTTTGGTTCAGCTAAAAACATGAAGTTGATAGTCAAATATTATGTGTGGCAGTAATTTTGTTGGAATTTTCTTACCCAAAATCAAGTTTGGAAACTTGAAATTTCATATTTCATTTGATCTAGATTATCCTCTAATAATGTTGATCCCAAAACTGAAGGAAAACCATTGCGTCTGATTTTAACCATCTGCATTTTCTATAAAAGTTTTGATTTAAAATATTAAATTAGGAAATAGATTGAAAAACCACCATAATGACTGAATTCCATTTAAACTTGGATCAAAACCCAAAATTATCTGATATTGATTTAGGATTGAAATGACACCTCGGATGACGTTGAAGTTCAGCATTAATGGAAAAGGTTGTAAAGTAACCCTCAAGAGATAAGATGAAGCAGTAATCTTAAAGTTGTTGCTAGATTAGCATTTAAGAGTTACATCGTAATGGGCAAGGCGAAAGGAAAGTCTCCATCACGAAAACTAAAAGGATAATGGACAAAAGCTACCAAAACATTAACTAAGATCATGAACTCCCTTCTCGGTGGGATTGCCTACGATATATAACTTCATGTTTCTCTTGTGACTCTCTTCAAACTTCTTCTATTCTACGGCTTTGTATGGTAAGTATGGGTGACAAAAACAATCTCCCTACTTCTAAACTTGGGTTTCATCTGCTCTTTTGTCAGTCATATTATTTTATGGGCTATTAAAACTGTCTCAACTTTGAGAAGGTTAAGGTATGCAAACCAAATTATTCTTTATATCTCAATATTGATTCATTGAATTCTTTTGTGTTTAGAACAATTTGTTTTTTAGTTTTGCTATCAGAGGTGAGCGTTTGAAGGCCTATGATCCTTGAAATTTCTTTTAGTGGTAAAAGTTTTTGATTTTTTTGGCTTTCTCTTTTGCTTCTAGTATGCTTGTTCTTTGTTGGGTCATAAGTTTTACGTTCTGGATTTTTAAGGCAATGAAACAAGGAGAGCTTGAACTGGTAACATATGGCCATATATACACACACGTATATACATATATATATCTTTCTATATGCGAGAGTATAGGAAAGTGAGTGCACGTGCATGTTCTTTAATGGGTTTTTAGATTTCTCCAATTTCCTTTCTCTTTTCTTTTTTAATGGATGGAGTTTCCTTGAGACTAGGTCAGCATGTCATGGCATACTTTCACAAATTATATGGTTTTCGACACTAAATTCATGTGACATCTAAAGTTTGTCTCGTTTTAGTTTGAAAATGGTTGCACAAAATCAATATTGTAAGGATCATCGATTTGTTTTGTATTTTTTTATTTGAACATTGGAGTAATTTAGAATTAGATTGTTTTGATTGTGTTTTTTTTTCCTGGGATTAATTTCAGCAACAATGGTGACTAGAACAGTGGATCTTCGATCTGATACAGTAACAAAACCAACAGAGACAATGAGGGCTGCAATGGCCACTGCTGAAGTTGATGATGATGTCTTGGGAGCTGATCCAACAGCGTTCCGGTTAGAATTGGAGGTCGCCAAGATCACGGGCAAGGAAGCTGGTCTATTTGTCTCATCAGGCACCATGGGTAACCTCATAAGTGTTCTAGTTCATTGTGATATAAGAGGAAGTGAAGTCATTCTTGGTGACAATTCTCATATCCATATTTATGAGAATGGTGGTATTTCAACAATTGGAAGTGTACATCCAAGGCCAATCAAGAACAATGAAGATGGAACAATGGATATCAATTCAATCGAAGCTGCTATTAGAGATCCGAGAGGAGAGCTTGTGTTCCCAACTACCAAGTTGATTTGCTTGGAGAATTCACATGCCAAGTAAGAATCATTCATGACAATATGATCTATAGTCAACGGTTTTTCGTATTCAGTTGAAGTCCTTAAATGATTTGTTTACTTCACTTCTACTCAATGCAGCTCCGGTGGTAGATGCTTGTCTGCGGAATACACTGACAGAGTTGGAGAGCTAGCTAAGAAGCACGGCTTGAAGCTACACATCGATGGGGCTCGCATTTTCAATGCATCAGTGGTGAGAGACATTTTTATATTTACACTTCGTATCTTCTTGCAATTATATGGCCTGCTGATCTTCCTGTTTAAGTTTCATTGAAAAATCAGAACAGCTTATATACTAACCGAATTCTCTTCTTATCGGTGTGTATCTGTCCAAGTATCTAACTAAAGGGTTGGTCTGGCAGGCACTTGGAGTTCCAGTTCAGAGGCTTGTACAAGCTGCGGATTCTGTCTCGGTATACACTTTATGTAAACATTTTTCAGCTTCGGCATCTGCTAACGATACTGATAAATTTACTTAATAGCAGTTGTAATTGTTATGTTAGTATATAGGTTTTTGTTTTTTCTAGATTACAACTTTATTCTGCAAAGTTCTCAATCTATCGAACATCTTGCATACAGTGTGATTATATAATAAGGAACTTTTTCCTATTTTGTATGTGGTAGGTGTGTCTATCAAAAGGTTTGGGTGCTCCGGTTGGATCAGTTATTGTTGGTTCGAAAAGCTTCATCACCAAAGTAAAGGCAAAAGACTTTGCTGCAAAAAGATCTTTACAATCTATGAAACTTATGCTCAAAATCCACATTTGTTTCGGCTTTTTTTAGGCTAGGAGACTTCGGAAAACTTAGGTGGTGGGATGAGGCAGGTTGGCTTCATCTGCGCTGCCGCTTCTGTTGCTTTGAAAGAGAATGTTGAAAACTTGATGGTGATCACAAGAATGCAAAGGAGTTAGCAGGTAAACTATTATATACGAACTTTTCGGTTTGGAAGAACAGATGTTAGATGAACTTGCGTGTAAAAATTCATCAACTTTATGTCAGTTTTGTATGGTTCCAGAGGGCCTAAATCAAATCAAAGGTCTAAAAGTGGATGTTGCTGCAGTGGAAACCAACATTGTGAGTATGCATAGTTACTAAACCTACATTAATGCCAATTTTCTCTTTCTGTGCAAACCGGATTCGAGTTTTTACGGTTCGAGTTGCTATTCGGTTCTTTAGTAAAGATCATATGTACAAAAAGTTACTACCCTGTTTTAACTTGTTGCTGTCGTGTTCACCAAGAAAAAGAAAGAAGGAAAACTTGATGTTAAAAATTAAAAGCAAAGGCTTTATTTCAACAGATATATGTTGACATAGTGGAGGGCTCAAAAATCACAACAGAGAAACTATACAAGAATTTAGAGGAACATGGTGTACTTGTAATGCTAAAGGGCCTATCCAGGTCAGTATTCTCCCTTACAAAACCATCCCCATAGATTCATATTGCTTTCAATTACTCAGAAATCGATTAAACTTGCAGGTTTAATGACAATGGCATGTGTATATATATATTCATAGCCAAAAACCGTGGTTTTGGATGGTTAATTGCATTCAATTAACCAAAACAGAACCTATATCATGTCTAGCAGTTACCAAACATAGAAACTGATGTCTTAAAGCTAGATATAATAGGTTAATGGTGGGTGTGTAATGGTGATTCAGGATGAGAATTGTCCTCCACCACCAAATTTCATCAAGTGATGTGCACTACACTTTGTCATGCTTTCAGGTGATCAACATCATCATCCCTTTAGATTCCAGCCTCTTGATGATTTTTTGCCATGCAACTTATATTCTTCGCCTTTCAATATTGTAGCAAGCTTTCACTGGTATGCACCAAGAAAATGGGAACTACTCTATATCAACGTCTCAGGATGTGTCATATGCGTAATCTTATATTCGAGATCACACTCAACAAGTTTCGGGTTCGAATAAGAACATACACAATCCTTTCTTCTATTCTCATACCAACAACAAAATGAAAAGAAGTAAGGCCAGGACAGTCTCATAATAGTAAAGCATAGTTTTGTTACATTTGGTGAAATGTTTGATTTTATGTTGCATGGAAGAAGTGGCAAACAATGAGACAGATTTTGCAAGGATATATAGGGACCATTGGGAGGGGCACTATCCTTCTGGATTGGGTCCCTTTCAGGTGAAAACCAGCGACATATGAGCCCCATTAAATATGATTTGACATTGGGCCTGCCTTTCATGTGAATCATCAATTAATTTGCATTAGATATATATAATTCTTCATTTTAAAATAATCAGTTTTTTTTTTCTAAAGTAAAAGTAACTTTCATAGTTAAATAAATGAGACCGACCCGAGTCTCTTTACTTTAATTGTGCTAGTTCAATTATATGAGTTCGCATATGGAACAGTTTGCTTACATGAGTTCATACATAGTGGGTTCACATTATCATGTAAGTGAACTTACATTTAAGAAACATTTATTAATCTTAGAATAGAGTACGTATTGACATGTATGAGGTTTACTTAAAGATGTCACATCCAAGAAGTTTATCATATAAATAGGGAAATTAACTTCCTTGAAAGGAAAAAAACACTCAACAAATATCAAATATATTTTTAATAATTATTTTAATTTAAAATAATAATTCATAATATTAATTTTTGAAAAAAATATTTAATATTTATAGTAATCCATAAATAATTTTTTATAGTTGATAATATAAGTTTTTTAAAAAATATTTAATTTTGTATACTAATTTTAAATTATTAAAACATTATTTAATGTGTTATTAATTTATGAAACTGTCTTAGAATTATGTTTTTTTGAAGAAAATTCATAGAAAATATTTTTAATTTGATTTTGAAAAACAATCATAAATGTTTAAATTGGTTTTGTAGAAAATGTTTATAAAAAATTAAAAAATATTAAATTAAGTAATTACAACAATGTTTTTTTGGTGAATTATAATAATAGGACAAAAACCAAATAACAAACGCGATTCGAACTTAAGTCACACTTGAAACGATGAACATTCTGATTATCAGGCCATCACATGAGGTTCTAAACAATGTTTTTTAAATTGACTTTATAAATAATTAATCGCATTAAACAATTTTTACCCCTTGCTATATAAACACCACTCATTATATATATCATGATTAATGGTGGGTTTATAATTAATGAGGTATTAAATAATAAGAGTTGTTAGTTATCAAAATTATAATTAATTTATCAAAGTTTACTTTCTTTTTTTTAATTCTAAACTTTGTTATAGATTATACTAGTCTGCATTAGTGGTGTTCATTCGGGTTGGGCCTAAGCATGATATTAACATATTTTATGTTTGTTCAAGTTTGGCTCGGCTCGAAATATGAACTTAAAATTTTCCCCAAACCCTTCTAATATTTACAAAAGATTAATCCAAACTCATTTTAAGTCAGCCCATATTTTTTAAAAAAAAATTAAAAAAATATTTATATTATTTTATTTTAATATTTAATAATTTTTTTATATAGTAATCTTAACATTATTTTAATGTTTACATTAGAGTAGTATTATATATTTTGTATATGTTTTTTAATGTGTTCTAATTGACATAATATATACAAATAACATAATATAAAATATTATAAATTTAAAAATGGGTCGGGCCGGATTGGCTCGAGCCTTAAATGTTCAAGTCCAAGCCCGACCCATATTTTAAATGGATCTAATTTTTTTGCTAAACCCATTTTTCGGACCTAATATTTTTATTCAAACCCTCTCAAATTTCAGGCAAGCCTTTAAATCTAGATGAATAGCCCGACAAATGAACAAGTCTAATTTGCACACTCTACCATGCATGGGTTAATTGTATCTATAAATTAAAATATATTAAAAATTATATACAAATTATTAGAGAAATTTAGTTTTACAAAATTGTTAGTTTAAAAATAACTAAACATATTTTAAACAAATTTGACAATAATTAATAAATAATACCAATTAAAAATAAATACAAAAAAATCATGAAGTTATTAAAATTACTTTTTAGTATTAATGGGGTTGAATATATAATTTATAAAAATATATTTTACATGAATTTTAGTTAAAAGTGACGAATAGGGATGCATTTGTAAAGGATATAAACTAAAATTTGTCTATCTTGTATTTATAACAATAATTTCTTTGGCATAATTTTAAATAATATTAAAACGCTTTCTATTTCTCAAAAACAATTCTATTTAATTAACTTAATATATTACTACTAATTACACTTTATTTGTAACATTTTTTCCTTCATCGATCCCTTTTATTATGGTACTCTCCATTTATTTTATTTTTTTTGTGAATTATGAAGGGAGGATAAAACTTTGACAATAACGTAATTGACATAACTCGAACTCATACTATACTTGAGATATTGAACACCCTTAATCATCAGGCTAACACATAGAATTTTACTCTTTATTTAATTATTGTAGCAATTTTGATCTCTTTCATTATGATATTCTCTATTTAATTCCTTTTGCAACTTTGATCTACTTGCTAACCCTTTATAATTGTTGTGATATCATATTTCATTATTTGCTTTATAATTGTTATGATATCATATTTCATTTTTAGCAAATAACAACTAAAAAACCTAAAAGCAACTTCAATGAGGGAGCTAGAAATTTTTTTTGGTAAGAATTAAACTGTGTATTTTTACGATAATAAAAATGTAATTTCATCATTTTAATAATCTATAATTTTTTAATTTTTAAAAAGTTAAATCAAATTTTTATATTAAAATATAATTTTATTATTATTAATTTAAAATTTATAAATTATAAAAAATCTAAATAAAAATTTTATATTTTAGTGAGAGTCGAGACACCTACCAACTCCTAACTAAGCCACTGAAAGCAACTATCATTTACATGCACAATGGCCATTGAGTCATGAAAGAAAGTACTTCAAAGGTGCGCAGGAGGGCTTGCCAACTGTTTTAACACCAACTCATGGCCATGAGCCAGCTTTGCCATACCGTCCACACAGTGATATTATATCCTGAACCAGCCTCAGACCGCTGCTGCTCCCCCGCTCTACCCTAACTAGCTGCACAACCATGGAAACTTATCTCAAATTTTTTAATCAATAAATTTAGAATATGAAACTTATCTCAAATTTTTTTAAAAGGTTTATTTTAATTTTTTTGAACGGTATATTTAAACCACTAATGTTATTTCAAAATTTTAAATTTTTTTAAATATATAAATAGGGTAAATATTTGGTACACTGACAATGTGTTTTTTTTATTTCATAAGCAATCTTAAAACATTAATAAGTGTCACTTTTTTTAAATATTTATTTTTAATATTTTATATATTTCTATAGAACACTTATCAACCTTTTAACCTTACTTATAAAGTTTAAAAAATTTACTTGATTTGTACCAAATAACTTTATAAAATAATTTACCATAATAGTAAACTTTTAAAATTAATACAAATAATACCGGGAAATTTATCAAAATAATATAAAAAATGCGAAAATGGTATGTGAAGGAAATTATTAGTGAGAGTAAACCATAATATTAGTTAACACAATGACCACACCACTTAAAAAAAATATATAATTAAAAAATTATTTAATCGGAAAAAAAAATATTTTTAAAATAATGTTGCCACCTTGCTAGGTGACGCCGTGATTTACCCAAAAAAATACTCCAATTTTCATATTTTTTTAAATGTATTAAATAATCAAAATACTGATATCGTTACCCTATCAGGTGGTACTACTTCATGGCAAAATTTGTCATATTTTAAAGAACGAAATAGGAAAATTAAAAAAAAATTAAAAAGGTATAAATTGTAATTCACCAAAAAAATTGGATGTATAAATTGTTTTAATTGCAGTTATTTTTTATTTAATTTATTTAACAAATTTAGTATAGAATACGAGTCATCAATTCTTCGTATATGTCTATATACAATTGTCGAAGTAGCCGAAAATAAATTCCTACTCAAAAAATTACAAATAGCAATGCGTACGGCCGAATCTACAGAAATCAATGATAGTTTTATTTCTTTCATAAACAAGAAAAAAAAAGGAGTTTAAAGTTAAAAATTAAAATTAAAACAAACTAAAAAGATCGTAAAATAAAATATAAAAAATCAATGTGATGAAGTTCTAGCCAAAAATAAAATCTTCGTTTGATTTGTGAGTTTGATCAATGATGCAAATATAGTTTTCAATGTTATTCATTAAACTAGTTTTAGTTGTCGGTGTCGCACTTAGCAACCAATCTTTCCTTACTGTCTTGATAACCAAGGGATAACTCGTTTGAAATTACTTCTCTTACCAATAAACAACCATAACTTCACGTCTAGGATTTAGCTTATCGACAACATTAATTTCGAGAGAGACCTAGTTTTAACTAACAAATTCACCTTACCAAGGTTTATTGAGAACCAATCGAGGTATTGGCTCGAAGATAGGGGTTGGACCAATTGACCAACCCAAAAAAAATTTAGGTTAAAGGTGTTCATGAGTTGAATCAGATCAAGGTCTGATTTCAAAAAAAAAATTCACATGTCCATTTTGGGCTTGGTTTGACCAACCCAAACCTTGTTTTACAGTAAAAATTAATAAAATTAAAAAATATATTTTTATTTGATATTATATATATTTATAATTAAATATAAAATAAAAATTATTATTTAAATTGAATTCGAGCCAAATCGAGTTAAATCGAAGTATAAAAATATTTATCTAAACTTGACTCAAATCAGATTGGACGAGCTACCTCACAATAAACAAGTTTAATTTAAACTTTATTATTGTAATTCTCTTTGCCAATTTATAAGTACCAAAGAGAAAAGTTTATCAGATAAAATTATAAGAGAAAGAAAACATTGCAACTTGCAAGATCTCTCAATTATGTTTTCTACGTAGAAATGCATGGAAATGTAGCCCAAAAATGGAACAGCAGAACCCTAAGTTGGCAATGTCAACTAATTAGGGTAATTTTTGGGGTTTTGTTTACATTCCTTCTTGGTACAGCCTAAATGTGAAACAACCCAGCTATATAACTTGGTTAACCCTAGCTATCTAGCTAGCTATATCTCCTCGGTTCCAACAGCTATGGGAAATTATGGAGAGGACATTATATATATTTTTTTTATTTTAATCTTTAGTTTCCAATGTGCTACCCTATTTGTAGGTTTGGGATTCCAAATGCAGGAGATGTGTTTCCTTACTCTAAGTGGGAACAATTTTGTTTTCTATTTTAACAATTTTTTTCTTATTTCCTCACCACCTACAATCATGGCTCCTCCCCTTAATATGATAAGATAATCCCAAAATTCCAAATAATAAGAGAGTGAAAAAGGAAGACTTTTTCTCATGTCCCCACTCCCTAGATCTTCTTTTAGCATAGGGACATAAATAAATTTACAGAAGTTATTTATAAAAGTGATAACATATCTTTCTTTTTTTTATCTCTTGTTAGATAGAGTTCCATTTAATTTATAAATATTAAAATGAATTAAATTTAACACTTATAAATTTCTTGCACATTTATTAGGAAACGATTTTTTGATAATTTTTTTTATTTATACAAACTGCATATTTATCTAAAAATTCATTATTACTTAGATTGATATATTTATTATTTTGCATATATTGTAAAGTTTTAAAATTAAAATGTGTTAAGCTCGCATGCCACAAAAGATTATATTCAACAATATAAATAGAAGAATTGACTTTATTCATATTAATGCTCAACTTGAACATGTCTTCGTTACATTATTTTTTTTCTACATTTATATCACCCTTAAGCAAGATTAATTTATCGGATTCCAAGATAACCTTGAACCCTTGTTACACAAAAGACTTGCGGACACTAAATTCTTTCTCACATCAAGAACATGCAATACATTGATCAAGGTCAATTTTTTTTTTGAATGTGAAGTTGAGTTCCATTGTCCCTTGATTGAGCACCTTAAACGATTGATAGTTGCCCATAAGCACTTCACGGTTTGCCACTAGTTCATAACTCTTGAATCGTTGTCACATATGAACAATAGCTCCGGAGTCAAGCCACCAATTATAAGACTTATTGATCATGGCTATGTTGAGTTCGGTAATCATACAAATCTCCAAACTCTCAATCCCTTCCGTAACCATGGCCACTAAGTCCATGTCCTCCACCATATTGGCTTTGGAAGTTGTGGCATCTTGCTTCTTTCTGAGAAGTTTACAATCATTAATGTAGTGTATTTTTTTATCGCAATTATAGCAATTGCGAGATTTTTTTCTTCCTGTCTTGCATGTCTTTGGTCTCGAATGTGGCCTTTCTCTTACCATTTTGAGAGTTCTTAGACTCAATGGTTCACTTTAGAACTTTGCAGAAGATACATTGCATCACGCTTTTAAGTTTCCTCTTCAAGACGCAAATGCCTAAGTATTTTCTCCACAGTGAAGTCTGCTGTCATATGTAGAAGTTTCTTTCGATAATTGTTCCAAGACGAGGGCAACTTCGAGATAAAATCCCCGACTTGTAACAATTCTGGAATAACACCTTTCAAGTCACGAAGCTTGGTTACAAGGAGTTTTAGTTCATGGACTTTATTCATGATCATGATACTATCGAGCATTTTGAATATGAAATACTTCATCATTAAAAATTTATAGGTACTGTATCGATCGGTGTTGTATTTCTCTTTAAGAGCTTTCCATATTTCCACCGAGAATTGCATCGACATGTATAGATCATACAATCAACATGACAAGGGTTGAGGATGTGTCAACGACATGTGAAATTGTCTTCCTTGCGCTTCTTCTTGAGTTCGACAACTTTCGCAATTTCTTCGGGGTGTCCATTAGGACGAGATCCTTTACGGGTTGTAAGTTTGGATCTAAAATGTATGCCACACTCAAGACGGTAAGAAGGAACAACATTTTATCCTTCCAGCTATTGAAGTTTGAATCATCAAATTGGTCAAGTTTCACAAACTCTTGGTTCATCACTTTCAATGTGGTGGTAGCCTCCGTCTCCATTTCCAAATGGTTCTCTTTGATTGTTGGATAATTTGAGTGAAGACGATAGAACCGGAGACAATATGGAATTAAAACAGTAGACTTCGAGGCGCAGGTGACGTTTTCCAAAGAGAACAATTTGTCTTTACACAAAGTTGCTAAAAGATTAAGCTCGAGATACAACGAAGTTTTTTTATTTTCTTTGATTAGTAAAATCGAGGAATTCCCTAACTCTTACTCTAATTTCTGAAATTGGATTTGATTGTAATTAATAATATTTTGAGCACTATAATTTCTCTATTTATATGCACTCAATGGACACTTGAAGAGCCACAACCTTCCCTATTGGACATACTTCTTAAAAGAAACATGTCCCATGGAAATCAAATGTATCCATTGGATGAATGAATCATCACTTTCTAATCCGAATAAGTGCTCATGAATCACACTAAGTGGTCCATTAATAATATCTAATGAATTTGCAATCTACAATTTCTAACAAATTACCCATTCTTTCTCTTTAAAAAATGCTATCAAGGATATCATTTTTACTATTATCAAATTATAGTGATCAGATTATCTTTTTTTTCATCATGATGGTTTTATATTTTTCTACTTTATTTAATTCTTGATATCCAAGAAATTAATTTCACAATCACCAAATATATGAAACTATACATCATGTCTTTTTCACCAAGCAAGTTGTTGTAAATGAAAACATATTTGTTATTTTTCATAGCTTCTTTTCATCGTCAATAGATGACCTTTAAAACTTATCATGTATGCATACTCAAATAACATTATTTATTTTTTGAACCCATCAAGTGGTTCCAGTGGAAAAGAGGATGTTGTTCATCCTAAAGGTCTTAGGTTTGAGCGCCTATGTGTGCAAGGTGTGTGTGCGTTGTCAAAGGGTTAAGAAAGTATGAACAGATACTACCATGTAATCACACCAATATATTAAAAAAGTATTATTTTTCCTCAACAAATCTTACACATACAAGGGTGCTTCATATATTTTTAAAGTATACTCATATTAGAGGACCATTAATCATCCAATCATTAAACTATAACATTATACATTTATAAACCTTTATCATGAATATTATTAGTGATTTTCTTACTATGATCAAAATCATGGCATCACTTACACGGGTTAAATAGCATTCGTATTAATATTTCCATATGAGATATTTTGATTCATGGCTTTCAAAGTAAATTTTAAAATTTACATCTCCAAAACTTTATAGTTACATGAGATTATAGATCATATCCAACACATATATAAAAATCATGTGCACTATCATAAATATGCACAGTAAGATCTCGATTTCAAATATATGATCATCATGTTCACATTCTCACTAGAAGATTTCATACCAGAATAGTAATTTTGCGATATCAGAGAATGCTTTCCACTATTCTGCCTTGACTAGAAAGATTACCCATGCATATTACATATGACTTATTTCATTTCTAGTCAAAGTTATTTCTAGTCTAACCTTTATAACATAGACTAAAAAATGTTCAACCATATATAAAGTCCATTTAGCTTATGATTATTTTTTTCTAAACCAACTAAGATTATTCATATTATACGATCATTCAAAAGCATTCAAATGTCATTTAATAATATCAATAAACAAATAATTTCATATCTCAAGTTAAATATATATATCATGAAAAAAGAAAGAAAACTTTTGTACCAAAATGTTTCACTCACAAAATGGATGGAATGAATTAAATTTCAATTTTTCAATTTTATTGTCTATCTATAACGCATCAATAGATACCTAAGTGATGCTTTAAAATGACATCACTTTTCAAGATGCATTTCTTGGTTTCAAATAATCATCTCAACTCAATATTTTGAAAGTAACCGTTGGATTCAATAACACAATTTTTTAATTTAAGAAGGCTGTCACGAATGGTCATAATGTTTCTATTGGATAGAATTTGAACAATTGCATCACCATTCAAAACAAAAATATTGTTTTGATCCATTAATAAATCTTTTCCTTACTGTGCATTTTCATTCCATCCATGCATTTCATCCATCTTTCTTGCATGATATATAATATAAATTATAATTTTGTACCAATAACAATTATGCTTGTTAAAATATTATGCATATGATAAACTAGCATTTGATTTCTATCAAATAATTCACGAGACAATCATAGTTTTAATATTAATATAACTTAATCATTGAAATCTAATTTTTGCTACATGAGTAAAACAATAAATTTGACATATATTTTTTCGCAATAAAAATTTTTTCTATGAAATTTTTTTTTTGATGAATTATAATAATAGATAATTTGAATAATAAATAGTACTAATACAATTCAAATTAAATATATATTTAAAATTATGAACATTTTTAACCAGATTATCGCATGATATTCGAACGGATAAACTTTAATTTATTATAAATTGCAAAAATAAAACCATAAAATTGTTGCCTGTAGTTTGAATTGATTGGAGGCTGAAATTTTGAAAAAAGGTAATAATCTTTACCATCATTACATTTGTTGGGATTTACACGCGCTTAAGAAGGAGAGTTTGAAGTTTTATGAAGTGAAAATGAAAGCCTGAAATATTTGGGTTCAGGCCTTGGGTCACCATCGACTCTGCACATCACTGCCAAACTTTGTCCTATTTTTTGCTACACAGTTTCCTTTTTTTTAACTCACTACTCCCTATTAACCAGCCACAGAGGCCTATCAATGTCTGAGAACTCTTCGCAGTTCTCTCTCTCTTTCTCATCTGTTAACCCATTGGACAATGAGAGTTGTGTCACTCATTTTCCTCATTCTCTCTCTCTTTATTTCAAAACCTCTCTCTCTCTTACTTTATCAATAGTGTTTTAACTTCAGTTTGCTTGCCCTTTTTCTGTGAAATCAAAAGAGAATCTTAGTGATCATCTCTGATTTCTTTTTCTCTTTTTTTTTTTCCCTATCTTTAAACATACTTTTTCATTGTTCATACACCAGTTAACTGCAGTCTTTCAAGAATTTCTTGCTGACTCTCTCTCTGCTTGCTGGTTTATATGTATTTTTGTTTGTGTGATCAATTTCAAACCCCAAAGCTATCTTCTCTTTGTTTCCAATTCAATTTTAGCAGATTTTCTCTCCCAGGAAAAAAATCTTAAGACACCCCTTTTTCTGGGTTTTTTTTTCTTATCAATTCACATGGGAGTCATGTATCTTGCATTTCATCATCATTTCTTGAGTTATTATTTTCACCTATATGCTTGCAAGTGAACGTTCTTCATTACTTTTCTTTTTATCCCCGATCTTTCAAGAAAAACATAGAAGAGTGAAGTGAAACCCTAAAAAAAGCATCAAAACAGGAAGCTAAGATAACATCATCGGCACGAAAAGAAGTAGCTTCCAAGATCTTTTGATACCCAAGAAAGAAACTGATAATGGACTTGGTTTCCCCACAAAACAACCCAAATGACTATCCAAGTCTGATAGTAAGCTCAAGCACCATAGCAACTATGGCTACCAACAACAACAGCATCATCAGTAGCAGTTGCAGTAGTAATAGTAGTGCAACTCCAACGCCTAATTCTAGCACTAGAACTACGACTCCACCTCCATCGACCACTCCAAGCCGGTATGAGAACCAGAAGCGTAGAGATTGGAACACTTTTTGCCAATACCTGCGAAACCATAGGCCTCCACTCTCACTTTCAATGTGTAGTGGTGTCCATGTCCTCGAGTTCCTTAGGTACCTGGATCAATTTGGCAAGACCAAAGTTCACAACCAGACTTGCCCTTTCTATGGCCTCCCTAACCCTCCTGCTCCTTGTCCTTGTCCTCTTAGACAAGCTTGGGGTAGCCTGGATGCACTCATTGGCCGACTCAGGGCTGCCTATGAAGAGCATGGAGGTAGGCCTGAAGGGAACCCTTTTGGAGCTAGAGCTGTGAGGATTTACTTGAGGGAAGTCAGGGATTTCCAGGCCAAAGCTAGAGGTGTTAGCTATGAAAAGAAAAGGAAGAGGCCTAAGCTGAAGGTACCTGTCCCATCATCACCACAACAACAATCATCAGCTCCTACACCACCCACACTTTCTGATGCCACTGCTGCAAGTGAGTTTTCCCTCTTCTAACTTGTTTAATTTTATGCTTTTTTTTTTCCATATTTGAGCTAGTACAATCTCTGTATGTTTTGCTTTAGTCATTTGAAAACTAGGTTAGTCTGCTTTCGAAAGTGGAAATTGGTCTTTAGGGGACAGTTTGCAATAGTAATGACATGATGATCAGTTACTAGGAAGCAGAGGTAACTGGGAATGAATAGTACCAAAAGAAAATGATGGCATCAAATAGTAGAAAAAAAATAAATAAATTCAAATTTAATCTAATTAGTTCATGCAGTTTCATAAATTTAGGTCTAAATTTTGTTTCTACAAAAGGTATATACTCAAACCAGTCATCTGTACTTTGGATTATCTTTCTAGCAAGCTGCTGCTTGCTTTTCTTGGGACATTTTTTATCTCAATTTTCTATTTTTGGCTTGATGCTAAAGGAGACATTTCCTATTCTTTTCTTTTTTCTTTTTTTGCAGAGAGTACTATATAATTGGAACAAGGATAAGGGTCCTTTTGCAATCAGCAGCTATCTGGGATGATATGGTTTAATGGTTTTTGTTTTTACTTTTAAGGTATTTTCTCTTTTTCTAGTTAATCATATTCCAATGGCTTATATAGTTGATCAAAATGTTATATATATAAAATTTGATGGTATAAGCCAATGCCACTGCTACTCCATACATATTTTGTAATTTTCTATGGTTTTTTTTCCATATATTAATATGAAACCTGTTCCTATATATCCTAGTCTCTTCCCTATGCTTCACATAATGTCTAGAGAATTTAGCCAAGTTATTCATAATTTTATATTTATAAGTGAATTATGATGCTATATCATTCGTATATAAAATATTTGTAATGGAAGACAAAGCATAATGGGATGTGGAAACTCACGAGCTTGTCCATAGTGTAGGTCAAGTATATTAACGAGTATTTATAGATATTAATTGTCATTTGAAAAATATGTTATTATTCACCCATTAACATTTTTTTTGTAATTAAAATATAATAACATCAGATCTATATTGTAAGGCAAAAAGACAAAACCTAGATTCATCTTTTACTAAAATTGGTGACAGCTAAAACAAAACACAAAAACACACGTCATAAAGTGTTAGGTTTATACAAAATTTTGAGCCAATAAAGCAGATGGAATATTTGAAGGTTTGAGGCCTAATCAAAGGGCTATGTGTTAATCCACTTGGGCAGACAAGCTTTTGAACATTATTAAGGATAATACTTGTTTAATACTAGGCTAATGTTTGATTGTCTCTTTTTAAAGATTATATTAAATTACTATTCTTAAAGCTTAAATTAATTCATTAAATAAATCATAATTTAATTATTCCTTTAGGTGTGTGTTTCTGGAACTGCTGACACAAGCTAGTTTAGATTGACTCTTGTGGACTACATGAAAATAATAACAAATGCTGAATCATGGCATGCTATATGGAATGTGTGTGTGTCTGTGTGAGTTGCAATGAAGCAGTTCGTGTTGTTATTGGAAATAAATCAACATAGAAACCTTGGTGCATCTGCCAATGAAAACTCATGCATTGGCAGTGAAGAAATGGTGGACCATATCACAGAACATAAAAACTGCATGCATGCACCAACTTGAGTGGTCACATTCTTGTGCCAGTAACAGTCCAGTCTAAGCACATAACTCAAGAAAGCCTTTACAATTTTGTCTTGGGGTGAACAAATGAGTGATGCTTCAAGTTATAATCTCCATTGATTATTATGCTGATTTTTAACTGCCCAAAATAGTAACATACATGATGCATACACACACACACACGTAAATGTTTCTGCTTAGAATCATATTCATATGAATGTAAGGGTGGAGAAGCATGAATAAGATGCTCTTGAGCTATAAAATCATATATGAATGAAATTGAATAATGTATTTGGGTGTGTTTGAATGTACTCTAAACACAACTTCTTGATCAAAGCATTGAAAAGTTATTAGTTCCTCTCATAAGATGTTAAAAATGACCCAATATTCAACCATTACAGCTTTATAGATAGAATTATGAAGAGGCTGTTTTGCAAGTTTAGTGATTAGAGAATCTTAAGCTCAAAATGGGATTTAATAATGTGCCCTACATATGGAACCATATGTGTGTGTCATGTTTTTTTTGTCCAACAAATGTGTATTATATATTTATAAACCTAAGTAAAATTTCCAAGTCTTTAGCTTCAAGGGTTGGAAAGCTATACATTATTTTATATATACGTGTAAACGTTTTCTATAATTCTGCCCCCCACCACCCCTCGAGTCTTGAAATTCCACTCTCATGTTGTTGATTTGAGTCTTCAAAATGTTTCTGGATTCAACTTCATCAGCCAAAAGTCCTGCAAGAATGTCCGGTTGACGAAAGCTATAAATTGTGCCATATAATATATGTAGTTAAATTCTTCGTATAGATGGAGAAGGTATAATTGCACGTGAAAAATACTACTTGGGTCAACATAATTAAGGTTTTTCGTTGACTAGTTCAAGCTTGACATAGTCAAGCCATAACATGCAGAACTTTTGCATATGCTTGCCTTATGGTTCATGTTCTTCGTCTTTATTTGTCCTAAACAAGTTTCAAGTCTGCCCATATTGTTGTTTAATGGGAAATTTAGACACTACTCTTTACATGTGAATGTCTCATAGGAACACTTTTATTCACAATCAATTAATCACCTCAGAGATTCAATACACTCCCATAGATTATAATAAAGAAGCTAATAGGATAATTAAAATGTCTGTTGGTAATAATGGCAGTGTTCATCTTTTTAAAACTACCCAAAAAAATTTGGATATATTTTTAAATAATTTCTTGTAATGTATTTCATTCAAATAAGAAAAACATTTCCTTTTGAGTTTTCGGTAAATATCTTTCCTCTTCATGCATGCGATAACCTCTAGAAACGATACAAGGATTTCTGTCTTGTCTTTATTTATCTTTATATGTTGATAAATAATTAAGGCTTTTTGTCAAAATAGATAACCCTTCTTTTTACGTTCATGTTGATCTACTTTATTTAAATAAAAAAAAACAAATGCATGTTGATGTTTGAATATGGGAAGTTAGCAAAATATGATTTTTCGATTAGTTTTGATCATATTTTTTTTATAAAAGATTTAGAATTATCTATAACCACTTTCTAACTCTTAAATTGGTGTATAATACATTTCAATGCATTATTCACATTTTATTGTATTGATAACAATAATGATATTAATTGAATTAAAATTCAATTAATAAAATATAATAATTTATTAAATTAATTACAAATAAAATAATAATAGTAATAATATAATCAAAGAAAACCCTCCAACCACCGAAAATAATTTCTGTCGTATTTATAAATAGAATTTTTTATTTTTATTTTTATTTTTATTTTTATTTTAAAGAGAAATACATAACATGTACAAAGGCTTCTTTGGGGACGCCAAAGGCACAGTCCCATATATAAACCAAAAAAATCCGTACTAAGAAAAGATCCCCGCAATCTACGGTGAAGGAGCAAAGTAGTTGACACGTGCATCAATCAGGTGGACCCTACAGCCTCGTGCTCCCACGTGGACAATTGTACTGCTTGTCTAGAAATAGACAATCCTTCCCCCCACGACAGCAGTTTCTGCCTCGTGCACCGCGGTCCACTTGATATTTCCCACATGGCCTCCTATCCACCCTCCGATGTACCCTAATGCGTCCGTACGAGGTATTGTTTTTCGTTTTCTTTTTCTTTTTTTTTTTTATAAATTTTCATCTTTCCTTCTTTGGGCGTCACCTACTTTTGCCATTTATGAAGAATTTATTTTCCTTATTTCAAGTCATTATAGATTAGGTTTCCAAAAAAAATTATTATTAATTTGAATTAAAATTATTCATTACAAATTTAGATTACTAGCTGTTTTCTTATGTAAAATTTTTTAATGAATAAGTTGATGTGATTGATTTTTATATATTTTTGGACTGATCCCCATGCAATACATGAAATATTAAATTATTAAGTCCCTCTTTGTTTTTTCAAAATAATATTATATCATTTGATTTTGTTATGATCCTCATTTTTATCGATTCAATAATTCATTAATCAATCGGATCTTGACTCAAATCTTATATGTGTTTGTACATATATAGTACTCGCACGTGTGTAGTGTGGTCGAGCCAAGATGAGGATACGTAATATGAATTTACTCATACATTATGTAAATCCTGTATGTACGAACCCACTTCAAATATATAAGTGTTAACTCTAAAGTAAGGTACGTGTCATCATGCATTAAGACTTACTTAACAGATCACATTTATAAACAATGACCATATCATATAAATTTATAAAATAATTATTTAAAGATAAAAAAATACTCAACAAATTTCATAATATTTTTTAAATGTTTGTAAAAATAAAATAAAGTGACACTCGTGGTATGTGCATGTAGTAACATCAACAAATGTAGGTGGGAGAAAAACGAGGTGCTTTCCATTCTCCTTAACACAATATTATATGTATCCATCTTTTTTTTTTTAAAAATATACGATCGAGAATATTGTTAAAAAATTCATATTATGAGTAAATTACTTGAAGTTAATTCATACTCGAAATTTGAAAACATTTACTTGTCAAAAAGTTCTTGTCAAATTTGTCGAGTGTTGGATGTAACATTCGTCACAAACAATAGTATTAATATTTTTACTTTGGATTTTTCGATTTTGACTTACTCCATCATCACACAATTAAATTAGAAATTGGTTGTGGAACTGTTGGCATGATCTTTCACATACTAGATTTTCAAGATCTCATCTTTACCTATATCCTTAATCTTGCTCATCCTCAAGCACAATCTCAAATGCAACAAATTCGTTCTGGCCAATAACCTAAAAACATCGACTCCTACCATTTTCGACCTTAGACTATAGTTTTTGACATGGTGGTTGTTAATGTTGAAAAAAAAAGAAAAAAAGCTGAAGATGTGTGAGTCTTCTTCATGGTTTTTTTTTCTCTTAAATTGTTTTATTTTTAAGATTATTATTTTAATAAATAAGTTTCATGTTAGAAATGAGAAAAATATATATTCATTTATTTATAAATATTTTTATATTGTGTATGTATTTTTGTCAAAAATGAACTTTTAAATATTTTTTATAGTTTAAAGTTTTTTTAATTTTAAATTTTTAAGAGTCAAGATTAAATTGACAAAAGTGTAAAGTTGAGAGCTAAATTTGTTGATTTTTTTAGATTTAGAACTAAATTGATAGAATTTGTAAGCACTGGAGAGCTGAATTATTATTATGACAAAAAAAAAAGGCCACGGAAGAGTGACTAAATATTAAATTTTAATAACATACTAATGACTAAAATAGAAAGTTTTAAACTTGAGTGACCAGAATAGAAATGATTATTTTTATAATTTACCCAATTATTTTTTTTTACAAAGTTTGCACTTGAGGTGCATTATTGGTGTTGATAGGGCAAAAATGTGTAAATAATATATATAATCCAACAGAAACGTTAACAAAATGATCTGCCAAAGAATAAGAAGTTGTTGTCCTTTATTTATACTAAATTAAGTAATTTTTTATATTTAAAATTTTAATTAATTCCTATCATTTAATTAGGAAATTATTAAAAATTATTTTTTATAAGATAAAAAAAAATTATGTGGTTTTTTTTAATTTAAAATGTATTAATAAATAATCTAAGATAAAGTAAAATTAACGCAAGTCAACATTTTGAAGAAATAAATCTAAGCCTTTCTTTTAGAAAATACTCTACCAATAAACCTTATCAACTTGACGATATTGAAATATTGATCACTTATCTTGTAAAAGTTCCACGGAAAATACACGAGAGATGAAAAAAATTGAGAGAAAAGTGATGAGTGTTGAAAGAAAAAAAAAAGAATTTTTGAGTTTTTAGTAACGGAGAAGATTCATTTATTTTATTATAAAATACGTTATTTTATAATTTTTTTCAAAATTTTGATGGATATTTTTAAATTCATTTGTAAAATTTATTACAAAACCCTAAACTAATTGTCTTTTTATTTAATTGTAGTGAGTGGAAGGTGTTTGTTGGTTTGTGTGTAAATGTCAAAGTGGGGATGTAATGAAGGAATTGATGGTTTTGGAATGGGTGAATTGAACTGCATCTGCTTCTTTTTCAATGTTTGCTGCCCCCCATTACACGGCCGGCCCCCCCTTCACCACTGTCACTATCGTTCCACCTTCATTTCACCTCTTCAGAGCTGTTAATTTGATTCTGCTGTTTTATGATTATAGTTATTTGGAATAATTTTTAAGGAATTAGTGAAAATATATGGGAAGCGAAGGAGGCAAGAATGAGAAGGGTATGGAGAAGCAGATGAGCAGTGAGTGTAAAATAGGCAGCTCTGCTTATTAGTTTTCAGAAAGGCCATCAGACATAGTACCATTCGAATCTTTGACCCTTCTTTCTTTGAATTATATGATGACCATTTTCTACTAGAGTTTTTGTTTTTCTACAAGCCTTTACATTTTGCGTTTGCCCCACTCGCCTCCACACTGCATTTACACTTGCCTTCCCTTTATTATTATTTTTGGTAGGTATGTAATAAAATATATATTGCAAAACGGCGTTAATAGATCTGTTCATGAATTGAGTTGGGTTTTGATAAAATTTTAGGTCCGTTTGATAGGTCTAAACTCGGCTCAATCTATATAAATGAGTTTAAAATTTTATCTAAATTTAACCTAGATAAACATGTTAAATTTTTAGCTCGGCTCGGTCCAACCCACCAATATTAATTTTTTTTATATAATTTTTAAAAAGTATATATAATACATCAAAAACACTAAAAACTTTAAAATAAATATTTACCAATAATTTGAAAATAAATTTAAAAAAATCTTTATAGGAAATTAATAATAAAATAAAAGTTACACTAGACCTGTTAATGGGTCGAGCAATTCGCCCAGACCTGAAGGGTCGCCCAAATTTTTGGAGGGCTTGGACAAAAATATTAAGCCTGAAAATGGGTTTGGGCAAAAAATTATGCCCTCAGGCTAGAACTTCCAAGGCTCGAGCCCAACCCGACCCAATCCAACTCATTTTAAATTTATAATACTTTATATTATGTTATTTTTATATATTATATAATAGATACATCTTATAGATGTATTGATACAAGCCCTTGTTATTTTAACTTTTTAGCTATTGGCTTGTGTTGAATCGGTACAACCAATTCATGTTTCGATACATGAGTCCCCTGAAACTACATTGACTCCAAAACACATGAAATATAAGTTTTAAATAATTTAAAAAATCGATTCAAGATCTATTCAAACACAAATTTAAATCATACACATATTCAAATCAAATTTAAGTGTAAAAAGCTAACTTAAAATATCAAATAGTTTCAAATTACACATGATTACACAAGCCAATATACTCATAAATACTCAAACTAGCCTAAGCCTTTATATACATGACAAATTGCAAATAAGCAAATATAAATTCACTACTATATAACCTTTAAACCATGTCAGTGATGCAATCCTCCAAAGATACTTAAAAACTAATTTTTATCTTACATACTTTTTAGTTTCACATATATCAACATATGAACTTACTTTAAACCAAATATCGAATTGTCTCACACGTTTGCTAAGTCACTTAATCTTTATCAAACTTATTACATTGTATATATTCTTTAGGCAAATCTTATCCATAACCAATTTGCTTTAACATTTACCAACTTGGTTACAACTCATGATTCTTATATGTATTCAACTAATATTCAAATTTATGCCTCTTAGTCAAGTTTTCACTTCATATTTTGAATAGATTAGTTTGATTTTCAATATGCTTATAACAAGTTTGTAGACTAATTTATTGTATTTCAAATTGATTTATTATCAAATTCGATTTCATAACCTTTTGTAGCTTTAGTAATATAGACTCGAATACACAAAATTCTGTCCAAAATATACTAAAGATAATGCACTCAAGGTGCCCTAGCCAAACACAGAAGATGTGGATAGAAATTGGACTATAAGTGCATACCCTCCAAACACGCCAAAAACACAAACGTGTTATGCTGTAAGGCACTGTATCAGAACTCTCTCGCACACATGCCCATACAAGTACGTAGTCAATTCTTAAAGCATGCTTATTGTATCCTAACTAATCTACCAAGCTCACAAGAGCATTTCATCATATTAATCAATTTAATATAGTTCATATACTTGCTTTCATGGTTTCCAAATCACCCAACAGAGCTTATATTTCACACATATCACATTTTGGTGTTTGTTAGCACCCAAATATCACTCATACTCATCCGCTATTATCACATTGTCACCTAAGTGACCCACATCATCATATATGGCTTCACATGTTTACATGTGCACTTAACAAATTATCTCATTTCACATATGACACAAATTATTCTTATTTCTTAATTCACATTCTCATTTGATCATTATGTGACAATATCACCATAACACACTTCATTAGACAATTATCTCATATAATTTTGAACACCAATGCTTATTAAGCAACTTCATATGAATCTTGTCCTATCACATCACACTTTCTCTAAGCCAAGTTTCAATTTCACATTATGACTATTTACCTTTTTATAACATGTTAACATTTATTTTTATTCCAAGCAAGAATCATGTTATAACACTTAAATTCTCAAAATATGTCACAATTTCATTTTTACAAGTTTCAAGATAAAATTCACTACGTTTCAAAAAAAGATAAATTTCATTAATATTATTAGTTTCTTTTAAATTTTCTTAACATAGCAAAACTTGCTTAATCATATATTAGCACACACAATACTTTTAATCATTCATTTCACAATTTATCCAAACACATATTTATAGTATTAAAAATAAAATTAGCGCCAATTGAATCTTAATTCGATTGGTATGAGCATTATTATCAATGCAGGAAGACATGAATTCAAAAAGAGCATATATAATTAGAACTAGCTTAGAAACATACTTTCTATCATTCCCTTTTTTCTCAAAAATTAAAAAATACAACAACAAAATATCAATACTCAAGTTTATTAGCTTCCTCACAGCAAAAATCCCAAATGTAGAAAGTAGGAGTGATAGAAACATAATTTCTTGTATCTTATTTGAAGTTTTTTTTTCTCACTATTTTCAATTTTCTCTCACTAAACTCATGAAACCTTGAACTTGGATGAAAAAGATATGGTGGAAATGAGTTTAGAAAGTGATGTTCTAATTGACTTTAATGAGAAATCAAAATTTGGGTGTTGAAAATTAACTTGATTTTGAGGAGGGGGGGGGGGAAGCAAGAAAAAGAGAATGGAAATTTCCATTGCACAAGACAGGGGTCAACTGGTAGAAGCGAAAGGAGATGATTCCAAGTCAAAGTTGGTCAAAGTCAAAAAATTTGTGATCCACAGTTACTCAACATGTTATCACACATACAAGGCCACAAATTTAATCCCAACAGTATAATATGTCAACTTAAAATATTTCTAACATAAACCTCATATGAAATAACCAAAATACCTTTATACGAAAATTTTGCACTTTAACCCCTTTTTTTACCACTTATTACACTTTCTCCACATTAGACTTAACATATAACATATCCAAACTTCATAAATCATAATTATTCTTTAGCATACGTCCACAATGATAGAAATTAAACTCAATCTCTCCACGGAAAATTTATAATTTGATCCATATACTTTCAAATTTAGTCCAAATGTGATCCTCATCATAACACTACATATTCCCCATCGTTCGCCTGCCAAATGATCATTATTAATTCACATTTTCTCAATTTGAACAATGCTTTCCATCTCAAATATCAAATTAACTCCTCATGATCTCTCTTTAAAAAACTTTTCCAACGAATACCAAATGTTGTATTGAAATTTTGGGATATTACAGAGTCTATGTGCATCGGTAGGTTGTGATTTCTATAGAAGATTCTGTTAGAAAGACGCTACAATTGCAAAGAGTTGAAACAGAGAAAGGAAAGAATGAAACAAAAAGAGAAATGAGAGAAACAAAAGACCAGGAAACGTTTAAAACGTATTTAGTAAGGTGTTTGATCCTTGTGCAACTTTATACTTCCAGTCTAGCCTCTCACCTCAGTTGACTAGGTCAATACTTGCTGAGCCTCCCGGAACATTCCGGCAACCCCTAAACTCATTCTTGCACGCACACTATTCCGGACTTGTGGCACCAAGAATAGCCTTGCTCAGGCAGACCGTGACACATGCAGCAGATTGGTTCTAAAAAAAGGTATAATGTAAAACTAAAAAATTATAGTGAGAAATACAATAATTATATTTTTTCCTTATGTCAGAACTGAATACAGACTGATCCTATGGCCCATATTTAACCTTTTTTTTTAAATGAAAATAAGTGAAATTAAAGTGGTTTTACGTGGAAATGCAGAACTGCATATTGTGGTAGCCACTGAAGATTGGTTTCGAAAATCGAGCAGTTGAATTTTCAGAAGGCATTTTTCTTTCTTATGCTACAAAAATCAGTCAGTATGCAAAAATCCCACCGGAAAATAACCTACTCTTATCACTACCTGAAAGAATGGTGGATTGAATGGAGGCTGTACGTGCAGTGTGAAGGCAGGATATCGATATTTACAGTGATGAAAAATGTGGGATATATGGACTCGAATTTTGAATCCGAATCACCAAAAAGAATTTCCAATCATGTAGGTCGACGACTGCGAATCTCCTCCTTGAGGAGTTGAGCCACACGGTCTACATCCATGGGAGACCTTTTGTCACTTAATATGCTACAAAGTGAGCTTAATTCTGCAGAGCTTGCCTTCTTGAATAAACCTAGTAGTGTGTTGACTTCACCGGGCAGGCAATTGTTCTGAGGAGCCCCTGCATTATTTTGATCCCCAGATGTTCTAAGCAAGTTGCCACCATTACCAGGGATATGAGAATGTTGTAGGAACTGCACTTGTGGCCGAGAGTAAGGCCGAGAGTCCCAATACTCCATACAAACTCGATTGCGATCCATTGCCTCAACCGCCTGGTTTATGTTTAAACCATACGAGAAATGAGTTTTTACTTCAAATGTCAGAGTTAAGCATGTACCATGAAATCAAACTGTTAAGCCATTAATAATAGTCAATACATAAAGGGAGAGGGGAGAAACAGTTAAAATAACCTAGTTGGCCAACATTTTTCATGTCATAATGTAATAACTAATTTACCTGCACAATTTCTGGTGAAGAAAAACCAAACATCTCAAAGCCATCAAGGCTGCCGGGAGGCTGCAATGGTGGGAGGTTGGTCCTTCCTAGTCTATGTTGCTTCGTTATCTCTTGATTCACTCACTTTCTCCCTCACCATCTCCCAGCATCTGGCAGCTGAAACATGAACAAATACTTCACTGGGACAGTGCTCCACAGATACCTGAAACCAAATCAACATTTAAGGCCATGCATGCTTAAAGAACAGTACATTTCTGGCCATTATTTGCCCACTTTGCTCTAACCAACGACGAAATCAAAAAGTAAGTTGGAAGATAACTTTTGAAATAGAAGTTAAAATTCATCAGACGAAACGATGACAGCAAGCACTCCAAATGGTATTTGTCTAGAAAGTTATACTGTTATGAGTGATTTGTTTCCTATTAGATCAGATTGCAAGATTCGGTCAATTCTAACAATAAAATATCATTAAGATACATAGCATACATAAACTACTTTCTTGCTCTCTGCAAAGATCAACACAATGAACATCAGAGACAAATAATTCAGGGACGAAGATAAATCTGTCCGTGTGTACTATGAGTTCCCAAAATCATGAAGGCATATCAGTAAAAACACTACAATATTTTCAGGTAAGAGAAAAAATGTAGTAAAAACACTAACATTTTTTCAGGCAAGAGATAAAAAAGTCCAATTAATAAGATAGGGGATCAAAAACATAGTTGATACCATAAAATTTTCAATTACCATGAACAGAGGTCCATCCCTCTCCGCATCCAAAATTTCTGAGACATAGTATGCCATATTTGTTGGATCTAAAACACTAATATACCGAACCCGGCTCTTAAATCCTGCATTGATTAGAATAACCGGGAAAATACATCTAGTTAGTATAATTAGCATATTGACATGCATCAGCCTTAATAAACACCAATGCAACTAACCTTTTGGGAAAATGGCCTGGCTGTTACACCAATAATTTCCCAGAGAGCACAACTCCAAATTCCAGAGGCTCAACATTACAGTTGATCCTACGCACTACCTTAGCAATGCGAGGACCTTTCTGCCGGACATTTCTGTCAACATTATTTTGGGAGCAAGACGGCCCACCTACATTAGTTCTTGTATTATCAACTAAATTTGCAGAGGCACTGGCTCCCACCTTCTCATGTTTATCCTTGTCAACTTTTTCACTGCCCCAAGGCAGCAGATGCTGAAGGCTGCTTTCACCAGTCATCAGAATATTCTTGTTATTATCCATCTCTATGGTATTAGAAGAATCCTGAACATTTCTACCAGATTCTGCAGTGGAAGATTCTAAATGGCAAAAATTATTCTGGCGATTAGATCCTAGCAATGTGATTCCATTTCCAGAATGCTCATCTTTCACTTCAGAATAATGAGATGAATGATTATTCTTTTGTACATCAGGGGAATTGGCATCCTTTTGATTCATATATGTGGCATCAGTTAGAGGGGTAGTTAAGATAGCCTCATTCTTGTAATTACATGTGCTTGCTTTTTCACCAGATGATACCGGCCTCACTGAGGCTTCTGGATGCTCTTTGATAGAACGTTCTTTTGGTATTTCTGAAACTGGTTTCTCTGGTTCATCACCTTCATCATCACTAAGAAGAATAGTATTAACGACTGCTGGAGCTGAAGGCTTCTTCACTCCACTTGTCATGGCAGTTTGGCTTCCTGGCATGCTCAAGTTTAAAGCAGAAAGAACAGATTCCCCTTTCTTCAACTTAGAATTTGGATCTTTTGATGGTAAAGCAGCCTCTGATTGGTTATTTCTTTGTAGCAATAACATCTGAGCAGAAATTTGAGCTAATATCAAGGGTTTCTTTTTCGACATATCTTCCCCTGGTAACTCGTTGGAGGAAATGACTGATGGTTGAGGCACTTCTTTAGGCACTCCTCCCAATGTATGGGATAACCTACCACCTATATTGTCCTTGGTTACATATGAACTAAGGGCCAGCCCAAGATCTAGTCTTGCCCACCTATATATTGCACTTAGTTTTCCTTCCACTGCTTCAACAAGGATATTTAATTCATTTATATCATATCGAAATAAGAAAAATTTGGAACCTCTAGCACATGAGCAGAACTGCTTTGCATGATTCAGGCATGCATATCTATCAGGGGAGCAATGACAACCTGCTGCAGAAAGGTGCAAATCAAAAAAACATATACTGCATTCTCGCTCACTGGTAGCATCAAAATTGCTCTCCATTTTAGCAGTCTGAGAGGAACTGCAAAAATATTCCCTGCTTAGACGCTCCATCTCAACGCGTGCCTGTGGGCAATAAAAATATATAAAGTGGGTCAAAATCAACCCAAGGTAATATAAGCATTGCTTATATGTTAAAAAGTTAATAAATATTATGAAACTATGGTAAACATGAATTCTATTTCAGAATTTGCATTGAAATTAAATTAACTACTAGATACAGGTTATTTTATCAACAATATAGAAATGACTTTATGTATTTCTGCAATTGAATACTAGATCCAAATCCAAGGATAAATTCATACGTATTTTCTACAAAATGAATTTTACATATACACATACAGCATAATAGGTCATGGGTCTAAATGGACATATACAATAAACATGGAAATATACATGCATGAATTTATCTACATGCATATATATGCACATAAATATTTAGAGCTCGTAATAACAAGCTTCTTATCCTCAAATTACTAGAGATTTGGGAACAACGATTCGCCACAGATTGGACTATTCCAAAACTGCATAAAAGGTTTACCAAACAAATTTGAATTTGATGCAAAAATCTAGCTTAAGAATGAAATTTACACAGTTCAAATCTAGATCATGTACATTCTGAACTAAGCAAGAATTCATAAAGTCCCACACAATAAATCAGCCCAAAGACAAATAATGGACATAACACTTACCTTGAGAGTTTTAGCTAAAATTCCATCTTTTCCACATACACCTTTCCACCTTAAGTTATCAGAAGTATGCTTCTTCAATAAACTGAGCTCCCAGTGGGCTTTGACTGCTTCCCTTGCTGCTCCAAGCAACAATTTATCATGTGAGATGGAAGTTTTCCTTCCCTGTTCACGGTATAGCTCAATAGCAATCTGTCCATGTGGTAACCAGTCAACAGGAGCTACATTTACTGCCTCCGCACAATTGAAACCACAGTTGAACCCTGCATGATATGCTCTAGGGAATGTCAGAACAAATTCTCCAGCATTCTGAACACATCGATAGACAGGCACCCCTTCAGATTTTAGTATCGAAGGGGACAGCTGAGTGACCTGCATGAAAGAAAGACGGTCAGAGCATATTTGGTATTGTGCAGTGATATTACAGTAATTAAGCATACATGGGAGAAAAGATCAACTATGGATTACGACTACAAGTTTAATCTTCCATAGCATGCAACAATGAACAGTAAATTAAAAAATCCACTACATTTGCAACATGATGTACAGACTTGTTATGCAGTAGTCTAATATGATAGTGAACCAGAAAAGCATCCTCACATCTCTCAGATATCCAAAGTAGAAAAGAGACTAGAGCCAGTTCAGGTCCACTCAGTTTGTATATTACCTAAAACTAGTTCAGGTTAAAAATCATTTTGCTGGTGGCTTGGAAAGGTCGCTTTGTGATCTTCCCTTAAACATTAAAAATTTTAATTAAGAATCATTATAGCCAGAACCCCTTGAATTGTTGAGCCAGGTTCTGCTTAGAATTGACTTTACCAAGCCACTAAATGATTGATCCAAGTAAAACATGCTATCTCAATAAAGAGCTATCAGCTATCAGGTTATCTCATAATTCAAGAAGAAAGAGTATCCTCTGATACATTTGGCTTCTTAGTAACAATTGGCATGCTCCAAAACAGTTAGATAAAGCAACCTAGGGATAATTACAAATATGAACACCAAATCATAGATCTTTTAACTCACCAGTTTATGAAGCAGGTCAGGTTGTTCATCAAAAAGGTCAGGCAAATGCTTTTTCATAGCCTCCTCCAGTTTAGGAGCATCCTTTCCAGGAACGCCATACCAAATTTTTGGAGCACCCCAATGCATGAAATTCAATGAGTATAGGTGGTGATCTTCAACATGCTAGACCCATCCACATAAAACAAATGGAAAGAAAAGCAATTATAAGCATCCTCAGGTCATCCTATTAATGGCCTTAAAAAACTCATTAGTCCAAAAGAATCATTATTTGGTGAACACCTAAAAACAAAACTACATCCACAAAATCTGCATGGTGCACTAGGTGGCATAATATTTTGTTAAGGGTTTCTTCCATTATTTTAGTAACAAATTCATCCATGGTTTCACATCAGCACTATCCAGGATCTGATCACTTTTCAGGCATACCAACCTTCTCAACTATTCTTATTATGCCAAATTACAGTCACATGATCAAAGAGAGGACCTAATGGGGTATAAACTCACCACAAACAAAATATATAGACATGAATTCATTTCTCACAAGCTAGGCTAATGCAAAATTATCAGAAAATGCCAGAGCCAAGAGTTTGAATCACACAAGGGAAGTCTTACCCAACAGAAGGAGAAAAACACATTCCTACATACAACCAGGGAACCAGAACCCCAGAAATATCACTGCTTTCATAATTGAGAACGGATCCAGGTAGCCTGGGGAAGTTATTTAAGTTCCAACCAGAATTTATGTACTTCTCGTTGGAAGCAAGTCCAACTTGACTGGACTTCTTAGGAAACCCACTGCCAAAAACCCCAGTTTCCAGATCAGCCCCATATAAGACCTGAAAAAGAAAGGAGCATACAAATTAGCAACCCCTCTTTGCAACCAGTTTAAATAAGAGAAAAACAGCGCTGATAAAAAACAACAGGTGCTTGATTGCTCTAGTTTGAGTGCAAAATAATAGTTTTGTTGATGTGAGGTTTTTAAATACTTTATCAGAATGAAATTGTTGGAAACAACTATGAACTATTTCCTTTTGTCCACTTGAAACTTCATTGACTTTGTCCATCAGATTCTCCTAGTGACATTTTCTAGAATCCCCATTTTGGAACTTCCCAGCCTTGAGAAATTCATCTCAGCTTTAAGAAAAGCTAAAAAAACTTAGTTTTGACAAACCCTTATTTGGTCCAAACATAGACTCCTGGAGCAGGAACGTTACTTCAATAGTTCCGGCAGCCGGCACTAAGTAAATTAATCAACAGAAAGAAAAGGTGATATTTTTCCAAACTCACAAATCTTACCTCTATTTCCTCAGTTGCTTTCTCCACTATGCGCCAGTATTCACCCTCAATATTCTCAACTGAAGCTTCATGGAGATCTGGCAGAATGGTCACTTTACCTTCCATATCTACATCATTTTCCTTCCTTCTAAAGTACTGAGCCTTGAAATCATCAGCATAATTCTGAAATTTATCCAGAGTAAACTCTGGACCAGGTTCAAACCCAAACCTCTCTACTTCACAAAATCCGGCATCAGCAGACCAGATACTTTCACTATCGGAACTACATTCTACAGCCATTCTCATGTATCTTCTCCTTTTCCTCCTCATACTGTTATTACTTTTGACATTTTCCTCATTGAATTACGATTCTGAAGCTTGTCAACCCTCTGCACACGAGTAGCAAATCTAGCATTTTCCCATATATTCTTTTCTTTAAGAGGACAAGGAGGTTTCCAAGAAGATGGTGGAACAATGCGACAGATTCCATATTTTTCTGCTTTTGGTCGTATGCTAGCTATATAGTTCAAAGTATCTTCAAACTCCTGAAGAGACAATACAAAACCAGTTAAGATAATTAATTCTCTAATTCAGAACTGCAGATTTAACCAGTAACAACTATAGTGGGCAAATTATGATATTCAAACAACTCAAAATTGTAAGCAATATTGAATACCTTTTCTGTCGGGTAGAACACAGGTGCATCCTCAACACCTGGCCTACAGGCTTCCTCTGGATGCCATCTTGCAATCACCTGTTCTACCACTTAACATATCAATGAAATAATATTTGAAGACAAGGGCTAACAAAAAAAAACAGCATATCAATCATACAATCAAGATTGTATAGTTTAGCTCCATCTTCAATTACCAGTCATTGTCATTTTTAAGCTACATTAAAATATAAATTAGCCAAAACTTAACTATAAGGCATTTCCGAGTCATTCTTACATATAGGATGTTGCTACTACAGATTGATTAATATAACCATACGGTCAAAAAAAAAAAGACAATAGAGGAGTGGTGCTGCCAGATAGCGAAACATGTAAAAGGTTAACAAAACTAGGAAAGAACAAAAGAAGTTGAAGAACTTACCTTTTGGCAATCATTACACTCTGGACATCCACGAATGACACCTTTAGGAAGATTATGTCCCAATCTTTGATTCTGCTAAAATGAATGACATATATGAAACTACCAACATATAGAATTGTCATAAAGTGATAGCATACTATTTTGAATTTTTTTCAAAATCAGCATCCAGAACTTTTATAAAACAATGTTTTCAAAAAAACAAAGAAAAGAAAACAGAAGGTTCAACAAATAAGTTACAAGAAGAAACTAACTTGATCAAGCTTTTCACAATCAAGCTTGTCTTCTGGACTGTTATCGTATCTACCATAGTTTATCCAAGGTCTTCGCCGCAGAGACCTTGTAATCTTTGTACTTTCGCCATTGCCCAACTCAGTTTCCTTCTGGACAGGATTGGCAACAGTACTAATTGCGGTTGCGGAGGCTGAACAATACTTAACATTATCACTCTCATGTTTCACATTCTCTTGTGCCCCCCTTGTTAGGGTAAAAGATGCATATGACTCAAAACCTGGTGGAACTGGTGGAATATCATCGTTCTCTTTCTTTAACACAAACTCTCATAAGTTCTGTCCCCATCAATATTGCTACACAAGACAACAGGTGACAATTCAAACAAATTCAAACACTGCAGTCTGAATCTGGAATAGGAAATAATTGAATACGAAACAGGCCTACCTTAATTAAGAATCAATTCAGCACCCCAACATCCTAACCATAATTCCGAAC
The DNA here is from genome assembly GCA_005610355.1 of Gossypioides kirkii. Classification (NCBI taxonomy): domain Eukaryota; kingdom Viridiplantae; phylum Streptophyta; class Magnoliopsida; order Malvales; family Malvaceae; genus Gossypioides; species Gossypioides kirkii. The sequence continues at coordinate 43,253,453 of CP032253.1, read as the reverse complement.
TGCCGTAAAAAGCAACTTTATCTACACAGAAATAGAAAGCAGTTATTAAGAAAACAAATAGACAAACATAATCCAAAAGCTTCACTCCATACCAAAATCAAACCATTATGTTCCTTAACTCAGCATATATTATGTAAACATCACATTAACTGTTACAATAAATCTCAGGTTTTCTCCAGAAAACCACAATGCAGTACTTGAAAGAAGATATGAGGATGCTAAGAACACAGGACGACCATATTCCTGCATATTTGATACTGATAATTGCTAATGACACATGACAAGCCATTTCGTGGCCTATTTTCAGCTAATTGAGAATGAGAGAGAAAGACCAAATATTATAAAATTCACAAGATTTATGCTTTAGTCTTATCCCTGGTATACATTTTCATTCTCACTATACTTTCAAGGGTCAATGCTGAAGTATGTCGCTGGGCCTAACACTTGGCATGATAAATCATATTTCCTTTGACTAATCCCCAAATCCTAGAATCGTGCCATAGATAATAGCTGAAATGAAAATACAAATATAATTTTGTATCTAAACCACCAGAAGTTATACAAAGAGCCATAAGATTCATTTGATAAAACTCCTGCCCCAATTATTAATATAGCCTAATTGGGTGAATCAACAAGACTAATGCCTTCTCATTTTTTATATAATCGATTAAAACCAGGGAAGTAATGATGCAATTGATATCTATGCGATTTTTCTACCTTCAAAAATCATGATCCTTCAAATATGTAACCTTGCAATCAAAATTTCTGAAAATAATATTTCCAGAAAGTTCTACATAACAAGAAAATAACACCATTGCAGACCCTTCTTGGATCAGAAAATTTTCATCAATAAAACTCACTGTAGCCGTCAGAAATTCATATGCAAAAATAAGATTGAAAATCAAACTCATGAACAGATTTTTCAGTTTTCTTTTTATATATATATAAAGAGAATCAAATCAGGAGACCTAAACAAAATTTATGCTACATAAATGTCCAGCTAAATCCATGATCGAGGTCCTGCATTACTTTCCCAATTGATTAAGCAGTCCTAAACCCTAAAAGAACACAAACAAATAATTTGATCGAGAAAATTTTCAGAACAAAATAAAATAAAATACAGCTCATAAAACTCTAATTTCCTATTTTATAGTCATCATCAGACAAAAAGAATTCAAGAAAAAATTCCCTAAAAATAAATCCAAAATATTAAATAAATTAAAAAAATGGAGCTTACATGATCCAAAAGATTTCTATAATTTGACTTCACTTAAGCAGCTGAAATAACTCTCTTTTGACTAGACCAATTTTTCAGGGAGGAAAAAACTCACTAAAATTTTCTAAATTTAAAACCAAAATAAAAATTTTAGAAAAACCTAAAGTGGAAACGAATTGAAAAGTTGAATCTGATTTTAAACGGATCTAAACCTAACCCTAACCCTAACACCAGAAGAAAAATCAAAATCAATAGAAGAAAAAAAGGTTACTATTTTCTTTTGATAAAATAAAAAACCAACAATATATTTTTTTTTCTAAAAGTTCTTGTTTTACAAGGGTACCCCACAAATCCAAATATGACCATCAAAACCCCTACCTTCAAAATAAAATCTGAACGCGGAACAATTCCAAGGAAAAGAATGAAGATGATAAGGGTAAATATGGAAGATTAATTAATTCACCGCTTCAAGAAGTAATAGATTTTCATAAATTGAAATTTCAATTTTTAATAAAAAAAGGTTAAATTTCTATAGACCTAATAAATTTGTTTCAGTTTTTTGTTGTGTCTTTATGAAGCAATTGAAAGCATAAAAGGTATTTAATTTATTGAGAGGGGTAATTGGGGAAAATACGAAGGAGAAGGTGAAGAGTTTTTTCATTAATAGGTGAATAAAAAAGGTAAATGAGAAATTGAGGATAACTTTTTTTGTGAATTTAATTAATTAATTAATTTACCTGTGGGCTGTTTTCCTTTCCTGCGGACGCCGCATGGAACAAATAATAAAGTTTCTTCTTTCTTCTCACACTGGCATCAACTATAGTATGGACCGACCATTTCTATAAGGTCATTTATTTATTTATCACGTTTTAATTTTATAAACATTATTATTACTGAAACGTCAATCTCTAAATTTAACAAAAGCGACTTCATTAAATCTTAGTTTAATTGATATAAGTATTATTATCAATGTATAAAATTTTGAGAACTTGTGCTTAAGTGCGTTGAAATGCATTATCCTCCTATTTATGGGTTAGAAAAGACTATAGATAATTCTAGACATTATGTCTATAATCAAAACCTATAATGAAATTGTTTAACAAATAGAAAAATATTTAAGTGGCTAATTTAATTGAAAAATTACTTAAAATTCATTTTCTCTTTATATTTTTCATTTTCTTCAAAAAAAAATTTTTAATAATCACATTATAGGTTCTAATCATATTTATTCTTTTTGATATAGCACTTGAAACTACTCATAATCCCTCTCTAACATATAAATAAAAAGATAATACATTTCAGCACACTCAAACTCACGTCATACATTAACAATAATATTTATGACAGTCAAACTAAAACTCAATCGATTTATCTCAAAATAACTTTAAAAAAATTTAATTGCTCTGAAAAACATTTATTTATAACTAGTTTTTCTATCATTTTTTTTAAATATATTATTTGCTCCAGAGTCACAACCAGAGTAAACATATATAAATATAGTATCCTAATTTGAAATTATGGTATGTATAAGTATTAAAATAAACTATCATTAGTAATACATTTATTATTTTCCAAAAAGAATGAAAGGTTAGTTGGATTCACTTACAAGGGTTTTGACTTTTAAGTATATAGTTTAGATTTAAATATTACATAATTTTTATATAATATACCTTTTTTTAATTATTTGTTTAAAAAAATTGATATGATATAATCTAGTTATAAATTAAATTTAATAGGATAAGAAAATAAAATGGTCCGGTTGATCTGACTCAACAAGTGACCATTGAATCACGACTCATGAAATTTCTAACTCAACATTAGATTTGCCCAAAGATCGAATTATTTATCAAAGTTTGAAATCTTTGCTTGATATTTAAAAATATTATGAAAAAAAAATAGGTTAGACAAATAAAGTTTAGATAAATAAATGAGAGACTCATTTTAAAAATAGATCAAATTTGGATTCTATCATTCAAGATCCAAATTTGATCCCGATTCGTTTTTTAATATTTTAATATTTTATTTTAATTATTTTTATATATTATTTAATTTATATTATATAAAATTCAATTTATAATAATATATAATATGATAATGTAAATATAAAAAAAATTTATATAATTTATTAAATATTAAATTTAAAAAGCATAATTCTTTATAAAATTTTAAAAACAATAAAATTATTTATTTACAAATGCAGAAGATTTAAACAAAAGTTAAATCCCATATTTCAAGCTAAATTTGGCTTTGACAAACATTATGCGTCCTGATATTTTAAATAGGTTTCATACAAACCTAGCTTAACTTTGCTTATAAATATTTTCACCTAACATTGATTAGTTTGATACAATTTTGTATATATATTTAATTATTTTAGTATTATAATTATATAAATCAAATTCATAAACACCAATGATACTTTTTTAAAATATCAGTTTAAAATTTTATCCGAATTCTCTTATCATTTAAATATTTTGTTGGAAAATCGATTGTGTCTTAATTCGATTAGTATGGATATTATTATCAATACAATAGGACGTAAATTCGAGCATGTTGAAGTGCATTATCTTTCTATTTATGGGTTGAAAAAAAACTATGAATAATTTTAAATATTATAAAACATATATGATCATGATTATTAAAAAAATTATTAGAAATGTAGCAATTAAAATATATAAACACAATAATAAATTAACACGTAAGAATAAAAGCAAGAGATTTTAACGATTAATTTTGGTCAAAAGGGGTAGCAAGAAGAAGAAAGAAACGTGTACGAAATTATAATGATTTGTAAATGGAAATTGGATATACCAAAAGTTAAAATAAATAAAAAGGTCTTAGGCACTAAGAAAAAATCATAATATCTCTTCTCTTTAGCCAAGCCAGGTCACCAATTTTATCAACAAAAATATATTTTCAATCAATCAAAACACCCCCCCAAGAATAGTAGCAAAGACAATATAAATATAATTATCCGTTTTAAATATTCATGAATCGAATTAGATTAAGTTTATGTGATGTATCTAAATTTATTTTGTAAATTCGGGTTTGTTTCAGCTTAAAAATGAATTTATTTTTTGTTTAAGTCCAATTCAATTTAAAAAAAAAAGTAAATCCAAACTTGACTTGTCTCGTTTATATTTGATTTATTTTATATTAGCTTTTATTTAAAAATTAAAAATATAATACATTAAATGCATTAAAAATGTTAAAATTAAAATTTTTTTAACATATTAAAAAATACTACTATAAATATAATATTTTTTTATTATATTAAAAAATATAAATAAATATAATAAATGTCTTATTGTGTTAAATATAATTTTTAAAATTTTATATTTTTAGTTTGGTTAAGTTTTTTTTTTAATTTTGAGTAATGAATTTAATTGTTATTGAGTTCATAATTTAATATAAATATATAATTATTATTTAATATATAATTAATATAATATTTTTTTTAAACATAATATATTCGGCTCGAGCTCGGGCTGGGCCAAAATATATTGTCCAAGGCTCAGCCCATATAGAAAATGGACTTTAAATTTTACTCAAGTTCATTTTTCGAGCCTTGTAATTTTGTTCAAACTTTATCATTTTCAGGCGAGCCTTTGAGCCTAGGTGATGGCCCAGCCCATGAGTAAGTCTACATTTAATTCACGATGTTTCATTTGTTTTTTTTTTTATTTGAGGATGTTTTAAGAAGAGTGATATTAATAAACTTTTCTTTAACATTAATTTCATTATAAGTTCTTAGCATATTTATTATTTTTTATATAATAACTATGACTACTTATAGCTCCTCCCCAACTCTTAAATTGAAAGATAATGCGTTTCAACACACTCGAACCCTTGTCCTTTTACATTAATAACAATGTCGATATCAATCGAATTAAAAATTCATTTGCATATTAATAAACTATTATAATTGTTATTTTGTACAAATAAAATTGTCCCTTGGAAATTGTAAAGACACGAGTATGCTACTTTTTTTTTAATATACTGGTATGATTACATGGTAATATTTACTCATACTTTTTTAACCCTTTGACAACACACACCTTACACACATAGATGCTCAAACCAGAATCCCTAAAATGAACAATATCTTCTTTTTCTCTGGAACCATTTGTTGAGTTCAAGTATATTACTTTTCTTTAGTTTACAATAATCTATAAATATGTTAAGATATTATCGATATTAGTTTATTAAATATTGTAATTTTATTTATAAAAGGCATTCGTTAAAAAAATTGCATATCATTTCTCACTTCATTCAAACCAAATTTTATTATGTTTGATGACATGTCATTAAACCTTAAAATTTATTTTAAAATCATATAATTCACGTTAAATTATAAAATATTATTTGTTTTGATTTACTCGGAGTTTAATTCATTAAAAAAACATTTTACAGTTTGAAGATGATTAGAGGTAATCATGAGCTGGCCCAGACTGGGTTCGGGTCGGATTTCAATAAAATTTTAAATTTATTTTCTAGGCAAGGCCGAAAAATGGGCCTAAAAATTAGTCTAAGGCCGACTCATATTATAATAGTTAAACCCGAGCCCGACCCGGTCCATATTAATTTTTTTAAGATTATTTTATTATATAAATAATTTTAAAATATGATATATCAAATACACTTAAAAATATTAAAACAAATATTAAAACAACAAACAAATTAAAAACTATATTAAAACAATTCGTAACATAACAAACAAATTGAAAATACAATAAGCACCCTTTATATTAAGATAGTTACAACTAAAATAGTAGCAAAATTAATGATAAAACAAAATTTCTACAATATCCAAATAGTATTAATAATGGATGCCAAATAATAATAAAAACGGTAGCAAAATAACATAAACAAACATAAGGTATCAAATAAACAAGAAAATTAGTTTGATTTTAAGTTAAAACACAAAAGCTTCATGGCTTTTGTTAACAAGAGAGCTAACCTTTTTTTTGGGGGGGGGGGGGGATGGATTTAACAAGCAATTAATGACATTTGGGGGATTTGTTTTGCCTTTGTCAAATTTAGATATCCATGCACAAAGAAACTGAGAGAGAAGCTGCTAGCCTTTTTTTTTTTGGATGGATTTGACAAGCAATTAATGAGATTTGGATGATCAAGTGAAATGGGAGAGATGGACCCTTAGACGTGGGATTAGTCAGTGAGGAGTACTAGCAAACCGAGATTTGGGGGATTTGTTTTGCTTTTTTCAATTTTTTTTGCATGTACTGCATGCTTTTATCTTTTTATTAGAATTTATTTTCTTTGTTTTTATCTTTCAATTCAATCATTATTACAAGCAAAAAAATTAGTATTAAAAAAAAAATAAAATTATTATTGTAAATTCGAGTCGGGCTCGGGTCAAGAAAATAAAAAACAAGGCCTGGCCCATTTTAAAAATGGGCCTCGTTTTTTTTGTCCAAATCCATTTTTCGAGCCTACATTTTTACCCAAACTCGCCCATTTTTCGGGTGGGCCTTCGAGCAGGACTGGGTAGCCCAGCCCATGATCACCTCTAAAGATAATGTTAGAAATTCATGGCTCATTTAACTGTTGTTGGCAGGAGCGAAGTTAGAAAAGTTTTTTAGGGGCGAAGTGTATTTTTACATTTACTAATTTAAAATTTTAAAAAATTTCAATAGCCTAAATAGAAATTTTTTCATTTTAAGGGGATCGAGATTCCTGCTAGCCCATTTGCATTCACCCCTGGCTCTTGGAGCATGAAAGCGTACATTGATAGTAAACCTAGTTATAGGTTGAGGCACCCGTTTAAGCTCGAAAGTTTGTTTGAAAAGTGAGAGGATTTGGACAAAAATATAGACTTGAAAAAATAGGTTTGAGCAAAAAATAATGCCTGTTTTCTAAACAGATCAAGCCTCGGGTAGGATTTTTTGGCTCAATTTAGTTGTTTTACTGTTGTTTTGCTATTGTTTTGTTGGCATTTCGCTATTGTTTTGCTGTCATTTCGATGTTGTTTTGCTACAATTTTGCTATTATATTGCTACTATTTTATTGTTGCTGTTTGACTATTGTATCAATTCTGTTTTATTGTTAATTTTTCTACTATTTTAAAGGCATTTGCTTGCTAAATTGCAACTATCTTAACGTTATTCAAGTATAAAAGATTTTTTTAAATGTATGTTCAATTTGTTGGGAAACATTTATCTTAATGTTTTTAGTGTTTTAGTGTTTTCGAACTTTGGAGACAATATTGTTGGGAGCCATGAACCCAAAACATGAAGAATAATAAAAAAATTCTAAAAGAAATTAATATGGACGGACTGAGTCAGGTTCAGGTTTAATGTTTTTAATTTGGGTTGAACTTGAGCAAAATTTTAGATTCGTTTTTTGAGCTAAGTCTAATCCTAAAAACAGACCTAAAATTTTACTTCAACTCGATCCGAACCCTATCAACCCAACCCATGATCAAATTTAAAACAAGGTATATATATTGTTAGAAGTTAGGTTTAATCATTTAAACCACTACATATTAATATGGTAGTTGGAGAGCACCACTTAATTATTGCTTGTTCAAATTTAGGTAGCATTTAGAACTGAAATTAAAACTAGAGTTTGAAAGTTATAATTTATTTATTTTAAAAATAAAATCTAAAATTTAGAAGAGGTTATTATCATATCACCTAACTCTCATGATTAAATTTAATAATATTTTGATTATAGTAAAAACATACAATTTTCTAAAAAAAAGAAAAAAAAATTATTTTTAACTTTAGTAGCTGATACTATTTCATGTTTTTTATGGGTTTAATATAACATTTGGTACTTAAAGTTGACACTTTTTCTTAATTTGGTACTTAAATTTTTTTATCCCGATTTAATACTCAAACTTAACACTTTTTCCTAGTTTGATACTTAAACTTGACACTTTTTTTAAAGTTGATACTTAAATTTTTTGGGGTCCAATTTGGTACTTGAACTTGACTCTTTTTCCTAATTTGATACTTAATCTTTTTTTAATATTAATTTATTAAGTATAGCTCAATACCTATTATACAAAACCAATTTCGTCCGGGCTTCAAAACCCAATTCCATTTTTCTTATTATTTTTATTCATTTATTTATTATTTTTATGAATATAAATAAATAAAAATAATATTAATTTTATTTTTATTTATTTATTTATTATTGTATGAATATAAATAAATAAATGTAAAATAATATTAATTTTGTTTTATTATTTATTTATTATTTTATGAATATAGATAAATAAATAAATAAATAACAAACCCAAAGTTAAAGTCCTCAAATATTTAAAAATCAGTCATCAAAATCCTCTCAAATCTCATTTCAAACTCCTCCACTTTTGGTGCCGTTATGGATTTGCTCCAAGCTAGTTTCAAACAAACTTTGAACTAGTTAAAGTGCTCAAAGGGTAGCCGACCATGGGATTGAGTGGCTGAAATTTATTTTCTAAAAATAGCCTCAAACTTCCACCTATAAATACCCCCTAAGCTATCCATTCTAATTACGAATTCACAACACATTCTCTTCTTTATCTCATTTCCTCTCTAGCTTTTCCCTTCCATTTCCCTTCCACTTCTTTGCCGATTTTCCCCTCTTGGAAAAGAGTTGTCTTCAACCTTGGAAATAGTTTCATTGGGTGTTCGTCAGAGACTTCGATCTGGAAAGAATCGAGCAAGAAAGACAAAGAACGTGACAGCAGTTCTTGAGAAATTGTACTATTAATTGTATTTATTACATTTTTATTCTTTTATTTATATTTGCAAGTTATGTTCATATTTTATGTTTGCATGACATGGTAATTTTTTTTTTAAAAATACATAAATTATTTTTAAAAATAAAGGCAATATCCTTTGTCTTAAGAATTTGAAAAATCATGTCCTAACTCACTGGGTTTCGGTTTTTTTTGAACTGGGATAATTGAATATCCTTTTAAAACTTTAAATACGAGATTTTTTTTGAAAAGTTCGTTATTTTTTTAATATTTGAATTTTATATCCTAACTTACTGGATGTAACTTTTTCTCGATTAATTCGAAATAACAAGCTTTCTTCGGAAACAAAATTTGTTTTCAAAATAAAATAAATATGACATTCATGCATTTAAATATCGCAATTTAAAATTTTCTCGAACTGTTAATTTTCAACAAATAAGATTTTGAATAATCGATTAGGTACCAATTTTGGGCGTGTAAGGGTGTTAATCATTCCTTATGCGTAATCGACTCCCAAACTCATTTTATGGTTTCAAAGATCAAAATTATTTTAATATTTAAAAAAAATTCTCAAAAGGTGACCTAATTACACTTGCTTTAAAAATTATTGGTGGCGATTCCATTTTCATTTTCCAAAATATAAATCGAGATTTATTTTTGTTTTGTTTTTTTTAAATGGTTTCGACACCTATTTTTAACATGGATTTTCTCTAAAATTGACAATATTTTTGTAGCATAAAAAAATTCAACACTGTTATTGTTTTGGGTAATTTTTATAATATTTAATAAATTTAGGTACCAAATTGAATCTAAAAAATTAGAAATAAATACCAAGTTCAGATATCAAATTGAATAAAAAAAATTTAGGTACTAAATTAAGAAAATAATATCAAATTCAGATATCAAATATTATATTAAGTCTTTATTATAAAATTATTTCACTTACAAAAAATTTCTACAAAATCATTGAATAACACTTATGTCTTGTTATTTCAAGACACAATTATTTTTTAAGTAAGTAAATTACATTAATCTTCGTTAAATTATGATTGTCTTTTTTATCACCCAATTATAAAATATTGTAAAAATGACCACTTAATTACTAGTAATTTTATTTTTGTCCATCTAATCATAAAAAATTACAAAATATTCACTTAACTAATTGCTTTTATCTTTTTCGATCACCCAACTATTTTGAATTTTTAGGTATTTTCATTTTTACGTTAATCATGGTAAAAAAAACAATATTGAATTTTTAAATATTAAAATTATTATTCTTAACATATATGGATAATAATACAAACTATAAAGATTTTAAAAATTAAATATTTATATTATTTTGTTTTTAGTTTCTTAACATATATGGATAATAATCCATCGAAAAGTGGGAGGGTTTGGGCAAAAATATAAGTTTGAAAAATAGGTTTGGACAAAAAGATAATATTCGTTTTCTAAATGGACAGGGCCTTATGTAAGATTTTTTACTCGAGTCCGGTCTGACCCGGCTTGAATCAGTTGTTTCGCTACTATTTTACTACCATTTCGCTATCATATTGCTACTATTTTGTTGTTATTATTGAATATTAAATAACTCTTGTTTTATTATTTATTGTTATCATTTTAGAGACATTTGTTTGCTAAGTTGCAAATATTTTAGTGTTATTTAAGTATAAATATTTGTTAATGTATTTTCAATTTGTTAGGAAATATTTATTTTAATGTTCTTAATATATTTGATGTATTATTTTTTAAATTTGTTTTTATATAAAAATAATAAAAAAATTTAATATAGACGGACGGGTTGGGCTCGAATTTAGCATTTTTAATTTGGATCGAACTTAGATAAAATTTAAATCTATTTTCGAGTCAAGTCAGAGCCAAACCTAAAAAACAAGACTGAAAATTTACATCATCGATTTAAACTGAACTCGAATTAGCCCAATTCATAATCAGGTCTAATTAATACCCTTATCACAGGTGCTCTCCAAAATAATCTTAATTATTCTTATTTAATAGTAATAGATTAAATTCGAGAAATATGTAAAAAGTTGTACAGTGCAATTAGAAAAAAATTAGTCCCTTTCTAGATAAATAAGATAATTTAATTTTTATATAATTTAAAAGTGAAAAAATAATAACAATTGAATATAAATAATGACAATTAAATTCATATGATGGTCTGATGGTCAAGAATATTCATCATTCCAAATATGATTTGAATTTGAATCATGTTAATCGTGTTTGTTATTCGAATTTTATCCTATTAATATATATATATATATAAATAATAACTATTAATTAATAAGCTATAATGTAAGAAGTAAGAGAGACTGTGAAAAACATACACATGCAAGTTTACAATTAAATTGAAAATAAATAAAATATTAAAATTTAAACAATATTAAAATTTATAAAAATGTCCTAACAATTCAAAAGTGTATAAACATTCCAATAAATTTTCAAAAATTATATTTAAAAATATATAATATTTTAAAAGTTTTTTTTAAAAGTTATAAAAATTAAAAAATCTCTAAAACATTTTCAAACGTTATTTTTAATAAATTTAAAAAGAATAAAATAATAAAATAAGAAAATGAAAATATAACTAAAAATGTTGTAAAACTAAGAGAGTTATAATAAGCACAAAAGTGAAAGGATAATTCTAATTTTACTTGAGATACTGTTTAATAAGATTTATTTGATATAATAAAAATAATTTTTTTTTAAAATAAAATTTGATAAATTTCAAGTGACAATTTATTTAAAATATTTTTAAGAGATAAACTTTTAAACCTATCCTTTAAACACAAAATTTTCAAACATTTTTAACAAGTGAAAAATGCTTCCAGGGATTAAGGTATCGATACCCTCACTAAGATATTGATACATTAAATCAAGTATCGATACTATGTTTGGTATCAATACTAAAATGAGCTTCGAAGTTTACAAATATTAAGTATAAATAAAAAGTATCAATACCTTTAACAAAGTAACAATACCTTTCCTATTTATCGATACCCTTGCCTAGCATCGATATTTATTTAAGTTTCAATGTTCGAGAAAATTAAGCAAAAATAAAAAGTATCTATACCTTAAATAAAATATCAATACCTTTAAAAATTTATCGATACCCTACCTGATATAATACCGTTTTAAGATTTGATGTTTTAAAAAGTCAAAGAAAAGATTGCCCGAGTACCCTCCCCAAGGTATTGATACATCATAGCAAGTATTGATACAATCCATATTGTATCGATACTATAGGCTTTAACAGTTACTGAATTGAGGCATTAATCGATCGCCAAAGTAGGGTACCCCTCCAAAGGTATTGATACCTTTTGTTGAAAAGTTATCAGTGCTCTGGTTTTTACACTTTCAACGGCTCTATTCAATTTCATTAATAATTATAACGATTGGAAATCAATTAGGGGCAATAATATCAACTTCCAAAGTTTTTACAACAACAAAAGAGATTACAAAAGATTAAAAACTATCAAGAAAGATTAAAAAAAAAAAAAACTCTTATACCAACCTTTTGTTTAAATTCTTCATCTTTTTCTTCTAAATACTTGTGACCATTTATTGTATTTTCTAAGCTCAAGTGTTTCTTATTGGGTGTGTAATTAACTTGCAAACATTCTATTCTTGTAAGGATTGATTATTTGTTTGCTTATTTGCTTATTCTTTTGAGAGGGTTTAAGTCTTAAGATTTGCATAAAAATCTTAAAACGAGTTGTAAGGTTAAATCTTGTCTTCAAAATTTGATCAAATTAGTGAATTTGAAAAAAATCCTCAATGGTGGAAAGCTAAGATAGTAGAGTAAACAATTGGGGTTAAACCTACCCTAAATTATTTGTGTTCATTGTTTCATTTTCTTGTCCTTGCTTCTACAAATTTTTTAAGGGCCAATTCACTCCCTATTAGCTATTTCGGTTGATCGATCAAGCTAACAGATATCATAAGCTCATACATGACTTCTATTTATAAGGTTTCAATTAACATAAGTCACAAGAACATAAGTAAGAGAATAAAGGCACCTATGAAGAAATAAAGGCACCTATAAATTCTTCAGGGGTTATGGTAATTGTATGGATATCCATTTATCAATAAATTTATCAAATAAAATCATTTAGATGTTTTCCCCCAACTTTATGAGTAGATTTAAATTTAGGGTTAACATTTGATAGATTGACATTGTACTTATTTTTTATTTCACAAGCAACCTTTAAAAACGGTCATATGTGTCTTTCTTTTTAATATTTTATTATATTCCTATAGACATTAGTTAATCTCTAACCTTGCTCGTGAAGTCTAAAAACTCCACTGACAATGTACCAAATATATTTTCTTAAATTTAAATGTTAAGGAATGTAATTAACAAATTTATAAGATTTTAGAATAATTAAATAGAGTCAAATTTTGTAGGCTTAATATAACATTTGGTACTTGAACTTGACATTTTTTCCTAATTTAGTACCTAAACTTTTTTTGACCCAATTTGGTACCTGAACTTGACATTTTTTCCTAATTTGGTACCTAAACTTTTTTTGGACCCAATTTGGTACCTAAACTTGACATTTTTTCCTAAATTGGTACCTAAGCTTTTTTTTTAAGATTCAATTTGGTACCTAATTTATTAAATATTATAAAATTACGCAAAACAATAACGGTGTTGAAATATTTTTTTGTTATGCTACAAAAATATTGTCAGTCTTAGAAAAAATTCATATTAAAAATAGGTATTGAGTTATGCTTAACGAATTAATATTAAAAAAAATTAGATACCAAATTAGAAAAAAGAGTCAAGTTCAAGTACTAAATTAGACCCCAAAAAGTTTAAGTACCAACTTAAAAAAAAGTGTCAAGTTTAGGTACCAAATTAGGAAAAAGTATCAAGTTTGAGTATCAAATTGGACCAAAAAAAAGTTTAGGTACCAAATTAGGAAAAAGTGTCAAGTTTAAGTACCAAGTATTATATTAAGCCAATTTTTTACTGTTTTATTTAATAATAAAAGGCGTAATTATATAAGAAAAAGGTAATGGGCGGGCCTGGACCTTAGCTCTTCTAGATTTGATTCCGATAAAGTCCAAAGCCTAATTATGTTCTCTTGGGCTAGCCTTTCTTCACATGAAATACGACAACGTTTAAGGACCCCTGGGCTGCACCGCTGAAACGCAAAAGAAAAAAGAAAAACACTGTTAAATCTTCATCGCACAACTCGCAAAGGCACGTTGGATCCCATTCTCCCGAAAAATTCCCCCCCATATTCTCCCCCAATTTTTTTTTCTCTCCGAACATCCTCCTTTTAAAACCCTAAATACTCAATTTCGCCCATGTCGATTCCTCCTTCTTCCGCCACACCTTCTGCTTCCTCATCCTCTTCTCAATTCACCTACCAAACGACGGCAATCAATCGTATTTTTCTTTGCCCTTTCATCTCCAGCAACAGCCCAACCTTATGCCGCCGCGCCCCCTCCGTTTCCGTCGCCCCGGCCTCTGTCTACCCTGCCCTGTGTTCCCAGTACCTGGCGTCTATTCTCTCCCTCAATACCAACAGGTCAGCATTACAATAAACTATAAATATTATTTCAATTTTTTTATTTTGAAAATTTGATTTCACGGAATTTGTGAGATATCTTGGGTTTAAATTGTTTTACCAACTGTTTAGTAACTTGGAAATTTTCTGGGTTATGTTATTTAGAGCTGAAATCTAAATTCGAACAAGAACTGTGGGATAGAGAGTTGAAATTTTTAGCTCTAGTTTGTAATCATTACATTGAATTAGTGTCGCTTTTAGAATTTACTTCTTTTTTTTGCTTTTCTTTACTGTTAATTATTGTTCGTTATGTTAAGTTTGGAGAAATTGAAAAAAAAAAAACACTATACGTATATGTAGAAGTGTAACGAAGCCTTTGTTGTGGTTTGATTTTATTTTAAAGCTGTGAGTTCAAGTACGCCCTTCACCTGTGTGATAAGTTGCATTATATTTGGACAGGCCAACAGTTATTTCAAAGGGATGCTCAAATAGTTACCCCAGAAGCACTAGAGAGCGTAAAGGCTGCTCTTGCAAGCAGTGAGATTGAGCACAAAGCAGAAACTAAGAAGAAAGCGATCCACGGAAAGCTGCTGGTCAGTCATGGAGGATCCAACGCTTGCTGAGTGGCCAGAAAGTATGAACTATCCAACTTTCAAGTTTATTTATCTTACTATTTTCTGTCTGTTTCCAAGTGGTTTTCTGCTTTTTAGTTCTTATAGTTTATTCCTGTTTATAATCTGCAGATGACTTTCGCTTATTTTGTGGTGATCTTGGTAATGAGGTGAATGATGATGTTCTTTCAAAAGCTTTTGCTCGATTTCCTTCATTTAACATGGCTAGGGTAAGTTTTCAATTACTTGGTTTTTTCAGATTTCCTTTTTATTAGCATTTTTTGCCATGTCTATCAACTCTTTTCAGTTCCTGTTCAGATTTTTGTATGAAGTGCACAGAGCAGTTATATTTTTATGTGTTTTAAGGTAGGTTGTGCCTTAAATCTGCACGTTTGAAAATTAATGGATAATCCACTTTCGTTGGTATTCTTTGATCCTGTCAAAATTGTAGAGATTGATATTGGATCTTGACTGCTGGAAAATGGCTTACAGGTCAGGGCTTGAGTATGGTATATTTGACCTGACTTATGGAGTAGTTTGAGTCATAGCAGGCTGAATTGATTTTTGAACTAGTCTGAATAAGGTTAGTCAACCTATTAATTGTTTAAGCTGGATGCCTACCTCTTGTCTAGCCTTAAAGAGGGGAAACGGGAAGTGTATGGTTTTCCCCTAATCTGTTAGTTTTTTATTGTATGTCATTGAAATTGAGAGAGCTTTATTTTGCCTGTGAACTACTATTTCACGTCCCAACCGGCAACAATGTTTAAAGCCATTTGTGCTTGTTCTGGGTTTCTGACTTGAATATAGTGGCACATTTCCCCATTAAGCTTATATTTGCTCAATTGCATTGGATTAAGAATTCTCAGTGTCACCTATACAGTGTGGGGTCTTAATCATTATAAAAAGAAAAGAGTGATAAGGTTTAGCTTTGTAAGGATGCTCATTTTGAGTTGTTAGTCTGTTATGGGTTTTTTTCGGCACATGAAGATTAAGCTATGATGATTTCGGGTTTATTTTGTTTAATACTGTACCATTACTGGCATTACTTTTGTGGTATATTGTTTATTGTATTTCTGTCTGAGAGCATGGCATGCCTTCTGTCATGCTTATGGTTGACCTGCTGAGATTCCATCTTTGGTCTTTAAAAAAAAGCAGTGAGGGATCCATGATAACTAAGATATTTGTATGCGCATATGTTATCTTTCCAACAGGTTGTTAGAGATAAACGGACTGGCAAAACAAAGGGCTATGGGTTCGTTAGCTTTGCTAACCCTTCTGACCTTGCAGCTGCACTTAAAGAGATGAATGGTGAGTACTTTCACAATCATCAGCCAAAATTGGACAATTTATTTTTGGCATTCATGGTGTTGATATATGTTTGGTTTACAAATGATGTGTTGCAGGTAAATATGTGGGCAATAGACCAATCAAGCTTCGAAAGAGTAACTGGAAGGAGAGGATAGATCAGGATGCCCTTGTGAGACAAAAAGTACATACTTCCCACTTGTTTTTTTTTTAAAGTCTTAATTTTTTGTGTGTCAGTTGCATTTCTAACTTAGGATATCTATGTGGTCCGTGAATTCATTGGCAGAACCATTATCAGAAAAAGCCAAAGCTACAGAAGAAAGGGATATTGCACAAGTGAGCACAGCTCTGGTGAAGCTTTTCGCCTTCCTTGTCTTGGTGGAGTCTGTTTGACCGACTGCACCATTAGTAGTAAATCAAGTGTGTTTGCTCTACTAAGCAATTCTAAGGTTAAAATTTGGGGGTGGGGGGGAATTGTAGGATGATGAGCAAACTTTGTTTTAACTCAATCCAGCAATCAAATACAAACGACAAAATAACTTGTATTTTTCTTTTTGGCAGCAAATTTCTTCTTAAACAAATGATTAATTTCAATCGCCAAGAAATAAAGAGCAGAGAAATAGCATATTCCGAAAGAAGGAAAATGAAGTATTATGGTAAATCATCTATTCCGTACAGAATCAATTTAAAAAATATGGATAAATATTGTGATTTTATATATAAAAATTGATTTAATTTAATTTTTATAATTATTAATAATATTATCAATTATCATTATTTATGTTGTTATATTGCATATATAAATAATTATATGAAAATAAATATATGTCACATTAAATTAAATTTTATGTATAAATTTCATATTTATTAAAAAATAAAATCATTTGAGTAAATGGTGAGACTGATGAATGGAAGTGCGGGCACGTTTGAAAGTGTTGTATAAAGAAGAACAAGAAAATCCTAGAACCAGACCAGAAGATTCTTTGGAGCAATTCACCAGCTTTTGAATAGTAGAGTGTGCATTTGAATTTTGACTGGTTTGGTTTTTACCTAATATACTTCAATAACTTCACAAATTTCTTAAAATCCATCCATTTTATTGATAAAATCGAAATAATTAAATTGAATTGCGAAATTAAGAAATTAATTCAATTATCGGTAAATATATTAACTTAATTTACTGTATATAATTTGTTGAGTTTATCCTTCTAAATTTTTTGCATGTGAATGGTTCAACTATTAATATTTAGTGCAACGATTTAATAATATTATAAAAGTATAAAGATTAAATTTTGATAAATTAAAGTGATTAATTTATCAATTTTATTTCACTATTAAACATATATTTTAATATAATATTATAGTATAATATATTTAATTTTTATGATATAAATTAATAATATATAAAAGAAAAGATAAATTATATCAGTTGTTCTTAAATTTTGATTAAAATTACGTTTCAATTATTTGTATTTTAAATGAGTTTATTTAAATTCATTTTACGAATCTAATAATTTTAATTAAACCTTTTTAAATGTTTGATCGAGTAGCCTAAATCTTAAATATATCTAGTATTGAGTGTTAAATTTGACTATTAATCTTAGATATAAATATGATTTAATATTTATTAATTGAAAAAATATTCGATTTTTTCAATTTGAATAAGCACATCACAATCAATTATCATGATCAAGTAAATAGCAGTGACAGTAAAATTAGATATTGAAGTAATAATGTAACGTGAGATAAAAAGTGATCTAAACGCACTATACCTCACCGCCTATCCAAATTCACCCAAAGAAACGGCTAAATCAACTCGATTGAGTTAAATCAGTTGGGTTCACTCGGGATGCAATGGGGTTATTCAATTATTTTTCTCCCCCTCCTGAAAAGATACTGAATTGTAAACGGGCTTACAAAAGAAGTACTTAAATGTAATTTAACCACAAAATGAACCCTAGTAATTAACGTCAATCCTTAAACCTCCCTGAACGTACTTCTTAAAAGAAGAAAAAATGGAAAGCTTTGCTCCGTTTTCGATGTCCAGAAACAAAGTTGCCAACGGCAACGATTACATTTTCTTTTTGGTCTTCAATTTTGAGCCTTGACTTAGTATCCAGGTAAGCTTTTTAATTCTGGGGCTTTTTATATTTGGTGGGGTTATTGAAAATCTTTTGAATGCTATGAAGGTGACATGGTCAATGGCTTGAATTATAGGAAATGAGTAGTTGAGTTTGAGGTTTTTGGATAATTTCTTTTCTTTTCTTTTCTCTTTTATACTTTCAATCATTTTTTATCATTTTAATGAGCGAAGAAAAGCAAGGGAATTATTTGCCATGTAATAAATTTTATCCTGAAATCCTGAAATAAGGATATCTTTATTCGTTATTTTCTGTTGGGAATTTATCTTAGTTGAGTTTGATTGAAGAGTAAGCACGATTTTTATGTTTTTTCAAACCTATTGACTGTTAACAAGTGATTCAAATTTATATATTGATTGGATAGGAGGAGATGGGGTATGTCATTTCCCCTCAGAACTGTCTAGTTGAGATTTGCCATTTTCATGGTTTGCAATGGGGTTTCAAACAAGGTGGTCCGGGTTGTAGCTCTCTGTCATGTCCAACGGTACACCAAACTACATCTCGTATACCTTGTTTAATCAAATGTTGTCATGGAAGCCGCTCTTACTTGCCGTGGAAGGTAGATAACAGTTTGGAAAGAGAGGCGGTGTCTTTATGGTGCAGAGGACTGCAGAGAAGTGTTTGTATTGACCGAGATGAATTTGATCAAGATGAATGGAGGAGTTCAGAAGATGGTAAGATGTTAATTAATGGAAAATTCGAAGAGAAAATGGTTCCAAAAAAGATTCGGGATTCTTTGATGATGGCTTTAGATGGACCTTTTGTTAGAAACGATGACGAAACCAACAACAATGTTCTTCAAAAGCTCTGCAGAAATGGAAAACTGAAGAGTGCGTTACGGTTGATAGAAGTTATGGCATGTAAGAATCAAATTCCTCATTTCCCTTCTTGCATAAACTTAATAAGGGGATTTCTAAAAGTGGATGAACTTGATAAAGCAGCCAAAATTCTTCAAGTTATGATAATGTCTGGTGGGATTCCTGACAATATTACATATAACATGATGATTCGCGGTCTTTGTAAGAGAGGACGGATAAGATCTGCTATTGACCTTCTGGAAGACATGAGCTTGAGTGGTTGCCCTCCGGATGTGACAACATACAATACGATAATCCGCTGCATGTTTGACAAGGGGAATTTTGATCAGGCTGTTGGGTTCTGGAAGAATCAACTGAGAAAGGGATGCCCGCCATACCTAATCACATATACCATTCTCGTTGAGCTAGTCTGCAAGCATTGTGGAACTTTGCAGGCAATGGAAGTATTACATGATATGACATTGAAGGCTGTTATCCAGACATTGTTACCTACAATTCGCTGGTTAGTTTTAATTGTAAGCAGGGGAAATACGAGGATGCTGCTTTGGTCATATATAATATTTTATCCAAAGGCATGGAGCCTAATGTTATAACATATAATACCCTTATCCATCCTCTTTGTAATCATGGGTGTTGGGACGAAGTCTATGAGATACTTGCTATCATGAAGGAAACTTCTCATCCTCCAACTGTGTTTACTTACAATATACTGATCAATGGTTTGTGTAAATATGGACTTTTGGATCGAGCCATCAACTTGTTTGATCAAATGTTGTCTCAAAATTGCTCTCCAAACATCGTTACTTATAATATTCTTCTTGGAGCTCTTTCGAAAGAAGGAATGGTGGAGGAGGCTCTTCAGTTATTTCAATTTTTAAGTAGGAGCAGCTGCTCCCCTGGTTTGGTAACTTATAACACTGTGATAGATGGCTTGGCTAGAAATGATGATATTGAGAAAGCAATGATATTATATGATCAGATGTTAGGAGATGGGATCAATCCTGATGACATAACTCATCGATGTTTAGTACGAGGATTTTGCCGTGCAGATCAAGTTGAGAGAGCAGTAGAGATACTAAAGGTGATGGCGGAGAGGAAACACACAGTTGGAAATAGTGGTTATAAAATGGTGATCCATAGGCTATGTAAAAAGGGGAAGATAGATTTGGCAATACAAGTTCTAGAAATGATGGTTTTAAGTCAGAATAAACCAGAAGAGACAACTTATTTGACGATAATCAAAGGTATAGCTGATGCCGGAATGAAACAAGAAGCTACCAAGTTGTATCTAAAGTTGATGGCATGGAGGGTTTTCAGAGAAAGGGCACTGTAGGGTTAAAGACTTTGTGAACTTGATAGCCAATTTTTGAGGTGAGAGCTTTTCCAATAAATTTCTGTTTTAACTTATTTTTGTTTAGCAGCTTAAAGCTCAGTAATCTCTTTTTAGCATGTGGTTAATGTGGTAGGCTATTTACACCAATGAATTAGAACAATTACAATAATTTCTCTTTACTGGCTTTTGAGCTTTTGCTTCATCTTCTTTTACTTAGTTTTCTACTTGAAGTTGAACATAAATAAACAGTTTATTTAGTTTGCTGGTTATTAACTGCTATAATACTTTGATAGATTTTCTACTTGATATTGTTCTATACCATTGCGCTGCAGATAGGTTTGTAGCTTATCGTACTCGGGGCTTAGCCTATTGGTTCGGTCCCAGTATTTGCAATCTCTTCTCTTATTTTCACGCCGGATTCTCAGGTGTACTGAAAAGAGTCAATAGCTTACTACCCATCGCAGAGAAACCTCTCTAATAACCTAGGCTGTTCATATTTAGTTAAAATACTCTTTGCTAAAAGTGATCTTTCTCCTGGTTACCTAACTGAGCCACTGGTCTTGCTTGGTGTTCTTGCAAAGGTTCAGTAAAATACATTTCTAACGGGAAAATAATGATATAATAAAAAAGCTTCCATGAAATAAGTATGACAAGGTTAAAGGGGTTTACTTATCAGAATCAGAAAGAGCAAACTCCTTGTAAACATCAAGCAAAGGAAAAGTTTTGTTCAAACGTTTGAATGAATCTTCAGAAATAGCTTCCATTCTGAAGAGAGCATTGGCCAACTCCATAGCTTGAGAACGCCATCCGGCAAAACCAATCCCTTCAGTCAACAGTACGTAAGTTGTTTCGTTCGGCTGACATCCCTTCTCTACCATTGCTGCCAACACTTCAATGGCATCGTTGATTCGGTGTACTTTGCATAAACCGAGAAGAACAATATTGTAACTGATAACCGTTGGTTGAATCTTACTTCTTCCCATGTCTATCAGCAACTCAATAGCTTCATCTACCATCCCATCTCTGCACAAACATGAGATGAGTGAATTGTAAGTAATCTCATCAGGACCTATTTTTTTATTTAGCATCTCCAATATCATTTCCAAGGCCTTGAATTTATCCCCTGTGCTCCACAGTGCAGTGAACATTGTGTTGTAAGAACTCACATTTGGAGGACATCCTACTTCACTTAGCTTCTCAAAGATTTCCAAAGCCTGATCAGCTTTTCCATTCTTACAAAGGGTAGATAAGATTGTGTTGTAGTTAACAATATCTGGTAAGCAACCATCAGAGATCATATAATCTAGAAACTCAATTGCCAAATCTAATCTCCTTTCTTTGCAGAATGCAGAAATCAATGGATCGTAACTGTAAGCATCAGGGGTCAAACCCCTTTCTTTCATCATCTTCAATACATTTACAGCTTCCTCGACCTTCCCTTCGCGACAAAGACAACTGATCAAAATGCTGTAAGTAACAACATTTGGTTCACAACCTCTAGAAACCATTTCTGTCACTAGTTTCTCACCTTCAACCCACTTCCCCTGGTTCAAAAGTGCTCTTAAAAAATGTTGTAAGAAATAACATCTGGCTGACAACCCCTAGCATTTAAGCCCCTAACAAACTCAAAAGCTCTGCCTACCATACCATCTTTGCACATTCCTCTTATAATTGCGTTGTAAGTGAACATATCAGGTCTAAGTCCATTGGCTAACATTTCGTCCAAAAGTTTCATAGCTTCATTGATACCGCCTTGAAGAATAGTTGCCTCAATCAGAATCGTATAAGTGATAACAGAAGGCTTACAATTATCTTTCAACAACTGGTTCAAAACCTTATAAGCTGAATCAAGTTTCCCTCTACTACATAAACTACCAATCATGATATTGTATGTAACAACATCAGGTGAAAACCCTCTATTTCTCATTCTATCAAGCACTTTGTTAGCAAAATCCAGACGGTTCATCTTACAAAACCCACTGATCAATGCATTATAAGCAAAAACATCAGGTTCCTATTTTTCCAAGATCTCCATCACCCTAATAGCTTTCTCAACATTCCTTCCATTGAAAAAACCTTTAATCATCTTTGTACAAAGAACAACGTCAGGCTTGTAACCTTTCCCAACCATGCATTCCAGAAAGTAGAACGCTTCATGATACTTGCCTGACTTGCAGGACCTATTGAGCAGTTTCATCAAATGGGATTCTTTAAAATCAAAAGATGAGAGATGGGTTGGTCTTGTTTCAGCTGAAACCCTGACCTTTTGATTGTTCCCAGACTTCCTAATACTGTCTTTAGTACCCTCATGGCTCAAGCAACTCACCAAGGAAGTGTGATGTGAAGATGAATTTGAAACTGGTTTTAGTTGTTGTGGATTAAAGGGTAGGCTATGAGGAATCAACTCAGTTGAAAACAGTACTGTCATTGATAAATTAAAGGCTTTTTTTTTTTTTATAGTGTGGTGTTTAATGTTCAAGGAAGATCATTTTGCTATATAAAAAGAAAAAGGCTGAAGGAAGGAAGAGAGTGTACCTGTAAAAGTGAAAGGAAAAAGGTGATAAAGCTGAAAATTTGGGGTGTTGAAATTGGGTGGCCTAGTGGTTTGATGGTGTTCAACGCTTGTACATTATGTCACACAGATTTTCAATTGGATTTCCAGATACAGCTTAAGGATAAGGAATCTGTCTTGGCTATCGGGTTGGATTCGGGTGCTGTTTGACCCGGGAATCCCACGGTCCATGTTGCATTTTCTCCCAATAAAACCCGACATTTCCATTTTCAACTTTTCCCCATAAATCGTGGGCTGGAAGTTGGCTCAATCTCCTATTAATTATTACAAATTTACAATTAATATGTGATAGTTTGATTTTTGAAAATAAAATGTCCTATCTCAGTGAAATTAAAATTAAAAAACACTTTTCAAATAGGTTTACAATATTTTAATGCGTCCTTATAATAAAAAAAAAAAAACTTAACAACATCTTCTATTTGCGTATAGAATTTTATTTATTTACCATGAACAAAATAATTATTTTACTTATAAATCCAAATTAAATTATATCAATTTAATTAATCTATTTTTTAAATATGAAAATGGTGTTCTAATTTCAAAAATTCATATAATTTAGAAATTAAAATATTTGTTTTATATTATATAATAATTTAGATGTTTGATAAAGCACGTGTAAAATTTTTAATATAAAATTTTATAAGCGTTGAATTTACATTATAAAATGATATTGTTATGTTTATAAAAATTAAGTACATAAAACAATTAGATATAATATTTGACACATTGGTAGTGAAATTTTTAAACTTCACAAGTTAAGTTAGTAGATTGACAAGTATCTTATAAAAAGTATAGTAAATTATTAAAAAATTAACAAAACGCATGATAATTTTTAAAACTACTTGTGAAATAAAAAAAAAAAATTACCAATACACCAAATATTAACCCAAATAATTATGTTATTCAATATTAATATTTTAGAAAAAACTACATAATTTTAATTTATTAATAAAACAATTGATGTTATTTTAGAAAGCGAATTTAATTGTTTTTAACATTAAGTTATTGATAAGTAACCATCTAAAATTTTGAATTAAGTAAAAATTTATTATGATTATCTAATTTTTTTATGGTTATCAAATACATATAATTTTTTTTTTGAAAATTTTTCAATTTAATTTGAATAGTTATATCTTTCAAATTACATGAAAATAAAATGGTATATATTATCCGAATCAAAACTATGGCTCCGAATTTTCTTTTTTATTTTCTTGAATATGTTTTTTTTTGTCAGCGCCAGTTTCCCCAATTTTCATCCTTGGCTTTGATGGGGACTTGCAATTTGGATAACGCCAATGAGTGGCCTTCGATCCTCGAATTAAAGATTTCATGGAAAAGAAATCAACCCATGGAATCCATCCTTTCTTGATTTTATTAAGAATTTATAAACAATTCCTCTCTGAAACAAGAATGTCAGTTTTCATTAAAAAAAAAAATTCCAACATCCATTACTTGAGCTAATCTCAAGCAAAGAGAAGCCCAGATTATGTTTACATTTACAGCATTGGTTACTACATGCCTTTACATTTACTGCATTATATTACAGTGAGGAATGGTTAATGAGAGGTGGCTCCACCCGACAACGAAAGCAATCATATATTTCTAAAGAACTGGCTAATATTCCATGGTTTTAATTTGGTAGGCCATTAAAAGGAATGGGAAGATAACGTTTCTATTTAAAAGGAATGGGACTATAACCTCCGTTGAAAAAAATAAGGTCTAATTATGCTCCCAATCTTTATACTCTTCATATAATTAAAATTTAGTCCTCTTTATAACTAATATCTGAAGTCTAATCAATAATACATTCAAAAGACTTATGTTAAATTGGATTATGTGACAAAAAATATTGTTCGCATGGTCAATTAAAAGTTGTATCATGCTTCTCTGAAACAATGCTAAAAAGCCTTACAACCCTAGATTTAGAATTGAAAACCTCACACCCCAAATTTTTTAATGTTTTTATTTGTTTATCCAGCCTTTAACACATGTAATATTGGCCACTTCAATTATTAAACCAAAAGAGTCGAATACCTAGATTCTTGGTATTAAAAGTAAAGTGATTAAATTTCATGTGTGCTAAAGGTATAGAGAGTGGGAGCATAAGTAGACCCAAAAACAACACATATGTTGATAGAAAGCTGAAAGCTTCCATACCTAATCAGCAAACTCCAGTTTTGCCAGCGGTTGCTTCCTATGTTACTCAAACTCTGCATTCCAATGTCTGTATTTGAAAATATATGAGCATGAGAATAGAGACGTGATTCTCTAAATATATGAAACGAAAAACACTAAACATTGAGTATACTCGTATTGTATACTTGCCCCTAAATCCGGGTAACATAGGTTGCCCCTAGTTTTTTCAGATACAAGTTTCTTTCTAGGACCTAGGCAGAGAAGGGATGGTCAGACATTTCTTAAATGTACAACAGCTTACCTTATCCTCAGGGTATCCTGATCTCCATAAAGCTTGAAAACATGACGATGCATCCTTGGAAGTTACAATAAACATAACATTATTTGTCACCTTCTTGTAAATAAAATACTCCCCAAACATTAGAAAAAGTGCAATTAGAAACTAATTTTCAGTACCTCAATCAATCCAATTTGAGCATATAATTTAACGAAAGCCACATAACATAGTCATGGAGATATGTTATAAAATAGTTAATATTTAACAAAGATGAACTAATTTGGATGTACATGTTCATTCAAAGCTTCTGAGGTCTGAAAAATCCCGAAGGAAAGATTTTTCTGAAGATGTCTTATGTGATATATGGTCTTCAAATTTCCAAATTTCAGCTTCAGTTACAGTTCAATCTCCATATAATTTAAGCAAATTTGTTATAATTACCTTCATCAACCATAAAAAGTAAACTGCTGAAGACATTGCTTGTTCTACGAAATCCTCAAACTCCATTTCTTGAATGGTTGATCAAGAATCCAGGAGACATAATTCATTCTCCAAAAAGATATTATTTCATTACCCTAGCTGGTTTTCTGCTCAGAACGGAACCAAAAACCATCAAAAGTTATCAAATGCCGCATCAAATTAAGGGAAAAGAAACAACGATGAAACCATAGAGCCTGTGAAAGATAAACTTTATAAACTCAAACATTTTAAGGATTGAAAGAATAGTTGAATTGGACTCTACACACATACCTAGACTGCATTTGATAAAAAAAAGGCAATGAAATTACAAAGAACAAGTGCCTAATTCCTTACAAAAACCCCTCAAACCCTTTTCTAACATTAATGGCATCACACACATACAAGTGTTTCATAAAATATCAATGGTCATTAATGGCAATGCCAAAGCATGTACAGTACATATGTATTATTCTTTCTAGTTGATAAAGACTGACAAAAGAGAGTGTATATTTGCATGAATCTGCCTTAGAATTTAGTTTTCAACACCCCATGTAGAGTTGTCACTTGTCACCTTCTTGTTTCCTAGCCACTGCAAATTGAGGTATACAGACATAGTTGCATGAAAAAATAATTGTTAAATTTATGGGATTAAATTGATGCTGATTTAATCCCCGGAAAATAAAATATGTTCCGGTAACCCTAAATAAATCTTCACATAATTCTTCTACCTAAATTAATGCAATGAGATTTATTCTCTATTTTTTTTGTTTATTTTATCAGTAATTAAGCGCAATGGAATATTAATTTCCGAATATGATCCAGAAGTTAAAATGATAAATCTGTATATAATTTCATAAACAAAAGAAAAAAAACGATCTAACTTTTGAAATAACGTGAATCACTCACATGACATGAGAGGATCAGATTCCAACATAGCTTGGACTTGGTTCAACAGATCTATGATCCATCGCTAATTCTTAATCGAAACGAGTTTTCGTTCATTTTTCTCGATTTTCTAGCTTCCCTGTTTTTTTAGTTTTCTGGCCGAACTAGCTCCTTCACCCCTGCTTGGTTACCGGGAAAAATTAAAAGGGAAACAAGAAAAAAAAATGATACGTTCTAATGCCACGTAATCACCTATTATGCACGTGTTGGTCACGTGCTTGCTCTAGCCGCTCGCCTTCTTAAGGACTAACCGCGCACAAAGCAGAGGGAAATTATGTACCAAAAAAAAAAAAAACACTCAAACACAAGGGAAAAAAAAAAGATAAAAAAGGAAGAAAAAATAAATTTCCTTTGAGTTAAGGGGAAAAAATAATTTTATTTCTTAAAAAAAAACAACAAAAAAAAATCAGAGAAACAGAGAAATTCCCTTTCTTCTTCCTCTTCTTCTTGTTTGTCTAAATCTTTGTCTTGCTTTTCTCCTTTTTCGCGCCTTGGTTTCCTCTCTTCATTTGATAATCTTCTTGTTTTGATTCCTTTTTATTGATTTTTTCCCCACGTAAACTGTTCACTTTTTTTCTCCAGCAATGTGGTTCATTGGCCCAATAATTTCCGCTTTTTATTTCTCTCATTTCGAGCGGATTTTGTTATGAAAGATTCTAAAAAAAAATATTTCAGTTTTTTTATTAATTTTTTCTGAATAATCAAGCAAATTGATAATGGATCGTGTTGTCGGTGGAAAATTCAAAGTGGGCCGGAAGATCGGAGCTGGATCTTTCGGCGAGCTTTTCCTCGGTAAATCTGTTTCTCTTTTCCTTTCTTTTTCTTTTAACCTTTTAAATTGAAGTAATAATTAATCTGATTTACTGGAAATTTGTTTTGGTAGGGGTCAATGTACAGACAGGGGAAGAAGTTGCTATTAAGATGGTGAGCCTTGTGTTTTTGGAATTGAATTTTAAAATATATATATATTGTATTTTACTGATTTTAGATATTGATATATGATCACCTGGATATAAGAAATTTCTAGGAATTAGTTTTACAATTCGAGTCTAGCTTCTTTTATTTGCATTACCAATGCAATCAGTTGGATTTTAATATTCTGCGTGTGGAAATGAGTTTGTATAAGTTATCATCACATTATGAGAATGCGGGCTAATTTAGCTATGTATCTAGTCATATAGTAAGTGTGATCTTAAGAGATTTATTGGATCAGAACGTGCTTTTCAGAATGATTAACTGTTCAGTTGGTTGCTAGATTGGATCGAGTGGATGCTAAAATATTGAGTTGTAGACTCGTGATGCGTTGGAAAATGCTAATGAAAAACATAGATTTGGATTAAAAGATGTACTGAATTTTGGAATAGGGCTTTTTTTGGGCATTTTCAAGTTTTTTGATTGCTGAAAAGTGTGTAAACATTATGTCTGTCATTTATTTATTGTGACCAAATATCTCTGTCTAAAGCTCGAGGTGCTATACATAGGCTGAAATTTTCAGAAATGTAACTAGACTGAGAGTTGTTGCTTAGATGTTACAACAGTGAATGCATTCTATAATGAAAAGTGCCATGTTCTTCCTGAAAAGTTAAAAGTGAATTCGGAATGTGTCTACAGATTCCTACTTTAATCTCATTGGATTTTAATCATCTTTCGCCTAAATTTTTAGGAACCTGTGAAGACCAAGCACCCTCAGCTTCACTATGAGTCAAAGTTGTACATACTTCTTCAAGGCGGAAGTAAGATTTTGTCATTTCCTATTGTGATTATAAACAAGTATAGTGAGAAAAATGAACTCAATGTGAAAAAAAAAAATATTAGCTAAAGTTCATCATTCTTTTTCTTTATTGTTTTTGATGAAGCTGGGATTCCCTACCTCAAATGGTTTGGAGTTGAAGGGGAGCACAATATTATGGTTATCGAACTTCTAGGGCCAAGCCTCGAGGACTTGTTCAACTACTGCAATAGAAAGCTCTCTTTGAAGACAGTTTTAATGCTGGCAGATCAGTTAGTATGTTTACCTGTCTCACTGGAGAAATTGTTTTCTGCCTATTTAGCGTCAAGTGTGATGAGTTATTCTATTTGTGTTACCCTTCAGATCAACAGAGTTGAATATATGCACTCAAGGGGATTTCTTCACCGTGATATAAAACCTGACAACTTTCTGATGGGTTTGGGCCGAAAAGCAAATCAGGTACTTCAGCTAAATGCTTTCTCTTTCTAGTTAGATGGTGGAGTGCACTCATTTGAAATTTTATCATACTTCATGGTTGGTGGAATAGAGAATAGTGGAAATTAAGATTATCTAATGCAGTTGTGCCAGCAAAGAGAAAATTATTGTGTTTAAAAAATTTTACACTCATAATTTTAGCAGTTAATTGCTTCAGATTACTATAAGAGAGTTTAAAAAAAGAAAATTATTGTGTTTTCAAAGAAAACTAATCCTTTTTTCGCGTACACTGTGAGCTTCAATAGTTCAATATCTGGTACCATGGTTAACTGAGAAGTTGTCTGCAAGATCTTGTATTCTGGATGCATCGGTGCAATTTTCTTTGTGAAGCTTTCACATAATCATTTTTGCATCTTAAATATGGTGATATGGTGCACTTATTTGGTTTAACGAGGAGTTAATTTAAGGTATTGAAGTAACTTATACAATAGTAAAATTTTATCACGATGTCCTCTTTAAAGTTTTAAAGTTGCCGTTCTTTATCTTGAGCTTTATTAAATATTATACATGTCAATGCCATAGGTCAGTTTCTGATTTTATATTGAAGTGTGTTTCAATTTCTCTTGCATGTACCAATAGTTGATAACTTGTATATTCTCAAAACTTATTACAGCTGTATTTACTTGTTATACAGAGGGCCAGTACTAAATGTCTTGACTTGCGGCTAACCATTGCATCAATTTTGTAACAGGTGTATATCATTGATTATGGCCTTGCTAAAAAGTATAGGGATCTTCAAACTCATAAACACATACCATATAGGTATGCATTTACCATTTGTTTCTTATCCATAATAGTGTTACAATGAGTCTTGTTTCCTGTTGTTCCATTTATCTAGTTTGTTTATTAGCTGTTTGTAACACGTTTCTATCTGAAAGGTAGATATTTATAAACTAGATGCTAATGAGTGGCGACTCTTCTTGAAAACGATAGCATCTAGCTAAACAAGCTAGAGAAGGCAGGGCACTAGGGTGCATTTGGAAGTTCTTGAACAGTTTTGTGCTGCTTTTACTTGCATTCTTTTATGTTCAATTGCTTGCATGCTACTTTGAAATGTCCAGAAAGTGGTCACATTTTGGCTAGCATCTAGGATTAGTTTCAATTGTTTATCTGTGTTGTTGTTTATCTATTTATTCTCTGTGTTTGATATATACTTTGAGTTTTCTATTTTCACAGAGAGAACAAGAATCTTACGGGCACAGCTCGATATGCAAGTGTTAACACTCACCTTGGAGTTGGTGGGTAAAGTGCCACATTAGTTATTTTGTTGTTGCCTGCTTATTCATGTTAGACATAATGTAAATTGTGCAATCTGATTGTTTCTCAATTCATGTGCAGAGCAAAGCAGAAGAGATGATTTGGAATCACTTGGTTATGTGCTCATGTATTTCTTACGAGGAAGGTTATAACAATATTGGCACTTTTCTTTTGTGTATCCTAAATTTGATGTGAAAATTATTTATCATTTTGATGTTCTTAAAATTTTTATATTGCTGGAATCAGCCTTCCATGGCAGGGCCTCAAGGCAGGGACAAAAAAACAGAAGTATGATAAAATCAGTGAAAAGAAGATGCTAACTCCTGTTGAGGTATTATAAATTTCAACTTGTCACTTTTTAGTTTAAGGCAAGGCTGGTGGGATTACCCTGTCACTACGTTTCCCTCATTCTTGACTAATCACATAAAATATGTGAATCTTTTCTTTAGGTACTTTGCAAGTCATATCCATCAGAATTCATATCATACTTCCATTATTGTCGTTCATTACGCTTTGAAGACAAGCCAGATTATTCATATTTGAAGAAGCTTTTCCGTGACTTATTTATTCGAGAAGGTAAGAACCAAACATTATAGTTTCATGTTCGAAATACTTTCTTCATATCTCCGGTTAATACTAGAAGTTAGGAGCTGTTTGTATCTTTTTGTAACGCCCAAAAATATTTGTAACTTGTGAATACCCTAGTCTATGTGCATCCTAACACAACCACTTCCATTCAAAGCATGACCATTTCGAAATATAACATTTTGTGCATTATGGTGGAAGCAATTAGAAGATGGGTTGCTTTTTGGGGAATTGATGACCTACCTTTCTAGTTTCTTCTGGTCATGTGTACAGTCATTTAAATGTATCAGAAACTTTGCACAGATTGGTGGTTACTGTGTCATAATTACTTGTACCCAAATATCAGTAGCTAACTCATACACCTTGAAATTAAGTTAGGCTTATTCTGTTGCTAGCTGAAGTTAGTTTTCCAGCTTTCAAGTTGTCCGAAAGCATGATAAATATCATGAGAAAACATCATTTGAGAATATTTCTTTGGAGGCTGGTGGTGGTAGGCAGTTTTTTACCAGGGGTGGTTTTTTTTTTGACAGGATATCAGTTTGACTATGTATATGACTGGACTGTACTCAAGTATCCTCAGCTCACCAGTAGCTCTAAACAACGGGTCAGTGTGTGTCAACCTTGAGCTGTACATCTCTCCTATCTCAGATTATTCTTATTTGATTTGTCATGTCTTTTCAGCCATCAAGTGGAAAAGCTGCTGTAAACACTGGAGCATCTGCTGAAAGAACAAAGAAGCCATTAGGTGTGCTCTGTTCTCTTGAGAGATTGTAGGGAGAGGGATATACAGTTGTGTTGTGTTATTAAAATGTTTAGAACTCTAAGGGTGTATTTGGATTTCTTGATTTTTGTAATTTTCTAGAGTTCCTTCTAGATACGATTCTCAATTGCAATTATCATGCTCGAGGCTTGGGTACTTAACCTTTCTGATCTACATCTGGGTGATTCAACATGTTTCTGGGCTGTTACTTTGTGAAAGAAAAAATGTTCTCCTTTTGTTTTAGGTGAATAATAACATTTTCCCCCTCTTTGCCTTTGCCGTTTTTGGCTGTAGGACGAGAAACACGGGATAGAGTTTTGGGTGCTGCTGAGGCATTTACTAGGAAAAATGCTTCAGGCAGTGGACATCTCAGTGATCATTCAAAGCAGAAGGTATCAGAGAAGGCATCACCATCAAAGGATATGGTATGCATCAACTGCCATAATTTTTTTTTTTTTTTTTTGCTCTCAGTTATTGTTTGCTTATCTATTTTCCATCTGGATCTGAACCTATTTCATGGAATATATTCAATACATCTGTCCGTGTCTTCTAGTATGAGGTTTGATATCGAGTTCATAATCATTGGTCTAGAGTTCATCTATTATTCAAAAGTCTGTTCTGAATATCTCTCATGGTTTTCCAGGATAATGATTCTGGAAGGGTGCGAGCTTCTTCCAACCGGCCTAGCAGCATGTCCAGGAGGGCTGTTGCCTCCAGCAGCAGGCCAGCCTCTTCTTTAGGGCCCAGCGATAGTCGATCAAGTTGGCTTCTCTCAGGTAGCAGTCGCCTCTCCACAAGCCAGAGAGTCCATTCAGGGTCAGAGCAAAAATCGTCTCTCTCCCGAGCTACAACCTCAAAAGGTGTCCGTGAAGATCAGAATCAGAGCTCT
Organism: Gossypioides kirkii; assembly: GCA_005610355.1. NCBI lineage: Eukaryota > Viridiplantae > Streptophyta > Magnoliopsida > Malvales > Malvaceae > Gossypioides > Gossypioides kirkii. Next base: position 43,220,677 of record CP032253.1, on the reverse strand, counting down.
GAGCACCGTTCGAGGTTTATGGAAAAGAGGAAAGGGTGAATGTCCCAATTGGTAAGAGAGAGAGGGAGCACTTCTTTTTGGTATAGTCCTCATATTCTCATCCCAATGGAAACGTATTTCTTGCATGCATTATGGGGTGTCGTCACTGCAAAATTCCATATTTTTTTGATGGAAAATGTCATATTATTATATATTACGATCTTACTGGTGGTCATGCAATGTTGTTGTAGAGTTAATGAAGAGAAAGATACTATGATATCGGATCCAGGTCTTGTTATTGTTTTTAAAAAATTATGTTCCTACCTATTTGTTAAATAGTATTTATTCATGGCAAATTCTGTTCCTATGTTCCTACTTGTCTTCAATCTATTAGGTGGTAATTTCAGTATTTGTATCTCTCTCTTTATTCTTAAGTTGTGACTCTATTTTTGGGGGATAATAAATGAAATGAACACATCTCCGTTTTTCTTCCTTTAAATTTCAGCTTTTTATTTTTATTTTTTATTTTTTTAGGTTATGTTGTGTATAAGTTTGGCTTCTTATATTAAATGAAATGTTCATTCATAAATATAGAATGAGTTTGTGAAGAATTAAAATGTGTTCGAAGTAACAAAACATAGAGTAAATTTATAAACAAAATAGATTAAAACATGAATAATGATAAATAGATTTAACGTTTTATAGATGAAGTTGAATAAATCGAATATGTTCTGTTTTAAATTTAGTTTAGTATTACTTTTCAAAATTATTTTTGAGTCAAAAGGTAATTTTGAACAAAAAAAGAATTTTTTTCGTTTTTGCTTTTAGTTAAAAAAATATTTTTGATAAATATTTTTTTTGTTTCAAAAGTATTTTTGAATAACTCAAAATCATATTGTTAAACAATGTTTTTATTTTAAAAGTATCTTTTGCCTTACTTTTAGTTTTTTTCTAAAATTTTGTTCAGTCACATTTAATTGGGATAATGACAAAATTCTTCTTATACTTTAATAAAATTATCAAAGTGGGATATTTTTTTTGAATAAATTAGTGTGATTACATGATAGTATCTATTCATACTTTCTTAAGCGTTTGACAATGCACACACACATTGCAGACACAAATGCTCGAGTCCAGATTTTTTTCACTGAAATCACTCGTTAGGTTCGGGATATCTACTTTTTAAAGTACCTAAATTTTAATTTCTGTTTGTCAATATTTGACACTTAACCTAATCATAATCTGCCATGTGGCACCTAGACTAGAGAAAAAGCTCAACCAGTCAAAAGATAAAAGACTTGAAAACAATTTTCTCTTTTATTTTTAAGATAAAATATCAAAATAATCACTTTTGTTTTTCTTTTTCTCTCTTCCTCCTTTCTTGTCCTCTCATATTCATAGTGTTACGTCAATAACTTTATGTATATAATTCTACGTTTATTTGTAATTTTAAGATTTATTTCAATTATAAATCTTTTTTTTTTGGAAATCAATTATAATTATTAAACTCATAACGGTTCTATTTTCTGTCTTTCATTTGATTTAATTGTGTGCATAATTTTTTTTTTTAATTATAAAAAAAATTGATTCAATTATATATATATATTAAATAAACGTGAAATGAGATTACATGTATGAAGCACAAAAATGTTGTAAAGCCTCTCATATTGGTGTCGACACGCCAGAATACATACAGGACACGTTGGGTTGAAGGTGACTGGAACCATCATAATGATTGTAATAATCTCTATTTGAAACCCAACCTATGCTTTTTGCGACGATTTTCAAAATTTAATTTTGTACATGTTATTAGCGACATAGTGACCATTTTTTAATTATTCCGACATCATTGCCGGCAGTCGGTGGCGGCAACACTTACAATGACAACCATCCATTAGTACAAATCTACTTTCAAAGGGAGAATAATCTCAAATATAATCTAGGACGATTGAAATTTATTTGGTGAAGTTTCCCGTTCTAGACGACGCCGTTCTCGCTGAAACAAACCAAATAAAAGAAGCCACAAGCCATAGTTAGAAACCAAATGAAAGACATAAAAATGAATCGTACATAAGTTTAATAATTTATAATTGAAAATAAATCTTAAAATTACAAATAAACGTTCAATTATATACATAAAATTATCAATGTAACACTATGAAGCATAGGCACGTAATACACGTACAAAGATTTTTATAAATTGAGGATACAGGCAATGCAAGACAACGGCAACTTAATACATTTTAAATTATTAATATTCAATATACATACAAATATATTAACAGTTTTAGCTAATATAATTAATAATTTTAACAAAAAAACTTATTTCTATTCTACAAAATTTCATATTTAATTTATACCTTAACTTCAAACATAAAAAGAAATAAATCCTTTCTTTTGTCATTTCTCTCCCTTTTTTCCCTATTATCTTCATCTATTTTTCTTCCTCTCAACCTAGAACCAGCGCCACTGTTGCTGCCACCAGACTGTCGGCAATGATGTCTGAATAATTAAAAAATGGTCACTATGTCCCTCTTAACATCCTAATAACATGCAGAAGATTAAATTTTGAAAATCATCGCAAAAAGCATAGGTTGGGTTTCGAATAGAGATTATTACAATCATTAAGATGCTTTCAGCCACCTTCAACCACCAAAATCCTGTACCAAGATGTGTCTTGATCATATCTGTCTTAATATTTTGACTGTGCCCCAACATGTCCTGTACATATTCTAGTGTGTTGGACACTGATACGGCACCAGTACGAGTGGTTTTCCAACATGTCCGTGCTTCATAGATGTAATCTCATTTTACATTTATTTAATATATATGTATAGCCCTTCAAAGATTAGTTTAAATATACTGTTTTGAGTAAGTTATGTCTGCAGAATTGGATGTATAGGGCATATATATATGCACTTAAAACCAAAACCAAATCCAAAGTCCAGCAAGTAACACCACCCCAAATTGACTAAACCAAAAAGTTACAGTTTTACTGTCCTATAACACACAAGAACCGATGAAGAAAATGAGTTCAGATTGATAGTAAACATTGAACAATCCTAAATTGTTTCTATCTCATCAAGATTGACCTAACAGTCACAAGATCTAACTTTTAAGATTAATAATAGCAAGCAAGTCATCATAGGGCAAAGGAACCAACCAAAATCCTCTGTTAACAACAAATGCTACAATAGAACAATGAACACCCAAGTAAATATCACAATGTCACGTATATAAAGTGAGGGCCAAGAAAGTAAGCAAAGAAAAGAGCAATAAGAAACAAACCTGTCTCTCCCAGAAAGGAAGGAAGCAAACAAAATCATAGACCGGAGTAATGGTGGAGACCAGCACAGCATTGAGGCCAGTGAACACTAACAGAGCTGTCATAGGACGTGTTCTATGAGGCATCTGAACCATAAAGTAAAATGATTTTATTATTAACAGCGACAAGATTGATCAATTTCCAAAATAGATCGATAATTTAAACAACAATTTAAATATTTTAAAATAATTTTACACTAAATATTAAAGAGTTACTTTAAACTTTAGCAATTTTTTCAATTTGGTTCCTGTACAATGTTCAACTTGATATTTTAACATCCAATGACTGCTGAATCATTAAGGTCATCTCATCAATTTTTTAAAAAAAGAAATTTTAAGAAAAAACATTAGAAAATTCTAAACATTAAATTAATCTTATTTATGAATTCAGGATTTCAAATAGAAGTGTAACGAACAGTTTGCTAGTTCCGCTAAACCGATTGGTTTTAAACTCAACAAAGTAAACAGAGAGACAATAACTAGCAGTAGGATCGCAAACAGAAAAATGAGATATAGCAGAGTGATGCAAATGCAAAGAGAAGATAACTGAAAAACTCACGACTCAATTTAGGGTTTCAAAAATTTTTACCTTATTCAATTTCCTGGTATTTCAGAAGGTAAGAGAAGGATTGTGATACGTGCCAAAATCACACCGCAGAATTACACAGAAGAGGTGAAGGAAAGCAGGAATAGAGAGGGAGATTCAAGAAAAGAAGAGTACAAAAGCATTACTAATTACTGCCAGCCGTTTAATACTGAAACTACTCCCGTATATTATTGTTCCATAAATCCTATGGGCCTCCATGTTGCAATCCATTACTACCCAATATAAAGTATAATCCAATACAAACCCAAAACCCAACAGTTAACTAATTTTAATAAAAACTTAAAAGCTGAATAATTAAGCACGTATCAGATTGAGGGAGCCGAAGCTGGCGACGCGAAAGGCTTCTTTGCCGTCGGGGATGCGTGAGACGGAGCGGAGAGTGAGTCGGGATTTTTTTTATACAATGAGTTGGGAATTTTTAAAGCAAATTCTAGAATTACTCTTTTCATATATTATTTTATGAAAAATTATCTTATAGTAATGATTTTTATTAATAAAAAGTTAATTAATTACAAAAATAAATTTAAAACGAATTAATTACGAAAATAGAGTGTTTTCTAAAGTAATTTTCGGTGCCACCTGATAAATTAACGGGATCAATAATTTTTTTTAAAAAAGTTTGACACGATAAAAAAAGTGAAATTTTTTTATTTTAAATGATGTCGTTAATGTGTCGTGCGGCATCCACTTGATTAAATAAAAAAATTGTGATTTTAGAGATTAAATGCAAGGAAAATGCATTAAATATAAGAAAAAAATATTAAGAATTTTTTTGAATATACTGGTGTGATTATATGGTAGTATCTGTTCATTCTTTCTTAACACTTTTACAAGGCACACACACCTTGCACACAGGTGCTCGAATCCGAGTCTTCTGAGATGAAAAACATCCTCTTTACCACTAGAACCACTCGTTGGATTCAAAAAAACATTAAGAAATTAAATGTAAGGAAAATGCATAGAGATATTAACTATAAAAAAAATATTATTGTTTGGTGTTGAAACTACAAATAAATTATTTTTTCATTTTTTTCCTATCAAGAATTTTAAACTGCATAAACGAGATTAAGATATAATAAATATATTGTAAGGTGTAGTAAAAAATAAAATTAAATATAATGCGTGTCTCCCCTTAATCAGGACTCAGGAGTCTAAAAGCTTCACATTATTTTATTTAGATAAATATTAGAAAATCTAATAAAAGTTCAATAATTTTAATATAACTAGATCTGGTTCAATCTTTTCAAATCTTGGTGCTTGCTTTTTTTTTTTTTTTTGCTTGTTCTCTTTTGGCTGATTTTTGTTAAGAAATTAAGTTATTCATGTTTAAAAAATTGGAAAGAGAAAATTTTAATCAAGTCCCTCCTTTTGTAATTTAAATTTTCTTTTCTTACCCACAATGCCTCATGGCACCTCTTGATTGGACCACATGGCAAATAATGTTAGAATTTAACACAGTTCATAATAATAAAAAATACCAAATTGAACAAATTGAAAATAAAAGCACCACATTGATAATTTTATTAAAGTCCCGTTTAAGATCAAAAGGACACTTGGAATTGAGATTAGCTTGCAAAAAAGGCGAGTTATCAAAAAGCCAAGAGGAGGTATACCTTGCAATTGAGACACTTGGAATCATTCCTATAGTAAAGAAGAAAGGATATCTACTTCAAGTAGAGTTGTTCATGGTTAAGGTTGTATCAAGATTCAACTTTAAAAACAATTTAAGATTAGTTTGTTTTCAGTCTTAATCAATCTGCTTAAATAGTTTGTTTTATTGTTCAAAAAATAATAAGATATTAAAAAACATATTTTTAATTGATATTTTATATATTTTATAATTAATTTAAAATTTTTAAAAAATATTGTTTAAATTAAATTTAGATTAGACCGTGCTGACTTAAAATGCAAAATCTTTGTCGAAACCCGACTCAAGTTGGGCCAGGTGGGCTACCCAACCCTTGGACATGTCTAACTTCAAGGTAAGAGTTAACCTTTACTTTCATTCCACTATAAAGTTATTTCATTTTCAATTTTTTGACTTAAGTATTAGAGTGCTTCTCGAAGCATGAGCTTTAATGACACTTAAAGACTTTTTTTTTTCTTTGCAAGTCTTCCTCTTCTCAACCCAAGCTTCTCTTAATCTAGAGTTATCCCAAAGTGCTTGAAACAATTAGTGTCAATTACGGAAATCTAAGAACGAAGTCGAAAAGCCATGGATCTCACTATTAAAGCTAACCCTGTCGATATCCAACCTATACCAATTAATGGCCAAATTGTTCCATTTGTGAACCCATCTTGTCTTCCAAAGAACGCCTAAAACACTAGAACCTTCAATTACAACACTCTCAAGGGTGACAATACCAGCACTAGTTATATATCACTTGCATGAACAAAGTCGCTACACATTCTTGACATAAGTACTAGCATTCCTAACCTCCCAACTAGTGTGAATCTCGATTCTCTTAACCCTTCATCTTTAACATCCACTAGTTTTGAAGACAACCAAAATTTTACCTCCATCTAGTACCCATACCACGAGACCTTGCGTTCTTATGCACCTTACATACAACATAATTAACCTATATACTCCTCCACCTTACTCGAAATATCACTATTCCAGATGTCATTGTTGAGGATTAAAATTACTAACTTATTCTAGAGGTTAGTTAATTAGTTAGTTGTTCATTAGTTAGTTGCAAGATTAGTTTGTTGATTCTGATCTGTATATAAACTCATTCATACTATAAATTTAATTATGATGAATGAATCAGATGCATTCTATTCTTTAAAAATTTTTCTTCACTTCTCAAACTTAACATGGTATCAAGAGCCATTGATTCTTGATTCTTGTTTTTAGGTTCATTCTTTTCACGTTGATTACTTTTCCCCAATTCCACAAAATTAGGGTTTAAGTGACGAAAATTGTCTTCAGCCGAGATGCCACCTGCAACAGAAGACGTTATTGGTCTTTTTTTTGCATTGTCCGATATGTCGAGATCGTTATTGGTCTCTCATCAACTCACTGGATTGGAAAATTACAGTATATGGAGTCGTTCAATGAGGATAACCCTCTTGGCCAAGAACAAGTTGGGATTCATTGATAGAGATTACACAAGGAAAGTTACAATGTTTCATTACATCCGTAATGGGAGTGTTGCAACACCATTGTCTTATTGTGGATTCTTAATACAGTGAGTAAAGATTTATCTATTGGGATTGTGTTTACTTCGAATGTAGCACTTGTTTGGGAAGATTTACGAGAATAATTTAACAAAATCGATGGTTCTTGAGTCTATTTTCTTCACCGTGAGATCCAACGCTAAGTAAGGGGATTCTTCTGTTTTAGTGTATTGTACTCGACTCAAAATGCTTTGGGATGAATATAATTCACTTGTTCCTTTTTCAACTTGTGATTGTAAAGTTTCGTAGCAAAATCTTAGGCATCTTGTTCAACAGAAGCTCTTTAATTTTTAATAGGATTGAATGAGACTTATTCAGCAAACAGGAGCCAAATTCTACTCATGTAACCTTTTCCTACAATGAAGCATGCCTACTTTATGATTATTCAGGAGGAATCTCAGAGGATGCATCTCACTGGCTATACACCGTACTCAAATTCAACAACATTGTATTCACATGCTGCAGGAGCTTCAGATTATCGATGTTTTAATGGTGTTTGTGGCTATTACAAGATCAAAGGGCACAAGCAAGAGAATTGTTATTGTTTGATTGGGTTTCCATCTGATTTCAAGTTTACCAAAAAGAAAAGGACTCAAGCTGCTATGGCAATTAATTCCAAGGTGCCTTCTGATCTGAAACAAGAGTTAGATCATGTTGATACTAATAGTCAATCAACTACTTCTGCAAGTGCTGCTTTTGCAGGTGCTCCAGTTTTCACACGTGATCAGTACAATCAAATTTTGAATTTACTGCACAAAGTTCCTTCTAATGACACAGTGGTTAACTTAGCAGGTATAACTATGAGTGCTTTATCAAGACTAGTGGTTCTGTTTCTTGGATTATAGACATAGGTGCAACAAACCATATTTTGCCTGATTTCAAGAGTTTGCATTCTCCTAATTCATGTGCTTCCCATTCATGCCTTGTTTATTTGTCGAATTGTAAAACTATTCCCATTACACATGTTAGCACATATCGATTGAATTCTTCTCAATCTCTTCACAATGTTTTATTTGTTCCTTATTTTCATCATAACCTCTTTTTTGTTTCTCGACTTACCCGTGAACATAATTGTTTCATTACCTTTTATCCTAATTTCTGCATCTTGCAGGATCTCTCAATTGGAAGGATGAAGGGGATTGGTAAGGAGTCTAAAAGATTGTATCTCTTTGTGTCATCTGATTTGCGTTCTGGTTTGTTTTCTACTACTAATGTAATTCTGTTTTGTCTTCTAGTATGTCATCTAATGTTAGTTCTTCTCTGTCGAAGTATATGACATCTTTTGTATGGAATAACAATCATGTTTTGCATGCTCGTTTGAGCCATGCTTCGATATCTACATTACATAAAATGTCTCCTTTGACTTCTATTATTTTTGACAAAAATGTGGATGTACATGAATGCCTCATATGTCCTTTAGCTAAACAAACCAGATTACCCTTTCCAATAAGTCAATCTCGTTCTTCAACACCTTTTGACCTTATTCATTCACATAGACCTTTGGGGTCCTTATCGAGTGTCCACACATAGTGGTCACTGGTTTTTTCTTACTATAATGAATGACCACACCCGTATGAGATGGATGTTTCTATTGAAACTAAAGAGTGACACCATTCTCTTTCTTAAAAAATTCTTTACCCTTGTTAGTACACAATTTTCAACCACTGTTAAAACAGTAAGGAGTGATAATGGGTCTGAGTTCTTTAATAATGAGTGTTTCGATTTTTTTCATCCCTAGGAATAATACATCAAAGTACTTGTGTACATACTCCTCAGTGAAATGGGATTGCTGAACATAAGCATAGACACATTTTAAAGGTAGCAAAAGCTCTTAGATTTTAGTCAAAAGCACCTTTGCAATTTTGGAGGAATGTGTCACCACAGCTTGTTACATCATTAAAAGATTACCTACTTTAATTTTACAGTGGAAAACACCATCTGAAATCCTTTACAAAAAGGTTCCTAACCTTTCTCAAATGAGAGTCTTTGGATGTTTAGGTTATGCCACAAATACCAATTATCATGATAAATTCTCACCTAAAGCAGTTCCATCAGTTTTTTTGGGGTATTCAAGTACACAAAAATGGTACATTCTGTTCAATCTCACTACCAAATCTTTGTTTATCAATAGAGATGTCATTTTTCATGAAATAATATTCCTTTTTACTTTTCTACAGTCAGAGTCTTCATTTTTTTCCCTCTCAACATAATGTTTTGGATTTTGATTTTTCCCTTTTGTTTATTCCTTTTGTTTAGTCTTTTTCCCTTTTGTTTAGTCCTTGATTCTTTAGCCTCTATTTTTCGTAAGCACCATATTCTCCCTTTACTTTGTCACCATTAAATTTTTATTTACCCTCACTAGCTTCTTCTAGTATATCTCCTACCGATCAACATGCTAAACAGTCTTTTGTTCCCACTGATCAGCTTGTTAAACATTCCACCCGTGCGTCAAAACCACCCAATTGGTTGAAGGATTATGTTTGCACTTGCCAGTCCACTTCACCTCCAGTGCCTCTTCATCCAAATGATCAGTATCCCATATCTCATCAAATTTCATATTCACATTTACCTTTAAATACTCAATCCTTTTCTTTTTGCCACATCACACTTGCTAGAACCACATACTTACCATGAGGCTATTCAACATCCTTTTTGGGTTCAAGCAATGAATGAGGAGATTCAAGCTCTTGAATCAAACAAAAATTGGTCTATTGTAGCTTTGCCTCCATGAAAGGTGCTTATTGGTTGCAAATGGGTTTATAGGATCGAATACAAAGCCTTTGGTGAAGTTGAGAGGTTTAAGGCACGCCTTGTAGCTAAAGGCTACAATCAAAAAGGAGTTGATTTTGTTGATACCTTCTCACCTATAGCCAAGATAACCACTATCAGATTTATTCTTGCTTTCGCATCCATGTTTGAATGGCCTTTGTTTCAAATGGATGTTTATAATTCCTTTTTACAAGGTGACTTGTTAGAAGAGGTTTACATGGAGCTACCAGCAGGTTTTTGCAGCTAGGGGGAGGGTTTGGTTTGTAAGCTACAAAAGTCATTGTATGGGTTGAAACAGGCTTCTAGGCAATGGAATGCCAAATTAACAAAGACACTTTTGAATGTTGGATATAGCCAGAGTAAGTATGACTATTCACTCTTCACAAAGAAACAAGGTTCCAAGATTGTTATTCTACTGGTATATGTAGATGATCTTTTGATTATCGAAAGTGATCTTGGAATGATTGATGATTTGAAATGTATTCTCCACAAGAACTTCAACATGAAGGACTTGGGAAAGCTAAAATTTTTCCTTGAACTTGAAATCTTAAGGTCTAAGAAAGGAATTATATTGAACTAAAGCAAATATGCCTTAGAGCTGATTGAAAGCACTATATTAGGGGGTGCAAAACCAGTAGCTACACCTTTGGAGCAAAACAATAGACTTACCACAATAATGTATGATGAGAATGCGCAACAGGGCAATAAGGAAGATATTTTGGTTGATAAAACAATTTATCAAAGACTTTATTGGGAGGTTGATTTACTTGACCCACACTAAACCTGATATCACATTTGTTGTCCATCATTTGAGCCAGTTTATGCATCAACCAAAGAAAACACATTTTGAAACAGCTCTAAGAGTGGTAAGATACATCAAGAATGAACCAGGTTAGGGAATTTTATTGAGCGTTAGGAATGATTGTCATCTTGTAGCCTATTGTGACTTGGATTGGGCTGCATGTCCTATGACTAGGAGATCTGTGACTGTTTGTCATCTTGTAGCCTATTGTGACTTGGATTGGGCTGCATGTCCTATGACTAGGAGATCTGTGACTGTTTTCTGCATAAAGCTTGTAGAGTCTTTGATTTCTTGAAAGTCAAAGAAGAAAACAACAGTGGCTCGTTCATCTGCTGAAGCAGAATATAGAAGGATGACAGTTACTACAGTAGAAATTGTATGGTTAAAAGGTTTAATGACATAGCTCGATATGGAGAAAGGACAATCTGCTAAGCTATTTTATGATAGCAAGGCAACTTTACAAATAACAGCTAATCCTGTATTTCATGAAAGGACTAAACACATTGAAATTGACTACTATTTCATTAGAGAAAAGATTCAAGAAGGTCTGATTGAAACTTAATATTTGCCTACAGCAGAACAGCTAACTGATGTTATGACAAAGGGATTAAGAGTGCAGCAGCATGAGTATCTTGTTTCCAAGTTGGGGGTTAAAGATGTTTTTCACCCATCAACTTGAGGGGGAGTGTTAAAGATTAAAATTGTTAACTTATTCTAGAGGTTAGTTAATTAGTTAGTTGTTTAGTTAGTTAGCTACAGGATTAGTTTGTTGATTCTGATCTGTATATAAACTCATTCATACTGTAAATTTAATTATGATGAATGAATCAGATGCATTCTATTCTTTAAATTTTTTCTTCACTTCTCAAATTTAACAATCATCCATCCCAACTGAAGTCATCATTGTTGCAATCCCATTTACCTTGTAAGGTCCACGCCTTACAACACAAAACCTAATAAATCCTTCCGTAACTGGAGAAACAATAACAACATAAGATTAACACCATTGGAGTTAATGTTAACCCATCAAAGGCATTCAGTTGCATCCATACCACCTATTAACAATATTACACTCATACCACCTTTCTGTTTACTTCCCTTCAACAACATCTTGACTATCACCCTCAATACTTAGTGTAACAGCCCGTTTTTCTACGGTGTCAGAAACAGTAATTTCGAGACCACAAACTCGACGAGAATTTTTTTTATAATGAGTGTTTAAATTAAATAAGTCAATAATAATTTTATATGGAATTTTGAATTGAAGAATTTTAATTATTGAATTAAAAGTTAGTATACGTGATTTGGTTCAAAAGTTAAGTGGTTAAAAAAATGAGGTATTGGGACCTCATTTTTGAAATTAATGGCCGTAAATATTTTTATTAAATATTTACAGAGTTTTATTATATGTGAATTGAAGTTTGGTTGGGTAATTTTGATGATTAATTGCTTAATTAAGGAAAAATGAGTAAATTGTAAAAGGGGTAAAAGTTAATTGCTATTGATTAAAAATAAAAGGGACCAAAGTGGTAATTACACCATGGTAAAAAAGTCCAAGCGATGGAGGATATGATTACCTTCCACTATCTTTTGGAATATTTATTCATTTAGTCCTAAGTGGTTTAAGGTTAAATTGAAATAAAGTTTATTTAATTGAAATTTAATATAATTGAAGGACCAATTATGAAATCGGACCCTCTTTAATGGCTTAATAATAGAAATGAGGTGAAACTTTTTATATTTTGGTAAATTGCAATTAAATCCTAATAAAATGAGAATTTACTAATTAGTTTATTTTTAGTATGATCGAGAATGGTGGTTTCGAGGCTACAACTTCGATGTGTCAGACCATAAATATTAATTATTTAATATTTAAAAGGTCATTAGTGTCATATTAAAATTTGGTTAAGAAATTTTAACGTTTAGATAGTTAATTAAATGAAAAGGATTAAATCGTAAAAGGTGCAAAAGTTGAATTCCATTAATTGAAGACATTAAATGCCAATTGGATGATAAGGTAAGGAACCTCTATGGCAATTAAGTCATTAATGTTTATAGTGGACGGTTTTGACATTTATTTAGCCAAAATTGAAGTGAAATTTAAAGGATAAAATGGTAATTTCTTTAAAAGGTAAAATTAAAACAAAACAAAGATGAAATTAAATCATCTTCTTCCTTCCTAATTTGCCAAAAACCCTAGAAGAGAGTAGAGAAAGCTTCTGTCAAGCTTGGTTCCATATTTGGGTGAGTGATTCTCGTCCCTTTTTAGTATTTTTTTTTATGTTTTGTGTTCGTTTTAGCTTGATCTAGCTAACCTAAGGACTAATCTGTGATTTTGTCAAATGTTATAAATTTTTCCATTGATCAATAAGCTTGTTCTTGAAAGTAGTTTTTGATGATTTTACCGTTTAAGGACTAAAATGTAAAAATAGTAAAAATTCAAGGACTTGGGGTTAAATAAACACAAACATGGGCTGTGTTGAAATGTTATAGTATTCGACTGAGCTTAATATTATTTAAAAATGGTTAATTTGCAAGTTGATGCTAAGCACTAAATTGAATAAAAGTGAAAAGTTAAGAGTAATTTTGTAAAAACACCAAAAAGTTTTATTTGCATAAAATGACTAAAAATTCATGTTTATTTAAATAATTGAATGAAATTATTTTCATAGATCAAAATTGTGTCCCGATCATGTAAAAAAGAAAATTACAGATTCGCCCCTAGAGTTCACTTTAACTGTAAGTTCATACAGTGAATAATTGATTTAATTTTTGTTTGTAAATTATTGAAATGATTTATGTTGAAGCCCAATTTTAATCGGGCCCAACACTGAGTCCAATTTTTAATTTTTTAATTTACTTTAAGTTTGAATTTATTTTAAATTTAAATTCATTTTTTAGTTTAAATATACTTTAAATTTAAATTTAAATTTATTTTAAATTAAAATTAAAAAGTGTCCAATTACAAAGTCCAAATTACAAATTGGTCCCAAATGCTAACCTAAACCCAAATTCTAAAAGACCCAAACAAGCCCAAATTGAGACCCAATCTCAATTGGCCTAAAAAAGGACCCTAAATCCTAACATGAACCCTAGCCTAAGCAACTTGGTCTGTTGCCCCTACTTGCAGACCTCCACTTCAGCCAACCACATGCTGCCACGTCAGCATTGACCTGATCCAACTTGCACTGCTGCTGCCACCCACCCTTAACATTGCCATCACCGCCACTGCATTGTACCTACAAAGGAGAAGACAAGCATTTAGTTGTGCAAGACAAATTATAATGATTGTAAATATGGCTATAAAGCCAGATTTCAAACATTTGTAAAGAGGAAGTTCTCAAAAAAAAAAAACCAATACAAAGAAATAGACTTTGAATTTGTGATCAGCATATACAAGTTTACTTTCGAAATTACTATACTGAATATTTTGCAACTGAATACGAAAGGAATAGATACAAAGCATTTAATATCATAGTCAAGTCAGATTCAGAGTCTCAGGCATTAAGTACCCCAAGTATTCCCAACACATGTTTATTATCATTCATAACTGAGTTTTTGAATTCTTTGAATTTATAATATACATTAATATGCATTAAGTACTTGACTGTTACCATTTACTATTATTTTCGGTTATTTCCAAGTGTATTGAATGCATAATAATGTTTATAATAAATAACAGTAATAATAACGTTAATCATAATAATAATAATAATAATAATAATAATAAATATAATATTAATAATAATGGTAAAAGGGAAATCGAAAGGGCATTAAGTTACTCCTTTTGGATGCACCACCGTCGGAGTTGCCGTTTGTCCTCGTGATGTCGTCGTCGTCTAAGTTTGTGGAAGAGTCCCCTCCGAGCGTTGTCTGCGCATCGTCGTACACAGATCTACAAAGAAATACGGAAAAGGACTAAAAATCTTAAAATACGAAACAACAAAACCGAAAACAAAATGAAATCAGATCTGTTTTCCTTCAAAATATTGTTTTAAATATAAAAGGAATAATAAAAACTTGTTTCGCTTTCTAGATTTAAACTTTTCGAAACAAGAAGTTTTTTTTAAAAAGGGTAAAGTTTGTCGATTCAAAATCGGGTTTCAAGGACGGTTTAAAACGCTTTAAAACAAAAAAGGATGGAAAAAGGAAATACTTTTTACCTAAAACCGCCGCGAATGGCGGCGTATAGCGACCGCACATTAAGATCGGCCCACGGTGACAGATGATGGCGCGTGTGAACACTGACAATGGAGGAGCAACCGTCTGCAAAGGACGACCGGCGATCCCAGCGACAAGCCTTGAGGGCTCAAGAGAAACAGAGAAAAGAGAATCTTTTTTTAAGGAGGAGGGTGATAAAATGACTTTTTTTTGAATAAATTTAGGCTTTTATAGGGCCTCCAAACGGAAACGTTTTGGAAAGGGGAATTTAGCTACAAAACGACACCATTTTAACATGATTCGAACCAACCTGATTTGACCCGACCAGGATCCGTGTGTTTTTAACTTTTGGGATATTTGCGCGCATAACCCTTCCGCTTTTTTCTAAATTTTTAATTAGATCCTTTTTATATTTTGAATTTATTTTAAATTAGTCCAATAATTTTCAATGCTTTACAATTTAATCCCTTGACTTTTTTGAAAGCCCAAGAAGCTGCCACGTGTCCTTCATTTGGCTTATATATGCAATCAGTCCTTCCCCTTTCATTTTTGTTTCAATTTTGCCCTTAAATCAAGTTTTGTTTTATTGCAAAATTGGCCAAAAATTTTAAATGATTTTCAAATCAGTCCTTTGACTTCAGAATGCTTGAGAAGCTGCCACGTGTTACCATGTTTTGGTTTTATTACCCTAGAGGTCCCTAAACTATCCAAAAATCATATTTTGACCCCTAAACTTTTCAAAATTCCATTTTTGACCCTGATTTTTCCAAAAAAGACCATTTACCCCTGAACTTTCAAAAATTCCATTTTGACCCCGAATCTTCCAAAAAGTACCATTTTACCCCCCGGATGTCTAAAAATTCTATTTTCGACCCCCAACTTTCCCAAAATTACCATTTTTCCCTCGAGTGACCAAAATTACCATTTTGCCCTCGAGTATCCAAAAATCACATTTTCAACTCCGATTACTTTATTTTTCTTCCTCATTAATATTTGTATTTAAATTTTAAATATTATGCATTCGTATTTCGTATTTTTGATTTTTGCATATCATTTATCTACTTAATTATTTTGCTTCGTGTTATCTAATATCCATTATTAACTGCTCATTCATGTTAAACTCACATATTTGTTTTCAAAATTGTTTTCATAAAAACTTTAAAATCAAGGCGATATTCTTTTATTTCGAATTTTGAAAATTTGTGCCTTAACTTACTATGTGCAATTTTTCTTCAAATCGAAATAATCGTATACCCTTAATCGAGGCAATATTTCCTTATCTTCGATTCTAAAAATTTGTGCCTTAACTTACTAGGTGCAACCTTTCTTGAAATCGAGATAATCGAATATCTTTTTCCAAAATTTAAAAAGTTTACAACAAAGGAAAGCTCATTATTTCTAGATCTCGAGATGTTATGTCCTAACTCACTGGACGTAACTTTTTTTCTTAATCACCTTGAAATAGTGAGACTTCCAAACAAAATCGGTTTCTTTTAAACGTAACTCATACATTCAAGGATCATATCTTAAACTTTATTCGAGTTTTTTAAATTTTACAAATTAAGACCCGAAAGTAAGCAATTGGTACCAATTTTGGGCGTATGAGGATGCTAACCCTTTCTCATGCGTAATCGACTCTCGAACTTGTTTTCTGGATTGCGAAGACCAAAATATTTTTCAAAACGTATTTTAAACGTTTTTTGGTGATGTAATCACACCAAATAAAGGATTGGTGGCGACTCTCATTTTCCAAATTTAAAATAATTTTCGAAACACATTTTCAAAGAAGATGGTTTCGACAGCTTGGTGACTCCACTAGGGATATTTCTAAATAAACGAGAGTCAAGCCAAAATTGATTATTTTCGGGTCTTTTTTTGAAAACTTTTAAAGCTTCGATTTTGTTTAATATGCGATCCTCGGCATCTTTTGTGTGACATTATATTAATTGATATGGCTAGTGTAAATTTGTATCCATATGCATTTTGATTACTATCCTTTTAAGTGGAAGCGGGAAACTACTCCTTCGTGAGGTCTTCACCTCTGTGCAGGATAGTGAATCGCTTTCGAGATACATCCGTACCCATGTTTTCGTGAAGTTTTCACTTTCGTGCAAACATGTAGGAAATGTGACCCCCTAAACCGAACTCGTCCGTATGAGCCTGTAATGGGTGAGGATTGAGGAATCTGCTGGTTTAGGTACCGTTTACTCTAGAGCCTAAAACCACATGTAGTGAATCCTAGTTGCTTACCTTAGGATAGAACTACAACGAGCTGTTAGTAGTCTCCCAAGTCTAGCATTCTGTTTTATACCCATACTTTGTTGTCATACTTTTGTTCTTTAGCTCTTTTAAATTATTGCTTGCATTACATCTTCATACAAGACGAGTGTGGACTTAAGCTCAATTACTAAATAGAAAATTGGTCATAAGAAAACGAATTCCTTGATAAGGTGGAAAGCAATACGGTTGCGCGCATATGGTCAAAAAAGAAAAGAAAGACGAAAAGCCAATGATTAGCTAGTCGAGTAAGATAGAAACAAAGACTGTACAACGAACCAAACTTTGACCCAACTGCGAAAAGTGACCGATCACTTAAGTTGACATTTTGCGACTGAAAATCAAAGGACGAACCAGGGTGAAATTGGAAGATGTCCTACGAAGATTAAAAGATTTTGAACACTAAGGCACGACCATATGCGTATCTATCTTGTGTAAAGGAATTTGTTTTCTAGTAAAATTTTCTAATAGAATTGAGCTACGAGTCAATGTTTTCTTATGCATACATGCATTCATAAGCTGCACATTTTATTAACTTGCACATAATTCCTTGAGAGCCTACCTCAAGTAGAATTGTGTCAAGCATTCAGTGGTTGCACGAAGAAGGTAAGAGACATGGTTACATTCTTGCTTCTTTGCTTTTAATTACAATTTATTCCAAGTTTTATTCCTGTATTAATTACACTAACTTGTTCATTTCGAATCTATTTGCATTACATCCTTAAACAAAGAGAGGTATAGTTCTAAGCTCAATTACTAAATAGAAAAGTTGGTCATAAGAAAATAGATACCTTGATGAGATAGAAGACAATATGATCGGGCTTACATGACAAAGAAAGAAAGAGAACGAAATTAATGATCTGCCAGATGTGCAAGACGAAAACAAAGATCGTATAATCATCTGAATTTTGGCTTAAGAATGAGAAGTGACTGACCACTCAACCTTTTCAAAATGATATTGTGGACCAAAAGTCAAAGATGAGCCAAGACTATTTGAATGACTTCCCACGAAGATTAAGTCTTTTGAACACCACGACACGACCATATGCGTATCTGTTTTATGTAAAGGACTTTGATTTCTAGTAAGGTTTTTCTAATAGAATTGAGCTATAGGTCAATACCTTTCTTATGCATTCATGCATTCATAACCAGCACATTTTATTAACTTGTGTAATTCTATACAATCCTACCTTGAGTGAGATTATGCCAAACCTTCAGTGGTTACTCGAGCAAGGTAGTAGACACAATTATATTTTTGCTTTTAATTACAATATATTTTGAATCTGTTTGCATCGTATTTTCATAAAAAAGGTGTTGATTCATGTTCTATTATCAAATAGAGAACTGGTCATAAGAAAACAGATTCCTTGATGAGGTAGAAGTCAACGTGGTCGGCCATATATGGTAAAAAATAAAGGTGATGACCTGTCAAAGAGGTGCATGTCAGGGATTCAAGATTATACCCAAGCACATAAAAGCCATAGCAGTTTGCTAGAGCTGAAACAAGTATGGAAGACAAAATGAGGTGGATATCCAATCATGAATATGTTGACTTACTTAATGATAAAAAGAATAGGCATAGGTCCCGAGCTCTCACTTAGTATTGGAGTCCAACTTCTGATGGTTTCACATTTGGAAAGGAGGACATGATGTCCACGATAGAATAGTACATCACTCTACCCTGATGTCCGAGGATTCAAAATAAGAAAGCTTGCTTTGAACATGATGAACGTCCTTACTTACTTAAGGTTAAAGTAGAGATGCACCTTTTACGAGTCCTAACATAGTATTGGGATTTAACTTAGTCGCTTCACCTCTAAAAACATGGACACTACATCGTTCCATTGCCAAAGAACTCAAGAGATAAGGTCTACTCTAGATGAGTGAGCATTGGGCTGCAATCCTGATTAAGGAAAAGAAGAAAACAAGTACTTTGCTTTGGAAAACTTATAAGACATAGCACTCAGATGAAAATGTCGACATCTTCACCTCAAAAACATATAAATTAATCGTCTTCTCTATAGTATTGGGGCACGTAAGAGGATGTGGTTGCAGATTGGTTTATCACACTTGATAAGAGAATCGCTCATGTTCTAACAATCTTAGCTAGTAAATGCCTGTCAATGAGGAGATAAAGCGAGATTTATCGGACGCAGCTTTTTTATGGTCATTTTTGAAAACAAGAAAGGTCTTTCATCAAGTATTCTCTGAAGACTACGCTCTATTGATGGGATTTATGACTATTCAAAGACAAGACGACATTGCCAAAGACATTTAGAAATAAACGAGAAATGACTCCAACGTTCTTAGAGGCAAGTCTGAGATAGGGACCATATCGCAAGCAATGACTCCACCAAGTGCAAGAAAAAGCTAACCATGTGCAGACTTTAGCCAATTAAGATTGATGTTTTGAACTTGAAATCAGGAGCAAACTAGAGCAAAAATTAGCTCGGAAGATTAGGACTTTGAGCATTAAGGCACGACCATACATGTATCTGCCTTATGTACAAAAATTTATTTTCTAGTAAAGTTGTCTAATGGAACGGAACCAAGAATCAACGCCTTGTTGCATGTATCATTTCATGTGCATTTGCATTTCATGCATTAAATTTTAATAAGATCCCACATATTTGAAACACTCGTGTGAAAGAGAGTCATTTACCCTAAATGAAAGCTGAGAGAAAACATGATAAATTAAGATGAGGAATGGTAAAAATTGAAGAAAAAGCCATGTGGAGAGTGGAACCTGTTGAGAGTTCATGCTTACACCGTTGGAAGTGTTTTGGACAACTAGACTGTAGAGGAGCTTCCTGTAGTTTTTAGGACTTTTCTAGGAAAATATTCAGAACACACTTATCACTCTAAGTCCGAGAGTAATAGGGATCCTTTTATAAATGGCAAATGACCACCATCTTTTATTTCAATAAAAATGATGCATTGTTTTTGTCCTATTTGGCAAATACTTTACCATTCTTCTCATTCGTTCATACCATAATTAATCATTCTTTAATCCAATTATTCTTTGGACCCCCTTTTTGTCTTTGTGCTGGGTCCCTTGATATCAAGGATATGAGCAACACTGCTATTGACTTAAATCGTTTTGAGTAAGACATGTAACCAGAAAAACTCTGAGGCTTTGAAAATGATCAAGAATGTAACTTGTCTCCCGATCTGCTATGGATGGTTGAGCAAGACACGAAACATAAAACACCTTGAAAAGTCGTGATTCTAGGTGAGAATCGAGACATTAGTCTTTGTAAAAACAAGGCAGGCTACCTCGAGAATCCAAAGGTCTTTTGCATGATCCTATCAAAAGCATGCCAAGTTTAAGGAACCGATGTCGTGACACCCAAGCGTCCATAAAAGAAAGGATGTAATCAAATTCAAAAGAAACTTGAAAATTGAGGCTCGACATGTTAAAAAAAAAGGAAAAAAGAAATAAAAAGTCAAGATGAAGACCCGCAAAAGGGTATCTTGAAAATTTATTCTCCATCATCTTTCCACGTCGTGGCCTCTTTCTGTGTGAAGTATGGACACTACCGAGACAATTTTGCAAACGAGTTTCTAATGCGCATCAATTCGTCCTCATGGTCATTGATTACTACTTCCTATGCCAATCGACGGTTAAACAGATTATTAAAAATGAGAGATTGCATGCCGATATGGGATACCGAGAAAAGATCATATCCAAATGATGACTTAAACTTGAGCAATAGCACAATAGCAAAATCTGCAATCAATTCAAGAAAAAACATCACGACTCAGCAACGCATCGAAAAAACAGGTGAATGGGACATTGGAGGTGACCTACAAAGGCTCGACATGAGAAATCACCATTTGTCTTCAATACTTATCAGGCTTTTATCAAAACGTCCACTGGGACAACACCTTTCTCACTAGAATGGAAGTCGTCCAACCCATTAAAGTCAAGTTTTTTCCCTCCAGATTTTATTAGAGTTGATGAAGCAGAATAGATTCAATCCAAATGTAGTCAGCTAAACTTGATTGAAGAAAAGATACTAAAAGTCATCCATCATGAATCAAATGACAAGGGTTTACGACAAAGAAGGATTCGCTCTAGAGAATTTCATGAGAGAGCACTGGTTTTAAAAAGGATCTGACTTAGAAAGTCTTCCAAGGAAAATAGGTGTTGAATTGTGAAAGACCCCATGAGATGAAGAAAATCTTTTGAAGAAGCTTTGAATTTTGATCAAAATGAATGGTAAAGACTTGCCAAACTCTGTGAACTCGGATTCAATAAACAAAGAAAAAGAAAAAAAACAAGAAGAAAATGAAAAGAAAAAAATAATAATAATAAGGGGAGAGGTCGAGGGGAAACTTGTACAGGGCATCTCGAATCTAAGGAGACTTGAGTTGAAAACTTGAAAAGGTAGCTAAAATTCGAATAAAAAACGAAAGAGGCATGAAGTGGTCCTCTCTCTCAAAAGTAGCAAGGTGGAGAAACTTTACACCTTGAGGCATTGACAAAGTACTCTAAGTTTCATGAACACATGTCAAGCTCAAAATGGTCTTCGTCAAGTTTGCTCATTGAAGCTCATACTTTGATATCTAGGGCTCCTAACTCCATTCTTTGTTCACCTTAGGTTTTGCAACTTTTGACCAATACATGTCATTTTTAATCCTTTTGTGAGCTTTGCCTCCATGAAATCCATTCGCCTTGCGGTCATGTCCCAGCATTTCTGCATCAAAACAATGATCAATGAACCAATTACCTTTTCATTCATGCAAGCTTTATCCTTCAATCAAATTCAATTTCATCCATTTCGTAACCGGGTTCAAGCACGCTTGCATAATAGCTAGTGGACTAATGATTTTAATCTTTTCATTCATGCGAGCTTAGTCTCCAATAAAATTCATCCACCTAATCTTTCCATTTATGTGAGCTTTACCTCCAATAAAATTTCATTCACCTTGCGACCATGCTTAAGCAAATTCCCCATCGAAATAACGATAAATGAACCAAATGATCTTTTCATTCATACGACCTTTGCTTTCAAACAAATTCAAATTCATCCACCTTATAACCCTATGCAAGCATTTTTGCATTGAATTAATGGTTAGTGGTCTAAACGATATAAGGAATAAAAGGATTTTTGCATGTTGTTCTGGAAAATTTCTAAATATTATAGAGACTTGAAACAGCATCACTAGTTGGAGATAACCCGAGGGTTAGAAAGGTCTCAAAATAAATAATCCAAATTACGACTACCTCTTTAGGTTTCACGACAATAATACATATACATAAAACATAATAACACATCAGTGATAGGACTTACACAAACGATGAACAATGTCGACCTAAGGACTAATAAAATCATTCTAAAAAAATGACATATTTACATTCATCATTTATACTCACCTGCTAAGGAGCATTTGATTCATCCTGAGCATGGCATCCTAAACAATCTGGCCTAACTAGAGGCCCATTTGAGCATATTCTACAAGTCACCAGTACCGCGAAGACATGAAGGGAAAGATTTAAGTCGCAAAGGTGAATCTAGTACCGCACAAACATAAAGAAAAGGGTTTAAGTCGCAACGGCGAACCTTGTACCTCAGAGACATGAAGGGAAAGATCGAAGCCACAACGGTAAATCCAGTATCGCGAAGACATGAAGAGAAAGATCTAAGCCGCAACGGCGGATCCAGTATCATGAAGACACAAGGGAAAGATCTAACCCGCAACGGTGGATCTAGTACCATGAAGATACAAGGGAAAAATCTAAGCCGCAACGGTGGATCCAGTACCACGAAGAGACATGAAGGGAAAGGTCTAAGCCGCAACGGCGGATCTAGTACCACGAAGTCACAAGGGAAAGATCTAAACCGCAACGGTGGATCTAGTACCACGAAGACACAAAGGGAAAAGTTTAAGTCGCAATGACGAACCTTGTACGTCAGAGACATAAAGGGACAGATTTAAGTCGCAACGGCGAATCCAATATCACGAAGATTTGAAGGGAAATGTTTACGTCGTAATGGCGAACCTAATACCTTAGAAACGTGACAAGAAAGGTCGAATCCACGACGGTGAAACTTCTACCCTGAAGTCATAGTGGATCAGATAAAAACTACAATGGCAAGGCTTTATCTCTCTGAAGTTGCAGTAAGAGCAAGATGAAGCTTTAACGTCAATTCCTATCCTCTTGAAGTTGCAGTAAAGTTGGATTAAAAACAATAGCAAGTCTTTATCTCTCTGAAGTTGTAGTAAGAGCAAGATGAAGCTTCAACATCAAATCCTATCTTCCTGAAGTTCTAGCGAAGTTAGATTAAAACTGCAGCAGTGGATCTTAATCTCCATGAAGTTGCAGTGGAATGGAGTGAAGTTACATCATCAACCAATCTCTTACCCTAAGCTTAGGGTAAAATACAGCCATTTGATCTTTTACCCTGAGCTTGGGACAGATCATCACCAATCGATCTCTTACCCCGAGTCTGGGGCAGATTAAAGCCATTTGATCTTTTACCCTGAGCTTGGGGCAGATCATCATCAACCAATCTCTTACCCCGAGCCAGGGGCATATTACAGTCATTCGATCCCTTACCCCGAGCTTGGGGTAGATCACCATCAACTAATCTCCTACCCCGAGCTTGGGGCAGATTGTAGTTATCAAAACGAGTGAGGCGATCATCTTCCTGACGAGATACAAAGAAGTATACCAACTCTATGAAACCAGACTCAAAGATTACAGTGACAAACTCCAATCTCCTTGAAATTTCAAAAGAATGCAGTGAAATTACAGTAGCAAATTTTGTCTTTTTGGAAATTACCTTAGGGCAAGATGGAATCATAATGCTAAAGATGCAGAGGTAGATACGGCAGGGTTGAACGATCGACGTAGGGAAGGGCGGACCAGTTGAAGAAAAGGCGTCGAAGAAATAGAACTTGACAAAATTGGGCTTTCTTTTGGTCTTTGCTCCGTTCCTGTTACATAGCAATGAGCAAAGAGGGGCAGCTGTTGAAGCCCAATTTTGACCAGGCCCAACACTGAGTCCAATTTTTAATTTTTTAATTTACTTTAAGTTTGAATTTATTCTAAATTTAAATTCATTTTTTGAGTTTAAATTTACTTTAAATTTAAATTTATTTTAAATTTAAATTAAAAAGTGTCCACTTACAAAGTCCAAATTACAAATTGGGCCCAAATGCTAACCTAAGCCCAAATTTTAAAAGACCTAGACAAGCCCAAATTGGGGCCCAATCTCAATTGGCCAAAAAAGTACCCTAAATCTTAACATGAACCTTAGCCTAAGCAACTTGGCCTGTTGCCCCTACTTGGAAACTACCAGCCACCTCCACTTCAGCCAACCACATGCTGTCACGTCAGCATTGACTTGATCCAACTTGCACTGCTGCTGCCACCCACCCTCAACATTGCCATCACCGCCACTGCATTGCACCTGCAAAGGAGAATACAAGCATTTAGTTGTGCAAGACAAATTATAATGATTTTAAATATGGCTATAAAGCCAGATTTAAAACATTTGTAAAGAGGAAGTTCTAAAAAAAAAACCAATACAAAGATATAGACTTTGAAACATTTGTGATCAGCATATACAAGTTTACTTTCGAAATTACTATACTGAATATTTTGCAACTGAATATGAAAGGAATAGATACAAAGCATTTAACATCATACTCAAGTCAGATTCAGAGTCTCAGGCATTAAGTACCCCAGGTATTCCCAACATGTTTTTATTATCATTCACAACTGAGTTTTTGAATTCTTTGAATTTATAATATAGATTAATATGCATTAAGTACTTGACTATTACCATTTACTATTGTTTTCGGTTATTTCCAAGTGTATTGAATGCGTAATAATGTTAATAATAAATAACAGTAATAATAACGTTAATAATAATATTAATAATAATAAATATAATATTAATAATAATGGTAAAAGGGAATCGAAAGGGTATTAAGTTACTCCCTTTGGATGCACCACCGTCGGAGTCGCCATCTGTCCCCGAGATGTCACCGTTGTCTGAGTTTGTGGAAGAGTCCCCTCTGAGCGTTGTCTGCGCATCATCGTACACGAATCTACAAAGAAATACGGAAAAGGACTAAAAATCTTAAAATACGAAACAAGAAAACCGAAAACAAAATGAAACCAGATCTGTTTTCCTTCAAAATATTTTTTTTAAATCTAAAAAGAATAATAAAAACTTGTTTCATTTTCCAGATTTAAACTTAACGAAACAAGAAGTTTTTTTTTAAAAAAAGGGCAAAGTTTGTCGATTCCAAATAGGGTTTCAAGGATGGTTTAAAACGCTTTAAAACAAAAAAGGATGGAAAAAGGAAATACTTTTTACCAAAAACTGCTGCGAACGGCGGCGTATAGCGACCGCACGTTAAGATCGGCGTGCGGTGACAGACGATGGCGTGTGTGCACATCGGCAATGGAGGAGTAACCGTCGGCAAGGGACGACCGGCGATCCCAGCGACAAACCTTGAGGGCTCCAAAGAAATAGAGAAAAGAGAATCATTTTTTAAGGAGGATGACAAAATGATTTTTTTTGAATAAATTTAGGCTTTTATAGGGCCTTCAATCGACAAAGTTTTGGAAAGGGGAATTTAGCTACAAAACGACAACATTTTAACATGATTCGACTTGACATGATTTGATCTGACCAGGATTCGCGTGTTTTTAACTTTTGGGATATTTGCGCGCATAACCCTTCCGCTTTTTTTAAATTTCTAATTAGGTGCTAACCTTTCCTCATGTGTAACCGACTCCAGAACTTGTTTTCTGGATTGCGAAGACCAAATATTTTTCAAAATGGATTTTAAACGCTTTATGGTGATCCAATCACACCAAATAAAGGATAAGTGGCGACTCTCATTTTCCAAATTTAAAATAATTTTCGAAACACGTTTTCAAAGAAGATGGTTTCGAGAATTTAAGTATGTTGTATTTAAATTTGTTTGCTTAGTAAATATTAAATTGTGAAATAGAATTAAATTGAAATCAAATTGTATTGAGGAGTATGATTGAAAGTAACAAAATGATATAGTTGAAAACAGGTGACTACGAAACGCTTAAATGGTTATGTGTTGTGTTTGTTATTATTCATGTTACAAATGAATAAATTTAGTTGATATATGACAAATAGAAATTGAACTAAATGACATGGTTAGTTAAATCGATATTATGTCTGATAAATAAGGATTGTATGGATGTTTGCTCGAAATGGTATAATGTGATGAAAGTTAATTGAAATAGACATGGTATATGACACATATGAATTTCGTAAATATTTGGGACAGAAAGGACATGTCATTAGGGGATATACAGTTTCAGGAGCTAGACTTAGATGTCTTACTAACGGATAGTCCCTGTACTTGAGCCGATACTACAAATCAATCTGATAAGTTCGTATTGTTAAATTCCAATTTAAATTGTATATTCTTGTATTATAAACAATTGCTGTGAGTTGGAACGATGATCAGATGTGTGGAAGATGGGAACAAGGAAAGAAAGGCTAACGGCTCTTGAACCGTAAATGAAAAAGGTCTGATGACTGTGTGTCTTCGTGAGTATATGAATCCTTTACGGTTTATGAGATTCGATGACTATGTGTCATCGTGAGTATATGAATCCTTTACGGATTATAAGGTCCGATGACTATGTGTCATCGTAAGTATATGAATCCTTTACTGATTATGAGGTCCGATGGCTATGTGTCATCGTGAGTATATGAATCCTTTACGAATTAAGAGGTCCGATGACTATGTGTCATCGTGAGCATATAGATCCTTTTACAGATTTAAGATTTGATGAATTTGTGTCATCGTGAGTGTTAAATGAGAAATGAGAAATGAATCCAAAATTTTGGATTATAGGCCCTACGATGGCTGTGATTTATGCTTAAATACATATTATTGACAGCTCATGTGAGCAGTATCGTTAAGGGGTAGTTTACAGATAGACGATGTACCGATGGCTGGGGTCCCACATATGTTGCGAGTCCTCGATAGCTCGTGTGAGCAGCATCGAGTACTGGTAATAGAAAAGATATAGACAAGAAAGTTGTAATGTCGAATATGGCTTGAGGAAATAATAGTTCATCCTAGCTCGGTTGACTTATAACTGCTTAAAGCATATGTTTGGTAACTCTTTAAACTCTTCGAACTTACTAAGCTATGAAGCTTACCAAAGATGTTATTGTTGTTCTTGTAAATTTCCTTGCTGCTTGAAGATCAGAGCATCTCCACGAAGTCACACTATCACAGAGTCGGTTTGGTAGTCCTTCATCACTTGGTTATATGGCATGTACTAGGATGATGTTAACTTTCGTTTACATATTTGAAATTTTGATGATCTTGTTATACTTTAATGAAATATTGAATGTAGTAATGTATGCATGTTCAAGATAGAATATAGTCTTGGAAGTACAATGTAATGATTTGGGAAACTACGAATTATATAATGTTCTAATGCATTTTGATGTTATGAATGATAGGTGTTGATAAACTTATGTTTTGGTATGATTCTAAAGATTTTGCATACTTGTTTCAGTAAAACTCATGCATGTATCGATAGAAGTACAGGGTAGGAGAGAGGTTGTTCACTGGCTTGAGGTACAGGGTAGGAGAGAGGTTGTTCACTGGCTTGAGTTGTATCAATAGTTGCATAATAAGTATTGGTAGTTCTATTCACAAAAGTATCGATAGCTCGTATACTTGTACCGGTTGAAGTTACAGGGTAAGATTTCTTAACTCTCTAGAGTTTTTAGTATCGGTAGAAGTATGACATGTTTCGGTACAAGTCATACTTGTATCGGTAATATTATCTCAAGTATCGGTAAAAGTCTGCACTGTTCTTGAATTGTTTACCGACTTGACAACTACGAATTATATAATGTTCTCATGCATTTTGATGTTATGAATGATAGGTGTTGATAAACTTATGTTTTGGTATGATTCTAAAGATTTTGCATACTTGTTTCAGTAAAACTCATGCATGTATTGATAGAAGAACAGGGTTGGAAGGAGGTTGTTCACTGGCTTGAGGTACAGGGTAGGAGAGAGGTTGTTCACTGGCTTGAGTTGTATCAATAGTTGCATAATAAGTATTGGTAGTTCTACTCACAAAAGTATCGATAGCTCGTATACTTGTATCGGTAGAAGTTACAGGGTAAGATTTCTTAACTCTCTAGAGTTTTTAGTATCGGTAGAAGTATGACATGTTTCGGTACAAGTCATACTTGTATCGGCAATATTGTCTCGAGTATCGGTAAAAGTCTGCACTGTTCTTCAATTGTTTACCGACTTGACAACTACTAGTACTTGTTCAACAAGTACCGATAGAAGTATTCAAAAATCATGAAAATAACCTTTTTGCCCTTGTTAAGTTGTGATTATAATCATGATTTATGACGTGTTTAGTACACATCTTTATTAAAAAAATATGATTGAATGAGATGAAAATAGAATATGAACAGTGATAGATGAACAGTAAGACATCGGGACCCTGATCGATGATGGTTTGGGGTTTTTGAGTGTTACACCTAGCCCAACTATAACTTCTTTTATCTAGCTTGATAGCATAACAAAAGATTTTAACCCAACTTCCATAGAGCTAATGAAACGAACAAACAAACCAAGGTCAGACTCGATGCATTTCAGAAGACCACTTAGTGAGTTTTGGTTCCATGGCAGAGATGAGGATGTGAATTGTGAAAGGTTGGCCCAAGGACAACCTTGGCCAAATGCTAGCTAGCAAAACATGATTACACAAGTGGGAAATGAAGAACCACATAAGCAAAACCAGCCAACTCATCATTTTATCGTTAGCCATTGGTCTAGCCTGCAATAATGTGATGTAACCAGAACCGATGCCATGTCAAAACCAATATTTGTATCATGACTTTGACCTCAAAAAGTAAGTGATTACTCTTAAGTAAGAATTTTGAAATCTTAAACAACCTTACCATGATGAATGTGAATGTTTAGATGTATAGCATAACCCTTTTTCTTTGGTGATTCGTCAACTAGAAGTATTGCTCAAGATTAATCTATCTTTAACACATATGATGGAACCACTGACCCTATGGACCACTTGAATCACTTTTGAAACTTTCATGGTGCTAGGGGTGTATGTTGTGCAATGTCATGTATTTGCCACCACTCTCAAAGGATTTGTTAGGATTTGGTGCTGCTCTTTAATGTTGAGGTCAATAGTGAACTTTGATTAAGTTAATTGTAATTTTCTAGTACACTTTGAAAGTTGTAGACTAGCATCAATAACCTCTTCCAGCTTGATGGTGATAAAGAAAAACCTTGATCAAACCTTGTGAGAGCGTGTCAAAAGGTTCAGTATAGCCATGGTAGAGGAAAAGGAACTCAATGATGGGTGTGTAACACCCCTTACCGAGACCAATAATGATTTCAAGTAAACAATGTTACATTTGATGCATAGAGTCATCTACAGTCTTACTATCGTCTTATTCCTTTAACTATACAATAGTGGTTCATTTAGTCAATTTCTAAAGATTTCTTAAAAATCTACCAGAGTTTCCCTTAATATTCGTTAAACTTCTTTCAATTGCAAAACCCAAATTAAAACTATTCAAAAGCATTTTTGGCCATATTATCACATCTCAACATGTCACAATATATTTTTGCAGACTTAAAACATACAAAATTTACTACTAATTTCTAATGGAATATGTTATAAGCAAAATATAAAGATCTCCAAATTATATTATTGAATTTCTACCATCACTTCATAAGTGTTAACTAAGTCTTCTACACCATACTAAACATATACACAAACTAACCATAACCAAGTTTAAATACTTATATATATACACATACACATGCCAAGTATAACTTATAAACAACTTCCTATTATGTACATGCCAACTAGAGTTCAAAGTTTAAAATATATACATAACAAAACAACATTGAAACAACCAATAAAATTAGTTCAAATGGATGTGACTCTCGACTCACTATAATCTCTTGAAGTCGCCATTTCTGTTAGAATTAGGTGACTAGAATTCTTGTTAAGGTGGAGATTGTTAGAATTGGGTGACTGGAATTCTTGTTAAAATAAAATTCAGTGGTAAAATAAAAAAAAGTAAAGTTCAAATAAACTAGACTTCTTTTATTTTATTTTAATTAGAATAGGTCATCTATATTATTTTAATTAGAATAAGGTGTTTCAACCTTACTACGTTACTTCTATTAGTTGTTGATTAGAATAAGGTTTTTCAACCTATAAATAGGAATAGTAATCTCCTCTTGTAATCGTTCAATTTTTTGAACATTAGTGAACATTCTTCTCCTCTGCCCGTGATTTTTTTTCCCGAAAGGGTTTCCACGTAATAATGTGTTTTTTTTTCTTTTCATTTTCTTTGCGATATTCTTCATTGTCGACATTTAATTTTATCAAATTAGTATCAGAGTTTTTCGGGTTACTAGTTTCGATCACAATAATGGCGATATTGAAGTATGATATTCCGCTGTTGGATCACAACACCAGATAAGTGTTGTGGCAGGTAAAGATGCAAGCAGTTCTTGCGTAGATGGATTTGGAGGATGCCCTATTAGAGTTAGATAAGATGCTTTCAAATTTGACAGATGAAGAGAAGAAGCGTAAAGATCGAAAGCCTTTGGTGCAATTACAACTGCATCTATCGAATAAAATTCTACATATGTGTTAAAGGAGAAGACTGTTGCCGTATTATGGGCAAAATTGCAGTAGTTATGTATGTCGAAAATTCTAACTAGTAAATTGCATATGAAGCAGCGTTTGTATTCTCATCATTTGGAAGAAGGTGCGTCTGTGCACGAACACTTAAATGTGTTTAAAGAAATTGTCTCGGATTAGGAGGCCATGGAGGTTCAATATGATAAAGAGGATTTAGGGTTAATTTTCCTTTATTCGTTGCCACCGTAGTATTGAACCTTTAAAGATACAATTTTGTATAGTCGTGAATCTCTCATAGTTGATGAAGTCTATGCTTCCTCAGCCTCGTATGACAAGATGAAACATCTTGTGGCTAGATTTGACTCACAGAGAGAGGGTCTTATTGTTAGTGGAAGACAATATTGAAACAGTGATGATAATCATGGGAGGACACAGGAACGAAATCCCTGCAGTAAATCTAAAGGTAGATCGAGATCTTCAAACAGAGGTAAAACTTGTAACTTCTGCAAGAAGAAAGGACACATTAAGAAAGAGTGCTACAAGTTACAAAATAAGATCAAAAGGGAGGCAAAGAATCAAAAGGGAAAACAACCAGAACAATTCGGTGAAGCTGATATAGTAGAAGACTACAGTGATGGTGAACTCCTCGTTGCTTCTGTTGATAATTCTAAAGTGAACGAGGAGTGGATCCTTGATTCTTATTGCACCTTCCATATGAGTCCTAATCGAAATTGATTTACAACAGATGAAGTTGTGTCTGAAGGTGTTATTTTGATGGGAAATAATGCTTTATGTAAAATCGCAAATGTTGGCACAATAAAAAAATGTTTGATGGGGTCGTTAGAACTCTGAGTGGCGTGCGACATGTACCAGAATTGAAAAGGAATTTAATTTCGTTGAGTACTCTTGATTCAAAATGACATAGGTACACAGCTGAAAGTGGGGTTCTAAAGATTAGTAAGGGTTCCTTCGTTGTGATGAAAAGGCAGAGAAAGACTACCAAATTATATGTTTTGCAAGGTTCAACTATTACTGGTGATGCTGCAGTTGCTTTCTCTTCCTTGTCAGATGATGATATTACTAGACTTTGGCAGATGCGTCTAGGGCATATGAGTGAAAACGGCATGACAGAATTGAGTAAAAGAGGACTTCTTGATGGGCAAGGCATTAGCAAACTGAAGTTCTATGAGCATTGCATTTTGGGAAAGCAAAAGAGAGTTCGATTCACTAGAAAAATCCATAACATGAAGGGAACATTAGATTATATTCATTCTGATCTTTGGGGACTGTCTAGAGTGCCTTCGAGAGGTGGAGCTAATTATATGCTAACTCTTATTGATGATTTTTCTAGAAAAATTTGGGCATTTTTTTTGAAGCAGAAAAGCGATGTGTTTTTCGTATTCAAGTCTTGAAAAATTATGGTTGAAAAACAGACAAGAAAATAGATAAAACACCTCTGCACAAATACTGGCTTGGAGTTCTGTTCTGATGAGTTTAATGAATTGTGCGAATCAGAAGGGATCGTGAGACATTTAACAGTTCGTCATACTCCACAACAAAACGGCATTGCAGAATAAATGAACAGAACGATTATGGAGAAAGTTTGATGTATGTTGTCGAAAGCTAATTTACCGAAGTCTTTTTGGGCTGAAGCAGCCTCTACTGCATATTTTTTGATCAAACCGATCTTGATCTGTTGCCATTGAGAAAAAGACTCCACAAGAGATATGGTCTGGTAAGCCTACTACTGATTATTCTAATATAAAGATTTTTGGGTGTCTTGCTTATGCTCATGTTATCTAACTTATCTCTTAAAGACTCTTCTAATAAAGAACAACAAAAGTAGGTGGAGTTTCAGATTGATCCTGTTTCTACAACAAAGTAAACTTCTCAAGTTAGTAGAGAAGTTCAAAATAGAGTCACTTCATCACCATAATATTTTATTGCCAAAAATAGACCTATAAGAGAAATTAAACCTCCGAAGAGGTACGCCGAGGCTGATCTAGTAGCTTATGCTTTAAATGTGGCTGAAGATATTGATGCAAATGAAGAGCCATCTACTTATTCTGAGGCAGTTAGTTATGAAGACTAAGAAAAGTGGATGATTGTTATGCAAGATGTGATGAAATCACTCCATAAGAATAAAACGTGGGACTCAGTGAAGCTTCAAAAGGGTAAAAAGGTCGTTCGTTGTAAATGGGTATTCAAGAAGAAAGAAGGGATTCCAGGAATTGAAGAACCCAGATATAAAGCAAGACTTGTTACAAAAGGTTATAGTCAGATTCCAAGTGTAAACTTCACAGACGTGTTTTCTCCAGTTGTGAAACACAGTTCGATTCGAGCCTTACTTGGTATTGTGGTCATGTATGATTTGGAGTTTGATCAGTTAGATGTAAAAACAGTGTTCATACATGGAGAACTTGAGGAAGATATTTACATGCAACAACCAGAGGGCTTTATAGTCTCAGAAAATGAGGACTATGTTTGCTTGTTGAAAAAGTCCCTTTATGGTTTGAAACAGTCACCAAGGCAGTGGTACAAGAGGTTTGATTCTTTTATGACTACCCATGATTTCAAAAGAAGTAGTTTTGATAGTTGTGTTTATTTTAAGAAAAACGGTAATGATTCTTTTGTGTATCTACTCCTTTATGTTGATGACATGTTGATAGCAGCGAAAGATAACAACTTAGTGAAGAATTTGAGATGAAAGATTTGGGAGCAGTAAAGAAGATGCTTGGGATGGAGATTCTTAGAGATAGAAAGACATGTAAGTTGTACCTAAGTCAGAAAGGGTACATTGAGAAAGTTCTTTGCAGGTTCAATATGTAGAGCGCCAAGCCTGTTAGTACTCCATTAGCAGCCCACTTTAGACTTTCATCGACTTTGTCTCCGCAATCAGATGATGAGATTGATTACATGTCACGTGTTCCATATTCTAGTGCAGTGGGTTCTCTAATGTATGCTATGGTTTGCTCATGTCTAAATTTATCATATGCAATCAGTGCAGTTAGTAGATACATGGCAAATCACGGTAAAGAACACTGGAAAGTAGTTTAGTGGATTTTGAGATACTTATGAGGTACTACTGATGTTTGCTTATAGTTTGGAAGAACTAGAGATGGAGTCATTGGGTATGTTGATGCTAATTTTGCTGGAGACCTAGATAGAAGAAGATCTCTTATAGGGTATGTCTTTACAATTGGGGGTTTGCAATTAGTTGGAAAGTTACTTTGCAAACTATAGTTACTTTGTCTACCATTGAAGCTGAGTACATGGCAATTACCGAGGCTTGTAAAGAAGCTATTTGGTTTAAAAGACTTTTTGGTAAACTCAATAAAGATCTTCAGATTGGTACAATATTTTGTGACAGTCAAAGTGTCATTTTTCTTACAAAAGATCAAATGTTTCATGAGAGAACAAAGCACATTGATGTTCGGTATCATTTTGTGTGTGATATTATTGCTCGTGGGGATATTGTTGTGAGCAAAGTTAGTACTCATGAAAATCCTGCAGATATGATGACTAAGTCACTTCCCATAACCAAGTTTAAGTATTGCTTGGACGTGGTTAGTGTTCATTGTTGAAGAATACCCCTCAAGAGGTTTTGTGGAAGAGGTGGAGAACTTGTTCGTTGAGAGTTCTTGTTCGTAGAGAATTCTTGTCAAGTTGAAGATTGTTAGAATTGGGTGACTAGAATTCTTGTTAAGGTAGAGATTGTTAGAATTAGGTGACTAGAATTCTTGTTAAAATAAAATTCAGTGGTAAAATAAAATAAAAGTAAAGTCCAAATAAACTAGACTTCTTTTATTTTATTTTAATTAGAATAGGTCATCTATTTTATTTTAATTAGAATAAGGTGTTTCAACCTTACTACGTTACTTCTATTAGTTGTTGATTAGAATAAGGTTTTTCAACCTATAAATAGGCATAGTCATCTCCTCTTGTAATCGTTAAATATTTTAACATTAGTGAATCTTCTTCTCCTCTGCCCGTGATTTTTTTTCCCGAAAGGGTTTCCACGTAAAATCTGTGTTTTTTTTCTTTTCGTTTTCTTTGTGATATTTCTTCATTGTCAACATTTAATTTTATCAATTTCAAATATAATCTTCAACCTACGTGTGGAAAACAAATCCATCACAGTAAGGATACCTCTATACTAGTGGTGCTCATATGATTTTTATAATACCTCATATTAAGTATTAAAAGCAATTATGTTTATACATATCAACTATACACCAACAATACATAGTTCAATTGTACAATACATATGACTACACTACTAAGAATATAATGAATCAAAACATTACTTCACATGACTATGTATAGCTATTAAAGGATTATAATTATCCGGTTTTCAGTGGAATCAGAAAATATGATTTTGGAACCTCATTTCCATAAATTGAGCCTGTAAATATTAAATATGGATATTTTCGGAGTTAATATATAGATGAATTGAAATTCGTTTAAGTAATTTAACTGAAAATATAGTTAATTAAGGTCTAGGGACTAAATTATAAAAGTTTAATCATTATAAAGTTTTAATTAGAAAAAGACTTGGGGATTTAGATAGTAATTATCCAAAGGAATAAAATGGTTAATAAACCAATTTTAATTGAATGTTAGTGAATGATGGTGGTGGATGTCATTAGTTTAATTAAGGCATGGTTAGTGTTAATTAAACATGATTAAGTTAACAAATTAAGCTTTATTAAATTAAACTTAGTATATAAGTAAAAGATAGTGAAAAACGATGAGAATGGTCTTCATCTTCTTCCTAAAGCCATCATCGACCATTAGATATCCAAAGAAGAAAACTTTGAAACCTATTTGGCATTTGACGATCCATTATAAGTAAGTCCATAGCCATTTTTCTTTGATTTTATAGATTTTTTTTTATCATGGGAGCTTGATTAAGCTAGCCCATGTACCAATTTTGTTCAATTGATGAAAAATTTGATAAATTTTCATTGTTGAGAAATTGAAGATATAGGCTTGAAATTGATAGAAATTAAGATTATATTATGAAAAGGACTAAATTGTAAAGCTTAACAAAGCTTGATTATTAGTTTTGTTACATTAGGGATGAAAAATGAATAAAATGAAAAATTTTTACAAAATTATGTTAGGAATAGAAAGTATAGGGTTCCTAATGAGTAAATGTGAAATTAGATTCTTATATGATGCTCTATACTAAAAGTTATGTTTGTATTGAATTTAAGAACTAAATTGAATAAATTGTAAAAATATGCTCGACTTTGTGTTTGAACGTGAATTGATGAAAATTGATATTTTTATTTTGTTGTGTTGTCGTACGTAGCTAACGTTGACGCAAAACCTTCAAGAGGGAAAGGAAAAGCGAAAGTTATCGACGAGTGACACGAAATCTCAATTTGTAGTTTTATGATTAGGATAGAAATATTTGCTTGAATAATTGATCATTGGAGATAGTTTGAACTATTTTGTTGGTATTGGCATGGAAAATTGAGATGCTAGAGTAAAATGAATAAAGTGGAAAATAACATGAAATAGTCAAAATGTGATGTGTGATATGGAAATTGGATGGAAATATGTTATATAACATAAAACATAATGTGTATCGATATTAAATTTGATTGTGATTAAGAAACGAAATATGTATTGAATTGTAAAATGAAATTGAACATTTGTACCTTATTAATTGTTCAAGCTTTGTTGGATATAGCTGGCTTGTCATAGGATTGGATTGTGTACGGGTTTATGCGATTATGCGCCAGGATGCGCTCTGTGCATCAAGATGCACTATATGTGCCAGTTTTCGTTACTTCAGTTTATTCGATGATACACTTTAGTGCCAGTTTGGTGTGTTGGTTGGACGATTCGTGTATCTGTTTGAGTCCAAGCCAGGTTAATGAGGGTGTTATAAATTGTAAGTTTGATAAATGATACTAAAATGAAATTATATGATGCTATAGAATCAAATATGTACATATGTGAATTATGCTAATAAATGCAAAATATATTATATTAATAAATATTAATTCTTCTAGAAAGAAAATATATTTTGTTTAACTTGACTTACAAGTAATCTCTTATTTTATTTAATAGGAATTTGGATCACACAACTCTAACAAAAAAAATGTATAATAGTTGCCCAATTGTAAAAAAATGTTAATGCGTATATTTCACCTGGGTTTTTTTTTCTAAAATAATATAAAAAAATTTAAAAATAACCAAAATCGTATGGAACTCCCATTAATTACCAAAATGATATGTGTTTTTAAGGTGGAGGGGGTTCCAAAGGCAGCACCACTGTGTACACCTGACATTTTTTTTTATATTTTTAAATTATAAAATAAAAAAATAATATTTTATTGGTGGAAGGACTCAGAGGCGACACCCAAAAATATCGTATGTAAGGTATACCTGTAACACCCAAAAACTCAAAACCATCTTCAGTCCAAGGTCTTAGGGTTTACAGAACTTTTCGAGTCTTTTCTCTTTTTTTTACATACAATTCAATCATAGTTTATACAATTATAATTTGTAGCTCAGAATACTAACTACCTTTAATTTTACACATTCATTTACAACCTTTCAATCAATCAAATAATCAAATTCAATCACTCAAGAACTTAGGAATCATGTACAAATATTTTTCATCAGGGATCACATGGTCCTGTATCTCAAACACACAATTCTTACCATCAGCTAACCAAACTATAACCAACATACTTATCATTACATCGCAGAAGGAATCAATATTCATTTCACAAATCATGACATCCATATTCCATGTCAACCATAATATCACAATATCATCCAAGTTACATCAATCCTTCTTATTATCATTGTATAGTACTCAAACCCAACACCATCATCGGTTAAGGTTTCGAGATCACATGTATTCGTGCCTCAAATCGTTACCTATTTAAATCTTATTTTAGAATCTTTCTTGATTTATTAATATATATATACATTTATAATTCGTTATTCTTACTTTGTTTATCAACTCAATAAGGGTAGAAATGTCATTACCACAATTTTGGGAGACTTTCACCGGTACTTGTTGGACAAGTATCAGTAGTTGTCAAGTTAATAAACAATTCAGAAAATAGTGCAGACTTTTGTCGGTACCTATGGTAGTTTTACCGATACGAGTGAAACTTCTACCGAAACAAATCATGCTTTTACCGGTACTAAAAACTCTAGAGAGCTAAGAGGTACTACCCTGCAACTTCTACCGATACAAGTACATAAACTACCGATACTCATATGGGCAAGACTACTGGTACTTATTATACAACTATCAATACAACTCAAGTCAGTGAATAACCTCTCTCTTGTCCTATACATCTACCGATACATGCAGCGATTCTGCCGAAACAAGTATGCAAAATTCGTTTAATCACACAAGTCCCCAAGTTTATCCACCATCATTTAATACAAGACTCTTATTCAAATTCTCATATTGCAAAATCTATACATGACAATACTTGTTTCATCATATAACACAAGATACAATCAATCAACACAAGGATTCTTAAATTCACATGTCAACTCATTACTAAACACATTTGTTTAATTAGAACATCCAACAAGCATGAAAGTTTAGTGCAACAAAGAAATCAACACTCTAAAATCAAGTATTTCAAGGGTAACATCATCCTAGTACATGCCATATAACCAAGTGATGAAGGACTACCAAACAAGCTCCGTGATAGTGTGACTTCGTGAAGATGAACCGATTTTCAAGTAGCAAGAAATCTACAAAACAACAATAACATCTTTGATAAGCTTCATAGCTTAGTAAGTTTGAAGAGTTTAAAGGTTACCAATCATATGCATAAAGCAGTTATAACTCAACCGATGTTGGATGAACTGTTTCTTCCTCAAGCCATATTTGGTGTTCCAACTTTCCTGTCTATAACTTTTCTGTTACCAGTACTCGATGCTGCTCACACGAGCTGTTGAGGACTCGCAACGTGTGCGGTACCCCAACCATCGGTACGGTGCCTGTCTGTACTATAAACTGTTCCCTAACAATGCTGCTCACACAAGCTATCGAGAGTATGCATAAAGCATAGTCTTAGCCATCGTAGGGCCTATAATCCATTTAAGATTCATATCTCTTTCCCGAGTCACGATGCTGCTCACACGGGATGTCAAGGTCTCGCAACATATGCGGTACCTCAACCATCGATACGGTATCTGTGTATATAACTGTTCCCTAACGATGCTGCTCACACAAGTTGTCGAGAATATGCACTTATGCATAAATCTCAGCCATCGTGGGGCATGTAATCCATTTTTGGATTCTTTTCTCATTTCCCGACTCACGATGCTGCTCACACGAGCTGTCGAGGACTCGCAACATATGCGGTACCTCAGCCATCGCGTCGATTTCAAATCATCTGTTCAAAGCTTGATATCTCTTTCATTCATTTCTTTTTCATCTTTTACAATTTCACGTACCATAACTTGTTCTATAAAAATCATAAATAATACAAATAATATACTATTTAAATGTAAATTTAACGTTACAAACTTACCGGACGAAATTGTAGTTAAAGTGAACTTTAGGGGTAAATCCGTAATTTTACCTTTTCCACGATCGGGACACGATCTTGATCTATTAGAATAATTTCATTCAATTATTTAAATCAATATGAATTTTTTAATCATTTTATGCAAATAAGCCTTTTTGGTATTTTTACAAAATTACCTTTAACTTTTCACTTTTATTCAATTTAGTCCTTTAGCTCAGAACTTGCAAATTAACCATTTTTCCTTAACAAGTCCTTGTACTTTTACTACTTTTATAGTTTAGTCATTTAACATGAAAATTACTAAAAATTTATTTACAAAATAGTCTTATTTAACAACCAAGCTTACTATTTTATCATTAAACTTCAAAAACACACTAAAATCATCAATGACATAAACCAAAATGTTTAACATTTTTACAAATTAGTACCCGGGTTAGCTAGATCAAGCTAAAACGAGTTAAAAAACATAAAAATTACTAAAAACTAAAAACGGACAAGATTTACTCACCCAATCTAAGAACCCAAGTGACCGAGGCTTGCTTCTCCCCTTGGCAATGGAGTTTCGACTCCTTGAAGAAGAAGATGACTAAATTTCATCTTTTAATTTTGGTTTAAAACCAGTTATTTACTTAATTTACCAATATGCCTTTTGTTCACACTTTAATTTTAACCAAATTTTAGTCAAGATCGTCCACTCAAATGACAAATGGTTATATTACCATTTAAGGACCTTAACTTACTTTTTAATTGACATCTAATACCTTTAATTAAGAGAATTCAACTTTTACACATTTTTTAATTTAATCATTTTTACTTAATTAACTACCTAAACAATAAAATTTCGTAACCAAATTTTACTATGATGCAAATGACCTCGTAAATATTAAATAAATAAAATTAGGATTTAATTACAGTTTACCCAATATCTAAAGATTCCCACCTCATTTCTATTATTAGGCCACTTAAGGAGGGTTTAATTTCATAATTGATCCTTTAATTATATTGAATTTCAATTGAACAAACTTAATTCCAATTT
Source organism: Gossypioides kirkii (assembly GCA_005610355.1). NCBI lineage: Eukaryota > Viridiplantae > Streptophyta > Magnoliopsida > Malvales > Malvaceae > Gossypioides > Gossypioides kirkii. The sequence continues at coordinate 43,180,333 of CP032253.1, read as the reverse complement.
AGTCCTAAACTAAATAGGACTAAAAGAATAAATAACCCAAAAGTTAGTGGATGTTAATCATGTCACCACCGCTTGGACTTTTTGACCATGGTTCAATTGCCATTTTGGTACCTTTACCATGCAATTAACTTTTACCTATTTTTACAATTTACTCTTTTTTCCTTAATTAAGCAATTAATTATCAAAATTACCCAACCAAACTTCAATTCACATATAATAAGACTTTGTAAATATTTAATAAAAATATTTATGACTTTTAATTTCAGAAACGAGGTCCCGATATCTCATTTTCTAAAATCACTTGACTTTTGAACCAAACCACTTATACTAACTTTTAATTCATTAATTAAAATTCGTCAATTCAAAATTCCATATAAAATTATTATTGACTTATTTATTTAAATACTCATTATAGAAACTTTCTCGTCGGGTTTATGATCCTGAAGTCACTGTTTCCGACACCACTGAAAATGGACTGTTACAATACCCGTATTTTAAATACGAGATTGTGATACTTGACAGGTAGTGGCAAGCCCATAGGCGGCACCAAAGAAGCCTAACAGATAGACGGCACCCACAACAAATCAAGGCTTCCTGCAAGCATCGGGCGTGGCAATAGGTAGAGGATGAGGCGTGAGGAGCTTATAAAGGTTTAGGTGTAGGGTTTCATTTTAGTTTGGGGTTTAGATTTAAGCAAAAGAAGAAGAAGAGGAGAAAAGGAGAAGAAAGGGAAAAAAGACAGTTATTTTGTTGTTTTTAATTTATTTTAAAATTAGTTTGTTTTTAATTTTTATAAAGTTTAGTTTAGTTTAATGTTTATGATTTGTTATAAATTTTTTTTTGTAATAGAGTAGATTATAGGGAATTTTATTGAAATTTTATTTACTTGTAACATATTTATTGAAGATGGATAATCAATTTTTCGTATGTATTTATTTCGATGGAATAATTTTGACAACATTAGTTGGATGTATATTTGTATGTCGTCAACAAATAGCAATGAGATTTCGTCGAAATGTCTCGGTTGATGATATAAAGACAAGGAGTAGTGCAAAAAATTTTAGACGTTGTGGGACAAGGATCTCGAAACTTTTCTAGAAGTTTCTAGTTTCGACAGATCCCATCAAATTCACCGAGATGAAACTTGTGGACGATGAAGACGTGAAATAATGATCGCTTTTTATTGTTCGAATCAGAGTGACCAAAATACACCCGATTTAGTTATTTGCAGAGTTAGTTGATGTGGAGCCAACTAAAGATGAAGATCCAACTCCAATAGAACATGAAGATCCAACTCCATTAGCTCAAGATCCTTGTATGGTGGTTCCAATATTGTACGTTGAAAGTCAATCAATAGTACGCGGGATCGACATCGATCTTAATGCTGCACCCGAGAATGATGCAGATGGTAATGATGGATATGATAGTAGTATTCCTTCTGATCACGAGGTCGATAATGATAGTGATCCTGATGTGGATAAAGTCTTGGATGATATCGACGACAAATGGGCGAATGACAATACAATTTTTAACGCGTCTTCGATCAGGAACCCGGTTAGATGTATAATACAAATATTATAAATATATATTAGGTATAATAATAGAATATATATTATTTGAAATAAAAAAAAAAAATAAAATGAAAATTATTATTTTAGAGGCTATTTTGGAAAACTTACTTACTAAAAAATAAAATTAAATTAAAAACAACAAAACTTAACTTACTTTTTTTTTCTTTCTCTCCCTTTAATCTGCTCTACTAAATAAAAAATTAATAACAAATTACATAAAAATTAAACTAAAAAATAATTTTAATAATTACCAAAAATAACTTTAAATTAAATTAAAAAATCAAACACATTTATCTTTCTTTTAGCTTTTTTTTCTTTCCTTAATCTTCCTTCTAAACAAAAAATTATAACAAATCACATCAACATTAAACTAAAAAATATTTTATAATAATTACTAACAAAATAAAATTAAAATAACAAAAAATTTTACCTCACTTTTAGCTTTTTCCCTTTAATCTACTCTACTATACTAACAAAAAAATTATAACATTAAACTAAACTTTATAAAGTAATTAAAAATAAAATAATTTTAAAATATATTAAAACAACAACAACAAAATAAAAATTATACCTTTCCTTCCTTCCCTTCCTTTCTTTTCTCCCTCTACTCTTCTTCTTCTTCTTTGTTTTTTTTTAGCTCAATCGTTCGCTCCTAAGGTCCCCTCTTATAAGAAAAAAAACCCCTCCCCAAGCCAAATCAGGCTGCCTCAACATGCATGCATGCTTTGCCACCTCTCGCCCCACGCCACGCCACGCCGTTTTCCCATGCATGCAGATCTAGTTGATTTGACGTGGGTGCCGCCTATTTCTTAGACATTTTTTGTGTCGCCTCTTGAATGAGCACCACCCACCTGTCAGTTATCCCAAACCCGTATTTTAAATACGGGTATACCTTACATAGGATATTTTTCGGTGCCGCCTATGAGACTCTCCAATAATAAAATATTATTTTTTTATTTTAATATTTAAAAATATAAAAAAATTATGTCAGATTTGAATAATGGTGTCGCCTATAGAATCCTTCCACTTCTAAAAACATACAATTTTAATAATTAATGGGAGTTCCATACTATTTTGATATTTTTAATTATTTTATATTATTAACATAAAAAAACCCTCACCACCTGTTTTTTAAAAATACATCATTCCATTTTATATTAACGGAATTCATGAAAAATATTTGTCTTACCGATAAAAATGCAAATTTCAAAAAGTAAAGGAAATAGAAATTAATAATTTGTAATAAGGATTAAATCTATAAAAAAAAAACCATAGTACGATGATCTTTCGTAAAATTTTACCAGAATATTTTATTACAGACCTAGTTTTATTCGCGTAGCCTGTCGGCTTGGGCAACAAAGCTGATATTGAAGAGGTTCCTTCCCCACATGGCCACGTCGATCCACTTAACTATTTAATTGGGTTAAAATATGTTCAATTTTCTCTATTTTTTATTTAGAATTTCTTGCTTATAATTACAAAATACATTGTAACCATGAAACTTTCTATTGTGTTATTTATTTAAAAAAATTATTTTTTAAAGTAATTTTTTATTTCAAAATTTCAGTAAATTTAACAAATTTTTTAATCGTAATAATACTTATATCTTAATTTTTAAAAGAATATTAAATTTTTTAAAATAAAAATAGAAGACGAAATATGAAGAATACAGGGACTTAACGTAGATTTTAACCTTTTAATTTTTCACAAGAAAATCAGTAAACTCTTTTTCTTTCAAGTTTAAGACGAGAAAAAAAATCTTCTCGGATGTGTACTCAAATCTCTGTAATTTCTTAGCTGATCTATCTCTCTCAAAAAAAAAAATTGTATCTCACTTTAGTTTACTACCAATCACTCACTTGCTAACGTCAAAAAAAAAGAAAAAGAAAAATTGCGTAGCTCCGTTCCCTGTTTCCATGGAGATCTAGGGTTTCCAGTGGTTCCCCAACTCAAAATCGTAGTACCTCATTCGCATTTTTCAATTGCTTATTAAAAGGTAAGTTTCCGAGCTTAAAATTGTTGGTTTTATTCTTTTGAAGCTGATTGCTTTTGATCTGTGCGGAAACTTTGTTTTAAGATTTTGTTTGTTTATGCGAAGAAGAGAGAATGGAGGCAGGTGTTGTTGGAGATATAGCGTGTTTGGATCCGGAGCTATTGCAGCTCCAGGAGATGTCTCCGTTAGCTCTCAAATCCAATCCTGAATTCACGCAAACGCTTTTCGAACAGTGGCTTTCGCTTCCCGATGCTTACAAGCTGGTACTGTCATTTATCTAATTTCGAATCTTCGCGGTGTTTGATTTGATTTGTTTTCTTTATATCTTGAACGGAAAAGGATAAATAGTTATTGCCTTTGTATTGTTCTAACTTGTAATCAGTTGATTACTCGATTATTTAATGGTAAAATACTTTTTTAAAAAATGAAAAATATATGTTTTATACTAATTAAACTATATTTGATGACATATTATTTGGTTCTACATGTTTTATTTAGTTAATTGTAGGTCTGTATGTGAACCCGTATTTAAAGAAAAAATTAAGGTGTTTTAATTTAATGGATTAAATTGATGTGAAAGGAATATTTGGCATCCGATTGCTAATCTTCCAGATGTAAATTGATTTTGTGTTGGAGACTTAACAGTCTTAACAAAATCCCAGAATAGCTTTTTGTATATTCTTGAATGATAATAAAGCTAATATTCTTTTTGTTTTTATATATGGAATGTTTACCCTGTCTTTGAAGCATAACATGCTGAGTTCATGTTGTAGATGCTTGTTTTTGGTTACTAATTGTTCTATCAATAGTAGTTCCGGGAAATCTTGTTCCTTGCATGAGCACCTGTGGGAACAACTTCCTTTGGGGACAACCTCATTGGGAACGACTTTTTGGGAATAACCTTGGAAGGTTGGCAGGATTCCTGGGTTATTCCACTTTTGAATGTCCTAGAGAGTATGGCTTGGAGGCTCAAATACTGAAATTGTTAAGAATTTCCTCTTAACCTTTCTTTGGGAATGCAAGTGCTTCCTCCTTATTTCTTTAATGAACAAACGTTGCATTAACACATAAAAGCCTTTCTTGTAAAATACTTCAGGTGGGTGCAACTTTCATTAACTGTCATTATACCCATTTATCTATATAAATTACCTTCCATTTTCCCATGTTCAAGTAACCACTTTCAATAAATAAAAGTTTGAGCGTCTCATTTGGGACTTTGATCTTTTGGGCAAACTGAGTACTCAAAAATTCTCTCTGCAACTTTCATTCTACGCAACAACTACCGTAGCTCTTATCTTTCTCAGCCCCTTATTGCGTCCATGACCATCACCTGCTACAACACTTGCTTTTCAAAGTCTTCTCTGATGTTCCTCTCTGCTATCTCTCTCACAACATCTCGTTTTGCTAGATTATAACGTCTCCTTACCATACCAAAAGAACCCTTTATGCATGTAATTATTCAAATTTCCTTTGAGCCTATGTGCGCAGTTGCACTTTTGTTCAATTTTTTTTACTTTGCTAGGTGACACAATTGGTTAATGATGCAAAGGCACGCAATCCCTTGAATGTTCCTGGAAATGCCTCCTCTGGAAGTACAGCAGCAAGCAATGCTTTACCTTCCATGTTTCCTGCTGGCAGTGCTCCTCCCCTTTCACCAAGAAGTATATCTGGTTCCCCTCGTATAATGAAACAAAGGGCTGGTCTTTCAAACTTAGGCTCTCCACTGAAAGTAGTTAGCGAGCCTGTTAAAGAGTTGATACCTCAGGTTTGGATCTTTCTTAATTGATAGTGTTTTTTCTTTTCTCTGTTGTTTTTCTTGGCCGTGTTTTATCTGCTGTATTTACCTTTCTGTTCTGAAGTTGACTATAACGTATTACATGGGTACTTGTTAATGCCTCCAGTTTTACTTTAAAAATGGTCGTCCACCTCCAAATGATCTAAAGGACCAATGCATGTTTCGTACCAGTCAGGTCTTCTATGGCCATCCGGACGGACTGCAGCTGCATGGTAAGATACATGCATGTGTGCTTTAACATATATTTCTGGAACTCATCTTATATTCATGTTTTACTATCTATACATTCCAGAATTCAAACTAGTGACCAGGGAAATCTGCAAACTGCCTTCATTTTTCTCCCCATCACTTTTCAGAAAAATTGATGTTAATGGCACTGGTTTTGTTACAAGGTACATTTTCTCGTTCATGAAAGTGGAACTGCTGATTTATATCTCGGATCCATCATATGCTTTGAACTGCTAGGATATTTATTTGAAAATTATGGGAATTCGGTGCTCTCCCAGCTGACCTTGTTGGAGAACTATGTACTGTAACTATAAATTATCATTGACAGCGATAATTCAGAAAATATTATTTTAGAATCTGATTCCTAACCTGTTATTGCTTCTCCTTTTATTGCTTTTCAGCTGTCATATCATTTTGTTAGCTTTTACTGAATTTTCCTCTAAACTGCTTACAGAGATGCATTTATTGATTATTGGGTCAATGGCAACATGCTGACCATGGATATAGCAACCCAAGTATATACAATATTAAAGCAACCCAATCTCAAATACCTCATTCAGGTCTTTATGCATTTTTGAGAGCTTAATTCAACTACAATATTTCTTGATAGTCTAATAGTATATGTTTAAACTTAATGTCTTCTGTACTTACCTATTTGACAGGATGACTTCAAACCTGTGCTCCGAGAACTATTGGCAACTCATCCAGGGCTGGAATTCTTACAGAGTACACCTGAGTTTCAGGAAAGATATGGTTTGTGTTTAATCTCTTAGATACCTTTGTTGGTTTTCTCATTTTAATTGGATTTGGTTGCATTTTCACTTTTCGATCCCCCCTCCTTTTACAATATCTAAGGCATTTGAACACTGTATAAGTTGTTTCCAAACTGACTCCATTAAATATTGGAACCACTAATGGGGTGTTTGGTTTAAGTCATCTTACATTCCGGCATAACATTCTCATATTTGGTTCACAAAGACTATCTTGAGTTGGTAATCTTACATTTCCAGTAGTGCCAAGATTCCGAAATATAGGGGGGGGGGTAATCTTAATACTTTTAACTTTTTCATAGGTAATGTAAGATTCTGGGGATAATCGTCATTTATGACATGTTTACCCTTTAATTTTGATCAATTTTATCCCTTTATTTTATGACATTTTTATATATGAAGTAAATATATCATGATTTATTTTTAAAAACTATTATAATAAAATATTTTAACTTAATAAAATAATAAAAAGTAGATTAGTTATCATATTTAATATAAACAGCATTTTAACCTAATTTAAAAATTATCTAAAATACTTTTAATAAAAAGAAAAATGATATGTAGTAATAAAAAATTGAGATTAGTGTATTCAAATAATGGAATAAGGTTTGTATTTGAAGGAATGTATTTTTTTTCATGGGAAGGAAAATTAATATAAATTATAATATTACTATGTTAAATGTAAGTTTTAGGTGTTTGTAACAAAAATGAGAATAAAAAATTTGAGCCCAATGGAAGAGCTCCAAGAACTTTGGTATCCATATCTTCCAGGTAATGCTGAAGGAATTGAGCTTGTTTAAGAAAACAAATTCTATAACAAAGGCAATTTATTAAAATGTGCTTTTAGATAATCTTACATTCCATCAACCAAATAATAGAATCTTTACATTCCGGTCAAATGAACAACACAGGGTACTGTAACATACCCAGTAATGTGTTAAGTAATCTTACATTCCGGTAATCCTATTATCAAAGGCAATCTTACATTCCGTGAACCAAAAACCCCCTGAGATCTGAACTTGCAAATCCTGTAAATGCATCTATTTCCATGTGAATTTTCTATGAATGCAGTTGTTTCACTGATATAGTTCTGTCTCTAATGTGTTTGATAATGTATAATGCTATGTTAATTGTTAAAAACAATTGATAAAATGAAGATAGCATATTGACAAAGCAGGAATGCAAGCCTACTCTTTGATGAGGTAGTGTGCGCTTCTCTTGATGGAAGCATAAGGTGCATAGGAAACAGGATTCAGATTCTTGTTTAGAATGTTGGTCACATTATCTTTAGAAAGAATGATTGGCCGTGTAGTTCTTATTCTAGTCTCTAGTTTCAGTGGCTAGGTTTCCATTTTCTAAAATGCCTATCTTTAGGATGATGATTTTGCACAATAAATTCTTATAAACACACCTTTCTTTTTAGTTTTATCTGGAGTAATCTTATGTTGTTCTGATTATAATGGGGCTGATTATTGACTTTTTGATGAGCATATGAGAGGGTTTGCCATAGAAACATATTGTATATATTGTGTAACTGAATGTGAAACTAAAATATCTCAGACCAATTCAAGCATTACAGCTTAAAGAATATCAGTCTTGACATGTTGGGCCCTTCCCCATTATATATGCTGTTTACTATGGCTCAAACAGTTAATATAAACTACTACCTCTGTGTTGTCCAATTGTTTGCTGGTCTAGATTGTCTCTCGTGCTGTCAAATATGTTGTTCATTTTATCTGATGTTGCTTTAACATAATTTTTGTTTCACATGGCCAGCTGAAACTGTAATATACAGAATATATTACTACATAAATAGATCTCAGAATCGTCGCCTCACTCTTAGGGAGTTGAAGCGCGGAAACTTGATTGATGCCATGCTACATGCTGATGAGGAAGAGGACATTAATAAAGTTTTGAGGTAGAGATCTCATTGAATGCATAGAGCATGAACTGGTTTTTATTTTGCTTTAAATTCTGCAAAATCATCATTTTGTATAATTGCTTTCTGATTCATGCTTAATACATTGTGTCTGATACCAATCATCTTGACATTTCAATCTTTTTCTCTTCTTTAATATTTCTATGTACAGGTACTTTTCATATGAGCACTTTTACGTGATATACTGCAAGTTTTGGGAGCTGGATACGGATCATGATTTCTTGATCGACAAGGAGAACCTTATCAGATATGGTAACCACGCGCTTACTTACCGGATTGTCGATAGGATATTTTCACAGGTTTGTCTGAATCAGATGCCATTTTTATTCCTTGTTCCAAACCACATTCTACTTGCAGAAGGAAGCTTTTCATTTAATTGAATTTAGTCTTTTCCACTTTACCCTTCTATCACTTTTCCTGTTTCATTGATTGGCTTATTTTATGTATAAAATTTGAACTTTTAGTCATGTTATGCTTCCATGGCATATTAGGTTCCAAGAAAGTTTACCAGTAAGGTTGAAGGAAAGATGGGGTATGAAGATTTTGTTTACTTTATCCTTGCGGAGGAGGACAAGTCATCCGAGCCTAGCCTTGAGTATTGGTATGTTTGTACTCTTTCTCTGTACAGTCAAGGGTATTATAGTGTGTTTTGTTCACTTATTATCAGTTTTAAAGTTTACTTCTTCCTTACTCCTTAGTGTTGAAGTGAATATACTTCTACTTATAAACTCACTTGTTTGAAAATGGTCTCCAAAATATTTGAAAGCCTATTTTTGGCACTCCTCACCCAAAATTTTTGAAAATTTGATCACATTAAGATTGGAGTTCCAAGTAACTTTTTTATTCTTGGCTAGTTTTTCCCAATGTTTTTATTTCCTTTTGTAGGTTCAAGTGTATAGATTTGGATGGCAATGGAATTCTAACACGTAATGAAATGCAATTCTTTTATGAGGAGCAGTTGCATCGAATGGAATGCATGGCACAGGAACCTGTGCTCTTTGAGGACATCTTATGTCAGATAATTGATATGATTAAGCCGGAGGTTTGCCATTTTATCGTTGCTTTTATTTTATTTCCTGCCTGTTCAGTATGGTTCCCATTGGAGTGTGTTCGTGGAAATGAATCAGAATACTCGTTTTACAGCTTGTAAATTCAAACTTAGAGAATTGTGCTGGTATAGTACAACTGTCTAGAGGGCAGGTTTCTGGCAAATTTTGAGTTTAATCTCTTTTCATGTTCCTTTGGAAGGTGATTTATGGCACTTTGTAATATACTGGTTTGATCTTTTAGGAGTTGACTTTCCATTGAATGTTCCTTTCTGTAGGCTCAATTGAAAATAGATTGTTTTACGTGTTTAGCAATTGAAGCTTTCTTGTTTGCAGGCTGAGAGCTATATCACATTGCGTGACCTGAAGGGCTCTAAACTTTCTGGAAGTGTTTTCAATATCCTTTTCAATCTTAACAAATTCATGGCCTTTGAAACTCGTGATCCATTCCTCATACGTCAGGTACATGTTTAGTTCTTACTTGTTTAATATTACCATTACTAGGAACGATATACCATCGTATTTCTATGCAAGTTTTGGATAACAGCCTCGTTCATGTCGGAACAAACAGGAGCGTGAGAATCCTACATTGACAGAGTGGGATCGTTTTGCACATAGAGAATATATTAGGCTTTCAATGGAAGATGACGTTGAAGATGCCTCTAATGGAAGTGCAGAAGTTTGGGATGAATCACTTGAGGCTCCCTTCTAAGTTGAATAGGGTAAGCTTGTCCAGTTCATGTTGTGCTGTTCTATACTTTTCCAGTCTTTTTTCCAAAAAGGAAAAGAAAATTAGCTGTGTAAAAGAATGCACTAGCGAATGCATTGCATGCTGGCTGTCCTGCAAAGGCACTGGATTGAAGAATAAGCGTTTATAATCAAGTGACCTGGAAGTTCATGGAAACTCAGACGCCAAGTGTTTGTTCATCACTTATACTTATTTTTCTCTATCATCGTATCTCCACAGATGCTCAGAGAAGAGCTCAACACACTTATATGCTGGGCACCATAAAGAGAATGTTGCCTTGATGGGCGAAGAAGATACATTGGATCACATTGGAGGAAAATTTTCGGCTTGGCCTTGTAGAACGTATATTGATGCAGCAGTGAAGGGTTTCCAGGCCTTTGCATGCATGATTTTACAGAACATGATGAAGCATGCAGTTGGAGTGCGCTTTATCTATACAAATTTCACATGGCGGAAGACGATAATCAAAATCCAGGCTTAAAGAATCTCTGAACATTTTAATTCCCGTTCCATTCTCGATATCTAAGGTACAATCTAAGTGCGTATTTTCCTCTTTGGGATCTGGGTTGATTCATTTAGTAGTGTAATTTCAGTGGTATGGTTGTCATGGTAGCTCTCTATTTATAAGTTTGGACCATGTTTTGGTTGTCTAGCAATTGATTTTAGCTCTCTCTATTTGTCATTTTTCATTTTGGGTCCATTTACCATTTAGTTGTGTTATGGATGAAACTTAGATTAATGGTGTTGTATTATTTATTTGTGAAAATTTTCAAATCTGTTGTAAGTTATTTGAATAAAGAAGTGAGAGTTATTATGGAAGTGTAATCAAGAATCATTGATTAAAATTTTAATGATTTCATAATTGGGGTATGCAAACATAACCATGAATACAATGTGTTAAACATGTTTGAGTTATTTTTTGTATTTATTAAACTTAGTGTTTCGTTTAATATGTTGTATCTTAATTTTAATTTTAATTTTTAAATTAAATTGAAATCAAATTTGATTAAATCTATAATGGAGTCTATCCGAATAAATTTTATTGGAGCAAGCCGCAATACAATTTGCTTCAGAGTTTTTGAGGTAAAGAAATGTTTTCTATAATAATTTTAAGCTGTTTCATTCTTTTATTTTTGAAAAAGTAGTTAAGCGTAAATTTTAATCAAATAACTGCGATTATTAAATTAAACAAAGTTTGACGAAACTGAAAATTAAAATCTGATTTGTACGCTATAAATTTACTTCACGAATAAATGAAATTTATTTTTTTTAATAATTTCATTATAAGTTTTGATTTTTTTTCTTATAATTATTCATCATCATCATCCTCAATAGGAGTGTAAATGAATAGAATGTCCGATGAATTGTTCGTGAATCGTTCGTATAATGTTTGTTTATGTTCGTTTATTAAGTTAAATAAACGAGTATGAACAAAATTTTTATATTTGTTTAATAAACGAACAAACACGAATAGAGGTGTGTTCGATTCGTTTATGTTCATGAACAAGCTCTTTTATTTATTCCAAGTGTTCAAGTTCACAAAGAACTCGGAGATTACTTCTCGAATAGCCAGATCCACGTATGGTGTTCATTTAAACTACATTAATGTAATAAAAACATCAGTTATATATACTACAAAATACAAAATTGACTATGTTAATATCATATAGTTTAAATTTAAATAAAAAGACACTTCCTCTTTCGATCGTTGGTCTAATAAAAGCTGTATAAATCGAAACTCAGTAAGTAATTCTGCGTGATTCGATCCATAGTTTCACCTATTTAAATAACTTATTAGCACAATAATTTAAATTTAAATCAATTTTATTATTTTAATATCTAATGAATTTTATCTTGTTATGAGTGAAAATGTATACGGACTGGTCGCTCGAGCACATAAAAATGACAATCGGTACTACGCCCATGATTGCAATAGTAGCATGCAGCCACCAATTTTAATTTTTTGTGGTTGCGCCGATTGACATATTTTCTTGTACAATGTAGCAAACATGGTGGACCCCAATTGAGTTCGCTCACTTCTCTAAAATCGACGAGTTTCAGAAACCACCTTAAATGGACAAGTGTTCGTGACTTGTCTGACATTAAGATATCTTTGATGATTTGAAGGATGCACGCCGGAGCGTGTCGTTCTCTTTCGATTTCAATCAAATCTTCATCCAGTCCCGTGAAAGTTTTTCATAACTAACTCATTTTGATCCGACCTCTATAAATCGCCTTAGGAATTGAACCCAAAAGTTCACTGCATGCGTCTCTCCAATAGACAGAGTGAACAGGATCGGTGACTATCAACCCATCCACCAGTAACCTCAACTGTAAGCGCACGTCTTTCAGAGTGATGGTACACTCTCCGCATGGAAGATAGAATGTGTGCATCTCGGTTCTCCACATCTCCACGAACGCGCTTATAAGTGTCGGGTCCAACTTACACCCCCGATCTACAAGGGTCATGTATCAAAAAATGTCTTCCCTCTCAAGTACGATTTGATCAACGGTAATGAGGAGCCGGTGGATTACAAATATAGCATTGTAAAATTTGATCATTCGCTTATTTACTTAAAAAATATATAAAATATTAAGTTAAAATATTTAAATAAAATAAAAAAATAAAACAAAATTGAAATTTATTGAAAAATATTCTTACCATTTGCAATTGATTGATAGAAATGTGTTTGTCATCCTAATGGATTAAAGAACCGATCATTTCTAAAAAACTAATTAATTTTTTTATAAAAAAGTATTAATAATTTTTTTTAAAAATATTTTCAGAAAATATTTAAGAGAGAATTTAAAGATTGATTTGAGAATTTGAGAGAATGTTAGAAAGTGATTTGAGAATTTGAGAGAATTATATGTGAAAATGAGTAGGGGTTTTATAGTTTGTTTTACCCTTGCAAAGGGAAAGCGTTTCTCGCGAAAAGCTTTTATTGGTTCCATGCGAAAAGCGCTTGCAATTAAAAACATTTTTCACTTGAAAACACTTTGAGTTGGAAGTGCTTTCCATTATTCCCGTAATTATTTCAAAAATCGACTTAAATCAATAATTTTTTCAAAAATTTTGAATTTTTTTAGTATTAAAGTTAAATTTGTGCTGTCCGTACAAACCAAGCTGCTGAGCTGAACTGGGGGGTTTTTTTTTTTCTTGAAGACAGAAAATAAGAGTGTGTTAAACCCTAAGCCCTTTCCCAAGCGGCCTCCTGGTTTCATCTCACAAGTAAGAGATTGTTCAATTCAATTTCCGCAAATTGATTCAACAGCAGACATACAGAAAATGAAGGTGGTTGCTTTAGTCAGCGGTGGCAAAGATAGCTGTTATGCTATGATGAAATGCATCCAATACGGCCACCAGGTTTTTCTGTTTGTTTCCCTAGAAAATGATACCAACAATATTTTTAACTAAAAACTCATAAAGATTTGGGAATTATAGTGTCTTATACGAAAAGGGTACCCGAAAGCAGTACTAGTAGATGTCCTTTCCTCATTTTTTTTTCCTTAGAATTTAAATTTTTAATTATTAAAAAAATTTGACTTCTTTGTTGCTTTTTTATTTAGATTGTCGCGGTGGCTAATTTATTACCAGCTGATGATTCAGTGGATGAGTTGGATAGCTACATGTACCAAACTGTAAGTCTGCTGATTCTCGTCGTTTGATTTCACTTATTTATTTATGTTTTGTAAGAAAGTGGTAGCAAAATCATACTACTTGAATTGTTTGACGTTAAGAGTATACAAAGTATGCTTCTTTGCATGAGCTGGACATGAATATTGATTTTTTTTCTTTCAGGTAGGGCACCAAATAATTGTAAGCTATGCAGAATGCATGGGAGTTCCATTGTTCCGAAGGCGAATCCAAGGATCCACAAGGCAAGCCCTTTAAACGAGTATTGTGGTAAAACCATACATCTTTGTTCAGGGAATTTATGATCTTCACTTTGTATCACAATTATGAAATGGGAAAAAAAGCAGCATCTTTGCTCGTCATTTCACAATTACTTCGTTTGTTGTGTACCTTGGCTTTTCTAGTTTTTTAGTTATGGCATTTCCTTCAAGTTACACAATGTTATTAAGAACTTTGCAGGCTTTTCTGTGTGCATATCATGCGATTAACAGATTGTACTAAGTATGATGCTGCTAGGCAAGTCATATATTTCTCTTTCACTGCATAATGATCAGGATACAACATTGAAAATTTGTTAATCCATTTTGTAAGTAGGCATATTATGAAGAAATTTACTTAATATTTGGTTGAGATGATTTTCAGAAGGGCTGCTGATTTGTCAATTTTCAGCTAAGCATATGCCCTTTCAACTTGGCAAATGAACACTATGCACATTTTCTTTTCTGAAGCTTTTGGTGATTATTGTAGGCACCATAAACTTAGCTACCAAAGGACACCGGGTGATGAAGTTGAAGATATGTTTATTTTGTTGAATGAAGTTAAGAAGCAGATACCTTCTATAACAGCAGTTTCTTCTGGTGCAATTGCGTCAGATTATCAAAGGCTACGGGTGGAAAGTGTCTGTTCAAGGTTAGGGCTTGTTTCTCTGGCATATTTGTGGAAACAAGATCAATCATTGCTTCTTCAAGAAATGGTAATTTGTATTTTGTTAATACGAATTCTTAATAAAAATTTAGATGGTTTGTTCTTCTCACATATTATTATCTGTTCTTTCCTGTTCAGATAACGAATGAAATTATGGCTATCACAGTCAAGGTATGTAGAATCTTTGATGAATTCTTTCTTATTGTTCTTAAAATGTTTGTTTAGAAACCATGTGATGTCTTTCATGCATGTGCTATATAGATTTATTTTCTAGCTATTTCTTTTATGAGATGTTTTATCATAGCTATTTTAGTTGAAGTATTGTGTGTTTCATATTGGATTATTATGCCATAGTTGCAGCCATGGGGCTGGACCCTGCGAAGCACTTGGGCAAAGAAATAGCATTCTTAGAACCTCATCTTCATAAACTGAAAGAGTATGTTAGTGCTGTTCCTCTCTGTGTGTGTGTGTGATGCATGATGTACCTTTTAATATTTCAAGTGTGGCTGGAAACTTAGAATTTTCTTTTTGAACTTCTTTTTGGCAGCTTGTATGGAATAAATGTATGTGGCGAGGGAGGGGAGTATGAAACCCTGACTATTGACTGCCCACTCTTCCAGGTAAGCTTTTTTGTTGACTAGTCCCTGGTGAAATATTTACCTTCTACTCATGGCTTCCCCCAGCCTCCAACCCCAACTCTGTCTTTCTTTCATTTTAGTAGTTTCTTTTTTTTATTTCCAAGGATTTAATTAGTATTCATGTTCTTAATAAAAAGGGAGGGGGGGGGGGGGGGTTGCAGCTCAGTTTCATTTAACAGATTCTTTGCAAGTATTTTTGTCATAACTTTTAAGGTCTAAAATTTTCAGAATGCTCGAATTATGCTTGATGACTTCCAAGTTGTACTGCACTCTTCAGATTCCATAGCTCCAGTGGGAGTGCTGCATCCATTGAAATTTCATTTGGAAAGTAAGCAGTCCAACTCATTAAGTGGTAATAACAAAACCAATGATCTCTGTCGGGAGAATATCAGTTCTGTATTCGAAGTGCAAGGAGTAGACCTGGAAGAATGCAAAGCTCCAGGCGAGCCTGGTCCTGAAGTTAATGATTTGATTGAAGTTTCAAGTCATAGGCTTCACCTCTCTAAAACGGAAAAAGATAATACATTTTCTATTTGTTGTTGGTTGCAAGATACATCAGGACCTTCCACAGGTACAAAATGACTGCTGCTGTGCGGATTTGTTGTTGTCATCCCATGCAACATAATGTTCCTTTCTATTTAACCATTGTTTCCAAATCAAACACTGCAGTTAATAACTGTTTCCTGTTACTTTTTGTTTGATAGGTTTGCAAGAAGACCTGAAGCTGATCCTTAGGCAAATTGAGTTGCAACTTGAAGGATGTGGTTTAGGGTGGGAGCATGTGCTTTATATCCATCTCTACATTTCTGATATGGATCAGTTCACTCAGGCAAATGAGACATATGTGAGATTTATTACCCAGGATAAATGCCCTTTTGGTGTTCCATCACGAAGTACTATTGAACTTCCTTTAATTCAAGCGGGTTTAGGGAGAGCGTATATTGAAGTTCTAGTGGCCGATGATCAGAGCAAAAGAGTTTTGCATGTTCAAAGTATTTCATGCTGGGCACCAAGTTGCATTGGACCTTATAGCCAGGTACTCTGAATCATGGCAATTGGCACCGATTAAAGAAGGTTCCTTTTTGTTGCATTTTTATACTTTATATTTTTCAAAAGAATATTGAAATATAAAAGAAATTGTCTGACCAGCAGGATACCTTTTTTCCTTCTAACAGTCTGGTTGATTCTTTTTTCCTTTTCCCGGGGTGTGTTGGGGTGGGGCTTAATTGAAAGGAGTGAAACACAGTAAACGTTTTCTTTATGGCAAAAGATTGAATTGAGAGACACTCAGGAATCATAAATCATTAAGGTTTCATTCATAAATTTTAAAAGATGACTGGTTTTTTTTCTGAACATTCCTGATATTCCGATGAATGTGCACTCTTTCTGTCCACATGCAGTCCAGTCAACTTTTAACTTGATCAATGTTACTTTTAGGCAACTTTGCATAAGGAGATACTACACATGGCTGGTCAGCTGGGACTCGATCCACCGACAATGACTCTATGTGATGGTGGCTCAACTGCAGAACTTGAATCGGCGCTTCAAAACAGTGAGGCAATAGCAAAATGCTTTAACTGTTCAATTTCCACTTCTGCTATTCTCTTCGTGATTTACTGCTCGACGAATATTCCATTAGATGAGAGACCAAAAATTCACGACAATCTGGATACATTTGCGAAACAACTTAAGCTGTCTCATTTGGATAAAGGGACCAAGCCTGAAATGCTTGATCCTATTTTTCTTTATATTCTAGTTCCAGATCTGCCGAAAAGGTAAATGGTCCACACTTAACTTTTGATGAATCATAAGGATGCTGATGAACTGACTTCTAAATGGAAATGTTCACCTTGAAATTGTGTTTGTTTTTCTTATTGGATGTATAATAGAAGTAGTAGTTTGCATTGTGTCCAACGGAAGGGCATTCTATCTTCTTCTGTTTTTGATATTGCAGGGCACTTGTAGAAATAAAGCCAGTTCTTTATGTCCCTGAGACTATGGAAACACCTGAAGAAACTTCTTGTCAACTTTCTAGCATAGTGGCACCTAGTTCTTTTGGTTTTCAGCCTGCAGATTGGCATGATTCATGTCTTCAGAAATGTGTCATTCCTGGAAAGATATGTGCAGTGGTTTTGTCAATTACAAGTGTAGCTGCTATGAAGATTGTTCAGATTCTATGAATGCTGATTGGAGCAACAACAATCATCAGAATTCTCTCACAGAGAGTCAAATGAAAGAATATCTAGGTTTTGCATCTTTCTTCTAAACAAAACCATTGTCGAAAATGATTTTTCTTGGAAAGACATTATGGTAAGTTTCTTAGGCAAGCACCTCATTTTCCTTTAACATTGATTCTAAATAGAGTTATATCCTGTTGAAGGTTAGGAAAATGCTTTTCACCCAGAAAATTTATTTTGGTTATTGGTTCCTGGATTTGTCACTTGTGGTTGTCATTTATTTTATTAATCTCTCCTTTAATGTGCTATATTCATGCCTTACTGTTTTCATTACAGTTCCTCACATATTTTTTCTCTGCCCATTTTTTTCTAGAGTTTGAGACTCTACTTCCCACCTAACCTTCATGTGCCTTTGGAGACATTATCAAGCTTGTTCGCGGATGGATTCAAGGAACTTGATCAGATGAATGGTGGTACCAAAGTAGGCGGGAAGCCTATCTTCAATCTTGTTCCGGTCCTAGGTGTCGGAATATCTGCTGCATGTACAAATGATATAATCACCTGTGAGCTGTTTGCTCGGAAATCTTGATCCTTCACTTCACTTTGGCAATGCCATCATTTGTTTACTCCAAGGGATGGATCAGTCATCAAAGAAACTCCTTTCTGAAAGTTTACACAGCCACACCAATGTGGTTTGTTCTTGGATGAAGAGGTAATGCTTTTGGTCAATTTATTTGTCAGATTTCTTGTCTTTACAATCAAGTATTCTTTACATTTCAAGGAATCTAAATAACCTTGGTAAAGTCAAATTTAAATATTAATTGCAAGATTTTGTGGTATATTCTGATTGGGAATTTCTTGTTTTTGTCTACTGTTATATATAAGAAGGCTTCAATAATAGAAAAAAACCCCTGAACTTTACCATTTTAATTAGTTAAGTCCCTATATCTTTATTAGTCCAAAATAAATCTAATAAGCCCTTAACCTTTAACTTGTACCCAAATAAGTCCCAAGCTTTAATTTTTATCTAAACAAACTCTTTAACATAAATCGACGTGTCATGTGAAATAACAGCTTAATTAGGTACAAATAAAAAAAAACAATAGCTTATTTCAGTACAATAAAAAAAAAGTGAAATGGTTAGATGCTTTTTCAATAAGTTAACCATAAAGTGTAGTGAAATGATTTTCCAAATTGGGGCAAACAATTTGCATGTGAGATGTCTTCATTTCATCAAAATTAGGTTGTCACCACAACATCCTATTAATTTGATTGCAAAGCATCAATCATCATTATTAGAACCTTGACTAAGCCCCATCTCCAAATATTTGAGAAAACTCTGTGCCAAGTCACATCTTCTAAATTGTCTTAATGAGGCTGCTTAGCTTTGTTGTTTTTTGGTAGTTATGAGTAGCTTTCTAGCAATTTGCTTATATTTTGGCCTTCAGTTCTTGGCAAGAAAAGTTTCTAATCAGTCAAGTCTGGACTTCTGCTTATAGCTTTATTATAAGAATAGGTAATTATGGATGTAACACGGCACGAACATGACATGATATGATATGATTAATAAGTAAAAAAATAGTGTGATAAACACAATTAACCTGACTTGTTTAATTGGATTATTATTTCGTTTTTAGGAATATCATGTTCATGTTACATGATATATCTGTGTAATTACCTTGTTCTTTTTTACCTAATGCAGCAAACTCTAAATGTAATATAATGCTACCAAATTGAAACATGCCATTAAACATCTTTCCGCCTCCCCTTCTATTCTTGAGTTGGTTTATATAGAATTTAGGCTCATAAACTGTGCATGTGCATTTTACATTAATATTTTGATATATATAGATGTGTGTATACATGGTTAGAATGTGCCAAAAGTGTCTGTATTTTTCAAAAATGTTACAGCAACAACAAAAAAATTTAACAGTTGAACTTGAATTTTGAAATTTGAAAAATAGAGGGATTAAATTCCATAAAATAAAAGTAAAGAGACTAAATTTCTAATTTTTAAAAAGTACATGAACTTCTGACACATTTAACCTGTATACATACAACCTTATCCCAATAATTCAAAGAAATATAGGAGTTGTCACCAACTGTACAAATTATAGCCTGTTTTTACTTTAAGTACAAACTCAGTTACCAATCATATCACCCATAATCTATGGTGATAATTGTGGCGGATTAGCAACTATGAGTATCAAATATGGATATTCTTTTTTTCAAGGCTTTTTATATATTTAGAAGATCATCTATGTATATCCACTGTCCACATTTGAATATATGGACATAGATGTGAAACTCATATTTTAAGTGTTTTATTATGAATTTCATTCCTTTATATGAAAATTGAGCTATAATTTATTTGAATTTGATCTTCATACTTAAAATTAAGAAATTAGTCCAATTTTAGATAGCATTGTTAAATTATGTCGTAAAATTACTAGCTTGAAAATCAATAGTTTGACAATAGTTTGAACCTCAGGCGTGGTTTGTGTTCTAATCGCGTTGTTGGTAGGGGTTTTTTTATTTATAATTAACCAAAAAAAATAATAAGAAAATTAATTTTTCAATTCATGGAAGTTATAATTGAATCTATTTTAAAAGGAAAAGAATCTAAATAACGTAGATCCAAAATGTATCTCTCAATGGGCCATTGTTTGTTCAGCTATAAATAAGTGAAAAGACCTTTGGAGGAGAGGCAGAGAATTGGGTCAGATTTTGAACCGACACCCCCCTCAAACCCTGTCCTTAAGAGAAGAATAAGGTGATAAGTGCCAAGGTTTTCAATTATGTCCGTGCCCATAAACTATGGTGTTTTCACTCTTTAATAGGGAAACACAAAGCAAAGCAACAAATTAACAAAATTACAAAAGGGTTTTGATGATGGGAAATCACAGCTCACATTGGAAAAGAAGGGGGACCAATGCCAGTTTTAAAGGGCAAAATGATGAGTGTGTTAAGCAAAGGAGCTCAGTAGCACTGAAATCATATGGACCTCAACCTCTATGGTCCACACCCCTCCTTTAAATAACCCTAACCAAAACACTAAAGTTTTGAGTAAAGAGTGGTTTAGCTTTTTGCATGAAATATGTTGGAAATTTGGAATCTCATCAGATCTAACATTAATAACCCTAAACAAAGAAAAAAGAATCTAATTGTTTGCTTCATGTATTCTAATGTCACATGGGTTCACAATTTTAGATTTTGAGATTTATGAAATAAGAGATGATTATTATTAGAAGTGTTCAAATATCGGTTAAACTTAAATTAATCGATCGAATCGATCTAATTTGGTTAATCGATCAATTAACTGATTTAATTCGGTCGGAAGTCGGTTAATAATTGTAACTTGAAAGAATTTATTTGATTTTTTTGAATTACAAGAAGACAAAGTCTTAATAGCAATGCGACTAGTGCAACTTAAACTCAGGTCACACTTGAGTCGGTGAACACTTTGATCACACAGGGTTCATATTTGATCTATTTTTAGTTATAGTGGTAATAATTGTCGATTAAGTCTTATCTTAGTTGGCATTGAGATTGTTACCAGTACAGGAGGATATGAATTTGAGTGCGTTAAAGCGCATTATCCTCTTATTTATAGATTGTGAAGGGGCTATGAATAATTTTAAACATTGTATAAAAAATAAAGATTAGAAATCGTGATGCTACACTCGTATAAAAGGAAGTAAAAAAAGTTAATCATAGTAACTTAATATTAATTTCTTTATATTATTTTTATATTGTGGGAACAAAAGAAGACATTATATACAATTCAACATATTATTATTATTATTATTATTATTATATTATTGGGCCAGGATAAGAGACACCTTTTATCTTAATTGAAAAACAAAACAAAATTTTAATCGACATTTTTTAAGAAGTTGAATTTATTGATTTCAACACGTTTAGTTTAGTCCACGTTTCACCTTCAATTTTTTAAAAATAATTAAATTGTTGAATTATTCACATCACTTAAAAATATATAAAAAAAATTGCGTTAAAAGAGAAAAAAAAACAAATAAAAGGTCTTTTAAGTAATAATTTGAAGTTTTGAAAGAAAAAAAAATTGTTCGAATGAAGAAATGCTTTGTTTGACTTTACGATGGCTGAATTTTGAGTCAGCCATCAGGAAATAAAATTCAATAGAAATGGCAAGCCAAGGTTAATATTATCAAAACCAAGGGCAGCTACGTCTTTTGAGATGCGCAAATTTGCTGTGACGACGAGACCAAACACGCAGAAAATCACTAAAATTGCAATTACATTAGTAAAATTTTAACATTATATTTTATTTAATATATAATAATTCTAATTGAACTTAGAAAATAGATTACCTATTCATCATTCTTGGCCTATCTATTTTTATGTTTTTAATAATTATAAATATAACATAAATGATTAAATATGTGAAAATTTTAGTGTTTTTTTATTCTTCTAATTTTTTATTTTCCAAAATAAAGATAATTGAACATTATTTATATATTTTTAAATTATATATTTGATACTCATGAATTTAGGGTCAAAATTGTCAATTAAATTCCCTTGTTATAATTTAATTGTCATGGTTAGTGCCATCCCTTCCACTCTATATGCTTTTCCTTTCATGAAAAGGTAAAAATATAAGCATATTTTCTTTGAATAATTTGAGGATGAGTGACGGAATAACGGTTGGAGGTGGTGTGAATGTCGGTGATAGGGTTATCGGTAGAGCTACAAAGTAGGTCAAAAGGAGATCTGAGGGAGTCTCGGATTTGACAGACCCAGTGGTGGATGATAGAGGTGTCTCGGTGAATCAGAGGGATGAGCCAAGAGCCTCATGGAAGGATAAACTCCTTGGTTTGTCGGTTGAGAATGAAAACATGCAGATTGATGAGGAATTTGTTTTGCAAGAGGATGATGTCGAAACGGTTATGATTGATGGAGTTCCGTCGGTTACTTTCTCCGATAGAGTTCACCAGTTCATTGCACGGCGTATGGCGAGGATGACAATTGTTAAACTGATTAGAAGGAAATTGTCTTACTCGTCCATGGTTAATAGGTTAAAAATTCTTTGGCAAACTACCCATCCCTTCCAGGTTGTTGATTTGGAAAACGATTACTACTCTGTTAAGTTTTTGAGGGAGGAGGATTATCAAAATGCTCTCTCGGGTGGCCTATGGACAATTTTTGGTCATTATCTTATGGTTCATCCATGGTCCTCTACGTTTTATACTACTCAACAGCAGCCATCTGATTTGCTTGTTTGGGTGCACCTGTCTGGATTATCAGAAGGTCTATATTTCAGAAATTTGCTTAATTACATTGGTGGTGTGATTGGCCCAGTAGCTAAAATTGATCGGATAACAGATAGCAAGATGAGAGGGTTTGCGAGATTGGCAGTCTTTATAGACATAAACAAACCTTTGGCTTCTAGAATCTTAATTGATGGGAGAATTCAGAGGTTGGAGTATGAGTGCCTACCTTTGATCTATTTTGGCTATGGCAGATTTGGACATTCTAGGGAAACTTGTACTCATTCTAATATACCAAAAGACCCGAGGGAAGAACCGGGACTGGAGACTGATGGGGAACCGAAGGGATCCAACAAAACTCAGGGAGATGATCCTTTTGGTCCATGGATGATAGTTGATCGGAAGAAACCTCAATCATCTAGGAAGATGGTGGCGCGCTCGACAAATCAGGAGGTTGACTTGTTCGGCGGTGGTTCACGTTTTGAAATCTTAGGCAATAACTCTGATGAGATTTTGGAGGCTGAATTTCAGGAGAATGATCAGGCGGTGATGGGGGAAAGAAATCTGCTGAAAAAGATGTGGGTGGTAATTCCTCATTAACTGATGGTAAGAAACGTACGGGTAAGGACAAGGGGAAGGGTGTGACTATCTCCTCAGGGCTTAAGGTCAAAGTGAATGTTTTGAGGCCCAATAACTCCTTCAAGTCAGGGTTCACTTCTTCAAATCCTTTTGATAATGGATCAAAAATGGGGTAAAAAATTTAAGATATAGCTACTGGGCTCGTGACGTTTAGGGCAGTAACACATGGGTTGGATACAACCAAACATCTTGCTGCCAAGTTGGTAACGGGTAAAGGCATTAATTTGAGCAATTCCATTTTGGATAAACGCCAGTCTGTACTTTCTAGAAAATCAACACCAATCGAACATCCTGTTCATTCTGATGGTATGGATTTTGGGGAAAACTTCGGTCAAACTCTAGAGTCTATGGAGGAAGCAGATGCTCGACTTTTATCGGTAGATCGTGAAATGGAAAGAGTACTTAAAGGCCTTTATAGGAGGTAGGACAGGATAATGCAATGGCTACTAAAACTTCTAATGATGTGGAGTTACCGAATGAGAATGCTTGAAACCATAATGTTGGGTTTATTATCTATACTTTACATCTTATTTATGATTCCTTTTTTTAATGCCATTTTTTGGAATTCTCAAGGATGTGAGCATTCCCGTTTCAATAGTATTTTGAAGGAATACAAGGAGGATTTTAAACGATATTTGGTTGTACTTTTTGAGACTCGTATCAGTGGTGAGAAGGCTGATTTGGTTGTAGGATAATTAGGGTTTGATTGTTCATTTTAGTTTGAAGCAAGAGGCTTTGCAAGTGGAATATGGGTATTATGGAATTCGAATATTGGAGTGGATATCGTACGGATTCATTGTCAATATATTCATATGAGAATTAGAGTCTCAGCAGGGAGTCGTGCTTTCCTTTGTACAATAGTTTATGGAAGTCCGTACAAATCCTACAGGGATAACCTTTGGGATGATTTGTGTGAGCTATTGGCTGAGATTACAGACCCTTGGCTAATTGCTGGCAATTTTAATGTCATTCTTAATACCGATGATCGTCGTGGTGGTCAAGAGAAGTGAGCTACGGTATGCAACAAATTCAGCTCTTTTTTGTTTTGTCATAATATTACTAATTTGGGGTTTGAGGGTTTGAAATTTACGTGGTAAAGGGGAAATCTTCATCAACGTCTTGATCGAGCTTTGGGTAACGATATTTGGTAATATGTAGCCCCACATGTGACGGTTTGCCATCTTCATAAACTGAAGTCGGATCATCGTCCAATTTTGGTGTTTACCCATAAGGCTACGGATGGAAGGAAAGGACGTCCTTTTCAATTTTTGGCTAGCTGGTTGGCTCATGCTGAATTCAGAGATGTGGTTCATCAATCGTGGAGTAGTAGTAGATCGGTAATGTGGATCATTTTACTACACCGGTTAAGAATTGAAATGCTACAATCTTTGGTAATATTTTCTACCGTAAGCGCAAGACTATTCGTGAGCTTGATAGAATCCAACGAATTTTAGAAGTGAGGAATTCTTTAAGACTTAGACAGAGGGACTATGAATTGAGAGTTGAACTAGAGAAGATCATGAAACAAGAGGAGTTTCTTTGGTTCCAAAAAATGCAATGTCAGTTGCTTAGAGAGGGTGATCGGAATACTAAGTTCTTTCATTAGAGAACTTTAAGCCGACGGAAACACAACATAATTTTAGGTTTGAAGGATAACAATGAAAACTAGTGTTATGATTTCGAACGTCTTGAAGTTATGGCTATTGAGCATTTTTTCAAGCTTTATACCGTTGATAACTACTTCATTGGTGAGTTTCCTATTAAAGGCCGGTTTCCATATATTAAACAAGATGATTTGAATACGTTTTCGACAGTGGTCACTAGTGAAGAGGTGCGCCAAGCAGTTTTCAATATGGATCCCCTCAAGGCTCCATGATTGGATGGCATTCATGCCAAATTTTTTTAGTTTAATTGGGACATTGTGGGGGATAGTGTTTGTCGTATGGTGAATAAGGTTTTTATTCATGGTGTTCTTGATCCTAAATTAAATCAAACTTTACTTGTTTTAATCCCGAAGTGTGAAGGGGTTGAAAACATGAGCCATTTTAGATTATAAGTTTGTGCAACGTTGCATACAATATAATTACTAAGACCATTGTCATTCGGCTTCGTAGGGTAATGTCGTTTCTAGTCCGCCCAAATAAGGTTTGTTTCATACCTTCACGATGCATTTCTGATAATATTATAATTGCCCAAGAGGTGATACATACTATGAGACAAACCAAGGGTCGTAATGGTTGGATGGCGATCAAGTTGGATTTAGAAAAGGCATACGACAGAGTATGGTGGGATTTTTTGAGTGACACTTTAGCTTATGCAAGAATTCCTTCTTCCCTCTTGAGGGTTATTATGAGTTGCGTCTCTATTGCTTCTATGCGACTTTTATGGAATGGTGCTATATTGACATCCTTTTTGCCAACAAAGGGTGTGAGACAAGGTGATCCTCTTTCACCTTATCTATTTGTTTTGGGTATGAAGAGACTTGGCCACCTAATTAATGCTGCAGTTGAGGAGAATCAATGGGAGCTTATCTGGCTGGCTAGAGGTGGGTAAGGTATCTCACATCTGTTCTTTGTAGATGTCTTGTTGTTGTTTTGTAAAGCTTCTGAGGCATGGGCTGCTATATTAAAAAAAATCCTTGATGTGTTTTGTCATTTTGCCAGTCATTGGGTAAACAAGCAGAAGACGTAAGTTTTCTTCTCTACCAATGTCCAACCTATGGTAGCTCAGTCAATATGCGGGATGCTTGATTTCACTAGAGTTTCAGACTTCGAAATTTATTTGGGAATGCCTTTGTTTCATAGTCGAGTGGAGGTTAATACGTTTCAGTTCCTTATTGACAAGGTTCGAAAGCTAGCATTGACAAGTAGAGTTACTATTGTTAAATCTGTGTTGTTATCGATCCCTAATCATTTCATGGCTACTGCGAAGATACTAATTACTATTTGCAATGAAATTGAAAGGCTGGCTCGGATGCTCTTGTGGGGATCTTCTCCTTCTAACCGTAAGCCTTCTTTGGTTAATTGACAAGTTTGTTGCTCTCCTATGGTTAGTAGTGGTTTGGGACTACGAAGCTTGCAGGTTCAAAATCAATTATTCCTAATAAATATGGGTTACAATTTACTTGCTAATATTGATGCTTATTGGGTACAATTACTCCGTGAAAAATACAAGGTACGGACGTCTATTCCAACGGATATTAAACATGCCAATGCATCCTATCTTTGGAGGTCGCTTTCCTTACATTGGGATAAAATAAAGGCAGGTCTTATATGGTGTGCTCGAGATGGTGGTTCTATTAATTTTTGGGATGATGATTGGGTGCGTAAAGTAGGTCTACGGTGGTATTTCTACCAAGGGAATGGTGAGCTAGATTTAACTGTTCGAGTGCGAGATGTTATTCTTATGGATGGCAAATGGGTTTTTGACTGGTTACACTCGATGCTTCCATCGTATATAGTCTCCCACATAGTAGCTCATGCGGCACCTGTTGAGGGTGTTGACCCGAATGTTCTTGGGTGGAAATGGTCTTCTGTAGATATGTTTTCTACAGCGAAAACTTATAGGAATTGCTTTACTATGCAGGGGTAAAGAATGTCTTGGAATGCTAAGAAACTTTGGAAAATATCCGCTCCTCAACGTGTGCGAATGTTCTTATGGTTATTTATCCGGGACAATCTTTTGACTAATGAGGTACGCACTAAGCGTGGTATGAGTTCTTTGCCTTGTTGTGATATTTTTGGTGAGATGATTCAGTCGGCTTTGCATGCGGTGTGGGATTGCCCAAGTGCTAGGTTGGTTTGGCAAGGTGTGGTGCCTCAGTCGGAATGGGATTATTTTTTCAGCTTCCTCGAGAAAATTGGCTTATGTGGAATTTGGATAGTAGGAGGCTTGATGTTTCTGGTTGCCAATGATGCACAGTCTTTGGAGTTCTTTGTTGGTTTAACTAGAAGAATCGCAATGAGACCATCTTCATGAATGAACACAAGCTTGCGGGAGAAATTAATTCTACTGCTTTTGCTTGGGCTAAATCTATGCAGGCAAGCAGTTTTGTTAATAAATGGGCACCTACTACCATGACTCGTAATTGGTGGTATAAACCAAAAAATGGTTGGATTAAAGTTAATGTGGATGGCTCTCTTTCAATGGATAAATTGACAGCAACAATTAGAGGTTTGGGTCGAGACTCTAACAGCAGCTTCCTGTTTAGGTTTCACAAATAGATTTGCTCTACTGATATTCTGCAGGTTGAGGCTGAAGCAGTGTTGGTGGGGTTGCAGAGTGCGTGGGATAATAGGTATAAACAGGTGGAAATTGAATGTGATAATGCTTACCTTATTGGCATATTACATTCGGGCCTTGCTCCTATTAGTAAGTTGTCTGTAATTCAAAGGATTCATGAATTTTGCACTAGGGACTGGGTTATTTGCTTCAGATGTAAACATATATCATAGAATGATCAAATTATAAATGTTCTACATAGTAGTATTTACATTTAATATTTTAACAGATGGATCGATATTTTGGACCTTACAAATTATATGAAGGATATTACTTAGTTGCAATCACAAATCGATCGATTTGCATATGATCATTTAAATTGTCGGTCTATTCGTATTTAATTAATACTAGTAATTGAATCCCGTGTATTGACCTGATGATCAAGGGTATTCATCATCCCAAATGTGAGTTGGGTTCGAGTCGCGTTAATCGTTATTTGTAATTCACCAAAAAAAATTAATAGTAGTAATTATGTTACACGTGTGTGGAAACCATGTATCTAGAATACAAATTTACCTTTTAAAGTAACATCCATCAAATAATGAAACTAAAAATAACATACGAAATTAAAATAATCTAAATCAATTTAAATTATGAATAAAAAATTTTAATAAGTAAATAAATTCGAATAAAAATATTTAATGCATTCCAATTACTTTCTAATTAGTATTGACATTTTTCAATAGCATCATCGAATGTTATCATGTTAGAAAACTTTATTTAACATGCTATTAAAATGTTATTATGTTATCAAATATTACAAACATAAATAAGAGGGAAAAGACACTTACCCATTCAGATTCGAAGAAAATCTCATAAACCCCATTAAAATTTATCTATTAAGTAAATCTTAAATAAAAAGACCATTGTTTTTATTTATCTATGCATTTTAAATTTATATTCAATTTAGTTATATGTTAACTTTGAGGTGAATTTGTCGATTGAGTCTTAGCTCGATTGATATGGACATTGTTGTTAATATAGGAAGACATGAGTTCGAGTGCGTTGAAGCGCATTATCTTCCTATTTATGAGAGAGGAGGGATTACGGATAGTTCTAAATATTATATCAAAAATCGTAAATACGATCCGAACCTATAATGAGATTTTAAAAAAAAATCTCGAGATGAATTTACCAAAAATTATATTTATGTAAAATTAATTAGCAAGAATTGTTTAAAAGATTTCAATGAAGAGGATTATGAGAATATAAAAGATAAAAAAATGGCTTGGAAGGGATTAGGAATTTTAAAATCTCTTGTATCGAGTGTTATTTTGTGTAAATTATATGATAGTTTTTAGATTATTTTATTTTGGTCCCGTCTCATCATATTGAGCATTGTATATATTTATTTGGATTTAGGTATGGAAATATTATAATTATCAATTTGATCGTGCTTTTTAATAATTTTGAATATAGTTATTTAAATGTATAATTTCAATTGTGATTGTACTTTTAACTTAAAATAAATTTACATATGTTAATTTAAAAATTATATTATGTTTGACATATCATTATATTATTATCTAATTCAATTTATAATTTAATTTAATAATAATAAAAATATTTTTATAATCAATTAAATTTTTTAAATTAAAAATGATCAAATATAAATATTTTCTGGTAAATTATTGAATATAAATATTGAAGATAACAAAAATAAGTAAAATAATAAAAGGTAAAGTTATTTTTATTTAGAATTTATTTAATAAACAAAGCATAATAGGTTAGTTTGGTATTTTTTTTGATAAATTATATGGGGAGCGCAAAGTCCTAATAGTAATATAACTGACGTAACTCGAATCTAGATCACACTTAAAACAATAAATACATTTGATCATTAGACCAATACACGAAGTTCAGTTTAGTATTTTTCAAATAATAGAATAAGTGAATTTTTATCAAAACCATTTTTACTTTTAAAACTATTCAACTTAATATTAATTACAAGATAATTAATGTGGCATTAATTCTATGTAATCATTAACATTTTCAGTTGTTAAATTTCATTATTGAAAGAAATTAATTGAATGAAGTTATTGAAGTGATTAATTAATGCTAATCATTAAAGGAATTTAATGACAAGTTAACAAATCTTCTTAAAAAAGTGATGTTTTTAACAATTTTAAATAGAAATTTAAATGACTCCA
This sequence comes from Gossypioides kirkii, assembly GCA_005610355.1. Lineage (NCBI taxonomy): Eukaryota > Viridiplantae > Streptophyta > Magnoliopsida > Malvales > Malvaceae > Gossypioides > Gossypioides kirkii. The sequence goes on along the minus strand of CP032253.1, from coordinate 43,150,551 downwards.
TTTATGGGCTAAAGTTACTGTTGAAAGAACCATTGTATTTTTGGGTTATTAGTAGATCCACCGTTAATGGAAAAAAATAAAATACAAGTATGATTAAAATGATTATATGTGTATTTATTTTTTTTAAAAATTTTTAAATATGATTCACGAGTAGTTTATTATCATTTAACTTTTTATTGTGTACCAAATAATTTCATATAGGAAGGTATTTTAATGCACTTGAACCCAATGTTGATTACAATGACCATACTAATCGAGTTAAGATTTAATTGACACTAATAAGGAAAGTTATACATATTTTTTTTGGTGAATTATAAGGGAAGGGCAAAGTCCTAACAACAACGCGATTGATGCAACTCGAACTCAGACCACACTTGAAACAATGAATACCCTTGACCATCAGACCAACACATGAGGTTCAGAAGCTATAAATATTGTGATACGAATGTAATTATATTTAAAAAAATTAAAAACTAAAAATTAAATGTGGTTTGAGAGAATGAACATCATTAATCATCAAGCCAACACACGAGATTAAGAAATTATAAATATTGTGATATGTAATGTAATTATATTTAGAAAATTAAAAACTAAAAATTAAAATTATATCTACAGAATAGAATAATTACCTTAATATTTTTATATTTAAATTAATTACATTCTAAATGGGGAATTCTTTAATGAATCAGTGATTTAGGCCGGGCAGAATAACTGCCGTGAATGGCAGAAAAAGTAAATTCATATGAAAACGAGGGACATTTAACGTTCCAAAACGGCATGAGAAAAAGGAAAGCGAAAAAGTTAAGAGACGGGACCTGAAAATATACAGAGGTGAAAGAAAATGGTTAGATAGATAGAAAATCAAAATAGATACAGAAAAAAGCGAAAGTTGTTCCAGAGGTATCTGAGCTAAGCATTGAATTTTTAAAGACTGAGTCGACTCGTGCTTTATAGGTGAGTCTATGTTTCGAAGATTCAGATCGTGACCCGCCGGATCCTGTATCCTCTAATTGACATTAACCGTCCGATCTAGCTCCTTCTTTCTCTGAAGTTTCAACTTCCACGAAGCCAATTTGAAAGGGAAAGGAAGACCTACTCGATCCGCTCGCGTTTCGGATATTTATTTGGATGCTGCACCTGCTTCCTCAGGTTTGCCCTTCTTTTTTATTTTTTTTTTAATTCTGTTTCTTTTTTTGTTTGGCTGCCTAGAAAATGAACGAAAGTAAATGCAGAAGGAATGAACATTAATGAATATTCTTGGTGGTTATTGTAAAAAAAAAGTGAAATTTAATTTAGTGTAAACTAGTGAAAACATTTATGTTTGATTTTCTTTTTCCTTTTTTTTCTGTAAATTTCATATTCTGGTGTAAAAATGGAAAAAAATCCTTGTGCTAATATGGAAACTTTACTTATTGAAGCTCATTTTCGTTTACTTTTCCTTTATGGGGATCGCATTTACAGATTTGAACTCCGTGGAAGCTTTAACTTCTCTGTAAATTGAACTGAGGGTAAAAATCGTACGTCATTGAGCAGATGTAAAGAAGTTGCCTCATTGCCAATTATTATTATCATTTTTAAACTAAAGCTAGTATTTGAAGTTGTATAGGAAAGCCTAAAAGTCCTAATGAGTAGTTGTGGAACCTTATAAAAATTTGAATCGTTTATCTTAAAATATAGCGTTTTGGAGAATTTGAGATTAAGGTGGGAGTGTATTTTTGTTAATTATTATGTTTTCAATGATAGGGTTTTGGACATGGAGGAAATGAATAGTGTAGTAGCATAAACCTAAGCAGAGAATCAAGTATTATGGAGGATCTTTCCAAGTATGCCCATAGTCCTGCTCATTTAGCTGTTGCCCGCCGTGACTATGCTGGGCTTAGGCGCATTATCTCAACACTCCCTCGGCTTGCCAAGGCTGGCGAGGTTAATACTGAAGCTGAATCTCTTGAGGCTGAGGAATGGGCTGATGCTGTCTCGGCTGTCATAGATCGTCGTGATGTCCCAGGTAGGGAGACTCCGCTGCATTTAGCAGTGAAATTGAGAGATCCAATCTCGGCGGAGATTTTGATGGTGGCTGGAGCAGATTGGAGTCTTCAGAATGAACAGGGTTGGAGTGCTTTGCAAGAAGCAGTTTGCACAAGGGAAGAGGCAATTGCCATGATTATTGCTCGACACTACCAGCCGCTTGCCTGGGCAAAATGGTGTCGCAGACTTCCCAGGATTGTTGCCTCAGCAGCTCGTATCCGTGATTTTTACATGGAGATGTCTTTTCATTTTGAAAGTTCAGTCATTCCATTTATTGGACGCATTGCACCATCAGACACTTACCGCATTTGGAAGCGGGGTTCAAATCTCCGTGCTGATATGACACTTGCTGGATTTGATGGGTTCCGCATTCAAAGATCAGACCAAACATTTCTCTTTCTAGGGGAAGGCTACACTTCTGAGGATGGGAATCTTTCTCTTCCTGCTGGCTCTTTGATTGTTCTTTCTCATAAGGAAAAAGAAGTTACAAATGCCTTAGAGGGGGCTGGTGCGCAACCAACAGAATCAGAAATCGCTCATGAAGTGCAAATGATGTCTCAAACTAATATGTATAGGCCTGGTATTGATGTCACTCAGGCTGAGCTTGTTCCTCATTTGAATTGGAGGCGACAAGAGAGAAGTGAGATGGTTGGAAACTGGAAGGCTAAAATTTATGATATGCTTCATGTGACAGTCAGTGTGAAGTCAAGGAGAGTTCCTGGTGCAATGACTGATGAAGAGCTTTTTTCTGTGGATGATGAAGAAAGGATGGCAAATGGCGGTGAACATGATGAGTATGATGATGTATTGACAGCTGAGGAAAGGATGCAGTTGAATTCAGCGCTTCGTATGGGAAATTCGGATGGTGTTTGTGATGATGATGAGCATGGAGTTGTTGACTGTCAAGAAAATGGTTCAGCAGGTGGCTATGAAAATTGTGAATCAAATGGTGTTGCTAAGGAGAAGAAGAGCTGGTTTGGCTGGAATAAGAAAGGCTCAAAGAACAGTGATGATCCTGATGATTCAAAGATTGGGAAGTTCTCAAAATCGGCTCCTGAAGGTAGCAATCAGAGACAAGTTGATAATTGTAGATCATCGTCTGAATTTGCGAAGGAAGATGCTGTCGATGGCAAGAAGCGTAAAGATAAAAGCAGCAAGAAGAAGAAGAAGAAAGGGGGCAATAGTGATGATAAACATGAAAGTGAGTATAAGAAGGGTTTGAGACCTGTTTTGTGGTTAACACCAGATTTCCCTTTAAAGACAGAGGAACTCCTGCCTTTACTTGACATATTAGCGAACAAAGTCAAGGCTATAAGGAGATTAAGGGAGCTTTTAACAACTAAACTGCCATCGGGCACATTTCCAGTCAAGGTAATTGAAGAAATATAAAGCCAACAACTCGAATAATTATCTTATTTTATGGTAAAAATCTAGTTTAGTCTTAGTTGTATGCATAAATCAAGCTTTTATTTTTTATGTAATTGCAATTTTCTCTATTTACTTTATTCATTCATTTTGTTGTTGGAACTGAAGTGATGATAAAGGATACTGAAGTAGAATTGAGGCTTCAAAGTTGACTTAGAGTGATAGTCATGTCTGAAAATAAAGAGCTATCAAGATCTTTAGGCAGGAAATATGTCCTGGGTTAGAGCAAATGGTTAAATTGCTATGAAAATCACTTTGCTGGCCTTACTTGCTTATCTCCTGTGATCTCATCACCTCATTTTGTTCACATTAAATTTAACAAACACAGGAAATGAGTCTATTAATGGTATCCTTGGTCCTATGGTGTTGAAAATCCAAACACATTGTTTTGTGATGATTGGAAATTAACTTGAATGAGAGCTGAAGTAGGGGCTTGTTTTGTGTCAACTTGTGAATTGAGGTAAAGGAAAACTTAAGGGCATGCATATCATAAGCCATTCTTATGTTACTAATGGTTTAATATATATTTTCTGGTTGAAAATCTTAGGAGTGTTGTCCATTACTTGATGCTTTTGGACCTAGGCTCAAGTCACTAGGTGAAAGATTAGGTCTAATATAGGTATTAAGAGAGTGTCTTGTCATTTAATATTTCAAAATGATGGAGAAACCACTTTTAATGTCGATATTTTAGGTTTGCCATATTGCTGGAATCCGCGCATAACTCATCATTAAAATACGCATATATGATTTTGACATTACAAAGCACGGTTTTAATTGTTATTTACATTTCTCCATTTGTATTTCTGGTTCAGGAGGCCTCCTTGTAGTGAATGAACCAGATGCAATGTGCATTATAGTGTAGCAGCAAAATACTTCTCTATTTCTTCTTGCCAGTTCTATTGTCTTTACTTCTAACACTTAAATCATTAATGTTAACTTTGAGAATGGCCCTTATGCTAAAAGATCTTCATTTTAAATGTGTCTATGGAAACTGTTGTGCAAGCATGATAGAAAGTGGTGATGACTTATGAGTATGGAGTAGTGTCTAATATCTTAAAACATTCCAAACTTGCTTCTCAACAATTTTGATTGGGTTGGTTTGTGCTTGCTGTAAATATTTTAGAAAGATTTATATTTAAGTTTGGAACATATTCACATTGATGTCTCATGTTCCTTATTCTAGGTTGCCATCCCTATTGTCCCAACTATTCGAGTCCTTGTCACTTTCACTAAATTTGAGGATCTTCAGCTGATGGAGGAGTTTGCAACACCTCCTTCCAGCCCGGTTCATTTCCAGGATGCCAAGTCAAAAGAATCAGAAGGTTCAACATCATGGATTTCATGGATGAGAGGGAGTCGTGGTGGTCAGTCAAGTGATAGTGATAGTCATCGGTATAGGGACGAGGTTGATCCTTTCCACATACCAACAGACTATACCTGGGTTGATGCGAACGAGAAAAAACGTCGCATGAAAGCCAAGAAAGCCAAAAGCAAGAAGCACAAAAGGCAGTCAGCAGCAGCCAAGGCGGGGATGGAGGTCAGCAGCAGGGAACGAAGAGGTGGAAGAATAATTACAGGATCCCGGGTGTTTTACCCTTTCAGTGGCATCTACAACAGATTAAGGAGGTAAGGCTCCTGCCTATACACATCTGACTGACGTTTTACTAATTGCAATTGGCGAAATGGGGCAGTTGATTTGCTGAATGATTGGTAGCGGGAATGAATTAGTTTGATTAAAGAAAGAAGAGCCTTGTCTTCTTCTGTTGTATTGTTATGTGATGTGAATTAGTTGCTTTATTAGCTTGTTTCAGTTCTAATTTTTATCTGACATTAAATCTTTGTATCTAAGTCCATGGTCGTCAAATGTTCCATTTTTGTGATTGATATTCTTTTTCCTGTCATTGTCACTTCTTCATAATTCATCTTTTTTCTTCCCCTTTCGTCTTGTCTAAAGGCAAACTGGTAAAGGGTTGAGATAGATTTCAAGCTTGAAACATCGGTACTCGAATTTGGGTGGGAGTATCCACACATCTAAATTCTAAACCCTGATGAGTGTCAAATTCTGTGGACACTTAATTTTGTCAAGTTATTTCTTGGTTTAAGTCGATTCCATTTTGAATGCAATTAAATATCCAATTGGTTCATATTTCTTGAATTATGAGGTTTTAGTAGCGGTCATAGTTATGTTAAAATATGCTCTTAGTTCTTGTATTTGGATAAAATTTTGAGATTTAGTCTCGATGCTTAAAAGTTCAAAATTAAGTCTTCCTACTTTTTTTATTTAAGAAATTCAGTTCAGTTATTAAAATTGTAAATATTTTTTTTGTTAAAATTTATCAACTTAGAAATTTGATATTTTTTTTATAGAAGTTACTAATATCGATAATGGTTGAATTAAGATTTAAAATAAAATAATTGAATTTTTAACTAAACTTCAAATCCTATACAAGTTATTTTAACCCCATAATTGTTAGTCCCATTTATTTTGAACAAGTCCAATTGGCTTATTATTGGTTTTTTAATATTTTCAACTGGGTTTGAATCCGACTTGCTTAGGCCAGGTTTTGCGATTTGGGAAAGCCGGGGTAGAGAAAGAGGTTTCGAAAGTTTTTATTATTATTTAAATCTGAATAAAATGAAAGTATTTTAAATTTTTTTATTTAGTTCTTGATAATTACTTTTTCTTAATTTTTTACATAGATTTAAATTTTAATTCAGTATTTAATTTTTTATTAATAAATATAATTGAGTAGATGGAATGACTCGCATTTTTTTTAATTCGGATTTGATTATTTGTAGTTAAAGTTTTATTTTAGATATGTTATTATCTGGTTTTAATTATTTTTATTTATCTGAATGTTACTTAGGTTTTAGTTATTGTATAAGCTGAGCATTCATTAATTCTTTATTCTCAAATTGATTTTATTTATTAATTTATATTATCTATACAATTACTCTCCAAAGTTTTTAGAGTATAAAATTAAAAATTACAAATGAGTGATTTTTTTTTTCATATGTTCCAAAACAATAGATTTAACCATTATCATTTAAGTAAAATTAAAATTTCAAATTTAAAAAAAATAAATAAAAAATGACCAATTTAAAATACTTTGATTAAATCCTACAACTTATACATAATATATAAACTAATAGAAGAAATTGACCTGTTATAAAACTAATCAAGTATTGCCCATGCTTCATAATCTAGTTATGATAACACAGGCTACAAACTATTACTTTTAGGACTCCTTAGTTAAGGTTAAAATACAATTTAAATAAAACAAGGTTCGGATAAGTTGCTAATCGCATCTAACAAACTAAGATTAGTGGTTAGTCCCTTATATAAGATTTCAGGTTTAGTATGTCAATTCAAATTCAGCACAATACTAAAAATATGAGTACCTATTTTAATATAGTTTGTAGATATTTATTTTTTTACTAACATTTTATTTTCTTACTTTGCTATAAATTGTGCATTCAAGGTTAGTAACAAAATTCGATCTTTCATTTAGGAAAGCAAGTAAAATAGTCAGCTTAATCACCAATAAAAAGGCTTAAAGGATAAAGATGAGATCTTGAGATAAGGTAAGTTGATCCTTCGTTTTTTTCTTCACTCAAATTCGATCATGATCATTTAGGAAAGAATAAAACATAGACCAAGGATCATTTGTTGACAATCTAATGCATCACGAAGATCAAAATAAAAAGTGGTAACTTTATACTACACTTAGGCTGTCCTAAAGAGATGTCTAGATTGTTGTCTAAAGGTTTGCCCAAACATGTTGTTCAAACAAGGGATAGAACATGGTGACAACGCATGGAGTTCAAGGAGTTGTTCAAACATTAGGTTAAACTTCATAAACATGACACTTAAGGCCCCAACAAACATAGTTGTTCTTGAATGGCAAATATTCCAAACAAGAGCTATTCTTGAACGTAAGTTGTTCTCAGTGGAAACTATTCTAAACGAAAGTTGTTTTGAAGAGAGTTATTCTGAATGTAATTTTCTTAACAAAGCACAACCACTATTCTAAACAAATGTTGTTCTTACGAAAAAAATTAAAGATCATGATATGAAAATACTTCACCATAGGCTTCTTTCCTTTCCATAGCTCATATGGAGTTGTGCGAGTCTTTGGCCTAATCATCACTCAATTGATAACATATGTGGTAGTGTTGATTGCTTCAACCCAAAAGCAATGAGGAATGTCTTTTCTGTTAAGCATAACTCTAACCATTTCTTGTACAGTCATGTTCTTGCATTCTACCACACAATTTTGCTGAAGTGTCTTGGGTGTTGAGAACTCATGTTTGATCCCCTCTTCATCATAGAATTGGCCAAATTCTTCATTCTCAAATTCATCTCCATGGTCATTACGTATCCTTCTCACCATCCCAACGACCTTTCCTTGTTCATTCATCTGCATAGTCTCTTAAATTCATCAAATGCATCTAAGAAACCTTACCCAAGTATACTTGGAGTAGTCATCAACACACACAAGTATTGGAAAAAATCCAGTTCAAAAATGATTTTCTTGCATAGCGAAAAATTAAATTTTGAAAATCGAGTCGGTTTGTGATATTTATAGCGATAAACCCTTTATTGAAATTGAACCTATGTTTTCGGCTAGACGGATTATTGTCGTTTCTGACTTTCAACCGAATGAACTTCTCCACTATTCTCGTACCACAAATTGTTTCGAGTGTGGGCTCGAACGAATTTGAATCAAACACAAAACCAGAAATTATTTACTTTCTTCAATAGAAATTGATAGAATTGTTATTTCGAAAAATAAAATTTATACTTAAAAGTAAATTCTTACTATTTTTGGATAGCATAACAATATCTCAAAATTGTGTATGGGAGAAGAAGTGAAACCCTTGTTGAAATTGAAATAGTAGAAATCTATTGTAATAAAAAACAAAATCCTAGTCCAACTAGGATTAAAGGGGGGGGGGGGGGGGGGGGCGAGCGACACCCTAGTTAAATATACTAGGGTTTGTCGTCCCATAAATTTAGCATGAGAGCTTTTGGGCCTCTCCCGTATCGAGTCCAATTATAAGTTCTTTTTGGATTTTTAACTCAATACTTTATAATTCAATCAAATCTAATATATGTTTTTCTATTTTCCAAAATAAACATCATAAATCAATTTCCCAATCAAATAATTTTCTCCACTCAATTCTAATTTCGTTAAAATTATTGCAACTTTATCGTAAAAAAATCTATGAGAAAATATATTTAATATTTCTACATTCAACGAGTTTATCATGACCAATTAATTTAATTTAATTTTCGAAATTCAAATATTTAAGTAATAAAATAATAATGTGAAAACTCATAAATTAATTTTCTAGGTCATTTCCATTTAGAGAGAAAACCACATTCATTTTCGAATGTTTCCCATTTCTCCAATTTTAACATTTTTATCCATTTTTGTTCATTTGATTCAACATGCAATTCATTTTCAGTTTCAATGAGCTAGCAAAGAGACCAATTGGACACATGTGATTAGGGCTCAAATGATTTATAATTACGTTTTAATTTTTTTCCTATTAATTATAAACTCATTCAGTCATGAAGTCATTCCACTATAGTATTGTGACTAAGCTCTCCCTAATTACATACCATTACGAAAATAACTCGATTAGTGCTCGTCCAATGACCTTGTCATAAGTGTGTTACCCTCATAGGATATTCTTAATCTTTTTGGGATAAATCCTCTCTTTCAATATGATCTTATTTTATCTCAGGGTAAACATTACGTCTTCCTTCGCTAAAAGTCAATTACATCAAATAGTAATTAAGTCATTCATCATAAAGACGAACGATCCATGGCCATGTTTACTTTTTATTTATCATGTAATGCCAATGAGACAATATCATTTACTCATGTCTTGGGCTATTAATTCTACTATTGTGAATGGTGTTACATATTGCAGAAGTCGTATACCCAACGCATCAGGTTTTGGTTCCTTATCTATTCAAACTTAGGCTTTTACTTACATCAAAGTATAGGAGTCGCACGTATATAGTTCATCATCTACTCAGAATTAAGGTATGCCACCCTATGAAAGTCACAAGTAAATAAATCCATAAACAGATTCAAGATCTATTCTACTTTGGTCTAGTCTGATGTACTATCAGTCCAGTCAGTCACATCTATGTCTTTATTTTCTAGGAGTCATTCGCTCCGATGCCCAAGACAAAGCATCTCCCCAATTGGATTTGATAGACGATATATTAGTCTTTCAATTGGTTTACTCATTTTTTATTAGACTAATAGTATGTTTAAGTTAGTCTACTAATATAAACTATCTTTTCGTATTACAATTCAACCACGTAATGTCGTTTAGTATTAGTTAAACATTAGATAACTAATGAGCTAATATTTGCTTATATTTTTCCCTTACATGCAAAAACCATGCGAGAAAATTATACAAAAGATATTAATGTAATTCACGAATAATTTTATTAACTAATCTGTTTAAAAAAATTACAAGTGCATAGATGAATATACTACACTTAGGGCACAAAATCCAACAACAAGAACATAATTTTCCCTTTAAGGCTTTTTGTTTGCACAAGGCCAAATAGGTTAATGTGTACAAGTTCAAGAGGTGCCTTAGTTTGAACATGAGCCATCTTCTAGTACTTTTCTCGGTGACATTTGCCTTTCATATAGCTGCTACACACTTTAGGAATAGTCCCTATAAGCTTAGCAATCCCTTGAAGAGTCTCAAACCTGACTAGTCTCTACAATCTTTAAAATGTATGTGTCTAAGATTCTCATGTCATAGCTCCAATTCTGAAGTTACAACACTATTACAATGGACTGAAAACATCACCTTATAGCAGTTATCAAGGTCTGAGTACCTTCCATGATTACTTCATCAGTATCATTAGTCACAATACACTTGTTTTTAGTGAAATTTACAAGCTTACCTTAATCAAAAGATGATTGATCCTCACCAGATGGCTTTGAGATCATCTACAAGCAACACATTCTTCAATTGGGGCATGCCTGAAACATTCAAAATCCCTTTACCAAGTATCTAACCTTTCTTCCCATCACTCAAGGTCACCATTCAAATAGGACAATCTTCCAAGTCAGTGAGGTAGAATTGGTTACCTGTCATATGTCGTGAACAACCACTGTCAAAATACCAAATTCCATCAACAATGGACTTCAAGGAACAATGAGCAACAAGCAAACATTTAGCTTATTTCTTCTCCCATACTCTTTCTACACTTTTTCACTTCCAGTGCCTCGAGGAGTGAGCATTGCCTTAGGCACTGAATTCCTCCATCTTAAATCATGTAGCATCTTGAAGCAATGTGGTCTTATATGACTAAGGGCACCACAATAGTGGCAAATCACCTCATGGGAATGATATTCTTCTTGTATGATTTGACTAATATCGGTTTAGAGTTTTCACCAATTTCCTTTGAACTCGTGGCTTTTATAAAAATTATGGGACTTCCTATTATAGTTTTACCTTTATCCACAAAGCTTAAGCCTCCCCTACCTTGATCTCTCCTCCCAATTGCCAAAATCTCATTGAGTTTGTTACTGTTGGTAGTGAACTTCTCAAGCATTAGCTTAGTTTCAACAAGCTATTTCTTGACTTTCACAATGTTGTCTAATTCCTCTGCAAGGAGGGCTTCTTTACCAGCTACCCGTTTAATCAAAGTTACATTCTCATCCTTCCATTGTTAATTTTCTTGGGATAATTAGGTGTTAATTTTACATACCATTCTCCATTTGCCTAACATCAATTTTTATGTCTTCAAGAAATCCTCATCAGTCCCACCATTGGATTCTTCATCAGAATCTTCTCCATTAATTGTACTAGTAGCAAAAACAATAAAGTTTTGATGATCCTCTTTTGAATTAGATTCGTTGGAAAAAATCTTCATCACTTCAAGTAACACAAAGTGGCTTTTTATTCTTTTTGAAGCTCTTTTAGATTGAGTGTGACCATAACCCTGACACTCATAGCAATGCGCACCCTTTTCCTTGTCCTTTTAAAATTTTTCATTGATTAGAAATCCCTTTAACTTGTTTTTGGGAACATTTTCATTTGCTTCGAACTTCTTGAATATCCTTTCCTATTTCTTAAAAGTCTTACTAAAATTTGAGTAAGTAAGAATATATGCTCCTGGATATCTTCTATAGTAGAATTTTTAGAGACTTTGCACTTCCTTATTTACTTGTCGAGCAATATTCATATCTCCTTTAGCTCTTCTGCGTTTTGCCTCATCTAAGTTCATCTCAAAGGTCTGTAAAAAAACAATGAGTTCAACAATGGCCAATCTCTCAAGATCCTTAGCCTCTTCAATGGTTATGACCTTAATTGAAAATATCTCAATGAGAGACTTTCATACTTTCCTAACCAGCTTGGCATTGGAATATTCTTCACCCAAGGCAAATGTCTAATTTGATAAGTCACACAATTTGTGAATTTTGACATAAAATTCACAAATTGTTTTCGACTCTTGCATCATTAAGTTCTTAAACCTCGAAGTTAGCATATGCATCTTTGGCTGCTTGATTGTGGATGTTCCTCCATGAGCAATCTCCAAGATATCTCGAGCAATCTTTACAATTGTGCACTTAACAATCCTCTTAAATTCTTGCATGTCAACTCCACAAAATATTGCATATAAATCCTTTGAGTTAGTATTTTCCAATTTTCTTACTCAATAGTCTACTGTGCTCCTGGCTTCATTACCCTTTCACTCTTAGTATCCAACTTGGGGGGCTCCCATCTAGTTAACACAACATGTCATACCTTCTCATCAATTGACCTAATATAAACTTTCATGTATGCATTTTAGTAAGCATAATTGCCAACCTTGAGCATAAGGGTCTTGATGTAGATGAACCTTCCATAACTTGAATCTAGCAACACCAAAATCTTCACTAGCTCCTTTAAGTGGCGGGCTTTGATACGAATTGTTAGCTCAAACTGTTGTTAAGAATCAAAGCAATAGAGTGAAGGAGTGACAAGGAGGTAGACACTCATTCACTACTAAAATGAAAAATATATAAAAAAAAGAACACAAAGGAGTTGTTTACGTAGTTCAATTTTCCCACGTCTGCGGAGCCTAACTTAGAGAGAAATATCGACTCTCTTCAACAATTACACCAAATGATCCTAAACTATCATGCGATGTGAAAATTTCCCAAACTTTTGTACCTTGAAGACTTGATACTCTCACCTGTGAATTTAGCAACTAAAACTACAACATAAAAGGTTTTACTATCAATATGCTCCCGTAGAATATGGTTCCTCACAAGAACATATTCAATGTTTAATTCTCTCAATACATAACCTATAGAAGTCTTTCAATTAAATAGATTATTTCAAGACTTGCTAACATAATAAAATTTATCACAATCCCACTAAAACATCAATAAGATAAGTTGAATACAATATAATAATAACAAGTAATGTAAACATGGACTCTTAGCAACTTATCAATCAAAGTTTTAATCCAATCCAATATCCACGATTCAAGGGATTATATAGGGTGATTCAATTTTATCCAATCTCCAAAATATGTTTCCCTAAGTGATATGATCTTCATTAATGGACTAGATATCATCCATATGCTTAGCATAACCTATAAATACTGTTAAATAAATTACCAACTTCTCAAATATGGAAAATATCTTCTTCTCACAGTTTCAGTGGTCAGAGAGCGTACACTCCCTTGGCATTCAATTGACAGCTCCATATTTTTTAACAATTATTATTTGATTTTAATATACCTACTTGCACAATCATGAATACCTTTCTATCATTGTATTTTGAAATATTATGTCTATCAACTAATAATTACTTATATTAATGTAGACTGAGTGGATATTCTTAACATTGATAAATTAGAAATATCTAAAAACAATGGAGTATTATTTTTTTTATATTATTAGATATTATTGGTTTGGTTATTAATGCCAAACCAACTTTTTAATTTTTTAAAGAAATAAACAATGGGTAATTAATTATTTTATTTTATATGTTTATTTTTTTAATTATTTTAAGTTTATAAATAATTTTAAGTTTTATTTTATTTTAGCTAATCACTCAATTAATTCCTTTACGCTTTTTTCATTATTTTAAAACATTATTTAATTATCTCAATTAGTTTTTTTAAATTAATCGACTTTTAATATAAATTAAACCAATCCTCATTTAATTAGCATAAATATTTTTTGAAATTGTAAAAAAATATATTATTTAATGAATTAAATAATAAACATGTAAAATTATGTGCTCGTGACATTAGAAACTAGTTGAATATAAAGACGGAAGATAACAAAAATAAAATAAAATGTTTAATTAAATTGTAACACTTCATATCCGATCTAATCATCGAGTTTGAGTTACAAGATGCCACATTCATTGACGGAGCAATTATTACCAACTACAATTCAATCTAACCATTTATATATGCTACTAAACACATTAAGCATTCACAATATGTTATACATTCATGTTCGTGTCTTAAACCAACTTACAAAAGCTCTTAAGATGATTCAAGGTCGAATAAAGATCAAATTGTAAAATTTTCAAACTATCGAGTTGACGTCGCAAATTTGAGGGTTCCAGATTGCAACATAACTCATTGACTTAACCTTGTTGTGACGATGAGAGGTTGACGTCACACCGTCACTCATTGTTCCAAATGATCCTTATGGTACCAAAGCACAATGGTCTAGAATATAGACCAATATCACATTCCACTTGTTGAACATAGAAATATCCTTCCTAATACTTCATATACTATTATAAATACATCATCACTATCAAACTTATCAAATTAACCATTCAAACTTAAAAACCAACTATAATATACAGGACCATTTCTACCATTGAAACTATAGACGATATATACTTATGACAATTTAACATTTCAATGTGTAACTTCATCTGGAATATGCTAATTCAATGTACCAAAGACAATATACAATACAAGACTAACCCAACTATAAGTACATGCCATATATCGAAAAGCATAAAGAACTATACAAACTTTGATGAGTCGAGGGTTGTGGATTGGATGTTGAAATCACATCTTGTAACTTCGAGATCTATCTATACCTGTGCATGGAATAAACAAACCATACGCTGAGTGGTAAATCTCAATGATACTTTCATGATTAAAGTCACTGAAACAATAACATTAGCTAAATGAACACAATTAATTAAAGTTCTAATTTAACCAATTCATAATCTATTCATGCCAAATATTTCCATCAATATATCATTTATACGACTACAAATTTATATACCAATTCATGTATCATTAAAACCAAGTTATCGATATGATGCACAAACTCATTTAACTATGCTTTTAATTCCATACCAAATCATCTATATTACAATCAATAATTCGATATAAACATGTCATGTCATACTTTCTACTATCACATCAAATTCTTTCCCGTTTCAACTCATATCATACTTTATATCATCATCACATTCCATATTGAATCCATTGATTCGTGTTGTTACTAATCGATCTTCCGAGCTCGTATAAACTGGTTCATATGATCTATCACAAGTTATCTTGAATCACATTTCACATATGTAAACTTATAGGGTCAATGCATATCATCATTCAATTCAAATATCATTTATCAAATTCATATTTTATAATCTGATTTCAAAATTCAATTTAGCGTTCCTCCAATGCAATCTTAGTAAAAATGGACTCGGACACACGGGTGAACTACACCACACCAAGATAACTCATATGAGCATAAACTACATCACACCAAAGCATCAAAGTGCTAAGTTCGTAGGCAACAAATGCATATACATATGCAAATACATCCCTCCACCACACCAAGGTCTTCGAAGAGACAAGAATGCTCGATGATCCGTAAGAAATGCTGGATCTTGAATGACAGATCATAATCTCCACATCATCAACAAACGCGTACAAAAATGCGCATATGATCCTATTGGCATGCCAATTGTATCCTAACCTTTTTACTAAGTTTACATGGGCATCAACCATTCATATATCATAATCTCATTTCATTTCACAATCAATTCATACATGTCCAATTTCACATAACATAATTCATACTATATTCATGTCACATATCATATATAAATTATATCACACACTCTTTTATATTGTATTCAATTCAGCCTAATTTCTCGACATTAAATATCATTCAATACAATTTGTTTATACGAAAATATAAGCTTACATTAATAGTTATTCATGCAATCAACATGTAAACGTATGTATAATGATCTCGAATCATAAAAGTACAAATTGCAATTATCGTTACCTATCTAGAACCCTCGCCATTCCTTTCTCTCACAACAGATCGATGTCACCTTTAGCTACGTTTGGTAATTCAATAAATAAAACAATATTAGATTTCATCTAATTCACATTCAATTACATAGCCACTCATATTTTATATTTATTCAATTTAATTCATATACTTGGGATACACATATTTCTCAATATCTGACATCGAATCAAAATCCGATTTCACATTCTTTCATCAGAGACATTATACTTCCTATGTATAACATAATTTCATGACATGTTTTCTATTTATTCAATTTAGTCCCTAATGTTACAAAGTTATCTAACAAGCTTAGTTAGTTTTACAATTTAGTCATTTTCACGATCTAAGCCTATTAACTATCAATTCCTTCAAATTAAGTCCTAAATCATCAATTTATGTTTAATTGTAACTTTCTAAATATTAACTAATTGAACAAATTGATGCGAAAGCTAACTAATTCAAGCTCCCATGATTAAGAATCTATAAAAATTAAATAGAAATAGCTTAGTTACCTTAATACATTAATGGTTTAATGTAGCTTGGGTTGTTTTTCTTTCTTTCTCTCTAATGGATAGACGACACAATGGGGAATATGAATCTTTCATCTTTTCCTTAATATATTAGTTAAGTTTAATTAATTTAGTTTATTAATCATTAATCTTGTATACTAATTTAATTAACTTCCTTAATCAAAGTAAATGGATTTCCATGAATTTCCACTATCTCAATTTAATTTAATGGTTAAATATTCATTTTCATCCTTTGGGTTATTGCTAAATATGCCACAAGCTTTTTTGAGTAAAACTTAATAGCGATTGAACTTTTACAATTTAGTCCATAAAATTTAATTAACTAATTTCTCAGTTTAATTACTTAACTGAACTTTATTATATTTTCATATTAATGCCATAAATATTCCTATTTTATATTTATGGACTTGGTTTACAGAAATAGGATTTTAAAACAACATTTTCTGACACTACTAGAAATTAGGTCGTTACATAAATAATAAAAGGTAAAGTTATCTTTTTATTTAAAATTCATTTAGGTAGTTTTGGAAAGTTACCTAGTAATTTGATTTGGATGTAATTGCTCGTATAAAAACTTTTATATTATAAATCTAAAAAAATTATATTATAAAAATAATTTATGCATTATAAAAATTATAAAAAAAAATATTATTTTAATCCTAAAAAAATTCTAAAGTTAATATAAAAAAGTTTATTATAAAAAATAATTTACATGTTATAAAAGTTTCATGATATATTTATTAATAAAAGCTTATGACCAAGAAAAATGATTTATATGTCAATGCTATATATTACAAAAATAATATACTTATTCACAAAAAAATATTATAGTTTTTTACTGTAACTTATTTATAAAAAATAATTTTATAAAATTATGATAAAAATATATTATTTATAAGTTCTATGAAAATTATTGCGACAATTTATAAAATATTATTTATAAAGGTTATATATTATACCATGTATATTATTTTGACTTAATTTACGTATTATAAAAAGGGTATAACTTATCATAAGTTTTTCTTCAAATTAAGTTTATATAAGTTTTTATAATTAAAGCTACAAACTATTTAGACTGTGAACCCAAATATTATAAGGTCGATTTTGATTATAAAAATACAAAATATTTTCTTGCACCATATCGTGGGGTATGGTACCATTAAGAGAATGGTGCCAGATTCAAACACTATAGATACCTGGTGAACTATTCAATTTAAGACATTTAAGACATTGAAATATGGTATAGAAGATAATTGATGTTCTAAAGAAAAGTTAGATTGTACTAGTATGTTGCATATTTCATAACTTTAATCATAGATGGAATTGAGATGATTCATGCTTTGAAGAGTACAGGAAGAATGAGGTCTTGATAATTTTAACGATGCAGATTTAAATTTAGATAATGATAAACTCGATCAAGAACCAACAAATGATGATAAGAAACATATGTTAATATTAAAGAGAGAATAACTCAATAAATATGCGCTAGAACAATTAAATAAAATTGTATATGAGATTTATTTTTCTTATTATTTTTATTGGTAATAATATTATCAACTACTTTTTAGACTAATATAATACATATGATAATTTTTATAGTAATTAATATTTGTTAAAATATAAATTATGTAACTATGTAATAACAATTTGTACTACCAAATATGACATAGGGAATATGATGTAATTAGACTCTCAACTAAATACATCTAGAAAATTACAATTTTTTGTAATTACAAGAGAATATAACTATTATCCTAATAATTTTTGATTGAATTTTAGCTCAATTGACATGGGTATTGTTATCAATGCAAGAGGACGTAGATTTGAATGCGTAGAAGCGCATTATCCTCCTATTTATTGGTTGGGGAGAAGCTATGGATAGTTCTAGGCATTGTGTCAAAAAAAACAAATATGATCAAAACTTATAATGAAATTATTAAAAAAATCAATTATTGTAATAGTTACACTTTCATTTAATTATTATGTACTATCCAAACAAAACTTTTTTTTTTGAATATACTGGTGTGATTACATGATAATATCTATTCATATTTTATTAACCCTTTGACAACGCACATACAATAAACATTTTCACAAGGTTATGAATTTTTTTGGTGATAGGGGTTAATAAATCTTTCATCCAATATTAAGGAATAAATTAATATTTTTCAAACAATGACTTAACTGATTTTTTTTTTACCAAAATTAAAAAGAGAAACGAATACTTTCTATATAAAAATTATTAAATTTAATATTAATTTCAAGATAATTTTATGATTATTAATATGACATTAATTATATGTACTCAGTTACATTTTCATTTGTTAAAATTTCATTATTGAAAGAAATTAAATGAATGAAGTTATTGAAGCGCTTAATTAATGCAAATCATTACAGGAATTTAATGATAAATTAATAAATCTTCTTAAAAAAGTAATGTTTATAATAATTAAAAATAATAATATTATAATAATTAAAAAATATAAATTTTATTGTCGCGCTAGACGCATTAGTTGTTTGGGCTCTAGTTAGTTGGGATCGTCTGATAGTCGAAGAAAAATGACTTTAGTTAGTGGAACTACAGGAAAACAGTTTTTTAGCGGCGCTTTTTTAGGTCTATAGCGGCGCTTTCTAAAGGGCCGTAAAAAATACCGCTAAAGATAACGCCGCAAAAAATAGCGGCGTTTACGCGAAAAAGCGCTGCTAAAAGCCATGTTCTTTAGCGGCGCTTTTTCCACAAGCGCCGCGAAAGGCCATGTTCTTTAGCGCCACTTTCTCCACAAGCGCCGCTAAAAACCATGTTTTTTAGCGGTGCTTTTTCCAAAAGCGCCGCTAATATAACAGATTTTGACAACCTTTTTAATTCACATAGAACCCGAATTTCAGCATTTTTCCTGTAAATTCAAATCCAACCAATGTAAATCCAACCAATAACTTCAAATCTTAAAGGTAAATGATAAATGATAGAAATATAAATATGATTTAAATTAATAAATCAATGAAAAATAAATTTCAAATGTAGTATATTCTTCTCAAATAAAAAAACAAAAGTCTAAGAGGACGGATTCTGCTGAAACATTTTCATCATATTTTGAAGCTGTAGCTGCAATTCGTCATACTTTCTTGTAGCCTCTGCTTCCTTCGCTTGCCTCGCTGCTGCCTCCACTTTAAGTTGTAGGTGGAGCTCTTCATATTTTTTTGAGACTCTGCTTCTCTCACTGCAGCCTCCTCTTTTAAGTTTTAGATGGAGTTCATCATATTTTTTTGAGCCTCTGCTTCTCTCGCTGCAGCCTCCTCTTTAAGTTGAGCAATTTGCTCAACTGTACTCGCTTGTACCTGAGCCAATTGATCTTTTAACCTCTGAACTTCAGCTTGATCTTGACTCCCCGAAGGCATGTATCTCTGCGAGTTGGATCCAAAATATCGGGATAGGCTAACAAAAGATCCTTGAAATCGAACCAGACCATACTTTTTAGGACCCAAAACTTCAGTAATAACTTGGTTATCAATGTCCTCTAGATTAACCGAACTATCACTTGAAGCCATCGCTTCATACTCCGTCTTCTTATCTTTTAATTTATCCTAATAAGTCAATTAAAAAGTTAGAAACGAAATATATAATCAAACAAATGCAACATAACTTGACATTATTTGTATTACAAACGAAAAATTAAACTATTATAATTAAACATGATAAATATTTAAAATAATTCAAATTTTATTAAGTTAATAACTACAAGTAGGTATTTTGAGTTTATTTATTGCGTCAAATATTAATTACTTTTTACTAATTGTAGTTCCAACACGCTCACGATCCTACATTAATTATTATTACGTATATAATAAATACTATAAACCGAAATAATTATAAGCGTTTTGTAGTACATAATACCTCTCCTTTCTTTGAGCTCCAAAATCTAACTTGTTCTTCTCATTGGTATCTTAGCATTCCCGGCGGAATATTTTTCAATTTATCTTCGAGACTCATATTATTCTTAAAATAATTTTTCTTTATAGAACTTTTATGGTCTCTCCATTTCTTTCCTAATGATTTCTTTATATAATTGTTTGAGAGCTCTAAAATAAATCTTTCCTGCAAATAACACAAGTTTAGAAAGTAAATATAAATTAAAATAAATCAAAGTATTATAAATTATATTCACTTTATTACCTTAATATTATCGAGAGCTTGATTTTTATTACTATCAGGCATATGATGCCATGACTCGTAGTTGATTGGCAACAAACTGCCATTTCGTGCTACTATGCCCAAGTATCCTCCCAGAAGTCGAGCTTCTGATCCAACAGGCTGACCATGACTATTTGTAGATACTTTGACACGCTCCTCAGGATTTAGGCTGTATAAATCCTTTAATACGGTACGTCCTCGAGTTCTGCGCCCCTCAGAATATTCAGCTAAAAAAATTATATATGTTAATATTAGAATTTGAAACGAAAATAAAAAAAGAAAAGTAAACATGCATGAAAATTAAACCTAACATTACCTTCAATTTCTACAGTTTCTGGAACATTCAAAGATCCAATGTCAGTCTGTTGTTCACTATTTGTTCCTTCCGAATTTGGAGAATTTTGGATAATACTTAGCTCTCGAAATTTTCTTCTAGGCATATTATCTGCAATACTGATCGTGTGAGTGATTCGGGTTACGACACCTTAGTGATCAAAATTTAGCTTTTATGATGAAACTTGGGTTCAGTCTTGTCACCAAAACCGAGGCTCTATGGGTTCAGGTTCTTCGAGAAAAGTATGGTGTTAAGGAAAGTGTGTTGGATTGTATCACGCAGAGTAAAAGTTCTTTTTTTTTTGTGGAAGTCCATCTCTAAGGTATGGCCTCTACAACATGAGAATTTGATTTGATCGGTCGGAACTGGAAATAATATACGTTGTTGGGTGGATGCTTGGGTTCCTAATGTGGGACCTTTAATCAAACATGTCCCTGTTCATGAGAATGTCAATCAAGATTGTAAATTGAGTGAGATGACTTTAGATAATGGTGCTTGGAATCTTGATCTTTTTCGGGTATGGCTAACAGAGGATGTTATCAAACAATCGTTAGTATTCCACCACCTTTGTCCTCCGCATGTTCAAATTATATCTCTTGGTCTCGTTCATCAATCGATAATTTCTCTGTCAAAAGTTCTTATTGGATGATGAAGGAAGCCTCGTGGAATCCTAAAGATGCAGTCAGGAATATTGTGTGGAAATTTTCTTGCCCTCAGAGGGTGAGACACTTCATTTGGATTGTCTTTAAACAGAAACTTCTTACCAATGATGAGCGGGTTCGTATGAAAATTAGTTAGGATGGAATGTGTTCCCTTTGTGTTCATCATTTTGAGGATGCTTTACATGTACTTAGAGATTGTCCATTCGTTAGGGATGTTTGGATCCAAGTTATTCCCTAAGACAAGCAATGCAATTTCTTCTCAAGCAACTTAATTGATTGGGAGCTTTCAAATTTAGAAGATCATTCATGTCAAATCACTAGAGATATGAGTTGGGCATGCTTCTTTGGACTTTTAGCGTGGCGTCTTTGAAAAAACAGAAATCTCTTTATATTTCAAGAGATTTCTATGGATCCAAATGAAATCATCAAAGTATCTTTTAATTGGGCTACTCAATTCTCCTCTGTTCATACAACCATGGCAAGGACGAGATCTCTTCCTCTCTATGTTCCTTCACTCCTAGGTACGAGTGTCTTCCTTAACACTGATGGTGCTGTTCAGATGAATACTGGTCTATTTGTTGCAGGTGGCGTGATTCGAGACGAAAAGGGAAAGTGGATATTAGGCTATAATCGGTTTCTAGAGAAGTCTTCAGTTTTTGTTGTTGAGCTATGGGGAATATTGGATGATTTACTTCTGCTTCACAAGTAAGGACATGATAAAGTTCTTATATTGTCAGACAATCTATAGGTAGTCGAAGTTATTTGCAATCACAATTCAACTAATCCAAGTATTTCCCTCGTTAGGAGAACTAAGCTTATTTTATCACAAGAAGAAAGGTGTTTCATACGGCACATTCTTAGAGAAAATAAGCAAATTGCAAACACTTTAGCGAAAATGGCTTTTAAGAATGAGGACGATTTGTGCTTGTATGAAACCCCACCTATGGAAGTTTAGGAATTTTTAGAAGAGGATACTTTTAGGGGTGCCTTTTTCCCCGGTACTTATATGTCATTTTTTTTTTCTTTTTAGATTGTATCTCACCAAAAAATAGAATTTTTTTTTGAATATACTGGTGTGATTACGTGGTAGTATCTGTTCATACTTTCTTAACCTTTGACAAGACACACATACCTTGCACACATAGGCGCTCGAACCCGAGACCCCTAAGATGAACAACATCTTTTCCACTGAAGCCACTTGTTGGGTTCCAAAAAAATAGAAATTTAAATGACTAATGGGTTAAAGTTATGATTCAAAGAGGTAAAAGTATTAGGGAAGCCTTCTATTTAGGGGTGGATTGCATTTCAGTTTTTTTATTGAAAAAATAAGTAAATTAACTCTTATACATTTTGAAACGTGCAAATTAATCTCTGTTAATTTTTTTATTAAATGATGACTGTTAAATTCATGCTGAAATTTATTTTTATGGGTAAATTATAAAATGGTCATCCAACTATGTCTTTCGTTCTATTTTTATCATCCAAGTATTACTTTTTTCGATTTAATCACTGAACTTTTCAAAATTAAATATTTTAGTCACTCTCAATTGATGTGGCCTTTTCTTATTGGTCTAATAACAAAACTATCCTTCTAATGTTAAACATTCTATCAATTTGATCCTAATATAACAAATTTAATCCTCAATGTTTACAAAATTTATCATTTTAGTTCTAATTCTAAAAACTTCAATAAATTTGGCCATCAATATTTACAAAATCTTTCAATTTAGTCCTAACACTAAAAAATAAAAAATAAAAAAATTTCATTTTTAGCCCTTTATAACCCATCGACTATCCCATGTAAGATACTAAAATAAGAAAAAGAGTATCATCTTTCAAGTTACTTACATCAATTTCTTTTACTATAATTTAGGCTTTTGGCTAGACCAAACCAATTGATTTGGAACCTTTCTAGAATAATTGGCTGCATTACTACTCGAACATATAAAATTTTTAATGTCTTTATTTTCTTTTGAATCTTGATTTTTTTTGTGTGTTTTATCCCAACTTTTTAGAGTTTTTTTGCAATTTACTTAAAAAAGGGTAAGATGAGTTATAAAGGGCTAAAAATATTTTTTTTAAATATATATCTTTAATTTTTAGAGTTAGGACTAAATTGAAAATATTTGAAATGTTGAGGGAAAATTTTATTGAAAATTTTAGAATTAGTGAAAAAATTGTAAATATTGAAGGCTAAATTTGTTGAATTTTTTATGTTTAGGATCAGATTGATAGATTGTGCAAATATTAAAAGACTAATTTTGTTACTAGATCAATAAAAAAAGCCAATTTCAACTCAGAGTGACTAAATATTTAATTTCAAAAGTTTTGTGATTAAATCGAAAAAAGTCAATAGTTGAGTAATCAAAATAGAACGAAAGATATAGTTAAGTGATTATTTTTATAGTTTATCCATAAAAAATAGTTTTCAACATATATTTAATGTTCCACATCATCATTTAACAGAAAAAATTTAAGAAAATGACTGATTTATATATTTGAAATATATAAAGATTAATTTATCTATTTTATAATAATTGACGTAAATACAATCCTCTAATTTCCATACACCGATTCAAAGAATTATTGTATTTATTCAAGAAAAAAGAAAGGGTAAACTATAAAAATAGTTATTTTATTTGTCTCAGATTACATTTTAATCATTTATGTTTAAAATATTACGTTTTAGTTACTTACGTTATCGTTAAAAATTGTTATTTTGTTTGTCTCAGATTACATTTTAATCATTTATGTTTAAAATATTACGTTTTAGTTACTTACGTTATCGTTTTTTAAGAAAGTAATCACTTTACCGTTAAGCTCCGTTACTTCCCTAATAGCAATGTGGCAGTCCAAATGGGTTTTAAATGCCAACTTAGATGAGATGAGAATAGTTTTTCAATCAAAATGGAAAAAAAATCTAATTAAATTTAATTAATTAATTAAATATTTTAATTTAAAATGACAATAGTTTTTTCAATTCAAGGTGTAATTAATTTAAAATTTTTAGTTAATTAAATTTATTTAATTAAAAATTTATTTTCGTCCTAGTTAGACATCCAAGTTGGTATTTAAAATCCATTTGAATTGTCACGTAGAATTGTTGTTAGGGAGGTAACGGAACTTAACGGTAGAGTGACCATTTTGTAACAAAACGATAACGTAAGCGACTAAAACGTAACATTTCAAACATAAGTGACTAAAATGTAATTTGAGGTAAACTAAAGTGACTATTTTTTAAATTTACCAAAAAAATATTGTATTTTATGAATAAAATCACCGAATTAAATTAGTAATGGCTTCTTTTGTAACCAACAAATTACCGGAATTCTGTTATAAAGAGGGGAGCGTTATTGGTTTCCCTCCAAAAAAACTCATCTCTCTCATCTTCTTCTTTCTCTTCTAAATCATCTTCTTCTTTCTCGATCGGTCGCGTTTCGGATATTTATTTGGATGCTGCGCCTGCACCTTCTTCCTCAGGTTTGTCTTTTTTTTTTTTTTTTAATTTTTTTTTTTGGCTGCCTGGAAATTGAACGAAAGTAAACGTAGAAGGAAGGAACATAAATGAATATTGTTGGTGGTTATTGGAAAAAAACGTGAAATTTAATTTAGTGTAAACTAGTGAAAACTTTTATGTTTGATTTTCTTTTTTCCCTTTTTTTGTGTGTGTAAATTTCATATTCTGATGTAAAAAAGGAAAAATCAAAATTCTTGTGCTAATATGGAAATTTTACTTATTGAAGCTGATTTTTGTTTACTTTCCCTTTATGGGGATCGCATTTACAGATTTGAACTCTGTGGAAGCTTTAACTTCTTTGTAAATGGAAGGATAACAAAACGAACGTCGTTTGAGCAGATGTAAAGAAGTTACCACATTGCCAATTATTATTATCATTTTTAAACTAAAGCTAGTATTGAAGTTGCATAGCAAAGGCTAAAAGCCCTAATAAGTTGTTGTGGAACCTTATAAAAATTTGAATCGTTTATCTTAAAATATAGCGTTTTGGAGAATTTGAGATTAAGGTGGGAGTGTATTTTTGTTAATTATTATGTTTTCAATGATAGGGTATTTTGGACATGGAGGAAGCGATAGTGTAGTAGCATAAATCTAAGAAGAAAGTCAAGTATAATGGAGGATCCTTCCAAGTATGCCCATAGTCCTGCCCATTTAGCTGTTGCTCGCCGTGATCATGCCGCGCTTAGGCGCATTATCTCGACACTCCCTCCGCTTGCCAAGGCTGGTGAGGTTAATACTGAAGCTGAATCTCTTGAGGCTGAGGAACGGGCTGATGCTATCTCGGCTGTCATAGATCGTCGTGATGTCCCAGGTAGGGAGACTCCGCTGCATTTAGCAGTGCGATTGAGAGATCCAATCTCAGTGGAGATTTTGCTGCTGGCTGGAGCAGATCTGACTCTTCGGAATGAGCAGGGTTGGAGAGCTTTGCAAGAAGCGGTTTGGACAAGGGAAGAGGCTATTGCCATGATCTTTGTTCGACATTCAGAACCGCTTGCCTGGGCAAGATGGTGTCGCAGACTTCCCAGGTTTGTTGCCTCATTAGCTCGAATCCGTGATTTTTACATGGAGATGTCTTTTCATTTTGAAAGTTCAGTCATTCCGTTTATTGGGCGCATTGCACCATCAGACACTTACTGCATTTGGAAGCGGGGTTCAAATTTCCGTGCTGATACCACACTTGCTGGATTTGATGGGTTCCGCATTAAAAGATCACACAGAACAGTTCTCTTTCTAGGGGAAGGCTACACTTCTGAGGATGATAACCTTTCTCTTCCTGCAGGCTCTTTGATTGCTATTTCTCATAGGAAAAAGAAGTTACAAATGCCTTGGAGGGGGCTGGTGTGCAACCAACTGAATCAGAAATCGCTCATGAAGTGCGAATGATGTCTAAAACTATTATGTATAGGCCTCGTATTGATGTCACTCAGGCTGAGCTTGCTCCTCAACTGAATTGGAGGAGACAAGAGAGAAGTGAGATGGTTGGAAACTGGAAGGCTAAAATTTATGATATGCTTCATGTGACATACAGTATGAAGTCAAGGGGAATTCCTGGTGCAATGGCTGATGAAGAGAGGATCGCAAACAGCGGTGAAAATAATGAGTATGATGATGTATTGACAGCTGAGGAAAGGACGCAGTTGAATTCGGAGCTTCGTAAGGAAATTCAGATGGTTTTTGTGATGAAAATGATGATGAGCATGGATTTGTTGACTGTCAAGAAAATGGGTCAGCTGATGCCTATGAAAGTTGTGAATCAAATGGTGTTGCTAAGGAGAAGAAGAGATGGTTGGAAGGAATAAGAAAGGCTCAAAGAACAGTGATAATCCTGATGATTCAAAGATTGGAAAGTTCTCAAAATCGGCTCCAGGAGTTAGCAATCAGAAACAAGTTGATAATCGTAGATCATCGTCTGAATTTGTGAAGGAAGAGATGCTATTGATAGCAAGAAGCGTAAAGATAAAAGCAGCAAGAAGAAGAAGAAAGGGGGCAATAGTGATGATAAACATGGAAGTGAGTTTAAGAAGGGTGTGAGACCTGTTTTATGGCTAACACCAGATTTCCCTTTAAAGACAGAGGAACTCCTGCCTTTATTTGACATATTAGCCAAGAAAGTCAAGCCTATAAGGAGATTAAGGGAGATTTTGACAACTAAACTGCCACAGGGCACATTTCCAGTTAAGGTAATTTAAGACATATAAAGCCAACAACTCGAACAATTATCTTATTTTATGGTAAAAATCCAGTTTAGTTTTAGTTGTGTGCATAAATCATGCTTTTATTTTTATTTTTTTGTAAGTGCAATTTTCTCTATTTACTTTATTCATTCATTTTGTTGTTGGAACAGAAGTGATTATTATAAACGATAGTAGAATTGAGGGTTCAAAGATGACTTGCAGTGGTAGTCAGGTCTGAAAATAAAAAGCTATCAATATCTTTAGGCAGGAAAATATGCCTTGGGTTAGAGCAAATACTTAAATTGCTATGAAGAGCGCTTTGCTGGCCTTACTTGCTTACCTCCAGTGATCTAATCACCTCAGTTTGTTCACATTAATTTTAACAAAATCAGAGAATGAGTCCGTTAATGGTATCCTTGGTCCTATGGTGTTAAAAATCCAAACACATTGTTTTGTGATGATTGGAAATTAGCTTGTTCTTTGTTAACCAGTGAATTGAGGTCTGGAAGTGCAATAGATTGTTAGCTTATTGTTATTTGAGAATTACTTTTATTAAGGTAAAGGAAACCTTAAGGGCATATATATCATAAATCCTTCTTATGTTACTAATGGTTTAATATTTATTTTTCCTGGTTGGAAATCTTAGGAGGGTTGGCCATTACTTGATGCTTTTGGACCTAGGCTTAAGTCACTAGGTGAAAACTTAGGTCTAATATAGGAATCAATTGAGTGTCGTGTCATTTAATATTTGAGAGAAGTCGCTTGGTGGTAGAATGAAAATAAAATTAAAGGGGTGGTAAAAAATAATTTTGTTAATAGGAAAGGTGGTAACATTGAAAAAATAATAGTTTTATTAGTAGGGTTAAAAAATAAAATATAACATTTGAAAAAAAATATAATTTTGAATTATCATACATTTTTCTATTATTATTTTTTCTTATCATTTCAATTTAAAGAATTGATTTTATACATTAGGATAGAAAATAATCATCTCTTCTGCTTTCTCCTTAAAGTTGATATTAGGTTTGCCATATTGCTGGAATCTGCCCATAACTCTTCATTAAAATACGTATATATGATTCTGACATTACAAAGCATGGTTTTGATAGTTATTTACATTTCTACATCTGTATTTCTGGTTCAGTAGGCCACCTTGTAGTGAATGAACCAGATGCAATATTGTGTATTATAGTCTGGCAGCAAAATACTTCCCTATTTCTTCTTGCCAGTTCTATTGTCTTTCCTTCTAACACTTAAATCATTAATGTTAACTTTGAGAATGGCCCATATGCTAAAAGATCTTCATTTTTAGTGTTTGTCTGTGGAAACTGTTGTGCAAGCATGATAGAAAGTCGTGATGACTTATGAGTACGGAGTAGTGTCTAATATCATAAAACATTCCAAACTTGCTTCTCAACAATTTTATTGGGTTGGTTTGTGGTTACTGAAATTATTTTACAAAAGCTATGTATTTAAGTTTGGAACATATTCACATTGATGTCTCATGTTCCTTATTCTAGGTTGCCATCCCTCTTGTGTCAACTATTCGAGTCGTTGTGACTTTCACTAGATTTGAGGAGCTTCAGCCGATGGAGGAGTTTGCAACACCTCCTTCCAGCCCAGTTCATTTCCAGGATGCCAAGTCAAAAGAATCAGATGGTTCAAAATCATGGACTTCATGGATGAGAGGGAGTCGTGGTGGCCAGTCAATTGATAGTGATAGTCATGACGAGGTTGATCCTTTCCACATACCAGCTCACTATACCTGGATTAATGCTGACGAGAAAAAACGCCGCACGTTAGCCAAGAAAGCAGAAAAGGCACGCAGGCAGCAGCAGCAGCAGCAGCCAAAGGTGGGGATGGAGGCCAGCAGCAGGTGAACGAAGAGGTGGAAGAATAATTACAGGTCCCGGTAGTTTTACCCTTTCAGTGGCGTCTACAACAGACTGAGGAGGTAAGGTTCCTGCCTCTACACATCTGACCACATTGATGAGTGTGGGGTGAATCCCACATAAATTTTTGAGAAACCCTAAACAAATTTACTTTATAAAAGTAAATTTTAATTAAACAATTAGTAAATTCAACCCATCAAATGTTTTTTGAAAATGACCCACAAATTTTTTTAAATATTATTTTTAAAATAAATTAATCTTTATGAAAATAAATTAATTTTTTTCCCGGTCACTAAAATTCTAAAATCTATAATTTTATTCTTTTAACATTTAACATTTTTCTCTCAACTTTCTTTTTATTTTCCCTCGTACAGACTCTCTAGAATGTTTATAACATTGATGAGAGAAGTTAATTTAATAGTTTTAATATATGAAAATTTATCATGAACAATTGTGAAAAATTTACAAGTTATTGAAATTTATTTCATCCACCTTTTTTTTAAAATTATTTTTAATAATTTTACATTCATTCTACAATTAATTATATCAAAATTTGATTTATCGAATATTAGTATTATGAGAATAATTTATCCTAAAATCTAAAGTTTTTTGACACCGATAAAGTTTTGCTAGTTCATCAAATTTTAAAGACATTAAATTATTATTATACTCTCATCCACAGAGAAATTATTTTATAGATCGTTCCCACCACATTATTCATGGTTCCTTCCTAATTATTCAACAATTTTTTCCATGTCATTGAAACATGATTTTAATAATTTTTTACACTGAATCCAAACCCTAAACCATAAATTTAGAATTCCAAACCCTAAACTCAAAATATAAAACCCCAAAATAGTAACTTTAGACCTTTGAGCTTTTGAATCTTAAACCCAAAACCCTTAAATCTCGAACCCTAAACCTTATATCTCAAATTTAAACCCTAAATCTCAGGATTCAAGATTTAATGTTCAGGGTTCGAAGTTTTGAGTTCAAGGTAAAATAATTACTAAATGCACAAAAATAAAAAAAATTAACATATAAAAAAACAAAATAATTAAAATTTGTAAAATAAGAAAAGAGGTTTGTTTATAATTTAGAAAATTATTTATTTTAATTAATTTAATTAATTTTTTTAAATATAATTAAAATTAAATTAAGTTGAAGAAGATATTAGATATAGATGAGTGTATAATAGTATTTTGTTATCTTAAAATTTAATGATGTGATATTATTTTATTGGTGCCTAAAAATTATATTTTTTAAGATGATCCTAATCTAATTTATTTTCCAGGTATTATACATTATTTTATATGATTTTTTTAATATTTTAATTTCTTTTAATTTAACTCATAATGTAAAGCTTCTGAATTTACCATTGCATCTCACGTTTTATTATTTGGAATTGGCCAATCGTGGCGGTTTATTAGGTGAACGATTGGTAGGAGGAATCACTTCGATTAAAGAAAGAAGAACCTTGCCTTCTTCTGTTGTATTGTTATGTGATGTGAAATTGGTTTCTTTATTAGCTTGTTTCAGTTCTAATTTTTATTGGACATCAAATCTTTGTATCTAAGTCCATGATCGTCAAATGTTCCATTTTTCTGATTGATATTCTTTTTCCTGTCATTTAATTATTTTTATTTTTATTTTTATTTTATTTTTTTCGCACCTTTCGTTTTATCTAAAGATAAATCGTCTTAAGCTTGAAATATTGAGTGATATTTTATACTCAGATTTGGGTGTGTGTCACAAAGATTTGAACTTAGATATATGTTGAATTTTGTAGACACTTAATTTTGTCAAATCAATTTTTTGGTTTAAATTGATTTTGTTTTGAATGCAATTAATATTGAATTTATTCATATTTTTTGAATGATGAGGTCTTAGTATTGATCGTTAAAATCTTCTATTAGTTCTTGTACTTTAACAAAATTTAAAATTTAAATTTTATATTTGAAAAGTTTAAAATTAAATTTTCTTATTTTTTTATTTAACAATTTCAATCTAATCATTAAAATCGTAAATATTTTCTATTAAAATTTATTAACTTAAAATTTTGAGTAAATTATCGTGATATATGATTGATTAAAAATAAAATATTAAATTTAAAAGATTTAATAAGAATTATCAACCTAATAATATTTGGACTACAATTCCAATGTTATACGGCCTGCTAATGACAAATTCCTCGCCTCCCAACCAGATAACTTCTTTCTCACTTTATCCACCATGAAAAAATGTTTTTGTCGGAACTCTAGTATGGAATAAAGGCATTCCAAGATGTTTGCCCAAGTCTTCCACATAGGTGAAACCCACATCAACTGAAATAACATCAGCCAGATCCCTAGGCGTATTAAGGGAGAAAAAGATTTGTGATTTGCTTTTGTTCACTTTTTTACCCCGAAATAGTAACAAAATGTTTCCAAAATACCGTTAACAGTTCTAGCCTGAATCCTACTAGCCTCGAAGAATGGAATAAGATAATATGCAAAAAAGAGATGAGGTATACTCAAACCCCTCCTTGACAGAGATAGTGGTATCCAAATACCTTGTTCAACTAATTCTTTAATAAGGTGCCTTAGTCTTTCCGTGTAAAGAACGAACAAATAAGGTGAAAGTGGGTCACCTTGCCTTAATCCACATTGGCTGAAACGAATCTGTCATAACACCATTCCATAGAATCTAAAAATCTGACGAAGAGATACAATTTAAGATCACAGAGACTAGTAATAAAGGAAAACCATTTCTAAAAAGGAATCCTTTAGAAAGTCCTATCATAAGTCTTCTCCAAGTCAATTTTCAACATCATCTCATACTTATTCCTTTAAAACCTTTCATCAAGTGAATTGCTTCTTGCGCAACCAAAATGCCGTCGGTTAAGTATCTCCCCGGAATAAAGCTATCTTGATTTTGACCAATAAGTTTCACCATCAGAGGTCATAATCTGTTAACTAACGTTTTCATGATGGTCTTGTAAAGAACTGTACACGGACTAATCGGTCTAAAGTGGAAAATCCTCTTCGGACTTTGAGTCTTGGGCAATAGAACTAACAAAGTCCTATTTAGTTTAGGATCCAGTAGTTGCCTTCCCAAAACTTGCTTTACAAGAGAACATACTGATGAACCAAAAACATCCCATTGCGATTGAAAGAATTTTGCTTGAAATCCATCAACCCCTAAAGCTTTCAACGGAGCCATAACAAAAACTGCTCTACAGACCTAATCATCGAAGATTGTCACTAATAATCTATCCAGCTCATCAAAAGGAACAGGTGGGAATTTAACACGACATGGAAACACTCCGTTAACCGAATAATCCAAAGAATAAAGGTCATTGAAAAAATCCGTAACATAAGTCTTCAACTCCTCATCCTCGAAACACCACTCATTTCCAATAATAAGTCCTTCTATTTTGTTTTTCTTGCGCCTGGTCAATGTATGATTATGGAAATAACTTGTATTCTTGTCTCCTTTCATAAGCCACATGGAATGAGATTTCTAAAACCACAACATCTATTCATGTTGTAAGACTTCTTCTATCTCCTGTCGAAGTGTCAACTCACGAGACCGTAGTCTAGAAGAACTTCTGCACTCCAAAACTCTTTGAATTTGGTTTAATTTAGAAATCAATTCTCGTTTTTGAACAAAAATATTTCCATGAGCCCTTTTATTCCAATCGTGAAACACTTAATTTACTCTAAAATCGTGCTAATGTCCCCCTCGTTAATCCAACTTTCCATCACAAGGTGTTTAAAATTAGTATGTAACAACCAACTGGCAAGACAACGGAAAGGCATATTCCTACTACTGAGTAGTGGCTGAAAAGAGATTAGAATCGGTCTATGATCGGATTTTAGCCTACGTAAATTCCTAACAAAACATTCAGATGTAAAAGCATCCCAAACCTCATTGCAAATAGATCTGTCCAACCTCTAAGATAAGTTCCCTCTGCACCAAGTAAATTGAGAACCGCTGGCTCTTAAGTCCCGAAATCCATTGCGAATAGAAACTCATGGAATCGTCTACACCAAATATTTGAAATAGTAGCACCATCCGCTCTCTCAGAACTATCGATGATCAAATTAAAACCCTAGCTAAAATCCAAGGCCCGACAACTGTCACTGCCATAGAATCCAAAAATTGCCAAAGTTCTCGTCACTTAGTAGAATGTGGACTAGCATAAATAGCTAAACAAAGGAAACTATCTGAACCTTGCTTGTTGCGAACCCTCAAATGGACAACCTGCGAATGAACATCCAACACATCTACCAGAACATCCTCATTCCAGCAAATCCAAATACCACTAGCAGACCCATTATCTTCAACTCGAAATGAATTGGGATACCCAATTCTAGAAATAATATCATATGCTCTTCCTCCACTAACCCCGGTTTCAAACAAACAAATTAAATCAGGAGGAAACTTCTTTTTATATTCATTCACAATATTATGGAAATGGGGATGTCCAGCTCCTTGATAGCTCCAACAGAAAATTATTGTATCCATAAAATATATAAAAATAATAGAAAAACCAACTCCAAAATCGAGTAAACATCTCAACAATTAACCTTGTGCTTTCATCCTCCATAACCTCCTCTCTTGACGACTCATCGTCTTCCATCGACATTCTTTCAACTCCTTGTTCTAAATTACTAATAAGATTCGACATTACCTGTGAGAAGACTATTGTAATCTGATTAGACCCTTCAAAATCATCATTTGGTAGCTTGACCCGTAACCTTCCCCCTGAATTATTTTCTTTCGGTAAAGAACACGAAATAATTTTGCTTGATTCCCCGAAATTAAAATTCCATTCTCTTTTCCTTTGATCGACTCCAAGCTTGATTTCTCAACTATATGTACTGTCATGTGCTTTCCTTTGTCCAATTTATCGGACACATTATTGATTGAAAACCCAAATTATCCGAAAATTCCCCATCCATTTTTTACCTATAATTGCACCATCATCAAATGACCTTTACCCAAAAATAAGCTTCAAATTTTTGCTGCCATTTGTTAGCCTTAATGACCTATTACCTTTTTTCAGCCCACTTGCACTCACAATACTTTCCCTTCGGCCCGTTGGCCCACTTTAGTTGGACCTACAAATCCTTTTAAAATTAATCCATCAGCCAACCTTAAAGCCCTTTCTTTAAAAAGTTGTCGTTCACGTTAATTCCTTCCTCCACCCTTCTAATAGCTTCTTCAATTTCAGTTGAAACTCCTCCTTCATCCTTCATTAATGCTGAGAATTGCGATCCTCCACCATTCACGTCTATACCACCTATTTTTGTCATCCCTGAGAATCACCCTTTCCCTCTCTACCACCTCTCCACTAGCATCCACGGCCTGAAAGCTTCATCTTCAACTCTCCGGTCTAAGCCTGATGTCTTCAAAACATTAGCGTTTCAACTTCCTGGCAAACGTTCGCACTATTACCATAACGGCTACAGTTGAAGCAAACATTTTGTAGAGATTCATACTCTACATGTTGCAGTTGTCCGTTGATTTTTACCTTCGACCGATCACTAAAAGTATGCACGTCCAATTTTATCACTAGACCGATCATTTGCCCAATCGCTCGAAGGAGGCAATATGAGTAATATCCTTCAAGTAGTCCCGAAAGTCTAATCCAAACCACCTGTTGCTCCACTTTGATTTGATTCGTCGAGAACTCCGATGACGGTGTTTGGACAGATAAGTAGTGGCCATGTATTACCCACGATCCCCTAACTAAAGCCCTACTATAGTCCTCCTCATCTTGAATAGGGGTAAGCATTCGATCGAACCGAATTGAATCGAATGAAAATTTTTCGAGTTAATTGAGTTTTTGAATCCTATTTCATCATCCTAATTTAATTTAAAATTTTTACGAATCGATTCGAGTGAGATAGAATTTGAATCGAATCAAATCGAATATATTTGTTCGAGTTAAATTAAAAAAATTAATTTGGTATTGTTTATTTTATATAATTTTTTAAAAAATATTTTTATTTAATTTAGAGTTTCTTATCAAGAAAAAAATTAATTTTGGGTTTAGTTTATGAGTTTTTTTAAGAACGGAATTATATTTGGGTTAGGTAAAAGGTAAAAAATTAAAAATATTTGGATTTAGTTTATGGATGAGTTTTAACCTTTAGGGAAAAACTTGGATAAGATAAAAGGTTTGGGCTTTAGAGGAAAATGGGGTAAAATAAATTAGACCTGAGTAATATAAATTTAAAATTAAAAATAATATAGTTTTATTCGGTTTATTCGAATTCGAAAATTTAACTCGATTCGAACTCAAAATTCAAAAAAAATTCAACTCGATTCGTTTAACTCGAATAACTCGAATAGCTCAATTCGAATAATTCGAAATTCGAAAAAATTCGAATTTTTTTTCGAATTTTTCGATTTGAATCGAGTTTTGCTCATCTTTAATCTTGAAACCTAACCAAAAAAAATCGTTTTCTAGGTCCATCATTTGAATCGATTGTTTAGGATTCCACAGTAGCGAAATCCTATTCAACAGAACATTAAAACCAATTTTTCTGCCTAGTAGCTTAATCACAAGTGTCCTCGCCATTCTACGTTTAATGAATTCTTGTACCCGATTAAAAAAAGTGATTGACGGAATACCGTCAACCATCTCTGTTATCATGTCCCCACCCATAAGTGCAAAATCCTCCTCCATGGATACATTATGCAAAGGGGTCGACGAGTCCCCTGCCAAAGTTGATTTATATGATGCTTTAGTAGAACTCAAATTCTATATTTATTGTCCATTATTGTCTATTGTCGGATCATCCTTGTCCAAAGTGAGATCTAGTCTTGTACCAACTTTCTTGGTTGCCCGACCAACTCCGCTATTCGAACCCGACGGATTCACACCCACCGTAAGCAGAGTATCACCACTGTTCATGATGAAAATTGCATTAATTGGTTTCTTTACTTTTATTATTATATTTTTTATTTTAAAATGATTTAAATCTTTTAATTTTAAAAAATTATATTTAGTTTTGATAAATACTTTTTTAATTATTATAAATTTAATTCAATATTTAAATTTTTTAGTAATAAATATAACTAAGTAGAGGGGCATGACTCCCATGAATTATGCGTTAAAGTTTTATCTTTTCTTTTTTATTATATGGTTTTAATTATATTTATGTGTCTCAATTTTACGTTTGTTTTAATTATTAGGCTAAATAAGGCGTATAGGTCGATTTTGATATTTATTTAATTTTTTAGGTCATTTTTAAAATTATTTAGGGAAATAGGTTAATTTTGAGGGAAAGCTCATTCAACTGGATAAGTTTTCCGTATACGTGTCAAGAAAGCTCGTCTAGCTGGACGCGTTTTTCTTTTAAGTTGCAATCTTTTATTTTTTTAATATAATTAATTTTTTTGATCGAATGGTTAAATACTGGTGGTTTTGGCCTTGAGTCTCAAGTTCAATTTCTCTCCCACTTATGTTTATATTTTAAAATCGATCTATTTCCCTAAATAATTTTAAAAACAGTCTAAAAGCCTAAATAAATTTCAAAATCGGCCTATAGGCCTTATTTAGCCTAATTATTGTATAATGTGAGCATTCATTAATTCTTTTATTTTTCAAATTGATTTTATTTATCAATTTATATTATTTATAAACTTACTCAATTAAAATTTTTAGAGTATAAAATTAAAAATCACAAATAGGTGATTCTATTTGTTGAAGCTCAATTTTGACCGAGCTAAACTAAACCTATTTTTTAAATTTATTTTAAGATTAAGTTTACTTTAAATTTAAATTTATGTTAAATTTAAATTTGTTTTAAGTTTAAATTTATTTTTAATTTTAAAATTATTCTAAGTTTAAATGATGAAAGTCCAAATTTAAAGGTCCACATACAAATGTCCAAATACAAGTCCAATTGGATCTAATATCAGTTGAGCCAATACAAACCCAAATATAAAGCCCCAACTAGGCCCAATTACAAATTAAACACCAAACAGGCCCAAATGGCCCAAACACTACACCTAGGGTCAAACCCTAAGACCACTTGAACTGTCATTGCCGCCCCAACTTGTGCTGCCATCACCTCTTCCACGTCCAACCAAAGGTTGCCACGTTAGCACTAACAACATCGACCACCAGCAACTTGCATCTGCCACAGTCTTCACAGCCGAACCTGCAAAAGAAGAACAAGACAGGTTTTTTAAATGCAAAAATAGATTGTAATGATGGTTTTTAGGCTTTAAAAGCCGATTCAAACACTTGTAATAGGTTACTGACTTTTGTTCATCTCAAAATCAATACAAAGATAGGCATTTTAAGTCAAGAAGAAAAACAGTGTATGTGCAATTAATAGCACAAGAAGCAATTAACAGCAAGCAAAGGTCAAACTATCAGTCACTCTTGAATCCCGTATTAAGAATGTATACGTTTCAAATATATACATAGTTATTGTGTTTTTATTATTTTGGATATTTTTCAAAAACCTTTTATGTTCTTCGTATATATTGATGTATATCATTTACTGTATCATTATTGTTGTTTGTTAATATTTACTCTGTGGTATTTAATAAATAAGTAATAAATATATAATAATATTAATAAATATTAATAAATAATATTATTAATAATAAATAAAAAGAAATCGAAAGGACTTACCTGGATCTGATGGGTCACTATCGGAGCCACGGTCGGATTCCCTTCAAGCCACTGCCGACGGAGCCTCCCAATCCGCCATCGTCATAGTAGCCTCGGACATGGTAGATAAAAGAAACCTGTTAACAACGAATAAAAAGACTAAAACAGATTTAAACCGAAGAATTGAGAATAAAGATCCTTTTTAAAAAAAAAAAGAACTGGACTTCGATCCAATCTAAGTTTTAAAAAAAAGATTAATAATATAAAATGAATAAGAAATAAGGATAAAAACAGGTTCGATGAAAAGAAATTGTTTTAAAAAGGGAAAATAGATCTAAAAAAAATCAAAAAAAGGGAATGTTTTGAAATTTTCTCAAAAAATATGGGGTCGGTTTCGTCAGATTCAAGCCCCGATTTGTTTAAAATTAAAAAACGAGGAAAGTTAAAGTTTTTACTTGAAAAATCACCATGGACGGAAACCGAAGACGACGACGCGTGGACGGAGGAGACAGCAGTGCGTGCACCGGAGGACGACGAAGGATGGTGCGTGGTGACCATGCGCTAAGGCCGGCGACGCACGAACGACAGGGTCTTGCCGAAGCTTGGCAGACCATGAGAGAAAGGGAGAGGGGTAGGTTTTTTTTTTGTGAAATGAAAATGAAAAATGAAACTTTTTTGAAGATTTGGGACCTTTTATAGCCAGCCAAAACGGTGTCGTTTTGGTGTTGGCTTAAAAGTCACAAAACGGCACCGTTTAGAGCATGACCCGTCAGACCCGACCCGCTCCAACAAGGATCCGCTTGTTTTCAAAAAAAGGGATATTTACACCTTTGGTCCTTCCGTATTTTTTTATTTTCACAATTAGGTCATTTTTTATATTTTTAATTAATTATAAATTCTCTCATTAATTTTATTTCATTTTCAATTTGGTCCCCTAACTTTTTGGAAGCTTGAGAGGTTGCCACGTGTCCAATATTTGGTTTATTTATGCAATTGGTCCCTCCCTTTTTATTTTTGTTTTAATTTCATCCTTAAATCAAGTTCTATTTAATTATAAAATTGCCTCAGAAATTTTAAACTGTTTTCAAATTAGTCTTTTGACTTCAAAATGCCTGAGAAGCTGCCACATGTCACCTTTTTTTTGGTTTTATTGCCCAAAAGGTCCCTGAACTATCAAGAAATCATATTTTCACCCCGAACTTCTTAAAAATTACATTTTGACCCTTAAACTTTTCAAAAATCATATTTTACCCCCAAACTTTTTGAAAATCATATTTTGACAACATTCCAAAAATTATATTTTAAGCTCAAACTTTCCAAAATTACATCTTTGACCCCATATTTCTCAAAAATTACACTTTTTCCCCCAAACTTCTCAAAATTGCATTTTTGCCCTCTAACTTCAAAAAATTCTATTTTTAACCCCAAACTTTCCAAATTACCATTTTACCTCGAACTTCCAAAAATTCCATTTTCCCTAAACTTTCTAAAAATTACCATTTTACCCCCGAATTTCCAAAATTCCATTTTTGACCCCCGAATCTTCCAAAAATTTTATTTTTTAACCTTAAACTTTCCTAAAATTTCATTTTTGACCCTAAACTTTCCAAAAATTATGTTTTTATCCTCGAACATCTAAAATTACCATTTTACCCTTATATGTCCAAAAATTACATTTTTGACCCTGAACTTTCCACAAATTATGCTTTTACCCCCGAACATGCAAATATTACAAAATTACCCTCGAGTGTCCAAAATTTATTGTTTTACCCCAAAAGTGTCCAAAATTATTGTTTTACCCTCGGGCACCCAAAAATCGTACTTTTGACTTCATTCATTTTGCTTTTCTTTCCCTTCAATTTTTATATTTAGTTTTTAATTATTTTGTATTTCATATTCTCTTATATTTGTGTACATAATTATCTGTTTAATTATTTTCTTTTCATTTGATCTTCGTTATTAATCGTTCACATTTCATGCATTTGTATTCAAAATTATTTTTTTATAAACTTTTAAAATCGAGACAATGTCCTTTTCGTGTGGAAACTTCGATAAATCATGCCCTAACGTGTCGGTGCGGTTTTTCGTATAAATTACACGAATCGAATATCCTTTTCCAAGTTTTTATTAAATGCCTTTTAACTTCGAGATTCCGAGAACGTCGTGCCCTAATGTATTAGTCACAACTTCAATTCTCCGCGAAAGTCGAAATAAACGCGCATTCTTTCTTCAACTTTTTTTAAGTCATGTGTTCGAGGATCGTATTTTAAACTCAATACGAAATTTACTGAACTGTCTAGAAATCATATTTTCACCCTTAAACTTCTCGAAAATTACGTTTTGGCTCTCGAACTTTTTGAAAATCATGTTTTAACACCCTAAACTTTCCAAAACTACATTTTGCCCCTAAACTTTCCAAAATTACATCTTTGACCCCAAATTTCTCAAAAATTACATTTTTACCCTTAAACTTCTTAAAATTGCATTTTCCCCTAAACTTTCAAAAATTCCATTTTTAACCCCAACTTTCCAAAAATTACCATTTTACCCAAACTTTCAAAAATTCCATTTTACTCAATACGAAATTTCGAGTTCTCAAAAAAAAATATATATATACAAATGATTGTAAAACAAAACGAGGCAATATCCTTTCGTGTGAAAACTTTGAAAAACCATGCCCTAACGTGCTGAATGTGATTTTTGTATAATTCATACAATCAAATATCCTCTTTAAAAGTCCTTCAAAATGTCCTTCAATTTCGAAAGTCTGAGAACATAGTGCCCTAACGTGTTGGACACAACTTCTAGTTCTCCTAAAAATTCGAAGCACAGACGATTTTCCTTAAATAGGATTTTTCGAAAATCATGCAAAGTTTTCTAAAAACAAATATCGCATTTTAAGTTTTACTCGAGTTTTTAAATGTTTAATAAACAAAGACCCGAAAGTAATCAATGTGTTACCAATTTTAGGCGTGTGAGGGTGCTAATCCTTCCTCATACGTAACCGACTTTCGAACCTATTTTTTGGATTTTGAGGACCAAAATATTTTTCAAAATGAATTTTAAAAGTTTTGTGATGATCCAATCACACCATATAAAAAGATTAGTAGCGACTCCCATTTTCTTTCGATCATTTAAAATACCCATTTTTCTTGATTTTTAATATTGTTCGAGACTTGTTTGTTTTCCCAGAAAATAAACGAGAGTCAAGCCAAAATTGATTTTTTTAGGATCTTTTTTGAAAACTTTTAAAGCTTCGGTTTTGTTTAATATGCAATCCTCGGCATCTTTTGTGTGACATTATATTATGTGATATTGCTAGTGTAAGTTTGCATCCATATGTATTTTGTTACTACTCTTTTAAGTGGAAGCGAGAAACTACTCCTTCGTGAGGTCTTCACCTCCGTGCAGGATAGTGAACCGCTTTCGGGATTACATCCGTATCCATGTTTTTGTGAAGTTTTCACTTTCCTGCAAACATGTGGGAAATGTACCCCCCTGAACCGAACTCATCCGTATGAGCCTGTAATGGGTGAGGATCGAGGAATCTGTTTGTTTTTGTACCCTTTACTCTAAAGCCTAAAACCACATATAGTGAGCCATAAGTACTCGCCTTAGATGGAGCTATACCGAACCTTTTAGCATTTACCCAAGACAATTTCTTAGGTTCTGTGTTGTATACTTGTATGTTGATATTATTATGTTTTGCTAACGTGTTCAGTTTTGTCTCTTTTACTTACATTGCATCATCATAAAATAAAAGGTGTTGATTTAAATTCGATTACCAAATAGGCAGTTTCATCATGGAAGACGGATTTCTTGATAAAATGAAAAATAACATGGTTGTGCACTTATGGTCAGAGGAACAGCAACGTGAAAAAGGAGATAGTTTGAAGGAGGGGCATTTATCGGAGTTTTGGGATTATACTCGGATTAATGTGACTCAAAACAATTTGTAAGAATTAAGAGATATTTGGGGTTAGTGGGATAGCGAGATGAAACAGATGTTCTATCAGGAATATGGAGACTTGCCTTACTTGCTTGAAGTGAAAATCGACAAACATCTCTTTCGAGCCATCGCACATAATTAGAATCCCGCATATAGCTATTTCACCTTCGGGAACCTAGACATGACGCCCACAGTAGAGGAGTATACTGCTTTAATCCGTTGTCCCAGAATTCAAGTCGATAAAGCATACTCAAAGGATGCATGTGTCCCAACGTTTCTGAAGAGGCTGATGAGTGTAACTGGGATGAGTGAACAGTGGGTCGCGTCTCGGATAAAAGTAAAAGGAGACAACAAGTGCATCAATTGGAAAAGCTTACGAGATCTAATCTCGACACACCTAGATATGAAGAAACGCATTGACATTTTTGCTCTTGGCATCTACGGGTTTGTCCTTTTCGCAAAAGCATTAAGGCATGTGGAAGACGCGATAGCAGTGCTCTTTGATCGGCTTAGTAAAGGAGTCACGCCCGTCCCTACAATCCTTATCGAAACCTTCAGATCATTAAGCGCCTGTCGAAGAGAAGGGGAAGGAAGGTTCATTGGTTGTGCACAGCTTCTAATGGTTTGGTTTCAAAGTCATTTCTAGGAAGTAGAAAAGTTTTCCTGTAAAGTGTTCTCAACCGATTTCTCACATTTGAAAGAATTTGTTGCCATGTAAAAGGAGCAGAATGTATCTGAGGAAAAATGGATAGTTATCCTTCAGAACCTTCAGGACAAAGACGTCGAATGGTATGCGCCTTGGTTCATCCCAAAGGAGATCTTCTATAGTTGTGGTAGCTTCGATTGGGTCCCTCTACTCGGGGTATGGGGTGCCACAAGATATGCCCCTCTGCTTATGTTAAGGCAGTACAAGACAAGATAATTTATTCCTGCGACACACGGCCTAGCTCAGTGCGAGTTCTCCTACAAAGTGGGTATGATTACAAGAAGAAGGTCTAAGAAGTAGCAAATGCATGGAAGAAAGTACATAGAATGAAGAAATTTAGTGCAGACTCGATGACAACACCAAAT
Source organism: Gossypioides kirkii (assembly GCA_005610355.1). NCBI lineage: Eukaryota > Viridiplantae > Streptophyta > Magnoliopsida > Malvales > Malvaceae > Gossypioides > Gossypioides kirkii. The sequence goes on along the minus strand of CP032253.1, from coordinate 43,107,837 downwards.
TATGATTGTGGAGAAGTAAAAGAGTTAACGATAACATTCCAGCACCGAATCTTAAAAATGTTCGACCGATTGAGGATTATTTACAAAAGGTCCCATCAGAAATAGACATCATGAAACAAGACTTTGAGAAGAATAGCGTAGAGTTTGGAAAGAGAATAGAGGTCCTAGAAGAGGAAAAGATGAAGTTGGGACTGGATGTGGATATACATAGGTTAGAAGCTGAAAAATTGAGAAAAGGCAAACATAAAGTCGAAAAAGACCTAGCAGACTTGAAGAAAGTTTATAAGAAGCTCTGTTTGTTTATGAGAACCGTAGGATTAGGTAAAACATCGAAGCAATGGCGACAGGAAATTCAGATGTAGAAGACCAGAAAAAACAGTGACAAAGGAAATTCGAAGATGGTCAGGCTCGAGAAAATGCCCTGAAAGGAGAGCTGTTAGAGAAACAAATCGAGAAGGTCGAGATGAAAGCCCTAATAGCTGGATTAGAAGCAAGAATAAGGGAGTTAGAAGAATCACTACGAAGACACCGCAATCGGAACTCTGTCTTGGAACTCAAAGCAAGTATGGTCGAAAGTAAAGAATTAAGGGAGAAGGTACAGGAATTAGAGGCTACACTCCATAACAATGAGATTCGATTTGAGATCATGGAGAGGAATCTGAAAACAACGAATGACACTCTCGATAAGCTCAGAGACAAGTCGAAGAAAGAGATTATGTAATAGGAAGAGCATTGACCCAAATGAGGGAAGCCGCTGATCACATGCAAGAGCTAGCTACCAAAGCTAATATTCTGAGCCTCCAATATGAATCAAAATCAGAACGAGGACAAAAATTAGCTGGGCTTCTTAGAAAGATCAAAGCTCTAGGCAATAAGGCAAAGCCATTTGTGTAGTTTCGCTTTATGTAAAGAAGTTTTTCTTCTAGAGAAGTTGTTTTAATGGAAAACGGACTTCAAAATCAATGCCTTTTCTTGCATTACATGCATGCATTTTATTCGCATTGCATCTTCGCATATTTTCGTATAATAATTCTAACTCATTAAAAACTTTAATAGTTACATCGATAATCATTGAAAACTTACACCGCTATAATACTCGTAAAAAACTAAGGCCATGAAACAAATACTCGAGCAAATCCAGAAAGAATTACAAGATCAAATGCAAGGGCACAATCAGGAACAAATGACGTTGATGTGTAGGGAAATGAAAAATCAATTTATGAAAGTGCAAAAGAATTTGATGAATGAACTAGCACAAGTGAAGCAAAGCATGGCCGATAAGAGAAAAGGTCCTGTAATTGAGGAAGACGAGGACCCAATTATTCCCTCAGGTTTTACACCCCTCCATAACCCAACTTCGCATGAGGTACCAACACGGGAGGTCACCATTACTATAAGAGCGCAACAGCAGGCCACTGGTACATCAAGGCCGACCAATTATCTGGTAGGGTTCGGATCAAACCTTGAGGATAATGCTGCAAATCTGGGCGTCTCGAATTTTGATAAAATGATGAGGACAGATTTTCCTTGACAGATAGAAGAAAAATACAAGCGATTAGAAGAGAGGATTGAGGCAATGTAGGGAATTGAAAATTCTTATGGGATGGACGCTAAAAAATTAAGTCTGGTCCTAGATTTAGTTCTCCCTCCTAAATTCAAAGCCCCAGAGTTCGAGAAATATAATGGAACAAGCTGCCCCGAAACTCACCTTACCATGTTTTGTAGGAAAATGGCAGGGCACGTTCATAATGACCAACTGTTGATTCATTATTTTCAAGACAGCCTGGTAGGATCGACAGTTAGATGGTATAATCAATTGAGTCGAGCAAAATTCATTCATGGAGAGATCTAGCGCAGCCTTCTTAAAACAATACAGCCACGTAACGAAAATAGCTCCTGATCGACTCACACTACAAAATATGGAAAAAAGATCAAACGAGAGTTTCAGACAGTATGCACAGAGGTGGCGAGATATGACAACTCAGGTACAACCACCGCTAATAGAAAAGAAACAACGATGTTGTTTGTTAACACCCTCAAGGCACCTTAACTCAATCATCTATTAGGGAATGCCACTAAGAGTTTTTCTGATATGGTCATATTGGGGGAGATGATCGAGAATGTAATTAAAACTAGCAAGATTGAGGCTGGAGAAAGCACTAAAAGGCCTGCTCCCCGAAGGAGGGATAATGAAGTTAATAACACAAGTGTGTACAAGCCAAGTTATGCCAAACCATTCGTAGCAGGACAGCCTAAAGCCCCAACAAAAATTATCAAAGTGCCTCAAGGCAAGAATCGAGCTTAAGGCTGAATAAGGGAAGAATTCAATATACTCCCCTTCCTATATCATATGGAGAACTTTACAAAATACCATATGACGCGCATGAAGTATCTCCACAGCGCGTGAAGCCATATAAGCCCTCGTTCCCGGCCTGGTACGATACGAGCGCTCATTGTGAATACCATGTAGGGGTAGAAGGTCATTCGATTGAGAATTGCCCCGCCTTCAAGAGGCGAGTGTAAGGACTCATCGAGCATAGAGTCGTGAGATTAAAAGAACCAACAAAACCCAACATTGCTGGGAATCTCCTACCCAATCACCTAGAGCAGAGAGTGAATGCCTTGATGGAAGGAAAAGGTCGGAAAATCAAAGAAAATGTTGAAGAAGTTAGGTCCCCACTCCAATAAGAATGACAACAGTTGGTCAAAGAGGGGGTAATCGCGAGAGATAAGGAGAACACAACAGCAGGAACTGACAGCTACTGTGAGTTTCATGCCATTGAGAGGCATGAGATTCAAGACTGCATCAAGTTCAAAACTACAGTACAGACGTTGATGGACAACTGAGAACCTGGAATTTTTCGAAGAAAAAGAGGAGGTTAATGATGCCTATGCCTCCAAGGAGGGAGCAGCTAAGGCTTATGGGATTAATCGCCTAAAAGTGATTATTTCCAAACCCATGAATAGCATGGTAATGGAGTAGGTAGTCTCGCGTATCATCATACAAAAGCCAGCAACATTCCTTTACAAAGATAGTAAAAGGTCCCGTGGAATTACAATTGCAACGTGACCATACCAATGGAAGGGGAATTCAAGAAGGATGTAAATCTTGTTACCCATAGTGGTAAGAGTTATGACCCAATGGGTAAGGAGAAAGAGATCAGCAAAGGGAAGGCAATAATGTGTGAGCCAGAGGAAGACATAATCAGCAAGCCCGAAGCGCCCACGATCAAGCCCGTATCCGAGAAAGAAGCAAAAGAGCTTTTAAAGTTTCTAAGACATAGCGAATATAGTGTAGTGGAACAATTACACAAACAGCCTGCTCGGATATCAATCTTGTCCTTGCTCTTAAGCTTAGAAGCTCATCGAAGCGCGCTAATGAAGGTGCTAAACGAAACATATGTAGCAAATGACATCTCTATCAGTAAGTTGGATCGATTAGCCAATAACATAAGTGCTGATAACTTTATTTTCTTCAGCGATAATGAAATACCAACGAAAGGCATGGGATCTACCAAAGCCTTGCACATCACTACCCGTTGCAAGAGGTACACGCTACCCAGAGTACTTATAGACAACGGCTCAGCTTTGAATGTGCTACCGATAGCTACTCTGCAAAGATTACCAATTGATAACTCTCACATGAAAGGATGTAATAATATAATGAGAGCATTTGACGGGACTAAGAGGAAGGTAATGGGCAAGATTGAAATACCTTTTCAAATTGGGCCAAATACATATGAAGTGGATTTTCTAGTGATGGATATCAGGCCCACTTATAACTGTCTATTGGGAAGACCGTGGATTCACTCAGTTGGAGCAGTACCTTCTTCACTGCACTAGAAAATGAAACTAGTAAATGAAGGACGATTAATCACAATCAACGCTGAAGAGGAAATTATCGCGTCCATAACGAGTGATTTACCTTACGTGAGAGTAGATGAGGAGGTTGTGGAATGTTCTTTTCGCTCACTCGAATTCGTCAACACAACCTTCATTACTGAGGGGAGCAAGATCCCTATGTCCACGATATCATTAACTACCAAAATGAGCCTGCGTCTAACAGTTGGAAAGTGGGCGTTACTTGGAAGGGGACTAGGAAAATACCTCCAAGGAAGAACCAGTATGCTGATACTGATAGAAAAACAAGATCATTATGGCTTGGGGTATAAACCAGATGCAAAACAAAAGAAAAAAAAAGCTAGAAAGAAAATAAGAAAGAAGGAGGGCAAGATTTTTCGGAGAGGAAATTTAGTGGGAACCCATGGTTTTCTGCACATATATGAGACTCTTGTCTCAGGAGGGGTGATCAACCAATAGACGGGGCTGGAAAAAGAGCAAGTAACGGTCAAGATTGGAAGAATCACGAAAGACCTAGGTATCAACGCTATATCTGATGAAGGAAAAGAAGGAAACTTGTTAGGGATCAGTCCATGTGCACCTGGAAGCACTCTGAACAATTGGACTATGGAGAACTCTCTGTAATTTTTAAGATTTCTTCAAAGTAATGCTCAGAACACCTATTGCTTTAGGCTCGAAAGCAATATGAATCTTTTTGTAAAAGGGCCTATGATCATTATCCAGTTATTTGAATGAAAATGCATTTCATCTTATATGACAATTTTTCTTTTTCTTAATTATTCTTTCATTCTTAATCCAACTTAATAAACCATTCGTACATAACCAATAAACAAGATTAATCATTCTTTAATACATACATCTTGAAAATTTTGATAAATATACTCATATACATACCATATAATCATTCTTTTGTACATTTATTTTGTTTTTAGATGCCCTTTCATCCCTTGACTGGTCCTCGAATATCAATAATATGAGTAACCCTGATGCTAACTTAGAGCCTCACTTCGAGCAAGATATGTGTTTAGAGGAGCTCCAAGACCTCGAAGATGATTAAGATTATAATTTGCCTCCAAATCTGTTAAGAATGATGGAGCAAGAAGAAAAGCAAATCCTACCTCATTCAAACCCAGTGGAAGTTATTAATCTGGGAAATAAAGATAAAAAGAGAGAGGTGAAAATTAGGACAAGCATCTATTTAGAAACCAGAAAGGATCTTATCGAGTTACTTCAAGAGTTCCAAGACATCTTTGCATGGTCGTACCAAGATATGCCTGGCCTGAGTACTGACATTGTGGTACACAAACTTCCCATAAAGGAAGAATGCAAGCCTGTGCAGCAAAAGCTCCAAAAGATAAGACTAGATATGTTATTAAAAATAAAAGGAGAGGTCAAGAAGTAATTTGACGCTGGGTTTATCCAAGTAGTCAAATACTTGGAATGGGTAGCTAACATAGTCCCTATTTCTAAAAAAAATGGAAAGGTGCGCATGTGTGTGGACTATCGAGATTTAAATAAATCTAGCCCAAAGGATAACTTCCCATTACCTCACATCGACACATTAGTCGATAACACAGCAGGTCATTCCTTGTTTTCATTCATGGATGGTTTTTCGGGATATAATCAGGGATGGACCCTGAGGATATGATCAAAATCACGTTTGTCACATTGTGAGGAATGTTTTGCTATAAAGTGATGCCTTTCAGACTCAAAAACATAGGGGTAACTTATCAAAGGGCCATGGTGACCTTATTTCATGACATGATGCATAAGGAGATTGAAGTTTACGTCGACGACATGATTGCGAAATCCCAAACGGAGGAAGAGCATGTAAGAATCCTGAGAAAGTTGTATGGAAGGCTAAGAAACTATCAACTAAAGCTAAACCCAGTAAAGTGCACTTTCGAACCACGTCAAAAAAGCTGTTAGGCTTTGTAGTCAGCAAAAGAGGAATCGAAATTGATCCAGATAAAGCAAATCCATACAAGAGTTACCACCACTCAGTACGCAAAAAGAAGTTCGAGGGTTTTTAGGAATACTAAATTACATTACTCGGTTCATTTCACAGTTGACCGAGAAATGTGATCCTATCTTTCGTCTGCTTAGAAAACGCAACCCGAGTGTATAGGATGATGAATGTCAGGAAACTTTTAACAAGGTCAAAGATTATTTATCCAAAGCTCCCATCTTGGTACCTCCAATTCCTAATAAATCGTTGATCCTGTACTTGGTGGTCTTTGAAAATTCTATTGGATGTGTAGTAGGTCAACACGATGAATCTAGAAAAAAGGAAAGGGCGATATATTATCTCAGCAAAAAATTCACTGATTGTGAGACTCGATACTTGCCATTGAAAATTATTTTGTGCTCTAGTCTGGACTACACGAAGATTAAGGTAATAAATATTGTACCATACTACTTAGTTAATTCAAAATTAGATCCTCTGAAGTACATGATGGAGTCGGCTGCATTAAATAGGAGATTGGCTAGATGGCAGATCTTGCTTTCAGAGTTCGACATAGTCTACGTTAATCAAAAAGATGTAAAAGGGAGCGCGATAGTAAACTTTCTAGCTAGCAGGGCTTTAGAGGATTATGAGCCGATAAACTTCGATTTCCCGAACGAGGATTTAATGTTTGTTACGACCGTCGAAGAGGTAACCACAGTAGAACATCCTTGAAGATTAAATTTTGATGGAGCTTCAAATGCCACGAGTATAGAGTTGGGACAGTATCACCAGACGGAGATCATTACCTTTCACCAGTAAACTCGATTTTGATTGCACAAATAACATAAAAACAGATATGAAGCATGTATCATGGGATCCGTGCGATCATAAAATAAGGAATCAAAGTTTTGGAGATATATGGGACTCCGCACTTGTAATCTATCAACTCAAAGGAGAATGGGAACAAGAGATTCTAAGCTAGTTGATTACCGTGAATTGGTCCTCGAGTTAATCAAGAAGTTTGATGATGTCACATTCCATTATCTCCTACGGGAAGAAAACCAGATAACTGATGCTCTTGCCACTTTAGCCTCGATAATTAGAGTAAATAGACCAGAGGATGTAAAAATCATTCAAATGAGCATCTATGAGGCTCCAGCTCATTATTATGATATCGAGACAGAAGAAGAAGAAGAAAAGATGACCACCCAACCCATGGTACCGAGATATTCTTCAGTTTGTAAGAGATCGCAAGTACCTCGAGAGCAAGCTTCAGAAAATGAAAAGAGGACATTGAGAAGACTTGCCAGTGAATACGTTCTAGACGGGGAAATCTTGTACAAAAGGAGAAAAGATCTAATGTTACTAAGGTGTGTTGAGGGAGTTGAAGCTAAAAGATCTTAGAAGAAGTTCATGAAGGCATTTGTGTGACACACGCGCAATGGTTTCACAATGGCCAGGAATAATGAGATTTGGGTACTAATGGTCTACTGTGGAAGACGATTGCATCAATTATGCCAAGAGGTGTCATAAGTGCCAGATTTACGGAAACAAGATTCATGTACCTCCATCACACCTTCATGTCAATGACTTCTCCTTGGTCATTTTCTATGTGGGGCATGGATGTCATTGTGTCAATTTTCCAATCCTCAAAAGGCTTCTGATGGTCATAGATTTATCTTCGTGGTTATCCGACTACTTCACCAATTATGTTTTCTTGAAAAAGGAATCATTTCCCGATATGGGATGCCAAAAAAGGATCATATACGACCGACAATGCCTTGAATTTTAACAATAGCACGATAGCGAAAGTTTGTGAGCAATTCAAAATCAAGCATCACACTCATCTCTTCTATCGCCAAAAATGAATGAGCTGTAGAGGCAGCTAATAATAACTCAAGAAGATTATTGCGAAAATGATTGAAACTTACAAAGACTGGCACGAAAAACTACCATTTGCCCTCTTTGCCTACAGAACTTCAGTCATAACATTTACTAGGTAACACCGTTCTCATTGGCATATGGTATGGAAACAGTCCTGCCTATTGAGGTTGAAATACCTTCTCTCCGAGTCTTGACTGAGCTTCAATTAGATGAGGCAGAATGGATCCAAGCTCGATATAATCAGTTGAATTTAATTGAAGAAAAGAGATTAAGAGCTATTCGCCATGGTCAGATGTACAAAAAAGAATGATGAGAGCTTATGATAAAAAGATTCGCCCTAAAGAATTTCATGAGGGAGATCTAGTTTTGAAAAAGATACTTCCCATACATAAAGACTTCAGAGGCAAATGAATGCCCAATTAGGAAGGCCTTATGTGGTAAAGAAAGCTTTTCAGGAGGAACTCTCATTCTAACTTAAATGGACGGCAAGGATCTGCAAACCCCTCAATTCAGACTCGGTAAAAAAAATACTTCGCCTAAAAAAAAACCAAGATGAAAACCCGCAAAGGGCGTCTTGAAACTAAAGGTTTTGAATTGAAAACCCATAAAGGGTGACTCAAAATGAAACATCAACAAGGCACTCCAGGTCTTCTAGACACATATCCGAGCTCAAAAGTGATTCTAACAAGGCGGCGCAGGAAGCTCATTTTCCGATATCCGGGGTAACTAATTATCTTTGGTTGTTATACTTAGGCAATTTTTGACTAATATTGTCTTTTTTGATCCTCTCTATTGAATAGAACTTTCAATAAATCACGACTTTATTTCTTCACAATTTTGTTTGAGCATTTTACATCTAAAATAACGGATAATGAACTAATAAATCATACAAAGATCTATGAGCATTACTCTAGAATTTCTGAAAAAGTACAGGGGTTCGAAACAAGACTACCAATTGAAAACTTGAAAAACAGGCAGCTCAGGATAGGCCAAGAAGACAGGGATACACATCAACAACAGAGCTCGGACAAGCCATAAACCATGCCAACCTGAATAATAATAAATGAATCTGACATTCATCATGCACATTCATGTAGTTAAGAACATTTGAATTATTCTAATCATGACTTTCTAATTTAGGCCTACATAGAGGTCTATAGAAGCATACTTCACAGGTCACATCCTCGCAAAATGGCGAGATGAACCAAGGAAACTTCGAGCATTGAAGGAAAAGATTAAGGCTACAAAGGCTAAGTTGAAGAGGAGCAGGACTCCTATACCTTACCCCGATCATGGGGTAGATTGCGATTTCCCAAAACAACGAGCTGGTCATCTTCCTGGTGAGATACAAAGAAGTATACCAACTCAAAGCTCAAAGTGGGTAACCTTCTAACCCCAGCTTCTTGATGAGATACTGAGAAGCAGGTCGAAGCAATAAAATGGTTAGCTTCCTGATGAGATACTGAGAAGTAGACCAAGTTCGTCTTCTTGATGAGGTACAAAGAAGTAGATTGAAACAAGTGATGCGGTCATCTTCCTGATGAGATACTGAGAAGAAGACCAAATCAATGAACCCAAGCTCAAAGTGAGCAAATCTTCGAACCCCAGCTTCCTGTTGAGATACTGAGAAGCAGGTCGAAGCAAATAAATGGTTAGCTTCCTGATGAAATACTAAGAAGTGGACTAAATTCGTCTTCTTGATGAGATACAGAGAAGCGGATTGAAACAAGTGATGCGGTCATCTTCCTGATGAGATACAGAGAAGCGGATTGAAACAAGTGATGCGGTCATCTTCCTGATGAGATACTGAGAAGTGAACCAAATCTGTCTTCTTGATGAGACACAGAGAAGTGGATCAAAACAAGTGATGCGGTCATCTTCCTGATGAGATACTGAGAAGTAGACCAAATCAATAACACCAAACCACTAAAGTTGCGAGCAAATCGAATGAAGCTATAGTAGCAAATTTTGTCTTTTTGAAATTGCCTTAGGGCAAGATGGAATCATAACGCCGAAGGTAGAGAAGCAGATGTGGCAAAATCGAACGGTCAATAAAGCGAAGGGTGAGCCAATTGAAGAAAGAGCGTCAGAAAAATAAGACTTGACAAAATTGGGCTTCTTTTTTTTGGTATTTGCTTCGTTCCTGTTACACAGCAACGAGCAAAGAGAGGCAGTTGCTAAAGCCTAATTTTGACCGGGCTAAACTAAACTCATTTTTTAAATTTATTTTAAGATTAAGTTTACTTTAAATTTAAATTTGTTTTAAGTTTAAATTAATATAAGTTTAAATTTATTTTGAATTTAAAATTATTCTAAATTTAAATGATGAAAGCCCAAATTTAAACGTCCAAATACAAATGTCCAATTATAAGTCCAATTGGATCCAATATTAGTTGACCAATACAAACCCAAAATACAAAGCCCAACTAGGCCCAATTACATGTTAAACACCAAACAGGCTCAAATGGCCCAAACACTACACCTAGGATCACCCTAATACCACTTGAACTGCCATTACCGCCTCAACTTGTGCTGCCATCACGACTTCCACATCCAACCAGAGGCTACCACATCAGCACCAGTAGCATCAATCACCAGCAACTTGCATTTGCCACAGCCTCCACAGCAAAACCTGTAAAAGAAGAACAAGACAGGTTTTAAATGAAAAAACAGATTGTAATGATGGTTTTTAGGCTTTAAAAGCCGATTCAACACACTTGTAATAGGTTACTGACTTTTGTTCATCCAAAATTAATACAAAGATAGACATTTTTAGTCAAGAAGAAAAACAGTGTATGTGCAATTAATAGCACAAGAAGCAGTTAACAGCAAGTAAAGGTCAAACTATCAGACACTCTTGAATCCCGTATTGAGAAGGTATACGTTTCAAATATATACATAGTTATTGCACATTTATTATTCTAGATATTTTTCAAAAACCTTTTATGTTCTCCGTATGTATTGATGTATATCATTTACTGTATCATTATTGTTGTTTGTTGATCTTTACTCTGTGTATTTAATAAATATATAATAAATATATAATAAATATTAATAAATAATATTATTAATAATAATTAAAAAGAAATCGAAAGGACTTACTTGGATCGGATGGGTCACTGCCGAAGCCACGGTCGGACTCCCTTCAAACCACTGCCGATAGAGCCTCCCAAGCCGCCTTCGTCATAATAGCCTCGGACATGGTGGATAAAAGAAACCTGTTAACAACGAATAAAAAGACAAACAAATTTAAACCGAAGAATGAAGAATAAAGATCCTTCAAAAAAAAAGAACTGGATTTCGATCCAGATCTAAGTTTCTAAAAAAACATTAATAATATAAAATGAATAAGAAATAAGGATAAAAACAAGTTCGATGAAAAGAAATTGTTTTAAAAAAGGAAAACAGATCTAAAAAAAATCAAAAAAAGGGGAATGTTTTGAAATTTTCTCAAAAAATATGGGGTCGGTTTCGTCAGATTCGAGCCTCAATTTGTTTAAAATTAAAAAACGAGGAAAGTTGAAGTTTTTACCTGAAAAACCACCATGGATGGCGACCAAAGACGACAGCGCTTGGATGGAGGAGACAGTAGTGCGTGCACCAGAGCACGACGGACGGTGGTGCGTGGTGACCATGACCGAAGGCCGACGATACTCGTACGGCAGGGTCTCGCCGGAGCTTGGGCGGCCATGAAAGAAAGGGAGAGGAGCAGGGTTTTTTTTTGTGAAATGAAAATGAAAAATGAAACTTTTTTGAAGAGTTGAGACCTTTTATAGTCAACCAAAACGGTGTCATTTTGGTGTTGGCTTAAAAGTTACAAAACAACACCGTTTAGAGCATGACCCGTCTGACCCGACCTGCTCCAACAAGGATCTGCTTGTTTTCAAAAAGAGGATATTTGTACCTTTGGTCCTTCCGTATTTTTTAATTTTCACAATCAGGTCCTTTTTATATTTTTAATTAATTATAAATTTGCCCATTAATTTTATTTCATTTTCAATTTGGTCCTCTAACTTTCTGGAAGCTTGAGAGGTTGCCATGTGTCTAGTATTTGGTTTATTTATGCAATTGGTCCCTCCCTTTCTATTTTTATTTTAATTTATCCTTAAATCAAGTTCTATTTAATTATAAAATTGACCCAAAAATTTTAAATAGTTTTCAAATTAGTCCTTTGACTTCAAAATGCCTGAGAAGTTGCCATGTGTCACTCTTTTTTTGGTTTTATTGCCCAAAGGTCCTTGAACTGTCTAGAAATCATATTTTCACCCTTAAACTTCTCGAAAATTACATTTTGATTCTCGAACTTTTCGAAAATCATGTTTTAACCCCTAAACTTTCCAAAAACTACATTTTGCCCCTGAACTTTCCAAAATTACATCTTTGAACCCAATTTCTCAAAAATTACATTTTTGCCCTTAAACTTCTTAAAAATTACAATTTTCCCCTAAACTTTCAAAAATTCCATTTTTAACCCCAACTTTCCAAAAATTACCATTTTACCCAAACTTTCAAAAATTCCATTTTTGACCTCAAACTTCCCAAAATTATCATTTTACCCTCGAATTTCTAAAATTCCATTTTTGACCCCAAACTTTCAAAAAATTATGTTTTTACCCTCGAACATCTAAAAATTACCATTTTACCCTCGTATGTCCAAAAATTGGATTTTTGACTTCGAACTTTCCAAAAATTATGTTTTTAACCCTGAACATCCAAAAATTACAATTTTACCCTCAAGTGTCCAAAAATCTCCGTTTTACCCTCGAAGTGTCAAAAATTATTTTTTTTCCCTCGGGCATCCAAAAATCACACTTTTGACTTCGTTCATTTTGCTTTTCTTTCCCTTCAATACTTATATTTAGTCTTTAATTATTTCGTATTTCATATTCTCTTATTTTTGTGTACATAATTATATGCTTAACTGTTTTCTTTTCATTTAATCTTCGCTATTAATCGTTCACATTTCATGCATTTGTTTTCAAAATTATTTTTTTATAAACCTTTAAAATCGAGGCAATGCCCTTTTCGTGTGGAAACTTCGAGAAATCATGCCCTAACGTGTTGGGTGTGGTTTTTCGTATAATTTACACGAATCGAATATCTTTTTCCAAGTTTTTTTAAATGCCTTTTAACTTCGAGATTCTGAGAACTTCGTGTCCTAACGTGTTGGTCACGACTTCAATTCTCCACGAAAGTCGAAACAAACGGGCATTCTTTCTTCCAATCTTTTTTTTTCATCTTGTGTCCGAGGATCGTATTTTAAACTCAATACGAAATTTTGAGTTCTCAAATATATATATACAAATGATTGTAAAACAGAACGAGGCAATATCCTTTCGTGTGAAAACTTTGAAAAATCATGCTCTAACGTGCTGGGTGTGATTTTTATATAATTCATACAATTGAATATCCTCTTTAAAAATCCTTCAATTTCGAAAGCCCGAGAATATAGTGCCCTAACGTGTTGGACACGACTTTCAGTTCTCCTAGAAATTCGAAGCACAGACAATTTTCCTTAAATAAGATTTTTCGAAAATCATGCAAAGTTTTCTAAAAACAAAGATCGTATTTTAAGTTTTACTCGAGTTTTCAAATGTTTAACAAAAAAAGACCCGAAAGTAATCAATGTGGTACCAATTTTTGGCGTGTGAGGGTGCTAATCCTTCCTCATACGTAACCTACTCCACTCCGAATCTGTTTTATGGATTTCGAAGACCAAAATATTTTTCAAAACGGATTTTAAACGTTTTGTGGTGATCCAATCACACCATATAAAAGATTGGCGGCGACTCCCATTTTCTTTCGATCATTTAAAATACTCATTTTTCTTGATTTTTAATATTGTTCGAGACTTGTTTGTTTTTCCCGGAAAATGAACGTTTCGACACTATTTCTCATGTCTCCAAAATAATGTATATAATTTTTATTATTTGATTAAAACTCAAAACTAAAATTTTAAAATTTAAAAATTAAATAAATAAAATTTACCAAGAGATAAAATTTCGCAATTTATGCATAATATATAAATTAATAGAAATTTTAACCTATTACAAAACTGATCATATCGTCCACACAGATGGGCTTTTGGGGATGTTAATATTTCCCCGCATGTAACCATACTTCATAATCTAATTATGATAACATAGGCTAGAATTTACTTGACTATTCTTTAGTATTCCTTAATTAAGCTTTAAAATAAAATTTACTTATTAAACTAAATTTTACTGAGCACCCTCAAAATTTAATCCCAAAATCTGTCACTTCTCGAAACAATTACCGATGTCATTATTCTTAATAAATTTTTTTTTTTGCAAAAACAAATTTTATTTAGAATAATTGTGTTGCTCAAGAACACTATATTCAAAATAATTCTCTCTTCAAAACAACTTCGGTTTAGAATAAGTGCCGCTGAGAATAACTTTCATTCAAGAAAAGCTCTTATTTGGAACATTTGTCATTCAAGATCATTTATGTTTTGAGAACAACTTTCTTATTATAACACCTTTAAAAAACAACTCATCATAGAATAAGATTATCTGAGTAAGCATTTTTTCGAGATATGTTTTGCATGGTATTACTTCACCAAAGCAAAAGAAGTACAGATAATCCCGAGATGTTTCTTTCCATTTCACTTGTTTGCAACAATTTATTTTTGCTAAAACCCTTCAACAATGTTAATTTTTCTTTTGCCTCAAAATTTTTATGTATTTAGAAGATGTTTTAAACATAATATGTTAATATGTTATAATAAATGTCGATAATGGTAATAAAACGACTGCAAATAATAAGAATAGTAAAATAAAACATACAAATTTTACGTGAAAAACCTTTTTAAGAAACCACAGATAGAGGAAAAAATCACTAATATTGAAAATCAAATGATAAAAGAGAGTTTTAACTACATCTATTTCAATGATGAAAAACCCTCGATCTTTCGCCCCACAAATCCCCTTATTTTATCGTTGTATTTTATTTTTAACACAAATTATGATATTCGAGGCACACAACTCTAATATCATACCTTATGAAAGATTGTCTAATTATTGTGGTAGATATGTTGTCACTGATCTCTTTGTTCATTTAAATATGTACAAAGAGGCACAATATTATTTGAAAATGGCATGTATGAACAAAATTAATAATAGCTGTACGTTGTTGATCTAATACTACATGCCTACAGTTAATCAGGTTTCTCTACCAGAACCTATCCTTGTTGACGCTTAAATACCCTGCCATTACTTTTCCACCAGTGTTCCTCATGCCATCTATAAGAAAGCACCATGTCGATCCCAATGCCCCGATAAAAAAGTCCGATTCAACTGCCATCAAGAAATTAACAAGAGGGTAGTTCGTGCTGGTTTTCCTTCCAAGGCTTGCCTCATATGTAGCCATCGATACATTCCCGACTTGGCGTGTCACATTCGTGTAGTGGAAGTTCCAATGAGGGTATGATCTCGTTTTATCAATCACTTTCTCACAATTTAGTTTTATACCATTCATGGTATTTAGATGAGATGCATGCACAACAGCAACATGTTCATTGCTTTGTTTCCATGAGCAAGTAAAAATGTTAAAAGATGCTAACCTGCATTTCGGTGGAGAGCCAAATGTTCTTGAGATGCGGAAAACGCATCTGAATACGGTGACCAAGTTCCATATATTCTTCGAATTCGACCACTTTCATTTCACATGCTTTGTCTCCCATTCTTACATGCATACTCAGCAACGGCCGAGGAACCCAAGGTCTATGATTTGACCACACAAATTCTTCAATATCTGACTGTGGCTGGTTTGTAATCACCTGTTAATTAAAGCTCAATTGAGTAGCAGTCTACAGAGACAGTTCATAACAACAACGATTTGGCATGCATAGTAATAGCTCTTCTAAATATGTGCTCGAGGTTCATTTCTTTCTAGTTAGATTCCCATTTACGTTACTTGAACTCAAGGTAAGGTTGGATATGGATGTATGTCCAACACGGTTTAGATGAACATACCTTTGGCCAATCTCTGTCAATACTTGCAAGAACCATTTTTGCAGCTTCTTTCCCAAATGCAGCATGGCGAGCAACGTTCAGTAAACCACAAGTGTACTCTGTTTGAAATCTCATTAGATATCGAACAGCCTGTTATGTCAAAGAATAACACGTTATTCCCATACGAAATAAGGCATGCGCCAGTCTATAATATCTTTATAAACTATCTCAAACCAGTAACTTTGAAAACTTCATGTTCGATGGAAATCGAGAGATGAAATAGCTAAACATTTATGTTAAGTTGTACCTGTGCTCTCCACCACCTTCGATCCATTTTATGGTGAACAGCAATTAAACTTCCATTTATATCTGTTGTAGGCTGCAAATAACTCCAAGGATCACCCCATACCCTGCATCGAATAGTGAAATCGTTGACCGAAGATACAGTAATGTTTTCTTAGTTCAAGTTAGTACAAAATTCTTAGAAGCAAACTGCGAATGCCTTGAATTATACCTCGGAACCTTCGCTGTCCATATTTCCTTTGATTTATAACTATCTTTTCCTTTTATAGTTCCCTTTCCCATGCCTCCTTGTTGGTGATAAGCTCAAATGCACGGTCTCGGCATTCCTGTGATGTCTCTAGGAAGAAGTAGCAAGACCAACTACCGCGCGATGCTATAATCCACAAAGCAAAGTAAAGCAATGCTGTTATTATCCAGTTCCCAGAAAAATTTACACGAGCAATAAGTTGTTACAGTTGATACCTTTACAACCATCATGGTCAGCACGATTGAAGTATCCGGTAACAAGCACCCTTTTCTCATTGATTGCAATAGCAAGAAGCCCGGTCATACCGGCGAGCTGAGCCCCGATGCCAAATCCAGGTAATTTTTCCCAGTCAGCCACAAGAAATTTTATGTTAGGATCACGGCAGTTTACCGGATGCTGATGTATCCAAATGTCACGTTGCACTTTCCTGGTAAGAGGATAGTTTTCTTCATCTGATCCCACAATCTGGAAAAAAGCAATCCCAATTTTCGGAAACAAATTAGAAGTGAAAATACATATTACTAACGTGACAATAAACGCGAAACAAATGAATAATGTATGATCATATTTGCATGTATTCAGGGATTATGTAGCTAAGGAACATACCCATGGAGGATAAGCACCATCAGAGACAGGTTGATCCTTAAAGCTTCTTAAATTCTCATCAGTTTCAGTTGCAGGATACATGTTCAATGAACCCTTCCAAGTTGTCCATGGAGGAAATCTCCCGGCTCCCAAACGTGTGTCGAAACGCTTATTCACTTGTGCACTTAATTTACAGTTCTCCAAATGAGGAGTATTCGGTAAACTTGATTTACTGAGTCCAAATCTTTTCGAGAACTCGCTTTCTTCAGGCTCCCTATCAGCTAGTAAAGCACCCCATGCTTCAGTCAATAAACAAACCCTCTCATCATCATCATCATCATCATCATCATCATTGCTCTCCGGTTCTCTTCGCTTCAAATCCACCCATCTCTCTGTTTCTTTTACTTTAGATTCGCGGTCCGAACTCGTAATAACATCTACATTTAAACAAATTCAAGTCCATGATTGCCAATGATTTTAAAGGTCACCAAAATTGTTGGTAATGATGGCGATTTATGTCACTAACACACGTATTTGGACATGAATAGGAATGACATTTAGGAGGTCCAAAAGTAGTAATGGTGGCTTCTAGCTAAAGTATGTTAAGTGAATAGAATTAAAGAACTAATCATGATTATTATAATCTAGAAACTTGGTCAAAAAGCAATCAACAAAAAAAGAAGTAAACACCAAAACCGTGCAACAAGTAATTCCAACTTTCAGTTGCTTCAACAACACCCTTGGATCATATCCATCATCCTACGCATCAATCCATCTATCAAATTTTGACTCAACTTCACTGGGAATTCAAGAATCCCCAATTCTCTAACTTTAAGCCATAAAAACTGCAAATATTTACACAAAATGTAATTGAGAGGGTAAATTTTGACTTACTGATAATCTCAGAACTTGAATTCAATGGAAAATTCCCCATTGATAAGGATGAAAATGAAATCCCAGTAAATCCAATGGTACCAACAGATGTAAGAACAGCCAAGAACAAAGAAGTGAGGCAAACTCCACAGAGAAAACCCACCACACAAATTTGACATGGGAATGAACTTCCCATTTGCAGAGCTTTCTGCGAAACAACTCTTTCCAAAAACCTCTGGTTTGTTGGCTCCATCTTCTTCTTCTTTATTCAACTTCTTTTCTTTCTATGAGATAGCCAACTATGATCACATGAAAGTATTGAACTGACACAGAAAGCTTGGAAGTTGCTTTTTGTTGAACCAATCAGAGGAAAACACATAAAAAGAAGAAGAAACACATTTACTAATTTGTCACTCTCAAATTCTCAACCATTCACTTCAAAAATTAATCACACACTCCTTAGCTTTAGTGGTCCATCGCTATCTTGCTCCTTACAGCTGCAAATTTAATTGAAAATTATCATCAGAATTGACTTCTCTACACAGCAAGTAAAATTTAAAAAAAAAATTTCAAGGCCATAATAAAGAGAAAAAAAAGCCATTAAAAGAGATGATTGATGAAGGGAGAACCCAAAAGAAATTCAACAACAAAACTATAAAAAAGAGATAAAATCGAGAAAGAAAAATTTAAAGTGATGGAACTCAAATAGGAGTTTTAAAAACATAAAAAGAGAGAAAAAGAATTATAAAGATAAACCTTGAATTTTAATAGTCTTGATCAAGGGAGTAAATAACATGCAAAAAGACACATGCCACGAGATTACTACAAAACAACTGAGATGACAGAAGGTAAGTGTGTCTTTTATAAAGCATCTTCCCAGGACCAAACACCCCCAAACCAAAAAATAGTATAAAGTGTGTGACTGTGTGGTTTGTGGTTGTATGGTCATTTTTTATTTCGAAAATTTATAGTTTCAGAAAAAGAAAAGAGATATTTTGAGAAAAACCCAGAAGAAAAAGAACAAAAACTTTACCAAAAGAAAAGAAAGACATTGGGAAACCAACCATGTTAGGAGTTGTGAAAGAACAAAAACACAGAAACCGACATGTCATATACTTGGACTGGTGACACTGGAATTTTTGGTTTGAGAACTGAAGATGTGTCAGTTGTCTTTCTATCTTGAGACGAGGGTGGGTGGGTTGTAACAAATAACATTAAACAAAGCAAAATATATAGGGTTGTTTGGGAGGGGTGGGGGTCTGGGGCAGGTGAGAGAATACTCGCATATTTCAAGAGGCCCCCACAGCCTATTGTTTCGTTATCAACATGTCATTAGCACAGCTCATTTGCCATGGAGAGCTACAGTATCAATCATATCTATCTCATGCCGCTGTTGACATTTTTTATTTTAAAGTAACAATTAATAAAATTTAATAAATTATAATTGAGTGAAATAGTAAAAGTTTTTTTTTTAATTATTGATTGAGAGTTTGATTTTTATTTTTTTAAGATTTTATATTAATGTTTATCTTTTTTTAATGTTTATATAAAATAGAAAAATTAATTACTAAATTCACATTGGTAAAAATATTTGAAAAACAAAAAATAAATAAAACTTAAACATACATTCATGTTTAATCCTTGAATTTAGTTTTTTTTTCATTGGTGTTTTGAGTTTTTTTTATTTATGTTAGTTTTATATTACCACAACATCACTTCAATTTTTATTATATTTTATATTTTTTATATTTTATATATATTTTAAAGTTTTTTAATAATTTTTTAATTTTTTTCATATAATGTTTAAAACTATTTAATCTCTTTAGGTCGTCGTTTTGACATTTTTGAATCTTAGTCAAAACAATAAATTTGATTCCTTTTAAAAAAAATTATAAAATGTAATATAATAAAAACTGAAAATTTTTTGAGCCCTACAAGATGAAATATTTATAGTGAAAAATTAAAAGTCATAAGCATTTAATTAATTTATGTTAGTTTAAATTCTTTTTCCACATTAAAAGCTGAAAAAATATATTTTTAAGCCCCTTCCAGCCCTGAGTCTTAAGTTGTTGCACTCTCAAACAATTTTTAAGGCTGGGTTTGGCTTCTTCTCAACCCTTAAATAAGAAGATAATACGTTTCAACACATTCAAACTCATATATTCCTATACTAGCAATAATGTTCATGCCAATTATACTAAAACTCAATCATATATTTTAAATTTTTAGATGATAATATAAAAACGTCACATCATTATATTTTAACGAAATTTAAATTTAGAAATCAGATTAAAATCTGTCACTTGCAAAATTAATGTAGTCAAAAAAACAAACAGCAAATTAGAAAAAGGTACCAAATTTTATCCCTAGCTACAAGAATTTGACACTAATAATTTAGGAAAAATATAAGTAAAAATAGATGTTTAATAAGTGGCAGTTATTTAATAAAAAAAAGTGACAGTTATTATATAAAGTTGATATTTTTTTTAGATGAAGTTAATATCTGTATACTACTAGTATTACATTTTAAAAAAATAATAATTATTTAGTATATTAGTGGTGAAAAAGTTTTACTTCACAAATGGAGTTGATATTATGTTTCTGGAATTAAAATTTTCCTTGATCATGTACAGTATAATTTTTCTTTTTTTATATATTTATTTTTTGGACATTTTATTTTAAGCTTAAATTTTTTTATTCCTTATATTATAGTTAAATTATCAGTTTGATATTTATAGTATTTTATTATCAATTTGACCTTCATTAGGGGCGAAATCAGAGGACTGTCAGGGGCTTGACTCCCTTTAAAATGAAAAGTTTTTTATTTAGGTCTTTAAAATTTTTTAAAAATTTAAATTAGTAAAGGTAAAATTACACTTTAACCCCCTAAAAATAATAAAATTTTAATTTAATCCTTTAAAAATTATACTTTTACTATCATAAAATTTACAATTTAACTTCAACCCCTAAAAAAAATTTTAATTTCGCCCCTAACCTTTATATTTTCATTCAGTATAGCTCGTTAGCCCAACCCGATTTTCCATGAAAAAATTAAATCAACCAATGATACGTTGTCACAAACCAATTTTTTAAATATTACTTAAAAATTAAAAATCATTAAAATCCAAAAAAAATAAACCTATAAATTATGCAAACTAAAAAAAATCTATTTTTAAAAATTATAAGTATGCGAAACTTCAAAAAAAAATTTAAAAATGCCCTTGTTTGGAATTTTTAGGTTTTCATACAATTTTAAGAATTTTATGGGTTTTTTTTTTTTTTGAAATTTTAAAGATTTCTTAAAATTTTCATAGTGTTGTATCCATTTTTTAATACCTAAACAAACAAACTGTTGTAAAATAAAAGAACAAAGAGTAAAGAATAAAGAGAATGAGAGAGTAAAAGAGAAAGCAAAAGAGAGAGCGTATTTTATTGATCAATAGAAGTGTACTACAATGCTTCTCCAAAATCTATATTTATATATATAAAAAGTATAAATGAAATAAAACTCTAATTCTAATGACTACTAAATTTTAGAGTTTATCCAAACTTATCTTGATCTTGATTGGACTTGATTATGGGCCGGGCCACCCCTCCCTACTCGAAAGCCCGCCCGAAAATGAGAGAGTTTGGACAAAAATATAAGCTCGAAAAATGGGCTTGGACAAAAAATGAGGCTCATTTTCTAAACGGATCGAGCTTCGGGTATGAGTTTTTTTCTCGAGCTCGGCTCGGCCCGACCCGAATAAATTAACCATTTTTAATAAATTATATTGTTGTTTTGGTGTTGTTTTTTTACTGTTTTGGTTGTCTTTTTTGTGTTGTTTTTTACTGTTTTGGTTGCTGTTTTTTGTTGTTTTGTTGTTATTTTTGTTGTTGTTAATGTTGTTTTGTTATTATTTTTGCTGCTGTTTTGGTTGTTATTTTTGTTATTTGGATGTTATTTTTTATGTGTTTTTACTATTATTTCACTGTCTTTTTAATATTATTTGAATATTATAGAACTTATATTTTATTGTTAATTTTTTAACTAATTTATTTGCAACTATGTTAATATAAAAAAATTTAATGTATTTTAAATTTATTTATTTTTAAATGTTTGTTTTAATGTTTTTAAGAGTATTTGATATATTATATATTTTTTAATTTTGTTGTATGTAATAAAATAATCTAAAAAAATTAATACGGGTCCGACCGGACCGGACTCGAGTTTGACTATTATAATTTGAGTCGGACTTGGATAAAATTTTAAGTCCATTTTTCAGGCCAGGCCGAGCTTGGGCCTAGCAATTGGACCTAAACTTTTATTAAAGCCCAACCCAAACCCGACACAGTCCAGCCCACAATCAACTTTAATCTTGATGGACATCCACTTAATAAGATATTCATAACACAAACAATTTTTTTTAATTTAATGATTTTTTAAATTTTTTCAAATTTTGCATACAATAATTTTAATTTTTATAATTTTCAAAAATAGATAAGATTTTTTTTAGTTTTAAATTTTTGAGTTTTAATTTTTTAATTACTTTTTGGGTATTTTAACGATTCTTTTAGTTTTTTTTTAATTTTAAGTGAAACTGAAAATTTTTGACACCTGTCTGCATGTCATTGGTTGATTTAGTTTTAGTTTAAAAGAAATTTGGGTTGAGTTTTCTAGTTTTCTTCAAATTAAAATAAGTACAACTTTTATGTTAGTTTTATTCATATGAATCTCGGAAAAGCTCTCAGAAAATTATGGAACTAGGACTTGCCATTGTTGGTTAATGTGAAGCTATGGGTGTTTATGTATTATGGTTCTGATGTACGAGTTTTTAATTTTATTATGTATCTACATCATGTATGAATTTTATCGTATTTTTTTTATTCTTTATCTATGATGCTTTTTAATGGTTTAATATGTTGAGTAGTTACTCGAACATGTATTTATATTTATGATTAACACTTAAATTAAAGCTCTCAAAAATTATGAATTTTAAAACCTACTAGCTCCCCGGCACACCCACTTGAGTTAAAAAAAGATAATGTAAAAATATATATTTATAAAAATTTTATATTAAAATTAAGTGAGGTTTTAGTTGAAATGATTAAGTTAAAAGTTTAAAATTCATATGTATCAAGTTCTAACTCTATTATAAAATTATTTTATTAAAAATAGGAATAGCTATAATACCCTTGTTGTTATTTTATAAAAGTAAGAATATTATAATAATTGTTGATTGAATTTTAATTTAATTGGTATTGACATTATTGCCAGTATAAGAAGACGTGAGTTCGAGTACGCTAAAACACATTATCTTTTTATGTAAGGGTTAGAAAGGGGCTATAAATAATTTTAAGCATTATATAAAAAAATAAATATGATAAAAACCTATAATAAGATTAATATTAAAAATATTTTAATAATTTTCAAACTGTGTAACCTTCCTAACACAGCCTAGACGGTAGACCCGAGCCAGAAAAATCACATTCGTCATCGAGGTGGCTCAATCTTTTTACAAAACAATTTTCAATACTAAAGTTGTTTATACAAGTGATTATCTCGATTTTATGAATTTAAAACTAACATTAATTTTGGCAACGGAAAATATAAATTAACCCGTTTAAAACACTTAATAACTAAACAACACTCTAAAATCACTATTACTAATAAATATTAAGTATAAACTATTGCATCTATATAAATTCCTATTCATAATAATTAATGAAATTCATCCTAAATGATGTAATTAAAATATTATTTCATATCACGGTTTACAATAAGATAAATAAAATAATAATAACTAATAACAATCCATTTGTGAGAAAAAGTCGAGACCCTCTGTATATCGAGCCCGCATCCTAGTCCGTTGGGTTAATTGAAAAGAATAAAAATAAAGGGAGTGAGCTATGGAAGCTCTGAGTCCTTTTACAATAAACCAATTTAATATTTGAATTTGTACAGTAATATCTAACAATTTCACATATCAATCAATTCAGTACAATGACAATTGGTTTCGCATATCACTCAATTCAATACGGTAAAACGGGTTTGCTACTCAAGCAAGCAACCATTAACGATCAATCATAATCAGTTAGACGGATTCAATTTTCAAATCAATATACTTTTCACTATTGGCATATGCACCTATAATAGTTCAGCTGATTCATTATGCACCTTTCATGATTATGCACAATATGTCATGCAACGATCAACTTGTTATCAATCATTAATCCTACCCCCAATCGCTACACACCACAATAGGGGTTCCCTAGAACTCCCTTCTCTAATCACATCAGGTTGTGAACTAAATACCACCAATAATTTGCAGTTTTCACTGCCACTGCCTATGGATGCACAACAACCGGACGCAGTTGGAATCTGCTTTGGCTGTGGGTACACAACGCACAAATAGAATGCATATAAAACTTGCCACTGGCCATCGAAGCACAACCTACTCACAGATAAAAGCTGTCAAAGGGTTGTGCTTGCACGATAAAATGGATGCAGTTGGAATTTTATTTTGCTGTGGATACACAACGCACAATTAAATGCATTTATATTGTCATATACTTTCTCCTTTCAAATCGTCCCCCATGCAAATGCAATGCAATCAATCAATATCATTATCAACATTTTATCTCATTGCAAGAATAGACAATTCATAAATCAATCATTAAAACATGTGAGACATTTATTCAACATGTATAGCATTAATAAATATAAATATATATATATATATATATAGTCATTCACGAATTTAAACAAACAATCATAAGCGATTATAACATAATAGCAACCATAATGCAATCAATCAATATCATTATCAACATTCTATCTCATTGCAGGAATAGACAATTCATATATCAATCATTAAAACATGTGAGACATTTATTCAACATGTATAGCATTAATAAATATATGTAATCATTCACGAATTTAAACAAACAATCATAAGTGATTATATCATAATAGCAACCATAAAATCATTCACAGATTTATACCATCAACCATAAGCAATTAAATCATAAATTCATGTATTCAATCATTCTATTCCTAACTCGGGACCTAATTGTATAAATTAGTTCTCTAGATGCCATTAAAAACCTATTCAGGGACTGATTTGCATAAAATAATAGATGTTATAGTAAAAATATAGAAAAGATACATGCATGCATGCATATTTAAAGGGTATTTTGGAAAAAATCATGCCACAAAAATCTTTTAAACTGATTTCTTTGCAGGAAGACAAGCTTGAGACTTTGTTGTTGGTCCTTTGGTAGTTTTATTTACTTGATTGTTTAATATATAAATGAACTAAAAATCTTTGATTGTTTATGATATATGAATGGATTAATTTTTTTTATGATATATGAATGAATTAAAATTTGTGATTGTTTGTGATATATGAATAAATTAAATTCTTGATTGTTTATAATATATGAATGAATAGAAATTTTTGAATGGTAGATATACTCTAACTAATGTTTGAATTTTTTGCTTGAAAACTGTAAATTTCAGATTGTGAAAACTTAGAAAAAAATAGCTAATGCTTGATTTTTTTTTTGAAAACTGTAGTAAAACTTTATATTCAAAAAAATTTGATAGTGTTTCAGTAAGAATAAGAATTCAAGATAGATGAAACTATTAGTTAAGTACAATCCATGATAGTGAATAAGGAATCAGAGTAGCACAGCAGAAGCGCGATGGTAGAATAATGGATTTTGTGACTAAGAAATTAGCATGCTATTAGAAAAATTTCGAGGACGAAATTTTTTTAAAGAGAAGAGAACTCTAACACTCTAAAATTTAGGATGTTAGAATAATTAAATGTTACAGTAAACGAAATTTGATTATGAGGTTTAATTTAAAAATAATATGTTTTAATTAAATTAGGACATAATTGGAAAAAAGGTAAAAGTAAATTAAAATATTAATAATGATTCTTGCATGTGAGTATTAATTATTATAAACTAAAATAGGAATGTGTTAAAAATTAAAGTTAAATAAGTTAATAAAATAATTGATTAAAAGTATAAGCTAATAAATAATAAATAAGTTGAGCATGAAATAGATATATAAAATTAAGTGACTAAAATTAACATGAATTGAGTTCTAAAATTAGTGGTTAAGAGTTTAAGAAATTGCTTAGAATACCAAGGTTCAAGTCTTATTCTTTGCATTTTTTCTTTTATTTTCCAATCAATTAAAGATGGAAATCAAGTTAGTATAATAATTAAATGTAGTAGAAAAATAATATGATATGGGTAGTAGTGCATTCTCATGACACACCCAAGTTTGAGTCACAAAAATGAGAAGGAGTTATCGTAACTCGAACTTGAATATGTTATAGGAAAAGATTAAACTTAGCCATTAAATTACTATCATATCTTATTATTTTTCTATCATATTTAGTTCTTATACTAACTTGATTTTCATCTTTAGTTGTTATAAAAATAAAGAGAATGCAAAGAGTGAGCTTTAAACCTAGGCTTTTTAAACAATTACTTTTGATAATGAAAATGACATGGAGCAAGTCTTAGAAGGAAGACCATGGTTTTTTTAGGTGAAATTTGGTGATTTTTGACAGATTGTTACAATCGGTGCAAAGAAATCATATTAATCTGATTATGGCTCCTTTTGGGTGAAACTAGGCCCTTGTCCACCGGAGTGTGAAAAAAAGGATCTTATGCACGCCGTGGGTTCGACTTTTGGTGGTTTACTTCGTTCAGAGATTGTAGGTGAATTCTGCAGAATACGAGTTATGCTGAATGTAGAGAAACCTTTACGTCGTGGACTGTTTGTTGAAACTTCTAACAGTGAGAAAGTTTGGCTCGCCTTTAAATATGAAAATTTACCGACCTTCTGCTTTGGGTGTGGTACTATGGAACATGTTGTCAAAGATTGTGAGACTATACCAAAGGAGACTAAGTTGAAGGGGGACGATGAATTGAATTAAAGGCTAAATCAAAATCAGTTGAAAAGGAACTCATTCATTTTTCACGAATGATGAATAAAATGGGAAAGCAAAATAAGTAGAATGGTGCTGAGAGCAAAGAGGAAGATTTTTTACATCGAAAAAAAGATGCTAAACGAGCTTAATATGGTAGGGAGAAGAAGATTCAGGTCACCAGAGCTGTGCTGGTGGAATCGATGGATACAGATTTGGAACCAAAGGAGGATCGACGTGATTTGAGGAATTTAGAGGATTTTCATAATAAAGATCAGTTGGTTTTTATAGAAAGTAACCAGATTTCTGAAAATTTTCCTTGTTTAAATGACAGCGTGGATTGTGATAAATCAACAAGTGGCTTGAAGGAAAGAAACATGCTGTTGACAAAAACAGAAACAAATTTGATGGAGCATACGGATAAGGTGGCAAGCCAAAAGGAATTTGTCAACCTTCCAAAATGGAAAAGATTCCCATCAGCTGGATGGTTGATTGCACTAATAACGAATTCGGTGATAGGAAAAAGGAAGATAGATGTGGAATGGGTTACTAATGGTTGTAATAATGATTTGTTGGAGGACGGGAATAAAAAGGTCAAGCTTGATGATTCTAGTTTGGGTCATGCTAAAGTTTCAACTATATTTGACTCTACAATGGAGTGTGGTAGATGCTCCAATTTTATTAGGATCGACGGCTGCCAATAGGCATGCCTACCGGGAACAATGAAAACGATGTGCTGGAATGTTCGTGGATTGGGGAGCTTATGGGCTATCAAAAAGCTTCGATTTACATTGAAGCAAAATTCTCCCTAATTAGTCTTCTTAATGGAGACTAAAGTGGATGATAAACGTATGGCTGTGATTAGAAGTAAAAGTGGTTATCCGAATGGTATTGAGGTGTCCGTTGATGGTACTCGAGGGGGACTTTGTATGGCTTGGAAAGATTCTGTGGATGTGATTTTGTTGAGTTTCTCAAAGCAACATATTGATGTTTTAATTAAGACTGATATTGAGGACAAAGAATGGAGGTTAACGGGCTTTTATGGAGCTCCTTTTGCTACTAATAGAGATGATTCTTAGAATGTGTTAAGAAATTTAGGAGGATGGTGCTTGGGTCCATGGGTGATTTGCGGGGACTTTAATGAGATACTCTATTCCTTTGAGAAGCAAGGTAGTATCCCTAGAGAGGAACGTCGCATGGAAACCTTTAGGAATGTCCTTGATGAGTGTGGGTTGAAAGATATTGGGTATACAAGTCCTTGGTACACTTGGCAACGAGGTAACCTTCCTAAGACGAACATTCACGAAAGGCTTGATAGCGCGGTGGCAAGTGAGGATTGGTGTACTTTGTCCCCGAATGTTGAGCTTAATCATTTACCTCATTCTTATTCGGACCATTGTCCACTTTTATTAAATTTGAATTTGGCTCATGTTCGTCGATCTTCACAGTCATTTCGATTCGAAGCATAGTGGATTCTTGAAGACTCTTTCGAATCTGAAGTTAAAAGAATTTGGGAAGATCCTGAAAGAGATTTTCTGTTAAAATTACATTCGCTTCAAGAAGTGCTCACGAGCTTGGCTAAATGGATCCGAAAGGAAAGGGGTCATGCATAGTATGTTATGACAAAGAAGTTAGAAAGGTTGATGCGAGATGAAGTTAATGAAGACACAATGGCGGAACCAATTGATACGAGGGTTCAATTGAATCTAGAAATCGACAAGGATGAGACTTTTTGGGAACAAAGAGCGAGGGCAAACTGGTTATACAGCATAAAAGGCATCTTGAGGTGCCTGATTTGTGCCCCCGGTGTGGTGGGGAAGCAGAATCCATGTTGCATGTGTTTAGAGACTGCCTTACATCGAGTCAGGTTTGGTCTTAGTTAGGCCTTTCTTGGGTTTTAAATCAGACAAACCATTAGTTCAAGGATTGGATTACCTGGCTATTCTTACAAAGTCCATCTCAACAACGCCGTCTAATCGGGTGTGCTTTATGGATGCTATGGGCTAATAGAAACATTTTGGTTCATGAGCATAAAGTCCGATTTGGCAAAAATGTTGCAGATGCCATTACTGTTTATTTGAAGGAGTTGGATAAAATAGAGGTTCGAAAACTTACTGATATGGGTCAGATGGCTCGTTGGAATACCCCTAGTGGTGCGATAGTGAAAGCAAACTTTGATGGGTCTTTTGATAAACGACAGTCACGAGCGTGCTCTGGTGTGGTGGTTAGAGACTGTACTGGGTCAGTCTTAGTCTCACGTACAGTACTTCATCATGATGTAGCCTCTCTGTTCGCGGCGAAAGCCATGGCGTGTTTTTCAGCGTTCAAACATGCAAAGAAGGGCAATGGTCAGAGATTGTCATAAAAGGAGATGCATTATCTATTGTTTGGAAATGCAACTCAAATAAAGAAGATAAATTGGAAATTGAGGCTTTTATTAGAAATATACAACAGCTTTCAAAACAGTTTCAGTCCATACATTTTCAGCATGTTCATAAAGATGTAAACTGTTTAGCACATGATTTAGCCACAGAAGGACTGAGAAGACAGAAGGAAACTTACCTGATAGCCGATGTCCCTTGCTATACCAAAAGAAGATATGAAATGGGGAAGGTGAAAGAGCCAGATTGAGAGGATAATGAAAGCTGTGATAAGACCTGCGCAAGTACAGAGAAATGCTATAATTTTCTTTGGTCATAGTAATCGTCATTTTTTTGATTTATTGGAAAGCGGTTACATCTTAATTGTGGTTGGGTGGAGTGTTTAATTGCTTTGTTTTTGGGTCAGGATATTACTTAGTGGACTAGTTTGCTTTATTTGGTTTGATGTACTTCTTTTATTAATCAATAAAGTCCAGCCAGATTTTATTCAAAAAAAAATTCGTTTACTATAACATCTAGTTATTCTAGCCTCTTAAATTTCAGGGTGTTACAAATTAAATTGTATTTGTACTTATTATAAAGTATAAATTATATTAGAGAAAATATAAAAATTAGCTAAATAAGCATAAGACTGATTAATTTTTTTAAATTATCAGTTTTTTTTGGTACATATGTATCAGCCATTTCATGTGCACTAATAATGTTAAAATAATAAAATTTATATGTTGACTAGAGGTGATCTTGAGTCAGGTCACTCGACCCGGCCCGAAGGCCCGCTTGAAAAATAGGTTGGTTTGAGTAAAAATGTAAGCCCGAAATATGGGCTTTGACAAAAAAATAAGGCCCATTTTTAAAATGGGCCGGGCCTTGGATTTAATTTTCTTGACCCGACCCGGATTTATAATAATAATTTTATTTTTATTTTTAATACTTTTTTTGCTTGTAATAATGATCTGTTACAATTAATGGCATAAAAATTAACCATGTTATCAACCTTTTGCCCTTTGCTTTCCCTTCGAATATATATATTTTTGCTTAAACTGTGCTTTGCTAGTGCTTCTGCTCTATTGTGAGCATAGATGAAAAAGATTTTCAAGTATTTAAGGATGTTTTTTTTTTTGATTTAGTTAAAGCTTGCCCATAGTTTTAGTGACATTGCAAATTGCACAAGCGGAAATGGAAGTCATTGATGATTGTTTTATCATTAATTTTGCTACTATTTTAGTTTTAACTATCTTAATATAAAGGGTTCTTATTGTATTTTTAATTTGTTTGTTGTTTTAATATTTGTTTTAATATTTTAAATGTATTTGATATATCATATTTTAAAATAATTTATATAATAAAATAATCTTAAAAAAATTAATATGGGTCGGGCCGGACTTAGGTTTAACTATTATATTATGGGTCAGGCTTGGGCTAATTTTTAGGCACATTTTTTGGGCCGAGCCGGGCCGGGTTCGGGCCTAGAAAGTGAATTTAAAATTTTATTGAAACCCGATCCGAACTCGGTCTAACCCGGCCCATGATCACCTCTAATGTTGACATTTTTAAGGTAAATAAGTGTTGAGTTTAAGGGCAGATTATTATTATTTTTAAATGTTAAAATAAATTATTACTATTTTTTTTTAATGTTAAAATAATATAATTCAATTACGAGACAATATTATTGGGAGGTATAGCAATAAATCTCAAATAAGGATAGTAAAACATATACCAATAAAAATGATGAAATATCAAACTTATACATGAATTTTTATCCAACATGTAATGTCATACATGAACCTTGATTTTGTGTAAAAAAAATTTATTTGATTTAATTTTTACAAATCACTAATAATATTATAGAATTAACACCATTTTATATTGATATATTGCATACACAAACAATTATATTAGTCCAATATTAAAATAAATGTATGTATTCATCTATTTTAATATATACAATTTTTTATTTGAAAATTTTATATTTATACAATTGAATCAAAATTAAAGCTTCATATATACACATGAATCATAATTCAAATTTTATGTGTATAATTACACCAAATCAAAATTCATATATCAAACTGCACATTAAAATAAAATTTAAGGATAAACAAAAAATATATTATTTAAATTAAATTTTCTAAGGAATTTTTAATTTTAACATAGTAATTTTAAATATATATCTTAGGTTAGGTCATGCTTTAAATAATGTGGAATTATTTTATCAATTGACCTTAAAATTATGGTACAAAAGACTATGCTACATCTAACAATTTTTAAAAAAAATAATTATATATTTATAAAAATAAAATACATTAAACCAGAAGTCCACATTGAGCTGGAATGATTTTTATACTCTCCCATTGTAATTATAAAAGATAAATACGTTAAAATGCTACATTATTTTTTTTATCTCTTTCTTTTAACAAATATATATATATATATATATATATTTTTTTTTTACTTCAATGCATGATATATGATTAAATAATGGTGAGTTTGAATGGACGGTATATTTATTTGTTGTTAGTGTAAAAATAACGGTGATGATGATATTGAATACTATAACGATACTGTAGCGTGAGATAAAAAATAAGCTAAACGTACTGCACCGCACCATCATCCAAACTCAAACTAAATTTGCTAAATTCTCTTATTTAGAAGATATATACTATATTTATTATATCAACGAAAAAATTTATGTAATAAAATATAGTTTTTTGAAAGTTCATATAAAAATTAAATGATGTTTTGGTTGAAATGATAAAATTAAAAGTTTATATGAATAAAATTTTATTATGAATAATTTTTTTATTGATTTATAAAAATATAAACAGATAAAAATATTTTCATAATAATATAAGTTATTTTATAAAAATAATGATTAAAGAAAATAAATCACATTAGACTTTGTTTAAAAAATTTCGCTCGCTTTACTAGAAAACCTTTTCAAATATGCCACGAAATTTTGTTCAGAAGAAATTATGACATCAATTACACATTTAACGTAAAAGTAAATTAAATAATTCTATGGTTTTTTTTGTGATGTTTTATTAAATGTATAATTTTTTATACGTTAAAATGTGTTATTAGTTTTTTTTTATTTTTTAAATTTAAATTTTAGTTATATTTATTATTTTTAGGAATGTAATCTTTTTATTTTTAATATTTTAAAATTTAGATTCAATTGTTAATATTATTAAATTATTTTGTTAAAATTTAGATTTATTACAACTTTATTTTTCAGTTATGTGGTTATTAAGTGATTTTTTTTTTTAAATGTTACACTAACTTTAATAAAAATTTTGAATAATGTTAATAGTTGGACCTGAATTTTGAAATCTAAAAAATCGAAAGACAATTCTTAAAAATAAAAGTAGTATAGGAACCAAACTTTAAATTTGAAAAGAGTACAGGAATTACTGGCATGTTTTAACCATTTATATGTTTTTTTCTTATATTGTTAATAGGATAATATTATTTAATACAAAAATGTGACTGTATAAAAATTATAATTTTTCATAATAAATGATTTAATTGGAAAGAAACTTCATAGTTTCGTTCTAATCACACTTGCTATTTGAAAATTGGTTTAGAAAATAATATTTTTAAGTATAGTGGAAATGTAATTTTTTTAAAACCGAGTCTTATCATATTTATAGTAATAAACTTTTAATCGAAATTATATTTGTACTTTGCACGAGGTGGTTTAAGTCAATTTCCGATTTTTTATTGAACAACCTTCTCTATTGTTTTTGAATCCCAGATTATTTTAAGTATGAGCTCAAACAAACGAATTAAGTGCATATAGTAAAAACTTTTCTTATCTTTAAATGAAAAAGTTATTCTTATATAAACAAAAAAACTGATCTTTCACAAAAAATAAAATTTATTTTGAATAAAATTTCAACACTATTTTCTGACAAAATATTCTAATGACGTCATATATTATGTTAACTCATAGTTCATATTTAGGGTGGCGACAACCCTAAAGGGATTAGGGTTTGCAATTCCTCATCCATCAATTTTGCAGTCCCTCATCCATCAGTTGGACTTATTTGAATTTTTACGTATTGGGTACAATTATATATGTTATATAAATGTTTATCCAACACTTATAATTTATCCAATCCAATAGTTATTTTTTATTTTCAAAAATATTATTTAATTATTTAATTAATTAGTTTAATTAAATTAATTTCTCAATTCAATTTGAATTCTGTTAAAGTAACGACAACTTTACCATATTAAAATCTATGAGAAAATATATTTAATTGCCTCATTTAACAAATATGTGATGACTAATTAATTAATTCACACTTTGAACTTTAATTATTTAAATACAAATAATTAAATAATAATTCGAAGAAATTAACTTAATTTTCAAGTCATCCTTTTATACTTAGCTAGAAAATGCATTCATTATGGATAGTGTGATTCATGTGATTAGGGGTGAGTATTCGATCGAGTTGAGTCGAATCGAGTAAAAAAATTTTGAGTTAGTCGAGTTGACGAATCCTATTTTTGCAACCGAATTCAATTTGAAATCTTTTCGAATCGAGTCAAAAAATTTTGAATCGAGTCAAATCGAGTTAACGAATCCTATTATTTATACTCAATGTTGCGTTTACATGGACCGATTATTTAACTAGTAAACAAAGTACAATATTATTTAATTACATAAACAATATAATGGCTTTGCCAACTTAATGGGTAAACATTTATCAAAATAACATAAATGTACCTGTTAACTTAATGGTTTTGACTTTTAACTTTAGAAAGGGTAAATATTTATCAAAACGGTGTAGTTTTGCCTTTTTTTATTCGAATTTTCGGATAACTCGAATTGTGCAATTTGTATCCGAGTTAAACTGAAAAACTTAATTTTTTATTCGAGTTGATTCGAATAACTCGATTAGCTCAAATAACTCGAACTATTTAATTCAAAATTTGAATTTTTTATCGAGTTTTTCGAATCAAATCGGATTTTGCTCACTCCTACATGTGATCCATTTTTCTTAGTTGTTTTCTTTCATGCTATATTATTGGTTCTATATGCAATTGTTTCGAGTTATCTAGAGATAATAGAGGGATCAATTGGATATAAATAATTAAGGCTTAGATAATTTGTAATTAAGTTTCGGCTCTTTGCCTATTAATTGCAATTTTATTTAATTATGAAGTCATTCCACTATAATACCATGATTGAACTATCCCTTCTTATATACCATTACGAAAAGTGCTTGTCAAATGACCTTGTCATAAGTGTATTACTCTCATAAGATATCCTTATCTATTTAGAATAAATCCATTCTCCCAATATGATTATATTTTATCTCAGGGTAATCATTACATTTTCCTACATGAAAAGTGTTTGCCCAATGACCTTGTCATAAGTGTATTACTCTCATAAGATATCCTTATCTATTTAGAATAAATTCATTCTCCCAATATGATTTTATTTTATCTCAGGATAATCATTACATTTTCTACATGTAAAGTCAATTTCTAACAAATAGTAATTAAATATTTTATTTTTAAGACATGTGGTCGTGTTACTTTTCATCAATCATTTAATGTTGATGAGATGATATCATTTACCTTTTATTAGGCTATGAATTCCACTGTTGTAAATGGAGTGAAGTTATGTTATGCAGAAGTTATATACCCAACGTATCAACTTTTGACTCTATTATTAATTGAACACAACTATTAATACATCAAAGTATGAGTCACATACACATAGTCAGCCACTTACTCAAGATTGAGGTAAGTCACACTATGAACGCCTCAAGTGAATAAATCCATAAACGGATCTAAGATCTATTCTACTTGGGTCTTGTTTGATATATTGTCAGTTTAGTCAGTCATATCTATGTCTCTATTTTCTGAGAGTCATTCGTTCTGATACCTAAGACAATGTATTTTCCTATTTGAACTTGATAGATTCATATTAGTTTTTTAATCGGTTTGCTTAATTCCAATTAGATTAAAGACGTGTTTAGATTATCTACTAATATAAGTTGTCTTCTCGTACTACTAACCACGTAATGTCGCTTAATATTAGTTCAACGTTTGGATAGTTAGTGAGTTAATATTTGCTTTAATTTCGCTTTTCATGCAAAAATCGTTGAGGACAATATACAAAAGATATTAATAATAATGATGGATTTTTATTTAAACTAATTTATTCGAAAAATCACAAGTACATAGACGAAATTACTATACTAAGGGCACTAGATCCCAACACTTGCTCATTTGCAAAGGACTACAATGCATATTTAAAGGAGACTTGTGTTACAACTTTAATATATAAATTCACAGAGCGTATTCCTTTACATTTAAGAAACTTTATGAATGCAAATTACTTTGTATATCATCTCTTGTATTGTCGATATTATAGTTGATACTCTTAGATCAAGTCCCATAAATGTAGGATTGGATTTGAACTGTATAACCAACTAATTGTGTTTATTATTTTATTTTTCTAGTTTTAGTTGTTTCTTTAGCTGCAACTTTTATAATAATTGAAATAAAAATTCAACACTTACACAAACCATAAAAATTAAGGGAAGTAATAATGAAATTTGATTTTTTTTTCATTTTAGCAATTAATTGAAGGGAAATACCCAAATTTTAAATGTTAGTGCATCCAATTTATAGTGGCAACCTTTGGTTTTATATTATTAAAATATGTAACTCAAAATTAAATAATTTGTAAATGAAGCTTTAGCTAAGTTGGTAAAGTTTGATGTATTGGAATCTTGAGCATTCAGGTTTGAATCCCATACCGTGAAAATTATTTATCAACTAGATAATTGAGTTTAGTTAATTAGGTTGACTTAAATTAAGTTATTCAAATCTCTTGAGGGATAGTTGACTTTGTTGGGAGAACTCTGCAAAGTATGATCCATCAAGAGTTGGTAAACCCCTCAACAAATTCGGTATTGTAATCTCGGATTGTTTATACACCGTTTTAGACTCAAGATTTTATCCCTCAACTTTGTTGAGAACCAAGTGCGAAAGAAAGTAGCAGGTTCACAAAGTAGGGGCACCTCGTAGTGCTTTTAAAGGCAACACCATGGTAAATTTAAGAGTTTATGTATGGCAAGGCTCGAACCCCTAACCTATAGGTTATAGCTCATTAATGGGGAGTACACCAAATTAAAGAGTTTGTGCATGGCAAGGCTCTAACCCTTGACCTATAACTTGTAGGTCATTAACGAGGGAGCACGGTATTGAGCCTTGCCATGAGCAAACTCTTTAGTTTACCAAGGTGAAATAGTACCAAAATCTCAGAAAAATTGGAGAATCAAAATCTCGGGATTAAAATGAAGCATAGACATCCTAAGAGTATAATATCTAACTTGTTGAAGGGGAAGAGAGGGGGTTCACCAACTCTTGACGGGTGACATTTCACAAATTTATCTCGATGGAGCAAACCAACCTTCAACAAATTCAATACTTATAACAAGTGATTCTAATTGAAGTTAGTTATATAACTAGGCAATTGTAACTTCAAAAAGAATTGCATAAATTTAAATAATAAGGAAATGTATCACATTGATATAGTTAGTTGTAACCTCATAAATGAATTTGTCACTAAATAAAATATTTGAAAATATAATTTAATATGAAAATTTAAATTTTTTTATTTTTTATTAAATAAATACATTTAAAATATAATAATAATAAATATAAAAAAATAAATGATAAAAATTAATAATATAATAAACCCCTATTTGGATAAGTTAAAAAAATTTCCCCGTACTCGTGAATCGTTATCATCTTGAAACATGTAGTTTCTTATTTTTATTTATTTATTTATTTATTATACTTTGACTCCTAATTTCAGGAAACCCCTATCTTAAGTTAGGCTTACGGTGAAGTGGCCCTTAATCTATCAATTCACCCACCTAAAATTGTGACACAAGAAATTATGCATCAATTAAAAAAAAGTTACAAATAAAAAATATAATTACTACCACATGATAGATTATTTATTTATTAACTCACACTAGCAAGTAAGGGTTTTATACTCTCATAGTTAGTGTTTTTTTTTTCAATCATCATTAATTTATTATGGGAAAAGATAAATTCATTATATATTAATTTATTTTTAACAAATAGCTATTTATTTACTTGAGTTAAAAAAACATTTAAAACATATAATTAATACCACATGGTAGATTCTTGATTTTTTTTTTAACTCATACTAACAAGTTAGGATTTTTTATACTCTCGTTTTTTGGTCAACCATTATTAGTTTATTATTAGAAAAGATAAATTCATTATATATTAATTTATTTTTTTAATAATATATCGACTGATTTTATTATAAATTAAAATAAAAAAATATTTCAAACGAAATTAAAATGTAGCAGAAAAAAAACAAAAAAAAGAGAAATTAAAAAACTAAAAAAACGAAGCATCAGACCAGCAAAACACGTCCAGTGGGCTGCAATGACAGGGATGAAATGAAACACGGGAGAAAAGAAGTAGGAAACAAAACTCCTTGTCTCTATCCATCTACACGCTTAAGGATAAAAATAGGAGTAGTGAGCGAAACCAACAATCTCGCAATCTGCTTCGCAAAACAAATCTGACTGCATTAGCAAACGACCCACAAAAGGGGATCAAACTATTGAAAAATCACCCATAACCTCAAATTAGAGCCGAACGTTGTGAGAAAACTATCCACGAACCCAAATTTACCACAAAGGTAGACGAAAATGTGCCATAAGGTAGAAGCGTGCCACAAGGTAGAGGAAAAATATGTTATAAGGTAGAGGAAAAGCGTGCCATAAAGACAGATAAAAACTAGAAGAAAACCAAAATATAAAAGAAATAAGAACTGAATATAAAAAAAGTTAAAGGGAAGGAATATCGACGGTCGACGATTAGTATTAAAACTGACATCGTTGCCGATTAATCAAGAACAAAAAAAAAAATAGAACGGCGCAGAGAAAAATTTGAAAACCCTAAAAAATTAAATGTTTATATATTAATTTACTTTTAATAAATAGTTATTTATTTACTTTCAAGTATGAGTTAAAAACATTTAAAAATATAATTAATATCACATGATAGATCAAATCATAAATTCACCTTAATTTTTTAATTCATACTTGATAGTAAGGGTTTTTGATACTCTTATCGTTAGTGTTCTTTTCTTTTAAAACCATCATTAGCTTATTATTAGAAAAAGAAAATTGCGTTATATATACGCGAATTTAGGGTTGGTAATGTCTTCCTTAAAAAAATATTTTTTAAATTTTTTAAAATTTTAAATTAATAAATATAAAATTACATTTTGATCCTGCTTAAAATCATAAAAATTTTGATTTAATCTTTTCAAAATTATAAAAAATATAAATTATTAAAAATTGAAATTTAATTTCAATCCCCTTAATTTTTTTCTGAATTCGTCTTTTTTCGAAACGTGATAAAATGATAAGATAAATGTCTTAAAATTCTTGAACTTTTCGATATTGTCAAGGGAATCTTATATATGTTTTAATTTTTTGATATATTATTTTTGTAACTATGTATCTAAAACATGACATATAACACCATTAAATCATGCAATTTACTTGTATGTTAAATATGTGATTAGTTTCATAATCTTTTTTTTCTATACAATTGGTGTCATAATTAGAGTGTGAATGTGAAACATCACAATTCATCTAATAAATTAAGGGTGACTAAAATTTAAGTCGACTAAAAGTAATGGATTTTTTAATTACGAGTTAATTAAGTTATTTAATTTTTTCGAGTTAATTCGAATACGTAATTCGAGTTTCGAATTCGAGTTGAGTTGAATTTTACAGTTTGAATAACTCAAATAATAAATTAAGATAAATACCCATTCGGTCCTGATCAATTTTAAAAATTAGCAAATCGATTTTTTTAACAAAAATTACAAAAAAAAAATCAAACTTTTTATTTTAAAAAGATATATAAAAATTTTAAAATATATATATTAAAAATTCTAAAAGAATTCTCAAGAACATATAAAAAAAATCTAAAACAATAATTTTGGGACCTAAATAAGTAAATTAATTATCAAAGTTTATCATACTAAAGTATATTATTTTTCTCTTCTTTTGCTTTGAAAGAGTTTTCAAATATATATGGTTTCAAATTCATATCTTCTAACATGGAATTAATTATATTGTAATAAGATTTTAATCTGACATGTTTAATTATTTAATTTAACTCAAACAATTTCACTCGATTCGACTGAAATTTCATTTTACCCAAATCAATTCAAAAAAATTTTCAAATCGAATTAGGATGATAAAATGATAATTGTCAACTTGATTAATTCAAAACAATTTCACTCGATTCTATCGAACACTAACCCTTATAACAAATCATAACCAATTGATCCCATTAATTAAAAACGGTATGGGTGATAATACTTGGAGATTTGATATAATTGGAGGTCATTTTCAGAAACTCAACTATTAAACTCTTTGAAAGTTGAAAGCACTTTGATGGTGGGAACATTCGATTTGAGTAGGAATATAACAGTTACATTAATACAAGGGATACCAAACGCTTTTTTGAATGAGGAAGGAGATGAACTCCAAAGAAGCACCAAAAAGATTAAATAAAATCAAGAACATGAGCAGTCGATTGGTATAGATATTGTTGTCAATGTAGGAAGACGTTGTTTCGAGTGCGCTGAAACACATTACTCTCCTATTTATGGGTTGAGGAGGGGGCTATAGGCAATTCTAAACATTGTATCAAAATGAACATATATAATCAAAATCTATAATGAAATTTTTCAAAAAAAAATCAAGAACACGAGCACCGCCGTAACATACTGCTCCTCTCATATGGTGACATATTGGTGGCTTACCAATGACCCAACGCATTACTAGTGGTAAATTGCAATGGGGATATCTTTATCCCCCTTATGAAAGAGGAGAAGAAGTGTGTGTACTAGCCAACTATGCTAGCTATTACACATTATCAAGCATTAATGATGCTAGCCAAATATACTGTAAAACCAGTCTACTATTATGTTAGGATACTTGGTAAACCAAAAATAAATGATGGTGGGCAGTCTTTGGCCCAAAGGAAATTTACTGATATTTTTTTCTCTCATGGTATGTAACATCTCGATATCCGACTCGATCGTTGAGTTAAGATATTGGGATGCTACATTTGTTGCCAAAACAACGATAGTCAAATTCATTTGGTTCTGAATATTTATTTGATCAATTTAAACTTTCGATATGCTTTAGTATCATTTCCCAGTTTTTATGGGTTTCTTGCGGCCTTTAAAATAGTATAAAGAGAAACAGAGATTAAAGTGAAAGGTTCTCAAAATTTCGAAATGACGTCGCGAGGTGTGGGGTTCCTTATCATGACGTCACAAACTAACTTATGTTGTCAACGGCGTGATTCCTCCGTCGTCACCACGAGAATCCTATTTCTCATGTTTTACCATATTTCAAGTTTTTAACATCCCAGTCCTTTTTCAAAGATCAAAATTCAATCAATTCAACACATTTCACATATGTTCACATTTACCCATTTATAATCTTAAGTCCACATAATAAAACATGACATTCAATCAAAGCTAGGAAAGCTATTAAAATTAACACAATTATCGAAGTTGTAACACCCAAACTTGAAAACCGTCACCGGTTAAGGTTCTGGTGTCTTACTTTTTATTTGTCACTG
The DNA here is from genome assembly GCA_005610355.1 of Gossypioides kirkii. Taxonomy (NCBI): domain Eukaryota; kingdom Viridiplantae; phylum Streptophyta; class Magnoliopsida; order Malvales; family Malvaceae; genus Gossypioides; species Gossypioides kirkii. The sequence goes on along the minus strand of CP032253.1, from coordinate 43,067,161 downwards.
TTCATCTTTAACATCATATTATTCAGCTTTATATGTTAAAGAATTTCATTTCACACGTTATATACCGTCATTTAATCATAAACACAAATCAACAAGGGCAAAAAATGGCATTTCCAATATTTTTGGAGACTTCTACCGGTACCTGATGGGTAAGTATCAGTAATAGCCAAGTCAGTAAACAATTCAGAAACTGTGCAGATTTCTACCAATATTTGTGCTAGTTCTACCGATACAAGTATAACTTCTACCGATACAAGCCATGCATCTACCAATACTAAAAACTCCAGAGAGCTAAAATTCTCACCTCGTAACTTTTACCGATACAAGTATACAAACTACCGATACGTCAAAACACATAACTACCGATACTTGCAATTCAACTACCGATACAACCCAAGCCAGTAAACAACCTGTCTCCTACCTTGTATTTTTATCGATACATTCATAGGTTCTACCGAAACAAGCATGTAGAATATCAAGAATTATGCCAAAAACTCAAGTTAACAACTCAATCATACACAACTCCAATTATGCATTAGACCATCACATATCATACATAATTTCCAAGTCCTTAAATAACATCATAAGTTTATACTCCAAATTTGCACTTCATGCATATCCATATTCAACATAATAAGATTTTATCATCTCTAATACAAAAACAAAATATAATATCATCCTAGTACATGCCATAAGATCGAGTGATGCAAAAATTACCAACAAACTCCGATAGTGTGACTTCAAAGAGATAACGATGATCTGATCTTCAATCAGCAAAACGATCTACAAAACAACAACAACAACTGTGGTAAGCTTCGTAGCTTAGTAAGTTCGATAGTTTAAGGAATTACCAATATTGTAATAAGCAACAATACCTCCCACGAGCTAAGATAATTCCATTGTTCTTTGAGTTAAATACAACCTCATTTCCCTGTCTATAACTTTCTGTTACTAGTACTCGATGCTGCTCACATGAGCTGTTGAGTACTCGCAACATATGCGGTACCCCAGCCATCGGTACGGTGTCTATCTGTAAATTGTCCCTTTATGATGCTGCTCACACGAGCTGTCGAGAGTATGCATAAAGCATAAGTCCCAGCCATCGAAGGGTCTATAATCCATTTAGGATTCATATCACTTTTTCGAATCACGATGCTTCTCACACGAGCTGTCGAGGACTCGCAACATATGCGATACCCCAACCATCGCGTCGGTACTATTTCAACGGCATAAAGCATACTATCTCTTTCATTTCATTTCCTCGATCTCTTCAATTCCAAATGCCTCCAATTTGCTGAACATTGACAATATACATACAAGGAATATTAAGTAAAATTTACATTATGAACTTACCTGACTAGATTGCAGTTGAGGAAGGACTTCAAGGACTAATCTACCGATTTCCCTTTTCCGCGATCTATAACACGATCGTAATCTACATTCACAAATCATTCGATTTCTTGCATTAAAACACTCAATCAGTTCATATAACATAATTTGGTCCTTTTTGGTAAAATTATGATTTTACCACTAACATTTTACTTTTATTCATTTTAGTCCTTAAACACGATACATGCAAAATAACCTTTCCTCTTACATAATCCACACCAGCCGAACAATCATACGTTTCCACAAGTCCCTAAACTTCAATTATTTCACACCCAATACACACAAATTTCTCTATTTATCATTTTGGTCCTCAAACCTCAATTTCATCCAAAATCACTTCACAAAAGGATTTAACCCAAACATCAAGCATTCAAATCTATTACAAACTTTCAAGAATAAGCATATTCAACCATGGAAAATCTCATAACATTTGAAATATTTACAAATTAGTCATTGCATAAGCTAGATTAAGGTAATACAGACTCAAAAACATAAAAATTACTAAAAACGGGTGAAATGTCACTCACCAAATCAAGGAACTAAGCTTGGCCGAATGCTCCTCTTTATTTTAGGGTTTTTACCTTTCAAAGGTTGAAGAATATGATGATATTATGGTTTATTTCATCACATCTTTTCTTTAATTCACTTATTTACAAAATTACTATTTTACCCTTAGTGATTTTTAACCAAACTCCACTTTTTAATGCCCATAACCGTCCGCTTCCTTAATGAATGGTCTAATTACCCTTTAAGGCCTTTTTCTTATCTTGCAATTAGCATTTAATGCATTTAATCAATGGAAACCAACTTTTATCTCCTTTACAATTTAATCCCTTTTACTTGATTAACTATCTAAACAGTAAAATTTCTTAACCAAAATTTAATGCGACATCCATGACATCACAAATATTAAATAACTAAAATTTATGACTCGAATCATCAGATTTGTGATCCCGAAATTACTTTTTCCGACACCACTGAAAATCGGGCTGTTACAGAAGTTTTACAAATAAGTCTACTAGAGGACTTGCACTTACAAATACAATTTACTCTTTCTACATACCATAACTATTGCCTAACATATACCAGTCAATTTATCAATTAAGACTACCTGAATTCATTTTATAATAATCACTCACTTAGTACTTTAACAATATATTCGAACTTCTCTTATGTATTGGCAAATCCATTATTTGCAACAACTTCTTAGCAATATCACTCTTCTATCATTTTTCTCTCCTCCTCTCCATTCCACTTCCTTAATGTTTATATATATATATATATGAATCTTTGGCTTTTAACATATCATGCTTATATGTAACATTAATTAAGGTTTCTCTAATTACACATGTACTCTTACCAAGGCTATCCATTTGAGCGACACTAACTAATTTATTTATACCTCGATCTATAGAATTTGAAATTAAGCTCCGCTTGTTGTTTTAGAAACTAGACTCAATGAGCTTTATACCATGAAAATTTCAGAATCTCTACTTAAGCCAATTAATACAATTTTTTTCTTCAAATCTTCCCCTATTCTGCTGCTAGGTAGCTTTGACCCTTATTCACTAAAAATTAAATATGCTTTAGTACATATATTGTATTATGTTTCCATTTGTTTCCCTTGAAAATAGACTCATTAAGATTTTAGGAATATAAATTTCATCTCCTAAATATTTTTTAAAAATTTATAATGATTTTTTCAAAGTTAGAATAGGGGAACTAGAAATCATTCTGATCTTGTCTCACAAAATTTATTATATCTCACAATCTAAAATTTCATTACTTACACTATTTCTTGTATGAAAAACTAGGAGCAGTAAAATTTAATTTCATATTTAATTCAATCTCTAATTCGATTTTTCACAATTTTTGGTGAATTTTCAAAGTTAAACCATTATTTTTGTCTAGAAACTATTTTAATGCTAATTTTTACTCTTGCATGGTTCTTTGTATTAACTTTTATTTACACATATATAATCAATATATTTTTAATTATTATCCAATTTAATTCTTAAAACTCACTTATCATCAACATATAGTTTTATCATAACTTGTCACACCCCAAAATAAATAAGGTTAATAATTAAGATTAAACAAGAAATGGGTGAGTCCAATGGTTAAGAGATAGTACCCCTCCCTAGAGAACCGAGGTTTGAGCTCTCTCCTTCCCTTTTGCTTTCTCTTTTAAATTCGGCAAGATTGGGTAAATTTCTTATGCTTCCCCTAGGGTTTACAAACCCTAGGTATTTAATCAAATTTATTTTCTCTTCAATTTGTCCTTTCCAAATTTTAATAGAATTTTCTCTTCCACTATCTTTTTTTTTTATCTTGTTTTTCTCCCATTCTTGCACCATATTTTCCCCTTTGTGTTGTTAATTATTTTTCTTTTCCCTATCGAATCGTCCCCGTTCGTTTAATTCCTAACAATGTTTAGATCTAAAGTCGTTATCATACGTTACCTTTTCCAAGAATCGGTAAGTACACCTTGTTTCGATGATTAGATCCCGTATTTATGTAATATTATTATCTGACGCTAATCTATCAATATTATTATTCTGTATTTTTATAATTCAAAAGAAAAGCCATGCAATAATACATCTTTAATTATCTTTTTAATTGGCCTTTCAAAACAGGGATACAAGGCCTCTTTAAATGTGCTAAGATTAAAGGTCTAATCTTACTAAAATATCTCTTGAGTAATCAAAGTTTAACTAAAAGAAAAAAAATCGATTTATGTGGGAAACACGTCGCAATGTCTCCACTCATGTCATCACGACGTCGTACATCATCGTACATTGGGAAACTTCTCGTGGTGACGCTACTATCTGTTTGGTTGAAAATACGAGGCACAATCCACATTCATAAATATCATCATAGTAACATCACCAAAATCCTATTATTACTTAACACATACTAACCACTTCAAATTCTTTATTGTTTATAATATAAGGATGAATTGAAATTCTTGAACAGTAGATATACTCTAGCTAATATTTGAATTTTTGCTTGAAAACTATAAATTTTAGATTGTGAAAACTTAGGAAAAATAGCTAATGCTTGAATTTTTTTGAAAATTGTAGTAAAACTTTAGATTCGAAAAAAAGGGTAGTGTTTCAGTAAGAATAGGAATTCAAGATTGATGAAACTATTAGTTAAGTACAATCCATGATAGTTAATAAGGATTTTTAGAGTAGCACAATAGAATCGTGATGGTTGAATAATGGATTTTGTGACTAAAAAATTAGCATGTCAGTAGAAAATTTTGAGGACAAATTTTTTTAACGAGAGGAAAACTGTAACACCTTGAAATTTAGGATGTCAGAATAATTAGGTGTTATAATAAACAAAATCGGATTAGGAGGTCTAAGTTGGAAATAGTATGTTTTAATTAAATTAGGACATAATTGGAAAATAAAAGTAAATTAAAATATTAATAATGAGTCTTGATTATGAGTATTAATTAATATAAACTAAAATAGGAATGTGTTAAAAATTATAAAGTTAAATAAATTAATAAAATAATTGATTAAAAGTATAAGCTAATAAATAATAAGTAAGTTGAGCACAAAATAGATATATAGTGATTAAAATTAACATTAATTGAGTCTTGACATTAGCGGTTAAGAGCTTAAGAAATTGCTTAGAATGATGTGGTTCAAACCTTACTCTTTGCATTTTTCAAGCGATTAAAGATGAAATCAAGTTAGTATAAGAATTAAATATGGTAAAAAAAGAATATGATATGGGTGGTAGCGCAATGGTTAAGCCTACTCCTTTCCCACAACACACCAAGTTCGAGTCACAAAAATCAAAAGAAGTTATTGTAACTCGAACCTGCATGTGCTATGGGAAAAGAATAAGCTTAACCATTAGGCTACTGTCATATCATATTATTTTTCTACCATATTTAATTATTATACTAATTTGGTTTCCATCTTTAATTGTTTGAAAAATTAAAGAGGAAAAATACAAAAAGTGAGATTTGAATCATGGCTTTCTAAGCAATTCTTTACGCACTTAACCATTAATAATAGAGCTCAATTCATATTAACTTTAGCCACTTAATCGTATATATCTATTTCGTGTTCAACTTACCTATTTTTTATTAGATTATACTTTTAATCAATTATTTTATTAATTTATTTAACTTTATAATTTTTAACATATTCCTATTTTAGTTTAGAATAATTAATACTTATAATCAAGAGTCATTATTAATATTTTAATTTACTCGTACCATTCTAATCAATTTTCGATCATTATAATACTTATTTATTCTAACCTTCTAAATTTTAAGGTGTTATAAATTGGATTATGTTTGTACTTGATATAAAGTATATATTATTGAAAATTAGATAAATATGCATAAGGACTGATTAATATTTTTTTTAAAAACTTATTACTTTTTTGGGTACATATGTATTAGTCATTTCATGTGCACTAATAATGTTAAAATAATAAAATTTATATGTTGACATTTTTTAAGGTAAATAACTAGAGTTTAAGGGCAGATTATTATTAATTTTTTAAATGTTAAATAAATTATTATTAATTTTTTTAAATGTTAAAATAATATCATTCAATTAGAATTCGGTATTATTGGGAGGTATGGTAATGAATCTCAAATAAGGATAGTAAAACAAATATGAAAAATACCAATAAAAATAATGAAATATCAAATCTATATATGAACTTTGATCCAACATGTAATGCTATAAATGAATTTTGATTTTGTGAAAGAAATTTTTATTTGATTCGATTTTCACATATCACTAATAATATTATAAAATTAGCACCGTTTACATTGATATATTGCATACACAAAAAAATTATGTTAGTCAAATATGAAAGGTTTAAACAATAAATTGGTACTTAAATTATGCTAGTTTTCTCAAATTAGTACTTATACTTTTTTTGTTTAGAACTGGTACCTAAACTATTAAATCGTTACTCATTTTATCCCAAATGTTAGTCCCGTTAAAAAAGAATTTTCAGTCAATCATAACTTGCCACATAGATCTCTATTTATTTTACTCATTTTCTTATATTTTCTTCTCATTAAACAATTTTTATCAAATTTTTTTACATTTTTCCATCAACTAAACACAAAAAAAAATTATTTTTCTTGCTTACGACTGATATTTTTGCATAGATAACAAATGGATTATCATAATGCAAATTTCAAACACAAACCTATCAACCTTTCCTTACTCAATCACAATTCAAAACCCTCTGTTCTAGCCCTCCGTACTACAACCCCCCACGACTTCAGCACACCCCAACAAGAGAACCCCAATAGAACCAACAGCTACACAGATCAGAAATCCACGTTTCTCCAACAATTTTACTCTTCCTTCAACCAAAAAACCGTAAACAATCAAGACCCAGATCCCGAAAACGAAGAAAAAGAAGAGGAGAAACATCCTAAAAAGATCAAGTTCTTGGGTTTTCTAAGGGTCATTTTTACAAACATGTAGTGGACGGATTTGAAAGCGGCTGTGGGACAAAGGATCAATGTTGAAGGCCTTATGTTTTCGGTTCGAGTGTTTGTGAAAGACCGTCACTTGCCCTTGTCGCATGTTGCATGTGCGTGATATGCAGGATGTATTAATTGTTAATTGGTTTGAGCTCCGTAGAAAAGGGTTTAAAGGTGTCGTCTTCGATAAGGATAATACGATTATTGTTCCTTATTTTTGACGCTTTTGCCTCCTGTCCGTCCTTCTATCGAGCAGTGCAAAGATGTTGCCTGCAAATACTGCAGTTGGTTGATTACGATGGATACATCAAGAGAATAAAAGATCTGGTAGTAAAACAAATGGTTTTGTTGGGTATTTGGTTGATGAAAAAATGTAAAAAAATTTGGTAAAATTATTGGATGAGAAGAAAATATAAGAAAATGTGTAAAATAAATAAATGCCTATGTGGTAAGCTATAATTGGTTGAAATTCTTTTTTTTAACAGAATTAACAATTGGGGTAATATAAGTAACTATTTAATATTTTAGATATCAATTCTGATCAAAAAAAGAGTTTAGATATCAATTTAAAAAATTAGTATAGTTTAAGTATCATTTTTTTTTGTTTAAGTCAATAAGAAAATAAATATATGTATTTTTTCTTTTAATATATACACTTTTTTTTGAAAAATTTTAAATTTATACAATTGAATCAAAATTAAAGATTCATATGCATATAAATCATAATTCAAATTTTATATGTATAATTACATCAAATATAAATTCATATACCAAACGCAGATTAAAAGAAAATATATGCATAAATTTAAATATTTATTCCTACTAATAATAATATGTAAACTAAAATCCTAAGCTATAAGCTATATTTATATGTTGAAATGATAAAAATTTAATCTCTCTTAAATAAAAATACCAGTGAAGTCAAAGAGGTGGGGGTCCACAACAACTCCACCAATTTCCATGGCTTTAACCCAGCTTAGATTTATTTATTTATGTTTTTTTTTGTGTGTAAAAAGATACATTAATTATCTGATGGATCAATTAAAAAACTTTATCATCTAGTTAGAAAGATACAACATATTTCAAAATTAAATATTTAAAAAATAAAATTTGTATAATTAACTTTTTATTTTTCTATTTGAGATTGTTGACACCATGTTCTCTCCCTCTTCATCTAAAATCTATTTCTGTATTTATAAGGTACGATCTTTTTTGATGTGACATATTAAATCAGATAAGATCCATACGTATTAATACATATCCTCTTCTAATCTTAGCACTTGTCCTCCTAATATAAATCCACCTACATGGTGGTGAAGTGTATGAGCGAACTATATAATAACAAGCTATAAACCTATTGGGGTAAGAAGAAATGGGCCGGTTTTGGCTTGATAGTGGGTCGATCTAGGAATTGGATCAAAGTGGATACCATAATAGAGGTCAAAATTTGAAAAAAAAAAATTATGAAGAAAAAATTATAATAAAAAAAATTAGAAGAGATGGGTAATTTAAACAAGTTATATGTAAAGAAATAAATTATATCTTTAATTTATATGATGGTGGGCAGTCTTTGGCCCAAAGGAGATTTACTGATATTTTTTTTAGTGGGATGTAACATTTCTATACTTAACTCGTTGGATTAAAATATCAAGATGTTACATTTATTGTCGAAACAATTACAATCAAATTTATTTTGTTCTTAATACTTATTTAATAAATTTGATCAATTTAAGATTTTGATATGTCTTAGTCTCATTTCCGAGTCTTATACGGGTTTATTGTAGCCTTTAAAATAGTATAAAGAGAAACAGAGACTAAAGTGAAATGTTCTCAAAATTTCAAGGTGACGTCATGATGTCGAGGCTTCCTTGTCACGACATCACAAACTGACTTATCTCATTGCAGCCTGGTTCCAAAAAAAAAAAAAAAAATTTAATTTTTTTGAATATACTGGTGTGATTACATGGTAGTATCTGTTCATACTTTCTTAACCCTTTGACAACATACACACAGGTGTGCGAACCTGAGTTTCTTAGGATGAACATCACCCTTTTAACCACTGGAACCACTCGTTGGGTTCCAAAATTTCAAAACTTAATGTAATCTTATCAGTAAAAATAATATATTATTTTAACTCGTTATTGAAAAATACTTATTTTTTTCACTAAAAACAATAGTTTATAATCTTTTATTTATTTAAATATGAATGAATATATAAAATTTAATATTCTTTTCAAAATTATATATATGTTTTGAACAATCTCATTATATGTTCTGATTATATCTACTCTTTCTGACATAATGTTTAAAATTACCTATAACCCATCCCAACCCATAAATAAGAGAATAATGCGCTTCAGCGCACTCGAACTCACATTCTCTTATATTGATAACAATATACATACTAATCGAGCTAAAACTCAATTAACTTTTCAAAATTCTATTTAAGTTTGATAAATATTAGACTTGAGTAATTATATTTAAGTTTGATAAATATTTAAAGTTCGAGGTTTAAGTAGTAATCATAAAAGTAGATTTTGGCTTTCTTTTTCTTTTCTTTTTTAAATATTCTACTTTATTCGTGAGTTTAATTATTAGTCTTTGTTCAATGATTCACTATAACGATTTGTTATGATTGTTATTGGTGATTTTAACTGATTTCTACCGAAATAAGAATTCTTAAAAAAAGTGAAAATTTGATTGATTTCTTGAATTTGTAAAATTGAAATATATTTTAAAAGCTATAAATTCAATTTTCATATTTTTATTTGAAAATTTTAATCTAATTATTAAAATAGTAAGTATTTTTTTAAATTTGTCAATTTAAAATTTTACTTACGTCATCCTCATATGATATGATATATAATTGACAAAAAAAAAATGCTAAGTGATAAATTTGATAAAAACTACAAACGATGATAATGATTGGATTTAAAGTTTTAAATTGAAAAAAAAGAGAAGAATTTAATTTGTTTTTAAATTTTAAAATGAAAAGATTAAATTTTAAAACTGATCAAAGTATAAGGACTAATAACATATTTTAACTAAAAATAAAAGTAACTAATAAATAAATATATAAAAAAAGTTTGAAAAAGAAATTCATAAATGAAGGTTACTACAAAAATTAGACTTGTAGTGGGAGAGTTTGAGCAAAAATACAAGCTCGAAAAATGGGTTTGAATAAAAAGATAAAGTTCATTTTCTAAACGAGTTGGGTTACGAGTAAGCTTTTTTGGCCCGGATCGGTCCAGCTCGAATTTACAGAAAAAAATACTACTACTATTTTTTTTACTATTTTTTTATTGTTTTGCTATCATTACGCTATTATATTGTTACTATTTTGATGTTACTGTTTGAATATTGTATAACTTTTATTTTGTTACTAATTTGCTACTATTTTAGAGGTATTTGCTTGTTAAGTTGTATTTATCTTAGTGTTATTTAAGTATATTTTTTAATTTTTTCATTGGTTAGAAAATATTTATTTTAATGTTTTTAGTGCATTTGATGTATTAATTTTTTATATATATAAAATTTTAATACAAACATACCGAACTTAAATTTTAACATTTTTATTCGAACCGAATTTGGATAAAATTTTATACCCATATTCAAATAAAACCTAAAAAGGGAACTAAATTTTTTTATTCGTCTAGACCCGGGCCCATCCATGCAGAACTCTATAAAAAATAGTAGCAATAATAAAAGAAATAATTTAGAGTTTGATTGGTAGATAGAGACAGTTCATTATGATTGCCTTTGCCCCACAAATCCTATAATAACTCTTTACTGCACAAAACAATATACAAAAATGTGAAAAAGCGAAAGCCCATTTCAACCATTAAAGCCCAATAGTTGCATTAATCTCAGTGCCAAAACTCTGCCTTATTATAGGATACTTAATTTAAATGAAGCCTATACGAATCTACCTTGTAACGGTCATATTTTTCAAGATCTTCTTCAAATTCATTGACCAGTTTCTTTGGTTTTATTTTTCCATTGATTCCTCTCTCTTTCACTCTCCAAGAAGACTATTTTCTTGACTACGGAACTTTTTAAAGTGAACCTTTTTGAAGAAGTCAATTAGGGTGATAATGGGTTGCCTTCTTTTTGCTTGTTTTTCTGCTTCCAAGAATAAAAAAGACCAGCATTTGGTGGATGGGACTTCCTCTATTGATCAGGTTAATTTTGTTCTTCACTTTCTTGGTTTATGATTCGTGGGTTCTTTTTTTTAATAAATTTGTTCCATCCAGAAACCTGAAGCCAATGAAGCTGTTCAATCAAGTAAAGAATATTTTGGGATACCCTTTAATCCCATTATAGTGAAAAAGTAAGTTATGGCAATCCGGTTTCAGGCCCTTTTTTAAAAATTATTATTTATGTTTATGCATGTGTTGATTTTCTTGTTTCATGTCAAATTATGTAGAGAGAAGCTACAGGAGCTATTGATTAACAGTGGTGAAGAGAAGTTGAGTTTTGATTTGTATGTGAAGACTCATGAGGAATTGGCTGTTGAATCATCTGAAAAGTTGTTGAAAAATGATGAGGGTAAGGAGAGTGAGGAGACTGTGGTTTTTAAGCCTCAAAACAATAGATATCAGAACAGTGCAGAAAGTGAGGATGAATTGGATGATTTGGATTTAGAAATAAATGATTTAGATGACGGTAAAGAGAATGATGGCATTGAAAAGGCTAAAAAAGAGTCACAATTGGTAATAGAAGAGTCATCTGAGTCACTGTTTTCTTTTGTCAATAGGGTCTAGGAAACAGCTTTGTGAAGTTGAATCAGATGAGAAGGAAGTTAATAGTCCAATGCCAATTGTGTTAAATCGAAATGTTAAAGATAAGGGTGGTCAGTATGTTCAATCAGTTTTGAATCCTGTAGAAAATCTTGCTCAATGGAAAGAAGTGAAAGCAAAAGCAAGCATACCATTGAATCTTCAAGAAAAGGAGAACATCAATGTAGAGCAAGGTTTTGGTATACCGGTTAGTGCAGAGCATAGTGTTAAGCTTGCAAGTTCAAAAATATGTTCCAATGGGAAGAAGATGGTAGGGAAAGAAAGTGCTGTTGATACAAGTCTTTCCAGCTGGTTAGTGGAACCTGAAAACACACCGAATTCAAAGGCCAGTTCTAATTCAGTGGGGAATTCAGCAATATCCCAGAAGATGAATTCACCAAGAAGCCATGAAGATAGGCCTATTTTAGGAGCATTAACAATGGAAAAGCTTAAACAGCATTCTGCATCCACTTCTCCAAGAAAGTGCAGGAGCCGGAGTCCAGATGAAGCACCTATCATAGGGACTGTTGGGAGCTATTGGAGTCATACTGGCCAGAACATAAATATCGATTCAGGCTCTCCTAGCAAACGAACACCGAGACACATTCAGGTATACAAAGTGACTTTTTCGTTGGTGTTCATAAATACATTTTGCATATATATATTTATATTGCAAGTGATGATTATTTTCGCAGGAAGAGAGACTGAAGTTGAATGCCATACCATTTGGAGCAAGGTTGGAGAGAGCTCTGGATACAGGAATTGCAGGAGTATAGTAGGTCTCTTCACTATGAGAGATCCTGGGAGATAAGTTTTTTGCTGCATAGTGCATTCCTATGAATGCTTCTGTTTATATGCGCTTTTTAGTTTTTGTTGTTTGATTTTTTAGTTGATTTGGCTGTGTGTAAGAAATAGAATTAGTCAATAACTGAAGATCCTTCGGGACTAGATTCTCTAAATGATTCCTTATTTGGAATGATAAGTCCTGTTAGCTTGTCTACACATATTTTTGCACGAAAATAACAATCTGCTTTGACACCAAGTTCAAAGATTTGACCTATTTTAAACCCCTCAAACATGGAATGGATCCCGTAAATCATCTAATCAATCCCAGACAAAGTTTGGCTTTGCACCCTTCGGCACATACCCAGGGGTGCTAAATAGAGCAGCTCACAAGTCAGAGGTCTAACGTGATACTTGAATTTAAAAAGATGCTCAATGACGAAATTGCAGATTTACTGTAAATGGATTTTTTTTGGGTGTACAATAGTGTTTCTATGGTGACTGACCCATAATAGGATATTTGTAGTTCAAAGTTATCTAAGCGTTTACATATAAAGTAACTTTTGAGAACGCCAGAAATAATGGCAACAGGAATTCCCTACATTATTTTGTTGTGGTCGCCTTAGCCCTCATTGCGCATTGGCAGCTTTACTTTTATCGATGATTTTTGGCTGTTGAAAACGTATAAAAATGAATTAATTTACATCCACAGTATCCAGCAAGGATGTCACATGTCGTGAAAGAGTCGCCTTATCTGGTCGATGTCTGCTGGCATTAATGTGACAGGGCAGCGCTTATACTGTGGCAAAGAAACACAGAACAAACCATATAAGTTCATCTACTCGAAGTTAAATATAAATAGCGATGAAGATCCACATGGATGATCTATATTTATGCATACAAGGTACTTTTCACTGTAAACTAGTAAAAACAATTAAATCTTTTCATAGCTGTGCTGGGAAACTTGGGTTTTAAGAAGTGGGTCCCTTGAAAGTTGGATGAGAGAGAAATTGCTTCTCAATCAACAAGACAAAACATATTCATTTGCTTAGAAAAGCCATGTATTGAAGGTGATTTAAGAAGATATATTCAATGTTACTAGACTACAAAAGGGAGCCTAGTAAAGTTTCAGTTAAGGTTGGAACAGATGAATAAAGGATAAGATAAATTGTCAATTTTATGATATGATTAAAGGGTAGCCTTTCAAAAAGAATTTATAGAAAGTATGAATTAATGAAGCCATTTGGCAAGTTCCACTATATCATCATATGCGAACGGTGAAAGAAGATTTATTTGGCTCATCAAGTAGTGTTTGAAGGCCTTACCTGAGAAACATACTTGTGTATGCAAGCATAACAGAAGACAAACCCAGAAACTGTAACTACTGATGGATTTGCACGCTTCTGTGAGCACAATGGACAGATTGTTCTATCGGGTGGCAAGGGGATCCCATCTTTGGCGACCTGCATAGATGATAAGTGAGTGATTTGGTTTTTGAGTACCAGAGTGATAAAAGCTTGCTCCTCCTTATTCCTTCTATTTTCAGACTGATATTTGATAAATAGAAACTGCTGCCAAAATCCTCAAATAGCTGCATAGTTTATGAAAAATACAATAAAAGAAACAAATGCCATCATATCCTAGGTGACATATCCCAGATTTAAAATACAACAATGCATACAATGAAACATATGTAGAAACATGCTCCTACATAATTCTCCATTTTACCAAAGAAAATGGTCCACAAAATAATGAAGAACGGTTTTGTTTGCATTTGTATGCATGGCCATGTGTAAGAAGATAGAGAAGTGAATTTCTCACCTTGGGGGTGGTGGTGGTGGAGGTGGAGGATACACAGTTGGAGCTGACATTCTCTCCTCAGCAGATTGATACCACCATTCCATCATCTATGATTATTGTAAACAAACAATGGTTATCCATAGTGAAAATGAAATTATAGCAAATTCCATTACTATTTCCAGAAAAGCATGAATGTTGCATAAAAATAAAGGTTCTAAGAAAAAAAAGTGGCATAGAATAGTTAACACACAAATATTAACTCCGGAAAGGATGACAACTTTTAAGAATTGTCAGATTTACTTGATATCAATAACAAATCTCAGTGATTGCATGGGTTTAAGGAAAGTGAAAGAAGGTTAAAGCAAACTCATATGAGTTTAGAAAGAATCTATCGAGGAATATTACAAGTCATCATGGCAATAACTTAATTGTAGAGCTCACGGGTATGGACTAAAACAAATAAGAAATTGATTGGTTTAGTTTCCTTTGGTCCAGCTATTGCAGATTTTTGCTTTGGAAAATGTAATATCCTATAATTTGCATAAATTATGCTTTTCAGATGAAGTTATTAGATAGCAATGATATATAGTGCCCCTAAACGGCTAAACCAAAAAAGACGGCAAATTTAATAACCAGTAAACCACACTTACTTTAAAGATAAATACTGCAGCAATTAAACCGGTCTGTGCATAGTCCAACACCGCATATGTGCATTTAAGCAAAGCTCCTTGTACTGCCTGAAGGAATTATATTGTCTAATCAATATGCTAAATTTAACATAACATTAGTTAAAGTTAGATGGAATATCTTTGAAAACAATCTCAATAGTCCTAACTCAAATATTTGTAGAAAAATACCTTAAACCATGGAGGACCTGGAAGCCTCTCACGCTCACGACTTCGAATTTTGGATATTCTAGAAGATGTATCCATCTACCTTGACACCAAAATGAGTATACTGAGTATGTGTGCATATATATAATATAAATAAGAACAAAATGGAGAATAAATAAAATTATCATCAACACTTAAGTCTTCTGTAACCAAGCATGTATCTCTATGCATGTCTATAGGGCTTGGAAAAAGCATGAAGCAACAAAAATACTGCTCCATGGATATTAATGTAATACATGCAGAAAGAGAACAGAAGTTATTGTTGAATCTAATACCAATTCTTGTCCCGTTGCTCGACAAACATGAATCCCAAGTGCATGTAATCCAACAGAATAGAACCCAGTAGCATCCAGCAGATATAAAAGTTGATAAGTAAATGTTAGTCCTGCACCACAATAAGATTAAAGCATGTAACTTGAGATCCAACCAATGCACGGTCAAAAACAGCTAATGGACACTCAAAGCTCTTTCAAGAATCATTACAATATAAATATCAGAAAACCTACATTATGGAGATTTATTCTAGATATGCTGTAAATCATTACAAATATAAATATCAGAAAGCCCCACGCTCAGCAACCACAATTTAACTATTAACTGGTCACAACTTTAGGTCATGGCAGTCCATGAACAATGATTGGATTAATAAATTACTTTCATTCTTGAAAATAGGGATACAAAATGATAACTTAGATCTGAACACACCTTCAGTGGTAGCATGAAGCCATGGATAACATACGCCTATAATTTTCTGAATATTCTTTGCCAATCGTGTTCTTATTGTTTCTTCAGTTTCTGTGGATGTTCTTGAAGCAATAGAAGCCTCAGCTTCATCAAAGTAGTCAACATCTTCAAATCTTTCATCACCAGGACCCCATAAACTAGCTTGAAGCCTGGCTTCCCTTTCTTTGTTATAAATTGAATGCAATTTTGACTTAAGGTAGGGCAAAACAACCTAGAAACACAAAGCAAATTGCAGGTTACTACTGCTATAGCAAAGGTTGTTGGTCATACAGCATGTAAATGAGCTCACGCTGTAAATACGCACAGTAATTTTCTACAACAAAATAAAACCGCTTATACAGAAGAACTTCAGTAGATTACTTGATTATTAGGTTCATAAAACATCTTAATAAGAAAAAAAGGGAAAAAAAGATGTAGAATTCTACCAAAAATACAACTGAAAGAACTCTCTGGCGCTTTTCTAGACTAGAGTGTTGGATCCCATCACTAGACTTTGATCGGATATCAGCCTGTTTTGTTCTTATTTTTGCTGCTCTCCTCCGCAAACCATATAGAGACTCAGAAAAAGAAGCATCTGTATAAGAATGGTATATTAGAAAATGAATCTCATCTATGGAATCAAACATTCATCTTCCAACAACAACAAACAAAAATTAAGGTAATATTTACACCAACAGTGCAAACAACATATAGTGGGCATTATTATAAGCTTCCAATATAACAAACTTGTTAGCAAGATGTTGGATTCCAATAAGGGCTGATGGTGATAGTTTTGCATATGCATCAAATAACTAAGTTTTCTCAGAAAATGAAAAGCCCTTGTACTACAACTTCCTTCCATAAACAAGCTGGTTCGTTCTAGGCTTCTGGCTAAGGTTCATTGATGTTTAAAAAGTAACCAAGGAAAGCTCGTTCTATGTGAGATGATCTTACATAACTCATTTTGAACAAGTGAGATCATGGAGTTCAGTCATGCCTTGAAATTTAAGAAGCTTTCCATATCACATTAGAACAACCAGAATGAAATACATTATCACAAGATCCCATAAATTACTCAGACTCCGCTTATTTCTCCTACACCCAACAGGCTTAACACTCACATCTTCATAAGGGAATAAATTTCAATGGGTGAATGGAAGAACAATCATATATAACACATCAGACATTTTTGAAGACTGTTTCTATCATAGATTACAACATTTATCACACAGAAGCAACAAAAACAAATCCATAGTTCACAGAGACACAAAACGGAAAACTGATTATTATTCCATGTGTACAATAAAAGCATGGTAGTGAAATCAGAATGAGCATTAAAGTTTAGAAAAAAAAAATGTAATTCGGAAGAAACCTAAAACTAGGATACATAGAGCACTGTCTAGAATGCGAAAATACGAAGATTCAAATACATGCTGAGCAAAAAATACCATAAAAGGAAATTTAAGTAATAAAGAAACTGAAAGAAAATGAAAGCAGAAGGAAACCTGTATTTCGAAGGCTATGAGTCTCAAGAACCAACATCAGCAAAGCAAAGAATTCATCTTCATAGTCTAACACCTTATGAAGGAACGGCCTTCTCAATGCCAATACCTATAAATTCACAAATAAACCTCAAAGTATTTAATCTTCGATTATAATAACAATAATTGCAGCAAAAAAAATTGTAATTATTGAAACAATCTGAAAATAGAAATTGTAATAAATCTAAAAATGACACTAAACGATAAGAAACGAAACTAATTTGAAACAAATTGAAACGTGTTTCCCAGGTACTTAATTTAAACAATCAATTTATTTTTATTAAAAAAAAAAACAATCAATATATTTCATTCTAAAAGTTTCAGAAACAAGAATATACACAAAAACCAAGATTTGACCCTCTAGGCAAAATTTATAGAAAAACTGAACAATTTTGAGAAATAAATAAGGAAAACTAAAATGGGTATTCCATAAATACATAAAAAATGCAAAGAGAGACAGATAGAGGGTGACCCCAATTGAGTAAGTGAGAGCTCCACGGAGACTAGCCGGGAGTTGCTGAGCAGCAGCCATTTCAAAGAAGGTGGGACGAGCCCTTGTCCTCCCACTTGAAACAACATCTTCTTCTTGTTCCGCCGCTTCTTTCTCTTCTCCTGAAACTTTCCAGCTTCGGCTATCTTGATTTGGGGCTCGACCAGGTTTTTTTTTTTTCTTCCAATTTGGTTCTAGAATATTAATTTAGTTTCTTGTTCTTTTTGTTTCAGTTGTCTTCAGATGACAGAGTTTTCGATTTTCAAGGTCTTTGGTTCAGCACGTTAGGATGACAACAATTTTACATTTTAGGATGGGTTAATTACATTAGACATCCTCAACTATGACCTGGATTTTAAATTAGTCCTAAACTTTAAAATGTTCTAATTGCATACTCAAGGTATCAATATTAAATTAATTTAGATCATTCTATCAGCATGTCCATTAACTTGGGTGTTAAACGCCAGCTCAATTAAAATATTTTGAAGATAAAAACCGTTTGGTGCTCAGCATTTTCTACAAATACATTTTTGTTCATATGAAAAGAAGCCAGTTGTGGAAGGCATATTGCTCGAAAGATTTATTACCAAATGTCATTTATCTGCTTCCACCCGTTAGAACTTTTTATGATCATGACATATAGTTTATAATTCTTTCAAAATGAAAGAATATATTGCATGTGGTCAAATGTTAGAGAAATACACATAAAGATGGATGTATGATGTAATGTTTCAACAACTCCTGGTTTCTATCAGCGTATCTATCTGTATTAACAACATCATCTCCAGGAGCAGGGCTATGTTGTCTACAAAAGATAATTAATCAGATGTTAAAAAAGTCTAAGAATCCTGCTATTTCTCCGTTCTTGCTCGTTTTGAGACTGAGAAACTGGACTCATGATGGACAGTCGATTCTGTTTCCGTCATCTTCTGCTTCGTGCTTACACCTGGAGAGCTTTTGTCCTCGTTAGTGCTAGCGATTCCTGCACCAATCCCAGTTCTTGAGTGATCTTGCTCTAAAGCTTCTGAATCTGATTTACCGTTGTTGCAAGGTAGATGCTTTGAGCCTGGTAATGATGCAAGAGGGTCATCCGAGGCAGAAGAGTGCGCCCCACCTTTTTCGTCCCCCACCTTTTTGTTTCTCAAACATCATTTGCAGATATCTCCCTTGTTCTTCGATTCGCAGCTGCAAATTTCTCTGAATCTGGAGAAAAAATGTCACCAGCATTAGAAAATATGTGCATTTATATAGCACATGCACCTGTGCTTTTTAACGATGCATGGGGTGCAAACTATCTGCAGCAACTCAATAAAAAAGGGTTCAACATGACTTTGTTTGGAAAATTAAAAAAGGGGTATGCTGGGAAAATTAGAATTCCACATAACAAAGTTAAAGTAGCTAATTATAAAAAGCTCCGAGACCCTAATGTGGTGAAATCTTGGAAAAGAAGTTATTATAATCTAAGAAAGAAGCCATAGCCGTGCTTTGAGTTAACCTGAATAGTTTGTGACCGAAACTAATTAATGCTTAGTTACCAGTAGCATACCTCAAGTTGTTCATGGAGTTGCTTCTGAACTTCCACCTGCAATCGCAGTGCTTCAGTAATTCCTATACTCCTGTGATGAAAAATTACAAGGCCAGAATCATACAGTTATTCTCGAACCTTCTTACGGGAAAGTGAGGTTAGTGCCAAATCTCACTATGCTAAAACTACACATTCTGATAAATTTCCAGATCATAGCTTGAAGCTCAAGACAGAGATAATTGACACTTGAATAGAATTTAAAAATGGTAGATAAACTTTACTTCAAGATACAAGGAAAGAGAAGGTTACTTACGTCTTCAAGTCTATCGATTTCATTTCCTCAATTGAAGTGATTCTTTTCTCTGATGTTCCTGCAATGAGAAGCAAATCATAGATCTTAACGAACAAGAAAAATCAAAATGATATTATGAAAATACAGTGAAATGTTGTTGAAAGTATTATAGCTGTCTTACCTTCTGATGTTTCTGGCATGTATCTGGCCGTTCTATATTTCTGGATTCCGAACAGGAAAATGTTCCAGTAAACTAATAAGATTGTTTGAGAAAGTAAAAAGGATCCATAAAACGAGATTACATACAGACCTGCAGATGACTTTTAACATGATAGATTGTTAGGCCTTCAACATTCATTAGTTTTAAGATGCCTTTCGGAGTAGCTCCTGTAAGTTTAAATAACTCGATGAAATTAGCAAATGATGTAAACAGATAATTTGCCTACATGCTAATGAGATGAAAATACACACGTTCGCTGCCACCCAGCTGATTAACAGCTTCCAAAAAAGCCTCATGAAGCTCAGGTGTCCAACGCATACGAGGCTTTGTAGGAGGAGCAGTGGATGATGGGTAAGCATGGCTAGAAAATTCTCCATGTGGCACAAGTTGATTCTGATGAAACTGAGGCTGTTGCTTTGAGATATCTCCAGAAGGTTTCAGCACCTGATATATTTTTTAGCTTTCTCATTAACCAAAAGATAGGAAAAACTAGAAAAAGTACATCAATAAGGTAGATAGATCATATCATCTACGTAAGCCAAAGGCTAAGGTAACGGGGTTTTCAGCCATGAACAAGTCTTGGCCTTGATAGCTAATTCCGAAATAGTAAAAAAAAAAAAAATCATCCATTAGTTGACATTATAGCAGCAGTGGCGAAATTGTATTACCTCAAGAATCACAAAGCTAGTATATTACAAGGAATAAATTGAAGCAATGCGAAAGAAATTAAAGAATGAAGATCAAAAGCCACTCGAGGTATTTCTGCACCTACTGCTTCTAATAGAGTCTAGGAACATACCTCCACTCTGGGGTTTGAGACATTGGTATTATCAAGAATCTTACTCCAGTCTGGATCCACAACATCGATCAAATCGTCCGCCCATTCCTGCCAATTAGTTTTCTTGTTGTGGTCCTCAGATGCCAAGACACCAGTGCTGCTTTCCACCAGTTGATTTGGAGCTGGAGAATTTTCAGGCAAATCGAGAAACATTTGAAGCCGGTCTAAACTCCAAGAAACATCCTTATTTCCTTGTGTGTGATTAAGTGAAGCAGTGGACAGTGAAAAAGAAGCATCTAGTGGCGGCAAAGATGCTAAATCCCTTGATGACTGAGAAATGAATGCGGGATTGTGAGAATGTTGAACATGTGGTAGAGCTGAGGCACACATATGGTCGGTGATTATGGAAGGGGACGAAGATGAATTCCCAAGGGTACCATTGCTGGGAGCTAACGAAGATTCTTGAAGCGATACAGAATTCTCCATTACTTCCCTTCCTGAGGAAACCTGAAAAGAACTCGGCGAAGTAGAATACTTATCTTTGAAAGAAGAAGTAAAAGCCAGCAAAGAAAAGATGAAGCATAGCAGCAGAGACGTAAGTTCCTGATTCTCAGCTGTTTTATATCCAAATAACAACAACCTGAATAAGCAAAGCAAGATGGCAGTTAATACCATATATCGAGAAACTCAACAATCTTTGATTCAGCGACTTTACACATTTATTCATCAAATAAATCATTGCTATATTCTTAGTTGACTACAGACAAGTTTTCGCTTCAATAACAGACAGCCAAACAAATGAATGACTAAAATATTTCCAGAAACAATACATATAAAGCTGACATGATGATTACAAAACGATTTCCAGTACAAAGAAAATTTCCAGGAAAAAAGCACATTGCAAGCATCACGGTAATTTCACTTCACTTAGGTTTGGTTCCCGTCCATTTTTCAATACAATCCTAGTCACTATTCACAAGTATGACCTTCTCTATTCATGGATGATCCTACACATATGAACAGTGATGTTGAATGTGTTGGAAAGAAATAAAAAAATAACTAGGATCCCAACACCATAACAGCACAACCTAAATCGAAAACCATAACATCGATTTTCCTTGTAAAGATGAATTTTTATAGTATTTGCAACTGGCCTATCAATTCAGTACCAATAAGTCAAAGCCACAAAAGGAAACCATAAGGGGGCAAGAAATACACTCATTTTACTTTGGTCGTATAAGCAAAGAATCAACAAGAACAACTTAAGTGATTTTTCACCAAAAGCTCCCAACATGTTGACCAACAAGTTGATATATCCAAAAAGGGAAGAAATCGCCATAATAGAAAAAGACAATTTATTTACAGCCAAATAAAGCAGGAATATCAGATTAGTCACCACTCACCAGCATAGTCATTAGCTGTCTCCTATGTTAACAAGAATGTAAACAACATGCACACACATACAAAGAGTGCACCTTTTCCAGTTTCAATCAATAAAATTATAGACAAAAACCTGAAAATCAATCCATGAAGCAAACAGTCAATAACACAAAATAAACCAACAAAAATCAGAGCATATAAACCTGGTTACTAAGCAAGAACAGAAACATCCCATTTCATAACAAGCTAAGAAAAATCAAAATTCAGACAAGGAGCACTTTTGAGAATTCGGTATTGAAGGTTAATCTTAGTTGTGGTCAACATATAAAAGCAAATTTAAGAACATGAAAAAAAGGAGGAGGAGAAGAAGAAGAAATATTAAAGAATCTTACTTGGAAACGGTGTGAAATCAAGGGTGAATGAATCAGTGAGAAGTCGATGATGATTGGATAGAAAGGGCTGATGTTTTGGAGACCCAAACAATCGAAACGGAAGAGTAGCATAGGAATGAAATATTCTTTTTTGATTAACACACGTGGTCGCTTTGGTTTTGGTTTCTTCCCGGTTTCAACATGGTCACGAATTTTATTGCAAGTTGGGAAAAAAAAGTACCATCATGTTTTTTGGGGGGAAAAGCACCTTTTTCGTCCCTTACTTTTTCACATTTTACAAATGACCCCCTATGATTCTATTGACAAGTCAAAGTAACAATGGAATTTCATTCCCCTTACAATTTTAACTACTTAAAAATATGATTAAGTCTGAAATACATTTCTTTCTGAATGTTACACACACAACTATTATTGTGAATTATGATTGTTTTATTTCAAAGAATAATAAATTAAAGGGTTTAAGCATAATTTATCATTTTGGTTTGTTGGCGTGTGTTATCATGAGAGGCTGGGAACATAAATTAGTGGTTTTTTATTAATGGATGCAAATCCACTTAAGATAAGATTTGTCGATTAGTTTATTTTGGAATTTGGTCAAATTAATGGTACCGCTTGCCAAAGAAGTTCTATTAGAATTCTGGGAATCTGGATTTCCTAAAACCATTACGGAATGATAAATTATATATTTGTTTTTGTATTTGTATTGAAGCTTCCAAAACCCAGTGATCTTCTATCTTTTTCTACTTGTAATGATTGTTGAATTTCAAGTTGTGACTACACTTTTGTTATTTCTGATTAATAACAAAGGAAGGAAGAAACTATGAATGACTTATGAGTTGGAAGGTTTTATGAATTGTTTCCTTTTTTTTCATCATTTTGGAACTGGAAACCTAGAATAGTTAAGGTTCATGATATCTCCTGTGTAACTTGTAAGTTTGGAGGTTTGGGATTTAGGAACACATGTCTTAGGGTTTTTGTTCTGTGGGGAAATTGTGAGATTATGGTCTAGAAATTGCCAACTAGGTTTGCTTAGATTGAACTAAGAATTAGGAAGACAAATCAGATCTTATTGTCACAGACTGGTACGGTGGTTCACTGAAACCCAAACGAACACTGAAGAACAGAAGAATATTCAGAGAGAACTTTGTTTGTATTCATCAAATTATCAAAAGACACTTTATGTACTTCTCTTTTGAGTTAAATAGGAAATAACAATTGTTCCTAATTAATTAAAACTGCTAATATTAATTGTAATTTAAACAACAACTAATTAACTACTAAACGCCCCGTTTAACTAAGGCTTCAATGCATCGTTTCATTAAAGGTCTCCAAAATGCCCTGTTTTGCCTTGCTTCTATTTCATCTCATGAAAATTGCCTCTGCTCGAAAAGATCCTTGTCCTCAAGGATCAAAATGGGGAAATATCTCCTTAAGCTGATGAAGTGGCTCCCATGTGGCATCTTCTAGAAATGAGTGCACCTATTCCACAAAAACCTGTGTACAGCAACATTGCCCTTCTTCACCATTCTTCGTTCCAAGATTCTAGCAGGTTCTTTTGACCAAGTTCTTTGTTCATCAATAAGTGGCAGGTGAGCTTGAACAGGAGTTGTGCCCACATGCTTTTTTAATTGTGAGACAGGAAAGGTGGGGTGGATATGGGAACTTGGAGGAAGATCAAGTCTGTAAGCCACCTTCCCTACTCGATCTATCACCTTGAAGGGTCCAAAAAACCTTGGTGCCAGCTTTTGATTAAGTACCCTCTTCACTCTATGCTACCTATAGGGTTGCAGCTTTAAGTAGACAAAATCACCTACCTCAAACTGCCTATCAGTTCTGTGTTTGTCTACTTGTTGCTTCATTCGATCTTGGGATCTCTTAAGGTGGAACTGTAATAGCTTCTTGGTAGCTTCTCTTTGCTGTAAGTTCCAGTCCAGAGTAGCCACTAAAGAAGTGCCCGCTAGGTAAGGTAAGTGGAGTAGAGGAAGTTGCCCATATAAGGCCTCATAGGGTGTGACTTGAATGGAAGAGTGGTGGAAGGTGGTGTTGTACAACCACTCAGCTAGAGGGAGCCTTTTCTGCTAATCTTGGGGCCTCTCTCCTGTCATACACCTGAGGTAGCCTTTGAGACACTTGTTCACTACCTATGTTTGTCCATCAGTCTCTAGGTGATAGGCTGTGGACAAGTGCACCTCAGTGCCCAACTTTTTGAAGAGATCTTGCCAAAAATGACTGATGAAGACTTTGTCTCTATCTGATATGATTGACTCTGGCATCCCATGGAGTTTGTAAATGTTGTCCATGAACTCTTGAGCCACTGTTACAACGGTAAAAGGGTGTGCCAAAGTAACAAAGTGGGCATATTTGGTGAGACAGTCCACCACTACAAAAATGACAGTCTTTCCCCTTGAATTTGGAAGTCCCTCAATAAACTCCATGGAAATGGAAGATCATGCCCGATCTGGTATAGGAAGTGGTTGCAAGAAACCAGGAGATGCCACAATTGCTGACTTGCATATTTGACATACAAAGCACTCCTTTACCCATTTCTTAACATCAGTAGTGAGACCCTTTGAATATACCAGCCCTGTTTGTCTTTTCCTTATGGCATGTACTCCAAAGTGGCCACCTATGGTGCTTTCATGGAAAAGCTGAAACAATTCTAACTTGAGACCTGCAACATCACCAACTATAATCTTTCCCTTTCTTCTAAGAAATCTGCCATCCTAAGAATATTTTGGATGGCTTTGACCCTGTTGTTGGACTTCTGCACATAACTTTTGGACCTTAGAATCTACCACATAAGATAAGAAGCTTACACCCTTACCAACAAGTCAGAGCTGATGGAACTCCCAGTGAGTTGTAAGAACTGCCCTTCTCTCAATTCTGGTTTTCTAGATAGTGCATCAGCTGCCAAATTCCCAAATCCTTTCCTATAAACCACCTCATAGTCGTACCCCAACATCTTAGCCACCCACTTTTATTGGAAAGGAGTGATTGCCATTTGATCAGCAAGAAACCTCAAACTTTAGTGATCTGTTCGAATTTTGAAATACCTCCCAACTAGGTAGGAATGCCACCTTCTCACAGCTAACAGCACAGCAAGCATCTCTTTCTCATAAGTAAAGAGTGCTTGATGCCTAATACCTAATCCCTTACTGAAGTATACTATAGGTTGCCCTTGTTGTTGAAGTACTGCCCCTACTCCATAACCAGAAGCATCAGTGTCTACCCAGAATTCCAGTTGAAGTAAGGTAGGTTTAGAACAGATGCTGAACAAAGCGCCTGTTTAAGCTTCTCAAATGCTTCAATAGCTTAATCATCCCACCCCAAGCATCCTTTTTGAATAGGTTGGTGAAAGCTCTAGCAATAACCCCATAGTTTCGAATGAACCTCCTGTAATAACTAGAAAGTCCCAAGAACCCTCCGAGCTCCTTAACTGATGTAGGTACTACCCAATTAGCCACACTCTCCACCTTGGTTTTATCCATAAAAACAGTTTCTTGGGATTTGACATTTCCCAAATACTCGACTTGTTTAGTTCCAATCTAACATTTACTCATCTTGACAAAGAGTTGGTTCTGTCTAACAATGCAAACACTTCCCTTAAATGATTCGAGTGCTCCAACTAGGTAGATGAATAGACCAATATGTCATCAAAAAACACAAGGACTATCTTCCTCAGCAGTGTCTTAAAAATATTGTTCATGATCCCTTAGAAGGTAGAGGGAGTATTAGTGAGCCCAAATGGCATCACTAAAAACTCATAGTGCCCTTCATGAGTTTTAAATGTTGTCTTAGCAATGTCAACTTCATTCATCCGGATTTAGTGGTAGCCGAATTTTGGATTTAACTTTGAGAAGACCCTAGCTTGTCCCAGCTTGTCTAACAACTCTTCTATGATGGGAATAGGGAATCTATCTTTGGTTGTAAGTTGGTTCAAATGCTTGTAGTCAACACATAGCCTCCATGATCCATCCTTCTTTTTTATCATGACTACAGGTGATGCAAAAGGGTTAGAATTGTCCCTTATTACCCCAGCAGCATTAAGCATCTCTTTCGTCATCATTTCCAACTTAGATTTCTGAATCAATTGGATGCCTGTAGGGCCTCAGCTTGATTACTGCTCCTTCATCCTTAAGGGGGATTTTATGATTCTGTAATCTCTTAGGTGGGAGTCTTGAAATCTCCCCAAAGATGTCCTTGAATTCTTCTAGCAATATCTGGAGTTCTTCTGGTGCCTTTTGTCCTGTAGCAACTGTCAAGGTAATTTGGTTCTTGTTAGATAACACTAAGGCACAATGGTCCAACACATTTTTCACTGAAGAAAATTGTTTCACAGTTTATCCTTGGCTCATTAATTCAATGTTACCAGGAGTGATACCTTTGATGATGTAAGGAGTGCCCTTGGATCTAAACTGCATTGTCATAGAGCTAAAATCCCAGTTGATAGAACCTAAGAAAGCAACCATTATATTCTTAGGACTGCATGACATCCCTTAAGGGGCAATACCATGAAAATCAACTGCAAAATACAAGCCTTGGACCTCCTATTCCATATTTTTGTAAACTTTTTAGTGAACAGATGTCTCCCATTTGCTACAGTAACCTTCAAGGAGGGTTGGGGCTTCACAAATAGGGATAGTTTAGATGCCAACTTAGCATCAATGAAGTTGTGTGTACTTCTAGAGTCCACAAGAAAGATCACCATGGTTATTCCAATCTTGGCCTCAAATCTTATGGTATGAAAACCTTGTGAACCTTTAATAGCATGCAGTAACAATATCGGATCCTATTTTTGCTCCCCTTCAACAGGAATTTCATCCAACTGCTTCGAGTATTCTTGGAATTCTTTTTCATCCTCCTTGAAAGACTCCAAAAGCGTCTGATAAAGCTGACTTTTGATACATTTATGTCCCACGTGATACTTTGCACCACACCAGAAGTAAAGTCCTTTTTGCTTTCTCTTTGCCATCAAAGCTGGGCTAACATTTCTAGCAGTTGACTTAGTGTTACTAGGATCACGAGATGAAAGGTGAGCTAGTAAACTATTTTGGGTTGAGGTATGAGCTCGAGTGGACAAGGAAGGTTGGGCTCTTGTAACAGTAGAAGTCTCATAGAAAAAATCCTTCCTAGAAAATTCGCCCATCACACATTCAACTTGTTGGGCAAAATGAAAACCCTTTACCAAGGTCTGTGGTCTGAATAGCTAGAGGTATTTTCTTATTTCTAGTTTCAAGTTACAAATGTATATACTTAGGGCATATTGTTCAGGTAGCTATAACATGTTTAGGAGACTTACAAATTCATCGTGATATTCTCTACTGTGCCTTGCTGCTTCAAGGTGACCAAGTCAGTCATGGCATCCTTATAGGCACTCGTTCCAAGAAGCTCCTTAAGATTTTGAGCATAACCATGCCAGTTCAAGAAAAGGTGACCTTCAACTTTCTGAGCATGGAAGTGGTGCCAGTCTAGTGCACGTCCTTCCAAGTGTAGCATCACCGTTCTCACATTATCTTCATCAGGTACTCCTTCAGTCGTAAAGTACTGTTCTAACTTCGGCCACCAACCTTGAAGTCAGTTACTTCGAAACTAGGGCATTCATGTCTGTGAGATCTTTCTAGGAGCAGGTTAGTTCTTGATGAGTTAGCGTTTGAAAGTCCAGCAGATGGTAGTGCCAGCTCAAGATTTTCTCTGGCTTGAACCCTAGGTGGTGAACCTCCCAGAATACCTTTGCCTTTGGCTTGAGCCGAGGCACTACCGAAGTATTTCTCGAAGAGTTATAACATCCTTCCTTCAAACTCCTCTTGAAATGTTTGTAATCTTGCTTCCATCTTAGTATCCCACTTTGAGTTTAGTTGGTTGATCTCAGTCTGAACCTTACTCATCTCTTGTTGGAGTGCTGCAACTTCTTTCTGTAACCTCGTGCTAATGCCCTCACCTGTCATCGTCGATCGATAGCTTTGATACCTTTGGTACGGTGGTTCACTGAAACCCAAACGAACACTGAAGAACAGAAGAATATTAAGAGAGAATAGAGGAAGAAGAGAGAGAGAACTTTGTTTGTATTCTTCAAATGATCAACAGACACTTTCTATACTTCTCTTTTGAGTTAAATAGGAAATAACAATTGTTCCTAATTAATTAAAACTGCTAATTTAACTGTAATTTAAACAACAATTAATTAACTGCTAAACGCCCCATTTAACTAAGGCTTCAACGCACCGATTCATTAAAGGTCTCCAAAACGCCCCGTTTTGCCTTGCTTCTATTTCATCTCATGACACAGACTTGGGATTCTTCAGCACCTGATCGGGGCTATGATCTCGGATTACTCTACTCCATCAACGTTTACGATTGCAGATGATCCATTAGTTGTTGTCTTGTCAGCTACACCGTAGTTATCGTTATTTTGGAAACAATCACTCTTCTGCTGCTGCAGCCATCGTCGGCCTTTCACTGCCCTTCTCACCCAAACATTTCTTTGCTATCTTTGTGAATGTTCTCAAACTTGTTGGATCTATTTTTCCTTGTAAATACGGGTCAATGGTTTGATCAACCCTCCCTGATTGGTAACAATGCATGTCCCACTCAACCAAATTTACCTTCTCCTGCTCTTCCTCCATGTTTGTCTGTCAGTTGTAGAATAACAGGTCTGGCACACAAACCTCAAACAACACCACCCCAAAGGACTACACATCTGATTTCTTAGTTAACTTCTGATGCTTGTAGTATTCTAGATCTATTAGCCTGTTGGGGCCTATCTTTGGCCACCACAATTCTGATCTAACAGGATATTAGTACTCTTCAAGCATCATTAAAAGCAGAAGTGACGAACAACTATGATAATATTTAGTTCAATATAATCAGAATATATGTAGATACAAAAATTGAGGCAACTTGAAACTTTCAAATGTAACCAAACTACCTTCTTGCTACAGCACTCTTTCAACAAAATCTTGCAATGCTAAAATGCAAAAGCAATGACTCAATTAAGTTATGTAAACTCTATCGCAAATTGGATTTTTAATTGCTAAATAAGCAAAAAGCCCCAAAATATAGAGATGCAACATGCTTTATCTTACAAGAGCACTCACTATATATTTATCCTTTCATAAACTTTTAATTGTTTAAAATATGAAGTATAAATAATATTTTAAATATTTTGACTATTATAAATTTAAGGATAAAATATTATTTATCTTTTTATAAAATTTTAAAAAATATTATTTATTATTTCATAAAATTTTTAAATTTTAAACAGGATTTTAATTGCTAAATAAACAAAGAGCCCTAAAATATAGAGATGTGGAATGTTTTATCCTACAAGAGCACTCTGCTATATATTTAGCCTGCAATGTAGGAGAAGGTAAGTATGAACACAGCTGAGAAAAGTGCTATCCCAACACTTCTATATAATAAAACAAATCACTCTCTCATAACAAATGAAACTAAACCGTGCTAATGTCCCTATAGAAAAATGAGCCTAAATCAAATTAAAGTGCAAAAATGTGACACATAAAAGCAAAATAATTAAAAGAAAACGGATGGCACTTGCTACATCAAAATACACACCAACCACAAAAGATAATATGCATCGAAGCCTCTGGTTGTGTAAATAGAACCATAAATTCATAAAAGGAAAGAAAAATTGTGTAGATAACATAATTGGAAGGATATGCATTCACCAATTTTATTAGGCACAACACACAAAATTGAATCAAAGTCATTCATCATTATAAAGCCCCAAATCGGAGCTAGATTTCACTGTTTAAATGGGGTTGGAAGCTTCCATGAGGTAGTCAAGAAAACCATATACCATGATCTAACAGATATTATCAATCACCTTACTCCGACATGGTTG
The DNA here is from genome assembly GCA_005610355.1 of Gossypioides kirkii. Classification (NCBI taxonomy): domain Eukaryota; kingdom Viridiplantae; phylum Streptophyta; class Magnoliopsida; order Malvales; family Malvaceae; genus Gossypioides; species Gossypioides kirkii. The sequence continues at coordinate 43,036,837 of CP032253.1, read as the reverse complement.
CTTAGGACTCAAGAAGGCAAAGGAGTAGCAATCTTTTTTTATTCAGCCTGTGAGACATTTTGGCAGTCCCTCATATAATGTGTTCTTGAATGAGGATGTGTTGATACGGTGAGATGGTTCTTATCTACAAATTTTTTCCACGCTAATGAAAACGGATTTGCAGTCCCGACCAAAATGCTGTCAGACATAACTTGCGCTGTATTCAGCATCTCATGAGAGCGATTCTGCTGTTTTACCACTCACCAGAACACCTGCTGCTTCTGGTTTCAATATGGTGAGGTTAGTTAGTCACTAATAATTGGGTATATGATACTTGTATGTAAGCAAAAATGGGATAATTTTTCTAAGATCCCAAAATCTATAAACTATAAGTTAATGCATGTGAAATTATAGTTTGACTCCCAAATAATGAATTTTAATTTAATCATTCTAAAATGTATGAAGATATAAAAATTACATTTTAGCTCATACAAAAATATGTAACTTAATCTCGATCCCCAAAAGAAATTTCTGGTTTCAACCCTAAGAAACAAAAATGTGTCCATTATAGAATCATTTTCAAGTAGTTTAGAAATTACCTCACTCTTGCCAAAGGAATTGTCACAATCCTCACATTGGCATTGTGAGAGCATCCAACTTGAGCCTACAAATAAATGAAGAAATATTTGTGCAGTCGGATTGATTAGAGGTAATTAACTTCATATTTATTAAGCAAAGTGACTCTACAAATAAAAGAAAATAGATGAAAAAACCATTTATTAAACACAAACACGAGCGTTATCGGTTACATACTCGATAGCACTCACAGTACTTTTTTAGGCATTTTGACCTCTTGCATCTGCACCCCCTTTTGTGCCTGGCTGATCCAGTGCCCATCAAGTTTCCAACACCCTGCGCATAGTTCTCATGTCAAACACTTACGAGATTACTCAAATTTAAAGGGAAAAAATGTGTAAGATTATAGAAGTTATAATTTCACTAACATTGGATGGGTTATCGATAAGTGAAGTAAATGCAAGAGGGTTACGCAATTCAATTCGATGCCGAATATCAATAAGAGTATCATCATAATCTGGTCTGTTCATACAGTTCTCGCATGCGCAAAAATCCTCACAATACAACCCTGCTGCAAAGCATTCACAATAGCTGCCAATCAAACAAACAACAAAACTCAACAGATGTACTCCAAACTCTTTACGTTCTGAGACACCCTCTGGACATTGGGGGTATGATGTTTCCAAACATCTTCTAAACACAAAGAAAACTAAGCATGCCGATCCTGGTATATGCTTAAACCAAGTCCGAGTAACATAGTACTCAAGTGAACTTACCGTTTCAAAACAGTTGGTCTTCTGCAATTGCAGTACTTATCTTGGGATTCGTATAGTTGTCAACCCTGACAGGAAATGTTGAGGTCTAAGCTGGTGATGACTATCAGCATGATCACTGACTCTCCTAGCTGGTGAAATCAAGGGATGATGGTTTAATGGTAGAACATAAGATGGGAGCTGAGTCGACATGCCTGATTTCCACCAAGGAAAGTGAGTTGAGAATCGAAACCTTGACACACATGTTCAATTAATTCATCAGATTCAATATGTTGCGAGAAGGTTTTAGAAAAAAGACCCAACATCTTATCCCACTTTTCACAGTCAGAAATCTCAACCACGCCATCATTTGCGTTATTCTTAGTTTTTTCAGTGGTCACTTCTGGAGCATTGAAACAAGCACCACGTGTTTCATCATTTTGAGCCCAGTATTCACCATGTTTGATCATAGAATCGTCTTGGTTGCCACCATTTGAACTTGACCCACCATTTTCATCTCTATCAGCATAGACAAAACAAGCTTTAGTTATGAGCAAAGTGATTGGTTGACTGCAAAAAAATATTATCAGTGAAAAAAACACCTTTCAAGGAAGCTTAAGCTTCTTGGTCGTTGGCGTACATTTAAAAATGGTGAGCTAAGCAATGAAGAAACCGATGTAAAACTGAAATCAGAAAGCCTTTGCCTACGCAGTGATGCTCTCGCTCTGGATGGCATTATAGGAGAGAGATTATTGAGAAATTCGGAAACTGGAGATCTCTACAATAAAAACAAAGGTTTTACCAAGAAAAACATTATGTGTTTATTCAGATCTATATTTGTAGGTATAGATGTTTGGGAAAAAAAGAAGGAAAATATACAAGCCAAATTGCTTACATTTTCAGGAGTCGTTGCTATTTCCGAACGAGAGGTAGCAGGAGCAGGAGTCGTTACTTTTTCCGGAGGAGGAGTCATTACTTTTTCCGGAGGAGAGGTAGCTGGGGATGCCTCAATGGCATTTCTGGAAGACTCCATAGATATTTCAAGAATCTTTTGCTTATTAAGATTTTCTCGTCAAAGTGATAAAAATGATGATAAACAACACAGTTGTTTCTTCTCATTCACGTACGGAATCGACGTTTGACGGTGATTGGCTTTCAAGATTTACAAAATCATCCTGAAACATTCAAAGGAGAACCCAAGGAAGCTAAAATGATTATTAGAAACTGAGAGAAATCGTAGGATTCATTCATAATTTGCTCAATACATCAAGTCTGCATTTATAGACTGAGATAACAGAAGCAATAGAGACTCAAGAAAGTGTAACTACTTGTAACTAATTGCATACTTTCTAGCTAATGGTTATTAGAAAATGATAATTATGAAACAATTCATAATTCTTCGGTTAATCGTTAGCTAGTAGTAAGTATGCAATTAGTTACAAGTAGTTACACTTTCTTGAGTCTCTATTGCTTCTGTTATCTCAGTCTATAAATGCAGACTTGATGTATTGAGCAAATTATGAATGAATCCTACGATTTCTCTCAGTTTCTAATAATCATTTTAGCTTCCTTGGGTTCTCCTTTGAATGTTTCAGGATGATTTTGTAAATCTTGAAAGCCAATCACCGTCAAACGTCGATTCCGTACGTGATGAGAAGAAACAACTGTGTTGTTTATCATCATTTTTATCACTTTGACGAGAAAATCTTAATAAGCAAAAGATTCTTGAAATATCTATGGAGTCTTCCAGAAATGCCATTGAGGCATCCCCAGCTACCTCTCCTCCGGAAAAAGTAATGACTCCTCCTCCGGAAAAAGTAACGACTCCTGCTCCTGCTACCTCTCGTTCGGAAATAGCAACGACTCCTGAAAATGTAAGCAATTTGGCTTGTATATTTTCCTTCTTTTTTTTCCCAAACATCTATACCTACAAATATAGATCTGAATAAACACATAATGTTTTTCTTGGTAAAACCTTTGTTTTTATTGTAGAGATCTCCAGTTTCCGAATTTCTCAATAATCTCTCTCCTATAATGCCATCCAGAGCGAGAGCATCACTGCGTAGGCAAAGGCTTTCTGATTTCAGTTTTACATCGGTTTCTTCATTGCTTAGCTCACCATTTTTAAATGTACGCCAACGACCAAGAAGCTTAAGCTTCCTTGAAAGGTGTTTTTTTTCACTGATAATATTTTTTTGCAGTCAACCAATCACTTTGCTCATAACTAAAGCTTGTTTTGTCTATGCTGATAGAGATGAAAATGGTGGGTCAAGTTCAAATGGTGGCAACCAAGACGATTCTATGATCAAACATGGTGAATACTGGGCTCAAAATGATGAAACACGTGGTGCTTGTTTCAATGCTCCAGAAGTGACCACTGAAAAAACTAAGAATAACGCAAATGATGGCGTGGTTGAGATTTCTGACTGTGAAAAGTGGGATAAGATGTTGGGTCTTTTTTCTAAAACCTTCTCGCAACATATTGAATCTGATGAATTAATTGAACATGTGTGTCAAGGTTTCGATTCTCAACTCACTTTCCTTGGTGGAAATCAGGGCATGTCGACTCAGCTCCCATCTTATGTTCTACCATTAAACCATCATCCCTTGATTTCACCAGCTAGGAGAGTCAGTGATCATGCTGATAGTCATCACCAGCTTAGACCTCAACAATTTCCTGTCAGGGTTGACCAACTATACGAATCCCAAGATAAGTACTGCAATTGCAGAAGAACCAACTGTTTGAAACGGTAAGTTCACTTGAGTACTATGTTACTCGGACTTGGTTTAAGCATATACCCAGGATCGGCATGCTTAGTTTTCTTTGTGTTTAGAAGATGTTTGGAACATCATACCCCAATGTCCAGAGGGTGCTCAGAAAACGTAAAGAGTTTGGAGTACATCTGTTGAGTTTTGTTGTTTGTTGTGATTGGCAGCTATTGTGAATGCTTTGCAGCAGGGTTGTATTGTGAGGATTTTTGCGCATGCGAGAACTGTATGAACAGACCAGATTATGATGATACTCTTATTGATATTCGGCATCGAATTGAATTGCGTAACCCTCTTGCATTTACTTCACTTATCGATAACCCATCCAATGTTAGTGAAATTATAACTTCTATAATCTTACACATTTTTTCCCTTTAAATTTGAGTAATCTCGTAAGTGTTTGACATGAGAAACTATGCGCCAGGGTGTTGGAAACTTGATGGGCACTGGATCAGCCAGGCACAAAAGGGGGTGCAGATGCAAGAGGTCAAAATGCCTAAAAAAGTACTGTGAGTGCTATCGAGTATGTAACCGATAACGCTCGTGTTTGTGTTTAATAAATGGTTGTCATCTTATTTTCTTTTATTTGTAGAGTCAACTTTGCTTAATAAATATGAAGTTAATTACCTCTAATCAATCCGACTGCACAAATATCTTCATTTATTTGTAGGCTCAAGTTGGATGCTCTCACAAATGCCAATGTGAGGATTGTGACAATTCCTTGGCAAGAAGTGAGGTAATTTCTAAACTACTTGAAAATGATTCTATAATGGACACATTTTTGTTTCTTAGGGTTGAAACCAGAAATTTCTTTTGGGGATCGAGATTAAGTTACATATTTTTGTATGAGCTAAAATGTAATTTTTATATCTTCATACATTTTAGAATGATTAAATTAAAATTTCATTATTTTGGGGGTCAAACTATAATTTCACCATGCATTAACTTATAGTTTTATAGATTTTGGGATCTTAAGAAAAATTATCTCATTTTTGCTTACATACAAGTATTATATACCCAATTATTAGTGACTAACTAACCTCACCATATTGAAGCTGCAGAAGCAATGTTCTGGTGAGTGGTAAAACAGCAGAATCGCTCTCATGAGATGCTGAATACAGTGCAAGTTATGTCTGACAGTACTTTGATCGGGACTGCAAATCCGTTTTCATTAGCGTGGGAAAAACTTGTTGATAAGAACCATCTCACCGTATCAACACATCCTCATTCAAGAACACAGATATGAGGGACTGTCAAACTGTCTCACAGGCTGAATAAAAAAAGATTGCTACTCCTCTGCCTTCTTGAGTCCTAAGCAACCATGTCGGAGTAAGGAGGTTGATAATATCTGTTAGATCATGGTATATGGTTTTCTTGACTACCTCATGGAAACTTCCAACCCCATTTAAACAGTGAAATTTAGCTCCGGTTTGAGGCTCTATAATGACGAATGACTTTGATTCAATTTTGTGTGTTGTGCCTAATAAAACTGGTGAATGCATATCCTTCCAATTATGTTATCTCCACATTTTTTCTTTCCTTTTATGAATTTATGGTTCTATTTACACAACCAGACACTTCAATGCATATGATCTCTGTGTTGGTGTGTATTTTGATGTAGCAAGTGCCATCCGTTTTCTTTTAATTATTTTGCTTTTATGTGTCACATTTTTGCACTTTAATTTTGATTTAGGCTCATTTTTCTATAGGGACATTTAGCACGGTTTAATTTCATTTGTTATGAGAGAGGGATTTAAGCTCATTATATAGGAATCCTGGGATAGCACTTTTCTCAACTGTGTTCATACTTACCTTTCTCCTACATTGCAGGTTATATATAGCAGAGTGCTCTTGTAAGATAAAGCATTCACATCTCTATATTTTGGGGCTCTTTGTTTATTTAGCAATTAAAATCCAGTTTAAATTTTAAAAATTTTATGAAAGAATAAATAATATTTTTTAAAATTTTATAAAAAGATAAATAATATTTTATCCTTAAATTTATAACAGTCAAAATATTTAAAATATTATTTATCCTTCATATTTAAACAATTAAACTTTTATGAAAGGATAAATATATAGCGAGTGCTCTTGTAAGATAAAGCATGTTGCATCTCTATATTTTGGGGCTTTTTGCTTATTTAGTAATTTAAAATCCAATTTGCCTATCCCTGATAGAGTTCAGATAACTTAATTGAGTCATTGCTTTTGCATTTTAGCATTGCAAGAATTTTGCTGAAAGAGTGCTGTAGCAGGAAGGTAGTTTGGTCGCATTTGAAAGTTTCACGTTGCCCCAATTTTTGTATCTACATATATTCTGATTATATTAGAACTTCAATATTATCATGGTTCGTCACTTCTGCTTTTAATGATGCTTGAAGAGTACTAATATCCTGTTAGATCAGAATTGTGGTGGCCAAGATAGGCCCCAACATGCTAATGGATCCAGAGTACTACAAGCGTCAGAAGTTAACTGAGAAATCAGATGTGTACTCCTTGGGGTGGTGTTGTTTGAGGTTTGTTTGCCAGACCTGCTGTTCTACAACTGACAGACAAACATGGAGGAGAGAGAGGAGAAGGTAAATTTGGCTGAGTGGGTCATGCATTGTTACCAATCAGGGAGGGTTGATCAAACCATTGACCCGTATCTACAAGGAAAAATAGATCCAACAAGTTTGAGAACATTCACAGAGATAGCAAAGAAATGTTTGGGTGAGAAGGGCAGAGTGAAAGGCCGACGATGGCTGCAGCAGCAGAAGAGTGATTGTTTCCAAAATAATGGTAACTACAGTGTAGCTGACAAGACAACAGCTAATGGATCATCTGCAATCGTAGACGTTGATGGAGTAGAGAAATCCGAGATCATAGCCCCGATCGGGCGCTGAAGAATCCCAAGTCTGCGGCAGTAAGGTCTGATTTTCTTCCTAATTCTTACATCAATCTAAACGAACCTAGTTGGCAATTTCTAATCCATATTCTCACAATTTCCCTACAAAACAAAAACCCTAAGACCTGTGTTCCTAAATCCCAAACCTCCAACTTACAAATTACACAAGAGATATCATGAACCTTAACTATTCTAGGTTTCCAGTTCCAAAAATGATGAAAAAAAAAAAGGAAACAATTCATAAAACCTTCAACTCATAACTCATTCATAGTTTCTTCCTTTGTTATTAATCAGAAATAACAAAAGTGTAGTCACAACTTGAAATTCAACAATCATTACAAGTAGAAAAAGATAGAAGAGCACTGGGTTTTGGAAGCTTCAATACAAATACAAATACAAATATATAATTTATCATTCCGTAATGGTTTTAGGAAATCCAGATTCCCAGAATTCTATTATGGCGATTTCTTCCCTTTTGGATATATCAACTTGTTGGTCAACATGTTGGGAGCTTTTAGTGAAAAATCACATAAGTTGTTCTTGTTGATTCTTTGCTTATACGACCAAAGTAAAATGAGTGTATTTCTTGCCCCCTTATGGTTTCCTTTTGTGGCTTCGACTTATTGGTACTGAATTGATAGGCCAGTTGCAAATACTATAAAAGTTCATCTTTATAAGGAAAATAGATGTTATGGTTTTCGATTTAGGTTGTGCTGTTGTGGTGATGGGATCCTAGTTATTCTTTTATTTCTTTCCAACACAGTCATCATCACTGTTCATATGTGTAGGATCATCCATGAATAGAGAAGGTCATACTTGTGAATAGTGACTAGAATTGTATTGAAAAATGGACGGGAACCAAACCCAAGTGAAGTGAAATTACCTTGATGCTCGCAATGTGCTTTTTTCCTGGTAATTTTCTATGTACTAGAAATCGTTTTGTAATCATCATGTCAGCTTTATATGTATTGTTTCTAGAAATATTTTAGTCATTCATTTGTTTGGCTGTCTGTTATCAAAGCGAAAACTTGTCTGCAGTCAACTAAGAGTATAGCAATGATTTATTTGATGAATAAATGTGTAAAATATGTTGGAGCCGTGAATCAAAGATTGTTGAGTTTCTCCGTATATGGTATTAACAGGCATCTTGCTTTGCTTATTCAGGTTGTTGTTATTTGGACATAAAACAGCTGAGAATCAGGAACTTACGTCTCTGCTGCTATGCCTTCATCTTTTCTGGCTCTTACTTCTTTCAAAGACAAGTATTCTACTTCGCCGAGTTCTTTTCAGGTCTCCTCTGGAAGGGAAGTGATGGAGAATTCTGTATCGCTTCAAGAATCTTCGTTAGCTCCCGGCAATGGTACCTTGGGTCGTCTTCGTCCCCTTCCATAATCACCGACCATATGTGTGCCTCAGCTCTACCACATGTTCAACATTCTCACAATCCCGCATTCATTTCTCAGTCATCAAGGGATTTAGCATCTTTGCCGCCACTAGATGCTTCTTTTTCACTGTCCACTGCTTCACTTAATCACACACAAGGAAATAAGGATGTTTCTTGGAGTTTAGACCGGCTTCAAATGTTTTTTGATTTGCCTGAAAATTCTCCAGCTCCAAATCAACTGGTGGAAAGCAGCACCGGTGTCTTGGCATCTGAGGACCACAACAAGAAAACTAATTGGCAGGAATGGACGGACGATTTGATCGATGTTGTGGATCCAGACTGGAGTAAGATTCTTGATAATACCAATGTCTTAAACCCCAGAGTGGAGGTATGTTCCTAGACTCTATTAGAAGCAGTAGGTGCAGAAATTTCTCGAGCGGCATAAACCAAGTCAGGCATGTGAACTCTCCGTTTCAAACAATTGGTTCTTGTGCAGTTGCAGTGTTTATCTGGTACTCTATTCCTGAATTCAACAAATGCACAGCTAAAATCAATGTGAAAATCATTCAAGTAAAAAAGGTTATGTAAACTTGCCTATTTCCTTTTGATCTATCTTGGTTTGCGCTATTCTTAGCTTTTTCATCTCTATCAGCAGGAGTCGCCATAAATATTTCAAGAAGCTTCTGCTTTTGAAAATTTTCTCAAGAAATGAAAGAATGATGATAAACAAAGATTTTATCCTATGAAATATAGATAAAGTGCATTGTGGGATCTTTTATTCACTTTCGGTTACAATTTTAAAGCTTAAAACTAATCCTTTTACTTTTCCAATTGTTCATTTTCAGTTTTCTGGGTAAATAATAATTACAATCATAAATTTAATCCTCAATTTATGATTATTTTTTAATTTGGTCCCTATCCTTTGTGCTTTTGCTTTAATCTCAGCCTTTATTTTTTGTCGAATTGATAAATTCTGTTATAATTTAATGAAACCATTAGAAATTACACCAAATACTAATGTGGCAACTTACACAATAGTTTACCTATTTTTCAATGTCAACGTGACATTATTTCTCTTATGTCATATCATTAAATAATTTAAAAATTAAAAAAAGTTAACATTGGCCAAATATATTATGTGATTACAGACAAAATTTCAAAGAAACCTCTCTCATCAAATCAGGAGTATAAAACAGAACAGAGGAAGATTTAGATCTATAGTTTTTCAACATGCAAATCGTTCGGCGAATCAACTTACCCATCTCTTAGCAACAAACACTCTAAAATCTGAAGAAAGTATTTACCTTACTGATGAGGTCCCAAACTATGCCCGTCAGAAAATGCAGGATGAATGGGTCCGGGAGCCCAATTAAACTTGGAAATGTCGCTCTAGGCCACTAAGAAGAAGAAGCAGTTTCAAGCAATCCTGTTTTTGAGGAGCGAGCGCTTAAACAATACTGAGCCTGTTAAGTCACGAGCTACGATTCCTATCCCTGCCTGATGTAAACTGTCACTAAAGACTGCGTCAAAATTTATTTTTACAAAAGGACTTTGAGGTGGAGACCAAGAAATATCTTCAGAAGATCCGGTAACATGCTTAACTTTTACTGAGTCTATTTTCTTTAAATATCCTTGAATGAACGCTACTATTTCCTGATTGTTTCTTCAATCTTTACCATGTACTCATTTGTTTCGAAAACTCCAAATGGCCCAAAGAGAGCAAAAAAACAATCTCAAGTGAGGGTTTAGGCAGGACGAAACAACCCAGGTGATCCATTCCATCCATATTTCGTTACTTGATTCTAAAATCCAGTTCAAGCCTAATAATGTCCACACTTCAACTGTAATTGGGCAGATCCAAAACACATGCTCAACCATCTCCAAATCTGGGCAACCCCGTGGGCAAATACCATTCATAACTAGTTTTCGATAGGACAGATTAGCCAAAGTAGGTATAAATTTGTGAGCTATTCTCCACACTGTAATTTTAATTTTTGATGGCAAATCGCATTGCCACAATATCTTGTAAAAAGTAGCATAGATGTGTTGTAAATAATTACTAAGATCATAAGGATTTTTCTGGAATAGTTTATAAGCACTCTTAACCGAGTACTCACCTGAGGGGTCAAGCTTCCAAACCAAGACATCTTCTGAGACAGCAATAAGAGGTATATAGAGGATTCGCTCAGCATCAACAACGCTAAACATACTGGTAACTATCTCTCTCCTCCATGTTCTAGTATTTTGCTCAATTAATTCTGCTACATAAATTATATTCGAATACTATCACAATCTTACAAATGATAAGACGACGAACCTGGAATCCAATTATTATCACTAATTAAAATCTTATCCCCTTTCCCCCACACACCAACCTAATCCATTGGAAATAGTTTTTCTTGTTGACCAAATACTTTTCCATGCATAAGATGCTCCGTTTTTAATAGGAGCATTTAAAAAATCTGATAAAGGGAAATGCTTAGCTTTTAGAACTTGAGACAATAATGAATGCAGATTTTTAATTAACCTTTATCCTTGTTTCGCAAGTAAAGCAATGTTAAAGAGGCTAAAGCTTCGAAACCCTAATCCTCCCTCCTCATTTGATGTACACACTTTTTTCAATCACACCAATGAATACCTCTCTAGACAGAATCTTTCTGCCACTAAAAATTTGCTACTGTTCGCTCTAAATAATCACAAAGGGATTTTGGAAACAGAGAAAACACAACATTGCGTATGTAGGAATTGATTGTAGCACGGGCTTTATAAATACTTCCTTCCCCCCTGCGATATACACTTCATACTCCAGCAGTCAACCTTGCTTTTCATCCTATCTTTGATATTTTGAAATGCCCCTCGCTTATTATGTCTTATCATACTTGCCAATCCTAAATAACGTTATGGACTATTTGAGTACCTTACACCTAACTCATCAGCAATTGAATATTGATATGTCAAATCCGTATTTTTGCTGAAAAAAACACTTGATTTAGAAAAATTGACACACTGACCAGAATGATCCTTATATTCCTTTAAAATTCTTGATCCATCCACTGTTGTGTTTCTAAAAAGGATATTATCATATGCAAATAATAAATGAGAAATACAAGGTCCGTTTTTGCTTGCTTGAACCCTTGTAAAACCCTTTCACGCATAGCTAGCCACATAAAGGCAGAAAGCCCTTCTCCGCAGATTAAGAAAAAGGAATGGACTCAATGGATTCCCTTGTCTAAGACCACAACTCGATTTAAAGGTGGGGCTCAGCTTTCCATTGATGCAAACTGAATATAAGACACTAAAGATGCAGCGTAAAACCAAATTAACCCACTCTTGTGTAAACCCATTTTTTCCATAATAGCTTAGAGGAACAACCACTTTACCCTATCATATGCTTTACTCATGTCCAATTTTAGGGCCATTAAACCTGTTCGTCTTTTCCTCTTTTGGCCAAAAGAATGCAACATCTCATAAGCCAACAAAATATTATCCGAAATTAACCTACCTGGCACAAAAGCACTTTGAGCGGGATCTATACAATCCTCCAACACTTTGCGAAACAATTAGCTATGGCTTTAGCAACCAGCTTATATAGCACATTACAAAGACTAATAAGGCGAAAATTTACCAGATTTGTTAGCGAAGAAATTTTAGGATTAAGGATAATAATCGTGTCATTCATAAGGCCAAAATCTTTTTTATTATTCAGGACAGCCAAACAAAACTCCATAACATCAAATCCTATTATATGCCAAAACTTCTGATAAAATAAAGCTAGAAAACCATCACAACCATGGGGCTTTCAAAGGACCCATCTCCTTAAGTGCGTTCTTGACTTCTTCCTCTGTATACTTGGCCGTTAGAAAAGAGTTACTAACCTCAAAAACACATCTCCCAATCCCTGATAAAACATGAGAAATATCCCCTCCCAAGGCTTAGGTTTTAAATAAATTTGAGAAAAAATCTTGAACAATTTCTTCCATCTCTCCCCAACCTCAGTAAATTGACCGTCTACTTTTTCAAAGCCTCTAATAGTATTCTTACGACGCTTATTAGAGGCGTATCTATGAAAAAAGCTTGTATTCCTATCACCCGATTAAAGCCAATTAATACATGCCTGTTGTTCCTAATACAATTTGTCTTTCTAAATTTCCCAATTCAGTTGAATTTTTGTGTCAATCAAATTATCTAAATTCTCATCGTTTCGATCTTCCTGAAGTAATCTTTCCAAACGAGCCATTAGCTCCTTTTTCTCCTTGTTTCGCCTTTTCCAAGTAGATAACGCCCACTTTTTTAAACCTTCACGAAGAAGATGAGAAAAACGACTGAAAATATCACCTTGAACAGATTGCCATAACTCTTTCACTGTTTGCTCAAAAGTATCTTCTAAAATCCACCACACTTCAAACTTAAAACTTTTACCAAAACTTTCTTCTCTATTTTGATATAATGTAATTAAAAGAGGGCAATGATCAGAGATAGGGTGAGGTAAGTGTCTAACCACAGATTTCGAAAACAGTCGAATCCAAGCATCATTAGCTACACCTCGACCTAATCGCTTTCGAATATTAGTTTTCGAAAGATTACCACGTTCCCAAGTGAACCAATGCCCTGAAAATCCAATGTCCTTTAACTGACAGAAATCAATAGTCTCCCTGAATAAATCCATTCTTCTTTCATCTCTAAGAGCACCACCTACTTTCTCATATGCATAAAGAATTTCATTAAAATCACCACATATAAGTCAAAGGGAGCACATTATTAAGGGAAAAGGCCTTTTAAGACCTGCCAAGAAACATTCATATTTTGTGCAAAGGGGGAACCATAGAAGCCTGTAAGTCGCCACTAGATCGACTCTAAATCCTTTCGAACTAGCACATCAATAAAATTAGCAGTAAATTTCAACAAAGTGACCTCAATATCCTCTTTCCATGCAAGACACAAATCGCCTTTAGAACCGACAGCATCAATCTCCAAACCATGCTGATAACCACATCTAATACAAACAAACTTTATTTTTGTGAACACAATTTAGTCTCCATAAAGAAGACAACTTGGGGTTTATGATGCCTTAGTAGTTGTTTAAGACATCTAACTGCCCGAGGTCTCCCCAAACCTCAGACATTCCAACTTAGGATTTTCATTGCATCCGGTCGCCATACCTTTTGGTAGTTACCGATCCTAAAATAGATGAAGACAAAAATTCCAACTCTGACCTTTTATCAATAGTTACTCCACCATACACCTCCTCCTCACCTTTCTTCTTTTTGGACATCTGCCCTCTATCAAAAATATCCAATCTCAAATCTATGTTCACATCCGCTTTCCATTTTCCTTTATCTGTCTCTACTAGGATTTCATCCCTTTTTAAACTTCTTGGTAGACGCCTCCATTTAGCAGTAACATGCTTAGGCAAATTAGGCCCAGTGACCAGCGTATCCCTCAAATTCACATCTGAACATAAACTAGGCCCATCATTGTCTAACATACCATCGTGGTCCATTTGAGAAGAGCCCATTACTGCACCTTCACTAATTTTAATTCCATTCAAATTCCAACTAGGCACAAAAGACGTCTTTAAATCTGAGTCATCCTCTACTACCACAATTTCATTACAACTCTAACACTTTTCTTCTCCTCCGAAATTCTCGCCACTCTACTACTCTTCTCCAACAAATTTTCCGTCTTAATTTTCGGAATCTCATCCCTAGTATACAAACACTGTTTTATAATTTTTCTAGCAAAAATCCCAAATTTCAAACTCTGTTTCCTTAACATATTAGACTAACGCTGTTGAAAAAGGTAATTCCTCCTCTACAGTCTGCTTAATTTCATCTGGAATAACATCACAATCTTGGAGACCATGACCCATTCTCCCACACCCATAACAGAAAACAAGCAAATTCTCATATTTAAAGGGTATCCAGATTTTTCTACCACTCTCTAGGACAACAAAGATACCTAGCCGCAGCTGTTCTTGTACATCTAAGATAACTTTAATGTGACAAAAATCACCTTTCACTTCTGAACTATGTAGGCCACCAAAAGTGGACCTATTTTGACCCAGAACGATGATGAAACTAATTGAATCTTATTTGTTTCCATAGGGCCTTTTAGTCATTCAAGCAAGACAAGCTTCCTTCTGAACAACCAGAGGCGTCCACCAAGCACAGATTCCAAGTCATCCTCCTCATCAAACACAAGCATAAATAAATTTTGCCCAATAACATTAATCTCAAATTTCTTTTTCGTCTTCCAAATACTTTTCATCTAAGGCCAAAAACTATCCGGATTATATGTTTTTGTTGTCCAAACTGAACAAATCAAAGAAAGTTTTTCAAATGGGATCACTTGAGAACTTTTAACAGAAAGTTGGATAAGCTCACGCTCTAACAAAGAAACCTCATCTTCCTCCATAGATTAAACCCAAAAAAAAGTTACCACTTCACCTTAAACCCTAACCACAGCGGCCGTCAGATCTCTAGAGAGAACAAAAGAAAGCACTCTTGACTTTTTTTTACAATCTCATCATTTTAATAACCTATATCTTTATAAATTTTAAAAAATTAAATCTATTTTTTTATCATTTTAAGAATACCAAAATGCAATTTTATTTTTACTAATTTAAAATTTTAATAAGTTTTAAAAAATTAAATTAAAATTTTTTTTTAGAGAGGGTCGAGTACCTACCAGTCCCCTAACTACGCCTCTTATCTTTGATGTAGGTGAATGTGTTAAGTTGCAATTATCACTTATTAATCGATATTGAGTTCAACTTATTATAATTTCGATACTACCATTTAATTTTAAATTCTTTTTATAAAGAAAATTATGTAAATATTATTATTATTATTTTACTATATCAAAATCTCTTAAGTAACTTGTATAAATATATATTATATATATATATATATCTAAGTAAAAAAAACATTAGGTAAAAATTTATTCATTATTTGAAATGTTTTTATTCAAAAAATTACCCATTAAAAGAAATCACTCACATTTTTTAATAAAATAATCGTTTAAAATAATCCTAGCTATGACACCAGAAAAACCCCTTCTAGTGTCAATATTAAAACATGCATCAAAGTTGATCTTTATCATAGAGCATTCAGGGGGCCTCCATAATTCGTTTCTGTTCATCAGCAAAGGAGACCTAAAGTCTTCAATGGATTCCCTTCCTGAATAAACCCATGTATAAATCCAAGAAGATCCTTAGCAGACCATTTAATCCCATCATGTAACAGTGTCTTGCGAGAATACCATATAGCCCAATAGCAAGTAACAAGCAGCTTCCTGTGCTTTTCTTCCACATTAAGAAAATTAACTGCTAACCATTCTTTATAATCTGAGCCTTGTGTATTAGGAGGAATAGGTAACTTCAAAAGATTCCACATCTTCATCACCAGATTTACACAGGGGACAACCCCTCTCTATCTGTATTCTCCGTTGTTTTAAAAGATTAACTCTTGTGGGCAGAAAATTGTTGTCAAGTTTCCACATCAATATTTTGATTCTTATAAATTTAAGAATAAAATATTATTGAAGAATGATGAATTGTGAATGATACAAATGGGAAAATTTCGGATACAGATGGATTTATATGAGCGATTAATTTCACTTGCGATAAGAGCTAACAAAAATTAAATTTTAAGGACAAATAATTTTTTAAGTATTTTAACTGTTTTAATTTTAAGAATAAAATATTATTTATCCTTTCATAAAATTTTAATTCTTTAAACATTTTGATTGTTATAAATTGAAGGATAAAATATTATTTATTTTTTCATAAAATTTTAAAAAATATTATTTATTCTTTCATAAAAAATTTTAAATTTTAATTGTTTAAATATTAAAGATAAATAACATTTTGAACTATGCATTCACGGAAAAGAATTAAATGAAATAGTGACGTCACATCATTTATATATCTTTTTCAATAATTTAATATCACATCAGCATTTTCATCTTGAAAAAATTCTTACTCATACATTCATTGAATGTTCCATTGAATCTAAAAGCCATTAGTTCACTAATCAAGTCCTAGGATTAGGAAGACAAATCAGACTTTACTGCTAAGCTCAAATCATCCCTCCTCTCTCTCAATATATATGTTGGATTGGTGGGTCGGTAATAGTGACTATCATAACAACATATATACAATGTAAAGAACATGATATTTTTTAAAAATCTTATTATATGTTCGGATCATATCTGTTCTTTGGACACAATACGTAAAACTGTTCATAGCCTCTTCCAACCCATAAATAAAAGGAAAATGCATTTTAGCACATTCGAATCCACGTTATTTTGTATTGATAATAATATCCATACTAATTGAGTTAAAGACTCAATGGGCTTGAATAACAGGATTTAAATGCATTAATTATAGAATCTATGTATATATATAACAGATGAGTGAGAATTAGAGTCGAAAACTTGGGATTCTTCAGCGCCCGATCGGGGCTATGATCTCGGAGAATTCTACTCCTGGGGTGGGATCTGAAGCACCATGCAGAGGTACTCCATCAATGTCTACAATTACAGATAATCCATTAGTTGTTGTCTTGTAAGCTACACCGTAGTTGCCATCATTTTGGAAACAATCACTCTCCTGCTGTTGCAGCAATGCCTGCTCCAAATCCACAACACCTCACCCATCATTGGCCTTTCACCGCCCTTCTCACACAAACATTTCCTGCTATGTCCGTGAATGTTCTCAAACTTGTTGGATCTATTTTCCTTGTAGATAGGGGTCAATGATTTGATCAACCCTCCCTGATGGTAACAATGCATGACCCACTCGGCCAAATTTACCTTTTCCTGCTCTTCCTCCATGTTTTCTGTCAGTTGTAGAACAGCAGGTCTGGCACACAATGCCTCAAACAATACTACCCCAAAGGAGTACACATCTGATTTCTCAGTTAACTTCTGACGCTTGTAGTACTCTGGATCCAAGTACCCAAAGCTTCCCTTCACCATTGTAGTAACATGCGTGTTCGACTGGGTTAGCATGTTGGGGCCAATTTTTGATAGTCCAAATCTGAAACCTTGGCCACCCAATTCTGATCTAACAGGATATTAGTACTCTTCACATCACGGTGTATAATGCTATGCTTCGATCCTGTATGAAGGTAATGCAACCCTCGAGCTGCACCAATACAGATTGTGAGCCTTCGCGTCCATGAAAGTGGAGGCTTCTTCATCTCTGTATAGATGATCACGTAAGGTGCCGTTTACCATATAATCGTAAATGAGTATCATTTCTTTTCTTTCCTTGCAGCATCCGATCAAAGAGATTATGTGGCAGTGTCGAAGCTGTGATAGCAGAAAAATTTTCGTCTGGAACTCATTTAGTCCTTGGTGAGAACATGGATTGGCTCGTTTTATTGTAACAACATTGGTGCCACCATTAATGGATCCCTTGTAAACTTTCCATAACCCCCAGCTCCAAGAAGTAAAGCATCAGAGAAGTTGTTGGTAGCTACCTTTACCTCATCAAATGTGCAGTTCTGGCAATGGTCAGATGATTGGGACTGCATGAAAGCTTTTCTCGCTCTCTGCCCTTTCCAATCAATTGTAGCTACTATTTTCCAAAGAATAGGTAGATAAATAGTAAAAGAATGCAAACCATGATTTGGAGGCAAATTTTTAAAGCTTTATAACTTACACCTTCTTTTCTCGATGGATTTGAGTACTTTCCCATTCCAAATGAAAATGGTCCTGCAAGACTGTTGTTGGAATCGGACAACTTGAAAATTTCTAACCCATTTAAGATCGCTGGCTTGAATGTCCTGATTGAACCATTGCCATTCTGTATTGAAAGTGACAGATCTTTTCTCCTTTTGGTGTGTTCTGAAAAGTTTACGATGTAATCTCTATAAACCGGAATACTTGCTCCATGGCTCCAGAGAAATATATCTGCCTGATCTTCAGCAGTTTGATCCTTAATATAGACATGGAAAACTCTGTAACCAACACCCTTAGCCTCATTTGAGATCTCACAAAAATGGAGTCTAACAAGGTAATAGAAACCAGAGTCAACTAGCAGTAACCATGTAGCTCTACTTTGATTTCTTCCATCAGCAACGACTGTCCTGGCGGAAGCATAAACTTGCTTAGGACCAACATATGCTGGTATTCTGGAACTTTGCTTTATTTGAACATCTGAGATGACGATACCCGAGTTACTTCCATCAGTTTTCAAAAAACTTACATCGGGTATCCATTTGCGAAACATGCCAGTATCTTCCAGTGCAGGAATGAACTCTCCACCTATGTTCAACCGGTGTATCATCTCAAGGGCTTTCGAATTCTTGATATAATACTGAGAAGCTTGTCCAATCAAGAGCAGCGGAACAGCTTCTCGGATGTAAAGATTTGAAGGCATCGAGACAACCTCAATCTTGTTCACAAATGCGAATGCATCAGAAACATCCGGTGATGGGGTGAATGTTACATTTAGCACCCCATCATCGACTTCGATACGAAATTCCTTCACAGTGTAACTATCATGTATCCGAAGTTTAGAATATGAAGCATTGGATGTTTTGAGAAGAGTGAAGTGAGCAGCACTGACAGAGAACAATGCTTTGGACATATGAAAGCCTGAAAATGAGAATGGATTGAAATAAAGTCGAATGAACTTGGGACCAGAAGATACAAGAAAGGTATATGTGAATGGTTTTTTGTGGATACAAAGTGGCGGTTCTCGACGATAAACAGGTGTCAAGGCATAAGATTTCGAGACGACAAAGAAATTAGTTCTAGGAACGTGAAGGGAACCAATATCATCTCTGCCTATAAGGAAGGGTAGATCAGATGAGGAACAATCTAGGATTGAGATATCTGTGGGCTCATAAGAAGATGCTACCTCAACAGAGATGACCACCAAACTATTATCATGTGTTACAAATAAGAAAACAGCAGAAAGACAACAACATACCAAACACAGAGGGCATTCGGCTTCTGGTCGTGTTTTGGTTCTTCTTAGACATAGCTGAAGCTGAGGACTCTCCAGTCTGTGTAGACAAGAAAGAAGCCTAGAATTTTGCACCATTAAGTAGAAAATATAAAGAGCTATTAATTACAAAAGAACAAATATAATCAAATGGATGTACTTTAATTCCACAGATTGAACGTTCAAACTAATAGCAGCCTAGCATTAAGAGTCTTCTCCCTGTAGAAGTTGATTACTTCTTATCTATTCGCGCTTTTCATTCAATTTGTCAAGCATGAGTAGCAAACACGAATAGAAGTCGTGTCCTTGTCCCACCATTGCTGTCCCCTAAAAAAGTTTCTATTCCAGTCTATTCTTCAATTTTCAATGCTGCAATTTCTTGAATTTCTAAGCAAGTTGGTAGGCAGACGTGTTCATGGGTGGGTCGGGTTGGGTGTAAGCATGATATTAATTTACTTTATGATTGTTCAAGTTCGGCCTGATTCAAAATATGGGTTTAAAATTTTACCTAAATTCGTTCATATTTACAAAAAAACTAACCCAAGCTCATTTTAAATCTGTCCATATTATTTTTTATTTTTTAAATAAATATTTATATTATATTATTTTAATATGTAATAAATTCATAATTTTTTTGAAATTTTTATATATTTAATATAGGTTTATTTTTTAAAATATGTCGTAAATTACATAATATATAAAAATAACATAATATAAAGTATTACAAACTTAAAAACGGGTCGGGCCGAGTTGAACTCGAGCTTTGAATGTTCAAGCTCGACCTGACCCATATTTTAAATGAGCTTATTTTTTTACCCATGATCATTTTTCGGACTTAATATTTTTATCCAAACTCTCTCAAATTTCGGGTGAGCCTTCGAGTTTGAACCGACCCAAGAACAGATCTATTGGTAAGCATAGTAGCAAGACTAATACGACCTTATATCACAATACCCTATCAAATATAAACCTTTATTTAAATGGAGTTATATAAGCTTGTTCATGGATCAGATTACCCGTCCAGGCCCGAAGGTCTCCCCGAAATTTGGGAGGATTTGGGTAAAAATATTATACCCAAAAAATGGGCTTGAACAAAAAATTTAGGCCTGTTTAAAATATCAATCGAGCTTGGGCTTGAATGTTCAAGCCCAAACTAAACTCAGTCCGATCCGTTTTAAGTTTATAATTTTTTATATTATTATTTTTATAACTTATATAATTTAGAACACATTAAAAAATAAATATATACTAAATATATAATAATACTCTAATGTAAATATTAAAATATTATTAAGATGACTATATAAAAAATTCTGATAAATAAAAAATATATAAAATTATTAAATATTAAATATTTAAAATAAAATAAATATTTTTTAAAAAAATTAAAAAAATAATACGAACGGGTCTAAAATGAGCTTGAATTAGTTTTTTTACAAATATGGATAGGTTTGAGCAAAATTTAAAACCCAGATTTCGAGTCGAACCGAGCTTGAGCAAATATAAAATATTTTAATATCATTTTTAGGCTCGATCCGACCCAACTCATAAACACCTCTAGCATTATAGGTAAGGATAAAATTACAAATCATAATAATGTTATATAAATAACAATGAGACTGCATTTGGTTCTAAGAATATCTTCTCCTATGTTCAGTTTTAGATTTCAATGAAAAATAAAAGCTTACTTGATTTTCTCTGTAAACAAAAATTTATGGTAACACTAGTAATAGCATCAATGGTTAATTTCTCCATGATTTACGTGATACAAAAATAATCTAATAAAAGTATCCATGAATATAATATTATCACCTATAATAATCCATTACACAAAAATAAACGCGTATTTAAAATTATCACCTATAATAAGCAGTTTTCTCTAAAACAAGATTTTTTTTATCCATTTTACGGTTCATGATCGAGGTTTGTGACTACCTCTTCGAATAATGTCGTTTTCAAGATTCGAACATTGAACTCTCTAAAAATGTAATGTGCCTTGCCATTGCACCCAAATTTGTTGATTAAATTGAGTAAGTATGCAGCACCCTAAATTCATTAGTCACATTCCAAGTTTCTCATGATCTCTTTTTACATCAATAATATATTAATTTTTTGTATTCATAACTGTATCTTCAATATAAAATACAATCGGTCAACCAATAAATACAATTGAATGCAACACTAAATTGATCTTTTTTTTTTTTTTTGATTCTCTTCATTTCAATTAAACTGCTCTTTATATATGTCCCGTTAGATCAAATCATTATAATCATTGGTAACATTCTAAGATAGTTAACATTGAACTAAAACTTTATGAATCAGTAAAACAGGTACAGAATATAGATCCTATTTGATGTCATGGGTCTTACACAAACTTGAAACAAACATCAATTTTTCAGTTACCCGTATTGATCATAGCACATGTGGTATGAAACACATGCTACGATATTACTCTCTCTTTATCAAGAAATCAATAACATACAAGAGATAGTTTATATACATTTAATATTTAACTTGAGTCCAAAACTCTACTTTCTTAATAGATTCAACGATTGCACTTTCACCTGACATAAAATCTAAGTGAATTGTGAGATCTTTTATTCACTTCAGTCACAATTTCATCATATAACCTTATCTTGATCCATTATTAAAGTGGTCTTAATTTCAAGCTTGAACTCTCATTAAAACTCTCAGTTTCAAAGTTTAAAACTAATCCCTTTACTTTTCCAATTGTTCATTTTCAGTTTTCTAGGTAAATAATAATTACAATCATAAATTTTATCCTCAACTTTTATGATTATTTTTCAATTTAATCCCTATCCTTTTTGCCTTTACTTTAACCTCAATCTTTATTTTTTGTCAAATTAGATAAATTTTGTTTATAATTTAACGAAACCATTAGAAATTACACCAAATACTAATGTGACAACTTACATGATAATTCACTTATATTTCATTTGCTACGTGATATTATTTTATTTTATGTCACATCATCATTAAATAATTTAAAAATTAAAAAAATCAACATTGATCAAATATATCATGTGATTACAGAACAATTTTCGAAAGAAATCTCTCCCATCAATTTACTAATGATATATAATGATATAAATATCAATAATCACAAGAAAAAAGATACAAAGCCCTCAAAAGAATTTTTGTTTTCCTTTTTTTCATTCTTAAACTATTATAATTAGGAATATAAAATTTGTTTGAGTGACATGGTGACATAATTTGATCATGATAATCACGAAGTTAGAATTTTTTTTTTAAAAAAAATCAAAATTAAATTGTAATTTTTACGATAGTAAAAATATAATTTAATTGTTTTAATAACTTATTTATAAATTTTAAAAGATTAAATCAAATTTTTATCATTTTTAAAGAACTCAAAATGTAATTTTACCTTTACTAATTTAAAATTTTTAAAAATCTAAATAAAAAAATTCATTTTAGAGGGAGTCAAGTCCCTACCAACCTCTTAACTATGCCTCTAACCTCTAACGTAGGTGAATGTGTTAGATTGCAATTATCACTTCTTAGTGAGTTCAACTTATTATAATTTCGATACTAGCATTTATTTTAATTTCTTTTTATAAAGAAAATTATGTAAATATTTTTTTTTTACTATTTCAAAATCTCTTAAGTAACTTGCATAAAAATATATATATATCTCTAAGAAACCAAAAAAACATTAGGTAAAAAATTATTCATTATTTGAAATATTTTTATTCAAAAATTACCCATTAAAAGAAATCACTCACATTTTTTCAATAAAATAATCGTTTAAAAGATGATAATGTTTGGAGAAGAACAAATCAGGAAAGCCAGCCCTGTGCATGGCATCCCACCTCAAAATGAAGGGAAAGGGAATGAGTATGAGGAAAAAATAGTAGAGGCCAAATTTTCCCAAGTCATAAAGGTTGGAGAGCTAAGTTTATGATTATGCTTAATTTTTTTTACTCAACTGACTGAAAGTGAACCATTTCAAAAGTAGAAGGATCAATTTTGAACTAATAAAAATAAAGGTATTAAATTCGCATAAATCGATAACTACAAAATTTATCCTTAGAATTTAATATGTATATACATTATATTAGTTAATTTTAGTTGAAACCTGTTGGCAATACTAATATACTATTGTTGAGTTTTTTTGTCTCCTTCAAATAATGATGTCTGTCTATTTAAATTATATGAATACGGTTCATTGATATGATATATTAAGTATGTTCCATGCATGGACGTATCTTATTCTAGACTTAACACATGTTTATGCAATCCCATGCGTGATCTCACATGTGAGTTCGCAGGAGAATACAAGTACCCTCCTGTGAGCACCCATTATTATGCGAGCGAACTTGGTCCATGAGCTCAACCTGCGAGCTCGAAGTAATCCGATCCGAACCCATTCGGATTTTGGGCCGGTGATAACAACCATTATCTCGCAAAAAAAAGGACCCTAGCAAGAAATTGTTAATAAGCAAAGAATCATGGATGAACTTTTAAGTCTAACTTAGAAATAGAAAGCAATATCTAGATTCCCAATTCCACACAACAAAAATAATCACCAACCTTTCAAATTAATTAGCACCAAGGCTCTTACTACTTATCAATTATAGCTGGGTTAATATCTTCAGATCTTCCCTGCATTTCATGAAGAATAAGTGACTCTTTTTGCCCCAAAGGTCAAATTTAACATAGTGCATCCGCTCTCTGACAACAAGCATATCATGTTAGAGATTTTCTGGAGCAAAAAGTAATTTATCTTTAGATTTAAAAGGTTATAGATGTAATTGACTTACTCCATTAAGTACGCATTCTACATGAGCTATCACTTCACCATCACATTCTTCGCGATAACAATAATATGCATGATCATTTGGATTTATATCTTCCTCACAACATTCACAACGATGATCTCTAAAATCACCTTCAACAAAAGAATCTTTCAGAGTTAAAACATGATTAGGACACGTGGATTTAACCATATCAGGAATGGGAACACATTTCACATGAAAATTGAAATGACATTGTGGACAATGATAAAAGGGTTCTCTTTTAATACTTTTTCCACATTCAAAACAAAGAAAACTTGCTATCTGTGGCGGATACTTGGCAACGAGTAACTGAAAATTTGTCCCAAAATAGTAAAGGTCATGCATGTGTTCGTGGGACTAACTTATCAAGGATCGCCTTAAGGAACTAGCACATGTTGGATGGAGGTTGATGGGATAATGTTCACAATTATATGCAAACGTGAGTGACTTTAACGCAAAAGGGCAAGCATAACATTGTGGCTTTGAATCTTCTTGGGGGAAGAAGCAACTAACAAACACATGTGCCCGATGAAATGGGAGTTCATGCCTTAGAAATGGGACTTGATTCCATTCAAATGGGACCTTTATCTTTTGTGGCAACCTAAGACAAGATTCGTGAAGAATATAATCACAGTTGTACTCACGGCAAAAATAGGCTGGACCTATGATTGGTAATTGACAAATTGTGCATTTGGTTTCATCTATATGGTCATTACAATAGCCAAGTACAAGCTTATGGTGGTGGTTGAAATGCTGTGACTTAGTTACTCTAACCATCTCTTTTTCTTGCGAAACCACAGTTTTATGAGTTCTTAGAGCAGCGCATTTCACATCAAGCTTGAAATCACATTGCTCGCAAAGATATATGAAGCCAAGACAAATGTCTCTACACTCATCACATGAAATGGTTCGACCAATCTGAGAGTGATGTGAAGTATAGAGGTTAAGAGTGTAACACCCTCTAACCTTAAACCGTCGCTGAAACAGGGTTACAGGATATTACCAAACATATCGAACAATTTAAAATAATAATAATTAATTAATGAACATACTATAAAATAATCATAAAATTCTTTAATTGGACCATTGAGGCTCAAAACACGTATTAGAAGGGAATTGGGACTTGTTCTGGTGCTCCGCAGATTTTTCGTATTTTTTTTTGAACACGACATAACCCCCTTTATAAACATCTAACCTTCCCTGCAATTTCAACCCGCAACCAAAACAATTTATAGTCAAATTCACCTAAATCATAATCATTTCATTAACATATTAATTCAATAATTAAACATTCTTAATATTATTCAAAATTTACTAATAACTTTATTCATTTTCATTCATTCAAACATAATCTCAAATTTTATAATATATACTCTTTACCATTTTATTAAACTAATATCAAAATATATATATATTTTTTTCTACAACCAACATTACAAGCATATACATGTAACCTATACAACACTTAGTACATGTCACTTTTACCAAAAGGAGAATTACATCACCGAGTTTATACTGAGGTCAGGATCGATCTGGATGCTGAACCAGGACCTTAATTTCTGCTAACCTGCGCACAGAAACAACCGTATGTTGAGTATTTCATACTCAGTGGTATTACTATAATTCAAATTCTAAATAACCAAATAAATTTCACATAATCAATCATATAATACATGAACACATATTATCTTAATTTATACACCACTTTCATTCCATATCAATAACCATTTCATTCTCATTTCTCAATTCCATCACATATCACTTTATATGCATCAATTTTTCATTTCTATTCAATTTTTTTCTTTTTCACATTGTTTACCCCTATTAATGAGACTCGGACCTTGGCGGATACATGGATCCAACCAAACACACCAGAATGGCACCCAATGCCTCATCGGATAGTTCAAAGCAATAAAGTGACACCCAGTGTCTTATCGGTCTAGCCGAAGTAAAGTGGTACCCAGTACCTCATCGAATCTATCCAAAGTAAAATAATGACACCTAGTGTCTCATCGACTCAAGGTCGAAGTATCTCTAAACTCTTCCAATCCTATGGCATGCCAACTATATCCGACTCAGCCCGACTAGTTAATAGGTACTTTCAATTTACAATTTCACTTATTAAATATAAATATCAAAATAAACATTAAATAATGAATAATTCAAATTATAGTAATACAAACCCGGATTTCGCGATTACTCCTCGATAACTTTCTCCTTTTCCTTTTTTGTGCCGATGCTTCGGGTTCTTTGCTAGCTACGAAAATAATAATAATTTACGCTATTAATTACAACACTCATTTATAATAATATTGAATTTCTATCCAATTTATACTCTAATTCCAATTTAATCCTAATTAACTCATTTATTTTTCTAACTTAATTCATACTTTATTTTTATTCAATTTCCTTCCATATTCTACTTAACTATCTAATGTTCATAATAAAACTCTAATTTAAAATTTATTTCAATTTAATCCCTCTATCACAAAACTTATAGCTTCTTTTACAATTTAATCCCTTTATCAATGCTAACTTGAAATTCATTCAATTAAATCCCTAATTCACTATTTTGTTCAACATGAACCATGTTCAAAAACCTTAAAACTTCCAAGACCTCAACTTAATTTCATCAAAACTTTATTCTAAAGTTTCTAAAACATCTAATTTAAGAGAAAAGGACTTAATTGACTTATCAATTAAAGATTAAAGCTTCAAAATCCTAATTTTCTCTTTTTCTTTTTCCTTCCCTTTTCTTTCTCCCCTGTTTCGCATATTTATTTTACAAATGTATAAATATAATTTTATACATGTATATTTTATTACCATACATTCGGCTTTAATATATATATTATTAATCTAATAAATAATATCAATTAAATAATAATTTATATTATTATATTCTAATATTAATTAATAATAATTTAAACCATGAAAAATCTTTAGATTTTTCTCATGATTTGCCGCCTCAAATTATGCAAGAGGCATAATTGCCGTTTTACTTCCTCTTTCTTTATTTTAATTTATAATTAAGTTTTCACTACTTATTCAATTTAATTCTTTTTACTAATTACTCTAAATTAAACTAAATTCATCTAATCAAAACCTAATTAAACACACTACTAAACTCATAATTACTCCTAATAATTATTTACGAACTCGATTTACTAAGACGGAAGCCCTATAACTCACTTTTCCGGTGCCCGTAAATTTAGATCATTACAAAGAAGATGGCTAGAATGAAATGGGTGTTGTATCTTATTTGGCAAGTTAGCACATCTTTTATGTAGGTAAAACTCTTTTTGTCCTGCAGACTTAAGAAGGTCAAAACACATTTCACAGCGGTAGCTAGGACCACTAAGTACTAGACGACAACCATTGCAATATTTTTTTCCTTTTCCTTTTCCTTTTAACACTTTAGTTACCTCATACATACATCGGATGAACCTCATGCATCCGATGATTGTGGTTGATAGGTTGAATTTGCATTTACAAAGACACAAAGGGAATCAAAGTTATATACTATAATTTGCATAGGCAAAGCAACTCATATTCCAACATATCAATCTCATTACAAATGGCAAACGAATGTTGAATTTAAATCAAGTTATAGACTATAATTTAACTGAGGAAGCATCTAACTTTGGCTAGTTTGAATAAAAGTAAGTTAATATATTCAAAATATAGTTGCAAACCAAAGTGCGGATTACATTGGTCCCTTCATTCTGCTCCATTTCGTTCAAATGCCAAAGCATTGTTTTCTATGGACCGGGGAAATAAGGATGAGACCTTTCCAGATGAAATTTTATCCTATAGATCAAACAAATATTAATCATTAATACATCTAGACTGATCAAAGCAAAGAGCTTGACAAATTTTGTTGATAATTTTTCTATTTACTTTACTTATTTTTGGAAAAATTAAAGACAGCAAAAGGTTAAAAAATTTTAAATAGCAAAGACATTAGTAGATCTTATAATTTGCCCTTTGATTGCAAAAATAAATTGAAGGGTGAAAAAGAATTATTACATAAGCAAGTGCACATTCAACTTGAGCCATATACCTTCAACTTGGACAATAATACACAAGATGCTTTAGATTCCTTTCATTCTCACAAACATCACAATCATATTCTCCAAAATTGTCTTCTTTAATCAATTCCATACAGATAAGCAGATGTCTGTGATATCTATGTTTAGCTGAAGATGGTTTAACACATTTAGGATGGAAACTAAAATCACACTGCACACATAGCTAAACACTAGCAGCACCCACAATGCTAGCCACAAGGTTCCCAACAGAAATCTTTCCCGAAATCTCAATTGAGAGTGTAATCGTGGCAGTCATGTTTTAGGGTGGGCAAGAGTTTAGTGCAGCGTCAAAGGGAACTTGCTTCCCTTCGACGAACACAGATTTTCCACCTGAATCTAGTAAAATAGCATAAAATTCCTCTACGACCAGGAGAACCGCCGCTTGGAGATGTGCAAAAACACTTCCCAATTGCGATTCTTAGTGTGTGCATTAAATCTCAGTTAACTCCATACTATTTTGCACAAATCCACAATAGGGTACCAGATTTTTCTTAAGAAGGAAATGGTCATACCAATCCTTAGTGTCAAAAACAAACTTTGAGTTGTCAAATGGTTGAGAACTAAAAGCCACCATCTTTAAACTTTTGGGTGCCATATTCTTCTACTCCACCAACCAACAATGATGAGAATTTTCGCACAATTAAAAAACAATCAGGAGACACAAGAATTATATGTTCCCCAAATATCACAAAGCAATCAACAATATTACTCGTGACCTACTAACCAAGAATGCACTCAATGCTCCATTTCTCACTATGCATTATATTTTTAGAATTATGAAACAAAATCTCAACCAACTCATCACTATCAGCTAATATTAGCCATATGGTCAATATTTAATTTCTAAAATCCTAAAATTTTCTAGCACAAACAAAATCCCACAATAGAGAAATTTAAGTAGGAAATCTCAAGAGTAATTTGTATGAAACTGTGATAAACAATTTAACCCACAGAAATAATATTTCAAGATTGTCTAGCAGAGATATTCATGCCATAACTCAAAATTATAACCACATCCAAATTCCATTTCCCAATTTTCTCAATGCCCACACAGTCTCTAAGTTTAACAACTCACCTATAATAAAGCATGAAAACCACAAATTCTTAGCTAAAAAATCCTACAAATTCTACCACAATGGCACACGAGCAAGAGAAAATCTAAAACAAGTAAAGAAGTAGCAAGAGTTTATACAGCATGTACGAAATAGTTGTTGGGAACTTGGAAACATTGGAGAATTTGTTGAAAAGCTGAAGCTTTTTTTGTTGCAATCGTGAAAGAGCAAGAAAGGTTGGAGTTTTGGAGGGATTGAAAGGAGAGCAAAGATATTTTGGAAGTTTAAAAGCAGGTCTGTGGTAGGTAGAATCAGGTTATTGACCATTTAAAGCCCTTGCATATGTTAAGGTTGAAAGCCAAACAGGAGAAATCCCGGGATCATTAGTTTATTATTTTAGGTGTAATCTAGATTTGAATCAAAATTGAATGGTGACATAATGGATAAGATCTCCGGTATAAGTTTCATCAAATGTAATGGTGACCTGTGGACATATATGTAAGCTTTTATCAATTTATTCATTATGTGACATCCAAAAAATTATTTTTTATCGAAATTAAATTGTATATTTTTAGATAATACTATTTATATTTTATAATTTTTAAAAAATTAAATTAAATTTTTTATTACTTTTAAGAATTAAAATGTAATTTTATTATTATATTTTTAAAATTTTATAAATTATAAAGAATTTAAGAAAAAAAATTTGTTTTAGGTAGGACTGCGAGGCTTTACCCCTATCCTCCACTATTATGTGATATATTGATTAGATTTTACATTCAAATTGGTCATATGTATTTGTGTACTAGTAAAACTAAAAAACAAAGGCTAGCAACTCTTATTCTCTTATTTTACTATTAGAATTTTGGATTTTAGATTGAATTTTCAAAATTTTAAAAAATATAAAATTTAAAATGATTCAATTAAAAAGTATTAATTATACATATTAGTAATTGAATTTAATCCTACTATTTCTTAGAAAGAAGAATACCCGGCAATAAATCATAAGTTGAAGTTCATTTTAAGACTTGTTTTGAGCAAAGAGAAAGGAAATTTTTTTACTTATTTTGAAAATTTTTATTTTTTTTACTAAAATCTTGCTCATATTTCTAATTTCAATTTTAATTTTTAAAATTATTCTTTATCATGACAAACTAATTCCATACTTATATAATGGGTTAATGCATTATTTGGGGCATTTTTGGCAAGTGTTCCTACCTAGGGGTTGAATTTTTTTTTTTCTAAGTTAATCCCTTAACTTACAATTGTTTCCAAATTGGGCCTTGAACTTTTTTTTCAAGTTAATCCCTTATATTTTGTTAGCTTTGATGTCTCAAGCTTTAATATAACAACATTTAAGCTAAATTTATATGTATTATATTTCCTAAATCATTTGGTGAAAATATAGTTGAAAATTTTATCAAACATTTTCAAAGCATTTTCAACTACTTCAATATACTCAAAAATATGCTTTAATCGTGTTTTAATTTATCTAAATGTTCTTGGGTAGATACCAAAGTGTTCTAAGGTGTTTAAAATGTTTTTAAAGGACTTTGATATGCAAGTCTCGAGGCATAGAACCATATGTCCTGAAACTGAACATGATTAGCATATGAAAACTATATTATAGACATCGCAAGAGAAACAGTTATATGCAAAATTCAATCAATTTTAGTTCTAATTACGAGTAGTGGGTTTATCAACTGAAGGCACCCGAGTTGATCCGAATAAAATCTCAGAAATTATGAATTGAAGACCATCAAAGAATCTCATAGAGGTGCGAAATTCCTGAGACTAACTAGATATTATTGATGATTTGTTAAAGGATTTTCGAATGATAGTTTTCTTGTTGACAATAGGGGTGAGCGTTTGATCGAATCAAATGAAAAAATTTCGAGTTGACGAATCCTATTTTATCATCCTAACTTAATTTGAAATTTTCTTGAATCGAGTCCAGTGAGATGGAATTCGAATCAAATCGAATATATTTATTCGAGTTAAATTAAAAAAAAAGATGTTAGTGTTATTTATTTTTATGTAATATTTTTTGAAAATATTTTTCTTTAAAAAATCTAAACATGACCATACAAAGGAAATTGAAATCAACAAGTGAACAAATAAAAGCAACACAACATGAGTCCAAGTAAACAACAACAACACAACAAGATTATATAGGAAACATAAGTAAAAGTTCAAAATACAGAAGAAAATTACGTAGTCCAAACAACACAACAAAAAATAAACATCGCAACAAAAGTCTAATAAATCAGTAGCAATAACACAACAAATTGTTATCAATAACACATCAATTCAAAAACGTTATAGAATAGCTTAAGCTTATTCTTTTTGCTTCAAACACGATCGGTAAACTTGAAACATTTAGTAAAAGTATTGAATGAGTTAGTTAAATAATAAAAAATGTTTGCAAAAATTAATTAAATAAACATTTAATTTTATAAACTAATGCTAAGTATATTACCTTCTTGATCTTCGAGTATTTTGGATAAGTCTAACAAATTTAAAAACAAAAGTGTTAGCTAAATTATGAGAATGCTTACTAATATAAACAACATAAAAGCTTATTTTATTAATCAAAATTAATTTATTATTATCTTCCATGGGTTGAATTTCATCAACATATTTTTCAAGATTGAAGGGATCCTTAGATTTTCGAAGCCAATCTTGTGTGCAAACCAAAGCCTCGATTATGAGAGGAGGTAGGGAACTTCTAAATTTATCGAGAACACGTTCACTCGTGCTAAATGCATTTTCCTAGACAACTGTTGAGATAGGAATAATAAGAATATCTCGAGCCATTTGTGCAAGAATAGAGAATCTAGGACTATTCATTTTCCACCACAGTAATAAATTAAATGAACTTAAATAGTTTACTTCTCTCTCCTCCTCACCCAAATACTTATCTAACTCATATTTAATTTATAGTCCAACTTGTTTTTTTCTTCTCAAGGTATTTTTGTTTGGTCAAGCATATTTGCATTTCTGACTGATCTATATCCATTGAATTGAAAAGATTTGTCGAAGAACTAGATCTACCTTCAAACTGGCATGTTGATCTTGTATCCTTCAACCCAATACTTATTATACTTATCCCTCATTTGAAAGTCATAGAAATGTCTAAATCTCCACAATCTTGCCACCCATAAAAAGAACAATACACATTCATCAATACTTCAAAAAGTGAATAAGAGATAACATGCAAAGATCTAGACACCTTTATTGCAAGATGATAAAAAGGCTCTAACACTTTTATAACTCTTTGAACAATTTCTCAATCATCAAATGTAGGAACTCCATCTCCAATAGTGAGGTCAAGAAAAAAAGTTATGATCATCACATACATATACTTCAAATGGACGTTCATATTTTTCTGCCACCTTTAACATCATATATGTTAAGTATCATCTAGTAGTTCCATCTAAACACAATTAAACCTTACTATCTCATTTCTTTTTTTTTGCCCGTTGGTTAAATTTTGTCAACCTTGATGGTGATTGTAACAGCCCGATTTTCAGTGATGTTGAAAACAGTGATTTCGGGATAACAACTCCGACAAGTAGAGTCAAAAATTTATTTATTTTTATATTTATGATGTCAATAGCATCGTATTAAATTTTGGTTAAGAAATTCTATCGATTAGATAGTTAATTAAATAAAAAGGATGAAATTGTAGAAGGTGTAAAAGTAAGAATTTCTTGATTAAAAGTACTAAATGGGTAAATTAACCCATAGAAGTTGAGATAGTGGGATATTATGACACTTAGGTGTTAATAGTATGATTAATTAAGGTTAAATGGGTTAATTAAGGCTTAATGAAGATAGTCTTAAAATTTACAAAATTGTCATTATTATATATATTAAATTAAAGAAATTTTAAGTGAGAAATTCATCATTTTTCACTTCATTTTCTTCCTCCATACGGTTAAGAGAGAAAAGAAGCTAGGGTTTTATATTCAATCTTTGAGCTTCGATTTGGGTAAGTAAACCTTGACCGTTTTTAGAGATTTTTATGTTTTTAAGTCCGTATTAGCTTGATCTAGCTAACTCAAGGACTAATTTGTGAATCTATCAAAGGTTATAAAACTTTCCATGGATAAATAAGTTTATTATTGAAAGTTTTTGATGGATTGTATGTTTGATTATTAGATTTTATGATTTTGTAAAGTGATTTTTGATGAATTTAAGTTTTGAGGATTAGATTGTGAAAATAGTAAAAATACATGTCCTTGATGTGAAATAATTGTATGTATGAGTTGAAAATGTATCCTAAAATATTCGGTTGGCATGGATTGAACTTGGAAATGGTTATTTTGCATGTTTTGACCTTAAGGACTAAAATGAATAAAAATGTAAAGGTTAGAGGTAATTTCGTAAATTTCCCAAAAAGGAATTATATGTGTAAAATTGATCAAAATTACATGATTTAATGAAATTATTGATTTATTATTTGTGTTAGATTAAGACCGAGCCACCTGTCGTAGAAAAGGGAAAATTATAGAATAGTCCCTAAAGTTTCACTTAAACTGCAATTTCGTCCGGTAAGTTCATTTGTTAGATTTCATATTTGAACTGCTAATTATTGCTTGATGTGGAGGTTCTTGAATCACTTGATGTATAAATGGAGGACTCATGTTTCGGGACAAGCATGAGATTATATTTAGAGGAAGACTCGTGTCTCGGGATGAGCATGAGATTATGTTAAAAGGAAGACTTATGACTCGGTAGAGCATAAGATTTGTTTGAAAGGAAGACTTATAGCTCGGTTGGAGTATGAGGTTAAATTCAGTAAAGAGGACTTGTATTCCGTAAATGTGACTCGGATGATATATGTCGTTGCGAGGCTTAATATTGTGTTATGATACAATCATTGCGAACTTACTAGGCTTAGAAAGCTTACCTATGTATTGTTGTTGTTTTTGTAGATTTCATTTTGCTGATTGAAGATTGGATTACCTCGAAGACATCACACTATCTCGGGAGCTCGTTCAGTAGTATTTACATCACTTTGCTATATGGCATGTACTAGGATGATGTTTATCTTTTGTAAAACTTGATTTTGGTTTGGTTGATACATTGTTAAACCCTAGTTGAATGGTGAGCCTATTTTGTGTACTTGCTTAATATTGAAAGTAGGCATTATGCACTAAAATGTAATGGTTTGTGTGTTCATGGATCACCTAAGATATGTATCTTTGTACTTTATGCCTATAAAATGGAAATTGGTTAAGAACTTGTGTGAAAAATTGAATTCTGCATACTTATTTCGGTAGAACTCTTACTTGTATCGGTAGTAGTACAGGGTAGGAGAGAGGTTGGCTACTGACTTGCATTGTATTGGTAGTATAAAATGAAGTATCGATAGTTCTGCCCTTAGTAGTATCGGTAGTTTGAGTACTTGTTTCAATAGAAGTGGCAGGGTAAAACTTCTTAGCTCTGTAGAGTTTTTAGTATCGGTAGAAGCATGCCTTGTTTAGGTAGAAGTAACTCTTGTATCGGTAGAACCATCTCAACTATCGGTAGAAATATGCAATTGTTTTTTATTTGCTTACTGACTTGACTTCTACCGATACTTGTCCAACAGGTACCGGTAGAAATCTCTCAGAATTGTGGAAATAACATTTTTGCCCTTATCGAGTTGTATTGGATATTTAATTTTGATTTATGTCGAGTATGATGTATTACTATATTAAAATATAATAAAATGACATAATATTGAGAGTTACTCTGCGATAGATGATCGGAAGGACCTCGGGACCCTAACCGATGACGGTAGCAGGTTTTGGGTGTTACAGTGATGCTATTATATACCTAACAATACCTCTAACTCGATCCACAGACACACAAGCATCCTTAATACCATATTGCACAATGAGATTAAAAAAGTGTGCAACACATCTTATATGCATAAATTTCTCATTTCTCACAACAGAAGCATTTCGATTATTCAATTTCTTTCTCAAATATTCAATGACAACACTATTGGCAAATGCATTATTAACCGTAATAGTGAAGACCCTCTCAATTCCCCAGCCTCGAAGATATTTTTTAAGGATTTGACCTATGCTTTCACCTCTATGAGCAAATACTCTTAATAAAGAATGTACTTTATAACTATGGATATTGTTGTTATAAGTATGTGTGAGCAAAACTTGATTCGATTCGATTCGATTCAAAAAAATAAAATAAAAAATCGAATTTCGAGTTATTCGAATTATTCGAGTCAACTCGAATAAGTAATTCGAGTTTCGAGTTCGAATCGACTTCAATTTTACAATTCGAATAATTTGAATAACAGATTGGTGTAAATACGCTTTTGGTCCCTATCAAGTTTGAAAATGAGCAAATTGTTCTCTCTCAACAAAAATTACAAAAAAAAATCAAAATAATTTTTAAAAATTCAAAATAATTGTCAAATATTTATTAAAAAATCAAAATTTATATTTTTTAAAAAATTATAAAATTTTAAAAAATCTAAAAAATATATAAAGAAAGTTAAAAAATTAAAAAAAATTCTAGAATAATAATTTTGGGAAGTTAATTAATGATTCAAGTTTATCATACTAATTTTTTTTTTTGAAAAAGTTTTCAAATATATATGATTTCAAATTTATGTGCTCTAGCATAGAATTAGTTATATTGTAACAAGATTTTAATTTGACATATTTAATTTTTAACTTAACTTGAACAATTTCACTCGATTCGATTCAAAAAATTCAAATCAAGTTAGGATGATAAAATAGGACTTGTCAACTCGAAATTTTTTCACTCGATTCGATCGAACACTCACTCCTAATTATGAGTGAAAAGCTATTATAGAAAATTAAAATAAAACATAAAAAATCGATTTTACTATAAACTTGTGACTATTATAAATAGAGTCGACTATATAACTAAAGTTTTATATATAATAAATTTCAAATGTTATGAAATAATAAAGACAAATCATGGCATGGACATCAATAATACATAAATCAAATTGCCCTTTGCAATTTCCACTCTTCTTTCACTTTCACCAAATTTAAACAACCAGCTGAAGAAATTTTCATCTTTCTTTTCCAGCTAAAAGAACAATGCTCTCACCACCTTCACAGATCAAATTTAAGGCATGTTTGCCCTGGATCTCTCTTCAACAATCTACAAACAAATCAATTCAAGTGTTAATGTAATAATCAATTAAATTATTACAAAACAATTCAGGCAAACGTGAGACTAATCTTGCAATATTTTTCAAAAATTATACTACATACCTCCTCTTTCTTCCCTAAGTTCTTGAGAGATAAGAATAATATGTAGCCAATGAAAAAAGCTGCTGCCCCTCCCAATACAATTGCTACCAATTTCCCCTTGTTATTACTCCCACCTTCTCTTTCTGTCAAAATTTCGCACAAATCGATAAATACTCAAATAATAGAAAATTTTCCATTTTTAATCTCAATTTCACATCTTCATTACCATGATTGAACTTGTCTGGTATTCCATCTGGGTAGTAACCATAGCTAATAAAGCAACTGTCCAAATAAACTTGTCCTGAAAGTGAGGTACCACACTCTTCTTCAGCAATCTGAAGTGCAGCAGTCACACATTCGCCACAATCACAAGGCCCCAAATCCCCTTCACACTGTGCAATGACCTGCATTAGTCCATAATTTTCTTTACAATATCCATCTCCATCTGTCACCCCACTTTCCACACCTGCAAATGCTGCATCCCTCACCTCTTCGAACTCCACAACCACCGCCTTCTTCTCGTCACAAACCTTGTGAAGCAACTCGAATTTTGACCTTTCCTCAATGAAATCGTCAGCTTCATAGTGAACATAGCAGCCATGGAGCTGAATCCGAGCCGAAACAGCTTTATTACACAAAGTGTTCGACATTTCAGGAAGAGATGTCATGCATTTGTAGCAGTCATTGTTGTTTAGATCACCCCTGCATTGAAAGAAGCCTGAAATGCCATTGTTGTCATCTCCTGTGGTAGTTTTGTAGAACTTTTCTTGGGAAGATTTGGATACAAGTTCTTCGAAAAAGGTCGAAAGGGATTCGGAATGGAATTTGGTTGAATCTGCAAATGTGTTGGTGGTGCAGTTTTTGAATATAAAGGTACTATAATCTGTAGTGGTTTCTGCAGTTGATAGGATTATTACTATATGTGAAAAGGCTAAAAGGGTTAGTGTTTGAGGAAGAAGAGACAATGGTTTCAAGGTTGAACCCATGATTCCATATGGAAAGTTGGATGTTGAAGCTGGTTTTTTACTTCTTATGTTGGGTTTCAGACAAAATATGTAGCTGGTTTTTCAAAAGACAAAAAGGATTAAAGAATGAATCAGCAGTTTGAATATGATTTGATTGGATAGTTGAGTGGTTAAAATAGTTGTTGACTATAATTTTCCTTACCACCTACCTTTATCTAACATTGGGAGACTTGTTGATAATAATTTTTTTCTCATGGTAACTTTTCTTGTTTTCATGAACCTCTAGAAATTCTGCTGTTAGACCTTCTACTTAGATAAAATATGAGATTTAATCTTATATTTAAAAATAAAAAAATTAAATTAAATATTTTACTTGGGTTTTTTTCTTCAAAATTTTCTAATTTTGTATGTTTATTTTATGCCGATCATATATCGATTCATATGAATAATCATAATCAACATGTCAAGTTAACAAATTATTAATATAGTAATTACATTTTCTTGTAATTATAAGAAATTTTAAATTCTTACCGATTGAGTCTTATCTCGATTGGCATTAACATTGTTGTCAATTTAAGAGGATGTGAGTTTAAGTGTACTGAAATGCATTATCTTTTTATTTATGGGTTGGGGAGGGGTTACGGGTAGTTTTAAGTATTGTGTCAAAAAGAATCGATATGATCAGAACCTATAAAGAGATTATTAAAAAAAAGTTTAAATTCTTAAGAGTCTGTTTGGGAAATACAGAGTAATTGAATGATAGTAATTACACTCTCTTGTAATTACAAAGAATAGTAATACCCAAGTCATATTTGACTGATAGAGTAAAATTACATCGTAATTTCCAATGTTAGTAGTATAATTTGTAATTACTAAAAAATTAATTACTATAAAAAATCAGTATGATAAAAATAATTTCTAAATGAATAAAAAATTAAAATCAAAATGTTAGTCTAAAAATCAGTTGATAATACGATTAATAATAAAAATAACAACAAAAATAAACATTATATGCAATTTTATCTAATTGTTCTAGTGCATATTTGTTGGCTACTCCCTATTTAATATTTAACATATGTTCCTTATCATCATCATTTATTGGTTTTTGACCAAGTTCATCATCATCAGCATCATTTGAATTTGAAGATGCATCATTAAGATTATTAAAATCTCATTCTTCTTTGTACTCTTCGAATTTATGGATCATCTTAATTTCACATGATTGAAGTTATGAAAGATGCAACATGCTAGTACGATCTAACCTTATTTTTTTTTCATGTTAAACTAAGGTGATGGTGCTAATATAATTTTTTTTTTTTTAAAACAACAAATGTTTTTTCAACCACATTTAAAACTTTCAAAACCTTGAACATCTCAAAGTAAAGAGTCTCTGAACTCTCTATAATGCTTATGTTTGGCACTATCCTCTCAAATGGTATCATATCTCATTATATGGTGCAAGAAAATCTTTTCTATTTACATAATTAACATCGACCTTAATGTTTGGGGTTCATAGTGTAAATAGTCTATAGTTTTAATTATAAAAACTTATATAAACTTAATTTGATAAAAGACTTATACTAAATTATATCTCTTTTATAATACATAAATTAAGTAAAAAATAATATAAAATTTATAATATATAACATTTATAAAAAAATTATTTTATAAATTTTCCAAACCTTTCATAACCTTCCAATAAATAATATATTTTTTTGTTATAATTTTATAAAGTTATTTTTTTTTATAATAAATTATGATAAAAATAACAATAACATTTTTTTTATGAATAAATATATTATTTTTATAATATATATAGAATGAACACATAAATAGTTTATGTCCATACATGTTCATACTTCTTGACCATAATATTTTATTAATTAATATATTATAACACTTTTATAATAATTTTTTTTGCCCATAACTTTATATTCTTTTAGATTTTAAATAATATATTATTATAAAATACACAAATTATTTTTATAATAAAAATTTTAGGATTTATGATGTTTTTGTTCATTCTTATAATATAATTTTATAATTTTATAACTTGTATAAAAATAATATTTTAAAAAATTGGATATGGCTATTCCAATTCTCACACCCTTTTTTTTGGTGAAAAATAAATATCAATCCAAATTACATAGTAGTTTCATAAATGGAAAAAACTTCCGTAAAATTATTTAACTCCAACACATTTTGAATCATTAAAGACGGAGTTTCAAACACCTGCAAATCGTCACTTCTTCCAGTTAAAGCTTTTTTTTGTCAAAAATCTGCAATTTGATGCTCCTTTAAGAGTTGGAAAATACAATTAAGATGCTCTAATTACACCTAATTTAGTGGACTCACAAATTATAATGGTTATCTTCAAACATGTCACTATTGCTTAATTATAAGCAATGACGCCCAAATCTAATTATTAGGTGACTTTCTAAACATTACCTCAACATTTTTGACTCACAAAATATAATTATATCGTAATTCTCTATATTATGTTTGGTAGCATAACTTGTAATTACACAAATACATATTTTTAAATCCTAAAAAAAATACTAGTTATCATAAAAACAATCAATAATACATGAAAAAATCCTAATAATAAAATTAACAAAAAATAAACATCTTATGCGCAAATTTATTTAATTAGTTTAACATTCCATTTTTGTTGGATTATTCTTTCACTAACATTAAATATATACTCCTCTTATCGATAAAATTTCATATTATTTATATAAAATTAATACAGTAACATATAATTATATTTTAAATAAAATATATATATTCTAAATTAATTTTTTTTTGAAACATAAAATTAAAATGTTATTATTGTATAAAAATAGTTTTTAAAACTTTGAAAATCCAAAAAGTGACATTCTCTTGAACAAAATAAACAAACCTTG
This sequence comes from Gossypioides kirkii, assembly GCA_005610355.1. Classification (NCBI taxonomy): domain Eukaryota; kingdom Viridiplantae; phylum Streptophyta; class Magnoliopsida; order Malvales; family Malvaceae; genus Gossypioides; species Gossypioides kirkii. The sequence goes on along the minus strand of CP032253.1, from coordinate 42,996,458 downwards.
TTTAAAAAAAGTGATGGCTTAAATTCGATGGCAGCTAACAAATTTCGCCCCAAAAGTCGTCTCCATATTTATTCCTCCCAGCCTCCAATCCCACTATTTTTCATGCGTCTACCGTATAGAGACTGTCGTGGGTGACTCTCGACAGCCAACTACGATGGCTCATTCCAGGATCCTAGAGGTCACACTCCTTTCCGCCGAAGATCTTCTCGAGGTCTACAAAACCATGAAGACCTACGCCATGGTTTGGGTCCAACCCGACCGGAAACTCGCAACCGGTATTGACCAAACCGGCGGAACCAGTCCTGCTTGGAATGACAAGTTCTCGTTCCGTGTCGATGACAAGTTTCTTAGCTCCGAGGAGGACGCTAAGATTTTTGTTGAGATTTACGCGGCTGCTTGGGTTAAAGATGCCTTGGTCGGATGCGTTAACGTTAACATCAACGATATTTTCCATTTACGCTCCGTCACCGACTCTAATATCAACAACAACTCCACCGCTAGAACCGTCACGCTTCAAGTCCGCCGTCCCTCGGGCCGCCCTCAAGGGATTCTCAACATGGAAGTTGCCCTCGTTGATAGTACCATGCGTAGCTTGCCTTTGTTAGAAGAACCTATACCAAAACCAACTGAAAATGATCACCACGAGGACGATGAATCGCAAAACGACAAGCTAAATGTAAACGTGAATGCGAGAATGACTCGTTCACAAAGCGACAGAACCGAGTTAAAAATGGAAGATAACTCAATGGAAAAGCCTGTAAAGGGTTCGATTATGAATGGGGGTTTCGATGCCAATGAGTTGGACGATAAATGCAATGGCAGCATGGTGAATGGTGGCTCTGTATGTAGTACCGACGTGGGGCCATCAGCTTCGGTGGTAGCCGCTGCCATTGCACATGGGTTGTACAAACCACCGGTAAACAACCACGTTCAGACGAAAGAAAATCCAAGAATAAGGGAATGGACAAGGAAAGAGAGAGAAGAAGAAGAGCTAGAAATGAGGATAGAGAGGTGGGAAACGAAAATCCCACCAGCGGCAACCGGATCCCGGAGATCGAGCAGAGGGAAAAAAGGAAAGGGAGGGAGTACCAAGTTGTTCTCATGTTTTAGTAACTCATTCGGGATTGAGATTTCCATTACTTGTGGAGGAAATGAAGCACCAGGAGGCATTAATGGCAATAAAGTTTATCATCTAAGCGATGCGGATGATGATTATAGCCAATCTATTGCTTGAATCTTATTCAAATTCACATATGGAACAGCAAGATTCGAAGCTTTAATTTTATTTTCTGGAAAAAATGAGATATAGAGTTGCAAAAGATCAAAGATATATAGTTGGCTTTTTGGGCTTGGATACACTCTTATCAATATAAATATTGAGAGTTGAGAAAAAAAAAATTAAGAATATAAAATACAATGAAAAAAATGAATTAAGTCCATTTTTTTATTTTTTATTAATTTTTCTTATTTTTTTCTTTTTATATGTTTTATATTTTATTTTATCTTTATTGTATGTTATGTTATTTTTTAAATGTTTAAACACTAGCAGAGCTAGGATGTTAATTTTGGGAGAAAGCTAAAATTAGACATATTACGTTCAAAAAAAGTAATATTTCAACATGACAATCAATTTAAACATAAAAACAATCGATCTAAAAGAAGCAATCTTCTAGTATAACAATCGATTCAATCCAAATTTATCTAATTCATGATCATCCAAAATCAACCAAAAACAAGTATATTTTTCACAGTAAAGCCCTAACTTAAACTTTAAAATCGAATTCATCTCATTCAAATACACACCGATGCCGCCTGACACAATGGCAGCACAAAAAAAATTGAAGATAATGATGGCTGAATGATGTGCTGGAAATTTTGGGAGAGCTATAGTATATATATAAGGGGGAAATTACAAAAATCTTAAATCTTGGAGGTCTTCTTATATTTTTTGGGAGGGTCATAGTATATTAAAAAAGATTAAATTGCAAACATTTTAAACCTTGAGAGGGTCATGGCCCCCTTGGACCTCTACTAGGCTCCGTCATTGTGTCTATATTTTTTATCAATAAAATCCGATTTTGTTGTTATAGAACATGGTATTCTATATTTTATAGTAACAAAGCAATAAGAAATACAAATAATAAATTTATTTAAAATTTTAATTTTGAGTTTTTACTATTGTTTTTTTTTAATTTTTACTTTTAAAAGGTATGTAGCAACATTTAATTTTTTTTTAAAAAATTATTTTAAATTTAATTGTATAAGATTTGATGTGTCATTTAATAGTTAAATTAACGAATTTAATAATAAAAGAATGTGATTGATATAACATCGATATTTTAGAAATATAATTAAAATATTTTAAAATTTAAGGATCAATTTAAAATGAAGGTCATAGTTTAAGAATATTTGGTATCATTAACTCTTCCTTTTATAATCATTAATTATCATACATTTTTTATATTTTTCATTTCTTATTTCTTCTTTTGAAATAATAAACACATTGAAATTATCTTGAGTTATTTTTTAATCCAATGTGATACTTATATTTAACAAAAGTTATACATTTCGATACCTAAAGGTAATGATTTTAACTTTTTAGTCTTTAATTTGAGTTATAGAGTTGATTTGATGACAATTCAAAATTAGCTAATAATATAGCTAATTAATTTGCAATTAATTTTTATCAGATCGACCCTTGAATCTAAATTAAATCATATTCATTAGTTTGCATTTGATAAATTAAAAGCAAAATTAAACAAATTTACAATAAAAACTAATTTTTGTTCTATTAAAAAATTAAAAAAAATTCAAACTTAATAATATTAGCAACTAACTTTCATCAAATCAATCTTAAAACCCAAAATTAAGCATTGAAAAGTTAACATCGCTACCTTTAGACACCAAAATATATAACTTTTGTCAAATTCAAATATTGTGTTAGAATCGTAAAATAATTTTGATATAAAACTTAAAACTGTAAATCAAGATCTTTCATGTCAAATCATTAAGAATAAATTAGGAACAAAACTAGATGCGGAAGCGTATCTGAATTCATCGATTTCTTGAAATCTACACATATTTAACTCATACTTTATTTAATAATTAAAGCTCAATAAACCTTAACTAAATTAGATTACTTTAATTTGGGCTAACCTATTATAATATTAAATAATAACATGTAATTACCCTTATTATATATGTGATGTTCATATTTTTCAACATACTGGACTAAAAAATAACTCAAGTACCACATTAGAGAAAAATATTAAACTCGAGTAGGAAAGAATATATTAAACCAAAAATAAACAAATTCTGAAAATTTGAAAAAACAAAATGAATGTGTTTATGAAAAGGTGAAAGACTCTTATAGATAGTGACAAGCTCACCATCCTTAACGCTTAATCATTACAGTTGTCTTGTGTGTCAGCCATGCAACCAATAGAGACGATGAAGCGGGTACCAGCTTCCAACTATAAATCAATCAATCCCCCCGCCCCTTTGCCTCAGCACAAACCAAACCCTAACCCCCATTGTTTTCTCTTTGGTCATGGCCAGCAATTTCTTCGAACAAAAGCCCTTGAAGCCACCTTTTGAGATCATAGCCAGGAGAACAAAAACACTCAACGTTAGATACAAAGAATGCAAGCGTAACCATGCACCTCAACTTGGTATCAATGTTGTGGATGGTTGTGGGGAGTTCGCTCCCAAAGAATGTCGCCGTCGTCGGAAACGGGACACGTCGTCGATTTTGATTGTGAAGCGTGTGGCTGTCATCGGAATTTTCATCGCAAAGAAGTGACGAAGCAAGTTAGCATAACGCTCATTGAAAACGAAGGAGCCAATTTACTTCGTTTTCAGCCACGATCTCCTCAATTGAACAATGAGCAAGAAGCAGTGGAGAATGGAGAGTTGGATGGGAGAATGAAGAAACCTAAAGATGATGAATCAATGTAAAATGCAAAAGGAGCCATTGTTAAGCTCTTTTTTCTTTTAACTTTAATTTAGTTTTTTCTCATTGTTGTGGTGATTAATAACAAGCATTTAGAGAAGTTGGCATTTTTTTAAGTATTACGAAAACACAAGCATAATAAAGTGCAATCAAGTTTATTTCGTATATCAGTTTCTTTACGTTTGCGGAATCTCGCTAAAAGTGAAGTTAAATTCAATGCACTCTAGTCACAATTTATTTACCTTTACATCTTTGAAGACCAGAACTCTCACCAATAAATTATTCCCTAAGAGCTTAGCTTGTAAAATCACGACACAGGTTTTATAATCAAATGCACTCTCACAAAAATGTTCATCATTCGAATAGATTAAGTCTTCAAAAAAAAAATACTATATCAACCTATACAAGTCTCTCATTTTATAGAGCTTTCGAGACTTTCTAACATAATGAAGATCTATCACAATTTCTATTATTAAACACAATTAAATTAGTTAAATACAATATAATAATCACAAACATGTAGACAAGAATTGTTGGCAGCTAAATCTTCAATGTTTTATTCCAATCTAACTTCCTTAATCCAAGGGATTAGATAAAATCAAACCGATCCAATCTGATTATCCAAATAAATTTCTCTAAGAAAAAATAATAAGCTGAAATGTAATTCAATTAATTCCTTGAAAGAGTGTCTTCTAAATATGGAAAGTTGCTATTTGTTGCAATGGTGAAAGAATTAGGTACACTATAGAAAAACAGTTTTTTAGCGAGCTTTTTTAAGGTCTATAACGGCGCTTATACGATCAATCAACAAAATCAAATTAGTTAGGTTAATCAATCATCTATCGAAATTAGTTCAATTGAGATCGATTAAAGATTTTGTGAACGTTTATTATCAATTAATTTGATTTCAAAGCGATTAATTAACCAATTAACTAGAATTAATAACAATAAATATTATACATAAGCCAAGTATATTTTTAACCTAATAGGCCCAACTGAATGTGATATAATGGGCCAAAGCAAAAAAAATATTATGAATTTAATTAAAATTAAAAGAAACAATTAAGAATTATGTATTTAGAGAAATAATTTTAATTTATTGGTTGGAGCAAATCACTACAACACACACAAATCACTGGCACACAATTCTTGTGACTTGATCCCATGACATGAGTAAGAGATGAATGCAATTCTTTGTAATTTTTTTATATTTTAAACTTATTTGAATAAAAAAATAATATATGTGCTGACATGCTTGAGGAATAAATATATATGATGTGTGAATTGCAAGCATACAATCCGTGTTAGCATGTGATCTCGATGGTTTAGACCTGTGAGATTCTTAGGTTAAGAAGGTGATCCCCCATAATCAAAGGGTTAGCCCACGAGGTTATAGGCACACAAGGTAAGGCTTGCTAGTTATAGGTATAACTATACTAAATTTCAAAATGTTTTAATATCAATTAGGTCTTTTAACCAACATAAATGTCAACTCAAATATTAAATTAAATTGTTTAGTGAAAATGGAATTTATTTTATTGGAATATAATCTTTTTTAATTTATATACTTTTCTTTTGTGTTTATGTAAATATATAATTCTAAATAAATAAATTATGAAATTCATGAATTATTTATTTACTCAATAATTTTATAATAACTATAGGTTAATGGGTACGTCAGTTTTATAATCATATTTACCATTATTACTTAAAAAAAAATTAATGTAAACAAAAGTTGTGCTAATAGAATTATTATTTAAACAGAATCCTAAGTATATTAATTGTTACTTAATTAATAATAAAGTTAATTATATTATTTATCACTTTAAAATATTTTAATTATTATTTAAAATTTTTATTATAATAAATAATAAATATTATTTTACTTTAATTATTATAATTCAAAATAAAATTAATTAAAAAATAATTAAATATTAAACATGTAAAATCATATATAGCAGACATAGTTTAATGTAAAAATGTGTAACAACCGCTTTTCAATGGTATCGGAAACGGTGGTTTCGAGACCACAAATCCGATAAGAAAATTTTTATAACAAGTGTTTAAATTAAATAAGTCAATAATAATTTTATCTGAAATTTTGAATTGAAAAATTTTGGTTATTGAATTAAAAGTTAGTCAAGTGGTTTTAGAAAATGAGGTATCGAGACCTCGTTTCTGAAATTAAGAGTCGTAAATATTTTTATTAAATATTTATAGAGTTTTATTATATGTGAATTGAAGTTTGGTTGGGTAATTTTGATGATTAATTGCTTAATTAAGGAAAAATGAGTAAATTGTAAAAGAGATAAAAGTTAATTGCTATTGATTAAAAATAGTAAAGGCACTAAAATGGTAATTAAACCATGGTAAAAAAGTACAAGCGGTGGTGACATGATTACCATCCACTAACTTTTAGGTTATTTTTCAATTAGTCCTAATCAGTTTAAGGTTAAATTGAAAATAAGTTTGTTTGATTGAAATTTAATATAATTAAAGGACCAATTGTGAAATTGGATCTTCCTTAAATGACAAAATAATAGAATTGATGTGGAATTTTTTATATTTTTGTAAATTTCAATTAAATCCTAATTAAATAAGAATTTATTAATTAGTCTATTTTTCAGTATGATCGAAATTGGTGGTTTAGAGGCAATAGCTTCTATGTGTTAGACTGTAAATATTAATTATTTAATATTTATGAGGTCATTAGTATAGTATTAAATCTTGGTTAAGAAATTTTAACATTTGGATAGTTAATTAAATAAAAAGGACTAAATTGTAAATATGGAAAAGATGAATTTATTAGTTAGAAGCAAAATTAAAGGGGTTTGGATGGTAAATAAACCACCATTACCCATAGTGGACGGTTTTTTCTTTCTTTTAGCTAAAATTTCATGAGTTAATTAAGGGTAAAATAATAATTAAGTAAATAAATAAAAAATTAAACATGTTAAAAGATGAAATTTAGTACTTCAACAACTTTTCTTTCTTTAAAACCCGAAACAGCCATGGAAGAGAAGAAAAAGCTTCGGTCACTCAGGGTTCCTTGGTTGAGTAAGTAAATTTTGCCCCTTTTTAGTATTTTTTATGTTTTTGAGTTCGTTTTAGCTTGATTTAGTTAACCCAAGGATCAATTAGTGATTTTCATAAATGTTATAAAATTTTCCAATGAATAAGCTTGTTCTTGAAAGTTTATGAAAGATTTATAAGCTTAGTAGTTAGATTTGATGATTTTGTAAAGTAATTTTTAGTAATTTTTATGTTAAAGGACTAAAATGTTAAAGAATAAATTTGTAAGGACTTGGGGTGAAATATTGAAAAAAGTGGGCTGTATAAATGCTTTTAAACATCGGGAAAAGCTGAAATTTAAAATAAAATGGTTAATTTGCAAGTTTGAGCTAGAGGACTAAATTGAATAAAAGTGAAAAGTTAAGGGCAATTTTGTAAAAATATAAAAAATGGTTAATTGCATCAAATGATTAAAATTCATGTTGATTTAATTAATTTAGTGAAATTATTGTAATAGATCAAGATCGTGTCACCGGTTGTGGAAAAAGAAACATCTTCATTAAAACAGTTTAGATAGTAGCAGTGAATTAATTTTGAAATTTCACCAAAAATCATATAAATTTAGTTAGGGTTTGAATTAAATATGTAATTAATATTATTGAATCTAGTTTCATATGGAAGAAACGGTGAAAGAAACGGAATTGTATATTTTGAGATATATTAGTTTTTGTGTAACAAGGTTGGAGTAAATTCGGATTCCCCTGTTTTGAGTTTGGAAAATCATAAAAAAATGTAGAAAAATTATTAGAGACTGAAATTTATATGCTTAAATTCTTAATGAGTCTATTTTCAATAGAATCAAACAGAAACATCATTTGAACCCTGTACTAATAGATAATTAATTTTTAGTAAAGAAAGATTGAAACTGCAAGCAGCAGAGAAGGGCCAAATTTGAAGAATTTTCTGTACGGATTGGCTGAAGTAAAAATTTTGGAATTTTTATGGTAAAAATATATTTGAGTCTAGTTTCAAAAATATCAAGCGGATTTTAATTTCGAATTCTGTAGCTTAAGATATAAGTAATTTAGTGACTTTGACTGAAGTGGACAATTTTCAAGTGGACAATTTTGAAAATTAACATATAGGTAAATAGTGAAATTATAGATAATGTATTGTTACATATAAGCATGCTATATACTAAAAGTTAAAGATTCTAATAAATATATATACATAAAGGATGTGGAATAGAAAGGAAGAGGAGGAAAATATATATATATATATAGCAGAGAAATGTTTTAAAATGGTTAGAAGGGATGGAATGATTGATACATGTGAGAATGTTTAAACTAATTGATAATAATAAGTGAATAATTATTAATTAATGTGATACTGAAATCATTATTAAAATTTTATGAAAAATTAAATTGATTCTGAAATTTTCATTAGTTGCTCCGATAACGAATGTGACATCTTGGTATCTTGACTCAGCGATTGGGTCGGGTATGAGGATGTTACATAGATATTTATTATATAAAAAGAAATTTAAGTTGTGTCATTCACCGATGATATCTCTATGGTATAATAATAAATTAGCAGAGATGAATTGTCAAATACAAATTCAAAGTGTTTGATATAACACCATTCTTTGAAGCCTTTCATATTTCAAATATCCATCGTTGGTAACAATGGTTAATTTCTTCGTCGCAAGTGTTCGTCAAAGAGGTAAACGGTTTATTATAAAATATGTCCATTCCCATAAACGAAGATCAAACCCCCGACCATATAGAGCTAACAAAATAGGCCCGAGCTTAAAAGCTCACCCGTCCAATTTGAGCTCATAACGATCCAAACCCAAAAAAATTCGAGCACAAAAGAGTCTAAGTTCGAGAAAATTCCAGCCTTGAGAAAGCTCAAGCCTGAAATAATCCAAGATTGAAATCGGACCTGAGAACGGGTGTAACATCCGCGTGCTCGAATCGGATCTGGAACAGTAATAAAATAGAATTGAGAATTAGAAATGTTTAGTTGAAGTGATGAAGGTTAGAAAAATTTAAGGATTAAATAGTAAAGGAGAGAAAATATGAGGGACTAAATAGCGAATTATCCAAATTGAATTTTGAGTCATCATGGGAATTAGATTGATTAAGGAGGGGCAAAAGAGTAATTTGGTGGAAGATATTTTTGGAGGCAAAGTTTTGGGTCAAAGTGTAAAGTTGGAAGGCCCAAGGACTAAAAGTACAATTTTACCATTTTTATTAAGAGAGATATTTTAGTGGAGAAATCTAGAGAATTTGAGAGAAATAAAATTAGATAAAAGATGAAAGTATCATCTTTTTCATTCATTTCCAACGTCACATGCATATCTTCCATTTCCAACTTTTGCTTTTATTCCAAATAGGTCCTTCCACCATTTTTAAGCTTTCCAACCTCCAAAATCTCCTATTTTCTTTGAAATTTCTCTGAAAAGTATAGAAGGGGGTTAGTAGACACCTCAAACTTCTTATAGAATTCATTTTGAGGTGTAAGAGAGCATAGGGACTAAATCGAGAAAATTTTGAATTCAAGGGTTAAGGTAAGAGATGGTTAAATTCTCATGATATACATGTATTTTACTGTTATTTAGCATGAAAACTATTGAATTAGAGCTTATAGCTTATATGTGTTTATGTGAAATTGAAGAGAAAGAGAAGAGAGGCAAGGATCAAATTGAAGACAAAGGAAAAGAATAGAGCTAGGGGTAAAAGAGAAGAAATTCAGCCTTTTTGTTGTAAGTACTACAAGAATTTTAGTTTATAGTCTATTCTTCATAATATATTTGAGTTGTTAGCATGGAAGTTGTTGTTTAATTAGGTGTTATAAAGATGAATAAGTGAGATTAGTGTAATAAAACATGAGAAAGAAAATGTTTTCATTAAAACAGAGTGGACAGAATCACAGGGTCAGCTTCTAAAATTAACTAAAAATTTTATATATTTATTTAAGGGTCTAATTATATATGTAATCAAAGCTTATTGTGTGTAGTTTTATATGGAAGAAACAGTGAATTAAATGGATCTGTATATTCTGAGTTATAACTGATTTTGTGTAACAAGGTCAGAGCAGATACGAGTTCCCCTGTTCTGACTTTGAAAAATCATAGAAAAATGTATAAAAATTATTAGAGACTGAAATTTATATGGTTAATTCCTATATGAGTCTATTTTCATTAGAAACAGACTAGAACATCATTTGATCTCTGTAATAAAAGATAGATAATTTTTACTAAAGAAAGGTCGAAACTGTTAGACAGCAGAGAAGGGGTAAATTGAAAGAATTTACTGTACAAAATGGCTAAAGTAAAAATTCTGAAATTTTTATGGTAAAAATATATTTGAATCTAGTTTCAAGAACATTAAGCGGATATTAATTTCGAATTCTGTAGTTCAAGATATAAATAATTTAGTGACTGTAACGCAAGTGGACAGTTTTAAAAATTAATGTGAAAATAAGAATAAAGAGGTATATGATGATATATATGTGATGGACAATGTATATGTGAAATATGAACAATGTATATGTGAAATATTATACGTTTAATTATAAACATTGATTATATGATAAAATGGTGATATTGTGAAAGCCATTGAGGAAATAAATGTGAGAATTATATGATTATGTATATGTGATGAAAAATGTATATATGATGTATGAGTTGTGAATGATTTGTGATCAAAATTGAAAGTGAAAATGAAAGTGAAATTGAAAGTGATATGAATTGTAAATTGAAAATCCCTATTAACTAGTCGGGCTGGGTCGGATATAGTTGGCATGCCATAGGATTGGAAGAGTTTAGGGATACTTCGACCTTGAGTCGATGAGACACTGGGTGTCATTATTTTACTTCGGATAGATTCGATGAGGTACTGGATACCACTTTACTTTGGCTAGGCCGATGAGACACTGGGTGTCACTTTATTGCTTCGAACTATCCGATGAGGCACTGGGTGCCATACTGGTGTGTTTGGTTGGATCCGTGTATCCGCCAAGGTCCGAGTCTTGTTAATAGGGTAAGTAATGTGAAAAAGAAAGAATGTGCAAATTATGACATTGAAGTAAGTGAAATGATAATCGCATGAAAGGTAAATATAATATATGTAAGAAATCAAAGAATGATAAAACTAAGTAAGCTAAGAGATTGAAATGGCTAAAATGTAAAATGAGGAAGAACATGTGAATTCATAACACGACTGTAAGTTAAATGTTATATACATAAAAGCTATGTATTTTACATGAATAAATATTTATATGAATGAGTTTTGAAATGATTGATTAAAATATGGATGATTAATGACACTTGTAGTACTTACTAAGCCTTCACCGGCTTAACGCGTTTGTTTCAACGCGTAGGTATAAGACCACTGAGAAGCTAAAGTTGGATTAAGTGCCTCTCATCAAATCACATCAACATTGAAAGATTGCAAGACAATGTGTATTTATTTTGTGTGAAGTGGCATGTACCAATGGTACTTATATGTCTTCAATGAATGGGTTATAAATTTTATTTTGATATACTTGATTATTTTATGATATTTTGAGTAAAATTATTCAATTACACATTATTCGAAAGAAAATTTCTGTTACTCGACTTTCTATACCGTATTGTAATGTAATGCTTTTATATTGGGTTTATACGTATAAACCGAGTGTAGGGGTGTTACAACGGGCTTAAGCTTGGACTCAAGCCTGATCCAAATTTAAGCATGAGATAACTCTGATCTAAAACCCAAAAAAAAATTGAATTTATGAAAAAAATTTAAAAATTATATAATTATATTAAAAATTTATAAATAACAAGGTTTTTTTATATTTAAACATTTTATGATTTTTTTTAGTTTGTTAGAAAATTTTATTAATTATAGGTATTTATTATAATTTTATAATATTTTACAACATTCTAAATGTCTTTTATATATAATATATATATTTTTTAATATTATAAACTATATCTAAAATGAATTGGACAAATAAATGTCTAAATTCAAATAAATTTGAACATTGGTTTGTCTAGATATTCTAGATGTGCACTTTTAGTATATTTTTATAATTTTTAAGATTTTAAATCTTTTTAATATATGATACGTGACATATCATGTCAATATATTTGTCCAAATAGTATATCATGTATTAATTTTTCATTGATTTTGTCAATCATGTAAGTATTTGTTAACAGTCAAATTAATCAAATAACAATTTTCATTACCTGATTGAAAGATGAGAAATAGCTATCACACCATACCTCGTGATTAAGAGAGGATATTAAATTTTGTTAAAAAAAAAAAAGGTGGAAAAAGGATATTCGAATAAAGTTTGGTTATATTATATATCCTCTCTCATAAGTGCCCAAACGGCAGTGTTTAGAGACCCATGGAATCCCAACAAAGAAAAATCTGAATAACATAACTAGGAACAACTCAATAAATATATAGAAAAAAATAAAAATTAACCTAATAAAGAAATCAAAGAAAACCCCACACATTTGTCCACAATACTATGTTCTTGTATTCATCATTTTCTTACACTATTTATCTCGTTTTTATTTTGATGACTCTAAATTTTTTTGTTAAATATAACGCAACTGTTAATAACTATTCTTGTTATTATCACTATTTCGTTAAAATCCCTCATATATATAATTTTACACATATTAAAAATGAAAATCGAAAAGTTATCCAAAAATATTTTAAAATTTTCAAAAAAAAAATCGAGATATTTTGGAAGTGGTTTAAGGTTCTAAACTACTTCCAAAATATCTCAAATTTTTTTTTTAAAATTATCCTGATATATTTTACCTCTAATTTTCTTAATGTTTTCTACTTTATTGTTTGAAACGTCATTTTTTTGGACTGTTATTTTTACACGTATATGACAATCTAGTCAGCTTTTCATTTGAGTTTTAACAGAACAATGATCAAAACAGGAATAATTATTAATGACAATACTAGATTTAACCAAAAAAAAAATTAAATGATGAAAACAGGAAGAAAGTAAATTTAGAGTGAGAATGAGAGCAATTTATCCATTTTTGCTTGATATAAACCAAGCAAAGCTTTACATTGTTACAAATCATATACTCCTCCAATATCAATTTGGTGTCCAGCTTTGTGGTGTATATAATAATAGATTGTGGAGATTGAATTCTAAATGGGCGGCTGCTTTAATTTCTCAACCACAACCAATAAAATCATAAAGGAACCCTCATTTCAATCAAATTAATTGGAAGTAGGTCCCCAAGCATCTTGGTTGGTGGGTTTTTTTTTTTAATATACTGATGTGATTACATGATAATATCTGTTCATACTTTCTTAATCATTTGACAACACACACACAGGTGCTCGAAATCGGATCTCTTAAGATGAACATCATCCTTTTTTTCTGTTCATACTTTCTTAATTCTTTGACAACGCACACAAACAGATGTTGAAAATCGGATCTTTTAAGATGAACATCATCTTTTTTTTTTCACTAGAATCACTCGTTAGGTTCGTTGATGACCTTTTTTGAAACTTCAAACACCATACTAATTTCCAAACACTATATATTTTGGAAGAAATGAAGAAAATATATGTTTGTCATTAATATTGGATCCTTTATTCTCTCAATTAAATTTAACTAAATATTTAATAACATAATTGGGAAATAAAGTGTCCTCAATTAGTTTTTAATGATAAAAAATCAATTGGATCATTTTATTAATAGAAATCATTATTGACAGGTAATAAATGCTTACGTGATTAGCAAAAGTAATGAAAAGTTGACACGTGATTTGTCACATGAGTAAATATGTTGACATAGACATTAATATATATTTAAAAAATTTAAAAATTAAAAATATTATAAAAATTATTAAAAATGTATATCTAAAATAAAATTAGATAAATTAATGTTTTGATTAATTTGAATGTGAGTGTCGAAATGCATTCTAAACGTAGTTTAAAATATTTAAAATATTAAAAGTATTAAAATTTGTAAAAAATGGAAAATAGTGGAAATTATAATAATTATTAAAATTTTCAAAAAATTATAAAAAATTAGAAAGTAAAAATCTTAGATATTGTAGGTAAACTAAAATTGAAAGTATTTTAAACAACTTGTTGAAATCATTGTGATTTATTGAATTGCCAAGCTATCTTTACAACAAGTTTATAAATTTAAAATGCAGAAAAATCTGCTACTAAATCACATTCTAATTTTTTTTTTACTACTTTATTTTAGAGGTGAGCATTTGATCGAATCGGATGAAAAAATTTCGACTTAATCAAATTAACGAATCGTATTTTATCATTCTAACTCGATTTAAAATTTTCTCGAATCGAGTGGAGTGTGATGAAATTCGAATCAAATATATTTGTTCAAGTTAAATTTAAAAAAAATTAACTTTGGGTCATTGTAACCATTTTCACCCACTTTAATCAATTTGTCAACTGTAATTAAATTTGTTATTAACTTTCATCATCTTTCTAATTTATTTATTAATCTTTCATCACCTCATAATTATTTTCAATTCTTGTCACTATGTATTTTAAAATTAAAAATATATTAAATGTAAAAATATGATTATTTTAAAAAAAATTATTTTAAAGATAAAATGTAAAATTGAACCAACATAAAATTTTAACACGAATATTTTATGGTATCATTAATAATTTAATTTTAATATATATGTTCAGTATAATTAAAAAAATTCAATAATAAAAATAGTAGATATAAATAAAGTTATTACATTTAGATTTGATGATTTTTTTTGGATGATTTTGATTTATTATTTCGGAGTAAAATGTGAGAAGTAAAAGTTTAGGGGGAATAAAAAAAGTTTTGAAGGTTTTAAGAGTAAATTTTGAGGGAAAATAAATAGAGAAGTAAAATTTTATATGAAAAATATTCAAAAAAAATGGGGGGGGGGGGGGGGGGGGGGGGGAATGAGTTTGGGGTGGGGTGGGGTGGGGGTTGGGGTGGGGAGTAAAACTTTTAGAGGAAAAGTGAGAGGAAATAAAAATTTTAAGGGTTTTTGGGGAAAATAAAGGGGTGAGTAAAATTTGGAGGGAAAAATATTAAAAAAAAAACATTGGGGGAAATGAGTTTGAGTTAGATGGGGTGAGGTGGGATGAGAGAGGTGTAAAAGTTTTTGGGGAAATGGGAAGGAGTAAAAGTTTTTGGGGGGAAAGTAAAATATTTGGGAGTTTGGGGTAAAAATGTAAAATATTATTGTTTGATATTCGGTTTATTCGAATTATTCGAGTAATTTAAATTCGAAAACTCGACTTGATTCGAACTCAAAATTCGAAAAAAATTTGAGTTGACTCGAATAACTCGAACAACTCGATTCGTTTAACTTGAAAATCGATTTTTTTTTTTCAATTTTTTTGAGTCGAATCGAGTTTTGCTTACCCTTACTTTATTTGCCTCAAAATAAGGGATGATATTTACCTAAAGATTAGGGTAAATTATAACTAATACAACTTCAAAAATCATAAAAGTTAACACTCCTTGATGTTAGAGCTACAAACTCCAAGCTTTTGTCTTAAGAACTTGAATCTGGATTTAAGCAATGCTTTTGGGGAAATGTCAGCATATTGATTTTCTGTACTACAATAAACCAGGTGCACTTCTCCTTCCTTTTGAACATCACGAAGAACTTAAGAACTCGAATCTAGCTTTAGGCAATGCTTTTGTGGAAACGTCAGCATATTGATTTTATGTATTGTAATAAACCAGTTGCACTTCTCCTTCCTTTTGAACATCACGAAGAAAGTATAATTTTATTTTGAAGTGTTTAGTTCTGCCATGGAACACCAGCTTATTAGCTATTGATATTGCACCTTAGTTGTCCACAAATATCTGTGTGCTTTCCTCTTGCATCATATGTAAATATGTCAAAAGTTTTCTAATCTAGAGTGCTTGATTTGCTGTTTTGCTTCTGCTCTGGATTGTGCAACAATTTCTTGTTTCTTCGAACACCAAAAAAAAAATCCAAAACCAAGATTAAAATTGTAACTTGAGGTGCTACACATCATATCATCAGCACATCTAGCCCAATCACTATCCAAATAACCATGGATATTAAAATTTTCAACTTAACTTTATGCCATAATCAACCGTGCCTTTTACATATCTCAGAATTCTTTTTGCTGCTTGAAAATGAATAGCACAGTTCATGTTCCTTGATAACAAATTCACAACATGCATGATGTTTGGCCTGATTGCTATCAAATACATCAAACACATCCAATTGAACTTCTATATAGTTTGTCATCAACTTTTCCAACTCCATCTTCTTTCGAAAACTTCTCCTTTTGATTCATTGAAGTTGCAGTCGGCTTGCAAGCTTCCATGTTAAATTTGTTGAGGACTTCTTTTGCATATTTTTATACTGGCAAAAAAATTTCATTTTGCTTTTGTCGTACCTACATACCAAGAAAAAATGTCATTCGTCAAAGATCTATCATTTCAAAGACCTCTTTCATCTCCTCTTTGAACTTGTCTATCAACTCCAGTCTACTTCATGTTACAAGTAGATCATCAACATAAAGAGACACCATAAATTATTCATCACCATTCTTCTTGATATACAAAGTAAATTCACTCAGGCATTTTTCAAAACCTAAGTCAAGCAAATATGCATCAATTTTGATGTATCAAGATCTTGGCGCCTATTTAAGTCATACAGTACCTTTTTCAACCTATACACCTTCTCTTCTTTTCTTTAACAGCAAAGCCTTGTGGTTGTTCAATGAATATTTCTTCCTACAAGTACTCATTCAAAAATGTTGAATTGACATCCATTTTATGTACAAGCCAATCTTTTTTGTGTAGCAAGGGCCAATAACATTCGTATAGTATCCATCCTGGCAACTGGAGTAAAAGTTTTCAAAAAATATACCCCAAACATTTGAGCATACCCTTTGACAACCAGCCTCGCCTCGTACTTGTTTACAGAACCATCAGGATTGAGTTTGGTTCTATAAACCCATTTCACTCCTATAGCATTCTTGCGGTTTGGTTTATCCATTAGTTTCCATGTTTGATTCTTTTCAATCATGCAAAGCTCTTCTTTCATTGCAGCCATCCATTTTTTATCAGTTGTAACTTCTTCATACACTGCAGGCTTTATCACAACAACATTACACTTACGTTTGATAGATCAGAAAGTGATTGTATTCCTCTAAAATGTTCATCATCCATGTCATCATCTTCCTCATGAAACTTAATCTTTTTGTCAATATCCTAACTCCAGCTATCTGACTCATGGAATTGGACATCTCTGCTGATTATGACTTTATTGTGGTCTAGCAAGTAGATTCAGTAAGCCTTTGAGGATAAGCAATAGCCTACAAAAATTTCAGCATCTGCTTTCTTGTCCAATTTGTCTCTCTTAACCTGATGAATATAAGAGAAACGCAAACAACTAAAGGCTACAAAATTAACGAATTCAGGTTTGTAACCATACCATGCTTCAAATATGAGACTCTAAGGGAGTCTAAGGCTCTAAGACATGGGCCATGAGCGCACGCAAGTTAAGATATTCCACTGAACTTGTCCTTATATTTCAAGATAAGGCGGTCGACTAAACTTGTCCTCATGTTTCAAGCTAAAACAGTCCACTGAACTTGTCTCCAAGTTTCCATGCAAAGGTTATACATAAAACTCCCGCTATATGAAAGTCCGCGGGATTATCTTATCAAGTAATCCGTGTAAATAAGTCTGTAGGCATGAATCTCTATCTATGTACTTGCATATATGAATTTGTATCTATGAATCTGAATATATGAATTTGTATCTATAAATCCGCATATATGAATCCGTACTTATGAATCAGCATAATTTTTTTATCTATGAATTTGCATATATGATTTTGTATCTATGAATTTGCATATTGATTCCTTATCTATTGATCTACATATGTGATTCCGCATCCATGAACCTGCATGAATAAGTCCGTAAGACTATTCTTCAAGCAAGAGTTCGTAAGGACTAACTGATGAGTATGAATCCACAAGTTTAAGTTCGCTAAGGTATAATTCCATAAATCTAAGTCTGCCAAGAATGAATTTAAATGTATGAATCTGTGCATGTGAGTTAGTAGGTGTGAGTCTGTGGGAATGTGTCCACCAAACTAGGACTCGCAAGTATGAATCCGCATTTATGAACCCATTAAGTTCGAATTCGCGTGTATAAGTCACTGTGTGTGAGTCTACACGTAAAGGTCCTACAACTGTGAAATTTCATGCATGAGTCTTTAGGGACCAACCGATAAGTGTTAGTCCACAATAATATTATCTTTCAAGATACTTCACACATGATTGACTGCCAAAATGTATAACGAGCTGTCTTGTATGAGATAAAGGCGAATGCGTAAGAGAAACCATCCTACAAGATAAACTAATGCATAAACAATGAAAATGGAGAACCATGTCAATGTATAAAACGTGCCAATGCGAAAGATGTTAATAGTGCACCACGAAGATGTACGATTTACGCTCGTACAAGTGATGTCAATATGAGACCAGACCATTAAAATCATACCTTATGATAATATCATAATCGAGTATGTTTTATTAATAACTCACTAAGTTCATTTGAACTTACCTAACTTCTTGTTGAACCTGTGTGAGCTTGTTCTTCTTAACTGTAACATGCACATAGTGAGGGTAACTTGTGGGCTAAGCCTTAAGATCAAAAACTCTTGTAACTAAGTTTGAACAACATTTTAATTAATCCAACATAGGTTGATTGTCACAATCTAATGAAGTTATTATATGTTAATCATCATTAGTTCACATGTTAACATCTCAAACTAGAAATTAGTATGATTGTAGCATTTCCATTTGGCTGGTCAATCGGTCGAGCATATTGGATACTACATATTTAGTATGTGTTTTGCTTGTATTTAGCTGCATTTTATATTAAATTGGATGTTTGTGATTGTAGTTGCCTCGAAAATAGATGTGATACATTGTAGCTTGGACCTGGTAATCGAGTCGGGTACTGAGTGTCACAATAATTGTTTATATTGCAACACAAGATATTCAAGAATCTTTAGCTTTAGAGAATTTTAGTGAGTGTTCAAGTTTTATCAATTTTTACCTTGGTGATCCTCGTTTGCTTTACTAATGTTGTTTATTCTTTCTTTACAAGAATTTTGCTTTCTATGCTTATTAAAGATATGGGTAGGAATCCCATGGCAATTTTTCACATAAGGTAATGAGAGGTTTTACATGCTGACAGTGGTGTTTTGTGAAGAAACAAAGAGCGCCCATGAGCTAACTGAAAATCTCGACCATACAAAGGGCCCTTCTTCCTTTGAATCATGCAAGGGACGTCGATGAGCTAACTAAAAATCAATCGATACAATGCTACTTAGATATTACAGTAACAATTAATACATTTGTATAACTACAACTAGAAATAATCATTTCAATAAAAAGATACCTAAGCATTTATTAATTGCTTGCATCTTATTTAACAATATATCTCTTTTATGTTGTAGGCATGAGAACTTAGGGTCAATCTCAAGTAACCCCCCATTCTTCTCTCTCAATTATATATATATTATTATATTTTCGACTTTTTACCTAAAAGGCCCATTTTCAAAAATAATTATGGAAATGGGTTGTTTTGATTTATGTTTATTGAAATGGAACGATTTAAAAAAAATGTATTGAGCTAATGTCGTTTTCAAGTGAAAATCAAAAAAATGCGTTCAGCTGGAAGCACTTTTCCCCTCTAACCTGTAAAACATTAGAAGCGTTTTTTACCACATCATCACTAAAAAAATAATAGCACCAATTTTTTTTTTTTTTATCTTTGGTGCCACCTAACAAAAGAAATGAGATTTGAGTTTATGTAAAGGTTTATTTTGTAAGTTTTGTTTTCACATAATTAAGTGGCACCAAAGATAAAAAAAATTGGTACGGTTATTTTTAACATTGGATTAATAATAATAATAATAATAATAATAATAATAATAATATTTTAAAACTCATTTTGGACAACAACCTAAAAACACATATTCTTACTTTTTTTTATCTTAAATTGTAGTTTTTGATCCAACATGAATATAATTATTATTAATATTGAAAAGGAAAAAGTTGAATTTGGGCAAATCTTATTTATTTTTTTTTCTGCTTAAATTGTGTTATTTATAAAATTATTATTTTTAATAAATAAATTTTGTGTTAAAAAATGAGAAAATATATATTCATTTATTTATAAATGCTCTTTATAATTTTTAAATATTTTTTATTTTTATTAAAGTTTTTTAAATTTTAATTTTTAAAAATCAATATTAAATTGGTAGAATGTAAAAAATTAAAAGTTAAATTTATTGAATTTTTTATATTTTTAACAAAATTTATCGAATTTATAAACATTGAAAGACTAAATTTATTATTATATTAATAAAAAATATTTAATAATTTAACAAAAAAATAACTAAAATATAAAATTTTAAATCTGAATGATAAATAAAAACAATGACTATATTTATGATTTACCTTAAAAACTTAAACTAAAATATAAACCAATAATTTAGTTTCTTTTTCTAAAAAAAGTCTAGTCCTAGTGCTCAGAAGTGGTGTTAGCTAACGGCACTTTAAATCCTTGGAAAAAGTAAACAAAACCTCACGTGCCTTGAGGCGCGTGATTTGTACATTTAATTAAATGCTGCTATTTTGTGTATTTTCAAGTTTTTGTTTTGCAATGAAACTTTTTAATTTAGTTTTTTTTTTTCAAATAGGTGTCTGAATCTTTTTATTTATATTAGTTTTTGAATTTGAATTTGAATTTGTCAAATAGCGGTGCTTTTTAACTTCGTAACTCAATGAGTATGATATTATTATTAATGTAAGAAAGCGTAAATTTAAATACATTAAAATGTATTATTTTTTTATTTATAAGTTGAGAATTAATTATGAAAAGTTTTAAGTATTGAATAAAAAAATATATGATCAGAAATTAAAATGAAATTATTAAAAAAAATTAAAATAGGATGAAAAACTAAATAATTTAAATCAATATTAGAATTTATACAAAATTATAGCAAATAAATTATATTAATTTATAAAGAATATACAAGTATGAGATTCTTTTACATTATTTATTATAAAAATATAAAAATTTATTAAAAATGCACATTTTCTGGGAATAGTTTGCATAACTGGGTAAATGCATCCCAAGTTCATCCCATTAAAATTCAATTTAAAAATTGGGAATTTATTTTGAAATTATATAAATATAAAATTATTAAAAAGTTGCGTTATGTATAAATGGTTTTCTAAATTCATACATAAATATGCAAAGTTAATTCTAAATGCCTTTTTTTTAGTAAGCTTAAAATAACCGTTTACAAATTTTCACAATTTTATACTTTTCTTTTTAAAAAATATTAAAGTATTCTTTTTTTAAAAATCATGTACTAATGAAACTCTCTAGATCTAACGAACACGTTTTTACATTGTTTACCAAAAGTTGCTGTTTCAATTCCCAAACTCCACGTGTTTCATGTTTTGTTTATTATTATTATTATAATAAACACAAGGGAAAGATTGTATTCGAACTCAATGAGCTATTCGAGTGAAAAAGAGAATATGTTCATCTTAAAATATTCGAGTTCGAGTATTTATATATGTAAGATATGTGTTGTCAAAAGATTAGGAAAATATGAACAGATACTATCATGTAATCACATTAATATATTAAAAAAATATTTATAATTCCCAACTCATGTTGATCTGATGGTCAGGGTGTTCACTATTTCAAGTGTAATTTAGATTCGAGTCGCACTAATTGTGTTGTTGTTAACGCTTTGTCCTCTTCTTGTAATTCATAAAAAATATTTATAATTCTTACTTAACTCTTAAATTAAAAATAAGCGTGTTTTAATGTATTCAAATTTATGTTCTCTCAAATTGATAATAATATTAATGTTAATCAGGTTAAAACTTAATTGATATAAATTCTTTAGTTAATAATTTTTTATAATTAAATTTTTTATATTATTTATATTCACTTTACAATACATATTTGAAATTTGTGATTATGTATTTTGACATTCTCTTCTCCAAATTTATTATAATTGATAATGTGGTGAATATATTTATATAATTAAGAGACTTCATAAAAAATTAAATCTATTTGTAAATCTAAAAAAATAAAAACAGAAACACAGCCGACAGCAGGGCATTTATTATAAGATCACTTCACCATCCAACATGGCCGGTGGGGCGTGAGTCTTGTCGTGTGTATATAAATCGGCAGCGCTATTTACTTAAAATCTTAAAAAAAAATGTTGGGAATATTAATGAGAATTTTCTTTTAAAAAAATTGAAGCTTTATTTAAAATTTTAAAAGGATTAATGAAAATTTTCAAAAGTTTTAAACTGTTGAAGGATTTAATTAGAATTTTTAAAATTTTGAGAGTCTATTTAAAATTTTCAGAAAGTTAGAAGATTTAATGAAAATTTTCCAAAATTTTGTAGGCAAGACCCCTTTCGACTCCCATTATGTTTAGCCGCTATAATTTATATTTTTAAATTCATACAGTTTTAGAAAATATCAAATCTTATAAATGTTCATAAAGTAGTTTGATGCTTTGTAGTTTTAATAAGGATTAATGCTTTGTAGCAATTATAAATGTTAAAAAATTCAAAATATTTTATAATTTTTTAATATATATTAAAAAATTTAAAGAATATATAAAAAATAAAATATTTTAAAATAATAATTTGAGATTTATATAAATTAATTAATAATTCAAGTTTATCATATTAAAATATTTTTATTATTTTATTTTGAATTTTTAAATGTATATATATTTTCAAATTTTAAATCATTTAAAATATTTATGTAAATAAACAAAATTAAATTTCATATTAATAAATAGAGTTGGTACACTCATTACTTAAATCATGCTCTGAAAGAAGAATTATGGATAATAATTATTAAAGTTGGAAATGTGAGTGAAAATAAAAGATTGAATAAGACGAAAACCAAAGGAAGAGCCAAAATGTGGGCCACATGATGGAAGAAATATTAAAAGCAAGGTAAAGTTCAAGTTTCTTGAAAATTACATTTATATGAATTCGATAATATGGTTAAGGTCTAAATTATTTTAGATATAGTTTGGATTCGAATTATGCTAATCGTGTTATGATTAGAAATTTATTTTTATATTTTTATTAATTAATTATTTTTATTTTATTTCCATTGCTTTTTAAATTTTAATTACTAAATAATGAAAATTTAAATGCTTTAAAATTATCTTGAATTTATATAAAATTAAATTATATATATTTAAATAATTTCATTATAAGTTCTGATTATACGAAAATAATGCGCTTTAGCGTACCCGAACCCACGTCCTTCTACATTTATAATATCCATGTCCACCAAGCTAAAACTCAATTTATAGATTAAATTATATTTAATTCAAACAATTTTTTAAATATTTTGAACTAATAGTTAATTCAATTATATTTGAAATGAATAATTAAAGTATTTTTATTTAAATTAAATATCACTATTGTAATGATGAAAATTTTAAAAAATTATTAATAATAAATCTATTAAAATAATAAAAGCATTTGAAAAGAAAAGAAAAATATTATCATTAATAAGACTTTATTAAACTTGCATATATTAACTTGAACTGTACTACTTTTAAAAGTAAAAATAGGACTAAATTTTAAATATATGAAAAATACAGGGACTTGAAAATATTTTAACCTATAAATTTTTTACCAAATCTGAAATTTGTCGAAAGAAAATAAGAAGAGGAGAGAGTGAAGTACAATTTCTTTAAACAGAGAGTATGTGAAATATTAAAAAGAAAATAATGGTAGGTTTCCTCCTGTAGTGAATATTTAAAGAAAAGTAAACTCCGAACCCAAACCAAAAAATTAAAAACACTATGCATACATACATACATATGAAGCCATGATCATATATCTGTATATGTGTTGTATTAGAGTACAAGTTTTAGCATAATTCCTGTCATCACCACCCATCAAAACTTTCCCTCAAAACCCAAACTTTCTCCTCTTTTATAAAACCAAAAAGTTAGAGTCTTTCTGCTTAGTCATCTTTCTTTGTTTGTTCTCTCACAGAGAGAAGGGAAGGGAAGGTTGCTCTCTCCTTTTCCTCCATCTTCTCTTTCTCCTTTAGTTTCTTTGTATGTAAGTATGAAAAGGAATTGAAGTGGAAAGAGGGTTTGGGGGTGATACTGTTGAAGATAATTTTGTGGGAGGGATTTATGTTTGAGTTATTGAGAGGTAAGATGTTTGGGTGTGAATGTTTTTGTTGGCACAAACATACTCATCATCAATACCCCTCTGCTTCAGCCTCAGCCTTTTTTCTTGCCTTCTCCAATTCCAGAATGGCCTCTAGGTATGCCTTTCTCTTTCTATTGACAACCCATTATTTCCTTTGATTTCTTCTTAATTTTCAGGAATTTCTGATTCAAATTTTTGTGTTTATTTTCCCTTCATAATCATAATCATGATTACTTGAGATATGGGCTTTTTTTTCTCCTCTTTTTCCCACTATTTTCTTCTGCAACAATTGTTTTCTTTTAATGATTGAATAAATTTTACTGTGTAGTGTGATGATTATGAAGATTTTTAGCTAATTATTTGGATAATAATATAAACATTATTTTGAAAAATAGTTAATCCAAAAAATATATGGTAAAATATATATTTATGAATATTAACAAAATTAAGTAGCAGAAGGAATATGCTTGTATGGCTGTAGAGGCTTTTGCTTTCTTTCTCTTACCTTACTCAAAAATTAGAAAGCATTTATGAATGTGGTGGTGGCCCCATATTTGCTTTGGATTTTGTACATTAATGGCTCTTTGATGCATTGGAACTCTGGAGAAACTTGCTTGCCTCCAAAAATCTAAAACTTTCTTTACTCTTTGTTTTCTTTATTTTTCTTCTCCCACCCCCCTTTTTTTGAAAGAATTTCTCTCCATACTCTTTTTAACATCAAATTAACTTCTACCGTTTATAAAACCACTGTTTTCTTTCAATTAGGATCCCAAATATTAAATTTTTAATTAAAATATTTTTATTTAATTACCAATTCTTAAAAAATAAAATAGCATATTTTTCTTTCTATAAATATGGTTTTATGATGTTAGATATTTACCAACATTTTTCATTAATAAAGTCATCCTTTTTCTTTGGGATTCCCACACCACAGTCAGAAAGAAAAAGCCATAGGGATATTGTTTTTGTTGTGTACGTGTATTTCTTTTAATGTATATTTTCATTTCCAATACCTTTAGCTGCATTATTTTATTTCTTTTATCCTTTTGTAAAAAAAAGGTTATTTCTTGTTTCAA
The DNA here is from genome assembly GCA_005610355.1 of Gossypioides kirkii. NCBI lineage: Eukaryota > Viridiplantae > Streptophyta > Magnoliopsida > Malvales > Malvaceae > Gossypioides > Gossypioides kirkii. The sequence continues at coordinate 42,971,115 of CP032253.1, read as the reverse complement.
GAAGAATTTCAATAGCTCAAGCAACTTGAACAACAAGTTAGTCAATATTTCTATTTTTTACAAACATTCTAGATAGCTTTTGGAGGTGTGGGGTATCTATCCCCTTTATCCTTTACTTCAAAGAGGGTAGCAATTTGATGGTTGTTTTCTTGATGACTTGATAACCAAGAAACAAGCTAACTAACATTCCCTGCAAATTTCTTGTTTGAACAACTGATAAGCTTGCCTACTTTATTATTCAATCATTATATGGTAGTTGAGCTTTCAAGGCTTTGATAATGATGTACTAACATATTTTTCTCAGGTCAAGGGTTTGGTACTGGAAAAATTAACCTAGGGGGATTAGAAGTGGTTAAAATTACTGAGTTTGAGAGGGTATGGAGTTGCAGTTTGCTGCGAGGTAAAGCGGAAGGTGTAACGTTTTATAAACCTGTGGGGATTCCGGATGGATTCTTCTGTCTCGGTTATTATTGTCAACCAAATGACCAGCCGTTGAGAGGGTATGTTCTTGCAGCTCGGGAGAGGGTAGCTTCGAGTACAGAAGTTTATTGTGACTATGACTCCGATACAGATTTTCCTGACTGACTGAAAAGCCTGTTAACTTCTCATTGATTTGGAGTACAGATTGTGGTAGTGGTTGTGGTTTCTTCTGGCTGCCAAACCCGCCTTTGGGATATAAAGCGATGGGAATTTTGGTTACTGACACCCCGGATGAGCCTGATGTGGAAGAAGTTAGATGCGTCAGGGAAGATCTTACTGAGACTTGTGAAATTATGGACACCGTACTTGCTACTGATGCAAACACGTTTCAGGTTTGGACCACTAAGACCTTTGCAAAAGGGAATGTTCTGCAAAGGCATTTCGGTCGGGACTTTCTTCTGTTGCACCTACTTTGTTTTCTGAAAATCAAGACTTGGAGATTGCATGCTTGAAGAATCTTGATCATTCATTACTCGCACTGCCAACTTTGGACCAAATTCACGCTCTCATCAAGCACTACGGTGCAACGGTTTTCTTTCATCCCAAGGAAGATTGTATGCCGTCGTCCGTGCAATGGTTTTTCAAAAACGGGGCACTTTTGTACAAAGATGGCAAGGTTAATGGTGAACCTATTGATTATTTGGGCTCTAACTTGCCGAGTGGAGGGACAAACGATGGTGCATTTTGGATAGATTTACCAAAGAGATGATAATGCAAGAAAAGATGTTAGAAATGGGAACTTGGAAAGTGCAGAGCTCTATGTTCATGTAAAACCAGCATTGGGTGGAACATTTACTGATATCGTCATGTGGATATTTTGTCCCTTCAATGGACCGGCTAACCTTAAGATCGGGTTAATGAATATACAAATGAACAAAATCGGGCAACATGTAAGTGACTGGGAACACTTCACTCTTCGGATAAGCAACTTCACCGGCGAACTATGGCAAGTATACTTCTCACAGCATAGTAGTGGTGGTGAGTGGGTTGATGCTTTCAACTTGGAATTTATTGAAGGTAATAAGCCAATCGTTTACTCATCCAGACACGGGCATGCTAGTTTTCCACATCCCGGGATTTACCTTCAGGGGTCAGATAAACTCGGAATTGGAATTAGAAACGATACTGCTCGAAGCAAATATTTTGTAGATTCAAGCACTAGGTATCAGATTGTTGCAGCTGAGTATCTTGGAGGAGTAGTTACAGAACCGTGTTGGTTGCAGTACATGAGAGAATGGGGTCCAACCATAGTATATGATTCAAGGTCTGAACTGGATAAGATAATTAACCTCCTCCCATTGTTTGTTCGGTTTTCGGTGGAGAACATCTTTGACCTGTTTCCAACAGAGCTTTACGGCGAGGAAGGTCCGACTGGACCCAAGGAGAAGGATAATTGGGTAGGAGATGAAAGAAGTTGATACCTTATCTTTGCTTTGTATACATTCATACTACTATGGTACTCATAGTCCATAGACCTTCCACTGTCGACCGGATGCGCCCCTGCTCCCGGCATAGCGAAAAACCACAAATTGATGAACCAAATGCAGAATGCCAGAGGTAGTATGCATCTGTGTGGCTATATACAAATTCTTTGAAGGTGGATAGAGAGTAGGTTCAAATGGGGGGAAGTTGTATAAAATCTGTTGTTTGGCATTGATTGTTAAATATATAGTGTTATGGTTAAAGGTTGTGTACTAGTCCTTGAATTTGATATGTAAAATCTGAAACTGAAAGTATATGTGAGACCTGTTGTCATTCTATCTTATTGGGTTAATTGCATTTGCACCGGAGGCCCCTGAATTACGATTTATATTTTAAATCAGTCTTTAAACTTCAAAATTGAGTCCTCAAATTGTCATTATCATTCTAATTTGGTTCTTCCAACAACCATTTCATTAACTTTTCTAATAGATTTCAGTTGGTGGGTGGATAGCTGACATGTATTAGGTTGTTCCTTGGTTTTTGCTTTCCTTATTTATTTATTATTCTTTTATTCCCTTTTTATAAATTGACAAAAAAAAATTGACGTCATAATTATAGTATTCCTTTCCTTCTTCCCCCTTTTTTTCTGAGTTAAATAATTATGTAAAAAATACATTATTTATGAAGTATACAAATATTATTTACGTTAATTAAGAATATTTTATATACTACACAATATTTTACTTTATTTATTTTTATTTGCTTCAATTAATTAGTGCAAATAAAATGCTTATTGATATAAAGTATTCCCTGTTTTTTTCTTATTTATTTATAAATAGAAAAAAAGAAAAAACTATAAAAGTTATAAGAAAAATATTTGAAGTATTTTTATGAGCCAATAAATTTTATTTTATTTTTGCTTGTGTTATAAAGAAGAAAAAAAGTGCAAAAAGAAAAAGAGAAAAATAGGAAGATATAAGGTTTATTTGTTTCTGTTTGTATTCTAAAGAAGGAAAATCGAAAAAATAAATAAAGAAAACGAAAAAAAGAAAAGAGAAGAAATAATAATATTTTTTCCTTGTAGTTTAAAGAAGAAGAAAAAGAATGGGAAGCAATAAGCATTACTATTAAATTATAAATTATGAATTAGTTCAAGAATAATTCATAAAATAATTCATTAAAACATTTAATTTAAATTATAGTATATTCATTTTTTCGTATAAAAGGGAGAGTTAAAAATATTTTCATAAAAGTGATACAATTAAATAATTTTATAATTTGAACCCAACAAGTGGTTTCAGTAGAAAAGAAGATGTTATTCATCCTAAAAATCCGAGTTCGAGAGTACCTATGTGTCAAAAGATTAAAAAAGTATGAACATATATTACCATGTAATCATACCAGTATATTCAAAAAAAATAATTTTATAATTCATTATAAAAACAAAAATTATTTTAAGCATGACATTATTTTTTTATTTTAATTTGTATTTGTTTATGAAAAAATAAAGATAAAAAGTGTGAATAAGGAATAGAGAACTAAAAGAAAATAAAAAGGAGACACGCTGCAACCACATAATGAAACATCATCTAATAAAAAAAAAGGTTAAATTCTGTTATTAGTCCCTGTACTTAGCAAAAGTAGATTTAATCCCTATACTTTTATTTGGTCTTTTTTAAACTTTCCAAATTTTAAAATTCTAATCCTCACCACACTAAACAATAATTGTTAAATTCATTAAGTAAAATTTTGATATTAGCAAAATATAATGTACCAAAAACATTATCATGTGTAATGTCATGTCAATTTATTCCTACATTTTACTAACATTTCAAAATTCAAAAAGTATAAAAACCTAAAATGTCCAATTGAGAAAATGAACTAAATCTACAATTATATGAATAGTACAAAACTAACAATTAAATTTAACCAAACAGGCTTAACCGCTACTGTTTGAATCAAAACTAAAATTTGAAATTTCAAAATTTGAAAATTATATGGACTAAAATTGATCAAAAAAAATATAAGAACTAAATGCACAACTTTCGCAAAGAACAGGGACTAATAACAGAGTTTAACAAAAAAAAGAAAAGAAAAAGGAGAAGCTAATGAAAGACATGAATGAAAGAATAGTAATAATATTAAAACTCAAGTAGAAACTCCAGAAATTTTACAACCAATTTAGTTTTTAAGACGTTAGAAGACATTTGGTGCAATCAAGCTTATCTTAAGGTATGTAATAATAGATGGCTGTCCTGTACATCATAAACCATGGCTTCACACTCTAGATGGATGTGTACCCTTGCCTTTAGATTAAATCTTAACTGGTTATGAGCTGTAATAACTCCATAAATATACTGATACAAAGTACCATTGATGCCTTAAGGATGCATTAAAACTTGATATCCAAAAAGAGCTGCAATTTGGAGCAGCATAGTCCAAAATTCTGTAATTTTCGCCTATTTCAGACTTCACCTCTTTAGCATGAAATAATAGCAAAAGCTTTTATAATATGGCAGAGAAGCAGATAGATAATACTTTGATGTACGCATTTCAATAAAATATATATTAGAACTCAGATTAACAGAGGGCAAATTCCAGCCAGTCCAAATTTTCACTGCCTCCAACCTGTGTGCCCTTTCAAAATTTTCAAAAAAGGTTACCTTCATGATCTTCATCAAACCAGAACATGAATCCAACACCCCAGGCCTCAGCATGCCCCCAAAAAAGCGTACATAAAAATGACTGTAAATGAAGGGGCCCCAGAAAGAATGTATTGTGTTCAAAAGGGGATTGAACTGACATCATATAAGTTGTCATGTACAATCGCAACAAATTACACTGGAATGACTATTTTGAAGGAAAAAAAATAATGATCATTATCTTTGTTACCTTGCTATTTTGCTGTCCCTATTTAAGTCCTCCCAGCTTATCTCCTGGGCGCATTCCCCACATACAGTACTACAACCAAATTTTGTCCCCTGGCTTCTGAGAGTGAGCAAGTGGGCAAGATTAGTACATTTTCGTTGCACAATCCGACTCCTGAAAATACCCTGGGGTTTTGTCAAGTGATTCATCACAGGCTCTGGTTTAGGAGGAGGGGCTACATCAGGGACAACAGGCCTGCGCTCTGCTGCAGATTCATCAAGGGATACTCGCTGTACCTCCTCCCATTCTAAGGTTTCCGAAAGACTTCCCAAGCCATATCTTGCTCTTCTTTTGAGAGCTTTTCGTCTTCATTCTCTTGCAAAAGGGTCTCATGTTCATGGAAATTGGCAATCCACCTAAAATCATCAATAGTAGGTAAGTTTCCAACTATTACGGGAACAAATGTTGTATAACATAGCACTCAAACAGCAGAATCAGATAAAAAGAAGCTTCTAATTTTGTTTTTTTTTTTAAATGAAAATGAACATAACTGCACCAGAAAGAATGGAGAATACCTATTCCTTGCTAATAAAAGCTGAAACCAATAAACAAAAACAGATTGACAGTACCTTGGGTGATGTTTACTAAGTAAACTTTCCATTACTTTGTCAGAGGAACAGCTTCCATGGGAGAGAGGAATCTTCGAGTTCAGTGACTTTCCAACATCATTAGCCATATTCTGGTTTCCGTTCTCTTCACTAAGTTCCATCAAAGTATCAAAGTTCTCTTCCTCACCAAATTCAAACAGATGTAACATCTCCTCCTTGGAGATAGTCCTATGTACTTGTTGTCTATCTACCACCCTTGCAGCAAGACCTTCTTTCGTCACCTATTTGCACCATTTTCTAGTCAAAAGGTTATTCAAGAAACAAAAACCAAAGAAGGACAAAGTCTCTCTTACCTGACGCTTATAAATTTTTTCTTCCATTGTCCCATGTGCCATCAATCGATAAGCAAACACCGGCTTTGTCTGGCCATACCTATAATAACAAACATATTATACAGTTAAAACATGTGAGTCAAATTTAACAGAAAAAATTAACTTAAACCCACCTCCAGGCCCGATATATAGCTTGAAGATCATATGTAGGGTTCCAAGAACCGTCAACAATAATTACACGGTTTGCAGCATATAGATTAATCCCAAGAGATCCAGCTCTGGTAGAGATCAAAGTACACTTGACTCTTTTATTCATTGGCTCATTAAACTTCTCAACCAACTTTTGCCTTTCAGAACTTTCTGTTCTTCCATCCAACCTGTATGGTGCATGGCAAAGAAAAGAGAGCATGAAACAACTTTGTTTTCAGAATTTCTTGCAACAATCACATTTACGAACAGCAGTCTTGTTAAGTAAAAACTTGGATAACAATATGCTATATATTAAAAATAAACCAGCTTCCCAGCAAAATCAGGTACATTTTTGGAGAAGCTTACAAATAAAAATATAAAAATGCTTATGCAGCAAGAACCATTTGCAGAAAAATCCTATACATGCAAACATACTTTTACTGTAAAAATAAGTAAATTAACAGAAAGATATTGTGTCAAAAGAGGATGATATTAAACAAATTTAACCACTTCCAAACAGTTTCCAGTGATATACACACCTATACCAGTCTTTCCCCTTTTTCCAGAACTTCCCTTTTTTTCCACGTCTAGGTAATCTTGAAAGATAAAGTTCTATCAGATCTAAAGTTGGAATGCTCTGACTAAAAATCAGTGCCTTGTCACCCACATCTGAACACATGGTTATGATGTCAAGCAACAAAACCATTTTGCCACTGTAGTCAAGTTCCTTATAGTTATTTTGGTGAAGAAGATCTCTCCACCAACCCTATTAAGGAGAAACATTCAAGCATCAGCGTGATAAGAAAATTGATGTATACATAAGCTATTGTCTAATGAAGCTTCACAAAGGCACATTAAAAAAAAAAAAAAAAAAAACCCAAACAACATTCACATACCTTTTGAATAAACCCGTAATCATTTTTTTCATGCAGAGAATCATTCATACTCCTTGTTTTATCTGAAATACAAGAAGCCAGACCATTTAGACACCGAAGTTAAATATATGAAAACCTATTGAACGAAGAAAGCTATCCAATGATCCTATAAACTATAAACATGGCTCAATGACTTGAAATGGAAGAGGCCGCAAAAATCAGTACTCATTGACTACAAATTACTCAAAGTTTGTTTTCAATTTCATTTACAGATATAATCGGTAACATTAATTGCCTGGGTAGGGAAAGCACTAAGCAGACCAGACCTGGAAACCCACCAGATTGCCCCCTGTTAGTCCCGGAAATACCAAGAGGGGGTGAATTGATATTCTAAAATATCTACAAACTTTTTAAAAATTAAATAAAAGAGATAAGATTGCAAATTCAATTTATTGTGGTTCAGCCCCAATTGCCTACCTCCATTACCTTGGTATACCTCAACCAAGTATTTCATAATTCACTACTAAAAATTGATACCTTTTGAGGATAAGGTATAAGCCTTTGCAACACTATCTTTTCACTACTTAAAATTGATACTTTTTGTGGCTCAACTAGAATACTCCCAGTTTACAATTGATGAATGAATGAAAGTAAACAAAGAAATCCTCTATAAGGAATGTGTCTACACAATTTAAGATCCCAAAGAAATGAAATGAGAGTGATTAAAGATATTACAATAAGCTCTCAAAAGAATATGTACAAGAGAAATGAAGAAAATGAATATTTGAAGCCAATTCTCAAGTTTGATGCTTGAATATCTCTCTTGTGTCCTGAAATGTCCTGAAATCTAGCAGTTTGGAGTTGTTGGAGATGAATTAGAGCTGTTGGAAGTATTTATTTCGTGCATTATATGCAGTCTACAGGGTCAAGTCTCGAGACTGTTAAAAATATAGCTGTTGGAAAAGCCTGGGTATCAGTACTTCAAGACATGTGCTAATGCCTCATAAGCAAGTTTGGCTACTGACTAGACTTGTACTGATACAACCCACCTATGTACCGATACATTGCTCCTCTGTTTTGCAAATTTGACTACTGACTTGCCATGTACTAATACTTGGACCTCTGGTCTCAATTCTTAGCCCTTAAATTGCCTTGAAAACATTTAGAACACTTGAAAATACTTTAGGGCCAACTCAAAAACCTTTGATCGAGCATAAAACACATATAGAGCATATTTTTGAGCTTATTTGACACTAGAAGGCATTTGAGACTTATTCAATTAAAATTGTTAAGGGATATAAAATATAATTTTAATCTTGACCATTTGTTATATCAAAATACTTGAAAAATCAAACTATCAACCACTATGGGTAACATTAATTCTGCAATTTCACACCCTAAAAAGGCAGTGTGTTTCTGATTCCGCCGGCCCACTCTCTTTTATTTATTATTATTTTTTCATACGTGCTAATAAGTTGAGACTTACTCTATATTTATCCAACTAACTAATAATGAGCATATTTATTGTTATTACTAGCAGTTCAAAAAAAAAACTAATACCCTCCAAATTCCACAGATCATGAGAACAAACAAGATATGAATCTAAACACGCAACATCAGTTCACTGCATTCAGGGCAAAGAAAAAATATCAACCTTATCTAGTCGAGCCATAAATTCAAAACTAACATATTTAGCCAGCAAATTGACATGTCCACATGTAAATAATGCTAGGTACAGAAAATATGAAAAGAAAGAGTGAATACCTCCTACACCCAAATTATAATCTATATTTTCATCACTGGAGCTCTCATCTGCAAGGAAGTTTTCAGCAGCATCTTCACGACTAATATAGTTTCTATCTTCTTTGTTCAATTGCAGTATCCCAGGATGGTTCCATATCTACTAATTAAAAGAAATAGTTACGTCAAAACAACATGCATTCAAAATTATTTCTTTTAAGGGAAAAGTAGAAAGAGAAAACCAAGAAAACAATTGATATGAACCCTTCTACTATCATATTTTCAACCCATAGATTCTAGAAAAGCTCAAACATTTAATTGCAAGTAAAAAGAATCCTAAAAGCATCATGGAACCTAGAACTTAGGAAAATAACTAGGTTTGTTCATAATTCTCATCTCTCACTGTAAATATCTATTAATTGACAATTTACTAAACCCAATCAATGAACCTCTTTTCTTGACTTACTCAAGTAATGCTCCAAAGTTAATGAGATTGATGACATTTTCTATCATTTCAAAAATAAGGCACCAAAATATTTTAAGAACAGAGATATATGCATCACTCAAACAAGGCTGCCTATAAAATACTGAAAAAAGTGAAGACCATATTATTTTCTAAAAAGGTTGAAGTGCACCTGCTTTTAGATTAAGGTTTGTCCAGTTCTATAGGATATCATGGATCTACTTTGGTAATGCTGTAAATCTCAGGTGTAAACCTATTGTAACGTATCATGTCATTTCATAATTTTTTTTAACAATCAACTTTTATCTAACAGAGTAATTCCAGAAGGGCATTAGGCTTGAAGATCCTCTGAAGAAATGGGGGCTGTGGCTTGTATTTGCATTCATTAACACTTAAGGATGTTGCATACAAAGAGTCTTGGACAACTCTTGGTGAGACTAGCAGGATAATGTGGAACCTCACTGGTTTTGAGCTCAAGTTTTAAATTTCCCACGCATCTCAACACATTTGATTTAGTTAACTGATTCTACCTCTTTTTTTCATCTTCTTTTTTGTGATTGGATCATTATTAGATAAACATGCCAATACAAAATTCAGGACATCCTGATTTCCACCATAATCTTAACACAAGCAGGGATTGTTTCACCACGCATGCATGTATCATGTGATAAAGGAGCTTCATAAACTTAAAGAACAAGCCGTATAGATTGTACCTGAGCCAAGGCCTGGTACCCAGCAAAAAAGCTCTTCCTAATTTTTTCATTAGAAGGTCTATCATTTGCGAAACCATGTACATCAAGGAATCTCTTGTAAAGCTTACGCTGTAGTGGAGAAAGCTTTACAGCAATAACAAAGACAGTTTTAGGAGGCAAGTCTTTTTTCACCACGCTCATATCCATCCTCTGAACGAATCCTTTTAACTGTTCATAAAGGATGTGAGACCTTTGATTCATAATTTTTACATCTTCATGAGTTGAATTTGTGTGCTGACCATTTTCAATTGGATTTTGGAAGCTGCATACACAGAAAACCAAGATCACATCAAATTGACAGAAAAAAGGAGACATAGATGAATGAGGATGATACAGGAGTTAGCGCCTTGCCGGTTCCTAAACTCGTGGCTGCTTCCAAGAAAACCTTCTCTTACAAAATCAACCATCTGTTCCAAGGAAACCCAATAAGAACAGTTTTTGGTGCATGGGAAAAGGAGATTTCTAGCTAAAAAATAATAGCTCACACAGTAGTACTCCATGAGATTGTTCTGAAGTGGTGATCCAGTTAAGGCAATCCTCCTCTGACACTTCACTTGTTTCAACGCCTGGGTTGTATCAGCCCTGGTGTTCTTAATAGTATGGGCTTCATCACAAACTAGTATATCAGGACCATCCTGGAAGTAGAAACAAAGCTTGAGTCAGAGACAGAAAATCCTTATAAATAGATGTAACTGAGATGATTTGTCCGAAATGATGCAAAGTATGATATACATATGTATGTAGCAAATTATCAGTCACAAACCTATACTATAGTCCTCAAATCATACAATAACCACGCCCATTTTGAATTTGAAAACAAAGCAATGCTTCAATAACCACACAGGTCTAGCATTGCAGCACAGTGCATAAACAAGCTATACTAGTTTATATACAAGAACGCTCATGGCAAATGGTTTCAATACAATACAATACAATACAATACAATGCAATCTAAATCTGTTTTGCTAATAAAGCAGCAATATTTAAACTAGTCAGATAATAATCTATGTTGACCGTACATTTCACTATTCCTACAAGTCAAATATACCATTTGAATAATCAATAAAAATTTACTGGCAAGTTGTTGAAGTTAATAACAATCACCTGCAAAGCATAACAAATATCTCTAGCCATGTTGCGATCCTTCACATGTTTTCCAAGAGACAAGTTTCGAAAAGCAGTATAGCCTAGTAAAAAAATTCCACCTTTCCTTCTCCACTTGGCAAGCAATTCTGCCCGTTTCTCCCTGAAAGAAAATAATGATTAAAGCAAGCACATTAGATGGTTGATATTTTCCTTTTTACCCCCACCTAAATCAGTAGCAATTTCCCACAAAATGGAAGAGAGAACAGGTAACTGACTCATAAAAGTTAACTGGCATATTTGTAGGGCAGCCCAAACATTTCATTTTTTATTTTTTCACTAAAAGACCAGATCACACAAGTTCAACAATCATTTCTATGATAATGCAAATTTATTACTCCAACAGTTATGCTTCCAATTATAGCTCCTATTCTTCCCATAGTTTTATCTTAGTGTCCATCCAGAAGAACATGCAAAACTTCCCTCTTATCCTATCCTGACAATGATAAAACTAATCTTTGCCACATATTTGCTTCCTCTAGCGACACATGTTATAAAACTTGGCTTCTAGAACTACAAAATGCATCCTATTTTATGCTAACAAGTTTCAGTTCTCCATGGGCAACTGCAAGGAAGGATTTTCCACACTATACAGATCAAATGTGCTCTTGCCAAAGAAAACAAATCTTTGTTTTACAATGACAGCTGCAGAGGCATAAAATTTGGGTACACTATGATTTACACGCATAAAAAACATTCATATAAGGTTATAACTATAGTAAGGCATGGCAAAATTGGATAAACTTCTAGTTGAATATTTCAAAAAAACATTAACTGAACCTTGGCACATCCTCTAACATGTAGACACGGAGGGGCTTTAATTCTGAAGGTCTCCACTTCATGAACTCCTGGCGCCAGTTGTGCAGCACATTTACGGGAGTAACAATAAGTGCAGTTTTTAATCCCAAATCAACACTTCTCATTGCAGTGTATAAGAAAGCTATAACCTGTAATTAAAACTAGACATGTCAGGCAAGCTAACCACCAAAAAACTTGGACCACAAGGAGCACAAATCGAGTGTTAGCAGTGGGAGAAACACAAGGTCAGAACTATGACACCAAAACATATACTAGCAGGCATGCCTGCATGGTCATACCAAAAAGAGGACAGGGGCTGAAAGAGGGGATTAGAGAAATATGATGAAGAGGGAGTAAATATACCTGGAACGTTTTACCAAGGCCCATTGTGTGAGCTAGAATGCAACCAAGACCCTTATCCCCAGACTTCACTTTTGTGATCGACTGAATAATGTTTTCCCACATAAATCGAATCCCAGCAATCTGCAGCAATAAATCAACCAAAAAGACATTCAACAGTGATTGAATTTACTAGCAGCATCATCAATAAAGACTTTCAACCAAATTCTCTAATAACAACCAACCAAAAAGGGAGGAAAGAAAAAAAAGAAACCATCTTAACGTACCCTCCCCAACCCCACTTCCATATGTTCAAAATAACAAAATATTGCTATGAGAGCAATAGCATATATTTCCATGAGAACTCATGAAATCCAGGTTTACTATGTCAGAATTCAAACTTGAAAGCTACATAATATGATGTGTTACCAAGCAAATTAAAAAAAAAGGAAGTAACTACAACCAGTGACAATTTTCAGTACAATAGGTTGTGACATAAGCAAGCAAATTAAATGATAGCTTGCTCAAAACAAAAGAGAAACCTTATATATCAATAACTTATACAAGTATAAAGAGAAACCTGATGGACTTTTAATTTTGGTGATATGCTTGGGGGAATCCTTACAGCTTCTTCACCATCCTCCCTCCTAACATTCACTATATAACCAGTATTGGCATCACCAAGCACCTCTACACTAGCTTCATCTAATAAGTTCCTATTGCAGCTTGAAGAGTTCATGTTATATTTGGCAGAAAACTGCATTGACTTTAAGCGCTCTTGACGTTCCTACAAAATTGGAACACAATGCAAAACTGAGTACCAGAAACCAGTTTGATTTAAAAAGAAGAAACTTAGCATAAGATACCTTTTCTATTGCAATTTTCCTCTTTGTCTCTTCTCCTAATTCAGCATCATCGAGGATCCTTCGAATTTTCTTTTTTTGCTTTCGCTTAGAACTAGTACAGAAGAACACAACCGGTTATTAACTCAGAGAAACAAGCCTTAGAATATTTGGTATTGTTAAATGCTAATTGTTCAAATTTTAAATATGCCAAAATAGACAACATGAAACTCCTACACATTCACATCGATGGCTAATAGGACATAGGCTATATAGAAAAATGGTGTATAATTACATTAGACCTACTGGCTGAATCAACCTCATACTTTAACTGTCCAATTGTAAATAAAATGGAACAGAATATCCATGAAAAAGAAGACATTGGATGAATACTAAAAATAGCTAAAGTGCAAAAAAAGGAGGGGCATAACTTGCACAAACTGCATCTATATAAAAAGCCTGAACAGTAATTTATAATAAAAGATATGATGATATTTGTGTCATATCAATGACACATGCATGAGGCATGGTTTAGAAACAAGGAATACATTGAAGCATTAATTATAACGTCTTGGGTCTGCCATGACTCCAGGGAAGAAAATTAAGTATGAGTACTGAAAACATTAGCTTCTATTGTATGACCAATAAAAATTATGCAACAAGCAACCTTCACATCCTACAACAACACTTGCTAAGAGCATTCTTGACTCCAATAAGATGTTGCAGAATACCATTAATACAAACTCAGAGAAGAGAAGCATATATAAATATTTTTAAATCAAATAAATGATGAAAAAAAGGAAGAAATGAAAAAGAGAATCAGATTCTCTAAAATTTTCAGATCTCAAAGGAATATCAGGTACCTGATGGAAGTACTGATATCTGCATCTGAATTCTCTGACTCACTATCAGAGCTAGAAACCGTTGTGTCTGAAGATCCCATGGCTCTCTAAATCTGATGTTAATTTTGCAGAATAGTTGGTGAGCAGCAACAACATTGCCAACCGGAGGACTGGACCTCAAGCAAATATTCTTCACCAATATTCTTACTTACACACTTTGTACAAAATAATGTTTTGCATGACTCGCAACTCAATAAGTCATTGCCTTGTCCGCACCATCCACAATAACACTCTGAGCACTCAGAGTCCTGTCACAATAGAAAAAAGGTCATATCTTACATATTTACTGATACTTTTAACAGAAGAACCTGATGAAACAAATTATGCAGTGGTTATTTCATGGGACTATTTAGTAGTATCACCAAAATATTGTCAACCAAGCAATTAGTCTGCACAATCAGTACCTTCATATGCATTTTCTCTTCCAGGAAGCATTTGCAATCCCTGCAAACAATTACTTTAAGAAGTGGATGTTGCTGCACTTCAACAGCCACTTTATGACAAGCGGTACAAATGAACTTGTCAGTCAGACACTCTGAAGAAATAGATTCAACACCCACATCAGCATCACTTTTTTCAGGCATAGTAAACTGATCCTCCAATTTGGATGAAATCAAGTCATCCTTCACTGTAATATTGGCTTCATCATCACTAGCTATGATAACTGTCCGTGCCTTCTTATTATTTTCATTAGCCTCCATATCTTCATTTGAACGCTTGGACCCAACAGGTATTCCAGAACCAGACATATCTAACTTGGACATGCCATCAGGACTAGATTGTGTCCTGTTCAGCTTACATGATTCAAAACTTTCAAGCACATCATCCTTCAAAATCTGACAAGCAACCCCATTCTCATTATTAGGCACATGTTCCCTATCTTCTCTATTTGCCTTGTTTGAAATTGAGTTAGAATTGTCTTCTAAAGGCTGGGACTCATCTAATTTGCTTTCAGTCACCTGATCAAAAGAGCAAAATTCTCTGAGGGACAAGGTTTTAGTAACATAAAAAGAGAATGAATGTTAAAAGTCCTGGCATGCATAGTCATATATCATTTAAGTTTCATCTTAGGCCCTAAAGAATGTTAGGTCCTTTGACATGCTAAATTATTTCCATTTGATCAACTAGCATAGATGGATATGCAAAGAAGCTTTTTCTTTTGTGTAATTGGGTTTTATAGTTAAGCAGTTCCTAGAGTATCATGTGATGGGAATAAAGTTGAATATTTGTTGCTCCTTTTTTTCCCGAGAAGGGAGGGTGCCTTTAGGTAGTCTCCTATGCAGGAGAAAGTCTTTGAAGCATAAGGACTAGTCCAGAAGTCTCTGAAAATACCATCATCAGACTTCCCACTATCTAGTGCATTTCTGACAATAAAACTGACTGTTCTTCGTCACAACTATTGACAACACAAAAGCAGCACCCCTTAAACTAATTTCTTCGTCCTAATGAAATCAAGTCCTCTGCTTTGTGCCATCAAACAACTGAACCTTAAAAAAATATTTTATCCAACTCTTACCAATAGACCTTCTAAGCAAAACTGAGAATCCAACTTTTATTGATACAAGGAACACAGTTGTTCCATTAAACCACTATTACTCCAAGAACAACTAGATCAAACCCCAAATGTCCTCTAAATCCATGCAACTTTTTTTTCTTATTATTATACTGTAACAGCAACACTTGAAATTTCTTGAGCCAAACCCACCAAAAAGCGACATGATTTATCAGATTTGTACTATATAAGGGTAAGTGAATCCACTAATATAACCTCATATGTTACTAAAAACATTGAGATCCATTTCATTTACTGTTAAACTAATAAGATACTATATCAAAGGGAACTTAAATTTCATCAATCTTCAGCCTTAATGCATGAGAGTTTTGTTACTTTTAAGTCAATGAAAAGGTGTTCCCATATACACACATGAACTAATCTAGGGCAGCACAAGAAGAAAAACAATAAATGTAATTGACCATAAAACCTGTTTAGATCTCTTTCGATGTCTCCTCTTTTTCAAATGCAGCTGAAATTTCTTGTCAATATTTACATCATCTTCCTCTTTGACCTGTCAATACATCATAGATGTTAATGCAAGGATATTGGAAAATTGGCAAGCAGAATACTGTAGAAGATAACATATTGCTACATATTACACTATGGAATGTCCATGACCTTGAAACTCTATCAGTAGTCACTACGCAGATGAATATAATCCAGGAAGCATCTTCCAAAAAGGACCAGATAATCAATTTGAGGAAAAGAGATTCAAACAAAAAGTAACATTTAGAAACAAGTGCTTGAAAAGAAGATGACCATTCCAATGTACCAACTACAAAACATGACAGAAAATTATTGGAAAAATTGATACAGCTCAAGGTGATCAATGCAGGGAGCTGCTATTAAAAATATCAATAGACTGATATATAAGAAACTGAATATACATTCCCATGCAGAAAAAGTTCTGGGAATGAAGAATAATTACATCAAACGATGCTGACTAACCTTTCTAAAATTTTTCCTTTGATCTTCAGAAAGAATCAGCTCTCTCTCATTTTCTATGGCATCAGCAACCAGTGGATTATCTGAACTGCCATCAACATCTTCAATCTCCTCCACCTATGAAAATGGTTACCAGAAACTTCATCCACAGAACAACTGAATCTATACAGACTACAACAAATTTTATAATAAGAGAAATTTTAAGCACATAAAAGGTAATCATTGAAAATTCTTTTTGTTAAGAAGAAATATGACTTTTGAGTTGACAGAAATCATATCCATGAATGGAAAAAATGACTAGGTATAATTGATTGCCAAATTCTTTGGTACCAAAACCAGGAACGAAGAATATCCTAGGGCATGGTAGAATAGGTAAGGGTTCAAGGAATGCCACTTAGATTATTTTTTGGTACAAGGGGTAGAGGAGGGATGAGGGGATTCAAATCCAGCTGAGTAAGGGAAAAATTCACTAACCATGGAGCCAAATGCTCAGATGAATCTAAAGAACTTTTGAGCATCTGTCTCAGCCTGATAAATAACAAAATAAATTGCATGTGGTAATTTTAGGGAAGACATTATTCTAAGGTTGTGGGTCCAAAGTCAAATTCCCTTCTTCAATACTCCCTAGTTCCTCATCTATACCCGCCGGGGGGGGGGGGGAAGAACGAAAGAAAAAGGAATTCCAAGAGCTAGAAACACCATGTTGATGATAAAAGAACGAGATTTCTAAAAGGATTTTAGTCCTAGCTTATGAAAGAAAGGAATTTGTCACCTCATTGACTCCAGGGAATTTCAGTCCCATTAATGCAGCTTGTTGTGGGGTGCTAGCCAAGTAGACAGAAGCCCAGTTCTTACTGCCAAAACCAGTTTCATCCTCAGGTAAACCATTAGAACAAATTTTCATGAAAGAGCTCCAGTCTATGTCTGATTTCCCTGTTGGTGCCTCCTGGCTAATATCATCGGAAAGCTTCTTTTGCAGAAATCCACTAGCACCTTCCTCCAATAGTCTACCATGTTTCCTGAATCAAAAACATTGATCTACAAATCAACTTAAGCATTTTAGAGCAGAACTAAGGGGCCCGAATTTATTGCTAAAACCTTGATGTGGTGGATAAACTTTTGCAGCAAAAATACTTTGTTTTAGTTCTAGAATTAGACATGTCAAGATAACATCAAACCTCGAAACTAGGACCTTGGGTTTAGGTCAAGCCCTTAGGCTGAGCAGTAGTTACCTGTGGCTGGCTAATTAACTACACATACAAAAGCAATGTTTAACAAAATGGTGGCTAATTAACTTGCAGTAACAGATTTTTTCTCCTCTTTCTCTGTATAATTCAACAATCAAGAAGCATAAAAAATAAAAGCTTAAGGATTAAAATGTCACACATGGACATGGGTAATATTTATCTACTTTGTATGGTACAATACATTTAGCAACACTCTCTAAAACGGTATGGCCAAATTCAACTGGTTCATTGCTACTCAAAAATTCAGAATTCTAAGACAGAATCATACCTCCTTACAGGCCTCTGGGTTTGAAGATGCTTTTCAGCATCAGCTAAAGACTCAGCAGTTTCACTAGTCAACTGAGATCCTACCCAGTGCGCTCTTCTTTTCCAAGCTTCAGTGCAGCAACCATTTGGAGCTTGACTCTCTATCCACTTATAAAGGCTGGGTAATTCAATACCAGCCCCATCAAGTTGTTCCTGTTCAGAAGAAAGATGTAAAGAATAACCATATTTCTTTCTAGGCAGAAAAAAAAAGAAGGGGGTGGGGGAGCATAAGAAATTGCATTTGCCACTAAAATAAACTTCGGGAGAAGAATCATATGATTCAAAAAGTTAACAATGATATACCAAATGCAATTATTAATTACATTGGTTACCACTAATTAATTTAAAGAAAGGAATAGATATAGTAAGAAGGAACAGATTGAAAGGGAATATTAAAGAAACTCAAGATTAGTCTCTAGGTTGCATCAAAAGAAGAAAAGCTGAGCTGAGACATCACTGAACAGAAAATTTTTCATCTCCCATGGAAAAGAAGTCAAGTTTGGCCTACAGAGCACAACTTAAAATATAAAAGATAAAATCCGAGCTGACGTTCAAATGTTAATTTTCCACATAAAATTAATTTTATGAATAATAATACTCTTTCACACAAAAGTATATGTATCGGGAAGCAAATATTTTAACAAAGAAAGAAGAAGAAAGAAGCAGACCAACAATTGTGCACTCTCTGTTTCAAGCTCATCTAGCACAGCTTCCCACTGCTCTATAAAAGTAGCCATTTCATCTGCAACAGCTGTCTCCAACTATGAACAAAGTAAAAAGAATCAGAGATAGGAAAGAGCAACATACTTTAGATGAGATAGAAACAAGAGAGTTTACTAACATCATCGCCCTTAAGAGTTTGTGCCAGCTCCTCTCTCACTTCACTCTCCACTTTAGCAAGAGATTCCTTTTCAAGTGTTTCTTGAGCCTCTGCAGCCTGAAATGAGTGTGAGGAAACATTCCAACATAATAAAGAAAAATAAAGCATCAAAGCTGTCTGAATAAACATAGTACCTTGCTCTCAACCTCCAAAAACTCAGATACCAGCTCTTCTATTTCCTTCTCAGTCAATGGCTCCTGCAAATTTCATGTAACAAAGTGTGTATAAGTACAAAAAGAATTCAAGCATAAGAAACACAGAAATATAAGTAGCAACAGTAATGATGATGGTGAAGTTCTTAAAATCCATCAAAAAGATGAGTAATATAATGATAAGAAACATCAGTATTGACTTACCTCAAATTGCAACCCATCATCTTGTCCAGATGTTGATGGTTCATCATCATCATCATCTGAATCAACGATAAAAGAACCAGTAGAGGCTCTGTCAACATCTTCAACTTCATCATGTTTTTCCTCCATCTCTATTCAAGTTGCATCAAGAAGAGAATAACCCTCCAAAGCAGCAGCAGCTAAAAGGATGGCAACTAAACATATCAGCAAACCAAGTAACGCACCAATCAATCAACCAAGACAATCACATAGTCTTGGCTTACAACAAAAAGGAAACAGAGATGGCAAGCATTCATGATTACTTGAAAGTGGTTTCCTTAATTTTCTTAAACTACTCTCAAAATTACTTGCACGTGGCTTCCACCAATGGTGTCTCTGTATTGTTATTAGGCATTAAAAAACACCAAATTTTGTTAGAACAAAAGGATGACCCAGGAAAACGGAACTAACACTTCTACATTTAAGTTAGGATTTTCGGAATCAAATCCTAATATTTTTCCAACTACAAATTTGCTTCATACTAAGAGAGTTAAGCAATAACAAATCCCTAGCTAAAAGAAAAGCACAGAAAACAAATCAACAACAAAAAGCTAATGACCACATAAACACGAAACAGGTGGCCGCAACTAACTAATACCAGGTTATCAATTTGAACTAAGCAATTCCTTAATAAAAAGAAGTAATAAAATATCAAAATTATAACACAATATCCACTTCTAGGAACAGTAAAAAACCACTCCTAAAAACCTCACATTTGCAAAATTTTTCATTTTTATCTAAGAACTCTCTTAAACTACTATAACAACAACGCCATTAACATAATGCTAAATCACTTGAAAACCCTAAAATGATGAAATTTATAGAAACAAAAGAACTAACACTAGAAACAATAAAAAAACGAACACGCGATTCCAAGTTCAAGCTCTATTCAACTTCGACCACGAGCTACTCTGCTAAGCCACTGCCTAAAAGATTAGTGAATTGGGAATCGGGGATCAAAGAGAACGAGTTGACTCACCAGAAGGAAAGAAGATTCGCGATTGAAGCGGAAATCCAACTCAGATTTCTCAGAGGAGGGAAACGTTTAATATTACTTGTTTTTTAGGACACGGGAAAAAATTGAAAAAAGAACCAAAGAACTAAAAATTTCGGCTTTTAAATTATATAATCTTTAAAACAATTATTATTTTTGGAATGCTTAAACCTTTTTCTTTTTAATTTCTTAAAACAAAATTTAGGGTGCTTCTAATAGGGGATTTTGGTGATTGTGTCATTTTGGAAGGGCATTTTTGAAAATATTAAATTGCGATTTTAATCCTTTATTGTAATTAAATTTAAAATTTAATCTTTATATTTTTATTTAATATGAGTTATTTTTATTTTTATAATGCTATTAATTAATTTAAATGATGAACACTGTTACTTAATTTATTAAAGTATAAAAATTACTTTAAAAGAAAAAGAAGACTAATTGAAATTGTTAATTTAAACTATATTTTAAAAAGTTCCATGTGAACATAATAATTTGAACTACCTAATAAAAGATAAAGTAGAAGATTAAACTTATTTTAAAAAAAGAAGACTAAACTATATAAAAAAAGGATCATATATAAAATTTAATATAGTATAGGGATACAAATAAGAATTTGACCTCTTTTGTAAACTTAAGAAACAAAGCTGATCATTGTGAACCCGGTTCAATCCAAATCAAACAACGTTAGAAAACCACATCGGTTTGTTTATGATATCTCTCCCACTTCTAAAGTCTAATCCCTACATAAACCTCTCCGTCTCTGAAACCTTTCTTCTTCTCCTTCCTTGTTGCAGCCTTCCAACTTTTCTATTTCCGGAACTAACCTCAAACGTTTTCCCACATTTCAAAATGACCACCAAATTTCTACCATCTTATCAATGAATACACTCTCCTAAGCTTCGCCAAAATTCATCTCTTTCAATGGACTCCATCTTCACTTCACCATGCCTCTCTCAACTCTCCCCTCCCAATTTCAGAACAAGGCATCTTATCAGAACCCATAGGTATATCAAGAAACCCACCAGCACCCTCTCCATTAAGCTCAACTTCAAAGCTTTTGCATTCCTAGGAAATCCCAAAGGCTCCAAACCTGTGAAACATCAAAATTTGGGGCTACCCAGAAAGGAAAATTGTGAAAAGGAAGTAAAAGTCTCGTCTGGGTATTCTTCATTTCAATGTTTGGTTAAGAGTTTTGCTTTTACTTTGCTTTGTTTTGCAATTGGGTTATCGAATTTCAGTCCAAATGGGGAGTTTAAATGTGTGGCAATGGCTGCAGTAGTGGAAAAACTGAGTGTGAGGGGAAAAGAAGAAGAAGAAAAGGAAGGGGCTTTGAGGAAAAATGAGCACGAGTTTTCGGATTATACAAGGAGGTTGTTAGAGGTGGTTTCGGAGTTGTTGAGCAGGGTAGAGGAGGTTAGGAATGGAAATGGTGATGTTAAGGAAGTTGGGAAAGTGTTAAAAGCTGTGAAAGTGGAGAAAGAGGAGTTGCAAGGGGAGATAATGAAAGGGTTGTATAGGGAATCAAGGGAGTTGAAGAGAGAGAAGAGGAGTTAGAGAAAAAAGCTGAGGAGATTGTGGATAAGGCAGTGAAAGTGGGGAGTGAGAAGGAGAAGGTGATGAGTGGGAGAGGGGGAAGGGGAAGGGGAAGGGGAAAGGGAAAGGGAAAGGACAAGGGCAAGGACAAGGACGGAATACAGTGGAGAAGTTGAGAGAGAGAGATCGAGAGAATGGAGGAGGAGTATAGTAGGATATGGGAGAGAATTGGGGAGATTGAAGATGAGATACTGAGGAGAGATACCACAGCACTGAGTATTGGTGTGAGGGAGCTTTGTTTTATTGAGAGGGAGTGTGAGGAGTTGGTGCAAAGGTTTAATAACCAAATGAGGAGGAAGGAGCTTTTCCAGAGGTAAACCTTTTCTACCGATTATTATATATTTGTATATGTTGTTTCTCATCTATAGGATTTCAATCTGAATTAGTTTGCTCAAGTAAAATTATAGAATATTTGGTGTGTCCTATAATCCATATTTATCTGCTCACATGGTTTATCACTTTATCTTGTTTCTCTTATTCTGCCCTTCTTCATTCTTCATTTTGTGGTATAGACTTTGCAGTCTTAAAGTTATCTCATTACCTAATTAAATGCAGTTATTTGGTTATCTAAATGTTTATTTTCTTCCTCTTACAAAGAGTAAATAGCGTTGCAGTTGTTATTTTATTTTACTTTTAGTTTGCAGTGCTTGTTAAAGGAGTTTCTTTGTGCCTAGCTTTCATGTGTTAACGTAGTTTCTTTGCAACCACTCTTAACATTTTTTACTTTGATGATGCGGATGATTTGTAAGGTTAGCTTCCAACAGTTTTGGCATACTTTGTCCTGATGCTGATTTTGATATAATGACTGTAATCATCTTTCTAAATTGTTGTATAATTTACATGAGTATCTCCCTTTGGAAATCTAATTTCACTTTGAAAATGTTTTTGTTAGATATGTCTTCATCTCCTTATCTAAAGTATTGGGGTTTGTGCTTGCAGTCCGCCTAAAAGCTCTATTACCAATCTTTCGAGGTCTGAAATTCGAGATGAACTTAAAACGGCACAAAGAAAGCTCTTTGAACAGATGATTTTGCCTAGTGTTGTGGAGGTTGAAGATCTTGGACCATTCTTTAATCAAGATTCTATGGATTTTGCTTTACGCATAAAACAATGTCTTGAAGATTCTAGGCAGATGCAAAGGAATCTGGAATCTCGCATAAGAAGAAAGATGAAAAAATTTGGCAGTGAAAAGCGTTTTGTTGTAAAAACTCCTGAGGATGAAATTGTGAAAGGATTTCCTGAAGTTGAATTGAAGTGGATGTTTGGAGATAAGGAAGTTGTTGTTCCTAAAGCCATTGGTCTACATTTGCACCATGGTTGGAAGAAGTGGCGTGAAGAAGCTAAAGCTGACCTGAAAAGACACTTGTTGGAAGATGCTGATTTTGGCAAACATTATGTAGCTCAAAGACAGGTAGCATTTCCCTTAACAGAAGCTCGTTTTGTGGATATAAATATACTAATTTTACACTCATTTTAGAAAGTAAAACGGGGAGGATGCATATGTTACCGTTACAAAAGTTCTTTTATTTCGTCCTTCCTTCATATCATGAAGCTCAATGATGTGGAAGGTGTATATTTGATCTTCAGATATCATAAGCCTTATTTTACACATATTGAAGAAAAGACCTATTATGAGACTATTTTCAGTGTGTGGTTCATGTTGTATAAAATGTTTATCACAGGAACGGATTCTCTTGGATCGAGATAGAGTGGTTGCAAAGACTTGGTACAATGAAGAAAGAAGCAGGTGGGAAATGGATCCAATGGCTGTTCCTTATGCAGTGTCTAAGAAGTTAGTAGAGCATGCTCGAATCAGGCATGACTGGGCTGTGATGTATATTGCACTGAAAGGGGATGATAAGGAATATTTTGTCAACATCAAGGTTACATGAGTGTATAAACCTTTCTAGTGACTCCATGAGCGATATTGGCATTCTTCTTACTTAATGTTTTCCTTTTCCCTTTCCTTTTGATTCCAGGAATTTGACATGCTATATGAGAAATTTGGAGGATTTGATGGGTTATACATGAAAATGCTTGCTTGCGGCATCCCAACCGCTGTTCAATTGATGTATATCCCCTTCTCAGAGTTGGATTTTCGTCAACAGGTTCTCTTGACAATAAGGCTGGCTCATCGATGCTTAACTGGGTTATGGAAGACAAAATTTGTATCATATGGAAAATATTGGGTTTATCAGAAAATTCGAAATTTAAACGATGATATAATGATGGTTATTGTATTTCCACTCATTGAATATATCATTCCTTACCCGGTATTTTTTCTGTTGGTGCATTTCAGAAAATAGTTCCCAATTTCTTTCATTGCTTATGTTTTTCAAAAAGTTCTGCTTTGCCCTGGTTACAGGTTAGGATGCAGATGGGGATGGCATGGCCGGAGGAAATAGGTCAAACTGTTGCCTCCACTTGGTATTTGAAATGGCAGTCTGAAGCAGAAATTAATTTCAAGTCCAGAAAGACAGATGACTTTAAATGGTTTGTTTGGTTTCTCATTCGAAGTGCTATTTATGGATTTATTTTGTATCATGCATTCTGCTTCCTTAGAAGAAAAGTTCCAGGAGTTCTTGGTTATGGACCTATTCGTAAAGATCCAAACATGAGAAAACTGCGGAGAGTGGTATTATTTCCTTCCCTTTTTAATATTGCCTTTTTACTTTATTCTAATTCTTTTTGGTTATAACTACAGCATTTTTATGAGTGCAAATTCTTATGATGCTGTTTTGGTAGAGGTTTCTTGTGGCTTTGTTAGACATTTGTCTTCTGTACACTACTTTTGTGGTCTGGTATTAAGATTGTTTTTATCTTACCTTGCAGAAAGGCTATTTTAATTATAGGTTGAGGAGGATCAAACGTAAGAAAAAGGCTGGCATTGATCCCATAAGAACTGCTTTTGATGGAATGAAGGTTCAATTCTGACACAAACAATTTAAGTATTCAATAACTGGAGTTTTCTATGAGATTTTTTAAGTTTGTTTTGGCATGCAGAGAGTGAAAAGTCCTCCAATCCCCTTGAAGAATTTTGCTAGCATCGAGTCTATGAGAGAGGAAATCAATGAAGTTGTTGCATTTCTACAGAACCCTGGTGCATTCCAAGAAATGGGTGCCCGTGCACCTAGGGTATGTTATTCTGACAATGACCTATATCCTGCTAAAATATTATTACCCTCTTCCTTTTTATGCATCATTTTGGAGTTGGAATGCCTTTTAGCTGTTATTCTTTCCTTTCTAAACTCGTGTTGTTGCTTAAAATGAAATTATGGTTTGATCTCAAAAATAAAAATATAAAAAAGAAATGATGGTCTTGAATTCCTCTTGGCTAGTTACAGAATGACATGCTGCCATCTCCTCTCATTGAGAAGGGGAGAAGGATGATTTGTAGGTTGTCCTGCTTTTCAGGTTCTTTTCTTTAGCAGATTTTTACAACCAACTGGATAATATTCCTTTTTGGTTCTCATGTTCTTAATTTGTTATGGGGAGCTTTCCACTGCAGTGGTAGTCACAGGCATTACAGAGCTGTTTATACTTGGATAGTTCTAGCATTGTCTCACATTTATGGAAGACCAGCAATCAGCTGGAAAAAAAATTATGCAATCAATGTCATGAATATAATATCTGTCCTCTATTATATATTTTCTGAGGTTAATGCGATTTGAAACTGTTTTGAACTATTCAACTATAAAAATGTTGCATTTTAACTTGGTAGCATGAGCATGTAAATTAATCTGTGCATTGTAAAGATCCTTCACTTGAGAGAATAGATATCCATGTTGAATGTGGTGTGGACAAGGTCAGGTAATCTGTTGTTATATTTCAGGGAGTTCTTATTGTTGGAGAGAGAGGAACAGGAAAAACATCTCTTGCACTAGCCATAGCTGCTGAGGCAAGGGTGCCAGTTGTCAATGTTGAAGCTCAACAATTGGAAGCTGGGCTGTGGGTTGGCCAAAGTGCATCAAATGTTAGGGAACTTTTTCAGACAGCCAGGGATTTGGTAATCCTCTATGAGCCTTATTGTTGATTTTCAGATTTTGCTTATTTGCTAGAAATTAAATAATTTTTATTGGCAAGTATAACACGGTTCAGATTCTAGGTCTAACTGTCCTGATTGAAATGTTGGTGAAAGATACAAAAGTATAGAATAATGTCATTCTACATTCTTCTATACCTTTTCTCTCTCTAGAATAGACTTGTAAGTTATAGATGTGGAATGATGGTGATGATTTGGTTCTTCATTAGTTTCCAATCTCCCTTGTATATTTGTTTCTCCTCTAAACTTGGTCTGTCTCTTGCTAATGGCATGTTTCACCATGTTCAACTTACATTTCGAAATCATGCTTTTTTTTTACATTCCAATCGTGCTTTTATATTTCCAACATGATATGATTTTGTTTTTGGAATTTGTCTGGTTGAAATATGCTCCAAGTCCCTATACTCTTTGTACATTTGGAATTTAGTCCCTCTACTTTTCAGATTTGAAAATGCAAGTGCAATTGTTAACATTCTTCTGTTAAAGAACAGTAGAGGGATTAAATTTCAAATGTACGGAAGAGTATAGGGACTTGGAGCGTATTTTGAGCAATTTGTTTTCCATTATATTTTCATCTTTCTGTTACTGCATCATTTCTGTTTATATCTTATAGATGTAAATGAACATTTTTTTGCATAAAACAATTGTAACTGTTGTAGTTTTTATAGCTAAATATTTTTGGTTCTTGAAAAAATATTTTTCAGTTTTTAGAAAACTAACCTTTTAGTTGTGGTGTCTGTATGGTTTCTTAAATTTGCTATCCTTGGGAGGACTATATACACTTTTTAACCATATTTTATTCAATCTTTGCTGACTTGTCTAATCCCCTTTTCTAGGCACCTGTAATTATATTTGTGGAGGATTTTGACCTCTTTTGTGGTGTTCGTGGAAAATTTATTCACACAAAAAAGCAGGACCATGAGGCCTTCATCAATCAACTTCTTGTGGAACTTGATGGGTAATATACTGTGTTTCCCTTTTGTTCATATGGTTCACAGGCACTAAAATCTCTTCATGCATTAATTAAGATGCTCATGAGATATATGGCTTGCTCATGATAACTGACTGGGGATTCTAGTAGCCAGACATTGCATTTATAATTTGATAATTTATGCTTTAAGTTATTCCTGCCTGTGTATCTTCTGGAAGGAATCTATCATTGAACGTAATTTTTGGAGCTTTTCTTTAAAAGATTGGGCAATTAGATGCAACTTTCTCTTATGGAAGGTCTGGTTGCTAAGTTCTGTTGGAAGCTTTCAAATAGTTTGCCAAGCTGCCTGTTTTTCTGATCATGTATCCTCACTTTTTGGAGCTGATATTTTCTTTGTTTTCCTTGAAGTTTGTTGTGTTCATGTAATTTCAATACTGTGTTAAGTCATTGACCTTTATTAACAAAACTGGAAA
Source organism: Gossypioides kirkii (assembly GCA_005610355.1). Taxonomy (NCBI): domain Eukaryota; kingdom Viridiplantae; phylum Streptophyta; class Magnoliopsida; order Malvales; family Malvaceae; genus Gossypioides; species Gossypioides kirkii. The sequence continues at coordinate 42,944,004 of CP032253.1, read as the reverse complement.
GGTTGGCATCTTTTTATTTTCTTAATGCACTGTGAACCTTTTGCAGGTTTGAGAAACAAGATGGGGTTGTTTTGATGGCTACTACTAGAAATATCAAGCAAATCGATGAGGCCTTACAACGGCCTGGTCGTATGGACAGAGTATTTCATCTTCAAAGGCCAACTCAAGCGGAAAGGGAGAGGATACTACAGATTGCTGCAAAAGAAACTATGGATGAGGAGCTTATAGATATGGTAGACTGGAAAAAGGTAGTTTCTGAACTTCTTTCTTTTGAAGTTCCATTTGCAAGTTTATCCATGTGTTTAAGCTGTCATATCATAGTCATGCTTCTTTTCAACATTTGCCACCCAAATCGCCAATTGCTATTCTTATTTATGAATCAATTTTGTTAAATGAATCTTTAAACCTTAATTGCTTACTGGTCTCTCACTCTCTATCTATTTTGCCTGTCTGCATGTATTTGCTTGCAGAATTTATGATGTTGTTAATGGTTTTTATTTTAAACTTAAGTTGTGTCTGCCAATATACTCCTAAATCATGATCCTTCTGTTTCTTTAGGTTGCTGAGAAGACTGCTCTTCTGCGGCCTATAGAACTTAAACTTGTTCCTGTGGCATTGGAAGGCAGTGCATTTAGAAGCAAGTTTCTTGATACGGATGAACTTATGAGCTACTGTAGCTGGTTTGCGGTAAGAAATGACTCCAATTGCTATTTTATGGTACCTGGGATGGTTTAGTACTTCACCGTCTATAATATTTCTGTTGCCCTTTTTCATTCTTTTACAAGGATCTTATGTTGTGGGTTTTAGTACCTTACCAGGTCAATATAATCTCATTAATGTCTTGTTTTATTCTTCCTGAAATTCGAAGAATCAGTTATTAAGTGTTTTCATCCAGTTTACATGTTTACCTCTGTTTATCTGAGTTTTATATTTAACTAATCCATCTTAATTGGTAGAAAATTCATGTTTTAGGCACTAAGCAATTTTAACCAAATGATCTAAGTGTAATTTGTACTGCTTTTGCAGACTTTCAGCAGTATGATCCCAAAATGGCTGCTGCGGAAAACCAAAATTGTCAAGCAAATTAACCAAATGCTGGTGAATCACCTTGGACTAAATTTGACCGAAGATGATCTGCAGAACGTGGTTGATTTAATGGAGCCATATGGTCAGATAAGCAATGGAATAGAATATCTAAATCCTCCCATTGATGTCAGTAACTAACTTGCTTGTTATTTTAAATATGCAAGTCAATTGCTATTAATAATTTTCTGTTAGATTCTTTTTGGACTGAAAAATAATTTCTGGGGCTAGTCGAAGAATCTTAAATTTTATAGAAAGCCAATAAAGTGCTTGCTGGACGAAATGTGGTGATTAATTGAATTGCAAGGTCGTTCATGCTGTTAATTTTCTAAGAGCTGATAAATGAGTATGACATAGTGCTCATAAATGTTCTATGGATGTCTTTACAGGAATGGCATTGTTTGATAGTTTGAGGTTATAAATCTTTGTATTGATTTGTGTACTCAGATACCCACAATGATAGAAATTATTGGCTTGCTTCTATCATGAAAGTTTTATTAATGTCGGTGTGATTATTTGTAGTGGACAAGGGAGACTAAGTTCCCACATGCTGTTTGGGCTGCTGGTCGTGGTCTCATTGCACTACTTCTACCAAATTTTGATATTGTGGATAATCTATGGCTTGAACCTTGTTCATGGGAGGTTAGCAATTCGAATATCTTCAGATTTCATTTCTGAAGTATGTTTTATAAGTTCTATTTATCTTTAAGGAGTCTATGACTATGGTGCTAGCTATTGTGCTTCCATGCTTAATTCAAAACTGCAAGTGGGCTGTTAATGCTTTCTTTAGGTATGAGGAGTAAACTGATGAAGCTGGTACTTCAATTATGTTAGTTTTTGCTTGTTTTCTGTTTGTTAAATGTTAATTCTTTGTTATCTATTTGTTGAAACTTTTATAGCTGAAGATTAAAAAAATGTTCTTACCTACCATTTTTGTAATACCAGTAGCAGCATCATGTTCTATTAATAACTATACATCCAAATGTAAATTTTGAACTTGCAAAGTGTGATTATTGACACCAGAACATATTCTCCCTCCCCATTTTATTGCAGTCTTGCATCTGCTGTAGGGGGCATCCATTGCTTTGTTAGATGACAAAAAATAGTAATAGGGAGAATCTAAATATATAGTATGTTTGTAAGCTTTATGAGACATCTGCCCAATTCAAATTACCCATGAGAAACAAAACATGGTTCTTCTCAGAAAATAAGAGGGTGATGCACGTCAAATGATTACGCTGCTACTCTTTAGGCCAGAAATAGTGGTCTTTATTCAGCCTGCATGAAAATGGACTGGTGAACCGCAGGAAAGCTCTATGGGGGCATGGCTAGTTTATATTGTTTTTCAGCTCATCTTTTTATTCAAACTCTTTTGTCTACATCAAAGTTGCTGTGTTTTTTGTATTCTGAATATGTGAATCTATAATTCTTGCATATTTTACTGGCAACAGACGCCAGTAATCAGCCTGTGTTTAGGGCAGGATGAATATAGAACTAATTAACTGTTTCTATCTTTCAGGGAATTGGATGTACAAAGATTACCAAGGCAAGAAATGAAGGGTCTATGTATGGCAATGCAGAATCAAGGTCTTACCTTGAAAAGAAGCTTGTATTCTGCTTTGGATCACATATTGCAGCCCAACTGCTGCTACCTTTGGAGAAGAAAATTTTCTTTCTGCATCAGAATTAAAGCAGGCTCAGGAGGTTGATATAATCCTATTCTTCCTGTTTCATGTGCCTGAGCATATTAACTTTGTTACTTGAAATAATTTTCATTTTAACTATTATGTCTGGGTTACTTTTGTGAAAATTGCAACAGATAGCTACGAGGATGGTGATTCAGTATGGATGGGGTCCTGATGATAGTCCTGCAGTTTACTATAGTACTAATGCGGTACTCTCTTTTCTTTATAGATCCAAATACTGAAACAATTGCACATGAGTCTTATTAAGTTCTCTGGAATAATATGCTTCGTTGATATCTGCTGCAACTGCTCAATAGATTGTTTATGTTGGACTTTTCTTCATTGATATTAGGTTACAGCTTTGAGCATGGGAAACAATCATGAGTTTGAGATGGCAGCTAAAGTTGAAAAGGTATATGCCAAGTTTGATACACAGATTCATTTAACTGTGTGATTCTTGATAGAACCATTGAGGTTGATTTACTATTGTAACTATATTTTGGCAATGATATTGGTTACTGAATCTCTATAACGATGCTTGTTATATATGCAGATTTACGATTTAGCATATGAAAAGGCAAGGGAAATGCTTAAGAAAAATCGTCAAGTTCTTGAAAAGATTGTGGAAGAGTTGCTTGAGTTTGAAATCTTGACTGGAAAGGTAAAATGGTTGGTTTAAATTGTTTAAATTAAATTATCATACAGCTCTTCTGAACTTGGTTTTCTCTTATATGGTCTCTGCTTACAATTACACATTTATAAACTTATATAGGGAACTTTGAAATGTAAGGGAATGTTGAGGTGATTGAATTAAGGCTCTGTTGAAGCTGTTGTCCAGTTATGTTGCAATATTATAGCTGGAAAATTTAGAATAGCCAATTAACTGATAATGAAACTTGTGGGAGTAATCGGTCTGCGATCCCCATCTTCTATGTCAGCTTGCAAAGGTGTTGCACAAAATACCTTGGATCTGCATTGTGAAACATGTTCTAATATTTTATGCTTGGTGCATTTATTCACCTCTTTAGTTAAAGCGTAGAACATCTTAAAGAGTTGGATTGACTCATATTGTGTCCGTACATTTTTCAGGAATTACAAGTAATGTAAGTCTCAATTGACTCGTTCTTTTTGCAGGATTTGGAAAGAATATTAAATGAAAATGGAGGTCTCAGAGAGAAGGAGCCTTTTTTCTTATTGCACGTTGATTATAAGGAGGTATACTATAGACATTTATTCTGTTAGTATTATTTTGGTTTAATAAAGTTTTAAATTTGTGATGGAAACATTTTGCTACTTTCTCATTAGAATCCATATTGATGCCAAATATGACTTTACTTTTTAAAGTTATCTAACTTGGTTTAAGCACTGAGTCTCTTTATCTGTTATTATTTTCCAGCCTTTGTCTAGCAGCTTTCTTGATGAAGGGAGTGCATCAGAAAGCACCTTTCTAGATGTTGCAGCATAGGACCAAAATAACATCCAGCTCTTACATTCATACCTCAAAGGCAAATTGTGCAAAAAGGTTTTCAATCTTTTGAGCTTAGGATATGAAAGTAGTTGTACAGAGGGGTAACCTTTCTTTGGATTGAGAAGAGGCGTCATATTTTTCCTTCTCAACCGTTTCTTTATTTTACTGGATTTAAAGGTCAGTATTGTTTCTGGTAATTGTTTCCTTGATGTTCTTATCAAAATGAAACATGTTTTAAGGAATATTTTGTGGTCAACATGTATAATTATATTTGTATCCACATTAAGTATCCAGTTGTTACTGCTCGGGGATCATCTTCTGGATATGGTAGCAAAAAAAATAAAATCCTCAATCCGTTGTTCCCAAGGAAATCCATGGAGGAACTTCAAATCTGCTAAAGATAACATTTTCCAGTGTTCGTGGCCAAGGTGATGACATGCATATGTTTGCGGTTTGGAAAAATATTGAAATTCCGGTTATCCTCCTGTTCCTTGTTCTTTCCTTTATTTCTCCATTCTTCTCTGTTGTATCTGTTGATTTGTTAACTTATTGCGGGACAAAACATAATAGAGGATAAGTATCAAATGTTCTGACTGTAGATTTTGGTTATGCATGTCTTGTAATCATCAAATAGAAAGGCTTATTGCAAGATCTATTTGACTTCACATTTATAAACAAGTACCACTTGTATATGCAATCTCTTTCCTGTCATAGAAGCAAAGGGATCGAAGTATTATCTAGGATTAAGTTTATTATGTATTCTGCAAAAGATTAAAGATACTTTTTTCTATGAACATTTATCTCTTTGCCTGCATGGTTTTGACCGAGCCTACAATAGAGCCGGCTCTTCAATAAAATTTACATAAACAAGAAATTAATGACAAACATTAGCCTGAAAAAGAAATTTTAATGGAACTGTTACATAAGCCCTGTTACAGGTGAAGTGCTAAAAATAGGAGCCTCTTTTTGCTAGAATTGTGACCTCCATTTTGACATACACTTTTCCTTCTGGGCTTTGCCTCAGCAAGCATTGTTATGATGTCTCTCATGGATGGTCTGTCCTTGGGGAGCTTTGCAGTACAAAGAAGTGCAATCCTTAGAACAAGTTGCATCTCTTCTTGGACATGCTTGCATTGACCGGCTATGGCTGGATCCAGCACTTCGAAGCCTCTGTTTTTCTTGATTTTCATTCGAGTCCACTCGACTATATCGACTGATTCTCCGAAAGAAGGATCTAATGGCATTTTCCCAGATAGAAGCTCTAACAGTACTACACCGAAGCTATAGATGTCGATCTTTTCATCAACCTTCAGAGTGTACCCATATTCTGTTATAAGAACATTAGTAAATGAGTTATTGTCAAAGAAAACAAGCTTTCATTTATAAAATCATAGATTTGAAACGTACCAGGAGCAATGTATCCATAAGATCCAGCAACCATCGAAACAGTTTCGTTCTTATGAATCATCATCCTTGCCAGTCCAAAATCCGCGATTCTTGCCTCTAGATTTGCATCTAGAAGAATGTTGTTCGACTTGATATCCCGGTGAATGACTGGGGGATGGCAGTCATGGTGGAGATAATTCAGCCCTTGTGCAACACCAACTGCTATGTTGTACCTCGAAACCCAGTCTACCAACACATTCCCTGCTTGTTTACCATGCAAAGCTGTCCCAAGATTTCCATTCGGCATATACTCATATACTATCAATACATTAGTCTCATTGTGAACATACCCCAACAATCTTACAATGTTACGGTGCCGAAGTCCTCCGAGGAGACTCACTTCTCCAAATAGATCATCACTGCTTTCAATGTTGGTCTGTGATCTCCACAGCTTCTTAACTGCAACTACTGCTCGTGGACGATGGACTTCAGCCTTGTAAACTACACCGGTTCCTCCCATGCCAATGATGTTTGATTCTTTTATACAGGCTAGGATATCACTACTTGTAAAACTTAACCTTTGAAATGCAACTAATCTCCAAGGCCATTGATTGTTACTTTTTTCAAACAACTCACTGAGGAAACTGTTATATAAGTACCATCTTTGATATGCCCATCTTCCAGCAAAAAATGTTATGCCAACAGATAATATTACCAATGCTCCGATGATAAACCCGGCTGCGACATGTTTAATGTGCATTTTCCTTGGTTGCTCTGGTGCTTTTATCGGACTTGAAGAGCACGGTGGGAGTATGCCACCACAAAGACCAGCATTGCCTGCAAGGTCCTCAGGATTTATGGTTATCAACAAACCATTAGCAGGGACCGGACCTTCAAGCTTGTTGTATGACAGGTTTAGCATTTCCAAGGCTGGTGAGGTGCCGAGATTTAACGGTATTGAGCCAACTAGAGAATTATTCGACAAGTCAAGCATGGCTAACGTGGGCATTGTCGCAAGTGCTTTTGGGATTTCTCCACTGAACTGATTGTTTCTAAGGTTTAGGGTTACCAGCTTTTCACAAGAAGCTATACTTTCTGGAATTTCTCCAGAGAAATGGTTGCTCGAAAGATCAAGCACAGATAACAATGGGCAGTCTTGAAACTGATCAGGAATTTTGCCTGCCAAGTAATTGTGGGAGACAATGATTGTTTGGAGATTAGGGAGGGAAATGATGCTGGAAGGAAGGGTTGATTCAAGGTGGTTCCAAGATACATCAATGAAAGAAAGAGATGTTGACAAAGCTATATCGTCTGGAATTTGGCCAGTAAGATTGTTTTTTGCCAATTCCAGACGTTGAAGTAGAGGGAGGTTTCCGAAGCCGATAGGAATAGTCCCGGAAATCAGATTGTTTTGCACTCGAACACGGACCAGTGACTTACATGTTGATAAACCTACTGGGATTGGACCAGAAAAGGAGTTGTTGAAGAGGATAAGTTTAGTTAGATTTCCAGAATCACATAAACCTGGTGGAATCTCACCTGACAATGAATTTGATGACACATCTAACCACTGTAAAGGCGAGTTTCGTCCGAGATTCATCGGCAAAGAACCTGTCAATGAATTTTTCCATAACTCAAGTACCTCTAGTTTGGTCAATTCTCCAAGTTTAACAGGAACTGAACCATTCAACTGATTTGTCATCAAATTCAATAGCTGCAAATCCTTCAACTCTGCTAACTCTACTGGTATCTCTCCTGATATCTGGTTATCAGAAAGATCCAAGAACACCAATGACGTAGCATTGCCAAGCTCCGGTGGGATCCTTCCCGTGAAATTATTTTTATACAAATAAACTGTAGTTAGCTGTTTGAGCCTACCCAACGATGATGGAATTTGACCACTGAGAGTTCCAACAGCCAAATCAAGGTACTGAAGATTGGTGAGGTTACCAAATTCTTCTGGTATTTCCCCCTGAACTCGTTGTAACCAAGAATGATAGTTTCCAATGTCGAAAGTTGTCCGAGCTCTCTCGGAAGCTTTCCGGTAAGATTATTGCCTGAAAGCCCAAGAAACTTCAGTTTCTGCAAATTCTTGAAAGATGTAGGAATCGTGCCCTCCAAGAAGCTGCCTCTGAAATCTAAAGTTTCAAGTGAAGTTGCATTGCCAAGATCCTCAGGGAGAAACCCTGAGAAATTGTTGCTTGATGCATTCACATAAGTCAATCCTGAAGCCATCCCAAGACCTGTTGGAAAGCTGCCAATGAAGTTGTTTTGACTCACATCAATGCTCTTCAGTGAAGTGAGATTCGCAAATGACTTCGGCAATGATGTATCGAAACTGTTGTTGTAAGGTTAGGTTGAGAATCGAGAGACTGCGCAGACCTTGAATACGATCCGATACAATGCCACTGAGATTCATATTAGAAAGATCAAGTTTCTCAACAAAGCCGCTGGAGTTACACCAAACACCAGTCCAGTTACAATGAGCCGATCTGGTTTCCGCCGCATTACTCACCGCTTTCCAATCTTCGAGCTTCTTCATCGGATCGACCAAACTTCTTTTCATCAAAAGTAAGGTTGATTCTTCATCATTTGGCACTGGAATTCTATTACCACCCTCTGCAATAACCAGAAAGAGACCAATGCAAGAGTAGAACAACAGCAAGCAAGACTTGGGTTCCATTTTTTTTTTTTTTTTTAAATTTCTTGTGTTCTAAGTTTGTTCCTACTAAAAGTTTTGCATTTTTGGGTATGGTGGAACAAAGGAGCTAGAGGATGAGAAAGAAAGTGTATATATAGGACATATGAGAATAATTAAGCTTATAATTAGCTTAGAAATAGTTAATAAAACTCAGTGAGGAGGGTAGATTGATTAATTTAATATCAGTTCGTGGGTTCTTGGGATTGACACCAGCTAATTATCTACCATTAATGACTGTAAAGCTTTGGACTTATTACAAATCTCCTAGACACTAAAACATGGATGGAATGTGTTCCCAGAGATTGTTCTTTATATTTTTCTTCTTCAATCATTTATCATAGTATAAGTCAACCCAATGTGGGTGATTAACTACTAGTTAAAAACATTTTCTCAAGTTATTTTCCTGTTTCATGGTGGAAATTAAAGCTATCATTAAGACCACTTTTTATTTTTCATTAAATATCCGTTTTTCACAGTAGTAAAGCAATTATATATATATATATATATGTATTTTACCTGGTTGAATTTATCCCTTTGAAATATGTAGTTTTTGGCTTCTAAACAAAGCAACATTTCTCACAATCATTCTCTATCATTATACCATAATTATAACAGTTTAATAATAAAGCGAAAGGACATACAATTATTTATTCTTACACAGTACAGAGAATATTTTAAACTGAGTTGTCCATTTGCCAATCTATTCCTTAAAATCTATCATCTTAGAATCCGAATCCCGTGTGTTGACTTGATGGTCAAGATGTTCACCGTCTCAAATGTAATTTGGATTTAACTCGCACTAATCGCATTATTATTAGTATTTTGTTAAAAAAACTATCATCTTAACTAATCTGTTTTAAACTATTATCAAATTTATAATTTTGATATACAAGTATTGTTCGAACTGTAATGATAAATTACCATTGTGCATGAACAGACATAAGTATAAATACAAAATCTTTTTTTTCCTAAACCATGATTTTTTTCTGGCAGAAAAGAAAAGCATCTCTTCATGTTCATGTCATAGAGTTCACCAATTTTTAAAAAGAAACAATTAAAAAAAAAAACAGACAACTTGGAACTTTCTAAGAGAGAAAGTTTGATGGATGATAATAATGAAATATTGATCTCCATTTTCTTGCTCACCAAACACTATTCCTTCTTTAAAAATTTTTTTATAGCCCATTTCTTGATATATATTCACATGTGCCTATCTGGCTTCTAGCCATTATTATATGATAAGAATCCAATATATATATGTGTGTGTGAATAATTAGAGATAATAGATGAAAGGGTAATAATGCAAGGCATAAGTGAAGGTGGAGAAGGCTGGAGACCATGTGCAAAGGGGCAGCTTCCTTGTATAAAAAAAGATGTACTCAAATTATGTCCTTATTATTTTGTAGGGACATTCCTTATGTTGTCATGCATGGAAAGTAGCTCCATGGTTTTGTATAATATATAATATTATGAATGTATTGACACTCAATTTTTTATGAACCGATTTGGGGATTTTAAAGATTATGTGCTCCACATGGATTTATGCCAAACCACCACTTTCATCAATCATTTCATCATCAAGGAAGATACATTACCTGTATCAAAAATTATTTATAGTCCATTTTTTCTTTCCTTCTGGGGATTTAAATCAATTTTATTGTTATATTACGATCCAAAATCAATTTTTTTTCATAATTTTATTAATAAAATCATATTTCGGGTTAATTTATAAATTAATTTCTTTTATAAGAAGTAAAGATTGCTTAATAATTAAATTTGGGTGTTACCGTAAGTTTTTTTTTTATATTTTACGTGCTTATTTTGTTGTTTATGTTCAGAATTGCTTCATAAAGAAAGTTTTTTTAATAAAATAAAATAATAAGATTCAATATTAAAGAATAGAAAGATTAAGTTGCTTATATCAATTAGTGTTGGGTGTAATAGTAATACACAATTTATTATCAAGGGGAGACACAGATTCAAATTTTAAAGATGATATTATTGAAAAGAGTAACCACAAACCTCGAATATAAATCGTGAAATGAACATGAAAAATACAAAAGAAAATCAGGATGCCTGGGCAGCCTGCCTTTGTTGTGGGCCTGTATGAGAAAGTTTTGGACGATTTGTATAAGCCCAATGTAAGTAATCAATGAGACTAAAAACATTTTTACTTTTAATTATTGCATTCATTTATTTGTTTGTTTGTTTCATTCATAATTATCGATTTTATATTTTGATTTTATTCATAATTATACTTGTTTTATTATTCAATTATTTATTTTTATTGATGATAAACAAAAGGAGGAGAGGTGAAAGCTAATGTAGTGAAGAATAGAATCATAAGTGGAGAAAGTTACACAATGAAAAAACATGTATTTTTTGTAGGGATAATGGCAAGTATTTATAAGCGAGAGTGATCCTTTTTTGGCCTTGGGTTTTAAATGTGTACGACACAAGTTTTATCTCAGTCAGTTATTTGGGGAGCACTATAATTCTGTAGATAAACAACGATGAGATAAGAGATAATTAGGTAAAGTCTCACGTGTGAATGATGTAAGGACACAACACTTATTTTTGACGAGATAGATTGTAGGAGTTTCACGTGTCATGTGTATGTATATTCACAAAGTTCAGTCTGTACAACGTGTTGCTCTTTGTAAGTTGTTGATCGGCGAAGTTGTGGCACAAGGAATGGCGAAACTTAAATGAATGACCAATCAATAGGAGTTTATAAAGTGACCTTCAAAACAATTTACGTTCATAATTTGTAATAATGAATTCACGTGTAATGCATGTTTTCAACTCTTAATCTTTATTTTTTTTTACTATTAAATTACATGGCCATTATAATCAGGTCTGTTCTTGATTTTTTGCGGTTTTAAGTAAAATAATAAATTGAATTTTGGATTCCTTAAAAGTTGAAAAAAAAATTTATCCCTTAAAAGTTGATAAAATAATTTTTGGACCCTTTAAAAGCTGAAAAAAAATTTTGGACCTCTTAAAAATTGAAAAAAAATTGAACCCTTAAAAGTTGAATTTAATTTTTTGAAACCTTTAAAAACTAAAAATAAAAAATTAGACCCTTTTCAGCTTTGAGCCTTAGGCGATTGTATTTTCAAACGACCCAAGACCAGACCTGATTATAATGTCAATTATTCAATGTTGAGTTCCACTACTATTAGTATTTCAAATTCAAATTTACTATAAAAAATGTGTTAACATTCAACATTTAAATATTTTCATTTAATTAATAGTTAGAAAATCACAAGAATTTTTTAAATTTCATTATTATTTCAATCCAAACTTTAATTATTAATTTGAAGTTTGTTTATTGTGTAATATTTTAATTATCAAAATAGTATTTTCATTATGTTTAATAATTTTAATAATGTTAATTTTACGTTAATTACATGAAATAAAATATTTTATTTGTTAATTAAAAACACGTAACATTAAAAAATAATATACGTAAAAGTACAAATATGGAAAAAATTACTAAATAAGCATTAGTATTCTGTTTTATTTTTAATTTTAAATAAAAAAAATTAATTTATTAAATCTTGAATAACATGTAAAGAAAAAAAATCTTATAGTATTGTTTGACATAATATTATCCCATGACAGCAGAAAAACTTATTTTTTAAGGTTAAAATTTTCTATTAGTCCCTAAATTATGTATAAGTTGTAAGTTTAATCTTTATACTCTAATTTGATTAATTTTAATCTTTATATTTTTTAAATTTAAAATTTTAGTCTTGAGTCAAAAGATAACAGTTAAATTCGTTAAGTTATAAAATTACTCTTTCAATTATAATTAAAATTTTAAAATTTGAAAAGTATAAAAACCTAAAAGTGATCATATTGGAAAATAAATAAGAACTAAATCCACAATTTACGCATAATATGAGATTAATATTGCAACTTATCTTAACGGATTCAAGTACTACCATTTGGGTTGAGACATAAATTTCAAAAGGGTAAATTACAACATTAGTCACTAAATTATGGGTAAATTTTTATTTTGGTCACTTAATTAAAAAAATTATATTTTGTTACTGAACTATTCAAAAGTTTTCATTTAAGTCATTGGGTTGTTAAAATCGGTGCTATATGACTTTCTCTGTTCATATTGCTTACACCAATAAAAACCTTTCTTTCCCATTCTCTTATACAATCCATTTTTATTCAAGAAACAACTTTGACAGTCAGATCGACTTGGATCTAAGATATATTCTTCTACTTGTCGATGGGTAGTTATCCACCGTACCGATCATTGAATCATCACCTGGAGACATTGATGGAACTTTAAAAAAAAAAAAACACCTTAACAGCCTAGTGGCCTAAGTAAGAACTTTTGAATAGTTCAATGACTTAAACGAAAACTTTCGAATAATTCAATGACTAAATTATAACTTTTTTTAGTTAAGTGACCAAAACGAAAACTTAACCATAGTTTGGTGACTAATGGTGTAGCTTACCCTTTTCAATATTTTAAAAGTATAGAAATTAAAATTAACTCAGGGCACACCGATTAATAGAAGAATTTTTAATATAAACTTAGTTGAGCAAGAATTGCATTAATGGCCCGCAAAATAGGAAATTTTGAGAATCCACTTCCAATAGGAATGGGATATTAATAATTGACCAATCAGCTCAATAGACTTTCCAGTTTCCTGACATAAATTGAATTTTCCTTCTCAAGAAGTTATTGGGAGCTTGAGTCTCAGATAATATGTCATTAGTCACTAACCCATTTAATTTCATGGCTCATAGTTGATGCACTGCTGCGTTCATGAAGATGAAGACCACTCCAATTCCATGAGAGAGTTTCAAAACGATATGTTTTGGCTATTTATGCCTCTGTCATAAGTTGCAGTAATCAATTACAATGATAGTTTCAAGAAAAGAAATGTTTCAAATACCCCAAGTTCTAGAAACTCCATATAAATAGGTGATGACATTGTCTGTGTCAGTCCAGTGAAAATTTAAGTACCCTCTTTCTTTTTCATTTCAAGAATGGGTTCAGTAACACAAAACTTATGGGATCTACCGGATGATACTGTGTTGGTGAGTGAAGTGATTCGAGATACAACTAGGCTGGAGCGTTGCCTTGCTCTTATTTAGGAGGATATGATTGATAATGAAGAAACGGTTGCTGGTTTAGACATAACATGGTCCCAATCTAATTCACCGGATCATGGTGCTCTCCTCTCAATCTGCACTCAGATTGGTCGTGTAGTTTGCCACTGGAAATAAGAAACACAGTGGATGTGGATGAGTTGGCTGCGAGTGTGCTTAACCAACCATGTCTTCGTGGATTAGGTCTGGGAATATTGGCAACTAAGGTGCTGTCGAGGCCAAACACGTCACGGTCTTCGACCATGGCCCGAGTTCGTTTTACGGGACCGGGAAGTCTGAAAATGAACGAGATTAGACGTCTCACAACTGATGCTTATACTGCATACAAGCTTGCGAAGATTCTTCTTCGATCATTGGATAATCTGTAGTTTCGAAGTCTTTTTGTCTTTTTTGAGTAGCTCATGGTATTAATGTTGCATGGTTTGCTTGTATGCCATGTTGAACATGCTTGTTAGTTATTAAAAAAAGTCATTCAAAGTTTTTAATCACAATTTTTTTAAGTTAAACAAATTATGCATGAACAATTACGATTTAGAACTGCTTCAGTAATCCTAGAAATGGGAGAGGACCAATCCAATTATAATTTAACCCAACTGTCAAAATTCGATTGAAGGTCGCATACACAGTAAACATGTAGTAAATCCAATCTGGTGAGCTATGTTTCTAAATATTTTTTAATGGTTTTTGAAGTATTTGTCCAACGTATTCATATGTAATCGTCTATAGGCATTCGTGCACAAAAGGTTGAGCAACTCCACCACATTCAAATATAGATTATTTGCATTTATCAATTGTGTTCGATTTTTGTATTTTATTATTTGTTTTTCAATAACATTTGGAGAAATTATATTACACTTTGTTTGGATTACACTAAAATAAAGAAGAATAAGTTAAAGTATAGATTGAATTAGTAGTGTTTATGGGTTTAGTTGGGTTGGGTTCAGGTATGGCGTCGAAGTATTATAATAATATATTTTATGTTGTTTAAATTTGGCTTGATTTAAATTTTGAATTTAAAATTTTATCTAAATTTACTCAAATTTATTTTAAGCTCTCTCATATTAGTTTTTAAATTTGTTTCAAAAAATATTTATTTTATTGTATTTTAATATTTAATAATTTTATACATATTTTATTTATTAAAATTTTTTATATAGTCATCTTAACATTATTTTAATTTTTATATAGAGTAGTATTATATATTTGTATATGTTTATTTTTTTTAATGTTTTAAATTATATAATATATAAAAATAACATAATATAAAGTACTATAAACTTAAAATAGGTTGGGCTGAGTTCGGGCTTCAACATTCAAGTCAGAGCTCGATCTATATTAAATAAGTCTAAACTCATTTTTCGAGCCTAATATTTTTATCCGAACCCTTCTAAAATTCGGGTGAATCTTTAAGTCTGAACAGATAACTCGATCCATGAACAAACTTAGCTTATATTTAAGGCAAAAGTAAAAGCAAAATTATTATTTTTATCTCAAGTATAAGGCACAAGAATGGTAAAATTTGAGCTGTGGGAAGGATTTTAAATTGCTTTGCTTTAAATGAAATGGATTTTTTTTTTGAACATTGGATTTGAGTCGGAGATGAGTGGTTTTCCATTTTAGACAATGGAATAGAATGGTTATCGCAATGGTTGTTATAAATTATTTTCTTTACTTTCAATAATTTAATCTAATAAATTTATAAATATTCATTTCTTTACTTACTAATTTTATCTATCCGAACAAAATAATACATTTATTCCTATATTTTATTCTTTCTTAAATACTTTTTTTTTATAATTTCTTTTATATATCTTATTTATTCACAATAATAATACTATTATATTAATTTCTTCTATTTTTTTATATATATCTTAAAATATATTATACTAAATAAATATTAATCATATATTAATTAAACAACCACATCATTTATAATTTAAATATATCCTATATTTATATATATTTTTTACTTATAAAAATTATTGATTTTAATTTGGAATAAGCTTGTTTTATGGACTAAATTAATAAATTAAATTTTAAATTAAAATTTTAAAAAATCAAATTAATTCTGTTAATCGATTGAATTCGATTAATCAACGGTTAATTGAATTAATCGATCGGGATTGGTTAATAATTTTGAAAGTTCGGTTAATGGTTAATTCGGTTTAAAATCGGTCGATTAACTGAATTAATCGAACTTAATAAATAATATAATAATATATAAGTATTTATCGGGGGTTGGACGGTTCGGTTAATTTTTTGGAAGTATAAATTAATCGGTTGGTTAATTCAATTGCATTTTCATATGTTTTATACTTGTTTTAACCAAAAATAAAAAAACATATATAAATTTCAATTAATTCAGTTAACTGATTAAATTAATCAAAAAATTCGATTCAATTGATTTTATTTTTTTAAAAAAATTTGATTCGAATAATGATTAAAATTTTTAAAATGATCAATTAATTCAATTAATAATGATTCGGGCGGTTAACATTTATAATGACGAAGGGTGTTAATTGGCGATGTGTCACAGCGACGAATTCCGGCTAAGTGAGGTATTTATGACAGAGAGGAGGGAAACTATACAGTGACGTTCAAGATAATCAACATTTGGTTTGTAATAATGTATACACGTGTAATGCACGTTTTAAATTCTTAATCCTTATTTTTTACTATTAATTTTTATTTCCACGTTAAATACACATCCATTATAATTTAAATTATTCAATGTTGCGTTGCACTACTATTAGTATTTCAAACTCAAGTTTACTATAAAATTCATAACATTCAACATTTAAATATTTTCATTTAATTAGTAATTAGAAAATCAAATTTTTTTAATTTCATTATTATTTCCATCCAGACTTTAATTATAGCTTGAAATTTGTTTATTGTTGTAATATTTTAATTATCAAAATAGTTAATATTTTATGAAAAAGTAAAATTTTATTTTATTTATATTTTTTATGTTTATAAATATAGATTTTATAAAAACATTGTGAATCGTTTCCATTGATTAATAAAATAAAATATGTTCTTTTTCATTCTTTTATTTTCTTGTTCTTCATTCTCTGTCTTTTTATTTTATAACAAATATATTTTTATTATATTTAATATTTTAATAATATTAATTTTACATTAATTACATGAAATAAAAATATTTTATTCATTAAATAAAAAACACACGTAAAATTACTTACAACATTTAACATTAAAAAATAGTATATGTAGAAGTACAAATATGAAAAAAAATTACTAATAAGCATTAGTATTCTGTTTTATTTTTAAATTTTAAATAACAAAATATTAATTTATTAAATCTTGAATAACATGTAAAGAAAAAAAATCCTATAGTTGTTCGACATGATATTATCCCATGACAGCAGAAAAACAAACTTAATTAAATATTTTCTAGTAGTCTTATGTAAAAGTTGTTTAATTTTTATATTCTAATTTTGTAAATTTTATTTTTTATATTTTTAAAATTTTGGAAATGGTAAACTACACCATTAGTCACCAAATTATGAGAAAATTTTTGTTTTAGTCACTTAATTAAAAAAAGTTACAATTTGATTATTGAACTATTCGAAAGTTTTCATTTAAATCACTAAGTTGTCAAGCTTTTTTTTTAAAGTTCCACTAACAAACTCCAAGCAATAATTCGATGATCGATACGGTTACATTAGGTCCATGCTATTTTAGTTAGTGAATTTAATAGTTACTATTTTAGTTATAATTAAAATTTCAAATTTTTAAACATATAAGAAGCTAAAATTATCATATTGGAGAATAATAACTAAATCCAAAACTTACCCATAATATAAGATTAATAATACAATTTAATCACTTAATTAAAAAAAATTATAATTTAGTCATTGAAATATACCAAAATTTTATTTAAGCTATTGGACTGTTAAAATCGATGCTATATGGCTTTTTTTGTTTGCATTGCATGCACCAATCAAAAGCTCTATTTCCCCTTTCTTCTACAAATCATTTTTTTCTCATGAAACATCTTTGACCATTAATTTCATTTGGATCTAAGGTATTCTTCTACTTGCTAATGAGTAGTGATCCACCATACCGACCATCGAATCATTGCTTGGAGCTCACTAGTGAAACTAAAAAAAAAAAAAAAACTTAACAACAAAGTGATTTAAAAAAAAACTTTTTAATAGTTTAACGACTTAAATAAAAACTTTTGAATAGTTCAATGACCAAATTATAACTTTTTTTAATTAACTGACCAAAACAAAAATTTACCCATAATTTGGTGACTAATGGTGCAGTTTACCCTTTCAAAATTTTAAAAGTATAAAATTAAAATTAATCCAATATGAACTTAGTTGAGCAAGAATTGCATTAATGGCCCGCAAAATAGCAAAATTTCAGAATTCACTGAAATAGGAATGGAATATTATTAACAATTGACCAACCAGGTCAATAGACTTTCCAGTTTCCAGACATAAATTGAATTTTTCTTCTCAAGAAGTTATTGGGAGCTTGAGTCTCAGATAATGTGTCATTAGTCACTACCCCATTTAATTTCATGACTCATAATTGATTGACTGCTGCGTTCATGAAGATGAAGTCCACTCCAACTCCATCAGAGAGTTTCAAAACGATATGTTTTTACTATTTATGTCTGTCATAAATTGCATTACTCACTTTTCACAGCAAAAATTCAAGTTCCCAACACTGCCAATGGTTTAATTAACTTATACCTATCAATCTTCTTAGCATTGTGTAATCAATTACAATGATAGTTTCAAGAAAAACAAATGTTTCAAATACCCCAAGTTCTAGAAACTCCATATAAATAGGCGATGACATTGCCTGCGTCAGTCCAGTGTGAAAATCTAAAAAGTACCCTCTTTCTATTTCATTTCAAGAATGGGTTCAGTAAAAAAACTTATGGGATCCCAGTTTATGAGGACGGATGGTACTGTGTTTGTGAGTGAAGTGCTTCTAGATACAACTAAGGAGGAGCGTTGCCTTGCTTCTATTTGGGAAGATATGATTGAGCGTAACGACATGGTTGCTGGTTTAGACATAACATGTCCCAATCTAATTCACCAGATAATAGTGCGCTCCTCGCAATCTGCACTCGTACTGGTTGTGTACTATTAAGGTTTGATGGTATGTCTAGCTGTCGTACTCAGTTCCTTGAACGTTTCTTAGATAACGAGCTCATAACGTTTGTAGGTGTTCATATAAAAGAGGATGTCAACCGTTCTATTAGAAAATGATTGCCACTGGAAATAAGAAACGCAGTGGATGCGGGTGAGTTAGCTGCGAATGTTCTTAACCAACCATGTCTTCGTGGAGTAGGTGTGAGAAAGTTTGCAACTAAGGTGCTGCGGCAGCCACATACACGTCGTCTTCGAGCGTGGCCGGATTTTATTGTACGGAACCGGCAAGTCTGAAAATAAACGAGATTGAAAGTCTCACAATTAGAATATAGAACCTGCATCAGTAATCCTAGAAATAGGAGAGGACCAATCCAATTATAATAAAACCCAACTGTCAAAAATCGATTGAAGATTGCATCTGTCGTAAATCCAATCTGGTGAGGAATGTTTCCAAATATTGTTTAATGGTTTTCGAAGTATTTGTCCAACTGAACGCATTGACATATTCATGTGTCCGTCGATAAGCATTCGTGCACAAAAGGTTGAGCAACTCTAATTCAAACATAAAGTATTTGCATTTATCTATTGTGTTTAATATTTATATTTTTTTTCATTAAGCATTTGCAACAATTATTTAATTGTTTGAGAAATTATAATATATGAAGTGATTTTTTTTTCTTTTTTGTTTTCTTTGTTCTTTATTCTCTGCTTTTTATTTTATAAATAATATATTTTTATTATGTTTAATTATTTTAATTATATTAATTTTACATTAATTACATGAATTAAAAATATTTATTTGTTAATAAAAAAAAACACATAAAATTACTTACAACACTTAACAATAAAATATAGTATATGTAAAAGTACAAATATCAAAACAATTTACAAAATAAGCATTCTTATTCTGTTTTATTTTTAAATTTTTAAATAAAGAAAGATTAATTTATTAAATCTTGAATAACATTTAAAGAAAAAAAATCCTACAGTTGTTCGACAAGATATTATACCATGACAGCAGAAAAACTTAATTAAATTTTTTCTAGTAGTCTGTTTAATTTTGTAAATTTTATTCTTTATATAGTGTAAACTACATTATTAGTCAACAAATTATTAGTTTTTTTTTATCATTTAATTAAAAAAGTTACAAATTGATTATTGAACTATTTAAAAGTTTTTTCATTTAAGTCATTGAACTATTCAAAAATTTTATTTAAATCACTAAGTTGTCAATTTTTTTTAAAGTTTAACTAACAAACTCTAAGCAATGATTCGATGATCGATACGGTTATATTAGGTCCATGCTATTTTAGTTAGTGATTTAATAGCTACTATTTTAGTTATAAATAAAATATCAAAATTTTAAACTATAAGAAGCTAAAAATTATCATATTTGAGAATAAGAACTAAATCCAAAACTTACGCATAATACAAGATTAATAATACAAGATTAATAATACAATTTAATTACTTAACTAAAAAAAGTTACAATTTAGTCATTAAAATATATATAAAAGTTTTTATTTAAGTCATTAGGCTATTTAATCGATCATATATGACTTTCTTTGTTTGCACTGCATGCACCAATGAAAGATCTTTGGCCATCAATTTGACTTGGATCTAAGGTATTTTCTTCTACTTATTGATGGGTAGTGATCCACCGTACCGATCATCGAATCATTGCTTGGAGCTCACTGGTGAAACTTTAAAAAAAACTTAACAACTCAGTGACCTAAATAAATTTTTTTTAATAGTTAAACAATTTAAATGAAAACTTTTGAATAGTTTAATGATCAAATTATAATTTTTTTTAATTAAGTGACCAAAATGAAAATTTACCCATAATTTGTGATTAATGGTGTATTAAGTGTAGTTTACCCTTTTCAAAAATTAAAATTATAAAATTAGTATTAACTCAATGTGAACTTACTTGAACAAGAATTGCATTAATGGCTCACAAAATAGCAAATTTTTAGAATCCACTCCAATAGGAATGGGATATTATTAATAGTTGACCAACCAGCTCAATAGACTTTCCAGTTTCCAGACATAAACTGAATTTTCCTTCTAAAGATGTTATTGGGAGTCTTAGAATAATGATCTGTGATAATAGAGTGTGAGCTGTGAGTTACTAGTTGTTACTAGTTTCTTAATAATAGTCAGATCATATCAAAGAAAGAGCAGTTGGTAAATCTGTGTATAAATATCAAGTACATTGTACAAAGCAGAATTAATCCAGTCAAGAATCAAAAAAAAGAATTAGAATTTATTTCATTTGTTCATTATTTACTTTGTTTTGAATATTGAGGTAGTAGGATTTTAGAAAATCCTTTCATGGTATCTGTTAAAGTATGACTCATATTTCAAGTCAAATTTGAAAAATAATTTTCGAGGTTAAACTCTGTTTATTTGTTTCAAATAAACTCTGTTTGCTTATTTAAGTTAAACTCTTATTAGTTTAGATTATTTTATTATTATTTGGCCTAAAAATTTAGCCTATAAATTTGCTCTTTTACAACATTATAAAAAACACATAATAGAGTTTAGAACTCCTAACACTTTTGGAGAATTTAGTGTTTACGTTTTGGGAGTTCTTTATTTTCGGGTTTTTAGGGTTTAGTTTTTATCTCCATCTTTTGTATTCTTCATTCTTTTGTTATTATGGTAAAATTATCTTTGCCTGTGATTTTTTATCTCTTTAGAGGGATTTTTTCACATTAAATTTGTGTGTTCAATTTTCAATTTCTTCCGTTATTTTTACTTGTTTGTTACGTAATTGGATCGATTCCAACAAGTGATATCAGAGCTAGTTTGATTTTCGTAGATCAAATCGTTTAGAGATGACAGAAATAAGATTCGATATTAGAGAAGTTTGATGGTGTCACAAATTTCAATTCATGACAAATTCGTATGATGACAATTTTAGTTCAGAGACTGACTTGAAAAATGTCTTTACGGGGAAAAAGGCCGATAACCTACTTGACAATAAATTTTGTTCAGATAGCAAGGTAAATAAGCAAGCTTCCGTTTAGTTTAGTAGCATCAAATAAATGAGACAAAAAGTGTTGTTATTGTAAGAAATTAGGTCACATCAAAGTAGATTATTACAAACTACGAAATAAAAGGATTGTTGAGAGTAACGAGAAAGATTTAGCTGGTGCTAATTTTGCCGATGAAAGTAGTGATCATTTCTTGTTAATGTCAACGAGCGAAATCTTCGAGCTTACGTTCGAGTGGATCCTACATTTGGAATGTTCTTTCCACATGTGTCCAAACAGAGAATTCTCCACATACAGTTCAGTTGAAGGTGGAGTTGTGCACATGAGAAACAATTCATCCAGTAAGGTAATCGATATTAGTACTGTTAAAATTAAGATGCACGATGGTACGATTGGGACACTATCAGATGTCAAATATGTACTTGATTTACAAAAGAATCTCATCTCCTTAAGTATTCTAGACTCAAAAGGTTGCAGAATCAGTATCGAGTCGAGTGACATTAAAGTGTCTCGCGGGGCTCTCATTTTGTTAAAAGGTAAAAAAATTGGATGTCTTTATGTAACATCCGCGTTCTTGAACCGAATTTGAGTGATAAAATAAAATTGAGAATTAGAAATGTTTAGTTAAAATTACACTTTATATTCTGGAATGTTCTATAGTGATCGATGAAATCGAACGTCCCTCGTCTATTATGGAGTTAAAGTCAACTTGTTTGGAGCGGAGGTAACTTGGTCATAGGAGGAAAAAAGGTATTACCGTTCGTTGAAGAGAGATTCTCTTTGGATGCATGTTTTGAAAAGTTAAAACATTGTGTTCGTGAAAATCAGACCCGGGTTAGTTTTGATTTGGTAGTGTATAAGTCGAAGGCTAGAAGACTTCCAGCTTCTAAGCACAGATTCAACTTAGTTAATTCCTTATATAGTTCAAGATAGGCCCATGGCGGGCTTTGGCAAAGATGACATTGTAGAAATACTAGTCAAGGTAGAGATTTGTTAAAGTATGACTCATATTTCAAGTCAAATTTGAGAAATAATCTTCGAGTTAAACTTTGTTTATTTGTTTCAATTAAATTCTATTTATTTGTTTCAAATAAACTCTGTTTATTTGTTTCAGTTAAACTCTTATTAGTCTAGATTATTTTATTATTATTTGACCTAAAAATTTAGCTTATAAATAGGCTCTTTTACAACCTTACAAAAACACCTAATAGAGTTTAAAACTCCTAACACTTTTGGTGAATTTAATGTTACTTTTTGAGGGTTCTTTATTTTTGGGTTTTCGGGGTTTAGTTTTTATCTCCATCTTTTGTACTATTCATTCTTTTGTTATTATAGTAAAATTATCTTTGTCTATGATTTTTTATCCTCTTAGGAAAGGTTTTTCCACGTTAAATTTGTGTGTTCAATTTCTCAATTTCTTTCGCTATTTTTACTTTTTGTTGCGTAATCGGGTTGATCCCCAACAATATCATTTGCCAAGTGATCTTGGGAATGCGTGAGTGTGTAGAGATGTCTTCTAGTGTACCAGTGAGTGTTGTTCCTTTCGCGAATCCTACGGTGGCAAGCGTGGCTTCTCCATTGACTTCTGCTATTGCTTCGACCAGTATGCTTGACAAGAACTTCTACAGAATGCTACAGTCTTTTCCTAAGCATAACACTGTGCAGATCAAAGCAGAGTCCTTTGTTTAGTGGTAGTATAAGCTACAATTGTTGCTGGATGCGTATGGTTTATCTGGTTTCGTTGATGGCACGGTGATGGCGCCATCGCAAACAATTACTGGTCTGATGGTACGTTGGTTGGTAATCCTTTGTATGCTTCGTTTCTTAAACAACAGAAATTACTTGCATTGTGGTTAATCTCCACCATAAGTGGAGATCTATTACCAGCTTTCACAGGATCCACCATCGTGGCTCAAATTTGGAGCAAGGCCTTGCGGTTATTCGCGACGACGTAGGACTTGAAGGTGGCTCAACTTAAGCACGAACCTCACTCCATCAAGAAGGGGGACAGATCAGTTGCAGAATTCTTGGTTCATGTGAAATAGCTTTGTGACGTGTTAACTGCCTCTACTCATGGTGTTACTGAAAGTGAACAAATGCAGGTGATCTTCGTCGGTCTCACTGTGGAGTTTGAGTCAGTCATCACATCCGTCAAGATCTCTCCGGTTCCCTTAACCATGGAGCAGTTAATTGATACACTTTTGGAGTGTAAGATGAGGCAGCGCGCCGGTTCGTGACAGACACGTTGTTTCATGCAAATTTGGTATAGTGTTCGTTGGATTTGAGGATGTCGAGAGGTGGAGGTGTGAGGACCAAGAGCTCTGGTGGTGTTGGTGATTTGTGCAGTCGGAGTCGGAGTCGGAGTCTCCGTGAATGGATCCAGTGTCAAATTTTGCAATCGGGCGGGACACCTCGCACAATGGTGTTATTTTCGTTACGCCTGTCCGATTGAGGGTGCTCCAGCGTTGCCTTCTCGACTGTTTCGGTGGTGTGGTGTGGTCAACATGTGGGCAATGCCTCTTTTGCCTACTTCTGGAAAAATGAAAATGTTAGGTATTCTAAACCTAATCCTTCAATTTCTTATGGCATAATAACAAAATTAGCCCCTAATGTTTGGGTGTTTTATCACTTTAGCCCTTATCATTTTTTTGCTCACTTTCATACATAACCTTTTTTTGGTCAAATTTATCATTTTTAACGGTTTTGTTGACGTGGCCGTTAAGGGATTAACGGTGTTAATGTGGCAATTTTTTCCAACTGTGCGCATCCACGTAAGTATCTGCTTACGTGGCATATAAAACAAAAACATGCAACATCAGCAAATGGTTTAAAATTATTAGTTTTTTAAAATTATTTTTAAATATAAAATTCTTAAAATTATTTTTTTTGAAATAATAAAATTATTAAATAATTTTAATTTTCAATTTCATCATCATCTTCTTTTTCTTCATCTTCTTCTTCATCATTTTAATTTCCAAATTTTCTTACATTTTTCCATCAGCCAAACACCAAAAAAAAGATAATAACCAGTAATAATAGCATTATAAGAAATAACATAAGGGTCCAAAATCTTATCAAAGACCCTGCGAGCCGAATCCACATCATTACACTCAATTTACATACTAATAAGGCTAGGGCATGTGTAAATATTATGATTAAGCCCAAGTCTAATCAGAAGGCAATGAATTTGTTTACCTTCTTCCAATGCTTTAGCACTTGAACAAGCTTTAAGAACAGAAGGGAAAGTGTAGTCATCAAGCAGGAAGCTAAAGAAAATAAGTTGAAAAAAGAGGGGAATGGCTTGGATTGGGGTATTGGAACGTGAATAGCCACGAGCCATGATATTGAAAAGGACAACATTTGGTTGGATATATTATCAAACAGTTTGTGAGCATATTCCATGGAGGTAAAAGTTGGGTTCTTAGTGCAGAAATTGATGAACTTGGTGAGGACATTGAAAGTCATTTTGGGGATGGGTTTTGATTGTAAAGGCTCGGATTTGTTTCAATTCTTTCAAAGAGGTGCACTTGGGCAAAAAGAGAAAAAAAAGGGTGTGGTGGGTTCAGGGTCTCAAAACTTGACATTTTCTCATTGATTTTTGATTTTGGAGGAGAAATTGAAGTTATTGGAGGTAGTAGGACAGTTGCCATTGCAACAAATAAATGCAAGAAAGTGGAAATTATTTTTGGTTCAAAGGTTTTTGGAGGGAAGCCAAGACAAATAAAGATAAGTGCTTTACCTTTTTTGGGTGTTTGGTTGATGGGAAAATCTAAGAAAATCTGGAAATTAAAATGATGAAGAAGAAGATGATGAAATTGGAAATAAATTTTTTTTAATAATTTTATCATTTCAAAAATTCAATATTTTTAAATCATTTGTTGATGTGGCATATTTTTATTTTATATGCCACGTCAACAAATGCTTACGTGGACGTGCCCAATTGGAAAAACATTGCCATGTCAGCATCGTTAGTCCCTTAACGACCACATCAACAAGACCATTAAAAATTATTAATATTCAAAAAAAAGTTATGTATGAAAATGAGCAAAAAAAAATGATAAGGGCCAAAGTGACAAAACACCCAAACATTAGGGGCTAATTTTGTCATTATACAATTTCTTATTTGCCTAATGTAAGTGGGCCTCATGGTGATAAAGCTAGGTGGGCTCCTAATGAATTTGGGCCAAGTGACAATAATTATAAGCCTTTTGTTAATAATGTGGAATATGATGGTGGTGTGACCATTGAATGGCCACCTAATGAAAATAGGTTCAGTCCGTAAGATCGAGTGATGGATGGTCCTTATTCGGAGGCCTAGATGCATTACATGTGGCTTACAAAACCTCGTGCTTGGGTTTTTCAAAGCTCAAATAATAATACGAGTGTTGGACCGTTATTCTAGGACCAGTCATGGAGTGGGCCAGACGTCGTGTCATCTATGTGTCGAGGTCAAAATATTCTACTGGTAATACATCCGATGCTACTTCATCGGTGTATGAAGATGGGCCGAATTGTAATGCCATGGATAGTGATGAGCAATATGTTCCTAGGTCCGTGCATCATGCTGAGTGTAACACCCTAGGAATTTTGTTTAGGGATTAAAGTGTGGTAAATGTTAAAATTTTGGTTAATTTTTGCAACCCTAGTAGACTCTAGGGACCCTTGGTGAAATAACCCAAATTGTTTGGGTATTTAAGCATCTTAACTGCACTTTTTGAACCATTTCTTCTTTATTTTTTGGCTCTGCCGTTTTTGCTTTCTCTCTTAAGCCTCTCATCTTTTCCTTTCTCTTTCCTTTTTTCATTCCTTTCTTATTTCTTTCTCTTTTCTTTTCTCTTTTCTTTCTTTTTTGATCACACTTTTAAGTCTTCAAATCTACTGTCGCCGTTCGTAGGTGTTAACAAGAGACTTTCGGCTTTTGTTCCTCCTTGCTTTGTTGCGTTTTCGTCGTTTAGAACCTTTGTAAGTTTGGGAAATTATGATTGTGGACTGTTTTGGAGTTGTTTGGTGTGTTGTTCATGGTGGACGGACGTCTCTTGCGACGTTGGGGAGTAGACGGCGTCAGAATTGGGAAAAATGGGGGTTGTTGCAGCCCCTAATTTTTGCCTTGCTTCTTTGTGGGCATTGTTGCAAATCTGGTGGCCCAATTCTTTGCCAAACCATATCCAATCCTTTAAAAACCCAAACCAACCAATAATTTATTTCTTTAAAAACCCATTAACCCTTTTTAAAACCCAAGCCTCTTAACCCTTTAGAAAAAAAAAACCCATTAAGCCTAAACCAAGGTGAACCAAACCCATTTGAACCAAGACCAAACCCAAACCAAGTCAAACCGTTGACTGATCGTTAATCGGCCGTTGACCGATCGTTGACCGACTGTTGACCGTTGACTTTGACCGTTACCTTTGACCGTTGACCGTTGACTTTGACAGTTGACCTTTGATCGTTGACTGTTGACTTTGACCGTTAACTTTTTTGAAAAACTTTATCATACCATTTTTCGACGTCCTAAGTCCGTTTTCGATGTCCGTTTGCCAAATTCTGACCTGAAAGTCTCGTTTTGATGGTTTTATTTTAAATTGCGTACTTTAAATTATTTTAGAGTTCTAATTTGAGTAGTACTGATATAAAGTATTCGTATTTAGGTGATGACGATTCTGAAGCAGACGATTTACCTCCTCCTACTGTTCAACCCGTTCCTACTTTGGTTCCGAGAGCTACTCATAAGTTATTTTTAGTTTAATTTTGTGTTTAAGTGGTGGCTGGGTTGGGTAATATTTTTAGTTGTATTTGTAAGATCTAATTCCATTAGACCGAAAACTCGTATAGTACGTGGTGGACGACCTCCTCGTCGCTAGAGTTGTATTTGCATGAGGTGTGTTTCTAATTGTAATATACCTTAATGTTTGTGATGTTATTGAGATTATGTGATTTCATGCTGATTGAGATATGTTGATATTGAGATGATTATGTTATGATAAAAATAATTAATGGTATGATTAATTAAGTTGTGCAAGTGTATGATATTAATGTCATGCATACAGTTACATTTTTACATTGAGCATGTGACGGATAATTAATGTAACTATGCTACAGTGATTGTGATATGTGCGATATTAATTGAGATTGAGATTGGGAAAAATATGAATATTTGATAAGCATGTGATCATACCAATGTGTGTTCATGGGGTGGGATTGTAAGGTGGAAGAAGTGATTATCATTCCTTTTAAGGTTGATACTAAAACCACACTACGATTGGTGACGTTGGCTGGGAAAGGGTTCTGGGGAACCTTTTCATTGTGTTGTGTGTGATGGAGTATGGGTGCATTGCATTGTGCTTGTGTGTGCAGTATGATTTGTGGTTACCCCTTTCATGTTTTAAATTGTTATGTTGTAGTATTCTAGCATTAGGTTGTATTTACTTTAGAGACACATTGGGCTTTATAGCTCATACCTCTACAGTTTCTTTACAGGTATTCGGATATTAGGTGACTTGGTATCCGGAGGCTTAGTTGCAAAATTTAGAATATTTTATTATTATTATTATTATTATTTTGGATTTTGGGATCATAACATATTAAGTTAGTAAATATGCATTTTAGGATGTAAATATAATTTATTTGGAACTTTTGATATTTTATTTTTGGAAGTTTAATTAATTTATTTTATTATTAATTATAGATTTAAAGTTTTATTTATGAATATTTATACTTATTTCTGAGGATGATTTTGGGTTGTCAAGTCGGAGTGTGGGTAAATTACTTAAATAATCTACTAGATCCCGTCGTATCTTTTGGGCCGGGTATAGGGGGTTACACTGAGAATGCTACTTGATATCCTGATTCTGGTGCGACTCATCATGTGTGCAAGGATTCGACTGGGTTGAACGCTATGAGTCTGTATTCAGGTATGGTTTCGCATCTCATAGGTGATGGTACGGGTGTTAGGATTGTAGGTGTCTGGAATTCTACACTAGCGGGTAAAAATAAATTTTTGCACTTATCTAGTATTTTGCATGTGCCAACGATTCGTAAGAACTTGATATTTGTGTTTCAGTTTGCTCGTGAAAATAATGTATATTTTGAATTCACCAGTTTACTTGCATGATTAAGGACGAGAAGACACATAAGTACTTTTGAGGGCCATACTCATAGAGGTCTGTATCGTTTTTCATCGATTCCACCTACCAACAGTGATCTCAATCCGAGAGTCAATCTGAGTACGGAATGGGAGTTGTTAATTCTAATAGTCGTTTGGGTGAGTTGTGGCATTGTTGGTTAGGTCACCCTTCACAACTTATTTTACAGTCTGTTTACAAACATGTAATATTGTTGTTAATAATAAAAGTTTTGATGATGTTTGTTCTGCGTGTCAACAAGACAAAGCACACAAATTACTATTTTTATGATCTACAACTGTTTATAAGCATCCATTTGAATTGGTTGTTTCGGATTTGTGGGGTCTTGCTGTGGTAGAACTGGGGGGAAATTGATAGTATGTGTCGTTAGTTAACATGTTCAGTTGGTTTACGTGGGTTTATCTCGTTCGTCAGAAATCTCAAGCGATTGAGTGGTTTTCTCAATTCCAAAATATGGTAAAGATGCAATTTGATAAAGACATAAAGCAAGTTCAAACTATTGGGTGGTGAGTACCGACCTTTCACCTCTATTTTAGCTAGGTAAGGAATTATCCATCGTGTTACATGCCCTCATACCTCAGAGCAGAATGGAGTAGTTGAATGTAAACACAGGCATATTATAAAGGTTAGACTTGCCTTGCTTGCCCAAGCAAAGTTGCCTCTGAAGTTTTGGGGGTATGCATTCACTTATACAGTGCATCTCATAAATAGGCTTCCAACACTAGTTCTGCAAGGTAAGTCTCCTTTCTCTATTTTATACGGTAAGGAACCGTGTATGATTATCTTCGCATGTTTGGTTGCTATTATTTTTCGTACTTACGACCGTTTAATAAACATAAGTTAGAGCTTGCTCTGATCCTTACACATTTTTTTGGTATAGTTCTCAGCACAAGGGTTACCAATGTCTTATGGCGAATGGAAAAGTTGTTATATCTCGACATGTTGTCTTTGACGAGTCTCGATTTTTGTTTTCAGAAGATAAACTGTCTTTTGCAGTTGAGAATGACACAGTTACTACGCGAGTGTCTGTGTTACGATCACCTATTGTGTCTGTGTTGATCAAGAGTCTATTTTGTCTCAACAAAGGGGAGATATTGGGTCCTCGCCTTCTTCATCGCCTTGCTAGTCTAGTTTTGTGGTTAGACAGGATCATGTTGATGTTGTCTCAACTATAAGGTCTGAGTCTGCAAAATCTAGGTCATCCCCGATGTTGGTTTAATCACAGTAGTTGCTAATCCCACTTTTTTGGTTAGGAATACATATTCTATGGTCACGCGTGCTAAAGCAGGTATATATAAACCTAAACCATTTTCC
Organism: Gossypioides kirkii; assembly: GCA_005610355.1. Taxonomy (NCBI): domain Eukaryota; kingdom Viridiplantae; phylum Streptophyta; class Magnoliopsida; order Malvales; family Malvaceae; genus Gossypioides; species Gossypioides kirkii. Next base: position 42,913,952 of record CP032253.1, on the reverse strand, counting down.
ACATAATTACAGGAGTGTGAACCTAGGACAATAGATAAAGCGTTTGTGACTCCTGAATGGACAAAGGCGACTCAAGATGAGTTTGATGCTCTGGTTCGTAATCGCACATGGGACTTAGTATCATTACCGCCTGGACGGAAAGCAGTTGGGTGTAAGTCCATTTTGCTTCCTATTGGTTCACGACTATTAACATCTTTTTTGTTTGGTTCTCGTTTCCTCACGTTACCTTTTCTTTTTGTCATTTTGCGTTAAATCGATTTTGCACGAGGTTGACTTTCCTTTCTGATTTAACTCGTTGACGGCTTTGGAATAATCTTTATTGCTTTTATATCAAAATCGTATCATGGGTACTAAAACCCCAAACTTCATACTATTTTAATCGTCGTAAAATTGAATCTTCGACGCCATACGGCCATGTGGTAGGCGTGTGGCCAACCATGTAACTCACTATTATTTTAATTTCAGACACACGGGCGTGTGGTAGGTCTGTGTGAGAAAAAAAGGTGTATGGTTTACACAAGCTGACACATGAGCGTGTGTCCAGGCCATGTAACTCAATGTTTATGTATTAGGGACACATAGGCAGGGAACATAGATATGTGCCAGACTGTGTGAACCGCACGGGCATGTGCCCAAACCGTGTAACTCACTGTTCTGGAATATAGGAGCACAAGGCAGCCATATGGGCACCCATACGAGCGTGTGAGCCTATCTTGTGAAATTTTCGTTTAAGCCGTAATAGTTATGTGAGGCAAACGTAGGCCTCCTATAGGGTCTAAATGATCTGTATTAAGCTATAAACTCAATATTTATTGATCTATTAGTTTACAATCTACTATATGTACTTATGTTATACTAATATAAGATAATTAATAGTGACTCGATAATCTGTAATGTACCTTTGTTTGGATACGTTAAAGTATGTGTTCTGTTCAGGTACGATTCATATTCTATTAAGCTTACAAATACACTTCTGTGATTCTATTTTAATTAAGGATATGTGATATCTGGATATCTATATGAGATAATTAAGAATAATCTCAACACTTTGTTATATTGGAACTGTATGATCACATTTGTGTGTGAATTATACATATCTGTCATATGTTCTCTGCATCTACATGGGTCGGGAAATATGAATTAAAGGAAGTGTTCTGTACTAATTTGGTGGTTAAAACCACCCATAACTATATCTGAACTAGTAGTGAGATTACAAACACTGCAACGTGTCATACCGACACTATGGATGTATAGGACCTGACGGGTATTATATACTTATTGGTATGTTGGGTTGGACGGGTATTCGAAATGAACTGTTGTGGTAAGATGTTTTTTGATAAATCTGTATTATGATCTATTTTGGAATGTTTCTGCATCGGCATCTACATACATTTTTAGTGATGTCATGCTTTGATGTAACACCCATATCTCGTATCCCGTCGCCAAAATAGGGTTATAGAGAATTACTACACACATCAGAATATTTTCATATCATACAGTATTTAAATACCAACTTAATTCCTTTAATTTAGATATAATTCAAAATAATATTAAACATACATTTACGAGCTTTAATTCGGGCCTTCGAGGCCCTTAAAACATTTTATGAACAACCAAGGATCAAACCTGAACAAAACAAAAACATTTTAGACAAAACTAAAAATTTTACCTTACAGGGGTCACACACTCATGTCTCAGCCTATGTGAACCTTACACTTAACACACTCAGGGCGCATGCCCGTGTGGGTTGCCCATGTGCAGGCCATGTGTGCCTAAAATTCACCTAAATCAAGCTTGTTTCATACCAAAATTCATAAGTAACTACACAATATCATAACATACCAAATCAAGTCTCTAAACATACCTAAAACCAACTCATTCATGTGTTTTCCAATTATCAATTCTCACAATATGTCATACATTTAGCACACCCTCGACCACATGCACATTTCTTTCCATTTATAACCATTAATAAACAAAGGATAATTGTTCCATTCCTTCTAACATAACAACACAATTCAATAAATATGAACTATATTATAAACCCATACTCAAGCATATTCAACATGAGTAACATGCCCGAAGTCTACCTTTAACACTTGACCCATACCAAAATATCAATATAACAAAATATAAGCCATACAACTTCATCTTTGCCTAATACATTCCGTATAACCAGATGGTTATATAAGCTACCAAAAGAATCCTCGTGATAGTGTGATTTCTCGAGTTGATCCAATCCTCCAACACCAAAATGAAATCTACAATACAAGAACATAACACGGGTAAGCTTAAGAAAGCTTATTAAGTTCGTCAATTAAACAAAAGTTCTTACCAAATGAACATAACAATTAAAACAATGAACTATAGATTTGTTCCTTCTCAATCACATCATAACTTATAATTTTTTTAGTATGCTCATAAGAGCTAGCCAATTAGTATCCAATATATTCGTATGAGCTATTAATCTATTAACAATATGCTCATAAGAGCTATCAATTTGTGAACAGTGTACTCATAAGAGCTATCAATCTATAAATAATAAGCTCGTAGGAGCTATCAATCTGTGAATAGTATACTCATAAGAGTTATCAATCTGTGAACAGTAAGCTCATAAGAGCTATCAATCTATGATCAATAAGCTCGTAAGACCTGTCAATCTTTGAACAATAAGCTCATAAGAGTTGTCAATCTATGAATAAGAAGCTCGTAAGAGCTGTCAATCTATGAACAATAAGATCGTAGTAGCTATTAATCTATGAACATTATTTCATGTAATTTCATAGCGATTCAAATAATATAAATAAAATTCACCAACATTCAATATTTCATAGCAAAGCACACAATTTATTAATTACAATAAATTAAGTCAAATTGTACTAACTTAAACTGAATAAACTTATCGAACTAATCTGTAGTAATCACCAAAGTATAGGAATTACTCATCTATTTTGTCCTTCCTTCGATTGCTGACACGTTCTTTATCTAAAATAATAATTTCATTTAATTAATTAAATCAATATCAAATTCAAATGATTTTATGCAATTATGTCTCTTTGCTATTTTTACAAAATTACCCCAAATATTTTACTTTTATTTAATTTAGTCCTTAGTCCCAATCATTCAAATTAGCCATTTTATTTAGATTCCAAGCCTAGCCAGTTGTTCATGGGCTTCATACTAGCCCACTTTTGTAATAATTTCACGATAAAATTTAGTCCCTAAACTTTAAAATCACCAAAAATTCCTTCACAAAATAGCTCTATCTAACAACAAAACTCCATTTTCTAACATAAACATTCAAGAATGTCTCAACCCATCCATGACAACATTTATAAAATAGAAATTTTCACAAATTAATCTTCGGGTTAGCTAGATTAAGCTAATACGAGCCTTAAAAATATAAATACACTAAAATCAAGCGAGATTACACTTACCTATTGAGGATTTAAAGATGGTCGAATGGTGTTCTATTTTTTTCTAGGTTTCGGCTAAGAAAAAGCAAAAAGGAAGAACATGACGAAATTGTACTTTGTTTTTTGTTTGTTTAATATAACTTATTTATATGATTATAAATTTACCCTTTTTAATTTCACTTGAAATTTTAGCACTCCCTAAGGGTATATTTCTCCTTTAAGGACTTTACTAAACCGTTCTCTTATTAAATAACACATTTAACCAATAATATTCATATTTTATAACCTCTATGATTTTGTCCTTTTTACTTAATTAGCTATCTAAACGATAAAATTTCATAACTAAAATTTAATATGAGATTAATAACATTATAAACATTAAATAATTAATATCTACGAACTGATACGTCAGAGTAATGGTCTTGAAATCACCTTTCCAACACCATTGAAAAACGGATTGTTACATCTGCTCTATTCTGCTCCGCTCTGTTCGATATTGCTCTATTTTAGTTTGTTTTGTTATGTTCGGTTCTGTTTTGCCTAGTTCTGTTCTGTTGTACTTCCATTGTTGAAATTTCTATGATACTCTAAATCTGTTTCGTACTGATTATTTAAATGTTATTTAGTTCCTTACGTTACCACGATTTATATGTTGTGCTATGCTTATTTGTATTTTAACTTGGTTATACACTGTGGTTGGTAGCTCAACCTTCATCTTATCTTTATCTCTTTAGGTAAACATTTGACTTAGAATCGAACAGCGTATGAGAGCTCGAATTGTTCTGGCACTGTTGTAACTACGATTTTTATATTTCAGGTTTAAAATTTGTCTTCGCACTGGTCCTAGTTTTTGCTAAGTTCGTCAATAACTAAGTTTCTAAACGAGAAACCGCAAAATCACTTAAACTGACAAAATAGTTTCAAATTTCAAAATAAAACTCCATAAAGACTTTCCGCTACAAGTCAAGTACGTTTGAGGGTTTTTTGAATATTTACTAAGACCGATTTTCAATACGTTAGTGTAACTCCGTCAAATTCAAGCATAACTCTTAGGTCGGGCTTAGGGTGTTACCAATGAGATATTATTAATAGTTGACCAACCAGCTCAATAGACTTTCCAGTTTCTAGACATAAATTGAATTTTCCTTCTCAAGAAGTAATTGGGAGCTTGAGTCTCAGATAATGTGTCATTAGTCACTAACCAATTTAATTTCATGGCTCATAGTTGATGGATTTCATAGGTTTAGGTACAATGTTATTTAATGCTTATCTTTTAGGATTTCCAAGTTCTAGTAACTGCTGCATTCATGAAGATGAAGACCACTCCAACTCCAACAGCGAGTTTCAAAAAGGTGTGTTTTCACTATTTATGCCTCTGTCATAAATTGCATTAATCACTTTTCACAGAAAAGATCCCAAGTTTCCAACACTTCCAATGGTTTAATTAACTTACACCTACCGATCTTCTTAGCAGTGTGTAATCAATCAATTACAATGATAGTTTCAAGAAAAGAAATGTTTCAAATACCCCAAGTTCTAGAATTTCCATATAAATAGGTGATGACATTGCCCGTGTCAGTCCAGTGAAAATCTAAGCACCCTCTTTCTATTTCATTTCCAGAATGGGTTCAGTAACAAAACTTATGGGAACCGAGTTTGTGATGCCGGATGGTACTGTGTTGGTGAGTGAAGAGATTCTAGAAACAACTAGGCTGGAGCGTTGCCTTGCTCTTATTTGGGAAGATATGATTGAGCATGAAGACATGGTTGCTAGTTTAGACATAACATGGTCCCATTCTTATTCACTAGATCATAGTCCGCTCCTCGCAATCTGCACTCGGATTGGTTGTGTACTAGTTGGTAGTTTCAGTTATAGCTATCCTCAGTCTCTACAACGTTTCTTAGATAACAAGAACATATCATTCGTAGGTGTTCATATAAAAGAGGATGTCAATCGTTCTATTAGAAATAATTTGCCATTGGAAATTAGAAACAGAGTGGATGTGGGTGAGTTGGCTGCGGATGTGCTTGACCAACCACGTCTTCGTGGATTAGGTCTGGGAAAATTAGCAACTGAGGTGCTGAAGTTGCCATTCATGTCAAGGTCTTCAAGAATGGCCCGAGTTTATTGTACGGAACTCAGAAGACTGAAAATGAACGAGATTGAAAGTCTAACAACTGATGCTTATGCTGCATACAAGCTTGGGAAAAATTGCTTGGATTTTAAGTCAGAATTCTTTAGTTTCAAAGTCTTTTTTGAGTAGCTCAAGGGTGCATGGTTTGCTTCGATGTCATGTTGAACATGCTTATTGAAAATTATTTGTCATTGTTTTCGGTTTTTAATCACAACTTTGATTAAGTTAAAACTAATTGCATGAACAATCAGAATTTAGAACCTGCTTTATAATTTAATCCAACTGTCAAAAATCAATTGAGGATTCCATACATTGTTTTTATTTTTGTTAAAAATCAATTTTATTTGTTTTTGTAATTTTTATCTAAGCCTCCAATCCTTACAATATTGTTTGTTGATTATCTTGTTTTTGGACGACTTCATAAAATTTTATCTAAGTTATTTTATAAAAAAAATATATAATTAAAAAATATATTATAATCAAATATTTCCTTTACTTTTCACAGTTTAATCAAACAAATTAATATTGTAAATATTCCTTTATTTTATTAAATTTATATATCCAAACAAAATGAAGATATTAGTATACTAAAAAGGGATTTCAAACTATTAGTCCACTGCCAAATCATTCTTGTATTTTTTTTAGTGTTATTATATTTGGTGAATGTATGTGTATTAAGAAAACATATGATAAAAAATTAATTTATTTTTTATATGTTTTATATTTGTTTTAATAAAAAAAAATTGGTTATTTGTTTAACCGATTGAATTAACCGAAATAATTCGGTTTAATTAGTTTTTTTTTTTGAAAAAAAATTTGATTCGATTAATGGTTTGAAAAATTAGATTAATTCAATTAAAACATTAATTTGATTCGATTAACCGATTAATTAACTGATTGAACATTTCGACTAGAGCCTCGTTATTACGTACAATACCAATTGTTGATGACTCTTTTCGGTGAGTTTAGATAATGATATGTTGGATCAAAGATAATTAAAAGGTATTGTAGCTTTAGCTTTAACATACTTTCCAATACTTGAATCAAAATAAGAAAAAAAAAAGTTTGAAAATAACAATGGTGGAAATGAGGCTTAAAAAGAGGAGTTGCTTCAAGTGAAGTTGAAGTTGGGTATTTATAGTGTATTTTTCGGACTACCTGTTAATTGGCTAAAGAATTACTCCTCAATAATTGGTACGATGTCCCCTTTTTTTTTTTTTTTTGAAGGACTTCCCAGTTTCACCAATCATCTTAAATATCTCAAGAATGACTTTCCAGTTTCCAGACACTTGGGCATTGATATCAAGTGTTGTAGATTAATGCAGGTGTTAGTTTCAAAAACAGACTGTTGATTCATCCCTCGAAAGAATCCCAATGGTTACTACTAGCTCCTAGTATAATTGGTGAAGAAACTCGATATCGATTCAGTTTCCTGCAGCAAGTAATCAGGTTCCACATCAATATTCAAGTTTCAATGAACTTAAAATGAGAGTTTCAAGAGGAGATTTGTTTCCAATACCCCCTGCTATAAATAGGTGACGACATTGATGTCTCAGCCATCGTATGCGTCCAGTGAAAAACCTCTTTATCTTTCATATCAAGAATGGATTCAGTAAAACAGCTTATGGGAGATGAGTTTGTAATGGTGGATGGAGGTTCGTTTCCATCTGAAGTGCTTAACCGTAGAGATGAAGGAAGGATGCCGAGTTGCGTTCTTAGCATTTTGGTACATATGATATTGCATGACGACGTGGTTGCTGCTGGTTTAGACATAACCTGGGATACTTCAGGTTGCGCGTTACTAGCAATCTTCAGTTGGATTGGTTGTGTACTGATAACGCTCGATGGACGTTCAGACTGCATTAAAAAGCTGTTGAGCAACAAGGACATAACATTTGTGGGTGTTCATATGAAAGAGAATGTCAAAAAGATGAGAAGAGAAAGTTATGTGGAAACTATTAACGCAGTGGATGTTGGTGAATTGGCTGCGGATGTACTTCACCAACCACTTCTTCGGGGAGTGGGCGTGAGAAGACTGGCAAATGAGGTGCTGAAGGTGCCATTTAAGCCGAGGCCTGTATTTTTAAGCTGGGGCGAGCTTAATGTAAGGGAACCAGAACATGTGACAAAAACCCAGATTGAATGTGCAGCAACTGATGCTTTTGCTGCTTATAGGATTGGGAAGAAGTTGCCTGGATTTTATGTTTAAATTTTGTCATAAATTCCAGTTTGGGGACGAATAAATTTGATTTAATCATTATTCAATGTTTCGATAAATAAAATATTATATTTTTAGAAGATGAATATTTTAATAAAAAAGTTGTTTAATTTATGATGATTAAATTATGATATGGTTTAGGTTTAATCTAAGGTCTTTGAATTTCATTATACATATTAATCATGTACTCATATATTTCTTTATGTAATCCAAGATTATGTTTTAAGTTAGACAAATCTAAGTGTTTAATCTTCAAATTTAGAAATTTTAGAAGGATGTGCCTCTAACAATTTAAAGGAACAAATAATAAAGTAGTATTACATTGTATCTGTATTTTTAAAAAATAATAATAATAGTTAATTTTAATTTTATAATAACGTTGCTCTCAAAGATAAAATAAAATTAATAAATTAATAATAAAAATACACTCTTTTTTCACATATTATTTTATATATTTATTTAACTATTTTAATATATTTTTAAATAATTCAAGAATTTCCAAATAAAATCAAATTTAGTTAAGAATGAAGAATAAACTAAAAAAAAGACTAAAAGAGAGTAGTAGAAGTATTGACTTCATACAGTACACACTCAATCACTCGAATCCAGATAATCTCATTGCTTTTGCAGTATCCTTACCTCAAAATCCATTCTACGCAGTGTTTGAGTTACCCACTGAACGTCGACTGCAGCTCTCTACTTTGTAGTTCCTATATTTCGATCTTTGTTTGGTGTAGTGTAAATTCTGTGTTTGAAGATATGGCGGAAGCGATTGTTTCGGCGATCTTGGAGCAGATGACTGCAATCACCATTGATAAAGCAACTGAAGCCTGGAGTCTGGTGAAAGGTGCTGAGAAAGAGGTGTGAAAAGGCTTGAAACCAATTTTAAAGCACTCCAGTTGGAGCTTGAAGATGCAGAGGAAAAAGAATACGTGGAGAAACGGGTTAAACTTTGGTTAGACAAAGTTCAGAGATGTTTCTTATGACATGGAAGATGTATTAGACGAGTGGGAAACTGCAGTTGAGCAGTTGCAGACAGATCCTTCTGCCTCTGGTTCTGTTCCTAAGTGGAAGGTATGCCCCTTTGTTTCATGCTTTTCTTCCGGTTCTCAAGTTGTGACGCGTTATAATATTGCTAAGAAAGTAAAGGAAATCTATGAAGAAGTAGATGAGATTGTTAAAGACAGAGTTAGGTTTGAGTTGATAAAAAGAGAAATCAAGCAACGCAAACGTCCAGAAACTACTTCTTTTGTGGATGTTTCAGAGTTAATTGGTCGAGATGCAATGAAAGAAGAGATAATCAGCATTTTCCTATGTGAAGACAAGTGTAGAAATGTTCCCACTATCACTTTAGTAGGGTGGGAGGGAGGGGAAAACCGCTCTAGCCCAGTTGATATATAACGATCATAGGATTCAGACTCATTTCAGCAAAACAATCTGGGTTTGTGCTTCGGATCCCTTTGATCAAACCCAAATTGCAAGAGCAATTCTGGGTGATCTTGACCCTGATGCACTAATATCCCTCAAAACTCCAACATTGCAAAGTGTTTTAAGTAAAATAAGGGAAAAGCTGACAAGGGAGAAATTCCTCTTTGCGTTTGATGATGTGTGGACGGATCGTGATCAAGACTGGGAACCACTAAAAGTGGCTTTCAAATACGGCATGCCTGGGAGTTGTATTTTAGTGACTACTCGTAAGGAATCAGTTGCTAGGCGGCTGGAGTCGGCTCATGTTGTTCCTCTACAACTTTTATCTGAGGAAATGTTGGTTGATACTTTCTCAAAAGGCATTTACCGGAAGGAGCCGATCGAGCTGTGAAAATTTGGAAGACATTGGAAGGGAGATTGCAAACAAGTGTAAAGGTTTACCGCTTGCAGCAAAAACTTTGGGAGGTTTACTACAAGATAAACAAGGAAGAGAAGAGTGGCAAAATGTTTTAAATAATGTGATATGGAAATCAAGTTGTTCACAAGAAATTTTTTCACCTCTATTGTTGAGTTATTATGATTTGCCCTCACCCATTAGGCAATGTTTATCATATTGTGCCATCTTTCCTAATAGCTTTACAATTTATAAAGATGAATTGATCCAATGTTGGATGGCACAAGGTTATCTGAACTCTGATGACAACAGAAGAAGAGAATTGAAAGGGGAAGATTACTTCAAGTACTTAGCCACTCGTTCTTTTTTCCATGATTTTGAAAAAGATGCTTCTGGCAGCATAGTTTCTTGTAAGATGCATGACATGGTACATGAATTTGTTCAGTTTTTGACTGAACATAGATTTGTGACAGAAAAGGTTCCTAGAAATTCGACATTGGACTTATCTTTTGAAAGAGTTCGCCATTTGAGGTTGGTAATTCCAAGTTGGAACTATTCTCCTTTGTCCATTTGCCGTATAGAGAAATTGCGAAGCCTTGTAGTAGTCTCCGATGGTTTGAAATCCGTTGATGCCTTACAAGATTTGTTCAGCCGATCAAAGCTTCTAAGGTTTTTGGAGTTTGATTCGCTTTTTCTATACCCTCAACAAATTGCTGGTGGCATGGAAAATTTGATTCACTTGAGGTACCTTAGCTTGATATCTTGCTCGGGGTTAGAATATCTACCTGAATCAGTTTGTGAATTGATCAATTTACAGTCTTTGAATCTTCGAGATTGCTTGGTCTTAAGAAGCTGGCAGTTGGAATGGGGAAACTGATCAACTTGAGGTATCTCTGTATTAAGGAATGTCCTCGTCTGAGTTACTACCCTAAAGGGATACGTAATTTGACCTCTCTCACGAGATTAAGTGGTATCAAAATGAGAGTAGATCAAAGTGATGGTGATGAATTCAGTATTGGGGATCTAGAAAATCTAGACCTCCTGGGGGAAACCTTTGTGTTGAGCTGGTAGGAGATGCACTAAATTGGGCGGAAGCTAATAGAGCCAAGCTTCACAAGAAAATACATCTCGAGAGAACAGATATATGGATTTGCTCACCGAATATAAATACAGAAGAGGTACTTCAAGCTTTAAACCCACCATCCACCTTGCTAGTAGAATTGTTCGATTACCAGAAGTGGTTGCCCTTGAATGATGCTCGCATTAAGAGGATGAAGATGAAGATTAAGGAGAAAATTGGAATTTCTTTAATTGTGCAAAAAGCAGCTCTTCAATTTATAGACTCCTCGTAACTCCAGTGAGGAAAGCCCATTCTTCTCTTATGATTAGTTTTTTCACTCTATGAATTAAAATGAATTGAGATGAGAAATATTCAATATGATGAAGTGTAGAACAACTCTTCTGTTTCTCCACACTCATTCATCTTATCAAATAACACTTTCTTCTTCAAAGCAGCAAAAAGTCTTATATTTATTTTAATTAATAATCCGAGACGGCCATTTTTTTTTTCTTTTTTTTGCAGGAAGTAGGAAGAGTACAAGTGTTTGAAAAGAACCAGGAAACCAGGTAAAAACTTTGAAGATTTTGCTTCATCAAGTTCTCCATGAAATGGCAATTCCTATTCCATTACCCAATAGTCATACTATGTGGTCCACGTTAGTGAGTTTGACCAAATTCTTTTTAGGGATAATGTCAACCGAGAGAGATGACCTTGATGCTAAAAAGTAGACATGAAGAAAGACATGTCCAATTCTAGGTATTTACGGTTCTTAAGGGGAAGAAGGAAACAAATAATTTGTCTAGTTGTTAAAAAATCTGTAAGAATTTGTGTGCTTCCTGCCACTTTTATATTGTGCTAGTATGGTTTGGCCGACCTTTTGTGTGAGAAAATTTATTTCTACCTATTAACGATATGGTGGTGGTGGTAGTAACGACGGCAGTGGACAGTGGTAAACATAATAAATTTTTTAGGAGGTCAAAATTAAATTTTAATTTTTACGATAATAAAATATAATTTCATCATTTAAATATATTTATTTTTATAAATTTTAAATAATTAAATCAAATTTTTATTTTTTTAAAAAAGATTTTTTGGTGGGGTGAGGGCCCTACGATCCCCTAGCTATGCCTCTGATGGTGAATGAATACAACTTTTTGTATGCCATAAAGGTTGTAACCTTTTGTATGTGTAAATGGATATGGTGAACTGATTTTACTTTTTATATGTAATTGGAGGATGATATAATGACATGGGTGTATGTCATACTAAAATATTTTAGTATAATTTAATATAAAAATATAAAATTTTAATATAATTTATTATAAAATATTAAATTAAATTAATATAAAATATTTTATATTTTATATTTAAATATTATTAGTTTGATAGAAAATGTCATTCTTTAATATTAAATTGAGGTGGAAATACATTGAAATATTAAAACAGCATATTCCTTATTTGAGTTTTTTTTTTTTGCTATTACATATCTATTTGTCTCAATCAAACACATGAATAGTATTATAATACTCATTCAATTACATTCAATCAAACCATTATCATGTCTATTCAATTCTATTACACAACTCTATTTTATTTTCAAAAAATGACTATTTTTTTACATTTCTATTTCATTCGAGTGAACTAAACTTACGGTAAATCTATAGTAAAGTTTGTATCAAAGCCCAAAATAGCTCAAGCTCCAATATGCATAGAGCCCAAATAAGCTCCAACTCTTAAAGGCACAAAGTCTAAAAGCTAGTAAAATTAAGGGTAAATAAACTTTAATTCCAAAAAATCGAAAAAAACAAAATATAAAAAAATCGAAACTTGTTAATCTTTTTTGAAAACCATGGCTTGATTTTGATCGATCTAGCCTTGATCTACATTTTAAAATAAAAAATAAAAAAATAGAACTTTTTTATTTTCAACCGTCACGGACAACGATCGACCGGCGGTGGAGCCACGGTGGCACCCATGGTCGGAGGGGAGAGTAGTTGAGAAATTTTTTTTAAGAAAAAAAGGTTTTTCTAAAAAAAGAAGTAAGAATGATTTTTTTTTGAAGAAATTGGAATTTATATAGCCCCAAAAACGATGTCGTTTTGGGTGTGGCTTAATCATCTCAAAACGGCGTCGTTTTGGTCATATCCGGATCCGACCCGAAGACAACCCCAAGGTCTGCGTGTTTTTAAAAATGGACAAATTGTCGCTTTGGTCCTTTCTCATTTTTTGTTTGTTTTAATTTAGTTTTTTTGTGCTATTTTAATTTATTTTAAATTCACCCAATAATTTTAAATGTTTTTCAATTTGGTCATTGACTAAAAAATGATCCCAAGGCTGTCACGTGTCAAATTTTTGGGTTTATTGCCAATGAAGCCCCTATTTTATTTAGAAATTATATTTTGACCCTCAAACTATCCACAAAGTATGTTTTGACCCTCGAACTTTTCAAAAATTAAGTTTTGACCCCAAACTATCCAAAAATTTAGATTTTACCTCTAAACTTCCTAAAAATTTAGATTTGACCCCCAAACTTCCCAAAAATTCAAATTTAACCCTTGAACTTTCCAAAAATTATGTTTTAGCCTTAAACTTTCCAAACTTTATTTTTGACCTCGTTTTCCCTTATTTTCACATTTTACCTCAGAATTTTCATTTTTGTTTTAATTTAATCCTTTATTTTTATTTCTTCTAAGATTTATCCCATTCTTCGATATTTCGATTTGAATTTTCTTTTGCATTGCGTATTTTATTTTTTATATATAGTTATTTTGTGTATTCATTACTCATATAATTGCACTTTCTTCATATGCTCAATTTTGTCATTAATTGCACAACTCATATTTAATTTGCATGCTCATTTTTTAAAAATATTTTAATTAAATTTTTTTTCTGATTTTCTCTAAAAATACAAATATTTTTAAAACCAATGTAATATTCCCTTATTTTGGGAAAATTTGAAAATTGCCTTAACTTACTAGGCACGATTTTTCTTCAAACCGGAATAATCAAATACCCTTTTAAAGGTTTGAAATTGGCAACGAAGGAGTGCTCGTTATTTTCGGATCTCGAAATGTTATGTCCTAACTCACTAGACGTGACTTCCTTCCTCTATCATTTCGAAGTAACAAGACTTCCTCATAAAATTTGATTTCCTTCTTAAACGTGTACATCAAATAAATCATGAATTTAGGGATCGCATTTTAAATTTTACTCGAGATTTCAAATTTTAACAATCAAGATCGGGGAAAGTCAACTAGGTACGAATTTTGGGCGTGTGAGGGTGAGGGTGCTAATCCTTCCTCATACGTAACCGACTCTCGAACTCATTTTTCTGGATTTCGAAGACCGAAATGTTTATCAAAACGAATTTAAAACGTTTTGTGGTGATCCAATAACACCAAACAAAAAAAGATTAGTGGCGACTCTATATTTCGTTTTTTAAAATATTTTCGAGATTTTTTCTTTTAAAAAAAAAACATTTCGATAAGATTTGGGTTTACCTTGCGTGCCGTCGTCGTCCACAGCAGTGGGGAAGCCCCAAACCTCGGACGAGAGGAGATCTACTAAAAATAGAAATCGTCAGGTTCAAAAATACGAAAAAATAAAACTTAATAAAAATCATTTTTTTTATCTTTTTTGAAAAAATAAAAATCAGGTTCGCAAATTACCCCTTTGGTCCTTCCTTATTTTTTGTTTGCTTCAATTTAGTCCTTTCGTGCTATTTTTAATTTATTTTAAATTCGCCCAATAATTTTAAATGTTTAATCAATTTGGTCCTTGACTCAAAAATAGCATTTAGGTTGCCACGTGTCAAATTTTTGGATTTATTGCCCACGAAGCCCTTATTGCATTTAAAAATTGTGTTTTGACCCTAAAACTATCCAAAAAAAAATATGTTTTGACCCCTAAACTTTCCAAAAATTAAGTTTTGACCCTCAAACTTTCTCAAAATTTGGATTGGATGCCCAAACTTTCCAAAAATTTAGATTTGACCCCAAACTTTCTAAAAATTCAAATTTGCCCCCGAACTTTCCAAAAATTATATTTTGGTCCCAAACTCTCCAAAATTTCATTTTGACCCTTTTTTAAATTTTTTATTCTATTTTTTTAAATTGGTATTTTATTTCTATTTTTTATTTCGATTTATTTGTTTTGTATTTATTAAATATATTTATTTATTTTTTTTATTTTACTAATTTTCCCCGTTTCGATTATTTTCGATTTATTATTTTCGGTACATTTTTATTATTTTATTTTCTGTTTATTTGTGTTTATTTTGTCGTCTTATTTGTGTTAATATATCTTATCATTAATTGCACACTCGTATTTAATTTAAATGTTCAGTTTTTTAAAAAATATTTTAATCAAAATTATTTTTTGATTTTCTTCAAAATATAAATAATTTTAGAATCGAGGCAATATTCCCTTATTTCGGGATTTGAAAAATTGTGCCTTAACTTACTAGGCGCGATTTTTCTTCGAACCGGAATAATTGAATACCCTTTTAAAGGTTTGAAATTGGCAACGAAGGAATGCTTGTTATTTTTTAATCTCGAAATGTTATGTGCTAACTCACTGGACATGACTTTCTTTCTCGATTATTTCGAAATAACGAGACTTCCTCACAAAATTCGATTTCTTTCTTAAACGTGTACATCAAATAAATTATGCATTTAGGGATTGCACTTTAAATTTTACTTGAGATTTCAAATTTTTACATTAAGACCGAAAAGATAGACTAGGTACCAATTTTGGGCATGTGAGGGAGCTAATCCTTCCTCACACGTAATCGACTCCCAAACCCGTTTTCTGAATTTCGAAGACCAAAATGTTTGTCAAAACAGATTTCAAACATTTTAAGGTGCTCCAATCACACCAAATAAAAAAGATTGATGGTGATTCCATGTTTTTCGATTTTAAAAATATTTTTGAGATTTTTTATAAAAAAAAATGTTTCGACAAAAATTTTTAAATTATGATGTTTAAAATTTATAGAAATAATTTTCTGAATTAAAAAGCAACATATTCTGAAAGAATAAGTTGATATGGTTTAGGTTTAATATAAGTTCTTTGAATTTCATTACACATATTAACTATGTAATCATATAATTATTTATGTAATTCATGATTATGTTTTAAGTTAAACAAATCAAATGCCTAATCTTCATTTAGAAATTTTAGAAGGATGCCTTTAAGAATTTAAAGGAACAAATAGTAAAAGAAGTATTATATTGTATCTGCATTTTAAAAATAATAATAATTAATTTTAAGTTTATAATAACGTTGTTAAAATAAAATTAATAAATAAAAATAAAAATACTCTAAAAAATAACAAATTGTGTAAAAATCTAAGGATAAAATTATTAAAAATTCGGATACCAGAAGAAACAACAAATTTTTAAAAATTTATATCTTTATAATAAGAAAAATAATGTTTTTGGTACAAAAACAAGAAAGAATAATTTAAAAACTAACAACTTAAAGATGTAAAAAATTAACTTAAAAAAAAGTAAAAATTGAAACAATAAAAAATTATTATTATTAATAATTTATTTCAATATTAACTTTAAAGGATGAGAGGGTCATGGTCATGTGAGATATCAATGTTAGATGGCAAGGTGGTAATGACTGAAGTAACTAGTCAATAAATCCGATCATGGGCAATGTCGTTTACTCAACTCAAAGATTCGTCTGAAAATTGAAAGATTTTGAAAAGTATATAAGTTTGAAATATGGACTTGAACTAAAAATAATGTTTGCTCTCTAAATAGGTCACATCACGGGTATAACTTTTTTGGTCCGACCCGAATCACATGTATATATTTTTTTATATTTTCAATTTATCAAAAAATATTTATTTTAATATTTATAGTGTGTTTGATGTATAAAACATTATATTTTTAAATTTATTTTTATATAAAAATAATTTAAAAAAATTATTACGATGAAACTCAAATTTAACATTTTTAATAAAAGTTAAATTTAAGTAAAATTTTAAATTTAGAATTAATTTTTTTTTGAATATATTAATATGATTAAGGTGTGACTTACGCCTAGTTTGATACAAAAGATGTGTGATGATGGTGTCGCCTTTGAAGTAGTAGTAGTATGTTTTCAAAACCAAAATTATAGTCAATGGGTAAGGTGTACAAGCAATGTTGTGTGGTTCTCCTATTAACATATTTATTTTCAATGCAAAAATAACAGTTACGATACGAATTATTATATTTCACAAATTTTTAAACATAAATTTATTTCTTTTTTTCACATATTTTTTTATATATTTTTATTTATTTTAATTTATATATTTTTAAATAATTCAAGAATTTCCAAATAAAATCAAATTTAGTTAAGAATGAAGAATAAACTAAAAAAAAGACTAAAAGAGAGTAGAAGTATTGACTTCATACAGTACACACTCAATCACTCGAATCCAGATAATCTCATTGCTTTTGCAGTATCCTTACCTCAAAATCCATTCTACGCGTTGTTTGAGTTACCCACTGAACGTCGACTGCAGCTCTCTACTTTGTAGTTCCTATATTTCGATCTTTGTTTGGTGTAGTGTAAATTCTGTGTTTGAAGATATGGCGGAAGCGATTGTTTCGGCGATCTTGGAGCAGATGACTGCAATCACCATTGATAAAGCAACTGAAGCCTGGAGTCTGGTGAAAGGTGCTGAGAAAGAGGTGAAAAGGCTTGAAACCAATTTTAAAGCACTCCAGTTGGAGCTTGAAGATGCAGAGGAAAAAGAATACGTGGAGAAACGGGTTAAACTTTGGTTAGACAAGTTCAGAGATGTTTCTTATGACATGGAAGATGTATTAGATGAGTGGGCAACCGCAGTTCAGCAGTTGCAGACAGATCCTTCTGCCTCTGGTTCTGTTCCTAAGTGGAAGGTATGCCTCTTTGTTTCATGCTTTTCTTCCGGTTCTCAAGTTGTGACGCGTTATAATATTGCTACCAAAATAAAGGAAATCAAGAAAGAAGAAGTAGATGAGATTGTTGAAGACAGAGGTAGGTTTGAGTTGATAAAAAGAGAAATCAAGCAACGCAAACGTCCAGAAACTACTTCTTTTGTGGATGTTTCAGAGTTAATCGGTCGAGATGCAATGAAAGAAGAGATAATCAGCATTTTGCTATGTGAAGACAAGTGTAGAAATGTTCCCACTATCACTTTAGTAGGGATGGGAGGGATAGGGAAAACTGCTCTAGCCCAGTTGATATATAACGATCACAGGATTCAGACTCATTTCAGCAAAACAATCTGGGTTTGTGCTTCGGATCCCTTTGATCAAACCCAAATTGCAAGAGCAGTTCTGGGTGATCTTGACCCTGATTCACTAATATGCCTCGAAACTCCAACATTGCAAAGTGTTTTAAGTAAAATAAGGGAAAAGCTGACAAGGGAGAAATTCCTTTGTTTTTGATGATGTGTGGACGGATCGTGATCAAGACTGGGAACCACTAAAAGTGGCTTTTAAATACGGCATGCCTGGGAGTTGTATTTTAGTGACTACTCGTAAGGAATCAGTTGCTAGGCGACTGGAGTCGGCTCATGTTGTTCCTCTACAACTTTTATCTGAGGAAATGTGTTGGTTGATACTTTCTCAAAAGGCATTTGCCGGAAGGAGCCGATCGAGCTGTGAAATTTTGGAAGACATTGGAAGGGAGATTGCAAACAAGTGTAAAGGTTTACCGCTTGCGGCCAAAACTTTGGGAGGTTTACTACAAGATAAACAAGGAAGAGAAGAGTGGCAAAATGTTTTAAATAATGTGATATGGAAATCAAGTTTTGCACACATGAAATTTTTTCACCTCTATTGCTGAGTTATTATGATTTGCCCTCACCCATAAGGCAATGTTTATCATATTGTGCCGTCTTTCCTAATAGCTTTACAATTTATAAAGATGAATTGCCAATGTTGGATGGCACAAGGTTTTCTGAACTCTGATGACAACAGAAGAAGAGAAATGAAAGGGGAAGATTACTTCAAGTACTTAGCCTCTCGTTCTTTTTTCCAAGATTTTGAAAAAGATGCTTCTGGCAGCATAGTTTCTTGTAAGATGCATGACATGGTACATGAATTTGTTCAGTTTTTGACTGAACATAGATTTGTGACAGAAGAGTTCCTAGAAATTCGACATTGGACTTATCTTCCGAAAGAGTTCGCCATTTGAGGTTGGTAATTCAACGTTGGGACTCTTCTCCTTTGTCCATTTGCCGTGTAGAGAAATTGCGAAGCCTTGTAGTAGTCTCCGATGGTTTAACATCCGGTGATGCCTTACAAGATTTGTTCAGCCGATCCAAGCTTCTAAGGTTCTTGGAGTTTGATTGGCTTCATCTACGCCCTGAACAAATTGCTGGTGGCATGAAAAATTTGATTCACTTGAGGTACCTTAGCTTGATATCTTGCTCGGGGTTAGAATATCTACCTGAAACAGTTTGTGAATTGATCAATTTACAGTCTTTGAATCTTCGAGATTGCTTGGATCTTAAGAAACTGGCAGTTGGAATGGGGAAACTGATCAACTTGAGGTATCTCTGTATTAAGGAATGTCCTCGTCTGAGTTACTACCCTAAAGGGATACGTCATTTGACCTCTCTCACGAGATTAAGTGGTATCAAAATGAGAGTAGATCAAAGTGATGGTGATGAATTCAGTATTGGGGATCTAGAAAATCTAGACCTCCTGGGTGGAAACCTTTGTGTTGAGCTGATAGGAGATTCACTAAATTGGGCGGAAGCTAATAGAGCCAAGCTTCACAAGAAAATACATCTCGAGAGAACAGATATATGGATCTGCTCACCGAATGTAAATACAGAAGAGGTACTTCAAGCTTAAACCCACCATCCACCTTGCTAGTAGAATTGTTCGATTACCAGAAGTGGTTGCCCTTCAATGATGCTCGCAATAAGAGGATGAAGATGAAGGAGAAGATGAAGGAGAAAATCAAAATTGCTCGCTTTGTGCAAAATGCGGCTCTTCAATTTATAGACTCCTCGTACCTCCGGTGAGGAAAACTCATTCTTCTCTTATGATTAGTTGTTTTTCACTCTATGAATTAATATTCAATACGATGAACTGCAGAACAACTCTTCTATTTCTCCACAGTCATTCATGTTCTAAAATAAACACTTTCTTCTTCTGCCATTTTTTTTTTGCAGGAAGTAGGAAGTACAAGTGAATGAAAAGAACCAAGAAACCAGGTAAAAACTTCGAAGATTTGCTTCATCAAGTGAAATGGCAATTACTATTCCATTACTCAATAGTCATACTATGTGGTCCATGATAATGAGTCTGACCAAATTCTTTGTAGGGATAATGTCAACTGAGAGAGGTGACCTTGATGCTAAAAAGTAGACATGAAGAAAGATATGTTCCATTCTAGGTATTTACGGTTCTTAAGGGGAAGAAGGAAAC
Organism: Gossypioides kirkii; assembly: GCA_005610355.1. NCBI lineage: Eukaryota > Viridiplantae > Streptophyta > Magnoliopsida > Malvales > Malvaceae > Gossypioides > Gossypioides kirkii. Next base: position 42,893,876 of record CP032253.1, on the reverse strand, counting down.
AAATAATTAGTGTAGTAGTTGTTCAAAACTCTAAGAATTTGTGTGCTTCCTGCCACTTTTAGATTGTGCTAGTATGCTTTCGCGAACATTTTGACTTGTGTTAATTATTTGTTTTTTGTAAATTATAGAGTAAAAATTTAAACAATACAACAATATACTCAAAATTCTAGTAGATTTTTAATATCTATACTTTTATTCTCAAAAATTAAATTTCTCTACTTTTTCAATTTAAAATTTAAAATTTATTTATTAACACGATTAAAAATTTTCGTAACAAAAAAAAAGACATTCTAATCATCGTCACTGCAAGGAAGCTCGATATAATTTCACTAATAACAACTTTTAAACACGTAGGTAACCTTGTCTCTTACTATAAAAGTCCACAACAATAGTTGAAGAAGTTCAAGTCACCTTTCTATATCAAAAACTTCATTCTCCTAAACTCTCTCACCAAAGATCAACCACCTTTCTAGTGGCTTTCCATTATATTAATATTAGGGGTGAGTAAAATCCGATTCAATTTGAAAAATTCGAAAAAAATTTAAATTTTGACTTAAATAATTTGAGTTAATCGAGTTATTCAGATTAACTCAAATAAAAATTAAATTTTTGATTTAACTCGAATATAAATTATACAATTTAAACTATTCAAAAATCTGAATAAAAAAAAACGTGACTTGGAATAATAATATTTTTTATTTTTAAATCACTTGGATGTCTGGTTGATTAAAGTTTATTTGGATGAACATGAAAAATAAACTGTCTTTCCATGTTATTTTTACACATATCACAATTTTATTAATTATTATAAAAATTAATCTTTCCTCAAGAATATCTAAATTTATTCCATAAAAAAATAAAAAGAAATATGGAAAAATAATTCGATAAATTTTTTAATGAAAAAATCGTCAACACATAGGAATAATTTTTATACATATCACAATTTAGCTAAATAAACCATCAGAAATCGTCACGATCTGAACCCAATAATTGGCTCCAATGAAAAAGAAGATGTTGTTCATTCTAGAGGTGCATTGTCAAAGAGTTAAAAAAATATGAACAAATACTATCATGTAATTACACCAATATATTAAAAAAAAAATGTCACGATCCTTCCTTATTCAATCTTATCCTCAACATATGGGAATAATTTTTTTAATGATGAAAACAAAATTAACTAATAAATATATTATAAAATAAAATTATAAACAAATGAGAGTTTTAATTGAAGTGAAATGGTAAGTTATTATTTTAGGTTCATATTAGGTAATATAAAATGACATAAAAGGTTTGCAAATGATTTTACATTTCAGGCAAAGCTTTAAATAATAATATATAAATAATGTAATTTTTAAAAAATAAAATAAAAAATAGATTTTAATTTAATTTTTTTTATAAAGGTTTAAAATATTTTTTGATAATTTTTTATTTTAATATTTAATTTGAGACATAAAAATAGTTAGAGTAGCAAATATAACATTAAAGCCAAACTGAAATGCTTTAACTGAGAAAAAAAAAAACTCAAACATTAAATTGAACAAACTCAAATGTTAAAGTGATCATTGAAATCAATCTCAACCTAAAGTATCAAATTGGATAAAAATATTCAAGTGTCAAATTAAATATTAAAGAGAAATTTAGGTACCAAATGTATATTAACCCTATATAAAATATTTTGAACTACAATGAGAAAAAAAAAATTCTGAAAGGAAGAAGCTTCTGCTCCACCAAACCGCCACTGCATTCATAAACCTTTAGAGCTTCCTTCGATCCAACACAAGTGAAAAGAAACCAAATTTTTTGTTGGTTCTCGAGAAAACCTGGATCATTTTCTCGAGAAAATCAATTAATATGAATTTCCCAAAACTCTGGATCCTGTTTCTAGTTCTTCTGGTTACGATCCAATCCAAGTTGGCATGGGGGCTAAAGCTCAATATTCATCGAAACAAGCTTACGCGACGCTGCTTTATGGAGATGAGTTCCTTTTGGGAGTTAGGGTATTGGGAAAATCGATAAGGGACACTGGATCAACTAAAGACCTGGTTGTTTTGGTCTCCGACGGCGTCTCCGATTATGCCAAGAAGCTTCTCGAGGTTACAATTTGGCGGTCCCTTTACTTTTATATTTATTTCCATATTTTCATAGAAAATTACGATCCTCACAGTCGGTTACTTTAATTTTTTGAAAAACCAAAAAAATGATTCGCATTAATGCTCTGTAATGATTAGCTTTACAGTTAATGCTCTGTTAGTTCACTGACAAAATTTTAAAAAAGTCTTGGCATTGCTCTTTTGGCGTAATAAACTGAAGTTTGAATTTTTAACATTTGTTTAAACTTCATTTTTCATTTTGCAATGGTGATTAATTGAGCAGGCTGATGGTTGGATAGTGGAGAATATTAGTTTATTGGTGAATCCAAATCAAGTTCGGCCGAAGAGGTTTTGGGGTGTTTATACCAAATTGAAAATTTTTAATATGACTAACTACAAAAAAGGTAGAACTTTTTTTCTGGAGTTTTGTTTATGGTTCATTTTCATTGGTAGAGAGGACAATGGATGGATAGAGTTTTAGCTTATATTTGATGTACTGCAGAGCATAAATTCAATGCGATGTGAATAGCATGAGACCATCTAAGTAATGAGCAAATTTAAATGTACAGAAGTCCTCCAAAGTAACACCAATAAGGGTGGAAAATTTTAAATGAATGTATTTAAAAGTTTGCACCTAAATTTGGTGGCAGCTTGTGATTTGCTAACCAATGTATTGCATGAAAGAACACTCGTATCCTGAAATGTTTTCTTTCTTAAAGAGTAAAATCTAGAACAAGAAATATGTTTCCTGTAAGTTTCTTCTATTGGTTTTCTTGCATCTCTTCTATTGTCAGCGATTCTAGTTGTGTTTTAGTCCATTATTCCTTCTATGTTTATGCTTCTTCTGGTGAGTTGCATTGTTTCACTCTTGGAGTTTGCTTGTGCAGTTGTATATCTTGATGCAGATACTATAGTAGTCAAAAGCATTGAAGATCTTTTTAAATGAGAGAAATTCTGTGCAAATTTGAAGCATTCTGAGAGGCTGAATTCAGGAGTCATGGTAGTTGAACCATCTGAGGCTGTTTTCAATGACATGATGGGCAAAGTGAATACTTTGCCATCTTATACTGGAGGAGATCAGGGATTTCTGAATTCTTATTACTCTGATTTCCCAGATGCCCATGTTTTTGACCCTAGTATACCTCAGGAGGTGTTGAAGGTCCGACCTGTTCCTGAGATGGAGCGACTCTCTACTGTATACAATGCAGATGTTGGGCTTTACATGCTTGCCAACAAGGTACTGTTACATTATGCTGATAGACTTTTGTGGCTTTCTCTTGTTTTTAGATCGCAAGGATTTGTTTCAATTCTTTTCTTGGATTTTCAGGACTTCTTTTTCACAATAAAGTGATGAGACTTTATGCAAAAACAAAAAAAACAGAAACTAAGTTCTTATTTTCTGATGAGTATCCTGATTTCTTGATGTCTTCTTTCTCAGTGGATGGTAGATGAGAGTGAACTTCGTGTTATTCACTATACGCTTGGGCCACTTAAACCTTGGGATTGGTGGACATCTTGGCTCTTAAAACCGGTTGATGTCTGGCAGGTATATTTACTCATTGGCAATTTTATATTAAAAGCTCTGATATATTTCCAATCTGTTCAGTAAAAGGACAACTGCCAAATATGATTTATTTGCTAATCCTGTAGAATGTTAGGGAACGACTTGAAGAAAACCCTTCCTGGTACTGGAGGAGGCAAAAATCCGGATGATGAGCTTTTGGTCAAATTCCTTTTCCTGTTACCTTTCTGTGCTCTAGTCTTTTGTTACTATCGTTCTTTTCTTCAGGTTAGTGGATACAAGTTATTTTACTTTTTTTTAAATCAATGCATAGATGAGTGCTGTCCTGTTCCCAAACCATATTAGTTTTTTGGTGCAGACAGGGGACTTTCTTTTCAGAACTTCATTATGCAATCACATCAGACACCTTTACTTCATAATTAGATCAAGTGGAACAGTTGCTTACAGTGGTGTATCTTCATCATCTAACATTAATGTTAACAATCCAGTTAGTTTCCTTCATCTTTTAAGCTGAATTCTTTCTGGTTCATAATCAGTCTATGGAAGTATGATGTGAATTGTTATTTCCTCTCTTCTTCTTTTTTGATGTAATGTTATCTTTTTCATAATGGTGCACAGACCAAGGTGCCTGTCTACCTGGGTAGCATTTCCGTTTTTGTATGTTTTATGGCTGTTGTGGTGTCCCTTGGAATTTCTATCGTGATTGTGCCTCGACATGTGATGCCATGGACTGGTTTGTTCTTGATGTATGAGTGGACGTTTACAATCTTCTTTCTTTTGTTTGGAGCTTTTCTTCATTTGATTTATCTGCGGGGAAGGAGAATAGCAACTCAACTGACCCCAGTTTCTGCTGATACAGATTCGTTTAATTCTGATTCTAAAAAAGGTTTATTTACTTGGAACAAATACACAAAATATTGTGCATGGTCATGATAAAATACAGTGCAAGTTATCTTTTCGTATTCGTCTAATATTGTTGGTTTACAAGACTTGTATGTTCCTTTTCAGATCATCGACAGGCATCCTCTTGCGATATTGTTTCTTGGTACTACGGGTTAGGGATGGCCTTTCTGTCTATTGTGGCCCCATCCTTGCCCTGTATTTTCGGGATCACCGCTCTGTTCTTGAGGTAATTTCTAGTGGGATATCCTTGTTTTCTCCGATCATTTTCAAAATACAGTTTGTTCAAATCTGAAAAAGGAAAAGGAAAAAGAATAAGCTGCATGTTGCTGGCTTTATTTCTTCATGTGTACTTGTCATCATGGTTTTGGGTGTTAAACCGTTGAATCGAATGTTTGAAATTCTTTAAAATGTTCTCGAATCAATCTGATTAATTTTCATGGTCCATGACATTTTCATACCAGGTTGGGTCTAATGGTAGTTTGGAGGGATTATATTAGCATCTTTTATGACATATGCTTCGGAGCATCTCGCAATTAGGTCATTCTTGAAAGGTTGTGAAGACCGGGACACCACGCAATCGAGGGAATGTTTCTTATGTTGATAGAAGGCTTCAAGATTGTTCATGGTACTTACCACCACTGCATTTTTCCTTTTAATCTTGCATATTATTTAACATACTATCACAACACTTAATTTGTAGAATATTGCAGAAAATTGTCAGATCATAAAAACAAATCTTCTATATTAGGTGTTTGTTTCTTATTTTATTGTAACATCATTCTTTCAGTTTCAATACTATTACCTTAATAATTCAATGCTTTCACACATTTGAAATTAAGTATTCCTTTTCCTGCCCTTACTCAACTCATGCATCATTGATCTTTCAATGAAAATGTCATTTCTTGTCATCTTTGAAAATAATGATTAGACCTGTTCATGGATCGAAAACTGTAAATAAATCCAAGCTCGAATTGCCAAAATGTCATGGAGATGAATGTTAGTGCAAAGGTAAAGTTCAAACCTTACATAATAGTTTAGATCTATTCATGGATCATGGATCGAAAATTGTAAATAAATTCAAGCTCAAATTGGATCGAGCAATGTTTTGCCGAAGTCAGCAAATAAAGAATAGAAACAGTCTGACAGTCCAAAATGTAATGAAGATGGATGCTAGTGCAAAGGTAAAGTTCAAACCTTATATTTGACAAATTGGTTAAAGATACAATCATTAGAAATCATGGAAATTAATTTCCAGTATGTAGGCCATATATATTGGAACACTATGCCAATAAATTTTGAAAAGATTGGGAATTTTTCGACAAGGATACGGGTTAAAGATTATTCGAGAAATTGAAGATTTGAATGTACAATTTTTTGCTGCTTCACCTTTTATTCCATTAACCTAAAATTGGATTCGATTAACGAATAACAAAGACTTCATAACCTTAAATTTTGATGATATGGAATACTAATATAGTCATTCTCATCAATTTACAAAGCAAAGTTTTTTTTTTATATGACTTTTTATACAATTTTTAAAACTATTCCTAGGCTATAATATTTTTTTAACTCTTAAATAAAAGATAAAAACGTTTCAGTGTGTTCGAACTCACGTTTTCTTACATTGATAATAATGTTGATGCCAACCAAGCTAAGAGTCAGTTGGCATAAAACAAAGATTAAACATATTAATATCAAATTAAAATTGGGTAAACTACATCATTAGTCACTAAATTATGAGTAAGTTTTCCTTTTGATCACTTAACTAAAATAAGGTTACAATTTGATCACGAAACTATTCAAATGTTTTCATTTAAGTTGATGGGCTGTTAAAATCGATGCTATATTGTTTTCTCTATTCACATTGTTTGCACCAATTGAAAGCTTTTTTTTTCTCTTCTACAATTCAATTTTTTTTTTCATAAAATAGCTTTGGATGTAATGAATCTGCGAACCAAAATTCAAGTAGTTTTTTTCTCTGATCTCCGACATTGATAGTTAGATCAACTTGGTAGATGTTTTTCTACTCGTCGATGAGTACTGATCCATCGTACTGATTGTCGAATCGTCGCTTGGAGCTCACAAGCAAAACTTTAAAACGAAAAACTTAACAAACTAGTGACTTCAATAAAAACTTTTGAATAATTCAATAACTTAATGACCAAAAAAAAAACTTATCTTTAGTTTAATGACTAAGAGTGTATTTTATCCTATAAAATTTATACAAAAAGCTTTTTACAAAAGCTGAGTATTATTTTATTTATTGTTTATCTGGAAGCCAGCAGAGTTTGGTTAAGATATTCCACCTGCCCTGCTGCATATTTTGATTATAAATAAATCCCACCTCATGGATTGTCTAATGTACCGAACAAAAGCACTTTGTGACAAAAAGTGAAATTAAAAGCTCCATTAAAGTAAGGCTGTAATATTGCTTTCAGTTATGTACTAAAGAACAATTATGACAACCACACAATCCACCAAAGAATTAAGAAGCAAATATTCCTTAAAGGATGTTTCAGATCTTTAATTATTGCCACTGTCCACTTTCAAACTATATAGTACTATCCATAATTGGGGATTAAGCTTATTAGAAAGCTTATATATTATATATATATTATATATATATATATCAGTTTATAGCATGTTAGTGAAAAGGTTGTGGATCCAAATTCCAGCTTGTAATCATCTTTAGAGAGATGGTGAATATTCTTCAAATGTGATGAATTAATCCACCAATTGTTTGAGGGAATAAGAGTTTAATTTTATAGCAAAAGCAAGTTAAAAACTTAATTTACTAAGTGAATTATTTTTAAATGATAATAAAAGTTGTAGGATAGTTGCAAGGGTAACCTAAAAGAAACTGAGGCAAGGCCGAGACACGATGTAAGCAAGGTTGCAACCCTCTCTTGTTTTCTACACATTCATTAAGGAAAAGCTATCTTTTGTCTTGCACGGATTCCTTGATATAAAAAAAAAAAAATCCATTTTTAGCTATTGGGTAGGAGAAGGGACTGAAAATTGGATCTAGGATAGGTTTTAGTTTTCCTTTGTTTTAGTTTTAGGTTTTCCTTTTATTTTAGAAGTTTCTTGTAGTTTTCCTTTGTAATGCATTTTGTAAGACTTTGCCATAGTTTAATTCAGTACAATTTCCTTTTAATCTAGTCCTTTTCTTGCAATTAAGTGCACAAAGCTAGAACTTCAATAAGAAGCTTGGATTCTTCAATTTGAGTGTTTGAATTCCATGGATAGCTAAACTTTTACATGACTAATAGTATGTCAAAGTATGTGAAGTGGGTTTATCTTGCTTGTTTATGATGCATGCAATTAAATGGATGGATTTATAATGCTTAGGAGTGATGTCTTAGGTAAGAACTTGTTTAGGGAAGATTTGTGAGAGTTGACCCTTACAAGAACCATTCCTTTAGCACACCAAGCACAAGATTTGAGAGATTAGGTGTTTGCTAGCCTAATATTTGTGAAAGTTGAGGGTTAGAGGTGTAACAACTTATTTTTTAATAGTATCGGAAACAGTGGTTTTGGGATCATAACTCCAACATGTCGGTCCGTAAATATTAATTATTTAGTATTTACGAGGTCATTAGGTTCGTATTAAATTTTGGTTGTGAAATTTTATCGTTTAGATAGTTAATTTGGTAAGAAGAAAATCGTAAAAGTTGACAAAGTTGATCGCTACTAGTTAAAGGGGTCAAATAATTATTAAAGGGTTAATTAAAAGGACTAATAGGGTAAATATACCCTTTTTCACAATAGTGGATGGTTCTAGATGTGTTAAAGCATGAAATTTAGTTATATTATAAAGGGTAATTTTGTAATTTGTTAAATAAAGTATTATAACAAGGAAACTTAATGCAAATTACTTCATCTTCTTTATAAAAGACAAACCAAAAACCCTAATAGAGAAATTAGAAGCCATTCAGCTAGCTTTGGTTCTCCAATCGGGTGAGTAAACTTCGTTCGTTTTTAGTAATTTTAATGTTTTTGAGCTCATATTAGCTTAATCTAGTTAATCCGATGACTAATTTGTATAATTATTAAACGTTATAAATTTTTCCATTGATGATTTGAGTCATTTCTTAAAGTTTATGAAAGATTATTAAGCTTTGTTGTTGGATTGGACTATTTTGTAAAGTAATTTTTTATGATTTTAACGTTTAAGGACTAAATTGTTAAAATGATGAAATTACTTGTATTTGTTGTGAAATAATTGCAAATATGTACTGTTGGGAGGCCTTATATTTTTCGGCTAAACTTAGTTGTAGAGAAAAATGACTAATTTGCATGATTGGGGCTTAGGGACTAAATTGAATAAAAGTGAGAAGTTGAGCGTAATTTTATAAAATGTCAAAAAAGACTTAATTGTATGAAATTACTTAATACTGCTGTTGATTTAGTTAATTGAATGAAATTATTATTTTAGATCAAGAACATGTTGATAACTGAGGAGGAAAAGACAAGGTAACAGAGTTGTCCTTGTACTTTGGCTATAATTACAAATCAGTCTGGTATGTTCGTTCGATTTAATTTAGTACAATTTAACTTGTGTTATAGTAATTTGATATTTTGTGTTGATTTTTGGAGCAAATGTTTGAATATGTGAATTGAGATAATGAGTTATATATGTACTGTTCTGTTATGGAATACTATGAACCGATGAACGTAGGATAGAGTACGATTGGCATGCCAATAGGTTATGTTGCACGCGGTACAGGTTTGATGGGAGCAGTGGAGATGATTACAGGAGATTTTATGTTCATTGGATATGTTGAGGTCTTGCATTTGTTGCGAGCTAATAAGATATGTTACAATACATTTGGTGTGTTGGATGGAATAGCTCTTACGAGCATTTGGTGTGTTGGATGGACTAGCTCTTACGAGCATTTGTTGTGTTGGATGGATTGGCTCATTTGAGCATCTGGTGTGTTGGATGGTTAACTGAGTACTCGCATCCACTTATCATTCATCGGCATTGATTAATGATCTTTGAAAGTTAATGAAATGTGGAATTGAATTATGCTACTGACACTGGCATTACTCACCGTTATGAGCTGTGTTTGACAGAAATTTGATCTATAATTTCGTTATTTGAATTGTTATGCTTATTCGATAAGATTTATCGTTTGATCGATGAACTTACTAAGCTTTACGTAAGCTTACTCGTGTCTTGTCCTTATTTTGTATATTACATTTTGTTGATGGGAGATAGAATCAACTCAAAAAATTACACTATCCTGAGGACTCCTTGGTAGATTTTGTAAACACTTAGCTTATATGGCATGTAACAGGCAAATGCTAATGTTGTAAAGTTCATAGCTATGTGTGGTAATTTTGGTATGTTTGATATTGTAGAATGGTAGACTTGTGTAGCATGCTTGTTCAACTTAGGTATACTTGAATGGTTGATCATGGGATGGTAAGTGGCATGTTTAAGTTGGGTGTGATATGGTAGAAATAGGTTACGTTGTGTGTGTGTTGTTGAATATGGTTGCTATGGTAAAGAATGTATATGTGCTTTATATTGTGTTTAGGTCTATGATGCATTGATGAGTTTAGGTGATTGGAAAATGTATGTTTTGGTTGTTCATAGGTGTGTTTATGGTCTTAGGATGGTATGTTATGTAACGGTGTAGGTGTAGTTGCTTGTGAAATTGGGTGAAAAATAAGCTTGAATTTGGTCACTTTTAAGCACACATGGCATGGGACACGGGTTGTCACACGATTGTGTGTCACACACGGGCAGCCCACAGAGTTGTGTGCCCCAAGCGTATTAGGTGCAGGGTTCACACGGGCTAGCACACGGGCGTGTGAGCCAAGTCAGTTCGTTACACGAGTAGACACATGGTTGGACACACAGGCGTGTAGGGTAGCCACACGGGCGTATGGGAGAGCCACACGATCGTGTAACCCCTGTAGGTGTAAAATTTTTAGTTTTACCTAAAATGTTTTGATTTGTTCCGATTTGGTCCCTAATTGTTCGTAAGCTATTTTTAAGGGCCTCGGTGGCACTATTTAAAGCCCATAAATATATATTTTACTCATTCTTAATTTAGAACTGTATTACAGAAATTTATTTGATATTTGGATGTTAATTAATGAGAAAAGTTCTTATATGTACTATAAACCTTCATAACCCTACTCCAACGACAGAAATGAGATATAAGTGTTACAAGAGGTGATCATTCTACTTAATGCATCTCAAGAGAGAAATTTGGAGTATAGGGGTAGCACATTTGCATGTTAAGTAGAGCGTAATTATTAAATCCATGTTAGCATGTTAGTAATACTATTAGTCACTATTTGCTCATTTGCATCTAGCTTGGTATTTAATTGTTAGCCATTAATTACCTTTTAGTTTAGCCCTTAGTTGTTACAACTTTTACTCATCGGTCACATTGATAATATTTTTATAATTCTATTAGTAACCATAATTATTCTCTAGCTAGTATTTAACCATTTTATAGATCCCAACTTCCATTTTTTAAGTTTCTACGATAAATCCCTTGGGACATAATCCTCGATATACCCCTAGCAAGTTTTCATTGTATTTTATTACTATGATGACAATCGTGCACTTGCGGTTTGTGAGGTGTCAACTCATTTTTATACTCTTCATTTTTATATTGAATCTGACACACCACTGATGCTATATCGAAGATGTTTGTCTCTTGATAGGTATCAAATTTTGTATTTTGTATAATTTTCTCATAAGCAAGGCTAACAAGGGCTTAGCTTCTTTCAACAACAGAAAGATGTCAACACACCTATTATTGACAAGTCAAGTAATTGAAACCAGAGAAAGGCCAGTATATCTTTGTGAAAGATTATTAGGGTGTCTTCCCCTTTCTTATTAGACCAGTATAATAGGTGGTGAAGCTCGCTGCTTCATGGGTGCTAAAGAAGCAAAAGGTGGCAAGCACAACTATTTTGGTGATCATCGTTGTTGAAAGGGCTCATCAAACTCAAGCCCACCCTCTTGGAGAAGTTATTCCTTCTAATGAAGAGGATGTTATCTGCAAGGAGATAGGCAACATATAAGGGTGAAGCTAAGTCTTGCTACACCCAAAGGTGGTATGGGGTGCTTTAATTATTGGTAATTTAATAAGAGCTCTGAGGTTTGGGATTTTGGATACATACAATGTGGAGTTGGTTTTATTCCTTACGTACTTATTCTTTTTGTGATGCTTTATAGGAGCAACATTATGCATTTTCAATTTAGCAAAAAGCTAGCACAACTAGATGAGGAAGAGGGTTATTAATGCTCCTAATTATTCTAGATCTGTTTAGGTCATGCCTACCCTACTTACTAACCCTTCTCCTCTTTCATCATCTTCACCAGTGATGATGTTAGCTATGGATACCATTATGCCTAGCAAGGAAATGTGTACCACTATTGATACGTCTGTGGCTATCTCTATTTTTGGTTCCATCATTACGCCAATTGACCAAACTTCTCATGTTGTTATGTCTTCCCTCATCGCTAATGCCTCTAATCTAGGTTTAAAACAAGTGTGCTATGTAGATCACAACCATGGTTAAGGGTTCTTAAAGCTAGAAGAAGAAGGAACTGAGCAAGGAAGATTTTGAATAACCTTTTCTTGATGAAGGTCCTTACTTACTAATGGCTTTCCTTTAGACCCCTCAAGCACAATACACTCCCAATAAAGATCAATGTGAAATTAATAATATGACACTTCATTCTCCAACCAATCAAAACTTTGACTCGATGAGGAGTTTTTTTATTACTTGAGGCCTTGCTAATGATGCTTGCAATGAACACCAAATGCCTCATGGTTAATGAAACTTTTGAAAAGAAAAAGGAGGCTATAGCTAAGTATTGAGTTGGTAGCATTTAGGGTTTAGTAAAGGGTTTGAAAAAAATTAGTCGTTGGTAAAAAGTCATGACAGAGCTAAAGGTGAGGCTAGCCACTTCTAAGGAGGAGGTTGAAATTTTTCTTATGAAAAGAAAGTAGTTGGATAAGAAATGACAAGGTTGAAGGAACAAATTATATATTTTTTTCAAAAGATTGATGGGTTGATAAAAGTAGCAGATCTATCAATGAGGGAATTAGATGGCTTTCATCTTGAGCTAAGTTTCATTAATAATCTATCAATGAGGGAATTAGATGGCTTTCATCTTGAGCTAAGTTTCATTAATAAAGGTGACAGAGGAAAATATAACCAATTAAAAAAACCATTGCTAGGCCTTGGACATTATTTGGGATGAAGAAAGTAAAAAGTTACCTTGAACATTATCCAAGTCCAGGCCTTAATGTTAGCCTTTGTTCAAATGTTGTATGGGCCCTTTAACTTTTCTAGAATTTGTTTAACAATCATTAAGTTTATTAAATAAATCCAACACTTATTCAGAACTTATTCCAGAATTCTTACTTCCAAAACAACTCCCGAGCACTAAGGCTTCATCGGGCGGGTTGTTACAATTCTCATAAGCTTTTACATTCTTTTTATTTGGTGTTGAAGAGCGTGATCAAGTTCTTTGTTATGGAAATATTGGCAAAGTGATGACCTTCAAACTGTCAAGCTAGCTTATCAAAGTTGCTAATAGATCTGGCTGAGAGTGTTGGGTACCAACTTTTAGTGTGGTTTCACAATGTTATAGAAAACAACTTGCATTTAAAGGTCTAAGAGACTCCCATAATCCTCATGTAACCGTAATGTTGATATAAGTGGTCTATCATGTATTTCGTTCTATAATAAGTTTCCTTTGGAAGCTTAAAGGAATTTGGGATCGCCTCCGTTATAACCTGCATGATCAACAAATTGTAGGAGTATTTAGAGGATGAAACCTCTCCAGGCTTTGTTAATACCATTAAGAGATCAATTTCTCTTCTTAGAGATTCCATCTATTGCTCAAGCAAGGAACTCGTTGGCATCGCATCTACCCCTCTTAGGCCACACCCTAAGCCCCTTCACCCTTTGTGTGAGGTGCTCTCTTTGTCCACTTCCTAATGATGCCATTTCTTCATGCCTTGGTGTCATATTCACCATTTTTAATAGCCTTATGTTGCCTTGGGCTCTCAAATAATTTGTTCATTATGTTCTATGATCTCCTATTGTTGATTGTATTTCTTTAGCAAAAGCCTAAGTTGTTCTTGAAGCTTTTTGTTTTGATGTGCCATCGAAGTGTTGTTTTGTCAGGTTATTGACCTTTTGGTGTTGTGGTTGATGGTTTTCCTCCCGTGATTTTTGGTTGATTAGGATACTCTTGATAGTACGGAGATGGTTGTTCTCACTAATGTTCCTAATGGTAGTTTCCTTGGCCATTTGATTGGTTGTGTTGGTTATGACTTGGATAACCCTTATACTATGTCCAAGGATATTGCTAGTAATATTGCTCCTGATAATAATCATGTTAGTAATACTCCTCTTTTTTCATATTGATCACCTTTATATCCATGATAGTCATAATATCAGTCTTGGTAGTACTAATCTCCTTGCTCGTAGTTAGCCTTGTCAACTCGTGTTCTTGAAATGCTCTAAGCTAGTTAAGCCATAGATTATTGTTTAGTGTTTCCCACATGCGGTGCCAATTGTTATACCACTAAAGTTACACAAATTCTTGGGGATTCCGATGAAGGCAATTCACACCATATTGAGTATGGAAAGTTGCTTGGTTAAGGGCAATTCACATTGTGAATGGTGTCGAGAGTCACTTGGTTGGGTTGGGTGGTTGGAGAAGATTGAAGCAATATTAAAGTTGATTTTTAGTATTTTGTGCTTGTCTTTCGATCTTGGAAGAGGTGGTATTTATAGATGGAGATTGATTTAGAATGGGCCTTATCTCATGATGACTTTCCTTTAGAGTTCAATCTTAAGCTTGGTTTACGGTGTTGGATATAACCTTTTTAGGGGTTGGTGAGCCTAGATAATTAGGATCATTAAATGAGATAAGACTTAATATGATGATTGTCCTCCAGTAGTAGCTATAAGGGCATAAGTTCCTTTCTTAAGGCACAAGGGATGTTCTAGCATAAAGGTATAAGAAATAGTATGTAAAATGTACATTACATTAGAGTATTTTTATTTACTTTCTCATTGAAAAGTGTCATGTGACACAAGATAATTAGAAAGGAAAAAAAAGATATGTGAGAGCTCCTTAAGACATTATTAAAAAATATATATGAGAGAGGGTAGGAGGGGATGCTAGTCCAATTGTTAGGAACAATTAAAGTCGAGTATAAACAACGTTGAGAATTGGATCGAGGATTGATCGTTGAATTAAAAATCGATTAGTATATTGATTTGAGCAAAAAAATTGAATTAATCTTTGTGCAAACCACTTGAAACCGATAAAAACTATAATTAAACTAATTTATAAAATTTTAATTATTTTTGAACCTATGATTTAAATTGAAAATAATTAGTTTGAGGGATTGGATTCCCATCCATTTTAAAAACATTGGTATACCCAACAAAACCTAATCCGTGGCCGTGTTGGCAAAAAGCAGAAGAAAAGCAATGGTGAGTCAGTGAAGTAAAGAAGGATATCTTCCTCAATAACAAACACTCCTTTCCCAATTTCTGTGATCATTAGCCAACAGTAAATAGTTAATTGAATGATTAATAATTTAATTTTCCAATTTTTTTGCTATGGATGTGTGTGGTAAAGACACCTGGTGGGCGGCTAAAACTTCAATAATGATAAATTGGAATATATATCAATCATTATTCATCATCCTTATCCTAAAGTTAAAAAGCTGATTGAATTTGACAACTCCTTTTTCTTTTCTTTTTTTTTTTTACATGAAAGAAAAAGCAAAAGAAGGCTACAAAATCTGCGCATTGCTTTCTGCCTCTTACTCTAATTAATTCAAAAGAATTCCATAATCGGACATTGGTATCTTATGTTTTGATTTCATAATTTTAGATTGATATAAATATACTTACAAAACATAAAAGAAGAATTTGTGAATTGATTTAATTGATTAGAGTGTTCATCATTTCAAGTATGATTTGGGTTTAAATTATGGGGTGAAGATAAATATTTTTTAAGGTTTGAATCGTGTAATTTCACAATTTAAATAACTTATATCTTTATAATTTTTAAAAAAATTAAATCAAATTTTTATCATTTTTAAGGGATTATTAAAATAATATTTTACTTTTACTAATTTAATATTTTAAAAATTTAAAATACTTAAAAAAAAAATTCATTTTAAGGGAATCCGACTACACCCGTAATGCTAGTCGTATTGTTGTTACATTATCAAACCAAAATCCCGGACTCCCCCTTCAACCTTATCAAAGGTCACACACACACACACACATGTATATATATATATATATATATCATGTTTTTGCTCACTCAATTACAAACAAACTTAAAACTTTTGAAGTATGACCTTTACTTCACGACCAAGATTTCCCAAAATATATATATAAAAAATATATATGTATGGGCAGCTGGCTTTCCATTGTAATATATATCTGGATATCGGCATTCTGTCAATAATAGAATGCCTATTGGACATAAATATAGATGAAAATGACATAAATTGAGAAAACAAGTAACTCAAGCAGTGGTAGAACACAAAAACAAGTTCAGGTTGCATGCAATTCTTTCTTGAACAAGCATGTTTCATAACTTGATAGATTACATTAGTTTTCTGCACTGATATTCATCTAAATTCTACCATGTAATCAATTATTATAGCTATATAAAGATTAAAACCAGTGAGGGAGGGGTTATGAATGTACAAATGATGAACAAGAAAATATGTCATTCACAAGTCATAAAGATATAAACTGAAAAAGAGAAATCGGTTGCTAAAAAGACAATTGTGTTTCAAAGAAGAAAAGTCATGGAAATCTTGGATGAAGTCAAGATTCCAAATCTTATTCATACGATATCCTCCAATTTCTCAGCAACCAAACACGATCAAGAACAGCCAAAAAGAAAAGAAAAGAAAACCCAGAGAGAGGACGATAAGCCAAGCATTAGACTTGCCTAGAGGTTATATTTCCTCGAAGCCAAGATCATCATCTTCATAGTTTGCTCCAATTATTTAAGCCCATGGCTCGTATGCAAAACCATTCTTGGACTGTGCAATGATATTACCGTGGAAGACTTGGCCTTGAAATCTTCCCTCAATTCCGCAAGTAATTCCATGCTCATCATCTCCTTCTCCTCCATCCGACATGTACCAATTCAAACCCTAAAAGACCCCAAAATGAAAAAGAAGATATCAAAAGCTAGGTAGAGAATAGGATGAGATACTCCAGAGCCAAACATACACTAATATGTCTATATAAAGTTTATTTTTATATACATATATAAAGGTAAACGGGTATTATATTTTGAGATATTTGAGTTAGGGTTGAATCCCAAACAACTCTTTTATTCGAATTATAAGAATAATAATAAATAATTACATGATTTATTATTCATATAAAAATCTATGCAGTCATCGTACATTATATATATATATATATAATTGAGGAGTGAAGAATAGAATTATTTTTCATAGTTCTTGGGATGTTGGACGGATGAAACAATAGTTAAAAAATTTTAAATGAAAAATGAATAGAAAAGGTCCACTTACATGTGAGGGCCTACTCCACATGTTTGTATATTTGGGTTGTTGTATTAAAAACAAAATCGCAATAAGCAAAATTTAAATTAATTAAATTAAAGACACTCTTTTTATAATTTTAGAGTGGGAATCTATGGTGAACCAGCTAATTGTAGGGTCCATAAATTCCAAAAATATGGAAGGATGTTGTAATTTGCTAATAAGGCCGGTTTAAGATTAAAAAATTCAAAAAAATTTTCAGATTGTCAATGTGAGGATGTTACCAACAATGCTACAAATAGATAAGAAATATATATTTAAATAGATGTATATGTATCAATGGGAGTGAAAAAATGGAAGATAAGATAGTCTCTTAGCGTGTTTTTTCTCTAAATGGAATTGTTTGAAATTACTTAAATCATAGATTTTTTGCGTCGAACTATTTTACTATAATTGTACATAGAGGCAAATTTAGGAGATTGGCAGATGCCCCGACCCCTAAAATAGAAACTTATTGTTTAAGTCCTTTAATTTTTTTAAAAATTTTAAATAGTAGTAAAATTAAAATTACACTTTGTCCTTTAAAATTATAAAAATTTTATTTAATTCTTTAAAATTATAAAAATATAGACTATTAAAAATTAAAATTTATTTTGATCCCTAAATTAATTTTCTAGCTTCGTCTTTGATTATATGGCATGCTTATTTCTTATTTTCATACATAATTCAACTTTATTTTTAATTTAGCAATAGATTTAAAAGGAGAAAGGAGCAAATGATATCATTGACAAAAAAACAATTAAAAGGTGATTCAAAATTTATTTTTTATTCCTCGAAATTCTTTTTTGTTAAGATTCTTAAATGATTGAATAAAAAATAATTAATGATCTTTATATATTTTTTAATCTAAGCCAATTATTATTAGACAAGTAAGTAATTACCAATTAGCTAGTCAACCAAACCACCAAACTCCATTAAAATGAATAGAATATATAGTTAGTGCAAATAATGATAACTAAACCTATATTGATAATGATTTGTTCTTTTATTTCATAAACTAAACTGAAAGATTATTATGTGTTATTTTAATTTTTTAATATAAAAAGAGATTTTATTTATTAATCTTTGAGAGTTTAAGTTTTTCTTAGCTATTACTGTTAATGGAGGAGAGATTATTTTATGGACCTTTCTCACCATATTATTTATGGTTTTTTTATTATTATTTAATGACATTTTAATAATTTCTTCATGTAATTGACACATAATTTTCGTAATTTTTTTACCTTGAACACCGAACACTGACCTCGAACCCAAACCCAAATCCCGAACTCGAATACTGAACCCCAAACCTATTTAGGATTCAAGATTTTAGGTTTGAAGTTCAAGGTTTAGGATTCTGAATTCTAAGTTCAAGATTTAGGTTCTATGTTCAAGGTCAGGGTTTAGAGTTTGAGATTTGGATTTTTGGTTCATAGTTTGAGGTTCATGATTTAGGATTCAAAGTTTTAGATTTGGGGTTCAAAGCTTATGGTTTATGGTTCATGATAAAAAAATTTATCAAAAATATGTGTCAATAACATGAAAAAAATTACTGAAATGTCATTAAATAATTGAGAATGACCATAGTTCACATTTATTTATGTAATATATTATTTTATTTTTTATTACATCGTATAATATATTTGTCAAACCTTAAGCTACCTGTGAAATCTAAAAAATTCATTGGTACTGTATCAAATATTTTTTAATAAAAATGGTGAGTAAAAAATAAATTATAGTATAATGGATGAATAAATAAATTTATAATTATTTCTAAAAATATTATAATTAAACAACTCAATCATTTATTAATTATAAAATAAAATATTTATTCTCGTACAAGTCAGATCATGGTTTCCACCAAGCAAGGTTTTTCTTCAAACCTAATTTTTACTTATAAGTTTATTATTATTATTATTATTATTATTATTATTATTATTATTATTTTATAACACAACTTTTAACACCGCTAAACAATTATATACGATTAAAAGCCATAAGGTTTTAAGAAAAAGAGTATTTTTTATTTATAGAAAAGTATTTTTCATGGCCTCAATTATTTTTTTTTATGAATTATAAGGAAAAGATAAAGCTCAACAATAACACGATTGACGCGATTCAAACTCAGATTACACCTGAAACAATGAACATCATTGATCCCATCAGACCAATACACGAAGTTTAATCTCAATTATTATTCTAATGTGTCTTTTTGTCTTAAAATAAAAATAAGGGTAAATCACATTAATAAATCACATTAGTAATTATTTAATTATTAATAATTTTTTATCACCTAATTATGAAAAGTTATAAAATAGTCATCAAATTATTTAATTTTGTCTTTTCCGATCATTAGTTGACTAACGGTTGCAGCTTTTAAAATTGACATAATAGCAACATTAACCCTCAACATTTATAAATTATGTCAATTTAGTTTTGATTCTAAAAAATTAAACCTCATCAATATTTACACATTGTGTAACTTAGTCTTTTTTTTTTTGCAATTTTTCTTTCTTTATGATAATGAGGGTTAATTTTAAAAGAACGAAAAAAAGATGAAAATTATTATATTGAATTTTTAGGTGTTTTCATTTTTTGTATATTTTCAATCAAATTTATTTGATAATTTTTTTAACTTTTTAAGTGAAAGGGTCACAATGAAAAATAAAACTGCAAAAAAGAGCAAGCTATACAATATGTAAATATTGAGGGTTAGATCTTATTAAAATCAAGATTAAATTGCCACAATATATAAGTGTTGAGGGTTAAAGTTGTTATTATGTCCATTTTAAAAAATGTTACCATTAGCCATCTAGTAACAAAAAAGACAAAATTGAATAGTTGGGTGACAATTTTGTAATTTTTCATAGTTCAGTGACCAAAAAATAAATTTACTGATAGTTGAATGACTATTTTGTAATTTTTCAAAATCGAGTGACCACCAAATTTAACTACTAATTGGGTGACTTCTAGTGTAGTTTATCCAACACATAATGACAATTTAAGTGGAACATATTAAGAAAATACACTCTTGATTTCGCGAGACATAGTTTTCTCATGTTTATTTATTTATAGCTTAATATAGAGATTAACTTTTGGTAATTTTTCTCACATTAGTCGTTAAAATTATTTTGGATCATATTGGTCCCTAAGGTTAACATATGTTACATAGATTATTCTCTATACTAACACCATTTGCTTTTTTTAAGAATTTGTTGATGTGGACAAGAATGGGCTGACAAATGGGGAATAAGGAGAAGACAGATGAATTCAACTTTAACTATTCTTAAAAAGAATTAAAAGAACTTAAAATTTTGAAAAAAAATAAATTTTGTTAAAAGAATATAAGAAATATATAGATTATAAAATTTTAAATATATATAAATTTAAAATAAAAAAAGATAATATATATTTAAAATAAAAATAACAAATTAGTTAAATTTCAAAAAAATTCAAAACAAAATAAATATGTTTATAAAATAAAAAAATAAACAAATTTAGTTAATTTTTAGTAAATTACAAGAAATTGTAAAAATATAAAAATAAATAATATTAAACATTAAAGGAAAAAAATTGATCGGTTGACATTGGTCAACTCCCTGCCAGCGTCGGTTAATATTGGGCAAGCCCAATTAACTTCGGTCAAGCCCGATCAATTTTACATTATTTTTTTGTTTTTGTGAATTTCTAATTTCTTAAATTGCTTTTTTATTTATTTTTATAGTTTTATATTTTTTATTTTGTTATATATTCAATTTATTAAATTTGTATAATTTATAATATCTCTTAAAATTTTAAATTATTATTATTATTATCTTAAAATTTTAAAGTTTTATTTTAATTTTTTTAAGAATAATTAAATATGAATCCACGTGTCACCCCACACTTATCCACATCAGCAAATTCTGCAAAAAAAATTGTGTTAGTGGTGAGACCATTCTATGTAACAGATGCTAACCTTAGGGATCAAATATGATCCAAAACAAATTAAAGGCGAATGTGAAAAAAAATTGTCAAGTGTTCAAGGCCCAATCTATATATTAGGTCTAAAAAAAAAACTAACGATGTAACCATAGGAATCTATTTGTGTAACAGATGCCAACCTTAGAGACCAATGCGATCTGAAAAAAAAAAAGTCTATGAGTCACTTTGAGAAAAGTTGTTAAGTTTAGGTATCAATCTATATATTAAGCCTTTATTTATTTATTTTAAAATTGATTTTCATTATATCTAGCCATTACATATTTCTTCGCTATAAAAAGAATCGAAGTTTTAGATCTCGTGTGTTAGTTGATGGTTAAGAGTGTTTATTATCCCAAGTATGATATAGATTCGAGTCGCATTAATCGCGTTATTATTAAGGTTTTATCCTTCCTTCATAATTCACCAAAAAAAAAAATCGAAGTTTTAGTATTTTAGAAAATATTCTAATCATTTTACATTACTCAGGTTGTGGATTATTGTTTGGGTGGAGCTAAAAAATTAAATTGTGAAATCAAAATTTTAAAAATTAAAAAATTTAAAAAGTTTTATACAAATTAATATTTAATATCAATATCAGAAAATCAAGCTATAATATAGGTAAATGTAATATTATCAAAAATTATCAAAATAATAATCAATAGATCAAATGAATTCATTAACTCCTACTTTTTCGTAATTTTCCATGTATTTTCCCGAAATCGTTAAATTATTTATTTTCTAAATGTTGTTAAAATATTAAATAAATAAATTTTAATAATTCTATAAAAAATTTAGTATTTAAATTTATAGCATTTACTTTTCTTATTTATCAAATAACAATTTAGTAAATAGATTTATTACGATAAATTACACGAAATATGAGATAAATTGAGATGCAATATAAAAACTAAGGTCAATATTTATAAAAAAATTCATGAAACCAATATACAACAAGTGATTTTATTTCACAAAATAAAAACCGTCTTAGGTATGTTTGGTTTGAAGGAATAAAATAAAACATGCTATCATGTGAGAATGAAATAGTTGTAATATAATAGAATGAGTATAACAATAATTATAATATGAAAGAAAGAAAGTATTGTAAAGGGTAAAATTCCAACATAAACCCTTCAGTCTTTTTATATAATTTTTAATGATATTCATCAAGTTATATTTTCATAATCAGGGGCGAAGTCAGAAAACTTTTTTAGGAAGTCGAAATAAAATTGTAATTTTTACGTTAGTAAAAATGTAATTTTACCATTTGAATAGCCTATATTTTTATAATTTTAAAGGATTTAATCAAAATTTTATTAATCTTAAGGGGGAAAGTGCAATTTTATCTTTACTAATTTAAAATTTTAAAAAATCTAAATGAGGGATCGAGGCCCGTGCTAGCCCCCTAGATATGTCACTATTCATAATAAGTCCTTCCAATTTGCTTATATTTAATAATTTAACTTGCAATTTTATATAATAAGTCATTGTAAATTTTAAAGTTGTTTAATATAGTTTTTTTTTTTTAAGTTTATCACTATTTTGATATATTAAATACACTATTAATAATTAAATGTTACAATAAGTTATTCAGTGGTCACAAAATTTAAATTTAATTATCAATCTACATCCACTAATTAATAATTAAGATTATGTTAGAAAATATATATATAAAAATAGAATTTCACACAATTATCATGTTTATTTTTAAAAAAAATACAATATATAAAAAATAATTTCAAAATGTTGTTTATTTAAATTCAGTCTAATATTAATTATCATGTTTAAAACTTAAACTTATATATTATTATGTTATAATTCTGTAAAACTTTAAAATTTTTTTGAAAATTTTAATAAATAATTTAATTAAAACATACAATCAACATTTGCATAGCACAGGTAAAGAAAATTAGTGAAATAAGTATTATATTGTTTGGTTGAATAAAATAATATTGTAGAATAGGTAATGAATAAATTGAAATTAACAATTTTACCCTTAGATCAAAAATAATATTTTATTTACATGATTTTTTATTGAATTTATTTATATTATTAATAACTCATAAAACTTTTAAATGAATTATATTTAAGATAATTATTTCATCTATAGAGTTTTTTAGACCCACAAGTGGATTGATGGTATGAAAAATGTCACATTTGATTATATATTTAATTTTTTAGATCCACGTCTTCCTGTACTAATAACAATGTCAATATCAATCAAATTGACATGTTTAAATTTTTAATTGTATAAATTACAATGTGTACAATACCCACAAATGTAATATATGGTCATTTGATGCTTTTTCTATGAAAATAATACACTAATTGAAGTTAAATGAGATACTACTTCAATACTTGCAATAAAAAAAGTATTTTGATAGAATTCTTTGTTGATTTGATGGTCAAAAATATTTATTGTTTCAAATATGACTTGAATTCAAGTCACAAAAATCTCATTATTGTTAAAACTTTACCCTCTCCGTACACTTTTGGCAAAAGAATTTATTTTGATACATTGACTAACAATTTTTGTGAAAAAAATTCATAAACGAGAATAAAAAAAACTTCACATGTTTCATTTTTGTAATATACCTAAAAAATAATTACATAACATTGTCATATTTTAAGGATTCCAGCAAGAGCAGCTGCCCAATACCATCAAACAGGTTTTCATTTTGGATTGCTGCACCTTGCTCTGATTGTAAATCAGTCAGTTGTATAAAAGAAAAGAAAATAATTCCTTCACTTGTCCTACACTAGTAACAAGATGATAATAATTAGAAAAAAATAATAAATTCTACCACCCCAAAATGAAGGCGTGAATATCATCCCAACTGGAAGCAGTGTAAAGAATTCCAGATTGCCCCTTCCAAATACAAGGGCTTCTTCCTTCACTAAATTCCTTCTGTTTTTTAACCAAGCCTGGGAACAATGGCACAAATGAAACACCATATTGACTCCCCACTTTCCTTAGGCTTGAACTTGATCCTATCACAATCCCTATATCTGCCTTCACCAGACACAGCAGATCCCCTACTGAGTCTCCTATGTAAACACTCCACTTCTTTCTCTCATTGCTACAATCTTGTATGATATCATTGAAAGCTTGAATCTTGTCGATAGGGGACTGTACTTTCCAAACAATTTCGCCTGTGGATATTGATTCTTCGTAGTTGAATTCATTTGCGTGTATGTTCAAAACATCCACGCCTCCTGTCCCAACAAACTTTCTCAGTATTAATGGTCAAGGGATAAATTCAGACATTCAGTTTTTAAGAGACATTAAATGGTTGAATCACATCACACTCAGAAAGAGAGCTATTGAGAGAGAACAAACCTACCTGAAGAAAAAGCTGTCCGGATGAGATCACCACACCAACAATAAGAAAGAACATGGATATTGGCATTAAGACTTTTATTCTTTGTGATTTTCTGAAGGAAGCTAATGCAACCATCTTGAAGAATCAGTCTTTGGCCGGCTTGTTTAATGTCTTCAAGGTTTAGACCCTTAAGTACCCCTGATTCAATCACCCTAGAATTTGCCCTTTTCTCAAAGTCTGAGAGTTGCTCAAGTGCTTTATGCAAAGTTTCATAGTTGAACTCCACTGTAAAACCATATGATGTATAAAATCAATATAAAGAACTAATTTCAATGTTATCCAGACACTTTTTTTGAAGGTTACACATATAGTTAAGAATTGTACCTTTCTCAGAAGGCAAAATGCTTTCTATGCATTGTTCATACTCTTCTGTGTATTGTGTAGAAAGTAGACCCCAGGTGTTCCTCAACTCAGCAGACGACATCCTACCAATTTGACTTGCTGGTTGGTTCTGATCGGATTTTGGGGCTGTTACTATTGCTATCTCTGCCAAAATGGCAGATGAATCAACAACTGTGCAAGTAAGATCAAAATCAGAAAATATCATAAGATGATCTTGTTCAGGGTCATGCTGCTTAGTCAGAGGAGCAATAGTAGGCTGAGTAAGAGGTTGACTATAGAAGAACTCTATTTCAAGTTTCATTGCTTGGTGGTAAAGTTTCTCAATGATGTTTAGTTCCTCGCCAGTCAAAGGGACACTAAGTTTATCCAGCAAGTCTTCGGTTTGCAGAGCTGATGCCTAAATTCAAAGAATCAACAGTTGAGCTGTGGGATTTGAAGGGCAATTTATTTAAAGATTTTAGCTTTGAGACTACAATCAAGTTGACCACTAAAAACAATGAATGCAATCAATACCATACCTGAAAACTTTCAGAAGAATAATTCTCAATCCACTTTTTGTATGGGTGATTGGGCTCATTGGGTTCTAGAAGTCTCTGGAACTCCTTGCCCAAGAAGGCATACAGCCTCATGCAAGGCGTCATGGCACCTAGAGTGTAAGCTGCAATTTTTGTTTTCTCAAATGGAGTGGCGAGTTTTCCTGGAGCTTTTAGTCCTTCAACCTTCCCAGAAGCTGTTGCCAGCAAGAATTCTGTATACTTCAAAGTTGCAGAATTGACAGGGCTCTCATTGACACAGTCAGAACCCCATTCCTGCAGAACTCCAGCATTCAAACCAATAAGATACCCTTAACAAGACAAGAACTAAAAAGACACTCAGATTATTAAATGACCTATCTTAGAGAGCTAACAAAGCAGATAGTAATTATTCAATTAAAAAGCATGATTAATTTCTCAAGTCTCTTTATAAGATTTCTCTGACTGATGGATTACTGGAATTATAACATCAAAGTCCAACCTCATCCAATTGGATATTGTCATCCATGTAGAAAACTGCACATTTCGCACGCTAGCCATCTATATCGTAAGAAAGAAAGAATCAAAGGGAAAATGATTTCCAAGCAATGTACAAAAAGTTCTATTGGAGATAATATCATATACCAGTTGGACCTAAGTTGGCACCTCCTAGACACCAATATATCAAATACATGGTGATCAGATGTTTTATAAAATCTACACACAATGGCAAAGGATGAGATTAAATTTCCATTTTTTATCTTAACTTTCCAATAATTGAGCATGTACTAAGCAATGGAAAAGAAGAATCCTTTTACCATACCTGTACAAAAGAATTATGCATTTTTAGCTCCTCTAAGACACCCTTCCTTAACTCTGAGATCGCTAACTTAGCATCATCATCATCGGCACAGTCTTCGGCCAATTCATATCTACAACCCAGATCAGAAAAAAACAAGAAACCAATTAAGGACCTACATATAAACAACACGAGGCAGTTCTAACTAAAACTAGCTAAGAGAGCAAAGATATTCTTTTAACCTACCACTAAATGTCAATTTAAATTCTGGAAACTGAAACTCACCTCAAGCAATGTAATTACTTTTTCCCCAAATAAAAACCATATAACCCTCCAATTGGTTGCTGAGAAAGTTGACACAAAGAAAAGAAAATAAACATCGGAATAATTACTTATGCAACCAAGTGGCGCTTAGAAATTAAAGTTTCATCATCATTTTCTTCTCCTACGCTTCCTCAGCAACCAAAACTAGGAAGGAGTTGAAGTTAGCTATAACAATCTCATTATAGAAATTTAACTCTCAGACATCAACAGAGTTGCAAAAAAAGGACGATCTCGATCTCAATTCTCACTTTTCGCGAACCAACAAGTCGAAGCAAAAACCATGATCATTTTCTTTAAACAGAATACCAGCAAGGATGCAGAAGCATGCACCGATTGGACAATACCAAAGGATGAAATGGTTATGCTTATTCTTCAATTTTCCTCAATTTTCAATTCGATGCATCTAACCATGGACAAAAATAATCTCCATAAACAAAATCTAAGATTTTGATTTCAATTCCCTTCCATCTTCTTATATAAGCAACTATACAATAATACAAAATAAACAAATAAATTAAACAAAAAAGAAAAAAAATGCATATAAACCCAAAACACATTCGCCAAAGCAAACAAAACCCAGACTGAAAAATCCATCAAAAAGGCGAAATAAAAACAAAGCGAAAAAAAGGACTCACGCATGAGCAAAGGCTTTGAGAAAGTGTACATCTTGGGCAATATAATGACGAAAAGTGTCGATCTGGAGAGACCCAGAAGCCAAACAAAGAGCAAAAGGCGAGTAAAGAGAAAGCACGGATTCCCTACGATGCTTGATCCAGAACCTTGTAGCTAGACGCTCCTCTGAAGGGATAACAGCACCAGCCGAGGACTTTGGAAGGATCGCCATTGGATTTGACGATCTCCAAGTAGGTGGAGGTGGCGATGAGCAGACTCGGCGGTGGGATCGGGCGAGCCGGAAGAGAGTTGGGATCGGGTAGGGAGAAGAAGAAAAGAGTAAGCGCATCAAGGAAAGAGAAGAGTGGCGATGGCAGTTGCTTTTGGTAGTAATGGCGGAGGAAAGGAGCGAAGAGTGTGTGAAAAGGGAGGGAATGTGTTTTATTTTATCTATTTGTTTTGATGTGATAAAGGAAATTGTTTCTTTAATTTATTATGGACATTTATAGTACAAATCTATAATTTTATCTGTCTGTACTAAATTTAGTATTTTTTTTGATTTATTACTTTTTTTTTTCTTCTTGGTACAAATACATTAAACATCAATTTTTTTAATGTAGATTTGAATCGACCTGCATTTAATTTACTTTCTATCTTATGCTTTTTACACTAATTGTTTGTGCTTTTGGTTTCTTTATGAAAAACAAAATTGTTGGTCCTACTACTAACGATGGTGAAGAAGAGGCTTGGCAAATTAATTTGGAGGATGATGAATTGGTTTCTAGTTATGAGTTTTGTTTGTTCGGATGCTTTCTCCCTGTGAGTGTTTTGCACTTTAAACCAATGCTCACTACATTGGCAAATATTTGATTTCCGTTAGGAGGTGTTTTTATCACAAATTTGGGTGAGAAGCATTGCCTCTTCCAATTTTATTATGAGCCGAATATTGATAGAGTGACAGATGAGGGTTCATGAACGTTCAATAACCAACTCCTGATAACTTATAGATTGGAGGATGGTGAGGATCATTTGCAAGTTCCACTATATTTTGTAGATTTTGGGGTTCATTTCTCAAGTCATGGCAAGACAATAAGAAATTTCATTCGGAAGTAATTTATTGATTATAACGTAAAGTTTACTTGTCGTGGAATTTAAAAATTTATGCGTGTTCATTTAAGAGTGGATGTTATTATTTCATTGAAAAAAGGAAAAATTTTGTTGTTTCGCGGAAATGTTAGGTCTATGCTCATTTCCAATATGAGCATCTTACGCTTTACTATTTCTTGTGTGGACAACTTGGCCATGATGAAAGTTTATGTTTGATTAAAATTATTATTAAAAAAAGTGCTAGTTATGGAATGAGATATTTTAGTTAAGGCAACTCTCCATTGTACAATGGCTTCTACAAGTTGTTTGCTAAGGGATAAAGGTGTAATACTTCTTATCGGACTTGATTATTGTATTCGAGTGCATGATGTCACATTACATTGTCGAAGCAACTCGGACTAATTTACTTATTTTATCATATCATTTAAAATATAAACATCATTCATATAAAAATAATCATCCATTTCAATCACAATCTTAATTTCATAGATATATAATAATTTAATTCGTCAAGTTACGGGGGTGATACTAAGTCAATTTAAGAGTTGGGACTCGAATTCAAACTCCATTATCAAATTTCAATGACGTGTCTCGGGACAGGCTTCAACCTATTTTAGGTATTTTTTTGCTTCGAAGTTAGATTGTCTCGAGACATGGTCTCATATGTCTTGAGACTAGGTCTTAAGACCAACCTCCCCTGTTTTCTTTATTTTAGTTTCGATGTTTGGATGTCTCGAGACTTGGAACATAGAAAAACTAATTTAGCTTCGAAGTTTACTTGTCTCGACGCAAAGGCTATTTGTCTTGAGACTTAAATAAGATTGTCTCAAGGCTAATTGACCAAGTCTTGTGACACTAAGCATGTAGATCGAAAAATAAGGTAAATTTCGTTCTTATGCCCTCGAGACATGTTAAAGTTTTCTTGAGACTCAATGATAAATTGATCTTAAATGCACATTTTTAAGAGTCCAAACTATACCAAATGACACATTATGTATAGCTAAAATATTATCATCAATCTAACACATATAAACACAATCAAACATCATCAAATCATATAGTGTGTTGTTCTTTTCCCAATGCATGTATAATGATGCACTAGGTGACTTTTTTATTTATGTTAAATGGATTTGCTTTTATTTATGTTATGGAATGTTAACATGCTTTTAATGTAACACTATGTTAAATGTTAACATGCTTTTAATGTTAGCATGCTTTTAATGTAACACCCATCACTCGTGCTAAACCGATAGCCCAAGCAATAAGTGTCACATTTAGTCACCGAGTTACTGATTTAACTAAGATATTTAAAAATTTATCAAGTATTTCCACTAGCACTCATATACAAATACCATATTTAAATTTAAGTACATGTCATTCTAAAATCCAAAATTTATATACCAAAACTTGTCCTTAGAGCTTCTAGAGTGATGTGATCCAAATTGACGTTGCAACCCTCTATTCATCTTTACCTTTATCTTTTACTTACACAGTCTAAAACAAACACGTTAAGCTATTTGAATAGCTTAGTAAGCACACACAATAACTTTTGAATATTTTATAACTTAGTCCTTAAATTCATGAAAATTCAATAATTATTATATCACTTTACACTTCATTACTATTACATAACACTTCATTTAAGTCTTTAATCACAATATTCATTTCACATAACACCTTTTATACACTTTACAATTTAGTCCTCTCTATACTAATTTCGTTATACTACATTATTCACTTATCAATTATTATAAATAAATAAATTTTCACTCTTTATAATCTATTCCTTAGTTTCATGAAATTCACTAATCACTAAATTATCACTTTATCATTTCATACATTACTAACACGCCTTTATTTACGTATTCACTAATAAATTCAATATTCATAATCATATCATATTTTTTTATATTAAAATTTTAAATACTCAAACATTCAAAATAAAATAAACAAGCTTTAATTCAATTAAAATACTTGCATATTTCTTCACTTTCCCATGCTTTCCTTCACCTTCTCCTTCAACTAATTGATTTCCATGGTAGAAAATGATCTCATAACATTTTAGAATATGAAATTAGACTATGGTTTTAAAGGTAGAACTCAATGAAAGTTCATGGAAAATTTTCTTCTTTCTTTTCCTTTCTTTCTCGTTTATTTATTGTTTTTCTTCAGCCGATGCTTGCTACTGTTTCACTCCCCAAAGAGTGTAAAAATTCTACACTTATCTTTTTATTTCAATTTCATGCTTTTATTTTCCATTTCCAATCAAATTTCAATACTTTTCAACCTTAATTTCCATAAATATCCACCAAACTTTCCACCTCATCAGCTATGGGATTTTAATCCCATCATTATGTACCTAAATATCAATTAAAAAAGGAAAATTTGCATTTAGGTTCCTCCTCCATAAAGTGGGAAAAATTACACTTTAATCCATGTACTTTTCTATTTTATTTGATTTAGCCCTTATCTCAAATTTCCATCTCCTCATCTCAATACATATCCATATCACATTCATAAAAAAATATTTATTCAAATTCCGTTTCTTTTAAAAAGGGTAAATTTGCATTTTTAGTCCTTCATCTTTCAAAGATTTGCAATTTAATCCTTACAAAATTTCATTATTCATACTTTCTCTAAAAATACTTAATTCACCTTTAAAATACCAATCTTTTCTAAAAGACTAAAATTTTAGGGGTATTACATTTAATTTAGCCTAATGCATATTGTATTATTCGAATCTCATTGAACACCACTGTGTTTTATCTAAGGAAAGCTCAGCGCGTGGATTTATCATTCCATATGCAATTTAAAGGTAAATATCAAGAGCATTCTTGGTAGAAGTAGCATTAGCCTAAAAAGTCTCACCTAAAATCTTTGATTATGTAATGTCTTTTAGCTATTATGTCTTTGATTCGAATTCCTTTGTCTTTTTAAGTTTGCTTCCGCTTTATTTCGGTGCCTTAAATGAATTCCTTTGTGAATTATCATTTTCGAGAGTTAGGTTGACTTAGGCGGATTTGAAGTAAAGAAATCGCCTAAGGCCATGCAGTTTTCCAGACTAAAGTTCTAGTCTCATGATAGTTGGTATTCGAGCTAGTGTTCGAAGGTGTCGGTTGACATGATGAAAGGAGTAAACAAGCAGAATGTCCCAATGGAGACCCGTGTTGAGAGGGGTAGGAAAAATATCATATTGAGGGATATGTTTTCAGCTTTGAAAAAGTCATGTAGTCTATATTGAGGAATCCATAGGTGAACTAAAGGAAACACTCGAGGCTGTTGAGGGACGCATTGATGAGTTGGACCCAATGAAAGAGTAGTTCAAGGAATATATATGACAGAGGCCTTTAGTTCCAATATAAATGCATCGCAAGTGGTCATCATTACTGTTGTGGGTAAGTTGACAAAAAAGAATGGTGCTTTCGAAGCTAGGATGGTAGCTATGAAGGAAGAAACGATGCCACAATGATGACTTTGAACATGAAAATCGAGGAGCTTGAGGGAAAGCTTATTGAGTGCAAAGCTACTATGGGTAAAGGGGTGTTGGGTGTGACACCAAGCCATAAGATTGTTGTCCCAAAATCAGAAAAGTTTAAGGGGATAAGGTTCGTGATAGAAGTAGACTATTTCTTATGAGAAATGGAGCGATACTTTTGTGTCATAGGAATCAAGGATGATGACGTTAAGTTAAATATTGTTTTCATGTATTTTATTGATGTCACTTTTTTATGGTGGCATCGTAGGTCCGTAGATGAAAAGCAATGTAGGATCAAAATTGGGACTTGGGAGGAGTTCCAAAGAGAGTTCAAGAAATAATTTTACCCACAATATATCGAGAAGGAGGCTCAGGCTAAGTTGCGTCGGTTCTTGCAATAAGACATAATTAGGGAGTATGAGAAAGAGTTCAATGAACTGATGCTCCAAACAACTTATCTGAGTGAAAATGAGGCATTTTATTCTTCATGAATGGGTTGATGTTGTGGGTTAAATAGGAATTGGAATGTCGAAGGGTCCAAGAATTGTCCAAAGCTATGATTGTGGCAGAGTCCTTAATCGAGCTTGTTCTGAAGAAACACAAGTTTGAGTCTTCCAAACCCAAAGAGAAGGGCAATGGTGGGGGAGATAAAAAAGGACATATTGGGAATAGCAACGATAATGGTGGCAATGGAAAACCACATAATGGGACATGAAAGCCTTACAACAAACCAAAAGGGCCAGTGGAATGATTCTTTTGTGACGACTCACATATTGTAAGGGACTATTTAAAACGATCCATGTTTTTTACCTTTAAAGGGGATGATGAGCTAGAAAAGCACCATTGAAGCTTAGTTCGATCATGAGTTCTATCGAAGCCAAGAGGGTTAGTGAGAATGAAAAGAAGCCAATGATGTTCTTCTTATGTGGTGGTCCACTATTTAAAGCGATCCAAGATATTCGCGATCAGTAGAAAAGATTTAATGGAGCCAGAGCGTGAGGCTTTGAAGCTTGGGTCAATGATACTCAATTATGCAAAAGCAAAGATGGATAACAAGCAAAAAGGGTTGATGTTTGTAGACATTAGCATCGTAGACTGAAGAAGGAGTGCTCTTGTTGATACGGGGGCATCAGATTTGTTCATATCGAAGAAAGTCGTGGGTAAACTTGATCTCTTAGTTAGAAAATCAACTAAAAATGTCAAGACTATAAATTCCAAAGAGGTCCCAACTGTGGGAGTAGTATAAGGACTTGACCTACAAATCGATCAATGGAAAGACAAGGAAAACCTTGAGGTAATTCACTTAGATTATTACAACTTTGTTCTTCGCTTAAATCTCCTTGACAAGATTAAAGCTCTTTTGGTTCCTTTTGTCAATTGTATATGTATCTTGGATACTTAACAACAATACATTGTGTCGATGAGTCGAGACATGAAAGGTGAGTTGAAGATGTTCATTGTGGTAAGAGCAATTACTTTGTAGATCAGGGTACTAATGGGACCCCCTTAAAAATGTTAGAGGTGCGATAAATCGATATTAAGCCTGTTAAGTTATCAGTGGGGCTACCACCTATAAGAGAGGTGGGTTGTGCATCAGGCTTATCTAGTAAATGCTATGAATGAGATACATCTCAAACACTTATTTATTGTTTTACATTATGACTTACCATTGGTTTGACAAAGAAATAGGAGCCCTTTTAAAGTTCTAAAATGGGTAAGTCGATGGGCTTACAAATCAGAATTATACTTAAGGTTAACCCAACGTTTAATGTAGGCGTCCTTGAGCCTATGTGTGTGGATCAAAGGGATCCTGGTCGCGATAAGTCACAATGGGGGCAAGTAAGAATAGTGGGCTCTTGCGAACGAGACGTACAAAAGAGAGAAACGATTTGAGTTAAGCGATGACATAGACATAAGTCGAGGCAAATGTTCTGAGGGATGAAACAACCTGACAGAGAGATAAGTTGGGAATCAACCGAGGCATTGAGGCAATTTTGAGATGAGTCAAACCAATGTCATTTCGAGGAAGCGACGAGGGAGTCGCATGTAACAGCCCGATTTTCAGTGGTACCAAAAAAGGCAATTTTAGAACCCCATTTTAGTAAATCAGGCCCATAAATATTAAATATGAATATTTACGGGGTTGGTATAAAAGTTTATTGATGTTTGGTCCTTCAATTTTGTCTATTAATTGCTTAATTAAGATACATGGACTAAATTGTAAAAGTCTTGTCGCTATTGATTTTTTAATAGCTAAAGGTTCAAAATCGTAAATAAACCATTTTTGTTTCACTAATTAGTGGAGGCCACTAAGTTTCATTAATTGTGATTAAGGATTAATTAATTAAGGTTAATTAAGTTTTAAACATGGTATAAAAGGTTATAATAGTGGAAATCTTTCTCTCCACACATTCAAAACCCTAAGCAGAAGCCATTTTGAAGCTTAAATATCAATAGTTAAACTTTGATATAATCGTAAATTGTAACATAAAAGAAGATAAATCTTTGAAAGATTAAACATTGCGTGATTTTTAAAAAGAATTGCTAGCTTTTGAAGTTGTAATTAACAATTTTTTAATCCATTTTATGATGTCTGTAGCTCTGGCTACTGATGTTAGTCCAATGAATATTGACGTACTGTGAACGAAGTTCCTCGATGTTTATGTACATTAATGCAGGTGTATATATATTTCATTTGTTTTAATTATTTTACTTCAGATTTCATCACATACGAACAGGTGATCAAGGACTTACCAAAAAAAAATGGCAGTGGTATAGGGTTGGAGGCAAAGATCACACAATCCATTCACTGATACAAGATCACCTATGATAACATCTCAATACCTCCTATCCCAACTCAATTTATCCAATTACACAAGCTTACAGCTAATTTGCTTTTTTCTTTCCCAACTTGGTTGGTAGCATCCTATTGAAATGGCTTCTTCTCAAGTCCAGTATGGACAGTGCCTAAGCAGCAGCAGCAGTATAAGTTCATAATTTTTTCTTTCCGTCAATGACGACCGTGTACTTTCTGGTAGTAGAAAAATCAAAACAGGAACCTAGTCCAAGATCCCAAGAACGGAAAAACGGCAATCAACAACCTCAGCAGCAACGGTGTGTCTCTGACTCTGTCTCTCCCTACCCTGCTAAATTTATCCTCCTTTCGTTGCTTCGGTGCTCCATTTCCCTTCCGACTTGTTGCCCTTTTCTGGGTCTCTACTTGATCATCCAGTTGATCCCATCCGCCATACTTCGGGACTCTCTGACCACCCTTATCTTGTAAACCACCATCCGTATTCAACCATGAGCTGTAACTTTCCTTCTCTCCACCAGTCTTATTCGGTTCTTGTTTTCTCTTGTTCGTTCTTGTGTTATTGGCAGCAGCTCTTGTAAATTGTTTCTTCTTGGTCTTGCGTCTGGGTGCAGATTTCCAACTCTCACTTGTCCTTCCAGAAACTTTATCGAACACAAGTGAAAGTGCTGACTGCCCTAGTGGAACTGCTAACGCCATGATAAAAGCATTTGGGCCAGTTCCGAGCAACAACGATATGGCAATGGCTGGTAGCATCCAGCCAAAAGCTCTAAATATCTGTAGGTAACAATCTTAAGGTAAGTACCTTAATATAGTCATCTGAAAGAAGGAAACCCGAAATCCACATCATATCATATCATGAAGAAAATGTGATAATGTAAACAAACAAAACAAGCTACTGTACAATGAATTGAATAATATGCCTATTACAACTAATTTTAAGATTTTAACTACTTCAAATACATTAGAAATTAAGCGGATTTCTCATCATAGTTCCCATTGTTCTTCGTAAATGTGCCTCAAATACTTCTTTTTCCCCAAGGAACATAAACAGAAGAGATTCTTTTTTATGCTTATAGCTTAACTGGTTATAATAAACAGCCCTAAAATTCACTTCTAGGTGACCATTGTTTGCAATATGATACTAGCAATGATGCAAAGAAAGAATTTTGTGTCGCATAAACTCACAGAAAACACCATTTAAAAGACAGTAAGCTTTTTCTTCATATCACCTACATTCATTGCATGTATGAGGTCAGAGTATCGTGCTGCCCTCAAGGTGTTGTCCTCCAGCTCTAAAGAGAGCCTAAATGCACCTGTTGAAGTAGTTGAAGAGTGAGTTCCATGCCCATGAATGCTCTATGTGCTAGAGGTCATGGGTTCGAATCACGCCATGTGCTCAATTTTCAAAGACTATAAACTCATTCTTCAACGACTTCAAGAGGTGTCATAAGCTCTCCTTGGAGCCGGGGACAAAACCTAGCAAGTGCATTGTCCTTCAGCAAAACAGTACCCAAAGATAACAATACCATACCAGTTACCACCATGATACTCTTACCATATGGCACAGAAATAAACACTGATACACAATGCAAGAATATCCTCATATCCTCAAAAAAAAAAAAAAAAAAAAAAAAAAAAAATCCTTTGCAACTGAGAAAAAACCTATCCTGGCAGCTCCATGTAAGATAACTTCTAATTATTGTAGAATCATCAGATGCATCAAATTGAATGTATGGCAAAGCAACTCCACCATCTTCTAACCAAGAAGAATCATGCTTTCCTCAAAGCTAGACCCTCATTTCTCTCTAAATAAAATGTTACCGAAATTCAAATAATTTCCCCCAACAACAAGATATTGACGCGAGTAATTTACTTTTACTAGTAATGTTAATCTTCAACCAAAATTCAAACAATTTTATAAGCAACCCAGAAAAGCTTGATTACAAAAAGTAATAATAATAATAAATACCTTTTGATTACCTTGAAAACCCAGAACTCATCATCCTCGTCGAATTCCCAGACATCATCGTAATCATCATAATCAGGCCACCAGTTCCTCTGCTTCGCGGCGCTGGTGAACTCGAACTCATCATCATCGTCGTCGGGATTTGGAGGATCGAATCTGAGCCGTCCATTTGTGCGGTGAAAGCCAGTGGAATTGCAGCGCAGGATGTTGTTAGTAATTACTAAGGATTTGTTGAGTCTGAGAAGAGGTAATGAAGTGAGAGGTGGAGTTGGAAGCTCAAGGAAGAGGTGAAGCTGAGTTCCCATCGGTTTGGATAATTTCATTTATTTATTTATTTTTATATGTTATTAATTATTGGTCAAATTCTGATATTATCCCTGTACAATGTGTATATTGTAGATTTAGTTCATGTACCTTAATTTGATCAAATTTAATTCTATATATTTTTTTGATCAATTTTAGTTCATGTAGTTTACAAATTTTAAAGTTTCAATCTTAGTCTCAATGTAGCAGCTAAATCTATTTGGTTAAATTATAATATTAGTCTTATACTATTATTATGTGTGAAGTATATTTAGTCCATTTTTTCCGATTAGATAAATTTTAATTCCTATACTTTGGAATTTTTAAATTTTATTATTAATGCCAACAATAATTGTGAAATCCTTAATTGGTTTTTTGTGAGTAATATGTGAAAATAATAAATTGACATAACATTACACATGTAATAATATGTTTGCCACATAATATTTTAGAAATAGCAATACTTAATGAATTTAACAATTATTGTTTGGTCAGGACTAAAATTTTAAATTTTGAAAAATATAGATACTAAAGTGATCAAAATAAAATAATGTGACTAAATCTACAACTTACGCATAGTATAAGGACTAAAAATAGAATTTAACATTAATTATTATTGCCTAGAATGCTTTTATCTACAATCTATAATATATATAAAAGCATGAATTTGAGAGAAAACTTTTTAACTAACAAAATTATTTTTTAGGATGCATTTGATTGGCCAAATCTTGTATTATGACTTGTAACGTCGCATTCCAAAATAAGATTACATTATGGAGGCATTTTGGTTTGTAGAATCTTAAATTACGTTTCGTATAGGATTACGGGAATGTAATATTACGGGTGGAATGTGAGATTAGTTTATTTGGTTTATTTGATTGGAATGTAAGTTTTAGATGTTTGCTTGACAGAAGCTAGGATTACCTAGAAGCACATTTTACTCAATTGTCCTTATTATAGAATTTGTTTTTTTTAACAAGTTTAGTTCATTTAATATTTCTTAGTCTCAATTTTCAGAAAATTATGATAAATTATTATAATTTTTATTTTTTATTATAATTTACATATTAATAAGTAAATATATTGTATTAAAATAATTTATAAATCATAATTATAATAATTCATGAAAAGTGATTGCAACACCAACCATAATTAATATATTAATAAATAAATTATTAAATAAAATATAATGATTATAATTGTAATGTATGACATCTACTAGTTTATAATTAAAATAAATATTTTTTTGTTTTTAATTAGTCTTAAATTTTATTTAAGAAAAAAAACCTAAATTGATTAAAATAATAAAAAAATAAAGGGTAAATTGGTCCAAAATTTAAGATTATGCCCGTAATTTAATATTACTTAAGGAATGAATCAGAATGAGATCACTTTCTATATTATGGGATGACCATAATATGAAATTACAGAATGGCCGAAATGTTGAAATCTAAATATCGTAATATCATTTCGGAATGTAACATTATGACCTGTAATGTTACATTCAACGAACCAAACACCCCTATTTGGATTCTCAATATTTCGGCCATCACGAAATCTTACATTCTCAAATAGTGTCATGATGACATAATATAAGGTGTAATTTCATTACAGCCCATTCCTTATGTTATTCTAAATTACAGACGTAATATTATATTTTGGATTAATATACCCTTTGTTTTTATTATTTTAATCAATTTAAACTTTTTTTCTCAAATAATAATTAAAACAAAATTATCTCTGAACTGTGAAACAACATATGTCTTACTATAAACTTGTAATTATTATATTTATTCTAATAATTTATTAATTACAATTACGGTTGATAATGCAATTATTTTCATAAATTGTTATAATTATGATTTATAAATTATTTAAAAGTAATAATTGTATTAATTTCTCATAATTTTACAACAAACTACCTTAGTGTTAATGCGTAGACTCCCAAAGACCTTCATGGTTATTCCTTTGGCTAACTCTCAAATTTGATCCACGAAGGTTAAGGGGACTTTAAGGAGTCCAGAAGCCACTTGTAGGTCTTCATTACTCCCACTTTAGGACTTTTAGTTTCTGCTACTTGTCCAAGCAATTAGGAGCGAAATCAGAAAACTTTTTTAAGAGGATCGAAATTAAATTATAATTTTTACGATAGTAAAAATGTAATTTTTAAAGGATTAAATTAAGATTTTATCATTTTTAGGAGGAGTCAAAATATAATTTTATTTTTACTAATTTAAAATTTTAAAAAAATTTAAAAGCATAAATGAAAATTTTTTATTTTAAGGAGACCAGACCGCTGGCAACTCCCTAATTTCACCCCTGCAGATAACTTTGACATCTCTTCCTCCTTAATTATTAATTTGTTGTTATATCTTCCCTTTAGAATCTTCCTATTCCCCCCTCTTGAGTACAAACGCTCTCCCTGTTGTGGCAGAAGTACTTTTCCTTCCTCAACAAGGTTTAACCAAAGCGTGATGGCTGCAGAGTGGGTCGGATGTGACTGAAATGGGGTTAATGAGTTTAGAAAGTTGAGATCATTAAATGAGATTAGACTCTTATCCTTGTTGGAATCACAATAATGGTGTTATGGGGTTGCTTGCTATGCATTTGTAATGACATGGGCTCTATTCTTGAAGCGTTGGGGGGAGGTTCTAGCGTAAGAGTAAAACATATAGAGGAAGGACTGGCTGTAAGTCCAGATTTGTAAGAGTTAGCTCCAAGGAAGAGGCGATTGATATGGTTTAGATGAGTAATAATTCATATGGTTGTATAGAAATATTGTGTAAGTAGTCATATAGAAGCTTACGCCTTTACGACAAAGGATATCTGTAGTCCTCCCACTGACTAATGCCCTTAGAATTGATCCAAGATTTAACAGTGCACCAAAAAATT
The DNA here is from genome assembly GCA_005610355.1 of Gossypioides kirkii. NCBI lineage: Eukaryota > Viridiplantae > Streptophyta > Magnoliopsida > Malvales > Malvaceae > Gossypioides > Gossypioides kirkii. Next base: position 42,854,284 of record CP032253.1, on the reverse strand, counting down.
GCACCAGCAGTGAGAGTTGTTTGAAATCTCAAAGTAGCTTCTCATTATACCAACATAAGTAAGAGAAATGTACATCCAAGACTAGTTTACTTAGCATTGCGTGTTACCTCCGCAAGAGAAAGACCTAGTTCCTCCATGATTACAGATTAAATGGGTGATGAATATCCCATCTTTGAAAAAAAAGAAAAGCCATGAAAAGGAAAAAGGAATAAAAGCCTCAACCAGTAAGTTCCATATCCGTAGTACTAGTAGACAATCAAACTTCAACCCCCCTCCAGGTCCCTCTCTAACAAGCAAAAACTCGAACTGTAACACTGTAGCTCTTTCTTCCCCCATTCTACTTTGGTCCTCGAAACGCAATACACTAAAACAAATGAATGATCAGAATGTTAGAGCCACATAATCTTACACCAAATTTGGGTTTCCTTTTACATCTTTCTGCTTCTTACCCTCGACCCTATGAAGCATGGACAATGACACGCAATACGGATACGACACGATACGAATACGGCGACACGATAATTTAAAAAAAAATGAGACATGGATACGACAAAAAAAATTAAAAATATTAATATTTTTTTATGTTAAAATATTTAATATAAATAAAAATATGATATTTTTTATATGAAAATATTTTTTCTGCAGTTTAGTAGATCTTTTCTTTTTTATTTTGTCCTCTTTAATTTGGTGTGTTTTGAATTTGACTTTCTTGGTTTATTGTTTTATGTACTTAGTTATGAGCCCTACTTCAAATATTGATGATTGGATGGAGTGTTTTAATTTCTTTACAAGAGAGATTGTTCCCGCTACTTTTAATAAAATGCCAGCTATTTATTCAAAAAAAAAAGAAAATCGAAAGGGCAACAGTACAGAGATCCTATTAAATCCAGCCTAACAAAGACACATGTCTTTTGAAGATTGGTAAAAAATGGGCGGTGCATTGGGAACCTAAAGTTTCAAAAGCATCATCCTGAAAGAAAACTTAATTTAAAAAATAAAACAACTTAAATCTAAACAGAAAACGAAAAACCTTAAATCTCTTTGGTTACCCCTCAACACTTTTCTCTTCTCCTTGCATAGGAGAAATCATGAAGAAGAGGAAGAAATATGATGGCGATGTCATCGCGCGTTCATCACGTGTCTGTTCTTAAACACTGTGTCATGATCTTGTCGGGATTGTATCCTACATTTTTTTTACTTATTTTGATGTGTTTGGTACGTATCCGGGTGTGTCCGACGAGTGTCCATGTCTAACACACGTATGACACCGATACGAGAAAGGATGAGCCATGTCGGTGCTTCCTAGCGGCTCGACCTCTAGAGCCATGGGATCCACATCACCTTTATGGGTCTAACAAAATAAAAGTTTAGTAGAAGTCCTTGTATTTTACCCAAATAGCATCTCCTGTAGCTTCATCAAATAGACATAGTAATTAACAGTCTTCGTACAGGCTTTTCAATATGCATAAATTGAGGAGCCAACAAGTAATAGTGTTTGAAAAATGAAATTGCCTTCTTTCATAGACTTCATGATTGCAAACCAAACATAAGTTCTCCTTCGTGTATGTATAAAGTTTACTCTGATACCAATTGAAAATGTCCTCGATTTGCTAAATGTTCAATTCGTTATCCCAATTGGTGTTCCAACACATATTGAAATTACACAAGTTAACAAATAAATTATAAATTATAAACTAGGTAAAGAAATAAAAATAGCACACGAATTTGTTAATATTGTTCAAATAACAATCCACTTTGCAAAGTCTTGCTCGATAAATGATTTTATTCAACAATTAATCCAAAACCCTATTTACTACTGTCGAAACCACTTCGAAAACGAAGGTTTCGAAAAATTATTTTAAGTTTCGAGAAAATATAAAATTTTTAGATATGTTTTAAAACGAGAAAAATGAGAATAAAAAGGGAGTCGCCACCAATCTTTATTTGGGTGTGATTGGATCACCATAAAACGTTTAAAACGTTAAAAATGTCAGTCTACGAAATCCAGAAAAAATAGGTTCGGGAGTCGATTACGCATGAGGAAGGATTAGCACCCTCATACACCCAAATTGGTACCATTTTGATTATTTTCGGGTTTTAATTTGTAAACCTTAAAAACTCGAATAAAGTTTAAAATACGATCCTCGAATGCATGAGTTATTTTTAAAAGAAATTATTTTTTCGTTTGGAAGTCTCACTATTTTAAAGTGATCGAGGAAGAAAAAATTACATCCAGTAAGTTAGGACATAATATTTCGAGATCCAAAAATAACGAGCTTTCCTTTGCAAAACCTTTTTATTTTTGAGAAAAGGATATTTGATTATTTCGATTTAACGAAGGATTGCACCTAGTGAGTTAAGAAGCAAATTTTCGGAATCGAAGATAAGAAATATCGCCTTGATTAAGGGTATTCGATTATTTCGGTTTGAAGAAAAATTACACCTAGTAAGTTAAGGCGCAAGATTTCGAAACGCGAAATTAAAGAATATTGCCTTAATTTTAAAATTTTGTGAAAACGATTTTTTAAACAAATACACAATGAATGAGCAATTTTATAATGAGTATCGAATTACACGAAGTGAAAATAAAATGAACACAAAGAACAGGGTATAACAATTAAGATTAAATGCAAATATTATTAAAGAAATGAAGCAATCGGGATTAAAACAAGACTTTTTGGATACCCGAGGGAAAAATGGTAGATTTTGGTGAAATCGGGGTTAAAAATGGGATTTAGGGGAGTTTGAGGGTGAAATGGTAATTTTAGTGAAATCGGGGTTTAAAAGGGGATTTAGGGAAGTTTAAGGGTAAAATGGTAATTTTTGAAAGTTTCGAGGTAAAAATGCAATTTTTGGAATTTTAGGGTGAAAATATGATTTTGGAAAAGTTTTAGGGTCAAAATGTAATTTTGGAAAAGTTTTAGGGTCAAAATGTAATTTTGGAAAATTTTTGGAGTCAAAATGTAATTTTTAGAAAGTTTTGGGGTCAAAATAAAATTTTCAAAAAGTTTTAGGATTAAAATATAATTTTGGAAAGTTTTTAGGGTCTAAATATAATTTTCAGAAAGTTTTGAGGTAAAAATATAATTTTGGAAAAGTTTTGGGGTTAAAATATAATTTTGGAAAAGTTTAGGGGTCAAAATGTAATTTTTAGAAAGTTTTGGGGTCAAAATGTAATTTCTGGACAATTTAAGGACTTACAAAGCAATAAACCAAAAACAGGTGACACGTGGCAGCCCCACAGGCATCCAGAAGTCAAGGGATTAATTTAAAAATCTTGAAAAAAAATTTGGACCAATTTTGTAATTAAATAAAAGTTAATTTAAGGACTAAATTAAAACAAATTAAACATGTCAGGGACTAAATGCGTAAATAATCCAAAAAGTGACACGTGGCAACCTCTAATACAGTCAAACAGTCAAAGGACTAATTTATAAACCTTGAAAAATTCTTGGGCCAATTTGGTAATTAAATAAAAGTTGATTTAAAGATTAAATTAAAACAAATTAAAAAAGTCAGGGACTAGATGCATAAATAATCCAAAAAGTGACACGTGGCAGCCTCTAATACAGTCAAACAGTCAAAGGACTAATTTATAACCTTGAAAAATTCTTGGGCCAATTTGGTAATTAAATAAAAGTTGATTTAAAGATTAAATTAAAACAAATTAAAAAAGTCAGGGACTAAATGCAGAAATAATCCAAAAAGTGACACGTGGCAGCCTCTAGTACAGTCAAACAGTCAAAGGACTAAATTGAAAGCTGATTAAAATTACAGGGCAAAATTACAAATAATTAAAAAAGCCAAAAGGACTAAATTGAAGCAAATAAAAAATGCGGAAGGGCCAATTGCACAAATAGACCAATAGTTGAAAACGCGCGGATCCTCCGTTCGGGTCGGTCCATGGGTTTAGTATATATTTTATCTTTAGGATTTTTTTTAAAAAAATTTCATTTTATTAAAATTTTAAACCCCCCCTTCTTCAAATCCTCTCTTCTCTCTCCTCACACCCCCTTCAAAGTCCGGCCATGGCTCCGGCCAAGCTTCCACCGGTCAAGGCGGGGCAACGCGCCGGCTCCGAGGACTCTCACTCACCGCTCGCCGTCTAGTCCCGCCGTCCACGCGCCTGCCGTTCGCCGCCGGTAAGTTCCCTCTCTCCTTTCTTCTTCTTTCATCCTTATTTCCTTATTTCTTTCTTTTGTTTTTTCATTTATTTATTTTTTTATTTAAAACAGAACCCAGATCTGGAAATCCAGATCTGGGGTTTTCCAAAACTTTTTCTTTATATTTCATTTTAAAACAAATCCCCCTTTTTATTATTTTCAATTTCGACAACCCCCATTCTTTAAACTATTTTTTCTTCGCTCCCTTGCAGAACGCGACGAAAAATCGGCGGTGATCGGAGGCGAGGAGGACGCGTGATTCCGGCAGTGGCAATAGTCAGGAGTGTCCTTTCGAATCCTTTTTTATTTTTTATTTTAAATATTATTAATATTAATATTAATAATCATTAATGCCATTAAAAACTCTAATTAATTATTACCATTGTTATTAATATTATTGATATTATTGATATTATTATTAATGTATCTGTTTATTACCATTAAAACAAAACAATAAATGGAAGTGGAAGGGTGTTTAACAGACGTATTAAAGTCTGTTAAAATGTTTTAAACAGTCAATAATGGTAAATGCATGCATTGAAATTGTACTTGGATATTTTTTTTAATGCTTGAGGACTTTGAAACTCTTCAATCTATTCTCTGCTTGGTATTTTTCTCTTCTCGTTTTAGTCTTCAAAGTATTGGCTGTGGCTTTAATTGAATTCTCAAGAAAACTTGTGTATTGATTTTTGAGTATAGGGTTTGTCACTTAGATTTTTGAGAACGGGGTGTCCCCTTTTACAATTTTTAATTCTGGCTTTATAGCCAGTTTACAACATCATGCTATTTTGTTGTTTGCCCTTAAATGCTTGCCTAACTTGTTTGCTTGTTGCAGGTTTCTTCTAGGCAGTGGTGATGGCAGGACATGGTGAGGCCGATGGTAGCAGATGAAGTCGGTGGGCAGCAGCACGTGGGGGATCAGATTTCAAGGTTTGACTTTGGAGTTGCTGAGTTGAGTGCTGCTGGTGTCTGGGTTGCAAATGTAATTAGGTCAAGGGTTTGATTTGGGCTACTGTAATTTGGGCTTGAAAACGGGTATAAATGGGTTAAGGGAAGTGGGCCAAATTGGGCCAAATGTAATTGGACATTAGACTTTTAATTTTTAATGTTTAGTATTTTATTTTAATTTTAATTTAAATTTAAAGTAAATTTAAATAATTAAATTTAAATTGAAGATAAATTTAAATTTAAATAAATTAAAATCAATTTAACTCCAAATTAAAACAAAAAGTCTAAGCCCGGTCAAAATTGGGCTCCAACAGCTGCCCCTCTTTGCTTGTTGGTGTGTAACGGGAACGGAGCAAAGATTAAAAGGAGGCCCAATTTTGTCAAGTTTCGCTAAATCTCGGCTCCATCGTTGACTACTTCATATTGACAGCACTTGATTTGCAGCTCTATTCCAATCCACTGTGACTGCGAGGAGAATGGGATCTGCTACCTGACTTGTTGCATCCTCAAAAGTAGGGTTTGATGTCGAGATTTTATCTTGCTCTTTAGAGAGATAAAGACTTGCTATCCAACTTTACTTTAATTTCAAGAGGATGGGAAAAGATCTTGCTCTTACTTCAATTTTAGAGATAAAGACGTGATATCCAGCTTTACTTCAATTTCAAGAGGATAGGAAAAGATCTTGCTTTTTACTTCAAAGACTTGATATTTAGCTTTACTTCAATTTCAAGAGGATAGGAAAAGATCTGGCTCTTACTTCAAAGACTTGATATCCAGCTTTACTTCAATTTCAAGCGGATAGGAAAAGATCTGGCTCTTACTTCAATTTTCAGAGATGACGACTTGTTGTCCAACTCTACTTCAATTCCAAGGGGATAGGAAAAGATCTTGCTCTTACTTCAATTTCAGAGATAAAGGCGTGTTATCCAACTCTACTTCAATTTCAAGCGGATAGGAAAAGATCTGGCTCTTACTTCAATTTTCAGAGATGACGACTTGTTGTCCAACTCTACTTCAATTCCAATGGGATAGGAAAAGATCTTGCTCTTACTTCAATTTCAGAGATAAAGACTTGTTGTCCAACTCTACTTCAATTTCAAGAGGATAGGAGAAGATCTTGCTCTTACTTCAATTTCAGAGATAAAGACTTGTTGTCCAACTCTACTTCAATTTCAAGAGGATAGGAAAAGATCTTGCTTTTACTTCAATTTCAGAGATAATGACTTGTTATCTCACTCTACTTCAATTTCAAGAGGAAAGGAAATGATGTTACTCTTACTCAATTTCAGAGATAATGACTTGTTATCCCACTCTACTTCAATTTCAAGAGGATAGGAAAAGATCTTGCTCTTACTTCAATTTCAGAGATAAAGACTTGTTGTCCAACTCTACTTCAATTTCAAGAGGATAGGAAACGATGTTACTCTTACTTCAATTTCAGAGATAATGACTTGTTATCCCACTCTACTTCAATTTCAAGAGGATAGGAAACGATGTTGCTCTTACTTCAATTTCAGAGATAATGACTTGTTATCCAGCTCTACTTCAATTTCAAGAGGATGACATTGCTCTTACTTCAATTTCAGAGATAAAGACGTGTTATCCAGCTCTACTTAATTTCAAGAGGATGACATTGCTCTTACTTCAATTTCAGAGATAAAGACGTGTTATCCAACTTTACTGCAATTTCAAGCGGATAGGAAAAAATTTTGCTATGGTCTGATCCACCTTGTCTTCTAGGTGAAAGATCCATCGTCGTGGATTCGTCCCTTCATGTTTAAAATGCTAATTTATTCGTTGTGACTTGGAACTTTCTTTTCAAGTTACCGTGATGCGGGATCTTCTATCACGGTCTTGGCTTTTTCATCGTGTATCCTATAACGCTGAGACCTGCAGAAAATGCTCAAATGGTCCTCCATGTAGGCCAGGTATGTTTGGGATGAGTTAAAATGCTTTTAACCTAGAATGAATGTGTATGATTTAATGTTTGAATTTTCAGAGATTAATCTTTCCTACTTTGAGGAGGCCATCTCTTGACGTTCCTTGAATTCAACCTGGCAAATACGACATTTAATTGCTTCTTTCATGTTTTTTTAACTCTTTCAACTAGCAGTTGTTTAGGATTCCCGCGTCTTTTAGGAAATTCCTAAAATAATACTCGCGAATCCTTGTTTTCTTTTATGACCTTTTATCCATCATCTTAATATGAAAATACTTTGGACAATATGGAAAAGAAATGGGATCAAATTTGGAGATTTATTGGCCATGATATCAAATATTTACAAAGAACAAATAACGACCAAAGAAAAGTATTAGACCTAGATATCAGCTATGAGTTTCCTCGATCCTAAGATCATTTTTCGCTTGCTATGTTTTGGGAGATCCTGGGATTACTTCGTTGATGCCTCAAGATGTAAAATATTTCCATTTTGCCACTTTTGAGAGGGAGCAATTGGTTATCCTTGTTTTGTATTTGAGTTGCTCTTTTCGAGTTTTCAACTCAAAACCCCTTTGGTTTCGGGATGCCCTTCCACGGGTTTTCATCCTGACCTCTCCGTTTTTTTTATGTGTAAATTTCTTCACCGAGTCTGAATTCACCGAGTTGTATAGTTCTTTGCCATCCATTTCAGTCAAAATTAAGGCTCCTCCAGAGAAGGCTTTCTTTACAACGTACGACCCTTCCCAATTAGGCATCCATTTTCCTCGAGAGTCTTTGTGTATTGGAAGTATCTTTTTCAAGACCAGATCTCCCTCATAGAATTCTCTTGGGCGAACTTTCTTGTTGTAAGCGTGCATCATGTTTTTGGTACATCTGACCATGACGGATAGCCTTTAATCTCTTCTCTTCAATCAAATTTAACTGGTCATATCTGGCTTGGACCCATTCTGCTTCATCCAAGTTCAGCTCTGATAAGACTCGGAGAGAAGGAATTTCCACCTCAATGGGTTAAACAGCCTCCATTCCGTATACAAGTGAGAACGGCGTTGCCCCAGTAGACGTTCTGACGGAAGTCCTATAAGCAAGAAGGGCAAAGGGTAGTTTTTCATGCCAATCTCAATAGGTTTCTGTCATTTTTGCGACAATCTTCTTGATGTTTTTATTTGCTGCTTCTACTGCTGCATTCATCTTTGGATGATATGGGGACGAATTATGGTGTCTGATCTTGAATTGCTCACAGACCTCCGATATCGTGCTGTTATTTAAGTTTAATGCATTGTCTGATATGATCTTTTCAGGCATCCCATATCGACATATGATCTCTTTTTTCAAGAACTTGCTGACTGCGGACTTCGTAACATTAGCATAAGAGGTAGCTTCTACCCACTTGGTGGTAAGTAGTCGATAACCATGAAAATGAATCTATGTCCATTAGAGGCCTTTGGTGAAATTGGTCTAATAACATCCATGCCCCACATAGAAAAAGGCCACGGGGATGTCATGATGTGCAGAGGTGAGGGAGGCACATGGATCTTGTCCCCATAGATCTGGCATTTGTGGCATTTCTTAGCATAATTAATATAATCAATCTCCATAGTTGACCAATAGTACCCAAATCTCATGATTTGCCTAGCCATCTTGAATCCATTCGCATGTGTTCCACAAATCCCTTCATGGACTTCTTCTAAGATCTTTTTAGCCTCGATTGAGTCCATACATCTCAATAACACCTGATCCTTTTCTTCTCTTATACAGGGTCTCTCCATCTAGGACGTACTCATTTGCGAGTCTTCTCAATGTCCTTTTGCCATTTTCAATTGCTCCTTCGGGGTATTTCGGTCCTTCACATATTAGAGAATGTCCTGGTACCAAGGATGCCCCTCTTTTCCTTCTTCTTCGATGTCACAGCAATGGGCTGGAGTTTCGTAAATGCTCATTTGAATGGGCTTCATATCCTCTGGCCTATTTACTTTTATCATCGAAGCTAAAGTAGCCAAAGCATCAGCCATTTGGTTTTCCTCGCGTGGGAGGTATCTGAACGTGACCTCGTCAAATTCTTTGATCAGTTCGAGGATCATATTTCGATATTCAATTAATTTGGAGTCCCTTGTCTCCCATTCTCCTCTCAACTAGTAAATCACCAATGCCGAATCTCCATAGATCTCTAATATATTGATCCCTCGATCTATGGCTGCTTGGATGCCCATGATACATGCCTCATATTCTGCCATATTATTTGTGCAATCAAAGTCAAGTTTACTGGTGAAGGGATAATGGTCTCCTTCCGGTGACACTAAAACTGCATCGATCTCATTACCCACAGCGTTTGAAGCACCATCAAAGTTCAATCGCCACGAATGCTTGGTCATTGTCTCCTCTTCGGTATTTGCGACATACATCAGATCCTCATTTGGAAAGTCAAAATTTATCGGCTCATAGTCCTCCAAAGCCCTACTGCTAGGAAGTCTACAATTGCACTTCCTTTAATTGCTTTTTGGCTTACATAAACTATATCAAATTTTGACAACAGGATCTGCCATCTAGCCATTCTCCCATTTAGCGCAATTGACTCCATCACGTACTTTAGAGGATCTAGTTTCGAGATTAACCATGTCGTGTGGTATAGCAATTATTGTCGCAACCTTCGGGTAGTCCAAACCAGTGCACAGCATAATTTTTCTATCGGAGAGTATCTTGTTTCACAGTCAGTAAATTTCTTACTGAGATAGTATATGGCTCTTTCTTTCCTTCCCGTTTCGTCATGTTGACCCAAGACACATCCCATAGAATTCTCGAAAACTGTTAAATACAGGATTAACGGTTTGTTGGGATTTGGGGGTACTAGTACCGGAGCATCAGACACTACTGCTTAACTTTATCAAAAGTTCTTTGGCACTGATCATCCAAACGCCTGGGTTATGCTTTTTAAGAAGGTGAAATATAGGGTCACATTTCTCCGTTAATTGCGAGATAAATCGAGCAATATAGTTCAACCTCCTAGAAAACCTCGAACCTCCTTTTGCGTACGAGGCGGGGGTAACTCTTGTATGGCTTTAACTTTGTCCGAGGTCTATTTCGATTCCTTTTGGCTGACAACAAAAAACCAACAGTTTTCCCGATGTAGCTCCAAAAGTGCACTTGGCAGGGTTCAATTTTAGCTGGAACTTTCTCAATCTCATGAACAGTTTTCTCAAGACATTCACATGTTCTTCCTCTGTTCGAGATTTTGCAATCATGTCGTCGACGTAGACCTCAACTTCTTGGTGCATCATATCATGAAACAATGTCACCATGGCTCTTTGATATGTTACCCCAGTATTTTTAAGTCCGAACGGCATCACCTTATAACAGAATGTTCCCCACATTGTGACGAAGGTAGTTTTTGCCATGTCTGCAGGATCCATCTTTATCTGGTTATATCCGGAGAAACCATCCATGAAGGAGAAAAAGGCATGCCCGCGTATTATCTACCAGGGTGTCGATGTGTGGACAGCGGAAAATTATCTTTTGGGCTGGCCCTATTAAAATCCCGATAATCTATGCACATACGTACTTTACCATCTTTCTTGGGGACAGGAACTATATTGGTGACCCATTCCGAATATTCAACTACTCGGAGGAGGAAACCCGCATCGAACTGTTTTCGACCTCTTCTTTTATTTTAAGCAACACATCAGGTCGCATTCTGCGAAGCTTTTGTTGAACGGGTTTGCATTCTTCCTTTATTGGGAGCTTGTGGACCACGATGTCGGTGCTTAGCCCAGCATGTCTTGGTAGGACCAGGCGAAGACATCTTTGAATTCTCTTAGTAGCTCAACAAGATCTCCTCGTGTTTTTGCCGATATGCTGGTTCCAATTTTCACTTCTTAATTCTCCTCTTCATCCCCTATGCTTACTGTTTCCACTACCTCTTTGTGGGGCAAGATTTGCTTTTCCTCCTGTTCCATCATTCGTTGCAATTCAGGAAATATATTACAATCCTGGTCATCTTCGAAGTCCTGAGATTCCTCAAGGCACATATCTTGCTTGAAATGAGGTTCGGAGCCAGTGTCACTCATATTACTGATATCCCAAGATCTGTAAAGAATGAGAATAGGCTAATGAACAAAATAAATTAAAGAATGACTGTACGACATGATTATGGGTGTATATATTCAAGAATGATTTATTTATTTTTACTGCAAATAATTTATTTGGGATTTGAAAGGAAAAGAATAAAGAGATGGTTGTCAAAATGTATCTTCATTTAAGATAATGGATAAAAACTCAAAAGCCCTTTTACAAAAGATTTCTATCATTCTTGGGCATAGAATGATAGAAGTGTAACGAGTATTACTTTGAAATGTTCCTAAAAGCTACGGGGAGCTCCTCTTCTGTCTAGTTGTCCAAATTACTCCCAGGTGCATGCGGATATATTTGAAGCGAACTCCTTTCTTCAGCTTCTTCGGAAACAGCATTTATGTTCAGTTCCATCACAAGTCTTGCAACTTTTTCTTCATCAAGCCTTAGCCCACCAGAAATGAAAGTTTTAGAAATATGAGGAAAGTCATCGGTTTCCAACTGATTTCTTCCCCGGCTTGTCGTGCTCTTTTTGTCTCTTTTTCTTTCTATTTCTTTCTTCCTTTCCTTCGTGTCTGGCTTATACCTCAGCCGCGAATTTGGTCCCATTTTCCAAATGGCGGTTCATCCTTGTCTACGTACGGGGCATCATTTGTTACAGACGCAACAATATCCTCCTCGGCATTGATTGTAACCAACCTTCCGTCGGTTACCAGCTTGAGCTTTTGGTGAAGTGAGGATGGTACTGCCCCTGCTGCATGAATCCAAGGTCTTCCTAATAAGCAATTATAGGAAGGCTTGATATCCATCACCAAGAAGTCAACCTCGTAAGTATTTGGGCCTATTTGCAATGGTATCTCAATCCTACCCATTACTTTTCTTTCAGTTCCATCAAAAGCTCTGACTATGTTGTGGCACGTCCTCATATAGGAGCTATCAATGGGTAGTCTTTCAAGAGTGGCCAGTGGTAGAACGTTTAAAGCTGAGTCGTTGTCGATAAGCACTCCGGGTAGGGTGTACCCTTTACAGCGAGTGGTAATATGCAATGCCTTGGTCGATCCCATACCTCCAGAGGGGATTTCATCGTCATTGAAGAAGATAAAATTGTCAGCGCTAATATTGTTAATCAATCGATCCAGCTTGCATATCGATATATCCTGGGTCACGTAGGTTTCGTTGAGCGCCTTCATTAACGCGTTACGGTGTGCCTCTGAATTTAGTAGTAACGCCAAGATAGATATGCGTGTGGGCTGCTTATGTAACTGCTCAACTACGCTATATTCGCTGTGTTTCAAAAATTTCAGGAACTCTTGTGCTTCTCTTTCTGCCACCGGCTCGTTTATCGGTTCCAACTTGTCAGTCACCTTTTCGGGTTCAACCGCTATAGCTTTCCCTTTGGTAGCTGTTTTCTCCTCCACGTTGTAAGTTTTACCACTGTGTGTGACTAGGTTCACGTTTTGCAGCTGCTCATCCTTGGGTGCCACAATGTTCGCACCCGTAATTCCAGAGAACTCTTTTACTGTTCTTCATAAGGAAACGGTGCGGGTTTCCGTATGATAACAAATGTGTCTCTTGTCTTCTCGTCTCAGCTCCCTTGGATGTGGAGATGATTATTATCGGGCGATCATGTTCATGTTTTCTTTCCTTCGAGCAGGAGCAAATGTCCCCTATCTCTTCTCCTTCTTCGAAGAACTCCACTCCAATTCCTTGCGGTCCATCAGATCTTGTACTAGAACCTTGAACTCCGTACAATGCTGAATCTCATGACCTTCAGCGTTATGGAAATCACAATGGTTCTTGGTCATTACCGTCTTTCGCCGTTCTGTACAATCATTCCTCTAGCCACCAGCTGACGCCATATCCATCTCATAGGAGATCTGACCTCTTCAATATGAGCCTTAACCTTTTTCCCTTCTACACTCGCAATCGCATTTACCTTTGATCAGAATGGACAGGCAAAGGGTTTCCGGCCACATTAGGTCTCGTTGGCTCATCAAATCTTATTTTCTTCATCTTAATTAATTTTTCCACTAATTCTTGAAGTGAAGCAATTTTCGATGGAATGGCCAATCACTCCTCCATGAAATTCACATTGGGCGTTGGTATCATACCACTTCGGAAATGGTGGTGGTACGGGCTCCGTGATATATGGAGCTACCGCGTGTTGATCATATAACTGTTGATAGAGGTCTTTGTACGTAAAGGGAATTAGAGTGAACTGAATCTTCTCAGTATTCTTTTTTCAGTTTGACTCTGTTCTTGGTAAATTCTGATAATTGTCAGAAGGGGTTTTGATTGCGTCATCGTGATTGATTTCGAATAAGTTGGCCTGTATGTGCTTACATTATTCACCACTGTTTCCTTTCTTTTTGGGGCTGCCCTTTTTTCACTGTCTCCTGCGTCGATTTTTCGCTTTTAATCGTGCTCTCAATTATTTCTCCCGATATTACTACGTCCGAAAAACCATTGTAGCATTACCCTCCAAGCGATCGAGATATGGTGCCTTTAGTGTGTGGACAAAAAGCATCGTTGTCTCTTTTTCGGTTAAGGGTTGGTGGTTGTACCTGGGTAGCTACATCCCTCCAACGTTGAGCATATTGTCGAAAGCTTTCACTTGGTTTCTTCTCCAGTTCTGCAAGGTAATTCGGTCTGGGGCAATATAAGTAACATGGCCGTACTGCTTCATAAAAGCTTAGGCCAAGTCTTTCCAGGAATTAATCTTTGCGTGGCTTAGTTGGTTGTACCATTTTGCAGCGGATCCAAACAAGCTATCTTGGAAACAGTGAATTAACAATTTTTCATTGTGGACATATCCTGTCATCTTCCGACAGAACATCGTAATGTGTACTTCCGGGCAGCTTGTCCCTTTGTATTTTTTAAATTCGGGCATTTTGAACTTTGGGGGTAGCACTAGGTCTGGAACCAAACTTAGTTCTTTGGCATCGATTCCACCGTATGCGTCAATCCCCTCTATTGCTCTAACTCTGTCTTCCAGCCATTTGTACCTTTCTTCCATCTGTTTGGATACCTCTATTTTGGTTCTTTCACCTCCATCGTATCATCAAGGTCGGGGTTGATGAGATTCGCAGCGGTTTCACCCGGGTTCGATCCTGATCCGACCAGATAATTCGCTTGGCCTGATGCACCAATGGGCTGAGGTTGCGCCCGAATAAAGACAGGTGTTCTCGCGGGTTTGTTTCTGGCGGGGCCTGATGGTGTACGGGTGTAAAGCCAGGAGGATATTGGGGATCCTCGTTTTCCTCTCTTGGGTCTTCAGCGGGACCTTTTTCCCTTATCTAAGTCTCGCAATAACTAGGTTAGCTGATTAATTATATTGCTTTGGGATTCAATTATTTGGTCTCTCATGTCCCTTTGAACTTTCTCTAGCTGGTCTGTAACTGAGCTTGCATCTGTTCTTGGATTTCTTTTTGCATTTGCTCTAGCCTTTCTATTCTCTGATCCATGGCTCGTCGAGTACTGTAAGGGTGTGGTTTCTCTATTTTTCTGATTTTAACTATTTCAAATTCCATTTAATGAGATTTATTGTGTTTAAAATATAAACATGTAATGCGAATGAATGAATGAATGTAAAAGAAAGGTATTAACTTATAATTCACTTTCCATTTAGAAAATTTTGTTCAGACAACAAGTTCCTTTACATAAAGCAAATTACATAAATGGTTTTGCATTGATGCTCAGAGCCTTTACTTTCTTGAGGAGTCCCACTAACTTTTGACCTCGTTCTGTCTTCGTCTCATATTGTATACCCAACTCTTCTGCTTCTGATGCCAATTCTTGCACATGTTCGGCTACCTTACGAATCTTATTTAGGGCTCATCCATAACATGATCTCTCTCGTTGACTTCTTTCTGAGCCTGCTGGAGGTGCCATTCACTTGTTTCCAACGTCCTCTCCAGAATCTCGTTCGTATTTCACTATTCTGTAAAGAGGCTTCTAGTTCTTCTATCCTCTTATTCAGTCTCTCAATCTCGACTCGATTTACCTTCAACTCCATCACTGAATTTCGGCTACGATGTCGACACAGGGATTCTTCTAATTCTCGTACGCGGGCTTTTAATTCGGTCACCTCGGCTTGGCTTTCTAGAAGGCACTCTTTATGGCATTTTCTTGTACCTGAGCATCTTGGAACTTGTTCATCCAGTGGCTTGTCTTATTCTTTTCTTCGCGAATTTCTTGTTGCCACTATTCTGAGGTCTTTCCTAAACCGGCAGTCCTCATAGACAAACGAAGCTTCTTATAATCTTTATTTAAGCTACTGAGGTCCTCTTCGGCCTTGTTCTTACCTTTTCTCAATTTTTCTGCCTCTAGCTTTTGAACATCAACATCCAGCCCTAAAAGCACTTTTCTTCTTCCAGCTTTTCTATCATCTTTTCCATCTCCGCATTCTTCCTTTCGAAGTCTTGTTTAATTATTTCAAGTTTTCGTTGGGACAACTTGTAAGTGTTCTTCGATTGGACGGATAATCTCAGGATTTGGCACGGGAACATTATCGTGGTTGACCCTTCTGTTCCTCCACCAATCATATTCTACAGTCGTTATGGGATTTGCCGAATGCTTTCATTCTTCGGACTTGGTTCCATGCATTTGAATTTTCGAACCCATTTTCTTGTTATTTTCCCCTCGATATGCAAATTCGCACTGGGCAACCCTTGAGTTGCTGGTATGAACTGTCTTGATCTATATTGCCTTGCAACTAGCAAAGGGGCGTATCATGTTGCTCCCCAAATTCCTGCCAATGGGACCCAGTCAAAGTCTCCACATCGGTACAAGATCTCATCTGGAACAAACCATGTTGCTCGCCATTTAATGTCCTCATCTTAAGGCTTTGGAGTATGGCCATCCATTTTTCTTCTGAAAAATTCTCTTGTCTTTGTGTGGCCACGAAGTCTTTCAACGGAGATAATCTTTAGACAAATACTGATAGGAGACATTCTATATTTTCAGAAGAATGACTGTGAAACCATACCGTTAACAGTTGCGCACAGGCAGAAATCGACCTTCTCCTTCTTTTCTGCACGCACTTAAAGATCTGAAAGTTTCTGCAAGTATAGCTGGGACAGGTGTTGTAACTTTTTGCTCAATCGATCGAACAAGTCTATCACCGCATCTTCTATATGCCCCAAAGCTTTTGGAAAGATGACCAAACCGTAGATACTTAGGGCTAGGATGTCAATCTTCTTATTGTATCCGGATGGGCTGATATCAAATCTCGCAGACTTTCCACGTAATGCATTTATTATCCCTTGACCTTAACTTGAGATGCTACCCTTGTTCACTCATGCCGGTAATGTTCGTCAAACCTTTTAACAATAGTTGGAGAGATTCGGTGCTTCTGGAGTAGGCCTATCTACTGAGATTTTGGCGGGCAGCGAAGTAGAGTAGTGTATCTTCTATGGTCGGCGTCATGTCTACATTCCTGAAGGTGAAACAACCGTAGGCTGGGTTCCCAATGCTGTGTCAATGCTCGGAAGAGAAATTTATCGACTTAACCTCAAGCAGATATGACAAATCGCCATATTCTTGGTAGAAAGTCTGTTTCATATTGTCGTCCCAACTATCCCATATCTCTTTCAACTCTTGTACATTGTTTTGAGCCGTGTTGATTCTGGTATAGTCCCAAAGCTCTGATTCGTACCCTTCCACTAGGACTATCTCCTTTTTTGCGCTGAGTCTCCTCCGACCACATTCGCACGACCATGGTGTCCTCCACTCTATCAAGGTACTTGTTTTCCATGATTAATTCTCTTATCGGTAACTGAATTTGCGTCTATACCTTCCTTTTATATGATAATGCAATGCAGTGCAAAAGGAGACAAAATAAACAAGTTAGCAGAACGAATTAATATCAATATACAAGTATATTATAGAACATAAAAAGTTTGCATCGAAAGATTGCTAAAAAGGTTGAACGTAAATTCCTTCTAGGACATTCTTACGGCTCACTACATGTGGTTTAAAGCTCTAAAGAATGGGTACCCAAACCAACAGATTCCTCGATCCTCACCCATTACAGGCTCATACGGACGAGTTCGATTCAGGGGACGCATTTCCCACATGTTTGCACGGAAGTGAAGACTTCACGAAAACAAGGGTACTTTGTAATCCCGAAAGTGATCCACTATCCTGCACGGAAGTGAAGACCTCACGAAGGAGTAGTTTCCCGCTTCCACTTAAAAGGGTAAAGTCACAATGCACGTGGATGCAAAATTATACTAACAATATCACACAGTAAAATAACACACAAAGATACCAAGGATCGCATGTTAAATAAAATCGAAGTTTAAACGTTCTCAAAAAAGACCCGAAAATTATCAATTTTGGCTTGACTCTCGTTTGTTTAAAACGTCCCCAGTGGAGTCGTCAAGCTGTCGAAACCACTTCGAAAACGAAGGTTTTGAAAAATTATTTTAAGTTTCGAGAAAATATAAAATTTTTAGATATGTTTTAAAACGAGAAAAATGGGAATAAAAAGGGAGTCGCCACCAATCTTTATTTGGGTGTGATTGGATCACCATAAAATGTTTAAAACGTTAAAAATGTCGGTCTACGAAATCCAGAAAAAATAGGTTCGGGAGTCGATTACGCATGAGGAAGGATTAGCACCCTCATACGCCAAAAATTGGTACCATTTGATTATTTTCGGGTTTTAATTTGTAAACCTTAAAAACTCGAATAAAGTTTAAAATACGATCCTCGAATGCATGAGTTATTTTTAAAAGAAATTATTTTTTCGTTTGGAAGTCTTGCTATTTTAAAGTGATCGAGGAAGAAAAAATTACATCCAGTAAGTTAGGACATAATATTTCGAGATCCAAAAATAACGAGCTTTCCTTTGCAAAACCTTTTTATTTTTGAAAAAAGGATATTTGATTATTTCGATTTAATGAAGGATTGCACCTAGTTACTTAAGAAGCAAATTTTCGGAATCGAAGATAAGAAATCGCCTTGATTAAGGGTATTCGATTATTTCGGTTTGAAGAAAAATTACACCTAGTAAGTTAAGGCGCAAGATTTCGAAACGCGAAATTAAAGAATATTACCTTAATTTTAAAATTTTGTGAAAACGATTTTTTTAAACAAATACACAATGAATGAGCAATTTTATAATGAGTATCGAATTACACGAAGTGAAAATAAAACGAACACAAAGAACGGGGTATAACAATTAAGATTAAATGTAAATATTATTAAAGAAATGAAGTAATCGGGATTAAAACAAGACTTTTTTGATACCCAGGGGCAAAATGGTAGATTTTGCTGAAATCAGGGTTAAAAATGGGACTTAGAGGAGTTTGAGGGTGAAATGGTAATTTTAGTGAAATTGAGGTTTAAAAGGGGATTTAGGAAAGTTTGGGGTTAAAATGGTAATTTTTGAAAGTTTCGGGGTAAAAATGTAATTTTTGGAAATTTGGGGTGAAATATGATTTTGGAAAAGTTTTGGGGTCAAAATGTAATTTTGGAAAAGTTTTAAGGTCAAAATGTAATTTTAGAAAAGTTTGGGGTCAAATATAATTTTCAAAAATTTTAGGGTCAAAAATATAATTTTGGAAAAGTTTAGGGGTTAAAAATGTAATTTTCAAAAAGTTTTGGGGTCAAAATGTAATTTTTAGAAAGTTTTGGTGTCAAAATATAATTTCTGGACAATTTAAGGATTTACAAAGCAATAAAACCAAAAACAGGTGACACGTGGCAACCCCACAGGCATCCAGAAGTCAAGGGATTAATTTGAAAATCTTGAAAAAAAATTTGGACCAATTTTGTAATTAAATAAAAGTTAATTTAAGGACTAAATTAAAACAAATTAAAAATGTCAGGGACTAAATGCATAAATAATCCAAAAAGTGACACGTGGCAACCTCTAATACAGTCAAACAGTCAAAGGACTAATTTATAAACCTTGAAAAATTCTTGGGCCAATTTGGTAATTAAATAAAAGTTGATTTAAAGTATAAATTAAAACAAATAAAAAAGTCAGGGACTAGATGCATAAATAATCCAAAAAGTGACACGTGGCAGCCTCTAATACAGTCAAACAGTCAAAGGACTAATTTATAAACCTTGAAAAATTCTTGGGCCAATTTGGTAATTAAATAAAAGTTGATTTAAAGATTAAATTAAAACAAATTAAAAAAGTCAGGGACTAAATGCATAAATAATCCAAAAAGTGACATGTGGCAGCCTCTAGTACAGTCAAACAGTCAAAGGACTAAATTGAAAGCTAATTAAAATTACAGGGCAAAATTGCAAATAATTAAAAAAAGCCAAAAGGACTATATTGAAGCAAATAAAAAATACGGAAGGGCCAATTGCACAAATAGACCAATAGTTGAAAACGCGTGGATCCTCCGTTCGGGTCGGGTCGAATTCGGGTCGGTCCATGGGTTTAGTATATATTTTATTTTTAGGATTTTTTTTAAAAAAATTTCATTTTATTAAAATTTTAAACCCCCCCTTCTTCAAATCCTCTCTTCTCTCTCCTCACACCCCCCTTCAAAGTCCGGCCATGGCTCCGGCCAAGCTTCCACCGGTCAAGGCGGGGCAACGCGCCGGCTCCGAGGACTCCTCACCGCCTCGCCGTCCACGCGCCTGCCGTTCGCCGCCGGTGAGTTCCCTCTCTCCTTTCTTCTTCTTTCATCCGTTATTTCCTTATTTCTTTCTTTTGTTTTTTCATTTATTTATTTATTTTTATTTAAAACAGAACCCAGATCTGGAAATCTAGATCTGGGGTTTTCCAAAACTTTTTCTTTATATTTCATTTTAAAACAAATCCCCCTTTTTATTATTTTCAATTTCGACAACCTTCATTCTTTAAACTATTTTTTTCTTCGCTCCATTGCAGAACGCGACGAAGAATCGGCTGTGATCGGAGGCGAGGACGGTGTGATTCCGGCAGTGGCAATAGTCAGGGAGTGTCCTTTCGAATCCTTTTTTATTTTTATTTTAAATATTATTAATATTAATATTAATAATCATTAATGCCATTAAAAACTCTAATTAATTATTACCATTGTTATTAATATTATTGATATTATTATTATTAATGTATCTGTTTATTACCATTAAAACAAAACAATAAATGGAAGTGGAAGGGTGTTTAACAGACGTATTAAAGTCTGTTAAAATGTTTTAAACAGTCAGTAAGTAATGGTAAATGCATGCATTCAAATTGTACCTGGATATTTTTTTAATGCTTGAGGACTTTGAAACTCTTCAATCTATTCTCTGCTTGGTATTTTTCTCTTCTCGTTTTAGTCTTCAAAGTATTGGCTGTGGCTTTAATTGAATTCTCAAGAAACTTGTGTATTGATTTTTGAGTATAGGGTTTGTCACTTAGATTTTTGAGAACGGGGTGTCCCCTTTTACAATTTTTAATTCTGGCTTTATAGCCAGTTTACAACATCATGCTATTTTGTTGTTTGCCCTTAAATGCTTGCCTAACTTGTTTGCTTGTTGCAGGTTTCTTCTAGGCAGTGGTGATGGCAGGACATGGTGAGGCCGATGGTAGCAGATGAAGTCGGTGGGCAGCAGCACGTGGGGGATCGAATTTCAAGGTTTTGACTTTGGGGTTGCTGAGTTGAGTGCTGCTGGTGTCTGGGCTGCAAATGTAATTGGGTCAAGGGTTTGATTTGGGCTACTGTAATTTGGGCTTGAAAATGGGTGTAAATGGGTTAAGGGAAGTGGGCCAAATTGGGCCAAATGTAATTGGATATTGAACTTTTAATTTTTAATGTTTAGTTTTTTAATTTAAATTTAAATTTAAATTTAAAGTAAATTTAAATAATCAAATTTAAATTTAAAATAAATTTAAATTTAAAATAAATTTAAAATCAATTTAACTCCAAATTAAAATAAAAAATCCAAGCCCGATCAAAATTGGGCTCCAACAACTACAACCTAATCTACCCTTACAACTTGGGATAATTGCAGCCCAACAAAAAACCCCAATTATTACAATCATTAACCCTAAACACCTCACTTGCAAATAATTTTACTCTCCGAAGAATGCATGAATACACAAGTGCCACCATACATAGCAAATAGGCTTGGAAATTATGAAACAAGCTCTCACACTTTGGAATTCTGATGTTAGCCTTAGGCAAATTTAAATAAACTTTAGTATCAAGTAAGACTAAGTTAAAGGCTTTAATATAAGGATAAAGTTTGCTGCAAATCAACCATTCCTCTTCCTTCTCCCATGTGAAAATAAATCCTCTGGTAAAAATAAAATCAAATTCAACTCGAACAAGAGGTAATTCGCTTATAGGAAACCAACCAAGATTAAATAAATTACGCATGCCAACAAAATTCACTGTATTTTAACTATTCCAACTTGTTGTCCAAAGTGATGTTCAAACATATTTGGTAACAACTAAACCAAAGGCAATTGAAGTCCCAACAATTTTTTTTCTGGATCGTAAGGAATGAAAGAATGGTGATGAATGAAACCATTGATCTGGATCGTGGGAACATTAAGGTCACGGCTGTGAAATTTTTCAAAGAGGAGGGTGGGGAAATCGGATGGAATGATGCAGACCGCACTTTATCTTATTAAGGTGAGAATGAAAAGGAATTTTCTAATTTGAAGAGAACTGGTTTTGAACAAAACGATGTCAGTGGCAGGAAGAAGTGGAGTGGGGATTGTTTGGTCCATGTGTTGAGAATGGGAAGATTTGCAGAAAGATATATGGGAGGTGGATTTTGGCATATTGGTAGACCAAGTGAGGTGCCCATGTTGTAAGTGCACTGCAGGCAGAGGAGCTGAATCATGTGCTGGTGTGAATTTTTTAAATTCAATATAATTGTTGGAGAAAAGTTATATACAGAAATTGATATGTTAAACTTGAAATCCCAGATAACAAACAAATTAGATATTTCACTCACATGCTGATGCACCATCTTTGACCATTACTGTTCTCACACTTGGCCAAGCTGACAATCCACAAAAATATGAAAATTTTCAACCATAAAAGGGAAAAAAAACATTGAATTGAAAAAGGATAAACCTGACAAAACAATTACTGGTTCATAAAAATAATGCAATTTTCGATCACTCTTTTCCTTTTTATTTTTATTTTCTTGTTTACAGTTATAAATACAGTCAAGTCATCGGTTAAATTAGATATATATGTCAATTTTTTTTGTTAATTGGTTAAATAGATTGTTTTTTCAAGATTTAAAAAAATAGGTCGATTGTGGAGGCAGAGTGTAAAAATATGTCCAGTTGGACGACCTTTTGCTGACATGTCAGGAAAGCATGTCCAATTGGAAGCATTTTCCTGTCAATTGTACCCTAACAACTGTGCAGAAAGCTTACTCAGCTAGACGAGTTTTTCTGCTAACTGTGTAGAAAGCGTGCCTAATTAGACACACTTTTTATACTTTATTTCTAAAATCGACCTATTTCTTTAAATCTTTAAAAAAAAAAACGACCCATTTAACCAACTAAAAAAATGACATATATGACCAACTTTTATGGTGATAGAAATGAGGTTAATAATCACACTAAAGAATAGAACAAAGAACAGGAAAGTTCGGTTGCAAGTTGCATTGCAGCAATTTGAACCACACCTCAGTTAACAAAAGAAGAAGCAATAAATACGCAACCACAAATAATATGTATAAATATATGTTCAATAAAAAATATTCAATTTTTATCAAAATTTTCATGTATCTTTGTATCTATGTTCAAATATGAATAACATATGAATGTTAAGTACTAATACTGGTAATAGATTATAGTAACATAAGGATCTCCTAGGCCTCAATCAATGGAAGTTTTTTTTTTCTTTTTTTTGTGGAGGGGAAAAACTCAAATACAAAGATATTTACAACCTTGCAAATTCTACCAAGTTGATGATTCAAAGTCGTGGTGTAGCTAATAGTGACAAACTAGAGGCCTTTTTGTGGTCCATAATTTCGTGACTAAAATATTTTCCATTAGGGTTGGAAGTTTGAGCTTAGAATGGGGTTTATGGCATTGACATACCGCACCACTTGTCATTTGATATTTACATCAAACCCAATACTTTTCACACACAACTTATAATTTGGCTCACCATTTACATGAAAACGTTAATAATCTTTTTTTTTTATATTAGCTTCAATTACTTCCAAATTTCCAGCCATGAGAGGAAAAGATGAAGCAAAATTGGGCACCATCAATTTTATTGGTTTAGGAATAAATTCTTTGATAAGTAATACTAATGTCTTGGGGGAATCATAATAGGCATGAATATAGGCCATATATGGTAACTTTAAAGCAGGCACTAGCATTATCTTTTAAAATATTCTTATAAATTTTACACTCTTATAAGAATACAAATTAATATATATAATTAATTTAGAACCCCATGTGATGACCTGATGGTTAAGGGTACTCACAGCCCCAGATGTGATCTGGGTTCGAGTTGTGCTAGTCGCGTTTGTTGTTAAAGCTTTACATTGTTATTGTATTTCAAAAAAAAATATAACTAACTTCGAAACTTCCAAAACAAAAAACATTGAGATAGGTACAACATATATAATTCCCAAATAATGATAAGCCAAAAAGGCTACCAATCATCATTCGAAGTATTCAAAATAACATTTAAGTACAAATTAATGTTTTAAAATAGCGGCATCTAACAATCGCCTTAGCACCCCCAGCAAATACATGTTACCCACGAAAATAATAAGGCTCACAAATGACCGCAGATTTGGTTGTATCCCTTCAATCACCACGCTTAACCTAAAAACCTGAAAGTAAAAAGAAATTGGGTAAGTTCGTGAGAACTTAGTGAGTTCCTAGAGAAATAAATGCCACCATAATCGCTATCAAACATTAATAAACATGACTCAAACTAACAAACTAGTTCGTCATATTTGGCAGATACATCTTTCTAATCCGTAGATCAACTTGCGGATACTACCGCGATTAAACTCAGCCTTCCAGAGAACAACATTGGTCTCTAAACTCATACGTGATGGTTATGGACTCAATTGCTCCGCGGATACGCCACTTGTGTGGATTACCCTTTTATGACTGATAGACTTACTTTACTTTTCATGCAACGTGCACTATCACATGCACCTTTTTCTCATGTACTTCCTTCCTTGTGCTAGCTTCTGATTTTGGTTCTAAAGAACCAATTTTTTTCCTGTATCTTCATATCTGCTCATCAGAGCTATTTAACAAACATCACCTCCGTATCCTCCTAACTTCCCTCATTGTTTGAACACATATGTGTTCCCCCGCAAGGTCGAGTTTTCACCAATCAGGGTTTGCAACAAAGTGTCATACCGGAGGCAAAACATTTTGTCATGTATATTCTTTTTATCATTGTACACAACATTCCATCCATTGTCTCCTTACACAAGTCTGGATACGGAGCTTGTGCACCAAGGAAGGAGTACTCATATCATGTATATATCAGTTTTTCTGGGTTTGCTTAACCGTATATAACCTTGCATGCACTGTTTCTTTGAATATGTTTCCTTAGACATGACACCAGAGACAAAGGACAAAGCCACTTACCTGGCTGCACAGTGATAAGGATTAAACAAATTAACGTAGTTACCAAGCACAAGGTATAAAGGAACTCACCAGAATACTTTACTTAGACTTTTGTTGTAACACCCAAAACCCGATTCTGTCATTGGTTAGAGTCTCGGTGTCCTTCCAATCATTTATCGTAGTTTATCTCATGTTACTATTTCATTTAACCAAGTTTTAATAGAGTAATGCAATAAGCATGACATGAATCATCAACTGAAAATCAACATAACTCGGAGAGGGCAAAAATGTCATTTCCACGATTTTTGGTGACTTCTACCGATACCTGTTGGACAAGTATCGGTAGTAGTCACGCCAATAAGCAATTTAGAAAACAGTGTAGACTTCTACCAATACTTGTGATCGTTTTACCCATACAAGTGTAACTTCTACCGAAACAAGTCATGCTTCTACCGATACTAAAAACTCTAGAGAGCTAGGAAGTCCTACCCTGCAATTTCTACCGATACAAGCATCCTAACTACCGATACAATCATGAACAAAACTTCCGTTACTTATTATGCAGCTACCGATACAATCCAAGTCAGTAAATAACTTCTCTCCTACTTTTTACTTCTATCAATACATGCAAGAGTTCTACCGAAACAAGAATACTGAATTCTAATAATCACACAAGTTCATTAACAAAGCTTCATTTCATAGACATAAGGTGTAAATGGATAACACATTGTGTTCAAGAACAACACTTAGCATTTCATTTTAGTACTAGATGGCTACTTACAACATTAAGCAAGCATTCAAGAGTTCAACATTTAACCAAGGTATTACAAGTATCATTTAATCTCGAACCAAGCATTTTACAAAAATAACATCATCCTAGTACATGCCGTACAACCAAGTGATGTAAATACTACCGAACGAGCTCCCAAGGTAATGTGATTTCTTCGAGATGGTCTGATCTTCAGGCAGCAAAATAGAATCTACAATGTAACAGCCTGTTTTTCTATGGTGTCGGGATAGTGATTTCGGGACCAAAAACCCGACGAGAAAAT
Source organism: Gossypioides kirkii (assembly GCA_005610355.1). NCBI lineage: Eukaryota > Viridiplantae > Streptophyta > Magnoliopsida > Malvales > Malvaceae > Gossypioides > Gossypioides kirkii. Next base: position 42,828,610 of record CP032253.1, on the reverse strand, counting down.
TTTTATAATGAGTATTTAAATTAAATAAGTCAATAATAATTTTATATGGAATTTTAAATTTAAGAATTTTAATTATTGAATTAAAAGTTAGTATAAGTGGTTTGGTTCAAAAGTCAAGTAGTTTTAGAAAATGATGTATTGGGACCTCGTTTCTGAAATTAAGGGCCGTAAATATTTTTATTAAATATTTACAGAGTCTTATTATCCGTGAATTGAAGTTCGGTTGGGTAATTTTGATGATTAATTGCTTAATTAAAGAAAAAGGAGTAAATTGAAAAGGGGTAAAAGTTAATTGCTATTGATTAAAAATAAAAGGGACCAAAGTGGTAATTATACAAGCTCAAAAAGTCCAAACGGTGGAGGATATGATTACCTTCCACTAACTTTTGGGATATTTATTCATTTAGTCCTAAGTAGTTTAAGGTTAAATTGAAATAAAGTTTATTTAGTTGGTAAAATAATTGAAGGACCAATTGTGTAATTGGACCCTCCTTAAATGACTTAATAATAGAAATGAAGTGGAATTCTTTAGATTGGGGTAAATTGCTATTAAATCCTAATTAAATGAGGATTTACTAATTAGTCTATTTTTAGTGTGATTGGAAGTAGTGGTTTTGAGGCCACAAATTTGATATGTCAGACCGTAAATATTAATTATTTAATATTTACGAGGTCATCAATATTGTATTAAAATTCGGTCATGAAATTTGATTGTCTAGATAGTTAATTAAGTAAAATGGACTGAATCGTAAGAGGTGTAAAAGTTGTATTCTATTAGTTGAAGGCATTAGATGCTAATTAAAAGGTAAGGTAAAGTACTAGAATGATAATTATACCATCGGAAGAGTTAGTGGACGATTTTGGCTATTAGTTTAGCTAAATTACATGTGTGAACAAGGGATAAAATGATAATTTGGTAAATAATGTTTAATTAACAAAAGAATTAAGTGAAGAAAAACATATCATCTTCTTCATTTTTCATATTCTAAGATCGAGAAACCCTAAGGAGGACAAAGCAACATTCGGCCAAACTTACATCCTTGATAGGTGAGTGAAATCTCGTTCGTTTTTAGTAATTTTTATGTTTTTGAGTTCGTTTTAGCTTAATATAACTAACCCAAGGACCAATTTGTGATTTTGTCAAATATTATAGATTTTTCCATTGATGAATAAGCTTGCTCTTGAAAGTTTATGGAAGATTTATAAGCTTGGTTGTTAGATTTGATGATTTTGTAAAATAATTTTTAGTAATTTTTATATTTAAGGACTAAAATGTTAAAGGAATAAATTTGCAAGGACTTGAGGTGAAATAATGGCAAATTTTGGCTGTTGAAAGACTCAAGAACATTCTAAAAAATTGACATTTGAATAAAAATGGTTAATTTGCAAGTTTAAGGCTTAAGGACTAAATTGAATAAAAATGAAAAGTTAAGTGCAATTTTGTAAAAATACCAAAAAGGTTTATTTGCATAAAATGATTAGAGATTTCATGTTTATTAAATAATTGAATGTAATTATTATAATAGATCAAGATCGTGTCCCGATCGAGAACAAAGAAAATTAATGATTTGCCCATGGAGTTCACTTTAACTGTAATTTTGTCCGGTAAGTTCGTAATGTTAAATTCTTATTAATAACTGCTTATAATTGCCTTTCTAATGATTGTTGGAAATTAGAAACGACGATTGGAAACGTGAAAGATAGAAACGACGAGATGAGGATTTCCCGGCCTTGTGCCAAAGATAGAAAATGGTTCGATGGCTGAGATCCTGCATTTGTTGCGGATCCTCTACAACATCATGAGTCACCGTAAGGTGAATAGAATCCAAGAATGGATTACAGGCCCTACGATGGCTGAGATTTATGTTTGTATGCATATTCTCGTCAGCTTAGCGTGAGTAGCATCGTAAGGAACAGATATACCGTATTGATGGCTAAGACTAGCATCGTATACTGGTAACAGGCATGACCTTTGGGTCAACAGGGAGTAAGCATGACCTTTGGGTCAACAGGGAGTAGATCGGATAATAATAATTGAAGTACAGTTCTGATTTGGCTTGGCTTATTTTGGGATTTGTTCAACACATGTTATTCGGTAAATTGATAAACATTGCGAACTTATTAAGCTATAAAAGCTTACTAGTGAATTTGTTTTTGTTTTGTAGATTCTATTTTGCTGCTTGAAGATCGGATCACCTCGAAGAAATCACACTATCTTAGGAGCTCGTTCGATAGTATTTATATCACTTGGTTTTATGGCATGTACTAGGATGATGTTACCTTTGAAAAGCTTGATTTTGGATTGTTGGTTTTCATCATTGAACTAAACTTGCATGCTTGCTTGATGTTCTAATTAAGTAATTGTATTTTGTGTTATATGATGAAAAAGGTATTGTAATATATAGATTTTACACGATGAGAATTGGAGTAAAAGTCATGCATTGAGTGATGGTTGATAAACTTGAGGACTTGTGTGATTAATTGAATTCTGCATACTTGTTTCGGTAGAATCCCTATATGTAACGGTAGAAGTACAGGAGAGGAGAGAGGTTGTTCACTGACTTGAGTTGTATCAGCAATTGCATAATAAGTATCAGTAGTTCTGCCCATAGAAGTACCAGTAGTTTATGTACTTGTATCGGTAGAAGTTGTAAGGTGGGACATCTTAGCTCTCTAGAGTTTTTAGTATCGGTAGATCTGTCATAGGTACCGGTAGAAGCCTGAACTGTTTCCTGAATTGTTTACTGACTTAACAACTACCGATACTTATCCAACAGGTACCAGTAAAAGTCTCCCAAAATTTAGGAAATGACATTTTTACCCTTATTAATTTAATAAGCAAAGTAAGAATAAAAAATTATAAATGTATATATTTTATTAAATCAAGAATGATGCTAAAATAATATTTGAATAGGTAACGATTTGAGGAATGAATGCATGTGACCTTGGAACCCTAATCCACGACGGTGTTGGGTTTGGGTGCTATACAATAATAGTAAAAATGATTGATGTAGCTTGGATGATATTGTGCTATTATGGTTGATATGGAATATATATGTCATGATTTGTGATGTGAATGTTGATTCCTACTTGTAATGTAATGATGAGTATATTTGGGTTATAGTTTGGTTAGCTAGTGGTGGAAACTGTGTGATTGAGACACAGAGCCATGTGATCCCTGATGGGAAATATTCGTACCTGATTTCTAAGTTTTTACGTGCTTGATTTTGATTCTTGACTGATTGGAAGGTTGTAAATGAATGTGTAAGATTAAATGGAGTTAGTATGCTTAGTTGCAAGTTGTAATTGTATAAATTGTAATTGACTTGTATGTAATTTAAAAAAAAGAGAGATAAGACTCGAAAAGTTCTGTAAACCTTGAGACCTTAGACCGGAGATGGTTACAATTTTTGGGTGTTACATACAAAACAACAACAAATCCACTGGTAAGCTTTCATAGCTTAGCAAGTTCGTAAAGTTCATAAATTTATCGAATAACATGAGTGGTACAGTTTGTAAATCAATCGGTGCCATAACAGAACTGTTCTTTGGTGATCTATATCTGATTTCATCCTTGTTAACCCAAAGGTCATTGCTGTTACAAGTATTCGATGCTGCTCACACTAAGCTGACAAGGACTCGCATCACATGCGGTACCTCAACCATCGATACGGTATAATTGTTCCCTACGATGCTGCTCACACTAAGTTGACGAGAATATGTAGAACGAGCATATATCTCAGCCATCGTAGGGCCTGTAATCCATTCTTGGATTCATTTCACTTTATTATGACTCACGATGCTGTAGAGAATTCGCAACAAATGCAGGATCTCAACCATCAGACCATTTTCTATCTTTGGCACAAGGCCGGGACATTCTCATCTCGTCGTTTCTATCTTTCACGTTTCCAATCATTGTTTCTCATTTCCAACAATCATAAGAAAGACCGTTATAAGTAGTTATTAATAAGAATTTAATATTACGAACTTATCGAACTGGATTACAATTATGGATAAGCTTTAGGGACTATTCTGCCAATTTCACTTTTTCGCGATCCATGGTACGATCGTAATCTAAATAAACAAATCATCCAAATTCTCACATTAAATCACACAATCAAATCATTTAACATAATTTGGTCCCTTTTAGAAAATTATGATTTTACCCCTAACCTTTTACCTTTAATTCGATTTAGTTCTTAAGCATAAAACATGCAAAATAACCATTTTACATTCTAAATTAAACCAATCGAACATATATGGGTGTTCACTTAACACCTATTTGCTATTATTTCTCAACAAGAACATGTACTTTCACCCTTTTCACAATCTAGTCCTCAAACTTTAATTTCATTAATAATCACTTTTTAAAAGTATTAAACCCAATCCTCAAGCATACAAAATCATCAAAAACTTTCAAGAATAAGCTTGTTCAAAAATGGCAAGATTTATAACTTTTGACAGATTCACAAATTAGTCCCTGATTTAGCTAGATTAAGCTAACACGAATTCAAAAACATAAAAATTACTAAAAATGGGTGAGATTTCACTCACCAAATCACGACACCTAGCTTGACCTTATGTTCTACTTCTTCTTAGGGTTTTTAAGTGTTTAGCTTAAAGAAGATGTTGAATATGGTTTATTTCATCTAAATTTTTATTTTAATTTCATTATAAGCCATTTACTATTTTGCCCTTATTACTAACATTATAATTCTAACCATAATATTACCCTTAACCGTCCATTCAACTATAACAAGGGTAAATTACAACCCAAATACCTCTCCCTTACCAACAATTGACATTTAATGCTTTTAACTACTTGAACTCAACTTTTATATCTTTTGCGATTTAGTCCTTTTTACTCAATTAACTTTCTAGACATTAAAATTTCATAACCAAATTTTAATACGATGCTAACGAAGTCATAAATATTTAATTAAATAAATTCACAACTCGACTCGTTGGATTTGTGATCCTGAAATCACTATTTTCAACACTACTAAAAATCGAGTTGTTACATTTGTCTACTTTATTGGTTCCTTTTCTTTAAGACTAAGACCCTCTCCCATTTATTTAGCTAAAATAATAAAACAACTTCTTTTAAGCATAAAAAATTACCAAAACTTTATGATATAGTAAGAATTTGTAGACATGCAAATAGTTTCTGAATAGAAGTTTCCTTCCTACCTAGTATTCAAAGAAATCCAACCAAACCTCTTTTGCGTTAGCTTCTATCTATCTAGTAAAGCTTAAAGGAAAGGTTAACAATTCACTAGCAGACAATTGGCATAGAAGCTCTCTTAAGCTTTAACAGTCAATACTTTTGTTAGCAAAGAAAAACTCTCCTAGTGTCTTCGATGATAACAAAGTTTAGTAGAGAAGATGAATCAGAAATCTTCTCTCCACTATCACGCTATCTTATTTATAGATAATTCACATCCAAATCCCAATCAAGATTATCTCTAATCATTACTCATTCTTGCACACTTCCACTAATTAATCACATCCTATGAAGCTCTCCAAGTGTCCTAATTACTAATACATTGCCTCCACTAGGATGCTAGGTGACTTAAATGTGTCCCACAATTTATTATACTTACTTTAGTGGTGACACAAAAACACGGATGGTGATCTTATCAGCGGGAAAGTCCATCTCATAAGGTTCACACCCCAAACAAGAACTCGTCACACTGTTAAATGAAACGCTACTGTATTGGTGAAGTTCTACTAAGCACTTCGCCACGAGTTACCATCATAATCCGATTTAAGCCTCACAACTTAGGTGGTCTTTGTCGACATAGTCTCTCAAACCTGACCAACTCGTCAACTAGGTTGTGATAACATGTATCAATTTCTTGAATATTTATGTACTATTAATTTATTTTCAATTTACTTGTGTAAAATGATTTCTTTTGCAACTTTATATTAATTGAAATATGCTACTTGACAAATTTATTCATGTGTAACATAATTATCACTAATTTACATAAGAACATGACATAATTATCACTAAGAATATAATTTACAATTATATTGAAACACTATTAATATTTATCAATTTCAATAAGGTTAATATTTGGAAATAAGGAACTTAAGAAATTTGTTTATTTAAATTTTCAAAAAATTCACTAATTAATTTTCATAATGGATGTGTTAATTCCTTGATGTAGTGTTTTATTTCAATAATTTCACTCAATAAAAACTAAAGAATTATAAACAAATAAATACTTAATAATAAAATTTGTCATGCTATTATTTGTCATTTTACATATATTAGCTTTCGGCTATCAGTTAAGTTTTACCACACTTTTAAATAAATAGTTAATAAAATCATTTGGTCAAACTAGCCACTACAATCAACTAACAACTATTAACCAATTGTCAAACAAAGCTTATTATCTTTTTTTTTATATACTTTTAATATATATTGTAAATATGTTTATACTAAATAATTATATAATTAAATTATGTTCAATAGATCATTGCACACTGAGGATGTGGGGTAATAAATTATGAAACAAATTTATAAAAAAATGGCATAATAATTAATTGTGAATTTAGTTTAAATGGTAAAGTTGAAATAATAAAAATTATAATGTTTTGTATTTGAATCCTATCATAGATGTATTTTTTTAGATTTTATATGAAATGAAAAAAAGTACCCCAACATAATAATTGATGCTCTATAAAAAAAATAAGGGGTAAATTACAATGCATATCACTTTAAAATAATATCATTTTTATTTTGGTTAGTCTAAATTGTTTTGCCAATTTAGTCACTCTAATTAAGATAATTGTTCGAATTGATCACATCCATTAAAAATTTTGTTAATTCACTAACAGATTGCTGATATGATATTTTTTTTACTTTTGACTAAAGCTAAAGACCTCTTTACATTCCAAAAAACTTTTTTTTTGTTTATTTGCGACATAAGAAGCCCCAATCTTCATCACTATCTAACACCAACCATAAGAACCATCAATCCTCATCACCGCCTAATACCCACCACCGCCCCCATCTCTATCGCTCCTCACTTCGCTACCCTTGCACTATAAGATCCTCTCAACAAAGAACTTAATTAGAATGTTTTAAACTTCAGGGACTAATTTTAAATTTGAGCAATAATTTAGAGAATTTATTTGAATCAATGCCACTGCACCTTCTGTTTTAGAGTTGTGTTTTATATTTCTGCTTATAATTTCTAAAATTTGCTTATAAAATTGGAAATTAATCATCAAATTTTCAAAACTAAACGAAGCATAATTTCATTTTTCAAGTTTCAGGTTTGATTGAATCTTATAATACTAATCCATTATACTATCATGAACGAAATGAAATGAAACTTAACAATAAAATACCATATTCAATTTATATTTTGAGTATAAAAATCGAACTCAGTTAAAAAAAGGAAAAGTTTGTTGCTAAGTAAGAGAAAGTATTTTAGTTTCTATTAAGGTATTGTGAAATATTTTGCTGCAGGGATCTTAGGGTGCGGAGGCAGTGGAGTGAGGAGCGATAGAGATGGGGCAGTGGGTGTCGGGTGGTAATAAGGATTGGAGGATCTTATTGTGGTTGTTGAGTTGTGACAAGGATAGGGAGTTCTTATGTTGCAAATAAACAAAAAAAAAAGTGTTTTAGACTAATTATAGAGAAGTCTGTAGCTTTAGTCAAAAGTAAAAAAATACCATATCAACAATCTGTTAGTGAGTTAACAGAATTTTTAGCGACAGTGATTAATTCGAGCAATTATCTTAATTAGAATAACTAATTTGACAAAAAAAATTAGAGTGGTCAAAATAAGAATGACACTATTGTAGACTGACCTACAGTATAATATTTGAAATTTTTGATAATTTCATATATAAATTAAGATTCGGTTTATAAGTAAAATCAATTTCAACAAACTCTTAAATATAGTATAGATGAATAAGTATATAATTTTATAATATTAAATAAAAAAAAGTGGAGCAGTATGGAACAATGTAAAGCAACATTGATGAATATAAATAGTTTTAATTTGCATGCAAACGTGGACAATGGATGGATGGAGAAAGGTAGTGATTGAGATGAGAGAATAAAGACACTAAACTATATGTTGGAGCCGAGGAAAGTGGCAAAAGATTTGGAATTGTGTTCATTATAATCACAATTTTATTTAATAAGTTGTAAATTAATTTATATATAAATAATTTAAATTTGGATTCGAGTCGTACGTTTATTGTCTGGGTTTTGTTTTGTTATTGTAATTCAAAAAAAAAATTATTCCTTAAGGAATTGAAGTAAAAAGAAAGGAAGAAGCTACGAATGCTAGCAGTTATTTACACTAAAAGAAAATTAATACAAAAAACAGATACTCTAATTTATGAACAAAAATTAAATGTAAATATGCATATGCCATTCCGCAAACTTGGTCTTGGCTATTCGGAACTTTTAATTCAACGACTTTATATTTTGGCATTGATTCTCCATGTTGTCTATGGATACATGGAAAAGGAATTAATTCCGTCTTCAAAAACTAAAAGGAAGACTGAGATAAAAAAGAAAAAATGGTAAATGGTAAATGGTAAATTTTAAAATTATTGGAAATAATATTTTAAAAATATTCATATTGTGGTATGAGAGTTTGGGTATAAATATTATGTAGATCTTTATATTAAGAGTCGGATTGTATTTTGTCCCTTTAAAAATTGGACAAATTAATTTTTGTATGTTGAATAAAAAATCAAATTAGTTTTTCGGTTAAATTTTTTTATCTATTTTTACTATTAAACGATGATGTGATTGACGGAAAAATAAATAAAAAAACAACCAAACAACAACATATGATGTGACACGTGTACTTTATGTTGGACGTGGTTTCTTTATCAACTACGTCAATACTTAACAGTATATATGAATAAAACTTTTAACAGAATAACTAATTTATTCTTTGATCTAAGAGACGACTATTAATTTTTAAATAAATAATACAAATAAGAATTTAGATCTCTATACGGAATTCAGGTTTTACCTTCTATCGTTACCCATTTCACTTAGGCTGTCTTGAGATTATTGTTTTGTGCGGTAATGTTGCTTCCTTTTGTTATCCAAGGTTGCTGTAACACAGAACTGAAGAGAGAGCATGAATCAGTCTCTTTTCCAGAGGTATATTCGAGTTTAAACGTGCCTTTTGATTTCAACCTATGGATCCAAATTCTCTGACCATCATTTCAACTTTTGAATTACCTTCACATAGCATCAAATAAAATTACCTTAATAGGTCAATTCTAATATCGGCTTGTTAACAGGGGCGAAGCTAAAAAAAAAAAATTTAGGGGTCGAAATTAAATTATCTATATCTTTATCATTTTTAAAGAATTAAATAAAAATTTTATCATTTTTTAAAGGAGACAAAGTGAAAATTTTCTTTTACAAATTTAAAAGATCAAAATGACAAAATAATCAATTTAAAAAGCCGAGGCCTTAACAACCCTTAAACTCTGCTTATTAGATAAGTTTATCCCATCTTCATAATTTGAAATTTATGATAACTTAAATATTCATTAAAATTAAGACCATAAATAATAAGTACTAATAAATTAAACCCTCCAATAACTTAAATATTCATTAAAATTAAGACCAAAAATAATAAGTACTAATAAATTAAACCCTCCAATAACTTAAATATTCATTAAAATTAAGACCATAAATAATAAGTACTAATAAATTAAACCCTCCAATAACTTAAATATTCATTAAAATTAAGACCATAAAATAATAAGTACTAATAAATTAAACTCTCCAATAACTTAAATATTCATTAAAATTAAGACCTATGTTCTAATAAATTAAACCCTCCAATAACATTTCAATTATGAGTTTTGTAAGACTACTTTATTATATACAATCGATGATATTATTTTGATTTGTAATTAATTAATGTTATTACGGGTGAAATTTTTTATTTGAAATCGAATTCAAGTCACACTTATATGAATTTTTTGGTCATTAAATTAATATATGGGGTTTTAATTATTTTTTAGTTGTGATAATAATTTTTTCTTTTATTTTCTTAATCAACTTTCACACTTAGTATAGTTCAATAATTATTTTTATTTTTTTACTGAAAAAATAAAACGTTTTAGTAAATTATGTTTATAGATAATTTTACCTTCCATTGATTAAATAGGAAATATTTACAATGTGGCAAATAATTTTAATAAAAAGTAATCCTAATAGGAACTATAATTCAACATTTTCCCATCCAAGTCTCCCTATGTTAAATAATTATTTTACAATTTTTTTAAACACATATAGATGTTGAGAATTACAAGGACAAAGCAAACCTTGATCATACATTTGAGGGTGATCTTTGATCATCTGTTGAAGGACTTGTATTGTTGGGTTCAATTTTGGTCATCATGGAAGCTGGTCTCATTGAAATATCCTCTTCATCATGGTACACATAAGCAAATCCCCCATGCCTAGTCAAGTCCATCCCTGCTGTTTCATCCTCTCTTGAAATCCTTAGCAAATTCATCTTTTTTAGCACATAAAACAATGGCCCCATTGTGGCTGTCACCCACCCTGTTATGACCAATATCTGAATGATTTGAGCCCCTAACAGCTTCCCTCCACCGCCCATGAACAACCCATATGACCTCCCCGGCAGCCCCGGATACACCTCGTTCACATAGGCCTTTGTCGCGAACAACCCGGTGAAGAGTAAACCCCACGCGCCGCATCCTCCATGTAATTGGGCTGCTTCTAGTGGGTCATCGTACTTGAACTTGGCTGCAACCATGTTGAATCCAATTAGAACCCATGCTGCTACAAAGCCGCATATGATTGCAGCCCATGGTTCCACTACTGAACACCCTGAGGTAATTGCAGCAAAGCCTCCTAATAAACCATTGCACACATCAATTACATTCCAATGGCCAACTAATAGTCTCTTGCTAAACAAGGTTGTAAGAGCAGCTGTGCACCCGGCCAATGTCGTTGTGACAGCAGTCCTCCCTACGGCACTCCATTGTCCATAATAACCTCCACCACCACCATACCCTTTCATGATGGTCAAGAATGAACCCGGGTTGAACCCGTACCACCCGAACCACAATAGAAAGGTCCCGAGCACTACTAATGAGGCACTGTGCCCACGTAACGCCACGGATCGGCCAGCTCGATCGAACCGGCCAATCCTTGGACCCTCAATTAGTGCACCCCATAACCCGGCAATGCCACCAACCATGTGAACCACACCTGAACCGGCAAAGTCAATCACACCCGAACCGAATAAAAGGTTATGGGGTCGGATCGGGCTGGCCCACCCATCTCCAGACCAAAACCAATGTGAAACAACAGGGTAAACAAAGCCGGTTAAAAAGGAAGAGTAAATAAGGTAAGCTACAAATTGGGTTCTTTCAGCTATGGACCCACTAGTGATCCCAGCAGCAGCTATAGCAAAAGCCCATTGATAAAGAAAAAAACTATAATCAGCGTCGGGTGAAGGGTATGCTTTAAGACCAAAGAAGTGACGTCCAATGAAACCATTAGAAGGGGCACCAAAGGCAAAGGCAAAACCAAAGAGGTAATAAGAAAGAGCACCGGCTGCAGCGTCAAGGACGTTAGTCAACATGATGTTCATGGTGTTCTTAGCTCTGACAGAGCCAGCACAAAGCATGGCAAAGCCGAGTTGCATGGCAAAGACTAGGTAAGCGGAGAAGAGGAGGTAAGTGTTGTCAATGGCGTGAGTGGCGTCAGAGAGTTGGTTGGAGATGGTGGAGAAACGGGCGCAAAGGAAGGAGGCGAGGGCGGTTGCATTGGCAGAGGAGGAGGAGAGGAGAGGGACGAGGTCAGAGGCTGTGCAAGTGAGGGAATCCATGGCTGAAACAGGGGATGCAAACACTGAGGATGGCTAAGAGGGTGATTATATAGAGCAATTTGAAAGGAATGGTGGACGGTAAGAGACAATGACAAATTATTAAACTATAAAAGAAATCAATAAATTTAAACTACATTCACATATTTTACAATCACTCTTTTTAAGTATCATTATATATATTTGTGAATTACAAGAGGAAGTAAAATCCTAACAACAACACAACTGATGAGATTCAAACTTAAACTATACTTGGAATAATAAATACCATTAACCATCAGATTAATATACAGAATTCATTAACCTTATATTTCAAAAATATAACGCATACATAAAAAAAATATGATGTGAATCCCAAATTGTAGTAATACATTAACCTTATAGCTGACATATCGTGGGGATTCAAACATAATGGAATTATAAAAGCCGTAGAGGGTATTGATTTCATCATTTAACTTCGGACTTTTGTCCTTTATAAAAGGAGGGGCTAAGAAGAGTATAAGAATCAAATCCAAGATCCAATCTCTATCAATATTTTATTTTAATCTGACTATTTTGGATTATATATGAATGGAAAAACAATTTTAATTAAAATTATTTAAATTGGCTGGAAAAATATTTGTGAATGATTGAAGAGATTAATGAGTAAAATTATTACAATCATAGATTAAGTAAAATGACACGTTTTTAAAAAAAAATAAAAACTAAAAACTAATGACACATGTGAAAATATTCTAAAATGCCTTTGAGATATAAACTTTATTCGTGTAGAAAAATAAATGATTCTATGTAATTAGTACCCTTTTTATAGACAGAGATGAAATAAGTAGAAGTAATGATTGGATTAAGCGAAGATAAAAATTTATGTTAAAAAATTGTGAATTTAGTAAATTAAGAAGTGAACGTGTGAAGGAGATAAAGATGAGAATGGAGTGGTGGCAATTTGTACAGCAACCACTTCACAATATTATATACATACATATATATGGTCTCAGTCTCAGTCTCCGTCTCAACCAATTAACACACCACTATATGTGGAAGGAGTTAGCGTCACGTTACGGCGGCTATTATCGATTTGGTTCCGCTAAGTTTTTGAAATTTCAAAATCCTTTATCACACATTTTTTAATTCTTTTTATATATTTTTTACTTCAAATTATTTTTCATAAATAATCAACAACTTTTATATTTTTTAATTTCAAAATTTATGTTCAACTGTTAACATTGTTGAAATTATTTAATTAAATTTAAATTCATTACAATGTCATTTATTTACAAGAATTTAATTTCTCTACTGAATGAATATTTTTTTTTCATTTTAAAATGTCATATCAACCAATTTAAAAAAAAAATTAACAATGTTAACAATTGAATTTGAATTTTTGAAATCTAAAAATTAAAGAGACTAAATTCCTGAAAATAAAAGTATATAGATTAAATTCCAAAATTATGAAAAATACAAAAATCTATGATGAAATCTTAAGTGTCAAGTTGTTTTCTATTTAACATATATTTTTATGGAATTTTGATTTCAATTATTTAGGCATGATGAAAACACATTACACTTATTTCGACACTCATAAATTTCACAATTAATCATTCAATTATTAATTCATTTTCATTTTGGTCACTAAATTACAAAAATTTTCAATTTTGTTAGTAATGTCTTTAATCAATTTTGTTTTGCTCATTCTGTGTTACGCCGTTAACAAAAACGATGGGGTGACCTTTTTTTAATTTATATAATAACATATTTAGTTTTCAATATTTACACATTTTATTAATTTAGTCCCAATTCTAAATAATTTAATAAATTTAACCCTCTATATTTACAAATTCTATCAATTTTGTCCTCCAACACATCTTCATCATAAATTGAAATTATAAACATATAAAAAAAATAATTGGACAATGTTTATGATTCAAATTAAATTTTGAGATAGAAACATTTTCCAATTAAATTTTGTGATGTGTTTATTTCAATTTATCATGAACATGTGTTTGAGGACCAAATTGATAGAATTTGTAAATATGGAGGGTTAAATTTGTTAAATTATTTAGAATTAGGATCAAATTGATAGAATATGTAAGTATTGAGGACTAAATGTGTCATGATACCAATTTTAAAAATGCCACATCATTATTTTCGTTAACAATTTAACAAAGAGTAACCAAAAGAGAATCAATTGAAAACGTTAAAGACAAAATTGAATTTTGTTTTGTAAATTAATGACCTAAACAAAAATACATTGATAATTAGATGATTAATTGTATAATTTACTTAAATATTATTAAAGAGAGACTCCAATTTTTATAATTTTTCGAGCATTAGAAAAACAGTAGATTGATTTAAAAAAAAAACTTTTTTTTTTTATAATTGAGGATGGATAACGGGATTGCTTAGGATTGAACCCAAGCTATATCTATAACATAATAATTTTGCCATTAGCAGGGTCAGAAAATTGATAAGTACCTTATAGGGGTATAATAAAATATCAAAAAATTTATTTTAACAAAGAGACATGTGGCAAGGTTACTTGTGATATAAAAAAAATCATACGGTTAGTGTACCAACTACTAATCTTTAGACTAAATAATAACATTATAAAAATACAAATACTAAATTATGTTATAAATTAAAATATAAATGTATTAGAAACATCAAAATTAAAAAAAAATTCAACGAGTGGCTCCAGTGGTAAAGAGGATGTTGTTTATCCTAGGAGACTTGGGTTTGAGCACCTATGTGTACAAGGTGTATGTGCATTGTCAAAAAATTAAAAAAATATGAACAGATACTACCATATAATCGCACCAATATATTAAAAAACTTTTTTATTTAAAATGTAAAATAAAAAGTGCCACTTGTAAAAAAGAATGTTTTGAACTTATCTTTTATGTATAGGTCCATAAATAAAACAACAATATTGGTTTACAAAATTCAACGGCCGTCACGCTCATTTAAATGAGTTGAAATTATTAAGGGTTAAAATAGTAGAATTTAGAATACACTTTAACTAATATTGTGATTTGATTATCAACCAAAATTGAGATTTGTGTTTTAAAAATTGAAAATATTCATGGTGGGTTTTCTTTAATTTTTTAAATTAAATTTGTTTGGATATTCATTATTATTGATCCATCGACCCATTAGTTTATTGGGTTTTGATCCGCACTCTGTAGTGATTCGTATATGCGTAATATGTATGAATCCAAGATGGAGATGTGTAATATGAATTTGCCTACATATGGTGCGAACCCACTTTGAGTATACACGTATTAACCCTAATTTAGAATACATGTCATCATGTATTCATACATATATAAATAATGACTGTATCATATAAATACACAGAATTAACCTATATGAAGAACACACAAAAAAACACTCCATAAAATTATTAAATTATTTGATTAAATTTCAAATTGATACTTAAATACAGATTAAGAATCTCCAATTTGATTCCAAATCTTGATTCAGAAAAGCCTCAAGTCTCTCATCAGCACATGTTTCCATTGGAGGAATCTTCAACAAACCCTATCACTTAATTATTAGAATATAATCCAGAGCAAAATTTGTTGTATTTGAATATCCCCTGTCCATTTTTAGACCTACATAAAATATTTTTTTTAACTGCTGATTTAAGCATGAATGGTACGAATCAGTGCTTATATATGTTGGTTTATCAATAATAGATTCTCTAATATAATTATTCAATTTGTTTATTTGGGTACATCTCAACAAATCTAAATTTTCAATGATATTCATAGGCATTGACAAAGCATTTGTAGGTTTTTTTTTTTTCGCTAACAATTTATAAAATAATTTCTCATCAACATTTAACTTCGATTTTTATAATTTGATAGATGTAAATTATGATTTAAATAAAAAATTATGCGAAAAATTATATTTATAAAAATTTGCACGAGAAATTAATGAAGTTTTTGTTGAAATGTCAAAATTAAAATTTTAGGTTGCATAGATTTTCGAGGTACTGGTAAGTGCTCTACTTATATAATGATCTAAGGTGACGAGATGGTGGGTCCAATATACATATATGTATGTATGTATAGATACCATAATTGAAAGAAGAATATTCAATTATACAAAAGCAACCTTTGGAGATTAATTTAATCCCAGTGGACACAAAATCAGAGCTAAGGGGTATGGCTTCTCAGTGAGGTAGCAGTCAAGAGTCTCAAAGTCTGAAGCTAACCACTTATATTAAGCATAATTTAAGTCATCATTGATGACATAACCTCAATTAATTAAAACCTAAACATGTTTACTCAAAACTTATAGTTGTCCGGTGCCTCAGCAGATTGTGACACCATCTATGGTGGTCCCAAAACCATACAATTAACTGTGTCGGATGGCCACATTCTGAATGTTAGAATTTGTTCAACAAAACTAAAATCTGACAACCAATGGTCGCAAATTAACATTAACTATAACTTGTATAAAACCTTGCATCAGCCGGCACGATCGTTGAAGTGAATGGAAATTATGAAATGTAAAAAGTCAAAAACATGGCTTTATTACCAAGTCGCCGCGGCATGTCATTGTCTTGCTGTTAACATGTAGCAACAGTTTAGCCAACAGACTTTAATCAGTTAGCTGTTATGGTTAATTTACAGAGTCAGCTATCAATATGAAAGGGTTTCCCATAGCATGTTGTTTTACGACAAGCAACTCTGGTAAACATGGAAGTTATTACCTATTCCTGTGAACATGGAAGTGATCACTAACTTTAATACAACATATTCAGTTACAATAACGCCGCGGATTAATTTTCCCTGGTTCGACACTCCTTGGTATTTGATAATTAAATTAGATCCCAACAATTCAGTATCGAATTAGGTTGGACTTTCAAATGGAGAAAATTTATCTTAACATTGTCTTCTTCATCCATAAGATTCAAACTTGAGATCTTATTTAAAAAGACATTGAACTCTTTACCATTTAACTATAAAATCATCTGATGTAAGATTTGGTGTACAAAAGATTGTTAAGTGTAACAGAACTATATAATAATTGATGTATGTGTGCTAAGCTAATTCAATATTGTTTGTAAATGAATTATAAGGTAAGAAAATGAAAGGTGAAAGGAGGTTTGTGGTAGTATGAAAATAAAACAACTGTTGAGTGAGGTATGGACATTTGTGGGCTTTAACACTGCCAATTTGCGGGGAGTTGTCGTACAAGTTATGGGCTCTAGTATGGCCCCAACACTTTGAATAAAACCGCTTTAGTAAATAGTACAATTATCACTTGAAATATTAGTAAATTATAATGTTGGTAATCTATCACAACTTAATAGAAAAGATTGTATGAAACAGAAATATTATCCCTTTTCAATATTAATAAATTATAATGTTTAGCATTGATTCTGGCTTCAAATGTTAAATTTACAATTTATGAAGTTAGAATGCTTTTGAAAAGTGTTTTTCAATTCAAAAGTAAAAGTAATTATTTTTAGCTTTTATTTTTGACAAAAGTGATTTTAAGAATAAATGATTGTTTTAACTCTTATAATGTATTTTATATAATATTTATATCGTGTATGTAATTATTTTCCTATTAAAATTTATTTTAAATATATAATATTATACATTTAAATTTTATTGGTCATATTTTATTATGTAAAATATAATTTATATATTTGAATTAAATTTTACGAATAATTAATACTAATTGCTTAAAAAATATTTAAAATTTATATTTCATACATTAAATATTAACAACAAATTATAATAAATCATTTTTTATATTCTTACTAAGATATCATAATATTAACTAATTTGAACATTATTTAAATGCATATTTATTACTTTATAGAATCATGTCTAAAATAGATATTTTATTTCTCAAAAGTACTTTTTTACAACAATACTAAACACTTAAATCTTAAACTAAACTTTTCAAAAATACTTTTCAAAATTACTTTTCCAGATTACTTTTTAAAAGCACTTCTCAAAAGTAATGCTAAACTAGCTCCAAGTAAGAAGGAAGAAGGTTTAAAATAAAAAAGAAAGCATTCAGTTCACTTAATCTCACTACTTATAAAGCAAATGTCAAATTTGTTGGATAACAACATTTAAGATAAATTTTATATGTATTATATGCCCTAAATTATTTGATGAAAATATGATTGAAAATTTTATCAAACATTTTCAAAGACTTGCAAAATACTAAAAAAAATATGTTTTAAATGTGTTTTAACTTATCTAAATGTTTTTGGATTAATACCTAAGTGTTGTGAGGTGTTTAAAATGTTTTTAAGAGACTTTGGTATGCAAGCCTCGAGACATACGACTATATCTCTTGAGACAAGAAAACATTGAAGCAAAATTATGCTCCAGGGGCTATTGTCTTGAGACAAAAGCCTGTTTGTCTTGAAACAAAAGTCTATATGTCTTGAGACATGGCCTGTCAATGACTATTTTTCAGCCCTGTCTTGAGACATCTTGCTAGGGCTCGAGACATGATGTGCAGGGACAATTTTTAAGCCCGCAATTAATTCTTCCAATGGCTAGATTTCATTCTCAATAGTCATAAATGTCCACAAACTTGTTCATTGGTATAAATACACTTCAAAACTCAAGAGAGAGATATCCAAACATCAAGATCAAGAGAAAAGTATTCTTATCTTTATTCTTTAATTTCTCTTGTAAATATTCTCTAAGAGTTTATTGTTAGATCTTTTCACTCTCATTTCATTTCTTTGAGAGTTTAATTTTTGTAAACACATACCATGTAGAGGTCTCTTTGTTTACTCTCTTTCATTTTAACAATTGTAAATTGGGAGAGTTTTAGTTGAGTCACAAAAACTAGGAAGGGTTCTGGTTAAGCCACAAAAAATAAGGGCAAAGTTATATCTTAGCGTTGTCCTTGAAAAGTATCAATTCAAGTATAGTGAATTAAGAAATCCTTGGTTGAGGTATACCATGGAAGTGAAGGTATACAATTGGGGTCAAACCACTATAAATTAAATTGTTTAAACTTTTCTTCCATTTCCTCATTATTTAGAAAAGTTTGCAAAAAAAATTTAAAATACTAATTCACCCCTCTTGGTATTTTTGAGCCTAGGAAAATAGTAACTGTTCATACTTTCTTAACCCTTTGACAACACACACACCTTGCACACATAGATGCTCGAACTCGGGTCTTATAGGATGAACATCATCCTCTTTTTCACTGGAATCACTCATTGAGTTTTACTTAGATGGTAATTGATTGAATATATCCAACAATTGAATGCTATTTATAAAGCTAAATTTAACTTTAATTGATATATGACTCTAACATTAATTAAGTGATAATCAATAGATAAATCTTTTTTTTTTATACTTAAGTGTTTACTCAAATTAAAACTCTATTTAGATTAATAGATAAATCTCTTTTTTCATGCATAAAGTTTTATTTAAATTTAACTTATCTTTAAAAAAGTCAAGAGTGCTTTCTCTGTTTTCTCTAAAGAATCGGTGGCTGCTGCGGCTAGGGTTTGGAGTGAAGCGATGACTTTTTGTTGTTGACAATAGAGGAAGATGAGGTTTTTTTGTTAGAACGAGAACTTATTCTTTGCAAAAAAAAATCTAAAATACTAATTCACCCCTTCTTGGTATTTTTGGGCCTAGCAAAATAGTATTTGTTCATACTTTATTAACCCTTTAACAACACACACATCTTACATACACAAATGCTCGAACTCGGGTCTTCTAGAATGAACATCATCCTCTTTTCCACTGGAATCACTTGTTGAGTTTAATTTTACTTAGATGCTTATTGATTGAATATATCCAACAATTGAATACTATTTATAAAGCTAAATTTAACTTTAATTGATATATGACTCTAACATTAATTAAGTGATAATCAATAGATAAATCTTTTTTTATACTTAAGAGTACTACTCAAATTAAAACTCTATTTAGATTAATAGATAAATCTCTTTTTTCATGCATAAAGTTTTATTTAAATTTAACTTCTCTTTAAAAATGTCAAGAGTGCTTTCTTTGTTTTCTCTAGAGAACCGATGGCTGCTGTGGCTAAGGTTTGGGGTGAAGCAGTTACTTTTTGTTATTGACGATGGAGGAAGATGAGGTTTCTTTGTTAGAATGAGAACTTATTCAGCTTTCTGTTAAAAGTTCTCAAGTGATCCCACTTGAGAAACCCTCTCTAGTTTGTTCGGTTTGGACTACAAAAACATATAACCCGAACAGTTTCTGGCTCAGATGAAAAGTATTTGGAAGACAAGGAAGAAATTTGAGATTAATGTTATTGGGAAAAATCTCTTCATGCTTGTTTTTGATAAGCAGGACGATTTGGAATTGGTTCTTGGAGGGCGTCCTTGGTTGTTCAGAAGCAAGCTTGTCTTATTTGAACGTTTGAAAGAACCTGTGGAAAGAAAAAATATTCGTTTAGTTTTATCACTGCTTTGGGTTACAATAGGTCCATGCCCCCAGAATGTGATTGTAAGGACTTAATGTTTTCTGTTGGCTCAACTTTTGGTGGTCTGCATAGCTCGAAAGTAAAAGGTGAGTATTTTCGTATTAAAGTTATATTAGATGTGCAAGAACAATTGCGTCAGGGAATATTTATTGTTCTTGAGAGTGGTGAAAAAGTTTGGGTGTCATTTAAATATGAGAATCTACCCTTTTTTTGCTATGGTTGTGGGAGAATGGGTCATGGTCTCCAAGATTGTGATGTTATTTCAACTGTAATTAAGCATTCTGCTGATGATGAACTTCCTTTTTCGGTTGCTTTAAAAGCCGAATCTAATATGATGGGTAAAGATAGTTTGAAATTCGAGGTTTCTGCTCGAAAAACTATGAAACAGTATTCGTATATTAGGGAAGAAATTTCGAAAGTTAAGATGGAAATCTTGTTGGGGAGATGCAGTAGGAAAGCGAGTTTTACGGAGAGAAATGAGACATGTAACAAACTTAGTAGGATTGTGGAACCAGAAGATGTCTCAAACTCTAAGATGTCATTTGATTCTAATTGGAGTTCTGATTTAATTAATCATCCTGGAGCTACAGTTACGGGTTATTCTCTAATGGACCATGATGGTACATTGGACGTTGATAGGCCTAGTTTATATTCAGGTGAGATTTTAGGGGGTTATTTGGATACTGGGCCTAATTCTCCTAAACAAATTGCTGCTAAGTGAAGGTGTTTACCAAAGAGTTTAACAAGAGGCGACTCTTTAGTGACATTAGTAATTGGGAAATAGAAGGCTGATGAGAATATAAATTTGAGATTGGATGATTCCAATGGTGGGAAAAATTTCAAAAAGAAGAAAAGTGATGAGGAAGTTTGTGGCGAAGAGACTGTTGTAAGTAGGACAGAGTTGGTACTTTTTTCACCTTCAAAATTAGGACCGACGGATACCAATAGGTATGTCGACTGGACGCAAGGAAAATCTAAAGCTAGAATGTCCGAGGTTTGAGGAGACCTCAGACAGTAAGATGTCTTAGGCAATTACTGAGGCATCACAAACCTTAAATTATCTTCCTTACGGAGATAATTGTGCTCACAAAGAACGAAAGCTGTCCGTATTAGATGTGGTTATTAGTATGGTTTGGAGATTGATGAAGTTGGCTCTGGAGGGGGATTGTGTCTTGCTTGGAGGGAGGATATTGAGGTCACATTGCTGAAATATGCTGATAATTTTATTGATGTTTTAGTTTGAAAAGAAACGAAATTGACTCCGTGGGGTCTTATTGGTTTCTATGGTTCCCCTTTTGCACAAAATAGAATTGATTCTTGGCAATTTTTAAAGGACATGTCCTTTAACAATATGCACCCTAGCTAGTATCTGGTGATTTTAATGAAATTCTTTATGCATGTGAGAAAGTTGGTGGTGCTCCTAGAGATGAAAGAAGAACGGATTTATTTCAGAGAACTCTTAATTTTTGTCAGTTGAAGGATGTTGGGTTTTCTGGTCGATGGTTCACTTGGGAACATGGTAATCTTCTGGAAACTAATATATGAGAGCTGTTAGGTCGAGGTGTTACTAATGATGCTTGGATACAACTATTTTCGAATTCAGTAATCAGACATTTAACGCACTCTATTTCTGGTCATTGCCTTCTTTTAATTTCATTAGATTAGGGTAGAGATGAAAGTTATTGCCAATTTTTTGGTTTGAAGCCTGGTGGATTTTAGAAGAAACATTCGAGCCAACAGTGAAAGAGTTATGGTAGTCCGTTCAGAGTGATTTTTTTTCGGTTTCATTATCTACGAGAAAGGTTGAAGAAGTGGTCTTTGACTATTCAGAAAAGGAGAAATAAGGAGAAAAAGGAGCTCACAGCTAGTTTGGAACGATTACTAGAGAAAGATCAAAACGATGAGAATTTAGCAAGTTTGATTGACACAAAAATTTAGTTGAAGTGGGAAATTGAAAAGGATGAACTGTATTAGGAACAATAGGCTCGTATTAACTAGCTACAGTCTGGTGATAGGAACACTAGCTTCTTTCATAGATACGCTTCTCACAAGTGACGTAAGAATACTATTCGAGACCTTGAAAAGGAAAATGGTTAATTTACTGAGGTTGAGAGTGAGATGGAAGAAATAGCTCAGGATTTTTTCACAACCTTATTTAAATCCCAATCCTTGGAGGGGATATGTCTCATTTGTTATCAAGTATTGGAAGATGTGTTTCTGAGCGTAATAACTCTTTATTAACAGCTAAGTATTCAGAGGAAGAGGTTATGAGCGCACTAAAGGAGATGGGTCCTTTGAAATCCCCGGGTTGTAATGGTTTTCCGGCTCTCTTCTACTAGAAGTTCTGACATATAATTAGAGTTGATGTTATGGAGTTCTGTTTGGATGTCTTGAATAATAAACGAGATTTCGTCTCTTTCAATGATACCATTATTGTCTTTATTCCTAAAGTCTCTTCGCCTACAAATTTGGTACATTTTCGACCTATTAGTCTCTGTAATGCGCTATACAAGTTGATTGCAAAAGCTATAGCTAATCGTTTTCGAAAAATCTTAAAGGCATGTATTGATCCCGCTTAGAGTGCTTTCGTACCAGGTAGGTTGATTTCGAATAATATTGTGCTAGCTTATGAGATGTTGCATTCTTTTGGTAAAAAGAGGAAAGGTCGAACGAGTTTAATGACCCTAAAATTAAACATGAGTAAAGCTTATGACAGGATTGAATGGTTGTTCCTCCAAGCCATTATGGAAAAAATGGGTTTTGCACAAGAATGGGTTAATATGATTCTACAGTGTGTTTCTTCTGTTTCTATTCAGTATGTATCAATGGGAAGTTGGGTTCTTCATTTAAACTAAGTCGTGGTCTTAGATAAGGGGATCCATTAAGTCTCTTTCTTTTCTTAATTTATGGTGAAGGACTTTCTGCCCTTATATGGCTTGGTATGAGTGAGGGATTTTTACGTGGGGTTCGAGCTAATAGAAACGGACCTCGTATTTCTCATCTATTATTTACAGATGATAGTATTCTATTCGGAAGCGCATCAGTGGATGGAGCGAGAATTTTAAAAGGGATTTTGAAGGAGTATAAGGATAATTCTGGTCAGTGTGTTAATTTTACAAAATCAAGTGTTTTTTTCAACAAAAGTACATCATAGGAAGATCGTTATTCAATTGCTAGTGAGTTGGGTGTTAGGTATTCAAACAATCCAAAGCGTTATTTAGGGTTCCCTAGTATGATAGGACGTAACAGGAGAGAGGTGTTTCAAAACATCAAAGATAGGATGAAAAGTAAGGTTGACTATTGGAGTATGAAGTCTCTATCGCAAAGGGGGAAGGAGGTGTTTATAAAGTCAGTTTTACAGTCAATTCTTACATACGTAATGTTGTGTTTTTTGTTTCCTAGATCTCTATGTGATGATTTAGAGCAAATAGTAGCCAATTTTTGGTGGCAGAAAGATTCTGTTTGTAGGGGTATTCATTGGTGTGATTGGAAGAAAGTCTGTGTACCGAAAGAGAAGGGAGGCTAGGTTTTCAAAGTTTTGGTTCTTTTAACATTGCTTTGCTTGTGAAGCAAAGATGGCGACTAGTTCAAAATTCACATTCATTATTGTCTCAAATACTAAAAGCTAAGTATTTCCCTTTATCAGATTTTTTAAATTCCCCTCTTAAAAACGGGACGTCTTATGCATGGAAAAATATATAGTCAACAAAGAAAATTATTTCCAAAGGCTTGGGTTGGCGTGTGGGGAAAAGGGATAGGATTTTAATTAGTGATCATAGTTGGATCCCAGGTTCTTTAAATTATCAATTGCAAGATCTAGTTAATCTTGGTAATTTAGTTCATGTGGCAGAATTAATTGAACAGAATACTAGAACATGGAAGAGAGAGTTGATTACCAGTATTTTTAATGCTTCTGATGTTGAGCGAATTCTTTGCATTCCCTTTGCTGATGTCCCAAAAGATGACGCTTTGGTTTGGAAGCTTAACCCCTCAGGTAAGTACTCAGTCAAGAGTGCTTACAAATTATTACAGAATAATTCCTATGGTCATAATAATAATTTACATCACATCTATGCTACTTTTTTACAAAAGAATGTGGCAGTGCGATTTTTCGTCAAAAATTAAAACTGTAGTGTGGGGAATTGCTCATAAATTTTTACCTACTTTGTCTAACCTATCTGTTTGGAGACTAGTGACAAATGGTATTAACCCACAAGGTTGTCCTGATCTCGAGTCAGTTGAACATGTGTTTTGGGTTTGTCCAATAGTAGTTAAAGTGTGGGAGTTACTAGGTTTGAAGTGGATTTTAGAGTCAGATGTTGAGAATTGGAAGGAGTGGCTTACTTGGGTTGTTTTATCCTGTTCGAATCCCCTTTCGAGATTATTTTTCTGCTCTCTTTGGGCCCTTTGGAGTTTTCGAAAAAAAGGGTACATGGAAAAGATCGTAGAAGCAGTAGTGAAATAGTTACGTTTATACAAGGATATATTAGGGAAGTAGATGCAGTTAGGTTAAAGCCAGTTATCGGGTTATCGAAAGAAGTCTCCAGGTCTCCGCCACTAGGTTCCTTTGTCAAAATTAACTTTGATGCAGCTTTTAGTGGAGTTTGCACCAGACAGGGATAGAAGTGGTAGCTCGTGACTCAATAGGTTCAATCTTAGTCAAATGTTCATTCCTCAGAAACAGGGTTGCTTTGGTTTTCGTCGTGGAATCCATTGCATGTCTATTTGCAGTACAAACAAGTTTAGATCTAGGGTTTAGCAAAGTTATTTTTGAGGGTGATGCTTTTTCGATTATTAAGAAATGTTCTTCAGATCTGGTTGATAAATCGAAAATAAGGGCTTATATTCAAGATATAAAGAGGCTTTCTCTGGGTTTCCAAAGTGCTTTCTTTCATCATGTAGGGCAATCGGGGAACACAATGGCTCATAGCATTGCTCAAGAATGTCTAAAGACGAAGGAAGAAATGTACCTAGTGGCTCTATCTCTAGAAATCGGCCAACGGACGGCATCTGATAGCTTTGTTAAGGAACCGGACTGAAAGTTCCATGGAATTTCATCTCCACGACCTATGAAAATAGATGAAACGTCTGGATCTGGAAGAAAGAGTTCTACTAAGTTTTGTGGAAATGAAAGTTTTAGATGGAAAAGAGTAACCATCAAATTCGAAAATGATGATTCTTGAGAGATGGGATTTCTTTTTGCAAGGGAGGGCTCTCTAATTTGGTTTCATTTTGTTTTATTTCAATGTAATTTCTTTTAGGTTTCATTTGATTTGTTGGTTTCCTAGGCTCAATGGTCTGCTGTTTCGTTTACCAACCTTTGGGCCTATCTTATTTTTGTTTTGTTTAGTTTCTTTATTTAATAAAAGCCCAATCCCGTATTTTTCAAAAAAAAAATAACTTCTCTTTTTATGTAAATTTTTTAATTAAATTATAATTATTTTTAAATTTTAATTTAGTAATATAATGAAAAATAAAATATATTCTCATCAATTTAATTTTTTTTTAAATTCATGCTTTTATATATGTTATAAATATTTAAAAAAAATTATTTGACACATTCCACAAATAAAATTTAAAAGACGGCATATATTTTAGAGAATAATAAAAAACATTTTTTTAAACAAAATAAACATGTGACAATATTTAAACTTCATTTGTAAAGTTAAAATATTAATTTTCTTTAAAAATATTAAAAATAATTAAATAAAAATATTTTAATCCTACTATAAAATTTCCATTTATCATCAACAAAGATAATAACCCTTTTTATATTAGTTGGAAAAGGGAAATTTAAGCATTAGATTTGCATTCCAACAAAACCCAATACTCCATCAATATATTTTGAAATCCAATTCACATTCCAACAAAATATAATACTTATGAGTCAAGAGCTTTCTCTCCTAGGGTTTCAGAAAAACAGTGCAAAAATTGAGGTTGAAAACGATCGATTGGTGACTTTGATGGCAAAGGAAGGTGACGATACGGAATTACTACAAGAAGAAATGATCAAACTATTTATTAAAAGTTCTCATGTTGATGTGTCGGATAAACCAACCTTGATTTGTTCTGTATGGACAAAAAAAACTTATAACCCAGGTAGTTTTCGGGCGCAGATACGATGTATTTGGAAAAAAAAACAAAAATTTGGGATAAGGATGGTAAGGCAAAATTTATTCTTAATTTGTTTTGATGTAGAAGAGGATTTAGAACTCACCATGAGCGACTGCCTATGGCTTTTCTGAAGGCAATTGGTTATATTAGAATGAATGAGAGAATCTATCGATAGAAAGAAACTTTGATTGGTTAATTCACCGTTTTGGATAAAGATAGGGCCATGTCCTCCTGAGTGTGATCGCAAGGATCTTATGAAAGCTATTAGATCGACGTTTGGAGGAATGATGAATAATAAGGTAAAAGGGGGATTATTGCAGAATTCGTGTTATGATTAATGCAAAAAATCCTCTCAGAAGGGTTTTTTTTTTGGAAACGAAAGTACAAGAAAATTGTTGGATCCCTTTTAAATATGAAGGTTTGCCAACTTTTTGCTTTGGCTGTGGTCGAATGGGGCAAACTTTAAAAGACTGTCAAAAGGTATCTTCCAATATTAAGGAGCTCCAGAAGACAATCTCCCTTTTTCGATAGCTCTAAAAGTTGAGTCTAATTTGATAGGAAAATTATCTAGAAATTTAGGTATTTCGGGAAAAAAAAATGCAGTAGTTTCTGTATGTGGGGGAAGAGGAAGATCAGGCCAAATTAGGTCAAACCAATTGATTGATTATTACTGAAACGGGCAAAAACAATATTGACCCAACAGAAGAGGTTGCAATTGCTGGAACAGAGAATGATGAAAGTATATTTGAGTCCTACTCAAAGTCGAATTGCGAAATACTAGGAATTCCAAAACCAGTGCTTTTAGAGTCTTTGATTGAGAATCCAACACTATCCCTCAAAGAATCAGACTTAGTTACGATTCCTATGGGTCAACTTTTTAGGGAAAAGGATATTGTAAAACAAATTCAAAATATTCCTCATATGGCTCTAGAGGACACGGGTTGGGATATTATGGAGCATGACAATGAGGAGGTGACAGATGGTGTTATATTTAAAAATAGTTTAAAAACCCTACGATAGAGACGTTCAAAGTAATGCACATTCCTTAAATCGAAAAAAGTGGAGGAATGTCTAGAACGGTTTCTTGTTCTCAAAGGATAGTAGATCAGAGATCAGAAAACGCAAAGTGTCAGATGGAGAAATAGATATTGTACAAGATACGTATACAAATCATGCAAAAGAGAAAAAAGCTAGATCAAAAGGATATGGGGCGTTTGACCATATTATTGAGGAATGTTCAGAATTGGTTTCCACTCTTGATAGGTCTTTTACCCAACAGATATCGGCGACTGCCAATGGGCATGCCAACCGGACGCAATGAAATCCTATGTTGGAATGTTCGTGAGTTGGAGAGCCCACGAACAGTAAGGCAGGTTCGACATACATTGAGGCTGCATAAACCCCATATGATCTTTTTGATGGAGACTAAAATTAATATTTGACGCATGAAAATGGTTCGAAGTAGATGTGGATTCGTTAATGGCTTTGAAGTTAATGTCGATGGTAGTAAGGGTGGCCTTTGTATAGCATGGAAAAGCGAATTATAGGTTAGCTTGAATCAATTTTCTAGTAATTTCATAGATGTAGATGTTCAGTACCAAACTGAGGGGCCGCCTTAGAAATTTACTGGATTCTATGGCTCGCCATATCATCATAATAGGTAGACATTATGGAATGAGCTTTGCTGTCTTAAACTTGGCAGTTCTGTTCCATGGTTGGTTGCTGGGGATTTTAATGAAATCCTTTATCTTCACAAAAAGAAAGAGGGAATTCCTCGGGATGAAAGACGAATGGAGGCGTTCCAAGACACTTTAACAGAATGCGATGTATGGGACATGGGATATTCTAGAAAGTGGTATACGTGGGAAAGGGGAATCAGTGTGACAGAAACATCGGAGAAAGATTAGATAGAGGGTTAGTAAATGCTAAATGGCTTGAATGATTTCCGCGCAGCTGGATCCAACATCTCTCACACTCTTACTATGACCACTTTCCTTTTTTTATCCATTATGATACAGTCGAGTTAGGAAGGCGGAATAGATCATTTAGATTCGAGGCGTGGCGGACCTTTGAACCCACTTTTGAAGAAGAAATTGTGAGACTTTGGAGATTGTATGCGGGTAGCTTTTCTCATAAATTAGAAAAACTGAAACAAGTTATTCGTCTTTGGCCCAAAAATCTGAAAAAATAGAGTGGGACTTAAAGAGACTAGAAAATAAATTAGAAGATCTAAGAACAGCCAACTGTGATGATGAGACGCTCTTCGAAATAATTAATACTAGAGTTCAATTAAACTTAAAAATTGAGAAAGAGGAGCTCTATTGGGAGTAGAGGGCGCGGGTGAATTGGCTAAAAAATGGAGATAGAAATACAACATTCTTTCATAAACATGCTACTCAAAGACGAGCCATTAATAGTATAAAATTTCTTGAAGACGAAGAAGGGTGACAAGCAATCAATATATGATGGTTAATATAGCGAAGAACTTCTTTAGCACTCTTTTTTCGACAACACACAACACAGGAGATTTAGAACGTATTCTCTCTAGAGTTGGTGAAAGTATCCTACTGGAGGATAATGCCTATCTTACCGCACCGTTCATAAGTGAAGAAGTGTATGACCCCATCAAGGATATGGGGCCCTTAAAAGCTTCAGGACAGGATGGTTTTTCGGCACTTTTTATCAAAAATACTGGGATATTATCGGAGGAGAGGTCAGTTCGGTTTGCTTAAATATTTTCAATTATGATGCAGATCTAGCATGTGTTAATAATACGAATATTATCTTGATCCCTAAAACCCCTAATCCATCAAAAATGGCAAATTTTCGCCTATCAGTCTATGCAATATGCTTTATAAGATTATTGCAAAGATGATCACTAATAGATTTCAAAGAGTACTTGACCGCTGCATTGATCAGACTCAAAGTGCATTTATCCTGGGTAGATTAATAACCGATAATATTTTGGTGGCTTATGAACTCTTATACACTTTTTGTCAGAAGAAGAGTGGTAAGAAGGGTTATATGGCCCTAAAGTTAGATATGAGTAAAGCTTATAACAGGGTCGAGTGGAGTTTTTTACAAGTCATGATGGATAAGATGGGGTTTGCATCCCAATGGACAGAACTTATTATGAGTCGTGTCATTACGATTTCTTATTCAGTATGTATCAATGGAAAGGTTAGTTCCACTTTTAAACCAACTAGGGGATTACGACAAGGTGACCTCGTTAGCCTTTCCCTCTTTCTAATTTGTAGCTAAGGGCTTTCATCATTAATGAGATTGGCAGAACAAGACGAGATCTTAAAAGGAGTTAGGGCAAGTTGAGAAGGGCCTAACATAACTCATCTATTGTTTGCCGATGATTCAATGTTATTTGGAGAAGCATCAATTCAAGGGGCAAAAATCATACAGGATATTTTGAAGGAATATGAGGCCAGTTCAGGTCAATGCATTAATTTTGATAAGTCAACAATATTTTTTAGTTTGAATGCAGAAGAGGAAAAGAAGGCACAGATAGTTAGAGAGCTAAAGGTGCGCAGATCTAGTAATTTGGAAAAATATTTAAGACTACTAATATTGTAGGGAGGAAAAAAGGGCTTCATTTCAAATGCTAAAAGATCAATTTAAATGTCGTATTGATAATTGGAGCTCTCGGTTTTTATCTCTAGGAGGGAAGGAAATTTTTATTAAATCGGTGTTACAGGCAATTCCCACTTATGCTATGTCATGTTTTTTATTACCAAAAACCCTTTGTGCAGAATTGGAAAGCCTAGTTGCACGATTTTGGTAACAGAGGTCTAAGAATAAAAAAGGAATGCATTGATGCTCTGGGATAAAGTGTGCCTTCCTAAAACGGAGGGGGGTTTGGGTTTTAAAAGTTTTGCTAAATTTAATGTGGCACTATTGGCAAAGCAAGGGTGGAGACTTATTTCCTCTCCTAATTCTCTAGCTGCACATGTATTAAAAGCAAAGTATTATCCTTCATGCGATTTTATTAATTTTGAATTGAAAAGTGGAGTGTCATACATATGGAAGAGCATTTGGGTTGCAAAGAAAACTTTGGTGAATGGTCTATATTGGAGAGTTGGAAAGGGAGATCAAATTTCGATTAATAATCATGCTTGGATTCCCGATTCAATTAATTATAAGATTAACCATCCAATTATCGATACTGGGTTAAATGTAGTAGCAGATCTAATCAATCATACCTCTAGAACATGGAAAGCAGAGGTTATAGAAAATACCTTCATGTGTGTTGACGCAGAACGCATCCTATGTATCCCACTGGCACGGGCCGCTACTGAAGACGAGTTGGTTTGGCGATTTGAGCCCACAGGTGAGTTTTCAGTTAGAAGTGCATACAGAATTATATACTCCTAGTTTAAATACATCAGAAAATTCCACAAATAACTTCTATAAAAAACTATGGAGCATGGATCTGCCCTCCAAAATAAAGATTCTGGTCTGGAAGATTTTGAGAAATTTCATTTCATCAAAAGAGAACTTATTGAGGAGACATTTAGCATAGGAAGCCATGTGCCCAAGATGTGGTAGTGGAATGGAAAACTGAACCACATCTTTCGTGAATGTTCTATCACTATGGAAATATGGGAATTAGTCGATATGAAATGGATACTAAATTCTCAAATTCAGGAAAATTTAGAATGGATTACCTGGGCATTTAGACAAGGATCGAATTCCTAGATACGACTCTTCTGCTGCTCAATGTGGGGACTGTGAACTGAGAGAAATAAGAAACTACATGAACAGAGTAATAGATCAAGCAAAAGTGTAGTAAATTCCATTATACATTACATGCAAGAGCTTGATGCAATCAGAAATCCAGCACTTATCACAATAAGCTCGGAGGACGGATGGAAACCGCCACAAAATGATGATATAAAGATTAATTTTGATGTGATGTTTGACCGCATTAATTTTAGATCAGGTTCTGGAATGGTGGCTTGATATGCTAATGGAGAACTGTTGGCATCAAAAGCAGTCATCCATATCAATGTTAGCAACACCTTTGCTGCTGAAGCTCTCGCATGCACAGAGGCAATCAAAATGGGATTAGATTTAGGACTAAATAGAGTAATCATGGAGGGAGACTCTCTCACAGTTATAAAGAAATGTCAGAATAAAACAAAAAGATAGATCAGAGATAGGGCCTTTCATTCAGAATATACAAGAACTCTCACAGTTCTATACATTTATTAAATTCCAGTACACCAAAAGAAATGGGAATAATTTAGCAGACAAAATAGCAAGAGAGAGTTTACGAAGAGGAGAGGAGATTTACCTATTAGAGGATGTCCCGGGTTTTGCAAAAGAAATTCAAAGGGACGAAGCCATCCGAGAGCCAGATTAGTGTGATGATAATGGTTTGCTCCAAGACTTTTCTCCATAGATGTAAAGAACCAAAATCAGAAAAGGGTGTAACAGACAAACTCGTCTAGGATTGAAGAAGAAGAGTCTTGAGATATAGGAAGGAAGAGGAACCGTCTAAAAGCAAATTGATTCATTGATAAAAGAGACAGGCAGTGCACCTTTCATGGATTGGGCATTTTTTAGAGAGTAGATTTTTTTAAGTAGAAAGTAGTTTAATCATTATTTAGTAAGGCCTATAGGCCTGGACCTTAAGGGGTTTTAGTTTTTCTTTATCCTGTTTTCGTTTTCAAGAATTTTAAATAATAATAAGGGTAAACTATGAAAATAGTCACTTTTATTTGCCTCAGGTTACATTTTAGTCACTTATATTTGAAATGTTACGTTTTAGTCACTTATGTTTGAAATGTTACGTTTTAGTCACTTATGTTAGTATATTGTTATGAAGTGGTCACTGTGCCGTTAAGTTCCGTTATCTCCTAACGGTAAACCTACGTGGCAGTCAAACTAGATTTTAAGTGCCAACTTGAATTTCCAAATGGAATGAGAATAAATCTTTAATTAAATAAATTTAATTAATTAAAATTTTTTAAACCCTAAACCTTAACTAAAAAAAAATCCTAAACCCATTTCCACACTCCTCTCTTCTTCATCTTCTTCTTTTTTTATTCCAATATTTTTAGTTACAAATCTGTCTCAAAGCTTGAATATTTAAAACCCATTAGCCCAAAGATTCAAAGATTCAATATCTTCTTCCCGTTAAGTTTTTTTGGGTTAATAGGTTTCAAATATGCAAGTTTTGAGACAGATTTGTAATTAAAGATGTTGGAATTAAAAGGGAAAAAGATGAAGATGAAGAAGATAAGTGTGTGGAAATGGGTTTAGGGTTTTTTAGCTAAGATTTAGGTTTAAAAATTTTAATTAATTAAATTTATATAAATAAAAACCTATTCTAATCCCATTTGGAAATCCAAGTTAGCACTTAAAATATAATTGGACTACCATGTAAGATTACCGTTAGGGAGATAACCGAACTTAACGGTAGAGTGATCATTTCGTAACAAAATAATAACATAAGTGACTAAAATGTAACATTTGAAACATAAGTGACTAAAATATAACCTGAGGTAAACAAAAATGACTATTTTTATAGTTTACCCTAATAATAAAGAGCCCAATCCTTTTATTTCAAAAAAAAATATAATACTTATCAATATTTTTGAAATTTTATTCATAGTTAAATTAATCAAGTTATCAATATTTTTGAAATTCTATTCATAATTAAATTAATTAATCAAGTTATCGATCTTTAATTTATTTAATTCATCTAATTTAAAATAAATACATTATTTCATCTAATTTAAAATAAATAAATTATTAAAAATAAAAAAATTTAATTTAATTTAAATTATCTATATCGATTCTCAAATCGATTAAATTTTATCATTCTTTCAATTAACTTTCAATTCAATTATAACACTAATTTTAAAAGACAATCATCTTCACTGGAACCCACAAAATAAGCATGTTTGATTTTTAAACAAAAATATAAGATAAATTTTGGTAAAGAATCATGATGTGGGTGGAAAGGCACATTTTCCAAAATCTACATATTGAATGACATTGAATACCATGCTTCTTCCCTCAACTGCATTTATTTTCTCATCCTTCTACTTTGACTTCCTCATATCTATGCTCCTCAATTTTTGCAACATTTCCTTCCTCATTTTCCCATCCTTTTGTTTTACCTTGGGGTTCTTTTTTCTTTTTTAAAATATGCCTTAACTCTTATCCTTTTTCTCAAAAATTAAAATCTAAAAACTCAAATCTTATTCAAAATTTTGTGTGTTGACCTGATAATTAAGAATATTTATTATCTCAAATGTTATCTGGATTTAAGTTGCGTCAGTTGAGTTGTTGTTAGAGTTTTGTTTTTTTCCTTATAATTCACCAAAAAAGACTTAAATCTTATTCCAAACCATATTCTTATAATTATTTAATATGCTTTATTATTCATTTAACATTAAATTAAATATTGATAAAATCGATTATGTTTGCCCTTTAATTTGATTTTTTTAATATAAATAAGATATTAAAATATTAATTTTGGAGTGACTAGATTTCTTGAAAACTTGCATAACATTTTGGAAGTAATTGTTTTACTGAAAACATCAACTTTTTGCTTAACCAATCGATAATATTTTAAGTTTAGTTCTACGTACGTACAATAATAAAATAGCACTACCCTATTCCCAAAGATTGCTATTTCCTCCGCTGTTTGAAATGCAGCCAAAACACAACAGCGTGGAAATAGCATAAATTCGAATACTTACATTAAAAGAATCAATATTTAATTTAAACCATAACATTGATCTAAGGGCAGCGTGGGTTACTCCCAGGCCCTCCATAGTAAAAAAATGTGCCCCATTCCTTGTTATATGAGCTCCTGATGTTGTAACAATCTGTATTTTCAGCTAGGGTTGATATGCCACGAACAGAACTCAAGCTATTATCCGCATCAACAACCTCTAAGTTCCGAAAATAGCTCGATTTTCTGAACCCGTCTTCGGGAAAATGACCGGAACCCATCTGAGTCGAGGTGTGTTGGCCATTCGCCCTCGAGTTCACCACTTCACCACCCCATTCCACCATGGTTGCACGGTCTGCTAGGTGAGTAAATAGCTCCGCTGGCCAATAACCTATCAAGGTGTTGTCACCTAATCCCATCCACCAATTGCCTAGTTTAGGATCCTAACATTAGAAACACAACAAGTTATATATATAATGAGAATAATATTAACTATATATATATGTTTAGAGATATAAATGAGACACTGATATTCGCAAGCTATTCGAGTTCGACTAGAAAGAAATTCAAATTTAATAATATTTGATTTAAACGGCTTGCAAGCCTTACCAAACTTTTCATATTTTTATATTATTAAATTATATTATTTCCCGAATCGCTCAATTATATCTGGAGCTTAAAATTAGATATCAATAGAGTTCAAGCTCGACAACATATTCATATACCTTCCAAATGAGGATGGTAATGTCATATTGATTTGCAGTGTATTGAGAAACAGGAGAAATAGAAGCCCAATTGCAATTCTACTATTTGTTTGAACGAAGCCTTCGCATAGAAGGTTGTAACATCCAGTTGCTTCATAGGAGTCGGTCTGTAATTATCCAAATATATACATAAAAATAATTAATAATAATAATAATAATAATAAAAAAATATAATTTTCTTGCATGACATTCAATAAAAATGAAACACTCCAATCTTCTATGTATATAAATGTTGAAGATATTTATTAATTAATGTGAAAGTAATAAATTACATGAAATCTCAAACAGAGTAAATGAAGTTGTCTTTAACTTCTAGACATATTGAAAAGGTTGTTGAAAAGCATAAATCATGCAATCAACATTTTCTCCCACTAGAGTAATTTATTACATCTAACATGCATGTGTTTTTTTTTTTATGCATAAACAAGAGTAATTTATTCTTGTAAAATAGTTTTTTTTTCCCAACATATAGAACCATTTAAAGTTAAAAGTGTTTGGAAGAATGTCATGCAAACCAAAAAAGTTAAATTGAAGATTCCTCAATAATAATGTGGGCATTGTTAGTTTGTTTCATTTAATAATTGTATGGATGTTTTCTATTTGGTTTTTTATTACACTTTGGCAATGAAAGAATGGTTAACTAACCATTTTCTAAAACTAACTCATCTTTTAGCAAACAATCATTTTCATTTCAGACAACATTCTCACCATGTTACAAACAAATTAGACCAATAATGCAAGTTCTAAAGTTACAGTAACTGATTTAACTCGAATCTAATTCATATTAGACTTATCAGATCATATAATTTAACATTTGAACAAATTTAAGACAAAGATTTTAATATTGTCGATTGTGTTTTAGTTCGGTTGGCATCAACATTATTATCAATGCAGGAAGATGAGAGTTAAAACTAGTTCAAGTATATTTTATCTTCTTTTTTAAAGGTTGAGAAAAGATTATGCATTGTTCTAAGCATTGCATAAAAAAATAAAAAACATAAAAATGATAGATTAAACAGAAATTTAATATTAAGATATAATTATATTAGAAATCTCACCGTCCAATAAGTGAACAATCTTGGCCTATTGTCACCATAAAGCTCCGGACTGACCTGTCTAGTACAAATATCATCAAAAACTTATAAAACCCTAATATAAATATTTTTCATTTTATTATTTATATAATAAGAAATAATATAGGATTAGGTGCATGCGAGGACAGGAAATGGAAGGAGTACCTGCCATCCAGCTTCGATACTGTTGAGATCAGAGCCGTCGAATGATCCCGAAAGAATCCAAATCTGTGATACACTGAACTCGTTGACTTCTTCGATTGATGGGTCCCACACGTTTATAGTTGCCTTTGCCCCATAGAACTCTTGGGTTGTTCCCGTATATGCAATCGCATGCTAAATAAATGTACGCACATGCATCATTCACCATTCCAAAGTCATTAATTAAGAAAATAAAAAATTACGTACTTCGTGACCGTTGCCGCTAACGATATCCGGTGCATCGGCACGGCGGCGTGCAGGGTTGATAAATCCACGTTGTTTCTTGCCAAAATGGAACAAAGACTTGGCTCTCAAAACATCATGCACCGAGCTCCGCCGTATGGGAACCGTTCCTTTCGGACATCTTGTCCCATTGCTATGCCACATTTGCCATTGCCTTGGAGTACCCTTTATAGTTGCCTCGTTGCTTATTGAATTTCTTGCATCTTCTTGTTTCAACCTTTTTGGCATCTCTGGTGGAACTCTCTGGTATAGTATATTGCCACATAAATTAAAAAAAATAATTATTCCCATAAAAAAGTTACACTTTTGGTATAATGTTGATACCTGAATCTTGTGATTTTTTAAAAGAGGATGATCTAAAGCTGGCTGTTTTCTTTTGTAGACACAATCTATGGTATCTCCATCCGGACTCTGAAAAGAAAAACCCTCCATGAGAAATGTATAAGAGAAGAAAATATATAAAAGTAGAGCAATGGTTTTAACATACTTGAATGGTGATGAGAGGAGGCTTATTAATCTTTTCCAAGTGTTTTTGAATTCTTTCAAGCCTCAACCTACTCACTTGCTTGTTATACATTGGGTACTTTAGGCCTGAAACATGATCAAATTCCCCCACGACAAGGAAACAAAGAAGAAAAAGATGAAGAAGAAGAGATAAAACACCACTTTTGTTGGCTACAATGTTACACTTACCCATCATCTCATTCAGTATGCCAAGCAAAGCCAAAAACGTTACAAGGAAAAAAGAAAAGCAATGGAAAAGAAAGGAAGAAAAAGACACTTTTTTTTTTGTCAGTGTATAGCTTTTAATGGTGAGAGAAGGGAGGTGGGTGAAGGGGTTAATGAACCCTGAAAAATGAACACAAAGGCAAAGGCCAAGGCTGCCTTACTCTTTCACCATCAAAGTCATGATTGCCTGCATTGGTTTCATATAGTGAACCAAAGCATTCATATTTTTAATTGATGGAAACCCCATTTTGTTTTTGTGTGTGTTTTGTTTAATAAATTTGCAGATAATGCAATGAGACGAATAGAAAGAGGAGGAAGAGAGACTTGAAGGCATTAATAATAACACAGACCTACCAACTAAACTGATCCCCCCTTTTTTTTAATTGCAGTACTCCTTCAATGTTTGTATCTGCCACCATACACTTTGCCATTAATATATTTTCCTTTTCTTTTTTCTTTTTGTAACTTGTTTTTGTGTTATATGTTAGGGTTGAAGTTCAAGTTCGTGATTATCTATTTTAATAATATTATTTTCGAAATTTAAATTCATATTTTTTTTAAAGTTTAATGTGTCTTATTATTATATTAACACTTATCGGTTATTTTGTGTTATATTTAATCATTATGATATTTTGATTTGGAATTATAATATAGTTAAAATATGCAATTAGTCTTTGTATTTTTACATAATTTGAGATTTAATCCCTATACTTTAAAAGTTAAAAATCTAATCTTTTCACTTTTTCAATTTAAAAATTGTAGTTCAATCATTATTATTTTTGGTAGTTTTTGTCAGACTTTGTAACTTTATAACAAGTTTATTTTCTATAAATCATGTAAAATGTCATATGAGGACAACCAAATTAATATGTCAAATTGACAATTTTTTAAAAAAAAATATTAACAAAGTTAATGACTGGACTAAAGATTTTAAATTAGAAATATTTAAGAATAAGGACTAAATCTCAAATTTTATCAAAGTACAGGGACTACCTGATATATTAACCTTATATTGTTGATATACTTAATATTTTATTATTTTTATATATTGAAAAGTTATATTTTCTATTTATGTTTTAACTTGTATTCCCATAATATATTAAAATTTAATATTTTTTTAAAAAAATCTAAAAAGACAAGGGTTAATATTTGTGTTAAGTATAACTCATATTTCAAGTTAAATTTGAGAAATAATATTTCAATTAAACTCTGTTTATTTATTTCAGTTAAACTCTTATTAGTTAAATTATTTTATTATTATTTGATCTAGGAATTTAGCTTATAAATAGGCTCTATTACAACATTAGAAAACACCCATTAGAGATTAGAACTCCTAACACTTTTGGAGAATTGTGTTTACGTTTTGATGGTTCTTTGCTTTCAAGTTTTCGGGGTTTAGTTTTTTATCTTCATCTTTTGTACTATTTATTCTTTTGCCATTATAGTAAAATTATCTTTGCTCGTGATTTTTATCTTTTTCGGAGGGGTTTTTTCATATTAAATTTGTGTGTTCAATTTCTCAATTTCTTTCGCTATTTTTACTTATTCGTTGCTTAATCAGGTTGATCCCTAATAAGTGATATCAGAGCTAGTTCGGTTTTCGTAGATCTGCCCGTTCAGAGATGACAACAACAAGGTTGACAATGAGAAGTTCGATGGTGTCACAAATTTCAATCTGTGACAAGTTGGATGATGACAATTTTAGTTTAGATCGGCTTGAAAAAGGTCGTTACCGGGAAAAAACCCGATAATCTTGATCAATCAGAATGGGAAGAGCTTGATGAAAAGACCCTATCTACAACCCAGTTGTGTGCCTCGCGAATAGGGTATTGCAGGAGGTATTGATGGATAAGACCTCATTCGCCTTGTGGAAAAAGCTAGAAACTTTTTATGCGACTAAGTCTTTGGCACCGTTTAGTGTTGAAACAATATCTATTTACGTTTCGCATGAACGAAGGTGATCTTCTCAAAGATCACATTAGTTAATTCATTACTCATTTAAGTGATTTAAATAACGTTGAGGTTTAAATTGACGATGAAGATCAGACTATGCTATTATTGTGTTCTTTACCCCCTTCATACAAGTCTTTTAGGGAGACCTTGATTTATGGTAGAGACAAACTTTCATTCGAGGATGTGAGGGTCATTTGTTGAGTAAAGAAAAACTCGATAATGATTTTGGTTGGATAGAAAGGCTTATAAGCAAGCTTCCGTTTTGGTAGCATCAAAGAAACGAGACAAAATGTGTCGCTATTGTAAGAAGTTAGGTTACGTCAAAGCAGATTGTTACAAACTAAGAAATAAAAGGACTGCTGAGAGAGTAACGACGAAGATATAGCTGGTGATAATTTGGTCGACGAAAGCGGTGATAATTTCTTATTAGTGTAAACGAGCAATAGCTGTGAACTTACGTTTGAGTAGTACCTAGATTCAGGATGTTCTTTCCAAATGTGTCTCAACAGAGAATGGTTCTCCACATATAGTTCGATTGAAGGTGGAGTTGTGCGCATGGGAAACAATTCATCCAAAAGGTAATCGGTATCGATACTATTAAAATTAGAATGCACGATGGTATAATTAGGACACTATCAGATGTCAGGTTTGTACCTGATTTACGAAAGAATCTCATCTCCTTGAGTATTTTAGACTCGAAATGTTGTAGGATAAACATTGAGTCTAGCAGAATTAAGGTGTCTCGTGAAGCTCTAGGTTTTGTTAAAAGGTAAAATGATCGATAGTCTTTATATTCTGGAAGGTTCTATGTACTGTAACTGGTGAAATCGGACGTTCCTCCTCTGTTACGAAGTTGAAGTCAACTCATTTGGAGGGAAGGTAACTTGGTTATAGGAGGGAAAAATGTATGACTGTTTCGTAGAAGAGAGATTCTCTTTTGGATGTAGGTTTTGAAATGTTAGGGCACTGTGTTCGTGAAAATCAGACCCGAGTTTGTTTTGATTTGGCAGTGCAGTGCAAGTCGAAGGCTAGAAGA
Organism: Gossypioides kirkii; assembly: GCA_005610355.1. Taxonomy (NCBI): domain Eukaryota; kingdom Viridiplantae; phylum Streptophyta; class Magnoliopsida; order Malvales; family Malvaceae; genus Gossypioides; species Gossypioides kirkii. The sequence continues at coordinate 42,788,483 of CP032253.1, read as the reverse complement.
CTTTTAGCTTCTAAGCACAAATTCGACTCAGATAATTCCCTACATAGTTCAAGATAGGCCTGTGGCGGGCTTTGACAAAGATGGAGTTGTAGAAATGTGAGTCAAGGTGGAGATTTGTTAAGTATGACTTATATTTCAAGTCAAATTTAAGAAATAATCTTCCAATTAAACTCTGTTTATTTGTTTCATTCAAACTCTTATTAGTTTAGATTATTTTATTATATTTGACCTAGGAATTAGCCTATAAATAGGCTCTTTTACAATATTAGAAAACACCCATTAGGGATTAGAACTCTTACACTTTTGGAGAATTGTGTTTACGTTTTGAGGTTCTTTGCTTTTGGGTTTTCGGGGTTTAATTTTTTGTCTTCATCTTTTGTACTCTTTGTTCTTTTGCTAGTGTAGTAAAATTATTTTTGTCCATGGTTTTTTATCCTCTTTGGAAGGGGTTTTTCACATTTTTAATGTGTGTGTTCAATTTTTCAATTTCTTCCGCTATTTTACTTGTTCTTTGCTTAATCGAGTCGATTCCCAATAATTTGAATATACTGTCAAATACTCAGATGATAATACATCATTTAAATAAATAGATTTATTTTTAAAAAATTTAGGTGTTTCCATCCGATTCTTTGCCTATATACTACATAAAATTATATATTATCAATGTATCAAATACAAATTCATAACACAAAAATCAATATTTGATTTACTACCATATATACGATGAGACATGAATTGTTTGTTTCTTTGGTTTTTTCTTGTAAACTTTTCTCCGCTCTACATATCCTCATTTAGATGTGGGGCCCTTTTGATGAGCGTTTACTTTAAGTGAGATGCGTTTAGTTTTCTTTTTATATCATACTACAATATTATTATAAAATCTAATCTCACCACCACCACCACCACCACACCACTATTTTACAGTAATCGCAGGTAAACGCACTGCTCATCTAAAGAAGCCTGTGATATATTACTATCTTTCACCTTTCTCAAATTTAAAACTAATTGATGCAAGTCTCAAGGTTCAATTTCAGACCCATGGATGTGATGGACTTACACTACCTCAAGGCCCAACCAAGCTATCAATTTTCAAGCTAAAAAGATTAGTCAACTTGCAATAAATATTTGTACGGGATACAAGTATTTATGGATTATGATGTCTGCATAGAATTTGAAGGTCTATCTCTTAGATTCAAAATGCACTTTGAATCACTCAATCTCGAGTTCGAGAACTCAAGTTATGACTGTTTTAGTGAAGACTGCGCGAGGAGAATTTATGGACGGGATTATGACAAGAATTACGAGTTTTGGGCTTTTAATTTGAGTTTAAATCATATTGGGTTCGAGTTTTAAACTTAATTTATATTATATATGAGTCGAATATATATTTATTAGCTCTTATTATTATTCCAAATTTTTTTATAATTATTAAGTATTTTAAGTTATTTAGCAGTTTTATGTCAACAAGAAAATTTAACTACCTTTTGTTTTGGTTAATTAGAATTCTAGTATACTTAAGAGTTTTTATTTAGATTTATTTAGCTAACCTATATAAAGGCTTTTACATTGTACAAAAAAATAATTTATCATTATTCAATTTTTTTGAGTTAATAAATTCTTTTTGAGTTTTTCTTTCAAGAATTTCTCTTGAGTTTTCTTTTAGAAAAGTTTTAACAGTTTTTTCAGATTGTGGGGATTATCTTCAATTTTTTTCTTCCCAAGTTTTTTTCTTGGAGGGGAAATTAGAGTCGCTTGAAGTAGTGGCGAAGCCATAATTTTTTTTGGGGGGTCGGAATTAAAATGTATATTTTAACGATAGTACAAATGTAATTTCATCATTTTAATAACCTATATCTTTATTATATTTAAAGGGTTAAATTAAATTTTTATCATTTTTGAAGGGGTCAAAGTGTAATTTTACCATTACTAATTTAAAATTTTATAAATTATAAAGGGCCTAAATTAAAATTTTAACATTTTAAAGGGCTATAATATATACAAAGGGGAAAATTGTAAAAATCTTAAACCTTGGGGGGCATACTTATATTTTTTAGAGGGCCATAGTAAAAATCTAAAAAGGACTAAATTGAAAAAATTTAAACTTGGGGGGGGGGCATGACCCCCCGGGCCCTAATGTGGCTCCACCACTGGCTTGAAGGAGATGTGGATTCTTCTTGTTTCTAAGGTTTCTTAGGACTTCTACACATCACATTTTATCTTTTCCATCCATCTTTTTTAATTTCCTTCTTTATCGTTCTAATCTTTGAATTATTTTTCTATTTATTTATCTTAGTTATTTATTTTAATTATTTTTTTAATTTTTTACTTGAATTTTTTTTGCGTTTAAGGTTGTCTTTTCTTTTCGAACGTCTAGAGCACTAAGTAAAATCCGCGACTTGAACAAATTTACGATCCTCTTCTTCTCATCTTTATCATTTGGTATCAGATTTGATCTTTTTAGGGGTTCTTTGTATTCTTATAAAATTGATTTCTAGCAAATAGTCTCAAAACAATTTTTTACAAGAAAGTTTTTGGAAAAAAAATACTTCTCGGTGGTTAAACATTTTTCAAATGAACTGAAACTTTATAGGTTGAATTAAAAAAGTGATCGAAAAAGTAAAAAAATAGAAAAATACGAGGAAAATATTAAAAATTACTCTGTTGATTGAATTTTTGTGTCGAACTTTCCATATCAAATCTACATTATTTGAGGAGGCTCCAGTTTAAATTTCGTTAGTTTTAAAAATCAGGAACATCTTGAACGAAGTTTGTCAAGTTACTTCATAATTTTTTTGGGTTTTAGTGATTTTCATTGACTCTTAGCCTTAGGTTTTCATTGGTTTTTGCTTTTTATTGTTCCTATATACATTCTAACACTTTATTGTTTCTTGTGTTAGTATGTTAAAGCATGTTGCACATTCTTTCTTCTGTGCAACACAATTCTTTGGCGTCTAGTAGATTTTGGACTCCTAGTGCTACTTGGTTTGCTTTTTTTAGTTTGATTCTAATACATTTTGATTAATTGATATAAGCACTTTTAAAAAACTCACAAGATTAATTCTTATGTCATTGAGAATTTAATTTAATTTTTTGATTGCATAAAGTGAGGGTTTGTTTAATTTTTCTTTTGAGTGTTGTGTTTTTTTCAGGCTTTCACAATGACTCTTGATACTCATAACCATAAAAACCATTATGAGTCACCATTCGATGACAAATAACTAGTTTGAGGATATTATAGGGATGTTAAATTATCAACATCAACAATTGAATGTGTTACACGATACAGTTGAGGCCAATTTGACTAAATTTCGAATGAAACAAAAAGGGAGCATTACTCAGCTTGCTAATCAAATTCAAATGCAGACTCAAGTTGTTACTCGTTTGGAGAGTTCTTTGAATCGACGGTCTCGTGCTCGTGATAGTGATGATGATGGGGACAATGAACAACCTCGTATTTGTTCTTATTTCGGTAGACGAGGATATCATCACACTGATGAAACTTTGGATGCCCATGATCGTGGCAAGCCTTCTTTTTCTAAACCAAAGTTCTCAATTCCATAATTTCGTGGAAAGAATGATCCCAAAGCATATTGTGAGTGGGAATAAAAATTAAACTTATGTTTAGTTATTATAAATGCCCGGAAAAGGAAAAAGTCTTATTGACGACTCGTGGATTTTCGAATTATGCGTTGAGTTGGTGGATTCAACTTGAAATTAATGATCAATGAAACTATGAAAGAGTAATTGAAACATGGGACGAGTTGAAGCAAGTGATGTGAAAGTGTTACGTTCCTTCTCATTACTACAAAGAGGTCATAACGAAATGTCAACGTCATGTTCAAGTTAACCGATCAGTTGATGAGTATTTCATGAAGAGATGGCCAAATGAAAGAAGGAGTACAATTGATCTCTCACATGTTGTGAAATGTTATTGGTGTAGTTCAAAAGATCATGAGAGTTTTCGATGTCCAATTAAGTATCCAACTAAAGAAGAAAGTATGACTTTACGCCTTTTGTTGACTCTTACTCTAGTGGAAAAGATATTTGTGAATTGAAAAAAGATGATCATGATGCGGTACATCATGGTAAATTGAATCGTTACTCCCTTGTGTTTAAAGGAAAAAAAAAAATACAATATAGCCCATTTGGAGCCCAAAGATGTGTATGAAGTCCAATTGAAAATGATGAAAATTTTTTGAGGGTTAAAGGGAAAGAAAAAATTGAAAGACAGAGAGAAAAGAGACCTTGAGTGATAAAAGTCTACTTGATGGTTCACTTTTGATGAGTCAAAATACATGAGGTAAAATTGGAGAGTTCTCAAGTGGGAAAAGAAAATGAAAACAATAAAATATTTGTGCAAAAGGGAGGAATGATTATGTTCTAACTAACCATAACTCTAATTTGTTTAGTGGTGCTTCCTTGTTACATGATTTCAAGGATTCATTGACGAACTTCCAATTACACTACTCTACCATCAATAGACAATTTTACTTGTGGGAGAGAGATAAGTTAGATATTGATAATTCTCCACAAGTGCTCTACAAGGTAAGAAAGCTAAGGAACATTAGAAATTGAATTAAGAAGGCATACCTTGCATGTGTTGTTTAAGATATGCTATTGATTTTAAATTTCCTTATGATGTTTTCTTGTTGGTCAAGTTTCAATAAACTTTTATCTATTTCAATTAATTTTATGGGTTTATTTAGATTTTTAAAGGTTAAAAATCGTAATTCTGTTGCATTAAATAGGTTTATTAAAACATTTTATATATTTTCTCTTGCAACAAAATTTTCTATATTGACCTTTAATGATAAATTTTTACATAATGATATTAAACTTCTCAATTTTTATAATTATGTGAAATTCTTAACTCATTGCTGAGAATTCTTATGGATGACCATGCATATTCAAAGAAAGTTACAAGTTATTTTTTACTTGAACACTTATGTGTCTAATATTTCTTTGTTTAGTGTTGATGCTTTGTTTTGAAAGAGAGGTACTTGATCCATGTTGGTTTGGGAGATCAAAATCATATGTTTGATCCTAGAAATAGTTTGGTGCCCAAAAAAGCTTAGGTAAGTATTTTTTCATTTTATTGTTATTAATTCTAATATCTTTTCTTTTTATGCTCCTAAAGATTCAAGGATGAATCTTCTTGAGGAAGAGGGGAATGATTTGAGTCTCAAGGCTCAATTTCAAACCCATGGATGTGATGGGCTTACAATACCTCAAAGCCCAACCAAGTTGTCAATTTTCAAGCTAAAAAGATTAGTCAAGTTAAAATAAATATTTGTCTGGGATCCAAATATTTATGGATTAAGATGACTCCATAACGTTCAAATATTTATCTCTTAGTTTTGAAACGCACTTTGAATCACTCGATTTCGAGTTCGGGAACTCAAATTATGACCATTTTAGTGAAGATTATGCGAGTAGAATTTCTGGATGGGATTATGACAGGAATTATGAGTTTCAGGCTTTCAATTCGAGTTTAAAGCATATCGGATTCGTGTTTTAGGCTTAATTTTTATTATATATGATCCCAATATTGTATTTGTCAACTCTTATTATTTTATTCCGAATTTTTTATCATTATTAAGTATTTAAAGTTATTTAGGAGTTTTATGTCAACAATAAAGTTTAGTTTAAAACTACTTCTTATTTAGGTTAATTAGAGTTCTAGTATATTTAATAGTTTTATTTAGATTTATTTAGCTAGCCTATATAAGGCCTTTACATTGCACAAAAAAAAAACAATTTATCATTATTCAATTTCTCTTTTGAGTCAATAAATTCTCTTTGAGTTTTTCTTTCAAGATTTTCTCTTGAGTTTTTGTTTAGAATAGTTTTAACAATATTTTTAGATTGTGGAGATTATTTTCAAACATTTTCTTGCCAAGGTTCTTTCTTGGAGAGGAAATTAGAGCCACTTGAAGGGAGTTGTGGATTATTCTTGTTGGAGATTGCCCCAATTAAGCAACGAACATGTAAAATTATGGAATAAATTGAGAAATTGAGAAATTGAGAAAATGAACACAAAATTTAACATGGAAAACCCCCTCCGAAGAGGATAAAAAATCACAGACAAAGATAATTTTACTATAATTGCAAAAGAATGAAGAGTACAAAAGATGGAGATAAAAACTAAATCCCGAAACCCAAAAACAAATAACCTACAAAATGTAAACACAAATGAGTTCTAAATTTAAATGGGTGTATTTTCTAAGTTTGTAAAAAAACATATTTATAGGCTAGTCCTAGGTCAAATAATAATAATAAATAATCTAGACTAATTAAAGTTTGATTGAAATAAATATACAGAGTTTAACTGAAATGTTATTTCTCAAATTTGATTGAAATATGAGTCATACTCAACAAATTTCAACTCATTAACTCGTATTTCCACAACGCTATCTTTGTCAAAGCCCGTTGATCGTTGTTTTTACGTCACAGCAATGTGCAAGCAGACACACGTCGATGCAAGTATAGTTGATAAAACAATTCTATCGGATATCGATCCCACGAGGAATAGGTTCTTGATGTTTTAATGTCGAAGCAACTAATTCTACAATTAAGTGTAATGTGAGTACTGATGTTAGTGCATTTATGTCCGATCTGCACACTAAAATAATAAGGAATGTCAATGCAATTAGATTTAAACTTTAGCGGTTAAATGTCAGTGTACTGAAAATAAATCCAATTGTGTTGAGTGTTGAGTGCTGAGTGTGAATTTAAATGCATAAAATGTAAATATGATAAAGTGTAGAAGGGTAGAAATGGTTCACTGATTCTGCTAAGTCACAATGCTGGATGCATCGACAAGGTAAAATGTAGATGAAATGTCACTACAATGAAGTACCCTTTGAGTTCTTACCAACAACAACTCTCTACTTAATCCAGACTTAAATATCCACAATCACTCCACCTCTCGGTATGAGCAACGATGTGTATTCAAGAACAAGTAACTGAAATTTGTCTCAGTCCCAAGCAGCTCGTGCCTAACTTGTTAACCCAACCTATCACCGCATCTCTCGATGTTGGTGCACTGCAATTTCACTCTCGTGCTTAAAGCGGTTAGATCCAAGAATAAACAGATAAGCAGTGTAAAATAAGAATCAAAATGATTTAACATTAAAAGATACTCTCATATTCATTTAACATCATCAAAATCCATCATCGTTTAAGAAGAATTAAAGAGTACAATAAAGCTTACTATCTTTAGACTACTAGGCCTACTCCCTAATTGTTTCTCTTACTTTGCATCAAACACCTCTCGTCAAAAGTGGTTACAGACTTGCTTCATCAGCTCCCCAATTTCCAGCTCAAATCTTCAATTCACACAAAATTTTTAGAATTAAATCCGTTCGCTCTTGATGATTTCTTCATCTTTTGTTCATCTATTTATAACCTCCAAAATGTTACAGGTTTCAGCCTTCATTTCAGATCCAGATCCAGATCTTGCAACTGTCAAAATTAGTTAGATTACAGCTGTGCACTCACGGAGTTCTAGTATGTTCTTCAAAGATCTGCAGATTGTCGCTGTATCGCTGGGCACATTCTGAAATCATAATTGCAGCGACATCTATGACTTTCCTGCGTTGGTGCTTCCAGCTATGAATTCAGCTTGATTCTACTCATTCGAGATTCAGTTTCAATGCGACGACATCTCTTGGTAGCAATTTTCAGCTGATCTTGTGGCTGCATTCGTCCAACATTAAGCTTCTAGACTGAGTTCTTGCACTGACAATATTAAGATACAATATATCAGCTGCTTGCGTCGACATTAGTACAAAAATAGATGAAAATAACAAGAATTTAAACTAAATAACAATGAATTGGAAAATATGGAAACTAAGTATAAAATGTTAATGATGCATGCTAAATGAAATACAAAAGAGACAATTAAAACATTAAATTAGGGAGAAAATTTATGTAATTTGAAATACCATCACACCCTTAAACTTGAGGTTTTACTTGTCCTCAAGTAAACAAAAATTAACAAAATAGCAATTAGAAATGTCACCAATCATTATTCATACAACTTGAATTCTCTAAATTCCTAATGTTTAAATTGCATTCATATAATAGAATGATGCGCTGACAATTTATAGGTATGAACAACTTAAAACTGCAACTTCATCAATGTTAGTATTATGCATTGAATCTTATCCTTCCTTGAACCATTTCAGCAAATTATTCTTCTTTTTCTCATTTTTGTTTTTCAAGTGACTGAAAGATGTCATTACACTACTCTACCTTTGTTCCTGGGCAGTAACGATAGGGTGCAACAAACCCCAAGAGGCATGTAAATGCGCCAACACACACTCTTGCAGTTACAGCCTTTGGCTAGATGAGTTTTCTTTTCTAATACTGCAGCGGAGTGTTCTTCCTTAAAAGTCACAATGCACTCATATTAGAGCGTCTTTTATTAATACAATGTTGCTGTACTAGGTAGTTAGTTCAAGATTCAACACCAATACTATCCATCCATTACTGAAGCAATTTCAATTATTCATTCAAAAATAGCTGACTCATTATTCAATCATATTCATCCAATTTCCACATCAGCATTCAAACAATTCAAGAATTACGCATCAAAATAAAAGTTGTGGGCACATTTCTGTTGAAATTTTATAATTTTTCATTAACTAAAGAAACAAAATAAAAGTCAAACATGAAGGTATAGTTGCATTTACCATTCACATTATCTTCCCCCAAACTTAATGTCTACATTGTCCTCAATGCACTGACAATAGTTATACAGAAATAATAGAAATGCAGCTACAATGCACTAACCTAAAAGGAATGCAGTGACAATTAAAATGCAGACACAATAAGAATGCATGAAAACTAACTAAAAAGAAATTTACCAAATTATTTAGCAGCAGCTGATGCAGAGGCTGCTTTGGTTTTCTTTTTCTTTTTCTTTGGTCGCTCTCCCTCGTCATGGTGTTTCTTTTTTTCTTGTCCTTGTGCCTCTTCCGCTTTTTATCCTTTGATCCAATCGGCTCGACGGATTGCTCCTCCTCGGTAGGTTGGGTGGCGGCCTCATCAGTTGTCACCTCTGATGGGTGGATTTTTGCGAGTGGTGCCACATAGGGCACAATAGCCAGAGGATTCAGTTGCTCTATCTCGCCAGTGACAACCTCAGCTTGGCTCGCAGTAGGTAGAGCCTTATCTGAGCTGGATGTGCCCACAACATCCTCAACGATCATTATTACGGAATTGGTTTTTTTCTCCTCTTGTACCTCAGTAGGTTCTTTTTCTTCTTTTTTTTTTTCCTTTCCTTCTTCTTTTTCTTCTTGATCTTTTTCCTTTAACTGATCCCCCTAGTTCGCATCCTCTTTCATCTACTGCTTAGGTTCAACTAGGCTAGAGTGGGCACAGTCCACTACGTCGACATCCTTCCCCACAACCATTGCTTGTTCATCCATATTTGCGCCTAGATTGTTGGAAAAATCATCTTCGAATAAGTTGGCGATGTGGTGATAATAATCGTCATCAGTCTGCGAGTGCTCATCATCCTTCTCATCATAAAAAATATGAGTTCAGATTGGTGTAGGTGCAGGTATAGGCCTACCTTCAGAAGTAGGCTGCTAGGAAGATGAGTACTTCATTGAGCGATAGAGTGATGGGAAGGTTGGGAAGTCTAGTAATGGAGTCTTATTGATCTGGCTTAATGCAGCAATAATGGCTTTATTCCACGCCTTAGTGTAAGCATAAAACTTATGAAGCCGAAGATCCATGACGTCCACTATACTATCAGTGTGAATGGATCGAATGTCGATGCAGTCCTAGTGTAGTTCCCTCAATGCCAGCTGCTTTTCCATTTGGGACTCTGTTGGTGCATCAGATTGATCAGCCTTCTTCTTACCCTTTCCTCTATCCTTTTCTTGGAGGTTTCCTTGGCCACTAGTGTATCTTGGCCTCATGTCATCCTCTCAATCGAGATATTATTGATTGGGCCTTTGTTGTCCAAGATATCCTCACCATATTGGGGCACAATACTCTTGTGTTGACAAAGCAGCATAATGAGAGAGAGAAAAGGAAGGATATCGGTTTGCTTTCTTGCAGCATCTACGATCTGGGTGTGTATGAGCTCACTGATATCGGTGTGTCGGTAGTACAGAATGGAATGCAGGAGACACATACGGTCCAATGTGGCCGTAGTGCTGTGGGTCAAATGCATAACACGATTGTTAATAAAATGAAACCATACCTTGCAAAAAATTATAAGGTACCGTCTGTGCATTGTAGCGTTGTGAAATCCATTACCTATCCATGTAGCACCATCGATGCAGAGATCTTTCATTATCTGGGTCATACAATCATCATCCAAACGATGAAAAAAGGGTGCATGGTCATCCACCCGTTCCGAAATCCTTCGCACTACGTTGATCTGCACAGCGCTCCATGGAATAAGCCCCTCTCATACAAAGAAAAACTCCTGCTCTTGATCTACCAGATTTGCATAAAACTCCTTAACCAATGCGAGGGAGTAGCTAGAAAGATGGTCACAAAAATATTCCCACCCGAGATGGCTGGTGGTACGGTGAACTTGCTTTCTCAAGGTCTGGTGTGGAGAAAGTTGGAGTCCTTGTTCAAGATAGATGTTACGGTTTAACATGTTATTGTGGTAACGGTCTTTGGTCCCAGTCATTAGAAATAAGACTGGGCTTGTGGATGAGGGTGGTGGTGTTGTGGACGGAGCCACAGTAAAAGTGGTCGGGGTGTTCTTTGAAGGGGTTTTAGGAAAGTTTTTTGAAGCACGGGTTTTTTCCATGGTGAGAAATTCAAGATGTTTTGCAGAAAAGGATTGCTTTGTGATTAGAAAAGAAAATATACAGATAATAGAGAAGATGAAATGCAGTAACAATGGCGGATGTGAAGAGAAAAAGTAACTTCAAAGGGGAGACTTTATAACTTCGGCGTGATGATTAGAAAAATACGGGGTAACGTTGCAGCTGCAGCCATTAATTGCCAAGCTGCAGATCGTACCGATTTATTTTGATTCAACAGCTGGGAGAGAAAGAAATCAAGCGGCGTGATTCTTACTGAAAAAGTAATGCTGACTCATCGTAGAATGCACCAACAATCTGTGCTTCAATTCATCGACAAAAAAGGATTTTTATTTCTACTAGGAATCTAAAACAACACAACAAAAAGTGAAACAAATAAAAGGAATTAAAGAAATGCGTCGACATTTTTTAAATGTCACCAGGTTGACAACTTTTTCTGGTTCTCGAAATCTGGGCTCACATAATATTTAAGAAGTTGGCCATTTACTTTAAATTGTTGCCCATCCTTTAGGTTTTCAATTGTTACTGCACCGCTTTAGAATGCTTCGACTACTTTGAATGGGCCTGACCACCTTGATCGTAATTTTCCTGGATGCAATTTCAAACGTGAGTTAAATAAAAGTACCAACTAACCAAGATGAAATTGTCAACGCAAGATAATGTTGTCATGCCATCTCCTTGTCTTTTCCTTATATATCGTTGCATTCTCATAAGCATGGCATCGAATTTCTTCTAATTTCGTGATGTCCAACATTATTTTCTTTCCAACAGCATCATAGTCCAAATTTAGCTACTTAATTGCCCACATGGCCTTATGTTCAAGTTAAACGGGCAGGTGACAAGACTTTTCAAACACTAGTTGATATGGCGACATCCCCAACGGGGTTTTGTAGGCAGTGCGAAGCGCCCACAATGCGTCACGTAGCTGTGCAGACCAATTCATCCTAGATGGATTAACCACCTTCTCAAGTATGCTTTTAATTTGACAATTGGATACTTCGGCTTGACCATTGGTTTGTGGGTGATGTGTGGTACCCATACGATGCTTCACACCATATCATTTTAATGTAGTCGCCACTTGGTTATTATAGAAATGAGTGTTTTAGTCACTTATCAAAGCTCTCGATGTTCCAAATCTCGTAAGGATGTAAGTATGAAAAAACTTCAACATCATCCAGCGTCGTCTTTTGGCATCGCAATAGCTTTAATCCACTTTGAGACGTAGTTAACGGCCATTAATACATACACATTTCCAAAAGTATTTGGAAATGGTCCCATAAAGTCTATATCCTAGATATTGAAGAGCTCTACCTCCATGATGGGTTATTGGAGCATCTCGTTGCTTCGAGATTTGGAACCAGTGCATTGACAATGATCAGATTATTGTGCGAAATTGTGGGCGTCTCGAAATAATGTGGGCAAATAAAATCTTGACTGTAAGAACTTAGCAGCAGTCCTTGGTCCACCAAAATATCCTCTATAAGGGGCATCATGGTAGTGTCGTAAGAATGACATCATTTCTTCTTCAAGTACACAGCGACGACGAATGATATTGTCAGCGCATACCTTGAATAGGTATGACTCATTCTAGTGGTATTTGGCAGCATCGCGTATGAACCTGATCTTCTTGTGACCAGTAACACTCATGGGTAGCTTCTCACATACAAGGTAATTGACGACATCGATATACCATGACAATGTGTCGACAAAGAATAATTGCTCGTCAGGAAATGCTTCGACAATCTGGGATATTTGCCCATCTTCACTTTCTATTTCCAATCGAGATAAATGGTTAGCTACCTGATTCTTAGATCCTTTCCTATCTCTGATTTGAACGTCAAATTCTTGAAGGAGTAGGATCCATCTAATGAGTCTAGGTTTGGTGTCTTTTTTGTTGAAAAGGTATCTCAACGCTGAGTGGTCCGTGTAAATTGTAGTCTTTACGCCAACAAGATAAGAACAAAACTTATCAAATACGAAGACTACTGCTAGAAACTCCTTCTCTGTCGTGGTGTAATTAACTTATGTTTCAGTTAGGGTTTTACTAGCATAGTAAATAGAATGAAATACCTTTTCTTCTCTTTGGCCTAGGACAGCTCCTATAGCAAAGTCGCTTGTATCGCACATTAGTTCAAACGGTTGTGTCCAATTCGATGCAACGAAAATTGGGGCTTGTACTAGTTGCTTCTTTATTGTCATGAATGTGTCCAGATAGATGTCATCAAACACAAACTTTTTATTTTTCTCCAGCAATAAGCATAATGGTTTAGCTATCATGGAGAAATCGTGAATGAATCTTCTATAAAAGCCAGCATGTCTAAGAAAGCTTCTTATTGCTTTGATGTTAGTGGGCGGTGGTAGTTTTTTGATGATTTTTACCTTTACTTTATCAACCTCAATGCCCTGACAAGATATCCGATGCCCGAGGATAATGCCTTCAGTTGCCATGAAGTGGTATTTCTCCAAATTCAGAACTAGATTTGTGTCATCGCATCTCTTCAAGACTCTCGCTAGATTGTCAGCGCATTGGTCGAAATTCTATCCATAGACAGAGAAATCATCCATGAATACCTCTAAGGAATCCTCGATCATGTCCAAAAATATTGCCATCATGCACCTCTGGAATGTTGTTGGTGCATTACACAACTCAAATGACATACGTCAGAAAGCAAATGTTCCAAAAGGGCATGTGAACGTTGTCTTTGCTTGATCCTCTAATGTAATAGCAATTTGGTTGTATCTAGAGTAACAATCTAAGAAACAATAATAAGCTTTACCAGCTAGCCTACCCAGCATCTGATCGATGGAAGGTAGTGGAAAATGGTCTTTCTTTGTGGCCACATTCAGTCGTCAGTAATCCATGCATACTCGCCATCCCGTTGCAATGCGAGTAGGGATTAACTCGTTCTTGTCATTGGTCACAATTGTGAAACCACTTTTTTTAGGCACACATTGAACGGGCTCACCCAATCACTAACGAAAATAGGGTATATAATGCCCGCATCTAACCATTTGATAATTTCCTTCTTTATTACTTCTTTCATCTTTTCATTAAATCTTCGTTGCTGCTCAATTGATTGCTTCTTTTCATCTTCTAGCGTAATCTTGTGCATGCAAAAAGAGGGACTGATACCTTTGATATCTGCGATGCTTCAGGCTATAGCTCGTTTGTGTTCTTTCAGAATCGCGATGAGCTTATCTTCTTGCATTACGTCAAGGGATGCGTTGAAAATAACAGGTAGTATCTCGTTGTCACTAAGAAAAACATACTTTAAATGTGTTGGCAATTGCTTCAATTCCAAGGTAGGAGCTTGCTCAATAGATGGTTTAAAACACAAGGATTGTCCTGTTAGACAAATCCAGAGATTGCAATTGCCAATTCTGTCTCAGCTCACAATTGTTAACCTCCTCTTTGTTGCTACAATCAGTTAGGATTTCCTCAGTGAATGTCACCGCATCTTCATCCGATATTGCTGAATTCCTTGAATTGAATTCTTCCGAAATGATTTCATCTAGCACATAGATGTGGTGACATTGCTCTTTACTCCTGCATGGAGATGCCTCAAACACACTAAAGGTCACATGTTTATCGTTGTGACTTATGATAAGTTCTCCCTTGAATACGTCGATAAGTGTGCGTCTCGTTGCTAGAAATGGCCACCCTAAGATAATAGACACTTCCTTATCTGCTTCGCAGTCTAGGATTATAAAATCAGCCAGGAACACAAGTTTATTAACCTAGACAAGGATGTCTTTGATTTGGCCTACCGGTTGTGCTAAGGATCTATCGGCAAGTTGCAATGTTACTGCAGTGGGCTTCATCGAACGTAATCCTAATTTCTTGAAACTAAACAGAGTCATAAGATTAATACTTGCTCCCAAGTCACATAAAGCCTTACCTAAATAATGGTTCCCAGTGGAGCATGAGATTGTGAAGCTGCCAAGATCTTTCATCTTGGTTGGCAACTTATTTATAAGCACAGCGCTGCACCCCTCTATGAGCTCAATCGTCTCGATGTCGGACAATTTCTTTTGCTTTGATAACAACTCCATGTATTTCCCATAACTGGGTATCTGCACAAGAGCATCTATTAGAGGTATATTAATGTGCAATTGTTTCAAAGTAGAAACAAACTTTTGATACTCTTTGTCATGGACTTTCTCTTTAAGTCTTTGCGAAAATGGTAAAGGTATTATAACATTGGGTTGTTGTCGAAAACTCGGTGGTGTCGACATTGGCAGTTGCGTCGACAACTTAGTTGGGCAAATTGCAGGCATAGATGGCACTACAGTTGGTTCCTCTTCATTTTCTTTTGCTTGACTTTCTTCACCGGCATCTTCTTTCTGTTACTGTGGTTCAGATGCATCGACATGGTCTTGGTCAAAACTGCTTGGTCCCATCGTTTGCTTGCCATTCTTTAGCGTGATTGCTGTGCAATGCTCTTTTCCCCTCTGCGTAGGATTCTCAGTATCACTAGGCAGAGTGCCTAGTGACCTTGTACTTAAATTAAAAGCTAACTACCCCAGTTGGGCTTCCAATGGTCTAATGGAAGAAGAGTTACCTTGCACTATTGCTTCAGTTCGTGTGATATGCTCACGCATCATTGCCTCAAGAGCAGCTATAGAATCTGACTTAGGTTGAGAAAATTACTGTTGTTGATGTTAATGATGTTGTCCTTGCATATGTTACAGCACAGGCTATTGTGGTTGTAATCGAGATTGTGGTTGCATCTGGTTATGTAACTGCATTGCTCAGATCGAGAATTTATGTGCAAATTCTGATTATAATTCTGTTGTCGTTTGCTATTGTAACTCTCTTGTCTATAACTCCCTTGATTTGAGGAATTTCCATATTTAAATGTAGAAGCATTTTGAGTCTCCTAAGGTTGTTGAGATCGGTTGGTGTATGAGTTACCAAATGAACCTCCCCTGATCTTATTAACGTAGAAAGCATTTTCTGCATGTTGTGGGCAGTCCTCATAACTATGATTGTCGCCGTAGATTTCACAAGAAAATACCGACGCATCCAAATGTTGGGCCACTTGAATAGGAGAAATGTCATTTATTCCCTTCATATTCTTTATAATATTGGCCAATGAGGATACCTACGCTGGCAAAGCAGAAAGAGCATCTAACTTAAGAACTCCAGGGTTAGTTTTTACCTATGCAGAATGAGAAATAGGATATTGATAATCGTTCTGAGCAATCCTCTCTAGAATTCTTATAGCTTCATTGTATGTACAATCTAACAAGGGACCATTAGCCGATGCGTAGACAAGGTTCCTTGTCTGAGCATTCAAACCATCGTAAAATATTTCAATCTAGGTCTCCTGCTGCTGATTCCATGCATTGAGCAGCGTCGAAGCAATGTTTTATAATGCTCCCAAGTTGTATGTAAATTCTCATCATCCAACTGATGATATGCAGTAATGTCATTTAGCAACCTTGCTTTCATTTTCGGTGGATTGAAACACAAAACGAACCGCATTGCTAAAGCATTCCAAGATGTAATTGATCTTGTTGCCGGCCATCCTAAGAACCATGTTCTTGCTTTACTCTGCAACAAATAAGGAAATAATTACATTTTTAAGGTATCATCAAGGACACCATGTTGATTGAAGGATGCATAAATAAGCAAAAATGATTTCAAATGTTCTCGTGTGTCTTCATGCGGAAAACTTGAATATTTCCCATTTGAGTTGAGCATCTAAAACATCACCGATTTTAATTCAAAATTACCAGCTTGAATAATCGGTCTTACAACCCCTGGTTGTAAATCATTGAGTATAGGCACAACAAAATCTCTTATTGTCCTGTTTTGCACTTGTTCTTCTTGTGGAAGTGGTGGTGGTATATCGTTAACAATTTGTGGAAGCACTGGAGGAAGTCCATCTTGTGGTAGCAATGGTGGCAATTATTGTTGTTGTTGTTACTAGCCATTTTCCATTGTTCTTGCCTTCTCCTCCTAAGTGTCCTTTTAAGCTCCGGATCAAAGCTTACATTGTCCTTAGGATTTCTCCTTGTGGACATGCAAAAATTAAAAATTTGAAAAAGAAAACAATTAGAGAAATAATAACGGATTAATAAAGAGTAAAAGTTAAGTAAGCAAAATTAATTGCAACTACAAAAGTGAACATCAACACAAATGCCATTCCCGATAACGGCGCCAAAACTTGATTGTTATTTTTACGTCACAGCAATGTGTAAGCGGACACACGTCGATGCAAGTATAATTGATAGAACAATTCTATAGGATATCGATCCCACGAGGAATAGGTTCTTGATGTTTTAATATCGAAGCAACTAATAATGCGACTAAGTGTAATGTGAGTACTGATGTTAGTGCATTTATGTCAGATCTGCACACTAAAATAATAAGGAATGTCAATGCAATTAGAGTTAAACTTCAGCGGTTAAATGTCAGTGTACTGAAAATAAATCCAATTATGTTAAGTGTTGAGTGCTGAATATTTAAATGCATAAAATTTAAATATGATCAAGTGTACAAGGGCAGAAATGGTTCACTGATTCTGCTAAATCATAATGCTGGATGCGTCGACAAGGTAAAATGTAGATGGAATGTCACTACAATGAAGTCCCTTTGAGTTCTTACCAACAACAACTCTCTACTTAATCCACACTTAAATATCCACAATCACTCCACCTCTCGGTGCGAGCAACGATGTGTATTCAAGAACAAGTAATTGGAGTTTGTCCTAGTCCCAAGCAGCTCTCGCCTAACTTACTTGTTAACCCAACTTGTCACCGCATCTCTTGATGTCGATGCACTACAATTTCACTCTTGTGCTTAAAGTGGTTAGATCCATGAATAAATAATAATAAGCAGTGTAAAATAAGAATTAAAATGATTTAACATTAAAAGACACTCTCGTATTCATTTAATATCATCAAAATCCATCATCGTTTAAGAAGAATTAAAGAGTACAACGAAGCATACTATCTCTAGACTACTAGACCTACTCCCTAATTGTTCCTCTTGCTTTGGATCACCTCTAGTAAGAAGTGGTTGCAGACTTGCTTCATCAGCTCCTCGATTTCTAGCTTAAACCTCCAATTCACATAGAATTTTCAGAATGAAATCCTTTCGTTCTTTATGATTTTTTCATCTTTTGTTCGTCTATTTATAACCTCCAAAATGTTACAGGTTTCAGCCTTCATTTTCAGATCCAGATCTAGATCTTGTAGCTGCCAAAATTAGTTAGGTTACAGCTGTGCACTCATGCAGTTCTAGTATGTTATTCAGAGATCTGCAAATTGTCGCTGTATCATTGGGCACATTTTGCAGTGACATCTATGAAATTCCTACGTTGGTGCTTCCAGCTGTGAATTCAGCTTGATTCTACTCATTCGAGATTCAGTTTCAATGCGACGACATCTCTTGGTCGCAATTTCCAGCTGATCTTGTGGCTGTATTCGTCCAACATTAAGCTTCTAGATTGAGTTCCTGTGCTAAAAATATTATGATGCAATATATCGACTGCTTGTTTCGACATTAGTACAAAAATAGATAAAAATAACAAGAATTTAAACTAACTAACAATGAGTTGGAAAATATGGAAACTAAGTAAAAATGCTAATGATGCATGCTAAATGAAATACAAAAGAGACAATCAAAACATTAAATTGGGGAGAAAGTCTATGTCATTTGAAATACCATCACCCGCCACAAGCTTATCTTAAATTATGCAGGGAATTAATTGAGTCAAATCTATGCTTAGAAGCTGGAAGACTTCTAGCTTTTGACTTGTACATTGTCAAATCAAAACTAACCTTGGTCTGATTTTCACGAACACAGTACCCTAACTTTTCAAAACCTGCATCCAAAAGAGAACTTCTCTTCAATGAAACATTTATACATTTTTCCCCTCCTATGACCAAGTTACCTCCGCCCCAAACGAGTTGACTTTAACTCTGTAACGAACGAGGGACGTCCAACTTCACCAGTCACTGTAGAACCTTCTAGAATATAAAAACTATCGGTCATATTATCTTTTAACAAAACGAGAGCCTCACCAGACACCTCAATGTCGCTTGACTTGAAGTTGATTCTACAACCTTTCAAGTCTAAAATACTTAAGGAGATGAGATTCTTTAGTAAAATCAGGTACATATCTTACATTGAAGAGTGTCTTAATCATCCCATTATGCATTCTAATCTTAACTGTACCAATATTGATTACCTTACTAGATGAATCGTTTCTTATGTGTACAACTCCACCATCAACCGAACTGTATGAGGAGAACCATTCTCTGTTGGCACACATGTGAAAAGAACATCCCGAATCTAAGATCCACTCAAACATAAGCTCAGAGCTTTCGCTCATTGACACTAACACGAAGTCATCAGCTCTTTCGTCGGCCAAATTAGCACCAGCTACATCTTTCTCGTTTCTTTTCGCAACCATTTTATTTTGCAGT
Organism: Gossypioides kirkii; assembly: GCA_005610355.1. Taxonomy (NCBI): domain Eukaryota; kingdom Viridiplantae; phylum Streptophyta; class Magnoliopsida; order Malvales; family Malvaceae; genus Gossypioides; species Gossypioides kirkii. The sequence continues at coordinate 42,769,245 of CP032253.1, read as the reverse complement.
TTATAACAATCTGCTTTGACGTAACCTAACTTCTTACAATAGAGACACCTTTCGTCTTGCTTCTTTGATGCTTCCAAAACGAAAGCTTCCCTATCTGCCTTGTTATCCAAACCAATATCATTGTTGAATTTGTCTTTACTTAATAAATGACCCTCACATCCTCGAATGAGAGATTATCTCTCCCATAAATCATGGTTCTCTAAAAGACTTGTATGAAAAGGGTAAAGAGCACAACAATAGCATATCCTGATCCTTATCATCAATTTGAACCTCAACGTTATTTAAATCATTTAAAAAAGTAATGAATTGCCTGATGTAATCTCTAAGAAGCTCACCTTCATTCATGTGAAATGTAAGTATATGTTCTTTCAACACTAAACGGTTAGCAGAGCAGAGACTTAGTCGCATAAAGAGTTTCTAACAATTTTCGCAAGGCAGATGAGGTCTTCTCCATCAATACCTCCTGCAATAGCATATTTACGAGGCACAATTGGATTGCAGGCAAGGCCTTTTCATCAATCTCTTCCCATTTTGGCTGATCTATTTTCGTGCATTTTCCCGGTAACGATCTTTTTCAAGCCGATCTGAACTAGAATTGTCTTCTTCCGAACTTTCCATAGATTGAAATTTGTGACACAGTCGAACTTCTCAATGTCGAACTTTTTTTTTGCCATATCTGAACAGGCTGATTTACAAAAATTGAACTAGCTTTGATACCACTTGTTGGGATCGATCCGATTAAGCAACAAACAAGTAAAATAGTGGAAGAAATTGTGAAATTGAACACATAATTTTAACATGGAAAAACCCTCTAAAGAGGATAAAAAACCATAGGCAAAAATAATTTTACTATAATAGCAAAAGAACGAAGAGCACAAAAGATGGAGATAAAAACTAAACCCCGAAACCCGAAAACAATGAACCCATGTAAACACAAAATTCTCCAAAAGTGTTATGAGTTCTAATTTTTAAATGAGTGTATTTTCTAAGGTTGTAAAAGAGCTTATTTATAGGTTGAATTCCTAGGTCAAATAATATTATAATAATCTAAACTAATCAGAGTTTGATTGAAACAAATAAACAGAATTTAACTGAAAGATTATTTCTCAAATTTGACTGAAATCTGAGTCATACTCAACAATTGTTGTCTCCGGGACTTCTTAGGACTTCTACATGTCAAATTATATCTTTTCCATCCATGTTTTTAATTTCCTTCTTTATCGTTCTAATATTTGAATTATTGTTCCATTTTATTTATCTTAGTTATTTATTTTAATTATTTTCTTTAATTTTTTTACTTGAAATCGTTGCATTTCAGGTAATTAAAATCTAAATTTCTTTTCGAACGTCTACAGCCCTAAATCAAATCCGCGATTTAAACAAATTTACGTTACTCTTCCTCTCATCTTTATCACTAACTAGTTTAAACTATTTTAATATTTTCAACATTCCTTTACATAATAAACTAATATCTAAGTTCTAGTTGATAATATATAGTTCTATGATGTGCATAAAAAACAAATTATGTAACAAATATATGTGTTAAAAAAATTGACATAAATAATACATGAGGTTTTGGTTAAATGAAAAAAAATACAAATATGATTAAAAAAGTATGGATTCAAATTTGATTATGTATGTATATTTTTGTATATAAACGATTTAAAATAATAAAAATATCTTCAAAATAATATAATTTAATTTGTAAAGTAGGGTATTTTTGATATTTTTCAAAATAATTCAATTGAATTTTGAATCACATAATTTTGTTAATGAATGCTTCAAGAATATTGATTATTATTTATATCAAAATTCATATATTGAATGCAGTATTTGGAGTGTAATTGACAATTTTCTATTGACAAAAGTCACCTAATAAAATGAAACATTTGGAAGACACATGTTAGCAGAATCATATAAAATGAAATAGTTTAAATGATGAAGAGATTAATTGAGGGTGATGAATAATATAATATGATTAGGGTTGGAAATTGAAGAGTGTCGTTTCTTGAAATTTCAACATATTTATGTATTGGGGAATGCTATTTGCGTTGTGAGTACGCTTGTTATTTTCTTGATTTTACGGGTAATCAAAAGCACTAATCTCCATGTGGGAATTAATGACAACATAGAAAAATAGCATTGAATTACTATGGGGATTGTAAACCTTCTATTTCTCCAATCTCCATTTCTTAATTTTTGATCAATGTTCAACACAAACCTTTTCTTTTTCTTTTAGTAGATAAGTTAAAGAAATTCTTTCATGAATTTTATCATCTACCCCGAAAAGATAAGCTTTTTTTTTAATTATCTTTTTAACTAGCTAATAATTTTTATTTTACATGCATCGTGTCATGAACTGCCTGCTCCTTTACTCGAAAAAACATGATTCCATGCGACATCATGACTACTTTTAACAATGATTACATTTTCTCATGTCCTTTTTCATGGAGTATCTTAGTTTCCGTTGATGCCTTGTCTCAAACACCTTTCGCTTGGTCTAGCCTCACTAGTCCATTCGCATTTAATCGCTTAACTCAAGAGAGGACACGTACTCTCTTTGTGCATTTGGCACTCATACCTGTAAGAGGGCTTAAGCATAATCTCCATCAATGATCTTGAGCACCGATCATCATAGTCTGAGTTGCAAGGTATCTTTGATCTAAGGTCCAACCTAGCATTCAGCACACTGGCCTCAAACTACTCCTCAATATTCCTCTCGAGGAGACAACGAGCATTCCACTTGCCCAATGCCTGCACACTATGGTATCTCACTTGCCATGGAGTAGCTCTCTTGCTCTAACGATGGTTCTCTGACTAGCCACTGTGTGGGGAGGAAGAGAGCTAACACCTAGTCACTACCCCCTAAAGAGCATAATAGATTTTATAGCCTGATAATAAACTTCTCTCTGAACTTCTTCAAGAAAAATTCCCAGTTCACTTGATCTTTAGGAACGATACTAGTTACTATATTCCACCATTGATAAGCTTCGTCTTCTAGCAAGGAAGTCACGCACCAAAGAGTATTAATTGGAGAGCATTGCAGCTCTTCTATCACATGGCATACTCGCGTAAGCCAATACTCAACCACCACTAGGTCATCTTCCTTATTTCCTTTAAATTCTCTCGCCTCACGCTTACGAATTACCTCCAATGGATCCCCATGGGACATTGCTACAACAGGAATAAGAGGTGCAAGATTTAACAACTGTGCAGCTTTAACTGTTCTCACTGCTTTTTTCGATCTCATCATCTAATCACGTCGTCGATGTATAGAGGATTGTGCAACGCCCATTTATCGGTCAAACTATTGTCTCATGTTGAATACAAAATTAGGGATAATTGTATCTAGATCCATGAGTGATTAATTTCCTTAGTGAGAAAACGAGCAGAGGTGTGAATAATTAATAGGTGAATTAGGGTTTGAATTTGAGTTAGTTGGTTTAAATCATGTGTGATTAAAACCTAGAATTGAAGACTCTAGGAAGAAATTTTTGATAAACGAGATCCAAAGATATGTTTACCAAGTAAATCATAATTTATCTTGGCCAAGAAAGTGAGGTAGAGAGATAAGCGTGTATTGGCCGATTAGATTAGTTAATTAGTTAGAGGTCGGGAGGTAATAATTGGTTAATTAATAGCTAACCCGTTAAAACCCAAGTTCTGAAGTTAATTAGGAACACTGAAGTGAGTTAATCTTCTGCTTGCTTAATTGAATTTACTTCCAATTGTTAAAATTGATTGAGTCTAATTTTAGTTAATTTATATTATTTTGATGAATTGCCTTTAATTTGGTTTTTCATAATATAATTTTAGATTACTTCTATTTAGACCTATTAGTGTAGAAAATTAGTCTTAGTTCAATTCAACCTCCCTTGGGTACGATCCTCGGAATACTTCTCGGAGTGTTTCATTGTAACATTCTTCCATATTACAATTTGACCCGTATGCTGGTTGATTGTAACAACCAAATAATTGCCTAAATTAAAAACCCTAATTTAATTAGGACTAAATCAAAATGTTAGTGAAATTTAGGGACTAAATTGAACTTCAATTAAAACTTTATGGACAAATTAAAACTTTTGGACTAAATTGTGAAGAAGGTAAAGTTTAGGGTCTCAAGTGAAACCTTCTCTAATTTGGGCCCTTATGCATAATTTACCATTTTTAATTGGTTTAAAACCCTATTTCTTTTGATTCTGATTCAAACCCTTTCAACTCCTATTTTATTTTCCCCCCTCTAGCCGAATTCTCTTTATCCCTTTCTTCTTTCATTTTCCAATCGTACTCTGATAACCACCCTTCCATTGTCCATGCGCCACGTCGCCGCCACTATCGTGTTCCTTATTGGCTCACAAACAAAATCGCTCCTTCCAACACCCCATGCCGTTGACCGTACGAGAGAAACGGTGATTGAATTGTTCGATCTTTTTCCTCTCTGTTGTGCTTTGCCATTTTTTGCCATTTTCGGCGTTGGTAAGTTGTCCCTTCTGTGGGGTTATTTCCTTGGCCTTGGTAGTTTCGTCGTCGGTGAGCAAGCACCGCTCGTCGAGGTTTTAAAGGATCGACACCGTCATGGGGGGCTAAAAAACCCTAAAAATCTTTTGTAAACATGTGTAAAGTGGTGGGCCATAAAATGCCGAAACAAAAGGTCCAATAGAGAGACCCAAACCTTAGGCCCAAGCCATGACCCAATTTGTGACCCAAGCTTTGACCCAAAAACCCGTGAGCCCATTGATCGGATCCGTGACCCATACTGAACCCAAACCTGACCCGTTGACCCGAACTTGAACCATTGACCGTTGACCTTAATCCTTGACCATTGACCGTTAACTGTTGACTTGTTCGAGCAACTTAAACTTAACATTTTTTGATGTCCTGATTTAGACTTCGTAGCCCATTTCGTCAAATTTGAACTTGAAATCCCCGTTTTACTATTTGTAATTTATCAAACTTAGTAATTTTAAAGAAGTTGAATATGAAATTTGACTTGAGATTTTTCGTGTATAGGTTATCATGACTCTGAGGTCGACGAGTTACCTGCTCATCCTCCATCGATGCAAGCAGCCCCTGCACAAACTCTAAGAGTTGTATGTATGTATTTATTGTTTGAGTTAGTGTTGTGTTGTCATTGGGTGGCATAGTAATAGTGTTTTAATGAAGAGTTATTGTCGTAGGTTCTAATTCATCTAGACCCGGAGATAGATCAGAGCGTGGGAGGCGTCCTCCATGACGTTAGAGCTACTGCCTATTTGAGGTGTGTTTCTTCTTGTGCTACATATTTGTTGTGTGATGGTATTCCACACCTTGTGTGATATTATTTTGTGTTATGTTATTGTGTGATTTTAATCGGTGTTATGCTATTGCATGTTAATATGCCATGCATACCTATCAGACTGTGATAATTTATTTATCATAATAAATGAATTGTGAACTGTGATTTAATATTATGAGATTGCGATGAGATTGAGATACATGTGATATCATAATATTGTGTGTTCATGGGTTAGGTTTGTATGGTGGAAGACATAGTTATCACCCCTTTAAACGGTTGATACTAAAACCACACAGCGATTGGTGATGATTGGAGGGTTGGGGTTCTAGGGAACCTTCTCCACTGTGTGGTGTGTAGGTAATTGGGTGCATTGCATTGTGCTTTTGATTCTATTGCATGTGAGTTGCGATATGTTGTGTGCCTATTAATATGTCTTGTGAAAATCTATATGATACTATGTTGTGATTGCTTTTTTGATCAGAGTCATACTCAGGCATCGGTTCAGACTCCTACTTGAGGTAGAGGACAGGGTAGACTTGCTGCTTCGGGTACTGCTAGTAGAGGTAGACTAGTTTAGAGTGGTAGTACAACTAGATCTAGGGTGAGACAGCCAGGTTTTGTTTACTCGACCAGGAGACATGAGGATCATGATGAGCCAGATGTTATAGCAGATACTTTCTCTATCCATTCTATTTCTTATTTTACCTTATTTTGCCCAAAGCCATCATCAAGGCCCAATATCCGCATCTTTTTGATTCAGAAAAATTTAGAGGCCGAAATTTCTTTAAAGGAAGGAGAGTTGTAACAGCTCAAAGTTTACCTAAATTAAAACCCTAATTTAATTAGGGACTAAATTGGAATGTTAGTGAAATTTAGAGACTAAATTGAACTTCAATTAAAATTTTGTGGCCAAATTGTAACCTTTTGGACTAAATTATGAAGCGGGTAAAGTTTGGGGTCTTAAGTAAAAACCCTCTTTAATTTGGACATTTATGCGTAATTTACCCTTTTTAATTGGTTTAAAACCCTATTTTTTGGTTCAAACCCTTTCAACTCCTATTTTTATTTTTTCCCCTCTAATCGAATTCTCTCTATCCCTTTCTTCTTCTTTCATTTTTGATCGTACCTTGACGATCGCCCTTCCGCAGTCCGTCGCCACACCATTACCATCATCATGTTCCTTGTTGGCACGTGAAAAAAGCGTTCCTTTAAATGCCTCATGTCGTCGATCATACGTGAGAAACGGTGATTGAATTATTCAGTCTTCTTTCACTCTGCCGTTATCCGTCATTTTGGCGTTGGTGAGTTGTTGCTTTGTTGAGGTCGTTTTCTTGGTCTTGGTTGTTTCGTCATCGGCGAGCAGGCATCGTTCATCAGGGTTCCTATGGATCAGCATTGGTAAAGGGGATAAAAAACCCTAAAACCCTTTTGCAAACATGTGTAAAGTGTTGGGCCATCAAATGCCCAAACCAAAGGCCCAATAGAGATACCCAAACCTTGAGCCCAAGCCATGACCTAATTTGTGACCCAAGCTTTGGCCCAAAAACCTGTGATCCCGTTCACCTGATCCGTGACCCAAATAGAACTCGACTTATTGACCTGACTTGACCCATTGGCCCGAACTTGAACCGTTGATCGTTGACCTTGACTGTTAATCCTTGACCGTTAATCCTTAACCCTTGATTGTTGACATTTTCGAATAACTTTAACTTGACATTTTTCGACATTCTGATTTTGAATTCGTAGCCTATTTCACCAAATTCGAACTCGAAAGCTGTGTTTTATTATTTTCAATTTGTTGTACTTAGTAATTTTTAAGGAAGTTGAATGTGGAATTTGACTTGAGATATTGCATGTGTAGGTGATCACGACTTTGAGATTGACGAGTTACCTCCTCCTCTTCCACCTGTGCAAGTAGCCCCTTCACAAGCTTTGAGAGTTACACATGAGTATTTATTATTCGAGTTAGTGTTGTGTTAGTAAGTGACATAGTAATAGTTTTAATGAAGAGTTTATTCTTGTAGGTTCTAATTCAGTTAGACCCGGAGTTAGATCTGAGCGTGGGAAGCGTCCTTCACAACGTCAAAGCTACTATCCATTTGAGGTGTGTTTCTTCTTATGCTACATATTTGTTGTGTGATAATGTTCCACACCTTGTGTGATATTATTCTTTACTATGTTATTTGTGTGATTTTAATTGGTGTTGTGTTATTCCATGTTAATGCATACCTATCAGACTGTGGATAATTTATTTATCATAATAAATGAATTGTGAACTCTGATTTAATATTATGAGATTGCGATAAGACTGAGATACATGTGATATCATACTATTATGTGTTCATGGGTTGGGTTTGTACGGTGGAAGACGTGGTTATCACCTCTTCAAATGGCTGAAACTAAAACCACACAATGATTGGTGATGATTGGAGAGGAGGGGTTCTAGGAACCTTCTCTACTGTGTTGGTGGGCAAGTGATTAGGTGGATTGCATTATGCTTGTGATTCTAATGTATGTGAGTTGTGATATGTTGTGTTCCTATTAATATGTCTTGTGAAAATCTCTGTGATACTGTGTGTGTGATTGCTTGTACTTTGGAGACACACTGGGCTCTGTAGCTCATCCGCCTTAGTTCATCTTACAAATATCTTTAACTTAGGCGACTTAGTTCTCGAAGGATCTCACGATTTTATACTTCTATTTCATCATTCAGATTATTTTGTTATCAAATATTTGGGTTTGCGAAGTACTTTCAAACTTGGGATTTTAAATTTGGATTTACTTGTTGCTCGCTATTATAGATGTGATTAAGATTATTTTTAAGCTTTTAGATAAATATTACTATGTTTGAATTTATAACTTTTGAGATTCTTTACAATATTGGAAAATGAAATGTTTTACCGTTATTTGTTTACCATTATTATATATATATATATATATATATATATCTATGCTTTAAGTGGTTACTTGAGGGTGAAGTTACAACAGTGACCTTCTGGATCTGACCATATCTTCTAGGTCGGTAAAAGGGGGTTACATTGACATCGTTGTTTTATTAGTTAGCTTTTAGGTGTAGTATTTGCAGTCTAGACGTTTGCACGTTTGGCGACAGTCATTGGGTCGAATGTCCTCAAAAGAACATGAAGGGTTTGAGATGTGCACATCAGTTACGGATTCCTTCGCTTGACCCATGACACTAGAGGATGACAACACCTCTATCAACAAATTCATTGAAGTTAATAAGACCTCCAATGTTCGTATTGCTTTACTCAAGTATTTCTTCATTGTGCCGATAAAAAAATTTCTATGTTACTTTTTTAGGAAAGCAAGACAACTTAGAGAATATATTAATAAGACCTTTGCTCAAATATTTTAAAAATTAGTTGAAGTATATATTTTCGAAATTCATGGGTTTACAACAATGAGGAATGATTAGCATATGAAATGATTAATTCTTCTTGTTTTTTCATAGAATTTTATGGAAAAAAAGGGAGAAGTTAATATTGTGCATTTTCCAGTTTTGATCAATGAAGGATGGGCAATGTCTGGTGATCGATGAAAGGATGACATCGACATCTTTTTAGGGTGAACATCCTCTATCATATTCATGGGAGGGTGGTGGGAGGCAATTACCGCCTCCTTTTTTGCATGGAATTTGAAGGTTTTTTCCTATCCTTGGGTAGCTAATAAATGTCACATTTGCACCCTCTTCCATCACCATTGAGCTTATTATTGGGGATCGACCCAATTAAGCAACGAACAAGAAAAAATAGCGGAAGAAATTGATAAATTGAACACACAAATTTACGCGGAAAGACCCCTTCGAAGAGGATAAGAAACTATGGGCAAAGATAATTTTACTATAACGGCAAAAGAACGAAGAGTACAAAAATGGAGATAAAAACTAAACCCCGAAAACAAAGAATCCTCAAAATGTAAACACTAAATTCTCTAAAAGTGTTAGGAATTCTAAACTCTAATGGGGTATTTTCTAAGATTGTAAAAGAGCCTATTTATATGCTAAATTGCTAGGTAAAATAATAATAAAATAATCTAAACTAATAAGAGTTTGATTGAAACAAATAAACAGAGTTTAATTGGAAGATTATTTCTCAAATTTGACTTGAAATATGAGTCATACTGAACAAATCTCCACCTTGACTCATATTTCAACAACGTCATCTTTGCCAAAGCCCACCACTAGCCTATCTTGAACTATGCAGGGAATTAACTGAGTCGAATCTGTGCTTGGAAACTGGAAGACTTCTAGCCTTCGACTTATGCACTGCCAAATCAAAACTAACCCAGGTCTGATTTTCACGAACATAGTGCCCTAACTTTTCAAAACCTGTATCCAAAAGAGAACCTCTCTTTAACGAAACGGTCATACCTTTTTCCCTCCTATGACCAAGTTGCCTCCGCTCCAAACGAATTTACTTCAACTCTGTAATGGACGAGGGATGTTCGATTTCACTGGTCACTATAGAACCTTCTAGAATATAATGACTACGGATCCTTTTAGCTTTTAACAAAACAAGAACCCCTCAAGACACCTTAATACTGCTCGACTCGATGTTGATTCTGTAACCTTTCGAGTCTAAAATACTCAAAGGGATGAGATTCTTTCGTAAATAAGGTACATACCTGACATCTGATAGTGTCCTAATCATACCATCGTGCATCTTAATTTTAATAGTACCGATACTGATTACTTTACTGGATGAATCGTTCCCATTCTCACAACTCCACCTCAACCGAACTGAATGTGGAGAACCATTCTCTGTTGGGACACATGTGAAAAGAACATCCTGAATTTAGGATCCCTTTGGACGTAAGCTCGGAGCTATATCTCGTTGACACTAACAAGAAATTATCACCGCTTTTTTTGGCCAAATTAGCACCAACTATATCTTCCTCGTTGCTCTTAGCAGCCCTTTTTTTCGTAGTTTGTAACAATTTGCTTTGACGTGACCTAACTTTTTACAATAGCAACACCTTTTGTCTCGCTTCTTTGATGCTACCAAAATGGAAGCTTGCTTATCTGGCGTGCTATCCATACCAAACTCATTGTCGAGTTTGTCTTTACTAAAAAAATGACTCTTTACATCCTCGAACGAAAGTTTGTCTCTTCCATAAATCAGAGTCTCCTTGAAAGACTTGTATGAAGGGGGGTAAAGAACACAATAATAGCATAGCCTGATCTTAATCGTCAATCTAAAACTCAACGTTACTTAAATAATTTAAAATGGTGATAAATTGACAGATGTGATCTATAAGAAACTCACCTTCATACATTCGAAACGTAAATAGATGTTGTTTTACAATGAATTTCTCAATGTCAAACCTCATTCTTGCCATCTCTAAACGGGTTGATCTATGGAAATTGAACTAGCTCTAATATCACTTGTTGGGGATCAACCTGATTAAGCAACGAAAAGATAATTTTAATATGGAAAAACCCCTCCGAAGAGGATAATAAACCACGGGTAAAGATAATTTTATTATAACGGCAAAAGAACGAAAAGTAGAAAAGATAGAGATAAAAAAACTAAACCCTAAAAACCCAAAAACAAAGAACCCTCAAAACGTAAACACTAAATTTTCCAAAATTATTAAGAGTTCTAAACTCTAATGGGTGTTTTCTAAGGTTGTAAAAGAACCTATTTATAGGCTAAATTCCTAGGTAAAAATAATAATAAAATAATCTAAATTAATAAGAGTTTGATTGAAACAAATAAATATAGTTTAATTGAAATAAATAAACAAAATTTAATTGAAAAAAACATTTCTTAAATTTGACTTGAAATATGAGTTATGCTTAACACTTCTCACCATTGCACAAATCCACAGCACCATGATCTTCTTCTCCACTTCCATTTTATTCCAAGAAATATTCAATTTCTTTATTTAATTAAAACTTTACACTGTCTTTCAATCACAAGTGTGGGTTTTATATAGCTTCATGATAGTTGTATATTTAGTAAAATGTTTAACCATAAATACAATATTTCCGCATTTTTCAAGACATTTTTAGAAAAAAAGATGATGAGTTAATAACAGAATTCCCTAGTCTCTTTCACACACTGTTCATCCTTTCCAAAATTATACATTCAATACATGCAATTATTTTGATTTGAAATAATAATTTTTTCACCATTTTTTTTTGTTCTTATTTCCTAAAGTATGTGAGAATCCTATTTGTTTCCGGGTAAAATTTTGGTTATAGTTTTAAGAGTTTAGCATTATTATTCTTTATGCTAAATTTATTTTTTATTATTTCTTCTATTTTATTTATTATTATAAATTTTATTATATGCATATACTTGTGGAAAGTATGTATTTACAATATATATGTTTTTAAAAATAACATATAATAAATAATGAAATGTATGGTTTGAAACTAATAATAATAATAACAAATTTGGTGAGAGAAAACATTTTATGTTAAAATTTAATTTTTAAAAGTTTACTTAAGAAATATTATTGATGTCATGGTAAAGAATTTGTCTTTAAATTCATTAAACACATGTTTCAATCCCTAATCATGTTAAATTTAGTTCTTTTATCTAAAAATTATATAAATGTATGAAAATACAAAAATCGCCATCGGAACGATAATAATAGTCATTTAATTAAAGGGTTTATTAGTCATATCTTAATTTGTGACTGATCGAAGCCCAACGTGTGAACGTTTAGGCTAAAAATTACACAGATGAAATATATAAAATTAAGTGCTTAGTAAGTATTTCGAGGATCGTACCTAAAAGATTTTTAATTAGAGAAAATCACTACTAAATTAATTATATGAAATAAGTACAACTCTAGTTGAGTTACGAGTTAGTAGTGTAAATCAAAACAATAATAAAATTAACTAATTATTTTAACCTAGAATCAATTGTTACCCTAGTTATTAATTAAGTCATAAATTACCCTTCACTCATGAATTAATCAATGAAATATCGCGATTTTGGAACATTCTCTTCTCACGATCGAATAACTTCAGAATAGGATTTTCCAAATTAAGCCAAAATAATAAAAACTAAACTAAAAACCAAAGAAAACAAAAAAAAAACTGAATTAGAAGTATCAAAGATTGTGTGATGGCTCCCCTCCCCTACTCCTTTAATGTGGTTGTAACGCCTCAATTTTGAACTTTTATTAGATAAATTCAATCAATAGTTACGTATCTAATTCAATGGTTAAGTGTTCTGTGTATGTGTTTGAGATCTTATGTTTGAATCCCACTTTTGAAATTCTTTTTAAATCCTTTAATTTAAATGTTAGGTTTGGAACCCTTTACTCAAGTTTATTTTTGCATCAATTTGTGACAATGATGAGCCTAGTGGTTCAATGGTTACGCTTTTGTACTCTTGGTCTTGTGTCCAAGTCTTTGTGTGCAAGCGATAAGGAAATATTTTTGTATCTTGTGGTAAATGTAACACCCCAAACCCGACCTAAAAGAATAGCTAAGTATACGATGCCACAAAATGTAAAAACAACACCATAACAGCAACCAGACGATAATATTATAAAAGTTAACCGGTGTATGTCCAACATCATCTCAAAGAACTAGAGTAACATGATAATGTTATGAAAGCTAAACAATATAAATCCAACCTCGTTTTAACAATACTAAAGATACCCAAAGTTATATTCCTAAGTAGCATAATATAACCCTATGATTCCTAGATGACCGAGCTTTTCGTCCGCCGACTGCTAAATCTGAGAAGATCCTATAACAACATACACATAATCAATATAAAGTATATTGATAAGAACTACTGTACGTAACATAATCAACCATTCCATGGAGACAATTATTTCACAATCGAATAATGTTTTAGTAGTGTTCACTGTGTCACTTCTATATAGGTAAGTCATGCGATGTTACAGTGTCACCACCGGTTCAGAATAGTAATCGCAGAGTTTACAGTGTCACTTCTAGTTCAACCTAGCTACATAATGTTTATAGTGTCACTGGCAGCTCAGTACAGTATCATGATGTTTACCGTGTCACCGTCAGGTATATGTTAGATGGTATTACAAATGACATAGATTTTCTCCCTAATTTAGTATCTTAATTGTCTCTTTTGTATTTTATTTAGCATGCATCATTAGCATTTTATATTTAATTTTCATATTTTCCAACTCATTCTTAGTTAGTTTAAATTCTTGTTATTTTTATCCATTTTTGTACTAATATCGATGCAAGCAGCCGATATATTACATCTTAATATTGTCAATGCAGGAACTTAGTCTAAAAGCTTAATACTGGACGAATGCAGCCACAAGATCAGCTGGTAATTGTGACCAAGAGATGTCGTCGCATTACAACTAAACCTTGAATTAATAGGATCAAGCTGAATCCACAGCTAGAAGAACCAACGCAGGAATTTCACAGATGTCACTACAATTATGATTTCAGAATGCGTCTAGTGATACAGTGACAATTTGTAGATCTCTGAAGAACATACTAGAACTGCGTAAGTGCACAGCTGTACTCTAACAAATTTTGACAGTTGCAAAAATCTGGATCTAGATTTGGGAATGAAGGTTGAAACTTGTAACATTTTGGAGGTTATAAATAGACGAACAAAGAATGAAGAAATCATCAAGAGCTAAGGGATTAAATTTTACAATTTCTGTGTGATTTTGGAGATTTGAGCTGGGAATTGAGAAGCTGATGAAGCAACTCTACAGTCACTTTTGGCGAGAAGATGTTTGATGCAAGGCAAGAGGAACAATTAGAGAGTAGGCCTAGTAGTCCAGAGATAGTAAGCTTCGTTGTACTCTTTAGTTCTTCTTAAACGATGATGGATTTTGATGATATTAAATGAATACGAGAGTGTCTTTTAATGTTATATCATTTTGATTCTTATTTTACACTGTTTATCTGTTTAATCTTGGATTTAACAACTTTAAGCACGAGAGTAAAATCGCAGTGAGCCGACATTAAGAGATGCAGTGACAGGTTAGGTTAACAAGTGGGTTAGGTGAGAGCTACTCAGGACTGGGATAAGAACCAATTACTTGTTCTTGAATACACATCATTGCTCGCACCGAGAGGTGGACTGATTGTGGGTATTTAAGTCAGGATTAAGTAGGGAGCTGTTGATGGTAAGAACTCAAAGGGACTTCATTACAGCGATAATTCATCTATACTTTATCTTGTCGACGCATCCAACGTTGCAACTTAGTAGAATCAGTGAACCATTTCTACCCTTTACACTTGATCACTTTTACTTTTTATGCAATTTAAATATTCAATACTCAACACTCAACACATTTGATTTACTTTTAGTACATTGACATTTAATACTTGACATTTGACTCTGATTACGTTGACATTGATATCTAATTTTAGTATGCATATTTGACATATTGCACTAACATCAGTACTCACATTACACTTAATTTCAATATTGATTGCTTCGACATTTAGACACCAAGAACCCATTCCTCGAGGGATCGATATCTGATAGATTGGTCTATCAATTATACTTGCATCGACGTTTGTACGCTTGCATAATCGTTATGTCATAAAAACCAATCAGTGTTGCATTGCAGTGTTTACAGTGTCACTATCGATTCGATATAGTATTACGGTGTTTACAGTGTCACTGTCAGTTCAGTATTGGTTTGCAGTGTTTAAAGTGTCACTGCTAGTTCGATACAGTATTATGGTGTATGCTGTGTCACCATTAGTTCAATATTTCATTTCAAAGTACGAATGTATACACGAATGTACACGGCATATAGTCTGGCACACGATCGGGTATTAGCCCGTGTGGGTCACACGGTCCTGCCCACGCCCATGTGTCTAGACCATGTAACTCACTTTTTCCATTTCCACATTCCAGGATGGTCACACGGTCTAGCACACGCCCGTGTGCCCAGATCGTGTAACTCACTATTTACGATATCATCAGCCAACCATTCACACGACGTAGCACACACGTCCATGTCCATAGACTGTGTAACTCACTGTTCCTCATCATAGGACACACGGCCTAGGCACACGCTTGTGTCTCCGACCGTGTAACTCATTGTTTGTTGTTTATATGGCACACGACCAAGACACACGGTCGTGTTCCCACTCGTGTGCCATAGCGTAGCGACAAACCTGTATAATTTCTATAAAAAATGACCAAAAGAACTCGAGGGGAATCAATACCCTACCTGATTTGGTGTTGGCGTCGAGCAACACGGAACACCAGCAAACTACATTAGCATAATTACACAGTACTAAGTAGTCAATTTCCAATTATACAGTGAATATTTCCCTTCCAACAATCAATAACTCCAACAATTTCTTCAAGAAAACTCAACAATACATTCGTACAAGTAAAGATAGCAAAATACGATATCTAATTTTTGTGTGCAAATCTTACATATTGCACTGACATTAGTACTCACATTACACTTAATTTCAATATTGATTGCTCTGACATTTAGACATCAAGAACCCATTCCTCGAGGGATCGATATCTGATAGATTGGTCTATCAACTATACTTGCATGGACATGTGTACGCATGCACAATTGTTATGTCGTAAAAACACCAATCAAGTTTTGGCATCGTTGCCGGGGAATGGCGTTTGTTTGATGTTTACTTTTGTAGTTGCAATTAATTTTACTTACGTAATTTTTAATCTTTACTAATCTGTTGTTATTTCTTTAATTATTTTCTTTTTCAGATTTTTAATTGTTGCATGTCCACAAGGAGATATCCTAAAGATATTGTGAACTTTTATCCAGAGCTTGAGAGGACACTTAGGAGAAGAAGGCAAGAACAACAGAAAATGGCTGGTAATAGCAACAACAATAATTTACCATCATTGCTGCCAAAAAGGAAATCCTCCAGTGCTTCCACAAATTGTTAACAATATACCACCACCACGTCTACAAGAAGAACAACTTCAGAATAAGACAATAAGAGATTTTGTTGTGCCTATACTAGATGATTTACAACTAGGGGCTGTACAACCGGCTATTCAGGCTGGTAATTTTGAACTAAAACCTGTGATGTTTCAGCTGCTCAACTCAAATGGGCAATATTCTGGTTTTTCGCATGAAGACGCACGAGAACATTTGAAATCATTTTTGCTTATTTGTGCATCCTTTAGTCAACATGATGTCCCTGATGATGCCTTGAAAATGCAATTATTTCTTATTTGTTGTAGGGTAAAGCAAGAACATGGTTCTTAGGATTGTCGGTAAGATCTATCACATCTTGGAATGTGTTAGCAACGCAGTTTGTTTTACGTTTCAACCCGCCTATAATGAACGCAAGGTTGCGTAATAACCTCATTGCATATCATTAGCTCGATGATGAGAATTTACATGCAACATGGGAGTGATTCAAAACTTTTCTTTGATGCTGCCCAATGCATGGAATTTTGCAAGAGACCTAATTAGAGATCTTCACAATGGTTTGAATGCTCAGACAAGAATCTTGTTGACGCATCGACTAATGGTTCATTATTGGATTGTACTTACAATAAAGCTGTTCGAATTCTAGAGAAAATTACCCAGAATGACTACCAATATCCAATTTCTCATTCTACACAGGTGAAAACTAACCTTGGAGTTCTTGAATTAGATGCTATTTCTACATTATCACCGCAGGTATCTTCATTGACCAACATCATAAAGAATATGAAAGGAACAATTGAAGTTGCTCCTATACAAGTAGCCCAGCAATTAGATGTGCCGATATTTTCCTGTGAGATTTGTAGCGACAATCATAGCTATGAAGACTGCCCACAACATGCAGAAAATGCGTATTATGTTAACAACATTCGAGGGGGTTCATTTAGTAACTCATATAACAATCGTTCTCAACAACCTTGGGGGAATCAAAATACTTCCATGTATAGATATGGAAATTCCTCAAATCAAGGGGTTATAGACAAGGAGGTTACAATGCCAATCCGTAACAAAATTATCATTAGAATTCACAGATAATTTTCGTTCTAAACAAATTCAGTCACACAGTCAGATGCAACCACAATTGAGATTACAGCCACAAGTTTGTATTACCATAAATGTAAGGACAACACCACCAGCATCAACAGCAGCAATTTTCTCAACCTAAGTCGGATCCTATGGATGCTCTTGAAGCAATGATGCGTGAGCGTATTATAAGAACTGAAGCGATAGTGCAAGGCAACTCTTCCTCTATACGAGCGTTGGAAGCCCAACTCAGACAGTTGGTTTCTAGTCTCATCACCAAATCACTAGGATCTCTGCCTAGTGATATTGAGAATCCAACATAAAGGGGGAAGGAGCATTGTAAAGAAATCACGCTAAGGAGTGGAAAATAGATGGTGAGACCAAGCGTTTCTGATAAAGACCATGTCAACGCATCTGAACCACAGCAACAAGAGGCGAATGCAGCTGAAGAATGTCAAGCAAAAATCAATGCTGAGGAACCAATTGTAGAGCCACCCATGCCTGCAGTTTGCCCAACAAAGTTGTCGATGCAAGAACCAATGTCGATACTACCAAGTTATCTACAACAACCCACTACAACCATACCTTTACCGTTTTTGCAATGATTCAAAGAGAAAGTCCATGATAAAGAATATCAAAAGTTTGTTTCTACTTTGAAATAATTACACATCAATATACCTCTAATAGATGCTCTTGTGCAGATAACCAATTATGGGAAATACATAAAGGAGTTATTATCAAAGAAAAAGAAATTGTCCGACATGGAGACGATTACGCTCACATAGGGGTGCTGCGCTGTTCTTACAAACAAGTTGCCAACCAAGATGAAAGATCTTGACAGCTTCACTATTTCGTGCTCCATCGGGAACCATTATTTAGGTAAGGCTTTATGTGATTTAGGAGCAAGTATGAACCTGATGTATTTGTCCACTTTTAAGAAATTAGGAATAGGTTTGATAAAGCCCATTACGTTGACATTGCAACTAGCGAATAGATCTTTGGCACAATCGGAAGGACAAATCAAAGATGTTCTTGTTCAAGTTGATAAGATGGTGTTCCCTACTGATTTTATCATCCTAGACTGCGAAGCAGATAAGAAAGTACCCATAATTCTTGGGAGGCCATTTCTAGTAACGGGACGAACACTTATCGACGTGTTCAAAGGAGAACTTGTTTTGCATCATAATGATGACCAGGTAACCTTCAGTGTGTTTGAAGCATCACTATCCGGATCTAATTAACAATGTCACAACATTGATGTGTTAGACGAGATTATTCTGGAAGATTATAATACCAGAAGTTCAACACTGTCTGATGATAACGCAGCGACATCTACCAATGACATTCTAGATGACTATGTTGACAAAGAGGAGGTTAACAATTGTAAGTTGCGTTAGAATTGGAAAATGGAGTCTTTGGATTTATCTAACAGGATAATCTCGATGTTTAAACCATCTATCGAACAAGCTCCTACCTTGGAGTTAAAACCATTGCCAACACATTTGAAATATGTCTTCCTTGGTGACAACGAGACGTTGACTGTTATTATCAGCGCATCCCTCGATGTAATGTAAGAAGATAAGCTTATTGTAATTCTGAAAGAACACAAAAGAGCCATAGCCTGGAGCATTTCAAATATCAGAGGCATCAGTCCCTCTTTTTGCATGCATAAGATACGGCTAGAAGATGAAGGGAAGCAATTAATTGAGCAACAAAGATAACTCAATGAAAAAATGAAAAAAGTGGTAAAAAAAGAAATCATTAAATGGTTAGATACGGGCATTATATACCCTATTTCTTATAGTAATTGGGTAAGTCCCGTTCAATGTGTGCCTAAAAAGAGTAGTTTCATAGTCGTGACCAACGACAAAAATGAGTTAATCCCTACTCGCATCGTAATTGGATGGCGAGTGTGCATGGATTATCGGTGACTAAATGCAGCCATAAAGAGAGACCATTTTCCATTATCTTTCATCGATCAGATGCTAGATAGGCTAGCTAGTAAAGGCTATTATTATTTCCTGGATGGCTACTTTGGATACAACCAAATAGCCATTGCGTCGGAAGATCAAGCAAAGACAACGTTCACATGTCCTTTTGGAATATTTGCTTTCCGACAGATGTCATTTGGGTTGTGTAATGCGCTAGAAACATTCTAGAGGTTCATGATGGCGATCTTCTCAGATATGATTGAGGACTCACTCGAGGTATTCATGAATGATTTATCGGTGTATGGACAGAGTTTTGACCAATGCGCTAACAATTTGGCAAGAGTTTTGAAAAGATTCGAGGACACAAATCTCGTTATGAATTGGGAGAAATGCCACTTCATTGGTACTGAAGGCATCGTTCTTGGCCATCGTATATCTTAATAGGGCATTGAGGTTGATAAACCTAAAGTAGAAATCATCAAAAAATTACCACCGCCTACCACTGTCAAAGCAATAAGAAGCTTTCTTGGACACACTAGTTTTTTTTATAGAAGATTCAACAAAGATTTTCCCAAGATAGCTAAACCTTTATGCTCATTACTAGAGCAAAATAAAAAGTTTGTGTTTGACGATGCATGTTTGAACGCATTCACAACAATAAAGAAGTAGTTGGCACAAGCTCTGATTGTCGTCATACCAGACTGGACGTAACCATTCAAACTAATGTGCTACACTAGTGACTTTGCTATAGGAGCTGTCTTAGGCCAAAGAAAAGAAAAGGTATTTCATTCTATTTACTATGCTAGTAAAACTCTAACTGAAGCGCAGATTAATCACACTATTATGGAGAAGGAGTTGCTAGCAGTAGTATTTACATTTGACAAGTTTCGTTCCTATCTTGTCGGTGCAAAGACTTTAGTTTACACGGACCACTCAACATTAAGATTCCTTTTAAACAAAAAAGATGCCAAACCTAGACTCATCAGATGGATCCTACTCCTCCAAGAATTTGATATCAAAAATCAGAGATAGGAAAGGATCTCACAATCAAGTAGCTGACCAGTTGTCTTGACTGGAAACTAGGAGTGAGAACGGGTAAACAAACCAGATTGTCGAAGCATTTCCTAAAGAGCAATTATTTTTTGTTGATGCATCACCATGGTATGCTGATGTCGTTAATTACCTTGTGGGTGAAAGCTAACTATAGGTTCGACTGGTCACAGAAAGATCAAGTTCATACGTGATGCTGCCAAATACCATTGGAATGAGCCATACCTATTTAAGGTATGCGCCGAGAATATCATCTGTCACTGTGTCCTTGAAGAAGAAATGATGTCAATCTTGCGACATTGCATGATGCCCCTTATGAAGGTCATTTTGGTGGAACAAGGATTGCTGCAAAGGTCCTGCAATAAGGATTTTATTGGTCCAATTTGTTTCGAGACTCTTACAATTTCGTACAACAATGTGATCGTTATCAACGCACTAGATCCATATCTCACCGTAACGAAATGCTCCAACAACCCATAATGAAGGTAGAGCTCTTCGATGTCTAGGGTATAGATTTTATGAGGCCATTTCCAAACTCTTTTGGAAACATGTATATCTTAGTGGCTGTTGACTACGTCTCAAAGTGGATTGAAGCTATTGTAGTGCCAAAAGATGATGCTCGAACAGTGTTAAAATTCTTTCACACATACATCCTCACAAGGTTTGGAACATCGAGAGCGTTGATAAGCGACCAAGGTACTCATTTTTATAATAACCAAGTGGTAATTGCATTAAAGCGATATGGTGTGAAGCATCATATGACCACCACATATCACCCACAAACTAATGGTTAAGCCGAAGTATCCAATCGTCAAATTAAAAACATACTTGAAAAGGTGGTTAATCCATCTAGGAAGGATTGGTCTGTGCGACTACATGACGCATTGTGGGCACTTTGCACCGCTTACAAAACCCCATTGGGGATGTCGCCATA
Organism: Gossypioides kirkii; assembly: GCA_005610355.1. NCBI lineage: Eukaryota > Viridiplantae > Streptophyta > Magnoliopsida > Malvales > Malvaceae > Gossypioides > Gossypioides kirkii. The sequence goes on along the minus strand of CP032253.1, from coordinate 42,748,100 downwards.
TCAACTACTGTTTGGAAAGTCATGTCACCTACTTATCAAACTTGAACATAAGGCCGTGTGGGCAATTAAGCAGGTAAATTTAGACAATGATACTGCTAGAAAGAAAAGACTGTTGGACATCACGGAATTAGAAGAAATCCGACACCATGCTTATGAGAATGCGACAATATACAAGGAAAAGACAAAGAGATAACATAACAACATCATCTTGCATCGATTCATCCTGGTCAGTTGGTACTTTTATTTAACTCACGCTTAAAATTGTATCCAGGAAAATTAAGATCGAGATGGTTAGACCCATTTAAAGTTATCGAAGCATTCCAAAGCGGTGCGATAACAATCAAAAACTTAAAGGATGGACAACAATTTAAAGTGAATGGCCAACGTCTTAAATATTATGCGAGCCCAGATGTTTGAGAACCAGACGAAGTCATCAACCTAGTGAGATTTAAATAATGTCAATGCATTCCTTTATTTACTTTTAATTGTTTCACTTTTCTTTATGTTGTTTTAAAATTCCTTACAGAAATAAAAATCACATTTTTTTCGAAACATTGAAACACATATTGTCGACGTATTCTACGATGAGTCAGCATTTCTTTTTCAGCAAGAATTGTGTCGGTTGATTTCTTTCTCTCCCAGCCGTTAAATCAAAGCAAATTGGTATGATCTGCATCCTAGAAATTAATGGCTGCAAACACAATGTTTCCCCATATTTTTCCACTCATTACGCCTAGGTTATAAAGCCTCTCATTGCAGTTACCTTTTCTCTTCACATTCACTATTGTTACTGTAACTCTTCTCTTTCATTGTCAGCATATTTCCTTTTCTAATCTCAGAAGCAATCTTTCTTTCTGTGAAACTTCTTGAAGTTCTTTTCTTCTCATTATGGCTAAAACCCGTGCTTCCAAAAACACTCCTAAACCTTCTAAGAACACTTCGACTACTCCTACTGTGGCTCCGTCCACGACACCACCACCTTCATCCATAGGCTTGGTTTTGTTTTTAACAACTGAAGCCAAAGATTGGCACCATAATGTTATGCTAAAATGCAATATCCACTTTGAATAGAGTCTCCAACTTTCTCCACATTAGACCTTGGGAAAACAAATCCAGCAAACCATTAGTCGCCTCGGATGGGAGTATTTTTATGACCATCCTTCTGGCTACTCTCTCACAATGGTGAGGGAGTTTTATGCGAATCTGGTGGACCAAGAGCAGGAATTCGTCTGTTTCGAGAAGGGCTAGTCCCATGGAGTGCTGCGTAGATCAACGTACTGCTGAGAATTTCGGAACGAGTAGACGACCATACACCCTTTATGCACCATTTGGATGATGATTATTTGGCCTAAATGATGAATGATCTCTGCATCAATGGCGCTACATGGACGGGCAATGGGTTTCACAATTATACAATGCATAGGCGGTACCTTACAATCTTTTGCAAGGTATGGTTTCATTTCATCAACAATCATGTTATACCTTCTACCCACAGCACTACGACCACATTAGACCGTATGTGTATGCTACATTCCATTTTACACCACCAACACATCGACATTGGGTAGCTTATACATGCCCAAATCACAAAAGCTGTAGGAAAGTAAATTGGTATCCTTTCTTTTCCCTCTCTTATTATGCTACTCTATCAACATAAGGGCATTGTGCCCAAAGATGATGAGGAGGTCCTAGATAACAAAGGACCAATTACTGACATTTCTGTTGAGAGGATGAAACGAGGCCAAGACAGCCCAATGGCCAAAGTGATCCCTAAGAAGAAGGACAAATGAAAGGGTAAGAAGAAGGCTGACAAAATTGATGCACCGACAGAGACCCAAATAGCAAAGAAGCTGGCACTGATGGAAGTTCATTTAGACCACCTTGACATGCGCTCTATTCACACCGACAGCATCGTGGATGACATAGATTTTTGACTCCACAAATTTTATGCATACACAAAGCATGGAACGAAGCCTTTGTCGCTGCATTGAGTTAGATCAACCAAACTCCACTACTAGATTTCCCAACTTTCTCATCCATCTACCGCCTGAGGAAGTATTCATCTTCTGAGCAACCTACCCTTGATGGTAGGCCTGTCCTTATACTAACACGGATCCATATTTCTGACGATGAGAAGGATAAGGGATAATCACAGGCTGATGACAATTTTCATCGCAATATCGCCCACTTATTCGAAGATGAATTCTCAAATAGTCTGGGCGCAAATATGACAAAGAGGGCAACTATTTTGGAAGAAGATGTCGATGTAGTTGATTGCGCTGACACTGGTCCAGTTGAAAATGAGCCGAGTGTAAAAAAAAGGCAAATCAGTAAGGTAATCAGGAGAAGGATCAAGACGAGGAATAGAAAGAAGAAAAAGGACTTGTCGAGGTGTAGGTGGAGAAAGAAATTGATGCCCTAACAATGATCGTTGAGGATATTGTAGAAGCTCCAGCTCTATCTCTATCGATTTCGAGCCAGGCTGAAGTTATCATTGGCGAGATAGAGGAACTGAATCCTCTGGCTATTGTGCCCTACATAGCACTACTCGTCGAGATCCACCCATCAGAGGTGATAATTGATGAGGCTATCACCCAACTCACTGAGGAGGAGCAATCTGTCGAATCGATTGGTTCAAAGGATAAGAAGCGAAAGAGGCATAAGGACAAGAAAAAGAAGAAACACCATGACGAGGAAGAGCACCCAAAAAAGAAAAAGAGAAGAAAAGACCAAAGCGCGCTGCATCGATTGATGAGTAAGTTGGTACATCTCTTTTTAGTTAGTTTTCATACATTCTTATTGTGCCTGCATTTTAATTATCGTTGCATTCATTTTTGTTTAGTACATTGTAACTGCATTTCCATTATATATGTATAACTATTGTCAGTACATTAGGGACAATGCAGACATTAAGTTTGGGGGGAAGCTAATGTGAATTGGAAATGCAACTACACCTTCATGTTTGACTTTTATTTTGTTTATTTAGTTAATGAAAATTTACCATATTTCAATAGAAATGTGCCCACAATTTTATTTTGATGAGTAATTTTGGAATTGTTTGAATGCTAATGTGGTAATTGGATGAATATGAATGACTGATGAGTTTACTATTTTTGAATGAATAATTAAAATTGCTTTAGTAATAAAGGAATAGTATTGATATTGAATCTTGAACTAACTGACCAATGCAACGACATAATATTAATAAAAGACACCCCATTATAAGTGCATTATGACTTTTAAGGGAGAACACTCTACTGCAAACTTAGAAAAGAAAATTCATCTAGCCAAAGGCTGTAACTGTAAGAGTGCGTGTTGGCGCAATTACATGCCTCTTGGGGGTTTGTTGCACCCCATCATTACTACCCAGAAACAAAGGTAGAGTAATGCAATGACATCTTTCAGTCATTTAAAAAAATGAGAAAAAAAGATTCAATGCATGATACTAACATTGTTGAAGTTGCTGAAATGGTTTAATAAAGGTTAAGATTCAATGCATGATACTAACATTGTTGAAGTTGCAGTATTAAGTTGTTCATAGCTATAAATTGTTAGGGCATCATTTTATTATATGAATGCAATTTACACATTAGGAATTTAGATAATTCAAGTTGTATGAATAATGATTGCGGTGTCATTTCTAATTGAGACTTTGTTTATTTTGTTTACTTGAGGACAAGTAAAAACTCAAGTTTAGGTGTGTGATGGTATTACAAATGGCGCAGATTTTCTCCCTAATTTAGTGTCTTAATTTTCACTTTTGCATTTTATTTAGCATGCATCATTAGCATTTTATATTTAATTTTCATATTTTCCAACTCATTCTTAGTTAGTTTAAATTCTTGTTATTTTTATCCATTTTTGTACTAATATCGACGCAAGCAGCCGATATATTGCATCTTAATATTGTTAGGGTAGGAACCCAGTCTAAAAGCTTAATACTGGACGAATGCAGCCATAAGATCAGTTGGTAATTGTGACCAAGAGATGTCGTCGCATTAAAACTAAACCTTGAATGAGTAAGATCAAGCTGAATCCGTAGCTGGAAGCACCAACGCAAGAATCTCACAGATGTCGTTGCAATTATGATTTCAAAATGCGTCTAGTGATTCAGCGACAATTTGCAGATCTCTGAAGAACATACTAGAACTGCGTGAGTGCACAGCTGTACTCTAACTAATTTTGATAGCTGCAAAAATCTAGATCTGGATCTGAGAATGAAGGCTGAAACTTGCAACATTTTGGAAGTTATAAATAGACGAACAATGAATAAAGAAATCATCAAGAGCTAAGGGATTAAATTCTACAATTTCTATGTGATTTTGGAGATTTGAGCTAGGAATTGTGAAGCTGATAAAGAAAGTCTGTAGTCACTTCTGACGAGAAGATGTTTGATGCAAGGCAAGAGGAACAATAAGGGAGTAGGCCTAGTAGTCTAGAGATAGTAAGCTTCGTTGTAATCTTTAATTCTTTTTAAACGATGATGGATTTTGATGATATTAAATGAATACGAGAGTGTATTTCAAAGTTATATTTTTTTGATTCTTATTTTACAGTGCTTATTTGTTTATTCTTGGATTTAGCTGCTTTAAGCACAAGAGTGAAATTACAGTACGTCGACATCGAGAGATGCGGTGACAGGTTGGTTAAGAAGTGGGTTAGGCGAGAACTATTTAGGACTGGGATAAGAACCAATTACTTGTTCTTGGGTACACATCATTACTCGCACCGAGAGGTGGAGTGATTGTGGGTATTTAGGTTGAGATTAAGTAGGGAGCTGTTGTTGGTAAGAACTCAAAGGGACTTCATTGCAGCAATAATTCATCTATACTTTACCTTGTCGATGCATCAAGTGTTGCAACTTAGCAGAATTAGTGAACCATTTCTACCATTTACACTTGATCACTTTTACTTTTTATGTGATTTAAATATTCAATACTCAACACTCAACACATTTGATTTACTTTCAGTACATTAACATTTAGCACCTGACATTTGACTTTGATTGCGTTGACATTAATATCTAATTTTAGTGTGCAGATCTGACATATTGCTCTGACATTAGTACTCACGTTACACTTAATTCCAATATTGATTACTCTGACATTTAGACATCAATAACCCACTCCTCGAGGGATCGATATTTGATAGATTGGTCTATCAACCATACTTGCATCGACGTGTGTACGCTTGCACAATTATTGTGTCATAAAAATATCGATCAGTGTTGCATTGCAGTGTTTACAATGTCATTGCCGATTCGATACAATATTACGGTATTTCAAGTGTCACTGTCAGTTCAGTATTGGTTTACAGTGTTTAAAGTGTCACTGCTAGTTCGATAAGGTATTATGGTGTTTACAGTGTCACCGTTAGTTCAATATTGCATTTCAAAGTACGAATGTATACACGAATGTACTCGGCATATAGTCTGGCACACGGTCGGGTATTAGCCCGTGTAGGTCACACGGTCTTGCCCACTCCTATGTGTCTAGACCGTGTAACTTACTGTTTCCATTTCCACATTCCAGGATGGTCACACGGTTTAGCACACGCCCGTGTACCCAGACCGTGTAACTCACTGTTTATGAGATCACCAATCAACTACTCAGATGGCGCAGCACACACGCCCATGTCCATAGACTGTGTAACTCACTGTTTGTCATCATAGGACACACGGTCTAGGGACACGCCCGTGTCCCCGATCGTGTAACTCATTATTTATTATTTATATGGCACACGGCCAAGACACACGATCGTGTGTCCGTCCGTGTCCCGTAGAGTAATGGAAAACCTGCACAATTTCTGTAACACTTTAAATTTTTAGGGATTAGATTCAGAAAATTATGAAATCTTGGAGGCTTTTTGGGTAAATTTCGTTAATTTGTGAAGATTGAGACTTAAGTGTAATGAGTGCAAAAGTTCAGGGTCAATTTAAGAACCTTAGTATACTCCAAGGACCTCTGAGGAAATAACCTATTTATTTGAGTTTTTAAGCACCCTAAACCCTCTTTTTGGAACACTTCTTCTTCCATTTGCAAATTCACCTCTACCAAAATCCCAAATTTCTCTTCCCTCTCTTTTGTGTTTTTCGATCAACCTTCGATCAAAGTCGAACCTTGGTTCATTTATTTCACCGCCCCCATCTTTATTATCCTCGAGGTTGTGTGATCAAAACCTATTCTCCAAAACTTACCATCGTCCTCACCGTTTGTGGGTTCTAGATCAAACCATTCGGCTATTTATTTTCTTGGTGGTTTTTTCATGGTTACATTAGATTTTGGTCTTGGTAAGTGTGGAAATCACGATTGTGGTTTGTTTTAGAGTTGGTTAGTGTGTTGTTCACGGTGGTTAAACATCGTTTGTGACATTGAGGAATAGTTGGTGCCGTCGACGTGTGGGGTTTGAAAACCCTAATTCCTTTCCTTTGTGGTAATTGAGGAAGTGAGCTAAGTTGTCTAAACCTAATTTCCAAGCCAAGGCAAGCCCAAGCTTTGACCCAATCTTAAACTCCAAAACCTTTTTAATCCATGAAACCTTTAAACCCAAACCCTTAAAAATTCAAACCCAAACGAAGTCAAACCAACCCAATTCTTTAACCAAGCAGCCCGACTCGAACCTGACCGACCCTAACTTGATCGCCCCGACCTGAACCCGGCCGACTCGATCGATGATCGTTAACCGTTGACTTTTCCGAAAAACCCTACCCTATCATTTTTCGACGTCCTGAGTCTTATTCTGCTGTCCATTTTGCCAAATTCTAACCCGAAAGTCTCGTTTTGAAAGTTTTATCTTAAATTTTATACTTTTAGTTATTTTAGAGTTTTAATTTGGGATTACTAAGATAAGATATTTTTGTTTAAGTGATCACGATTCCGAGGCAGACGATCTACCTCCTCTTCCACCTGTATAACCTGCTCCTGCATCGATTTCGAGAGCTACACGTAAGTTACTTTAGTTTAGTCTTATGTTAAAGTGGTGGCTAGGATTGTAATAATATTAGTTGTATTTGTAGGATCTAATTCCGTTAGACCAGGTACTTGTACAGCACGTGGCAGACAACCTTCTCGTCGTTAGAGTTTCCTTTTTTGTTTGAGGAATGTTTCTAGCTGTAATATACCTTAATGTATGTAATGTTGTTGAGATTATATGATTTCATGCTGTTTGAGGTATGTTGATATTGAGATGATTGTGTTGTGATAAAAAATAATGGTATGATTGATTGAGTTATGAAAGTGTATGATGATAATGTCATGCATATATATATGTACCTTGAGCATTTTAAGGATAATTATTGTGATTATTCTACAGTGATTATGATATATGGGATATAAATTGAGATTGAGATTGAGGCAATATATATATATGATAATCATGTGGTCATACCATTGTCTGTTCATGGGGTGGGATTGTACGGTGGAAGAAGTGGTTATCATTCCTTTTAAGGTTGATACTAAAACCACACTACGATTGGTGACGTTTGGTTGGGAAAGGGTTATGGGGAACCTTTTCATTGTGTTGGTAGGATGGATTATGTGTGCATTGCATTGTGCTTGTGATTGAAATATGATTTGTGGTTACCTTTTTTGATGTAGGTGAAAGATTTAGATGTGTTCAAGACAGCTTTTCGAACTCGTTATGGGCACTATGAGTTCTTGGTAATGCCCTTTGGGTTAACTAATGCCCCTGCTACTTTTATGGACATGATGAATACGGTGTTTCAACCCTAGTTGGATCAATTTGTGGTGGTGTTTATAGATGACATTCTGGTATACTCTAAGTCTAAGGCTGAGCATGAGGAACATCTCAAAGTTGTGCTGCAAACTTTGAGAGAGAAGTAACTTTATGCTAAGTTCAGCAAGTGCGAATTTTGGTTATCTAAGGTGATGTTTTTGGGTCATATAGTTTTTGCTGAGGGTATTCGTACGGATCCGAGGAAGATTGAGGCTATTATGGGCTGGAAGAAACGTAAGAATGTTTTTGAGATTCATAGTTTTTAGGGTTTAGTTGGATATTATCGGAGGTTTATTGATGGTTTTTTCGATTATTGTGGTGCCTTTGACAAAGCTTCTGAGGAAAAGTGTTCCATTTGTTTGAACCGAGGCTCAAGAGGCTAGTTTCGAGAAATTGAAGCCTGTGTTGACTCAAGCACTAGTTCTAATCTAACTTGAGCCTTGGAAAGCTTATACTATCTACAATGATGCTTCTCACACTGGATTGGGATGTGTGCTAATGCAAGAGGGAAAGGTTGTAGCTTATGCCTCTCGATAGTTGAAATCGTATGAGATTAATTACCCTACTCATGATCTCAAGCTTGCTGCGGTAATCTTCGCTCTTAAAATTTAGAGACACTATCCCTATGGGGAGAAGTGTTATATCTTCACTGATCATAAGAGCTTGAAGTACTTGCCTACTCAAAAGGAGCTTAACTTGAGGCAACGCCATTGGTTCGAGCTATTTAAGGACTATGACTGTGAGATTGAGTATTACCCTGGTAAGGCTAATGCGGTTGCCAACGCCTTAAGTCGTAGTGCTGTGGCTGAGTTGAGGGCATTGTTTGAGGAAAACAGTCTTTTGGTTAAACTCCGGGTTATTCTCACTTTACTCTCGGAGATTAAGGTTGAGCAAGCGAATGATCCTTATCTAGAGCACCGTATGAGGGAGGTAAAGGGTCGATTGAGGTAATGTGGTTACTGCAAGCATAACTTGAGGCAACACCATTGGTTGGAGCTATTTAAGGACTATGACTGTGAGATTGAGTACTACCCTGGTAAGGCTAATATGGTTGCCGACGCCTTAAGTCGTAGTGCTGTGGCTGAGTTGAGGGCATTGTTTGCCAGGATGAGTTTGTTTGAGGATGGCAGTCTTATGGCTGAACTTCGAGTTATTCTCACTTTACTCTCGGAGATTAAGGTTGAGCAAGCGAATGATCCTTATTTAGAGTACCGTATTAGTGTCCTTCGAGGTTACTGTAACCGATTGAGATTCCTCACTGGAAATGGGAAAGGGTGACTATGGATTTTGTGAGTAGTTTTCCTTTAACACCGTCCAAGAAAGATTCTGTGTGAGTGATTGTGGATTGACTCACTAAGTCCACACATTTTATTCTAGTGAGGGTCAATTATCCTTTGAGTAAGTTAGCTCGACTCTACATCTCGAAGATAGTTCGTCTTCATGGGGTACCATTATCTATCATTTCTAATCGAGATCCAAGGTTTACTTCGAGATTTTGGGAATCCTTGCACCGTGCTTTAGGTACTCGGTTAAACTTCAGTACCGCTTACCATTTGCAGACTGATGGTCAATCCGAGTGGGTGATTCAGGTCTTGGAGGAATGTTGAGGGGTTGTGTGATTGAGTATCAAGGGAGTTGGGAGGATTTCTTACCACTGGCTATGTTCGCTTACAATAACAGTTATCAGGCCAGTATTAAGATGGCTCCTTATGAGTCTTTGTATGGGCACAAATGTCGTACCCCTATCGATTGGACTGAGTTGACGGAGCATCGGTTGTTGGGACCAGATCTTATTCACGAATCTGAAGAGACTGTCAAATTGATTCGTGAAAGGCTTAAGGGTACTTTTAATAGACAGAAGTCTTATGCCGACCTGAAGCGTCGGGATATTGGGTTCAGTGTGGGTGATGAGGTTTCTTAAAAGTGTCTCCATGGAAGAAGGTGCTTAGATTTGGGCGGAAAGGCAAGTTGAGTCGTCGTTTTATCGAGCCTTATCGGGTACTACATCGTGTGGGACCAGTTGCCTATCAGCTTGAGTTACCGCCTGAGCTTGAGAGGATTCATGATGTTTTCCATGTTTCCATGTTGAGACGTTATCGATCGGACCCGTCTCACATTGTGCCTATTGAGGAGATTGAGGTTTGTCCAGACTTGAGTTTTGAGGAAGAACCAATTGAGATCATTGTTCAGGATGAGAAAGTCCTTAGGAGGAAGACCATTAAGATGGTTAAGGTCTTGTGGCGCAACCATGGTTATGAGAAGGCTACGTGGGAGCCCAAAGCCGTCCTCAAGGCCCAATATGCACATCTTTTGGTCTAAGTAATTTCAAGGACGAAATTTCTTTTAGGGGGAGAGTTGTAACACTTTAAAATTTTTAGGGATTAGAATAATAAAATTATGAAATCTTAGGGGGGTTTTGGGTAATTTTCGTTAATTTGTGAAGATTGGAACTTAAGTGTAATGAGTACGAAAGTTCAGGGTCAATTTAAGAACCCTAGTATGCTCCAAGGACCCTTGAGGAAATAACCATTTGTTTGAGTTTTTAAGCACCCTAAACCCTTTTTTTAGAACTCTTCTTCTTCCATTTGCAAATCCACTTCTGCCGAAATCCCAAATTTCTCTTCTCTCTCTTTTGTGTTTTTCGATCAACCTCCGATCAAAGTAGAACCTTGGTCCGTTTGTTTCACCGCCCCTATCTTTCTTATCCTTGAGGTTGCGTGATCAAAACCTATTCTCCAAAACTTACCATCACCGTTGTCGTTCATGGGTTCTAGATCAAACCATTCAACCGTTTGTTTTCTTGGTGCTTTCTTCGTGGTTTCATTGAATTTTGGTCTTGGTAAATGTGGAAATCACGGGTTTGTTTTGGAATCGGTTAGTGTGTTGTTCACGGTGGTCAAACGTCGTTTGCGACATTGAGGAGTAGTTGGTGCTGCCGGCATGTGGGGTTTGAAAACCCTAATTCCTTTCTTTTGTGGTAATTGAGGAAGTGGGCTAAGTTGTTTAAACCCATTTCCAAGCCAAGGCAAGCCCAAGCTTTGACCCAATCTTAAACTCCAAAACCTTTTTAATCCATTAAACCTTTAAACCCAAACCCTTAAAAATTCGAACCAAACCAAGTCAAACCAACCCAATTCTTTAACAAAGTGGCCCGACCCGAACCCGACCGTTGACTTTTTCGAAGAGCCCTACCCTACCATTTTTTTACGTTCTAAGTCCGATTTCGCTGTCCGTTTTGAAAAATTCTCGCCTCGAAAGTCTCATTTTGATAGTTTTATCTTGAATTTTGTACTTTAAGTTATTTTAGAGTTTTTATTTGGATTACTAAGATAAGATATTCGTGTTAGGTATCACGATTCTGAGGCGGGTGATCTACCTCCTCCTCCAGCTATGCAACCCGCTCCTACATCGATTCTGAGAGCTACACGTAAGTTACTTTAGTTTAGTCTTGTGCTAAAGTGGTGGCTAGGATTGTAATAATATTAGTTGTATTTGTAGGATATAATTCCGTTAGACCAGGTACTCGTACAGCACGTGGAGAATGACCTCCTCGTCGTTAGAGTTTCCTTCTTTCTTTGAGGTGTGTTTCTAATTGTAATATACTTTAATGTATGTGATGTTGTTGAGATTATGTGATTTCATGCTATTTGAGGTATGTTGATATTGAGATGATTGTGTTGTGATAAAAAAATAATGGTATAATTGATTGAGCTGTGAAAGTGTATGATGATAATGTCATGCATATATATATGTACCTTGAGCATGTGACAGATAATTATTGTGATTATTCTACAGTGATTGTGATATATAGGATATAAATTGAGATTGAGATTGAGGTAATATATATATATATGATAATCATGTGGTCATACCATTATGTGTTCATGAGGTGGGATTGTAAGGTGGAAGAAGTGGTTATCATTCCTTTTAAGGTTGATACTAAAACCACACTGCGATTGGTGACGTTTGGTTGGGAAAGGGTTTTGGGGAACCTTTTCACTGTGTTGGTGTGATGGAGTATAGGTACATTGCATTGTGCTTGTGATTGAAATATGATTTTTGGTTACCCTTTTTGAGATATAAATTGTTATGTTGAAATACAAATACATTAGGTTGTATTTACTTTAGAGACACATTGGGCTTTATAGCTCATACCTTCACAGTTTCCTAACAGATATTCAGGAATTAGGTGACTCGGTACCCGGAGGCTTAGTCACAAATTATAATATTTTATATTATTATTATTATTTTTGAGTTTGGATTATTAATATACTTTGTTGGTAACTATTCGTTTTGGGTTGTAAATACAATTTATTTTGGGACTTTTGGTACTTTTTTAGTTTTATTTATTTATTTTATTTTTAGTTATAGGTTTAATACTATATATATGTATATTTATGTTTATATTTGAGAATGAATGTGTATGATTTTGGACTGTCGAGTTGTGTGTGGGTAAATTACTTAAATAACCTTCTAGGTCCGATCGTATCTTTTAGGTTGGGTATAGGGGGTTACAATTTCTGTAGAGAATGACCAAAAGAACTCGAGGGGAATCGATAACCTACCTGATTCGGTGTTTAAGTCGACCAACACGGAACGCCAGCAAACTACATTAGCATAATTACACATTACTAAGCAGTCAAATCCCAATTATGGAGTGAATATTTCCCTTCCAACAATCAATAACTCTAACAACTTCTTCAAGAAAACTCAACAATACATTCGTACAAGTGAAGATCACAAAACACGCACACTCGCACGACCATTGTCAACAGTACGTTCTCCTGAGTCAATGTAATTGCAACCAAATTTTAGATTTCATACAATTTATTCCAATTTCACTAATTATCCCAAAAAAGGGAAGTTAGTTCATCAATGAACCTAAACAACCAGTGATTCATAATACTTACCATTGATTGCTCACAACACTCACAACCTCAAATAATAATGCCTAACAACACTATCGCAACGATCAGGAAAAAAAAAATAAAAACACCAGCTTTTATTTCAAAATAGGCTTTCTTCTTTGTGAAGAAGAAGATAGTTCCTGTTAGTTTTTTTGCTTAAACTAATCGATCAAAATAATAAAAAATAAAATAAAATAACTACTTTTCAGTCACCTCAAAATATAAATATACACTATAGCTCTTGTAGAGGTTCGAACACGCAACCTCAAGTGCAGATGCACGACCATTGAACAACTAGGCACATCATTGACATAAATCAAAAAAAAAGCTTACTTTTTGGGGCATTACAACTCTCTCCCCTAAAAAAAATTTTATCCTCGGAATTTACTTGAATAAAATAACTGCGAATACTGGTAACGAACTAACTCTTCAGGTTCCCAAGTGGCCTACTCTCTTCCATGATTCTACCACATAACCTTGACCAGTGGTACAGTCTTCCTTCGTAAGACTTTAACATCTTGCTCAAGCACCTGAATGGACTCCTCCCTGAAGGTCAAATCAAGTCGCACCTTTATTTCTTCCACCGAAACGAGGTGAGAAGGATCGGAATGGTATCTTTGCAACATTAAAATGTAAAACACGTTATGAATACGAATGAGCTCATGAGGCAGCTCAAGTTGACATGCCACGGGTCTTCCTCGTTTCAGAATTCGGTAAGGCCCGATAAAACATGGACTCAATTTTTGCTTCCGCCCAAATCACAGTACCTTTTACCACAGTGAGGAGCACCTGCTCACCAACGTCATATTCCACTTCCTTTCGCTTCAAGTCCGCATAAGACTTTTGCCGGTCGGAGGCCGCCTTCAAGCGCTCCTAGATCAATTTAAAAGTGTTCTCGATTTCAGATACTAACTTGAGACCTAACACCCATCTCTCACTCAACTCTATCCAACACAATAGAGTTCGACACTTACGACCATATAGAGCTTCATAAGGTGCTATCTGTATACTGGATTGAAAACTGTTGTTGTAGGCAAACTTAATTAACGCCAGATGGTCCTTCCAACTACCCCTAAAATCGATTACACAGCTCCGAAGCATATCCTTCAAAATTTGATTGACCCACTCTGACTGTCCATCAGTCTAGGGATGATACGCTGTACTAAAGTCCAATGCGTACTTGGTGCCTCATGTAGTTTTTTTCAGAATTGTGAGGTGAAACGTAGGTCCCGATCTGAAATGATCAAAACAGGGACTCCGTGTAACCTTATGATCTTGGACACATACAGTTTGTCAAGTTTCTACAGAGAGTAATTAGTTCGGATTGGTAAGAAGTGGGCGGACTTGGTTAACTGGTCAACGATAACCCATACAAAGTCATTCTTAGTAGGTGTTAGGGGTAGCTCATTAACGAAGTCCATCGTCACCTATTCTCATTTCCATTAGGGAATCTTAATCTATTGCATCAACCCCGAGGGTAATTGATGTTCGAATTTTACCTTCTGACAGGTTAGACAATGTGAAACGAAGGTCGTCACTTCTCGTTTCAACCCAGGCCACTAGTAAATTTCCTATAAGTCACGATACATTTTGTCTCCTCCTGAATGCATAGCAAACTGACTATTGTGTGCCTCCTGTAGTATCGATAACCTCAAATCTGGGTCCTTAGGCACACAAATATGACCCTTAAAGCAAAGGACCCCATCCCCATTCACTCTAAACTCAATCTCACTATTTATGCCAAACTTACTCAAACGCTGAGCTAAAGTTTCATCCCGCAACTGTTTCGCTCAAATCTAATCAACCCAGTTTGGTCTCAATTGTTGTCCGACTAACAGACTTCCAACGCTACACAAACTCAGTCTAGCAAACATCACTCGTAGATCATTCATCACTTGATGACTAAGAGCGTCGACCATAACGTTAGCCTTACCTGAGTGATATTCTATGATGCAGTCGTAATCCTTGAGTAATTCGACCCATCTGCGTTGCCTCATATTCAATTCCTTCTGAGTTAACAAGTACTTGAGACTCTTGTGATTAGTATAGATTACACACCTTTCACCATACAGATAATGTCTCCAAATTTTTAATGCAAACACTACTGCAGCTAACTCAAGATCGTGCGTAAGGTAATTACCCTCATGTGACTTAAGTTGACGAAATGCATACGCTATCACCTTGCCATCCTGCATCAGTACACAACTTAAGCTTACATGCGACGCATCACTGTAGACAACAAATTCCTTACCCGATTATGGCTAAACCAGCATTAGAGCTTGAATCAAGACAGACTAGAGCTTATCAAAGCTCGACTGGTACTCCTCTGACCACCTGAAGAGAGCAACCTTATGTAACAGCTTAGTCAAGGATGAAGCTATGAGAGAAAATCCCTCGACAAACCTCCGATAATAACCTGCTAACCCAAGGAAACTTCGTAGTTCAGAAACCTTCCTTGGTTGCTTCCACTCCACTACTATTTCAATTTTCTTAGGATCAACTCGGATCCCCTCAATAGTAACCACATGTCCCAAAAATGAAACTTTGAATAACCAAAACTTACACGTGCTAAACTTTGTATAGAGTTGTTTCTCACGAAAGTGTTTGTAGTACTATTTGCAGATGCTCGTCATGCTCAGTTTTGGTTTTTGAATAAATCAGAATATCGTCAATAAAGACTACCAAAAACTGGTTTAGATACGGTTGAAAAACGCAGTTCATTAAATCCATGAACATCGCGGATGCATTCATTAAACCGAATGGCATAACTAGGAATTCATAATGCCCATATCAAGTCTTAAAAGTTGTTTTATACAAATCTTCATCTTTAACCTTAAGTTGGTGATAACTCGACCGAAGATCTATCTTTGAGAACATCGAAGCCTCGCGGAATTGATTGAACAAATTGTCAATTCTCGGTAGAGGATACTTTTTCTTAATGGTCAACTTATTTAACTAACGATAGTTAATACACATTCTCATTGTTCTGTCCTTCTTAATAAATAGCACCGGTGCTCCTCAGGGAGACACACTCGATTGAATGAACCTTCGATCGAGAAGTTCTTACAGTTAAGCCTTCAACTCCACTAGTTCCTTCGGTGCCATGTGATAAGTAGAAATAGACACTGGTGCAGTTCCTGGCAGTAAGTCATATCGAACTCAACCTCTCGAGTTGGTGCCACTCCTAGCAGCTCATCAGGGAATACATCCAGAAAATTCCTAACGGTTCGAATATCGTTAACAGTTAGCTTGACAAGTGCAGTATTGGTAATAAAGGCAAGATATGCCTCACAACCCTTCCTCACCAATTTCTCGGTTATAGAAGTGGAGATCACATTGGACAAGTAGTCTCAACGCTCTTCAATCACCATAACCTTCTCATGAGTCTCCATTCTCAGAATGACCCTCTTTGACGCACAATATAAACTGACCTTGTGCTCTACTAACCAATTCATTCTCAGAATCATGTCAAACTCTCTAAACAGAAGCTCCATCAAATCAGTCGGGAACATAACTCTCTACACTTCTAATGGTACTCATTTGAATACCTTGTCAACCCGAACGGATTGACCCAAAAGATTAATCATAGAAATGACACTAGTAGTATGCTAAACCAATACATGTAATTTCATAGATATAATACTAGCAATATATGAATGAGTTGAGCCAATATCAATTAAAGCATAGTAAGGTACAGTATGAATATAAAACGTATCAATAATTACATTTGTGTCATCCTTATCTTCGCGACGTGCCGCATAAACAAGCGTAGGCTATCGAGCCTTAGTCTGGATCGTACCCCTGTCCGGTGCTCCTCTACCCCGCCCTACACTACTACCAGCTCTACTAAAGCCCCGACCTCTAGTTGGCTACAACATTACTCTCGGTAACTGCACTGTGCTTGCAACTGTAACCGATACCAGAGCTGGCATCTGCTCAGCTTACTGAGGACATTCTTGCACTTTGTGTTCTAATGACCTATATCGTATACAAGCCCCAGACTTCCTCCAACATTCGCCCGAGTGGCGTCTTCCACAATAGTCAAAGCATCTCACAACACTGGAACCTGTTGATGCCTCAATCTTTGGGGGCCCGTCAAATCTTGTCTGTTTCTTAGGGCACATAAAAGTGCTAGCAGATCCAATCTCTCTTGGCTCTACTCTAAGCCTTCTCTTGTTCCTTCCTCTCGCCTATAATGCACTTGACTTCGTCTATAGCCTTCACTTTGTCGACCAAAACAACAAAGACCTACTCCCTCTAAGAAGTGATCAAAACCCGTAACTCAAACTTCAAACCCTCCTCAAACCTTACACACTTATCGTGCTTGGTTGTAACTAGTGCGCGGGCATACCTATTCAATCTCAAGAACTCAACCTCGTACTAAGTTATAGACCTCTCACCCTGCTCCAAACTCAAGAACTAACATCTACGAGCCTCAATATAACTAGCTCCCACATACTTGCTCTAAAATGTAATCTTAAAGAACTCCCAAGTCACTGATTCCGACTGAGTGCTCTGCTCAACTGTCAACTACCACTGGTACGCCTCGTCCTGTAACAGCAATATGGTACCTCTCAGTTTTATGTCGGCTTGCAGCCTATGTCTTCCATAATACAATCAGTTGCCTCTAGCCAGTACTCTGCTGAGGTGAGAGCAACTCTTGTGACTCCCTTGAACAACTCAGCCTCGTTTGAACAGAGCCGCTCTATAACTGAACCTCGAGCTGTAAGTCCAATACGGGTCTCAGTGACCCTCTCCAACACTCGTAACATAGCTTGGAAAATAGGATCGTCCCCAACTAGCACGTTCTGAGACCTCATCTCAGCAGTAGAGTAGGAGTACCAACGATCTCGCTAGTCTCTAGAATCAGGATGCTTCCCATGGAAGATGACTCAGCTCGAGGTCTTTCCTAACGTCGTCCACAGCTTGCTCATGAACTCATTTGTCAATGTCTATAATATCAAAGGTATACATATCAGTTCAAAGTCAAATCATACTTCCCAACATGCCACGGCAGTTAACAATTCATTCACATAACAGCTGATAACAATTTAGTCTGTGATCAGCTAGTGATAGTCGATCATAGATCAATTACACTGTAAAGCAAGTATATGAACATTGAAAGCACTTAAAGGCTGGACGACGGAGATTGGATCTTTCTAGGTTAGCTGTTAAATCTCTACATTAGCATAACCACATTTTAACTTATTAGGTAAACCCATAAAACAGCCCAAGTGTTGTCAACCTGACTCTAATACCATTAAATGTAACACCTTAAACCTGGCCTAGAAGAACAGTTAAGTATAAGATGCCACACAATGTCAAAGCAACACCATAATAGCAACCAGACGATAATATTATAAAAGTTAACCAGCGTATGTCCAACATCATCTTAACAGAACTAGAGTAACATGATAATGTTATGAAAGCTAAACAACATAAATCCAACCTCATTTTAACAATACTAAAGTAAGTTCAAACATCCCCAAAGTTATATTCCTAAGTAGCATAGTATAATACTATGATTCCTAGATGACCGAGCTTCCTATCCGTCAGCTACTAAATCTAAGAAGATCCTGTAACAACATACACATAATTAGTATAAAGTATATTGATAAGAACTACTGTACGCAACACAAGCAACCATTCCATAGAAACAGTTATTTCACAATCGGATAATGTTTTAGTAGTGTTCACAGTATCACTTTTATATAGGTAAGTCATGCGATGTTACAGTGTCACCGTCGGTTCAGATAGCAATTTCAGTGTTTATAATGTCACTGCCAGTTCAACATAGCTACACAGTGTTTACAATGTCACTGGTAGCTCAATACAGTATTATGATATTTATTGAGTCACCGTCAGGTCGGTGTTGCATTGTAGTGTTTATAGTGTCACTGTCGGTTAGATACAGTATTATGGTGTTTACATAGTCACCATCAATTCAGTATTGGTTTGTAATGTTTACAGTGTCACTGCTAGTTCGATACAGTATTACAGTGTTTATAATGTCACCATCAGTTCAATATTACATTTTAAAGTACGAATGTAAACACGAATGCACACGGTCCATGGTTTGGCACACGATCGTGTAATAGCCCGTGTAGGTCACATGGTTCTGGCCACGCCCGTGTGTCCAGACCGTGTAACTCATTGTTTCCATTTCCACATTCTAGGATGGTCACACGGTCTAGCACACGTCCGTGTGCCCAGACCGTGTAACGCACTATTTATTATTTATATGGCACACGGCCCAGACACGCGACCGTGTGTTCGCCCGTGTGCTGTCGAGTAATGACAAACTTGCATAATTTTTACAAAAAATGACCAAAAGAATTCGAGGGGAATCGATACCTTACTTGATTCGATGTTGGCGTCGAGTAACACGGAACACCAGCAACCTACATTAGCGTAATTAAACATTACTAAGCTGTCAATTCCCAACTATGCAGTGAATATTTCCCTTCCAACAATCACGAAATATGCATACCTGCACGACCATCGTCAATAGTACATTCTCCTGAATCAACGTAATTGCAACCAAATTTCAGATTTCATACAATTTATTCGAATTTCACTAATTATCCCAAAAAGAGGGAAGTTAGTTCATCAATGAATCCGAACAACCAGTGATTCATCATACTTACCACTGACACCTTACAACACTCACAATAACGACTAATAACACTATCGCAACAACCAAGAACAAAAATAAAAGCACTAGCTTTTGGTTCAAAATATGCTTTCTTCTTTGTGAAGAAGAAGATAGTTCCAGTTAGTTTTTGTACTTAAACTAAATGATCAAAATAATAAAAATAAAATAAAATAACTACTTTCCAATTACCTAAAAATATAAATATCCACTATAGCTCTTATAAAGGTTCGAACACGCAACCACAAGTACAAATAAATAGATGCATGACCATTGAACCACTAAGCTCATCACTAACATAAATCAGATAGAAAAGTTTAAATTTTTGGGGCATGACAGTAAATAGGTTACTTTTTAATTAATTAATATGTTTTTTTTTTAAAATGGTAAAAGTTCCCTTCATCTTTTTATTTTTCCTAGTTACTATTCTCTTTTCTTTTAGTCTTTGCTCATTGTTTGTAGTCTTTTTTTGCTTTATGGTTGTGTTAATTATCGGATTGTGTTCTTCTCTGGTTCATTCTGGTTATATCAAGTAAGATTTCATTATCAAATTCGCTCGTTGTTGATGGTTTTGTTGTTATATTTGAGTTTTCCTTTGAACGTCGTTGTCGAGATTTCTAATTTGTCTTGGGAATCTTTTCTTACTTTGGTACGTTGTAGCGAAAGTTTGGTAAATAATTAATGATCCTTCAACTACTTATTTCTCGTTCATACTTGATTAAAACTATTTTACCTTGTTTTAGCTCTAGGTATTCCTCCTTCATCTGCTCAATGAAAAGCCAATTAATAAACTTCTCTCTGAACTTCTTCAAGAAAAACTCCCAGTTCACCTAATATATGACAACGCTACTAGTTACTATATTCCATCGTTGATAAGCTTCGTCTTCTAGCAAGGAAATCACGCACCAAAGACAATTAGTTGGAGAGCATTGCAGCTCTTCTATCACACGACAAACTCGCGTAAGCCAGTCCTCAGCCACCACTGGTCATCTTCCTTATTTCCTTTAAATTCTATTGCCCCACGCTTATGAATTACCTCCACTGGATCCCCATGGGACATTGCTACAACAGGAACATGAGGTGTGAGATTTAACGGTTATGTAGCTTCAGCTGTTCTTACTGTTTCTTCTGGTTTCACCATCTCATCATGTCATCAATGTGTAGAGGTTGGTGTAACACCTATATATCAATCGAACCATTGTCTCAAGTTGAATACAAAATTAGGGATAATTATATCTAGATCCATGAGTGGCTAATTTCCTAAAGGAGATTATGAGCGAAGGTGTGAATAATTAACAAATGAATTAGCGTTTTAATTCGAGTTAGTTGGTTTAAATTATATGTGATTAAATCCTAGGATTGCAGACCATAGGAAGTAATTTTGGATAAACGAGATTAAGAGATATGTTTGATGACTTAATCATAATTTATCTCCATCAAGTAAGTATGGACAAGAGATAAGCATATTTTGTTCGATTAGTTAAATAGTTAGAGGCTGAGAGGTAATAGCTGGTTAATTTGTAGCTAACTTGATAAAACTCGAGTTCTAAAGTCAATAAAGAAGACTGAAGTGAGCTAATCTTCTGCCTACTTAATTGAATTTAATTCCGATAGTTAAAATTATTATGTTTAATTTCAGTTAATTTATGTTATTTTTATGAATTGCCTTTTCTTTGGTTTTTCGTAATATAATTTTAGATTACTTCTATTTAGACTTGTTAGTGTAGAAAATTAGTCTTACTTCAATTCAACCTCCCTTGGGTACGATCCTCGGAATACTTCCCGAAGTGTTTCATTGTAACATTATTCTATATTACAATTTGACCCATAAACTCGTTAACACCGTTGTTTTATTAATTAGCTCTTTAGCTATAGTATTTCCAGTCTAGACGTTCGCACGTCTGGCGACAATCATTCGGCTGAATGTCACGAAAAGAATATGGGTTTTAGTTTTAAGAGTTTAGTATTATTATTTTCTTTATGCTAAATTTAATTTTTATTATTTCTTATATTTTATTTATTATTAGAAATTCCATCATATGCATATACTTGTGGAAAGTACGTATTTACAATATAAATAATTTTAAAAAAAACATATAATAAATAATGAAATGTGTGATTTAAAACTAATAATAATAACAAACTTCGTGAGAGAAAACATTTTATGTTAAAAGTTAATTTTTAAAAAATTTACTCAAGAAATATTATTGATGTCGTGGTAAAGAATTGTCTTTAACTCCATTAAACACATGTTTCAATCCCTAACCATGTTAAATTTAGTTCTTTTATCTAAAAAGTATATAAATGTATGAAAATACAAAAACGCCATTCAAATCATTTTAACATTTTAATCTTTAAACCCTAAATTTCATCAAAATCACTTTATAAAAAGATCCAACCCAAACACCAAGCATTCAAATCCATCAAAAACCTCCAAGAACAAACATATTCAACAATAGTAAATTTATAACATTTGACATATTCACAAATTAGTCCTTCAGTTAGCTAGATTAAGGTAATACAAACTTAAAACACAGAAATTACTAAAAACGAGTAACAATAGCTTACTCAAATCAAAGTTCAAAGCTTTAGAACGAAACCCTATCTTTCTCCTTGTGTTTTCCGAAGAAGATAAAAAAATTTGAAGAAAATAGGTTATTTTCTTCTTTAATTTCACTTTTATACTTAATGGCATAATTATAATTTTTTTATGACTTTCACAATTAGACTTAATTAACCCCTTTTAACCTTAATTAATCCTATTTATATTCAATTTAGCTCATGATAATCCACCCACTAAAATACTTTAGGTAAATTTGTTCATTTGGTCCTTCTAATTAATTAACTCAACTTTTACATCTTTTACGATTTAATCATTTCTACCTAATTCACTATCTAAACATTAAAATTTCATAATCAAATTTTTAATACGAAGCTAAAAATGCCGTAAATATTAAAAATAACTAATTTTACGACTCGACTCGTCAGAATTGTGGTCCCGAATCACTGTTTTCGACATCACTGAAAACTGGACTGTTACAAGAACGATAATAATAGTCATTTAATTAAAAGGTTTATTAGTCATTTCTTAATTTGTGACTGATCGAAGCCCAACGTGTGAACATTTAGGCTAAAATTCACACAAATAAAATCTATAGAATTAAGTGCTTAGTAAGTATTTCGAGGATCGTACCTAAAAGATTTTCAATTGGAAAAAATCACTATTAAAAATTAATTGTATAAAATAAGTACAAATCTAGTTGAGTTATGACTTAGTAGTGTAAATCAAAACAATAATAAAATTAACTAATTATTTCAACCTAAAACTAAAACTATCCCTATGTTAACTATCTGTTTCTCTTATTCCTAGTTTCGACAACAAGAGCCCTCTTAGCCTTGAATCAATTGTTACCCTAGTCATTAGTTAAGCCATAAATTACCTTTTGCTCATGAATTAATCGATGAAATAGCGCGATTTTGGAACTTTCTCTTCTCACGATCGAATAACTTCAGAATAGGATATTCTAGATTAAGCCAAAATAATAAAAACTAAACTAAAAACCAAAGAAAACAAAAAAAACTCAATTAAAAGTATCAAAGATTGTGTGATGGCTCCTCTCCCCTACTCCTTTAATGTGGTTGTAACGCCTCAATTTTGAACTTTTATTTGATAAATTCAAACAACAGTTATGTATCTAATTCAATGGTTAAGTGTTCTGTGTTTATGTTTGAGATCTTGTGTTTGAATCTCATTTTTGAAATTTTTTATATCCTTTAATTTAAACCTTAGGTTCGGAACTCTTCACTTAAGTTTATTTTTGCATCAATTTGTGACAATGATCAGCCTAGTGCTTCAATGGTTGAGTTTTTGTATTCTCTTGGTCTTCTATTCAAGTCTCTATTTGTAAGTGATAAGGAAATATTTTTGTATTTTGTGGTAAATAGGTTACTTTTTAATTAATTAATATGTTTTTTTTAAAAAGAGAAAAGTTCCCTTCTTTGTTTTATTTTTCCTCGTTTCTGTTCTTCTCTTTTCTTTTGGTCTTGGCTCATTGTTTGTGTAGTCTTTCTTTTTGCTTTGCGGTTGTGTTACTTATCAGATTGTGTTCTTCTTTGGTTGATTCTGGTTATATCAGGTAAGATTTCGTTATCAAATTCTCTCGTTGTTGATGGTTTTGCTGTTAAATTAGGGTTTTCCTTTGAACTTCGATGTTAGGGTTTCTAATCTATCTTGGGTATCTTTTGTTACTTTTGTACATTGTAGGGGAAGTTCAGGAAATGATTAACAATCCTTTAACTACTTAATTCTCATTCATACTCAAACATAATCATTTTCCCTTATTTTAGCTCTAGGTATTCCTCCTTCATCTGCTTAATGAAGAGCCTATTAATAAACTTCTCTCTGAACTTCTTCAAGAAAAACTCCAAGTTCACCTGATATATGGGAACGCTACTAGTTACTATATTCCACTGTTGATAAGCTTCATCTTCTAGCAAGGAAATCACGCACCAAAGACTATAAGTTGGAGAGCATTGCAGCTCTCCTATCATATAGAAAACTCGCGTAAGCCAATCCTCAACCACCACTGGGTCATCTTCCTTATTTCCTTTAAATTCTATTGCCCCACACTTATGAATTACCTCCATTGGATCCCCATGGGACATTGTTACAATAGGAACATGAGGAGTGACATTTAACAGCCATGGAGCTTCAGCTGTTCTTACTGTTTCTTCTGGTTTCACTATCTCATCATGTCATCGATGTGTAGAGGACGGTGTAGCACCCATATATCAGTTGAACCATTTTCTCAGGTTGAATACAAAATTAAGGATAATTATATATATAGATTCATGAGTTGCTAATTTCCTTAGGGAGATTAACAAGTGAAAGTGTGAATACTTAACAGATGAATTAGCATTTTAATTCGAATTAGTTGGTTTAAATTATATGCGATTAAACCCTAGGATTGCAGACTTTTGGATAAACAAGATCGTGAGATATGTTTGTCGACTTAACCATAATTTATCTCGGCCAAGAAAGTGAGGTCAAGAGATAAGCATGTTTTGTTCGATTAGTTAATTAGTTAGAGGCTGAGAGGTAATAGTTGGTTAATATTTAACTAACTTGATAAAACCCGAGTTTTGAAGTCAATTAGGAAGACTGAAGTGAGCTAATCTTCTACCTGCTTAATTGAATTTAATTCAGATAGTTAAAATGGATTATGTTTATTTTAGTTAATTTATGTTATTTTTATGAATTGCCTTTAATTTGGTTTTTCATAATCTAATTTTAGATTACTTTTATTTAGACTTGTTAGAGTAGAAAATTAGTCTTAGTTCAATTCAACCTCCCTTGGGTACGATACTCGGAATACTTCCCGGAGTGTTTCATTGTAACATTCTTCTATATTACAATTTGACTCGTAAATTCGTTAACACTGTTGTTTTATTAATTAGCACTTTAGCTATAGTATTTCCAGTCTAGACGTTCACACGTCTGACGACAATCATTGGACCAAATGACCCCAAAAGAACATGAAGGGCTTGAGATGTTCACATCAGTTACGGGTTCCTTCGTGAGACCCATGACACTAGAGGATGACAACACCCTTATCAACAAACTCATTGAAGTTAACAAGACCTCCAATGTTCGCCTTGCTTTACTCAAGTACTTCTTCATTGTGCCAATAACTTAATTTTTATGTTACGTTTTTAAGAAAGTAAGACAACTTAGGGAATATATTAATAAGACCTTTGCTAAAATTTATAAAAAGAAAAATTAGTTAAAATAAATATTTCTGGAATTCATGGGTTACAACAATGAGGAATGAATTAACATATGAAATGATTAATTCTTTTTTTTTTCATATAATTTTTAAGGAAAAAAGGGAGAAATTAATGCTGTGCATTTTCCCGTTGTGATCCATGAAGGATGGGCTGTGCATGATGATCGGTGAAAGGATGAGTTCGACATCTTTTTAGGGGTGAGCATCCTCTGTCATATTCGTGAGAGGGTGGTGGGAGGCAATTACCGCCTCCTTTTTTGCATGGCATTTGAAGGTTTTTTCCTAGTCCTGGGTAGCTAATAAATGTCGCAATTGCACCCTCTTCTATCACCATTGAGCTTATCACCATTGCACAAATCCACAACACCATGATCTTCTTCTCCACTCCCATTTTATTCCAAGAAGTATTCAATTCTTTATTTAATTAAATCTTTACACTGTCTTTCATTCACAAGTTTGGGTTTTTTATAGCTTCATGATAGTTGTATAGTTAGTAAAACGTTTAACCATAAATACAATATTTCAGCATATTTCAAGACATTTCTAGTGAATAAGATGATGAATTAATAACAGAATTTCACAGTCTCTTTCAACGCTATTCATCCTTTCCAAAATTATACTTTCAATTCATGCAATTTTATTTGAAATAATAATTTATTCATTTTTTTTTGTTCTTATTTCCTAAAGTATGTGAGAATCGTATTTTGTCCGGATAAAATATGGGTTATAGTTTTAAGAGTTTGGTATTATTATTTTCTTTATGCTAAATTTAATTTTTATTATTTCTTCTATTTATTTATTACTAGAAATTCTATCATATGCATATACTTGTGGAAAGTACGAATTTACAATATAAATATTTTTAAAAAATAACATATAATAAATAATGAAATATGTGATTTTAAACGAATAATAATAACAAACTTGGTGAGAGAAAACATTTTATGTTAAAAGTTAATTTTTAAAAAGTTTACTCAAGAAATATTAATGATGTCGTGGTAAAGAATTTGTCTTTAAATCCATTAAACACATGTTTCAATCCCTAATCATGTTAAATTTATTTCTTTTATCTAAAAACTATATAAATGTATGAAAATACAATAAACGCCATCAGAATGATAATAATAGTCATTTAAATAAAGAGTTTATTAGTCATTTTGATAGTGCTTAAAAGTGAAATACTTTTGGATATTAATTATATATTTTGAGTACTAATTTGAGCTATTTATGATTTTTTTTTATCTTGTAGAGAGTAAATTGAAGACGAAAGGAAAAATTGCGGCAAAAAGCGTGAATGTGAAAGAAAAAGTGCCAAAAGTGTGAACTGTAGAAGACTTGAGAAGAATTTTATTGGGCATAAGGCTTTATTTAAATTTAACTCTAATTAATATTTAGAGTTTAATTTGGATCCAAGTAGAGAATTATTGTTTAGATTTAATTCTAATTATCTTTTAGAGTTTAGATTGGATTCAGCTAGGGATTTTCGTATACTATAAATAAAGGATGGAGTGATATGAATTATTCACTTCCAATTCTCTGTAAAATCCTTCATCTCCCCAAAACTCTAGTCATTTTATTTCAATAAAAAGTTCTATTTCCATTAAACTTGTGCTTTCTGTCAAAAAAAATGAGTAACTAAAACCCTTCTAGCCAAAGGTTATCAACATTCCTCTAAAAAGTTAATGATGCTTAGAAGCCGCATTTAACCTTTTTCAACCGAGTATTCGTCAATTCTTCGCATTACAGGATTGACGCTTCCGTCAAAATCCCTTCAAAAGTAATATTTTCATTCTACATGAAGCCGACCACTTTGTGTGTTTTGAGAAGGTTGCACAGTTGATTCGCTGACCTACTACGTCAAAGATTGTTGAACCAAAGAGAAAAAATAACGTGACATTCGTCATTTAGAAGAGATGATCTAGTGTAAGACTGTCCCATTGGAGTGGCGGTTGGCTAGAGTCAGGTTCCTTTAAAATTTCAAAGTTATAACTGGAGCTAGTGGTCGTAGGCATCCTCTTCCATTATAACTAGCTTAATCAATCACGAGAAAAACCATCTAAAAGTCTATGATTGAACCAAGGAGGAATCAAGATAACCGGAGGTTGGAACTCTCAAAATTGATAAAACCCTTCTTTTCTCGACTTCGTTTACTTTTTTACAATTTCAATTATTTCAAACCTTCAATCGTTCATTTCTTTTAATTCTGTTTTTATTTCTCTAGGTCCGACACTTTTCTTGGGCACGATTTCATCCAGGATCTTGATGTACAAGATTTATTGAACCAAGGAAGAATCAAGATAAATGGAGGTTAGAACTCTCAAAATTGATAAAACCCTTCTTTTCTCGACACTATTTACTTTTCTACAATTTCAATTATTTCAAACCTTCAATCGTTCATTTCTTTTAATTCTGTTTTTTTATTTCTCTAGGTCTAACACTTTTCTTGGGCACGATTTCACCCACGATCTTGATGTACAAGATTTTGTAACACTCCAGCTTGAGGATTTGACCCTACTTCTCTTTTACTATTATTTTCAATATTTTTAGGAATAGGTTATATTTGGTGCTCCCAACGACAACAAAATTTTGGCGTCGTTGTCGGAGATTGGTCTCCGCTCCTATAGTCCAAGCGCCAAATTGGAATTATCCCTTTGAAATCATGTGCAATGCAAGTGACTGAAGTGTGGGGCTCGTGTTGGGGCAAAAGATAGATCGAGAGCCCCATGTTATTTGCTATGCTTCAAAAACCCTAGATGCTGCACAAAACAATTACACTACCACAGAAAAAGAACTTCTAGCCATTGTATTTCCTTTAGATAAATTTCAGTCTTATTTATTGGGATCTAAAGTGATTATTTTTCTGACCATGCAACTCTTAGGTATTTAATTGCAAAGAAGGAAGTGAAGCCGAGGCTCATGAGATGGATTTTACTGCTACAAGAATTCGACATCAAGATTTGAGATAAAAAAAGATGCGAAAACTTGATGGTCGATCACTTGTGTAGGATAAAAAAGCCTTATAACGATATTTCTATAAATAATGAGTTCCCTGATGAAGGCCTATTTTCGGCCCACAAGTATTTTCCATGGTATGTAGATATGGTAAACTCTCTTGCTATAGGTTCTTTACCTATTGGGTTATCTCGTCCTAGGAAGGACAAAATTAAAAGAGAGGCTCGATATTATATTTGGGATGACCATACTTGTGGAAACATTGCTCAGATCAAGTGATACGATGATGTGTTCCAGAAACAGAGGTAACATCTATACTTACTTTTTTGTCATTCGCATGCATGTGGAGGTCACTTTGGCCCCAAACAGACTGCTCATAAAGTATTGGAATGTGGGCTATATTGGCCCATAATTTTTCATAATGCATATGAATTTTGTAAATCTTGTGATAGATGTCAACAAATAGTCAACATTACTAGGCGAAATCAAATGCCCTAATCCCTAATTCATGTATGTGAGATTTTTTTATGTATGGGGCATTAATTTTATGGGCCCGTTTATCTCTTCATTTGGAAATATATATATACTTCTAGTAGTAGTCTACATTTTTAAGTGGATAGAGGCAATACCTACTCGAAATGACAATGCTAAAACTGTTGTGGAGTTTCTAAAACGATCTATTTTTTCCATGTTTGGTACACCTCGGGCCTTGATCAGTGACCGTGGAACCCATTTTTGCAATAAAGTGATGGAGACACTCATGAAAAAATATGGAGTTCATCATTGTCTCTAGCTATGACTTATCAGCCCCCAAACAAACGACCAAGCAGAGCTATCGAACCGAGAAATCAATACTATTTTGGAGAAAATGGTTCAACCTAACCGGAAGGATTGGAGACTTCGGTTGAATGAGACTCTTTGGGCCTATCGAACAACATATAAGGGACTAATAGGTATGTCCCCATTTTGGCTTGTTTTGGCAAGGCTTGCCACTTTCCAATAGAATTGGAACATAAAGTTTATTGGGCTATACGACAATGCAATATGGAATTAAAGCCTGCAGGAAGAGCTAGGAAATTAGACATCCAAGAGTTGGAGGAGATTCGAAATGACGCTTATAAGAATGCTCGTATCTACAAGGATAAAACAAAATTGGTTCATGACAAAATAATATCCTGGAAGCATTTCTCAATAGGAAAAAAAGTGCTACTTTACAACTCAAATTTAAAATTGTTCCTCGGTAAGCTTCGATCTCGATGGTTAGGACCTTTATTGTGACTAAATTATTTACTCATGGTGCAGTTGAAATAGAAAGTGAAGAAATAGGGAAGCGGTTTACATTCAATGGTCAAAGGTTGAAGCCATTTTACGAAAATTTCCAAACTCATACGGTCGAGAAAATTCATCTAGAACAGCCTCAATACTGATTCGGGTCGTCAAGCTAACGACGTTAAACAGGCGCTTGTTGGGAGGCAACCCAATTTTATTTTTATTTTTATTTTTAGTTTTATTTTTTTCTTGTAAATTAATAAATTCCTTATGTCTAGGAAAATTGTGGAATCAAATTTACGGGAGAACGACAGTAACGAAAATGACATGGGGAGTATTCTCAACCCTTTCTTTTTCATCGTATTTATTCATATTATTTTGCACATTGAGGGCAATGCGTTTTAAGTAGAGGGAGACGTTCCTTATTTTTTTCCTATTTTTTTCTTCTATTTTATTGTTGTGTATTTACTGTTGTTACTGCCTTCTGCTTGTTTTGCCCACATTTATTTTTTTAAGTATATCCTATTCGTTTTCATGCTTAAGATTTTGACCATGATTTGCCCACTGTTTTGCCCATGACTATGCTTCTTGTCTACTAAGTTAATTCGGATTTTGCTATGATTGATTTCGTCTCCATTATTTTATTTCTATTAGGCAGACATAATTATGATTAATGAAGTTAACCTTATCTTACTTTTAATAAAATCGATTGAGTCTAAGTACAAAGAGAACATTTAATATGAATGCAAGCTAAATTTATTTTTGACATCGGGATGGGATGCTTGAGTTGTCATTCTGTTTTGCGTCAAAAAGGCCAATATATTCTTAAGCAAAGAAAAAAAGAGAAAAAAAATCGATAAAATAAAAGGAAGAGAACTAAATCTGGGGACTAAGGGTGAACAAATAGGTGTCTTGGTAAGTTTAGTACATTACCTAATTTTCATGAAATAATTCAAGTGGATTTAATTTTTGTGTGTCTAAATTGCAATACATTTTCGATTTTACTTACAGCATGCTAAAGGTTCTCTTTATTATCATATGCATTAAGCTTAATTGTTTGCAGAACTTTGGAGTGATACTTCTTTCCATGGTAAAATTTAAATTACTTAGTGAATTGGGAACCATACTTGAGGGCAAGCATGGGCTAAGTAGGGGGAATACGATAATGCTTAAAAGTGACATACTTTTGGATATTAATTATATATATATATATTGAGTACGATCCTACTATTTTGGGCTATTTATGGTTCTTTTATCTTGTAAGGACTAAATTGAAAACGAAAGGAAAAATTGAGACAAAAAATGTGAATGTGGAAGAAAAAGTGCCAAAGTGTTAACTATGGAAGACTTGAGAAGAATTTTATTGGACATAAGACTTTATTTAAATTTAAACTCTATTTTTTAGGATTATTATTATGATATTGTTTATATTTAATTTTAAATTATCTTTTAAGCATTATTATTTAGAGTTTAATTTGGATCCAACTAGAGATTTATTATTTAGATTTAATTCTATTTATCTTTTAGAGTTTCGATTGGATTCAACTTGGGATTTTTATGTACTATAAATAGGGGATGGGGTGATATGATTTATTCACTTCCAATTCTCTGTAAAATCCTCCATCTCCTAAAAACCTTAGTCATTTTATTTCAATAAAAAGTTCTATTTCCATTAAACTTGTGCTTTCTCCCAAAAAACATGAGCAACTAAAACCCCTCTAGCCGAATGTTATCAACATTCCTCCAAAAAGTTCATGAGGCTTAGAACCTGCACTTAACCCTTTTCAGCTGAGTATTCATCAATTCTTCGCATTATGGAATTGACACTTCTGTCCAAATCCCTTCAAAAGTAATCTTTTCATTCTATGTGAAGTCGACCACATTGTGTGTTTTCAGAAGGTTGCACAGTCAGTTCGCAAACTTATTGCATTAGAGGTTGTCGAACCAAAGAGACAAAATGGCGTGGCATTCGTCATTGAGAAGAGATGAACTAATGTAAGACAGTCCCACTAGAGCGACGGTTAGCTAGAGTCAGGTTCTTTTAAAATTACAAAGTTATAACTAGAGTTGGTAGTTGTAGGCGTCCTCTTCCACTATAACTGGCTTATTCGGTTACAAGAAGAACCATCTAAAATTCTATGATTGAATCAAGGAGGAATCAAGATAATCGGAGGCTTAAACTCTCAAAATCGATAAAACTCTTCTTTTCTCAACTCTATTTACTTTTTTGCAATCTCAATTATTTCAAACCTTAAATCATTCATTTTTTATTTCTGTTTTTTATTTCTCCAAGTCTGACACTTTTCTCGAGCACGATTTAGCACAGGATCTTGACGTACAAGATTTTGCAACACTCCAGTCCCTAAGGATTTGACCCTACTTCCCTTTTACTATTATTTTTGATATTTTTAAGAATAGATTATATTTGGTGCTCCCAATGACACCACATTATTTAATTTGTGATTGACCATAACCCAACGTGTGAACATTTAGGCTATAACTAGCACAAATAAAATAAAAAGAGTTAAGTGCTTAGTAAGTTTTTCGAGGATCGTACCTAAAAGATTTTAGATTGGAGAAAATCACTATTAAATTAATTATATAAAATAAGAACAAATCTAGTTGAGTTACGAGTTAGTAGTGTAAATCCAAAACAATAATAAATTTAACTAGTTATTTTAACCTAAAACTAAAGCTAACCCTAAGTTAACTATTTGTTTCTCCTATTCCTAGTTTCAATAACACGAGCCCTCTTAGCCTAGAATCAATTGTTACCTTAATTATTAATTAAGTCATAAATTACCCTTCGCTCATGAATTAATCGATGAAATAGTGCGATTTTGGAACATTCTCTTCTCATGATTGAATAACTTCGGAATAGGAATTCCCAGATTAAGTCAAAATAATAAAAACTAAACTAAAAACCAAAGAAAAACAAAAAAAAAACTAAACTAAAAGTATCAAAGATTGTGTGATGGCTCCCTTCCCTTACTCCTTTAATGTGGTTGTAACCCCTCAATTTTGAACTTTTATTTGATAAATTAAATCAATAGTTACGTATCTAATTTAATGGTTAAGTGTTATGTGTATGTGTTTGAGATCTTGTGTTTGAATTTCACTTTTGAAATTTTTTTTTTATATCCTTTAATTTGAACCTTAGGTTTGGAACCCTCCACTTAAGTTTATTTTTGCGTCGATTTGCAATAATGATGAGCTAAGTGGTTCATTGGTTAAGTTTTTGTATTCTCTTGGTCTTGTGTTCAAGTCTCTGTGTGTAAGCGATAAGGAATATTTTTGTATCTTGTGGTAAATAGGTTACTTTTTAATTAATTAATATGTTATTTTTTTTAAAAAGGGAAAAGTTCCCTTCTTTCTTTTTATTTTTCTTCGTTACTATTCTTCTCTTTTCTTTTGGTCTTTGCTTATTGTTTGTGTAGTCTTTCTTTTTGCTTTGTGGTTGAGTTAATTATCAGATTGCGTTCTTCTTTAGTTGATTCTGGTTATATCAGGTAAGATTTCATTATCAAATTCTCTCGTTGTTGATGGTTTTGCTGTTAAATTGGGGTTTTCCTTCGAACTTCGTTGTCGGGGCTTTTAATCTGTCATGGGTGTCTTTTGTTAATTTCAAACTTTGTAGGGAAGTTCGGGAAATGATTAATGATCCTTCAACTACTTAATTCTCGTTCATACTCGAACACAATTATTTTCCCTTGTTTTAGCTCTAGGTATTCCTCCTTCATATGCTCAATGAAGGCCCTATTAATAAACTTCTCTCTCAACTTCTTCAAGAAAAACTCCCAGTTCACCTGATATATGGGAACGCTACTAGTTACTATATTCCACCGTTGATAAGCTTCAACTTCTAGCAAGGAAATCATGCACCAAAAACTATAAGTTGGAGAGCATTGCAGCTCTTCAATCACATAGCAAACTCACGTAAGCCAGTCCTCAGCCACCACTGGGTCATCTGCCTTTAAATTCTATTTCTCCACGGTTATGAATTACCCCCACTGGATCCCCATGGGACATTGCTACAATAGGAACATGAGGTGTGTGAGATTTAACGGCTGTGTAGCTTCAGTTGTTCTTACTGTTTCTTCTGGTTCACCATCTCATCATATCGTCGATGTGTAGAGGATGGTGCAGTACCCATATATCAGTCGAACCATTATCTCACATTGAAATAAAAATTAGGGATAGTTATATCTAGATCCATGAGTGGCTAATTTTCTTAGAGAGATTAACGAGCGAAGGTATGAATAATTAACAAAGGAATTAGCGTTTTAATCCAACTTTGTTGGTTTAAATTATATGCGATTAAACCCTAAGATTGCAGACCCTAGAAAGTAATTTTGGATAAACAAGATCGAGAGATATGTTTGTCGACTTAATCATAATTTATCTTGGTCAAGAAAGTGAGGTCAAGAGATAAGCATGTTCTCTTCGATTAGTTAATTAGTTAGAGGTCGGGAGGTAATAGCTGGTTAATTTATAGCTAACTTGATAAAACCCAAGTTCTGAACTCAGTTAAGAACATTGAAGTGAGTTAATCTTCTACACGCTTAATTTAATTTAATTCCGATTGTTAAAATTGATTGTGTTTAATTTTAATTAATTTATGTTATTTTTATGAATTTCCTTTAATTTGGTTTTTAGTAATATAATTTTAGAATACTTCTATTTAGACCTATTTGTGTAGAAAATTAATCTTAGCTCAATTCAACCTCCCTTGGGTACGATCCTCTGAATAGTTCTCAAAGTGTTTTATTGTAACATTCTTCTATATTACAATTTTGACCCGTAAACTCGTTGACACTGTTGTTTTATTAAATAGCTCTTTAGTTGTAGTATTTCCAGTCTAGACGTTCGCAAGTCTAGCGGCAATCATTGGGTCGAATGTTCCCCAAAAAACATGAAGGGCTTGTGATGTGCACATCAGTTACGGATTCCTTTGCGCAACCCATGACACCAGAGGACGACAGCACCTCTGTCAACAAACTCATTGAAGTTAACAAGACCTCCAATGTTCGCCTTGCATTACTCAAGTATTTCTTCATTGTGCCAATAAAATAATTTCTAATTTACTTTTTTTAGAAAGTAAGACAACTTAGAGAATATAGTAATAAGACCTTTCCTGAAATTTATAAAAAAAAAAATAATTGAAGTATATATTTCTGGAATTCATGGGTTACAACAATGAGGAATGAATTAAGATATAAAATAATTAATTCTTTTTTTTTCATATAATTTTTTAGAAAAAAAGGGGAGAAGTTAATGTTTTGCATTTTGCCGTTGTGATCAATGAAGGACGGCTTGTGTATGATGATCAGTGAAAGGATGAGCTTGACATCTTTTTAGGTGTGAACATCCTCTGTCATATTTGTGGGAGGGTGGTGGGAGACCATTACCACCTCCTTTTCTGCATGGCATTTGAAGGTTTTTTCCCATTCCTGGGTAGCTAATAAATGTCGCATATGCACCCTCTTCCATCACCATTGCACAAATCCACAACACCATGATCTTCTTCTCCACTCCCATTTTATTCCGAGAAATATTCAATTTTTTATTTACTAAAACTTTACACTGTCTTTCATTCACAAGTTTGGGTTTTATATAGCTTCATGATAATTGTATATTTAGTAAAATGTTTAACCATAAATACAATATTTTTAGCATTTTTCAAGATGTTTTAGTAATAAATAGATGATGAATCAATAATAGAATTCCCTAGTCTCTTTCAACGCTATTCATCCTTTACAAAATTATACATTCAATACATGCAATTTTATTTGAATTAACATATGCATATATTTGCGAAATATACGTATTTAAAAGATAAATATTTTTAAAAATAACATATAATAAATAATAAAATGTGTGGTATGAAACTAATAATAATAACAAACTTGGTGAGAGAAAATATTTTACGTTAAAAGTTAATTTTAAAAAGTTTCCTCAAGAAATATTATTGATGTCGTGGTAAAGAATTTTCTTTCAATCCATCAAACACATGTTCCAAACCCAAACCATGTTAAATTTAGTTCTTTTATCTAGAAACTATATAAATGTATGAAAATACAAAAAACGCCATCAGAACGATAATAATAGTCATTTAACTAAAGGGTTTATTAGTCATTTCTTAATTTGTGACCGATCGCAACCCAATGTGTGAATGTTTCGGCTTAAAATCACTCAAATAAAATATATATAATTAAGTGCTTTGAAAGTATTTTGAGGATCGTAACTAAAAGATTTTCGATTGAAGAAAATCACTATTAAATTAATTATATAAAATAAGTACAAATCTAGTTAACTTACGA
The DNA here is from genome assembly GCA_005610355.1 of Gossypioides kirkii. Classification (NCBI taxonomy): domain Eukaryota; kingdom Viridiplantae; phylum Streptophyta; class Magnoliopsida; order Malvales; family Malvaceae; genus Gossypioides; species Gossypioides kirkii. The sequence goes on along the minus strand of CP032253.1, from coordinate 42,712,480 downwards.
GTTAGTGGTGTAAATCCACAACAATAATAAAATTAACTAATTATTTTAACCAAAAACTAAAACTAACCCTAAGTTAACTATCTCTTTCTCCTATTCCCAGTTTCGACAACGCGAGCCATCTTAGCCTAGAATCAATTGTTACCCTAATTATTAATTAAGTCATAAATTACCCTTCTCTTCTGACAATCGAATAACTTCGAAATAGTATTTTTCAGATTAAGCCAAAATAACAAAAATTAAACTAAAAAAACAAAAGAAGACAAAAAAATACTGAATTAAAAGTATCAAAGATTGTGTGATGGTCCCCTCTCTTACTCCATTAATGTGGTTGTAACGCCCCAATTGAACTTTTATTTGATAAATTTAGTCAATAGTAATGTATCTAATCCAATGGTTAAGTGTTTTGTGTATGTGCTTGAGAGCTTGTGTTTGAATTGCACTTTTGCAATTTTTATCATATCATTCAATTTGAAACTTAGGTTTGGAATACTTCACTTAATTTATTTTTGAGTCAATTTATGACAATGATGAGCCTAGTGGGTCAATGGTTAACTTTTTGTATTCTCTTGGTCTTGTGTTCTAGTCTCTGTGTGTAAGCGATAATGAAATATTTTTGTATCTTTGTGGTAAATAGGTTACTTTTTAATTAATTATATATTTTTTAAAAAAAAGTGAAATGTTCCCTTCTTTCTTTTTATTTTTCCCCTTTACTGTTCTTCTCTTTTCTTTCGGTCTTTGCTCATTGTTTGTGAGTCTTTCTTTTTGCATTGCGGTTGTGTTAATTATCGGATTGCTTTTTTCTCTGGTTGTTTCTAGTTATATAAGGTAAGATTTCGTTACCAAATTCTCTCGTTGTTGATGGTTTTGTTATTAAATTAGGGTTTTCCTTCGAACTTCATTGTTGGGGTTTTTAATCTGTCTTGGGTGTCTTTTGTTTCTTTGGTACGTTGTAGGGCAAGTTCATCTAACGATTAACGATCCTATAAACTACTTAATTCTCGTTCATACTCGTAAACACAATCATTTCCCTTGTTTGCTCTAGGTATTCCTCCTTCATCTACTCAGTGAAGAACCTATTAATAAACTTCTCTCTGAACTTCTTCAAAAAAAACTCCCAGTTCACCTGATATATGGGAACGCTACTATTTACTGTATTCCGCAGTTGATAAGCTTCGTCTTCAAGCAAGGAAATTGCACACCAATGACAATTAGTTGGAGAGCATTGCAAACTCTTTTGTCATTCGGCAAACTCGCGTAAGCCAGTCCTCAGCCACAACTAGGTCATCTTCCTTATTTCCTTTAAATTTTAATACCCAAGCTTCTGAATTACCTCCACTGGATCCCCATGGGACATTTCTACAACAGGAGCGTGAGGTGTGAGCTTTAACAGTTGTGTAACTTCAGCTGTTCTTACCAATTCTTCTGGTTTCACCGTCTCATCATGTCATCGGTGTGTAAAGGGTGGTGTAGTACCCAGATATCAGTCAAACCATTGTCTCATGTTGAATACCAAATTAAGATAATTATATCTAGATCCATGAGTGGGTAATTTCCTTAGGGAGATTAATGAGCGAAGGTGTGAATAATTAACAGATGAACTAGCGTTTGAGTCCGAGTTAGTTAGTTTAAAATTATATTTTAAACCCTAAGATTACAGACCGTAGAAAGTAATTTTGGATAAACGAGATCAAGAGATATGTTTGTCGACTTAATCATAATTTATCTCGGTCAAGAAAGTGAGGTCAAGAGATAGGCATGTTTTCTTCGATTAGTTAATTAGTTAGAGGTTAAGAGGTAATAGCTAGTTAATTCGTAGCTAACTTGATAAAACCCTAGTTCTAAACTCAGTTAGGAACATTGAAATTAGTTAATCTTCTGCATGCTAATTGAATTTAATTCCAATAGTTAAGATTTGAATGTGTTTAATTTTAATTAATTTTTGTTATTTTCATGAACTTCCTTAATTTGGTTTTTCGTAATATAATTTTAGATTACTTCTATTTAAACCTGTTAGTGTAGAAAAATTAGACTTAGTTCAATTCAACCTCCTTGGGTACGATCCCCAAAATACTTCCCGGAGTATTTCATTGTAACATTCTCTATATTACAATTTTGACCCTTAAATTGTTCTCACCGTTGTTTTATTAATTAACTCTTTAGTTGTAGTGTTTCTAGTCCAGATGTTCGCACGTCTAGCGGCAATCATTGGGCCGAATGTCCCTAAAAGAACATGAAGGGTTTGTGATGTGCACATTAGTTACGGAATCCTTCTCGCGACCCATGACACTAGAGGATGACAACACTTCTATCAACAAACTCATTGAAGTTAAGAAGACCTCCAATGTTCGCCTTGCATTACTCAAGTATTTCTTCATTGTGCCAATAAAATAATTTCTAATTTACTTTTTTTAGAAAGTAAGACAACTTAGAGAATATATTAATAAGACCTTTGCTCAAATTTATAAAAAAAAATAGTTGAAGTATATATTTCTGGAATTCATGGGTTACAACAATGAGGAATGAATTAACATATGAAATGATTAATTCTTCTTTTTTTTCATATAATTTTTTTAGAAAAAGGGGAGAAGTTAATGTTGTGCATTTTCTCGTTGTGATCAATGAAGGACGGCCTGTGTATGATGATCCGTGAAAGGATGAGTTCGACATCTTTTTAGGTGTGAACATCCTCTGTCATATTCGTGGGAGGGTGGTGGAAGACAATTACCGCCTCCTTTTCTGCATGGCATTTGAAGGTTTTTTCCCATTCCTGGGTAGCTAATAAATGTTGCATATGCACCCTCTTCCATCACCATTAAGCTTACCACCATTGCACAAATCCACAACACCATGATCTTCTTCTCCACTCCCATTTTATTCCCAGAAATATTCAATTCTTTACTTAATTAAAAATTTACACTGTCTTTAAATCACAAGTTTGGGTTTTATATAGCTTCATGATAGTTGTATATTTAGTAAAATGTTTAACCATAAATACAATATTTCAGCATGTTTCAAGACGTTTTTTTAGTAAATAAGATAATGAATTAATAACAGAATTCCATAGTCTCTTTCAACGCTATTCATCCTTTCCAAAATTAAAATACATGCAATTTTATTTGAAATAATAATTTTTTCACTATTTTTTTTGTTCTTATTTCCTAAAGTATGTGGGAATCCTATTTTTTTCCAAGTAAAATTTGGGTTATAATTTTAAGAGTTTAGTATTATTATTTTCTTTAAGCTAAATCTAATTTTTTTATTTCTTCTATTTTATTTATTATTAGAAATTCTATCATACGCATATACTTGTGGAAAGTACGTATTTACAATATAAATGTTTTTAAAAATAACATATAATGTATAATGAAAACATTTTATGTTAAAAGTTATTTTTAAAAGTTTACTCAAGAAATATTATTGATGTCGTGGTAAAGAATTTGTCTTTAAATCCATCAAACACATATTTCAATCCCTAACTAGAGTTTATCGTGGGTCAGGCCGGGCCGGATTCGGGTCGGGCTTCAATAAAATTTTAGATCCAATTGCTAAGCCCAAGCCTGGCCTAGCCCGAAAAATAGGCCTAAAATTTTGTCCAAACCCGACCCAAATTATAATAGTCAAACCCGAGCCCGACCCGGCCCAACCCATATTAATTTTTTATATTATTTTATTACATACAACAAATTTAAAAAATATATAATATATCAAATACACTTAAAAACATTAAAACAAACATTAGAAAATAAATAAATTTAAAATACATTAAAAAATTATATTAAGATAGTTGCAACTAAATTAGTAAAAAAATTAACAATAAAACATAAGTTCTACAATATTCAAATAATATTTAAAAAAACAGTGAAATAATAGTAAAAACGCATAAAAATAACATCCAAACAATAAAAATAACAACAAAAACAGCAACAAAAATAATAGTAAAATAGCATTAAAAACAACAAAAATAGCAATAAAAACAGCAACAAAAATAACAGCAAAAATAACACAAAAATAGCAATCAAAATAATAAAAAACAACTCAAAAACAGTAAAAAAAACATCAACCAAAACAGTAAAAAAAGCACCAAAACAACAATATAATTTTTTTTTATTAAAAATGGTTAATTTATTCGGGCCCGGGCTAGGTTCGGGCCAAAAAATCATACCCGAGGCCTGGTCCGTTTAGAAAATGGGCTTCATTTTCTGTCCAAGCCCATTTTTCGAGCTTATATTTTTGTCCAAACCCTACCATTTTTCGAGCGGGCCTTCGGGTCGAGGTGGGTGGCCCGGCCCATGATCAAGTTTATCCCTAACCATGATAAATGTATGAAAATACAAAAAAATGCCATCAGAACAATAATAATAATCATTTAATTAAAGCGTTTATTAGTCATTTCTTAATTTGTGATTGATCGTAGCCCAACGTGTGAACGTTTCGGCTAATAATCACACAAATAAAATATATAGATTTTAGTGCTTTGTAAGTATTTCGAGGATCGTACCTAATAGATTTTCGATTGGAGAAAATCACTATAAAATTAATCATATAAAATAAGTACAAATCTAGTTGAGCTACGAGTTAGTACTGTAAATCCAAAACAAAAATAAAATTAACTAATTATTTTAACCTAAAACTAAAACTAACCTTAAGTTAACTATCTCTTTCTCCTATTCCTAGTTTCGACAACGCTAGCCCTCTTAGCCTAGAATCAATTATTACCCTACTTATTAATTAAGTCATAAATTACCCTTCTCTCATGAATTAACCGATGACAAAAAAAAAAAAAAAACTAAACTAAAAACAAAAGAAGACAAAAAAAAACTTAATTAAATTTAATTCTCGTTCATACACGAAAACACAATCATTTTTTCCTTATTTTAGCTCTAGGTATTCCTCCTTCATCTACTCAATGAAGAACCTATTAATAAACTTCTCTCTGAACTTCTTCAAGAAAAACTCCCAGTTCACCTGATATATGGGAACGCTACTAGTTACTGTATTCCACAGTTGATAACCTTCGTCTTCTAGCAAGGAAATCACACACCAATGACTATTTGTTCGAGAGCATTGCAGCTCTTCTGTTATACAGCAAACTCGTGTAAGCCAGTCCTCAGCCACCACTGGGTCATCTTCCTTTTTTCCTTTAAATTCTATTGCCCCAAGCTTCTGAATTACCACCTCTTGGATTCCCATGGGACATTGCTACAACAGGAACATGAGGTGTGAGCTTTAACAGTTGTGTAACCTCAACTGTTCTTACTGTTTCTTCCAATTTCACTATCTCATCATGTCGTCAGTGTGTAAAGGATGGTGTAGTATCCATATATTAGTCGAACCATTGTCTCATGTTGAATACCAAATTAGGATAATTATATCTAGATCCATGAGTAGCTAATTTCCTTAGGGAGATTAACGAATGAAGGTGTGAATAATTAACAAATGAATTAACGCTTGAGTCCGAGTTAGTTGTTTAAATTATATGCGATTAAACCCTAAGATTCCAGACCCTTGGAAGTAATTTTGGATAAACGAGATCGAGAGATATGTTTGCCGACTTATTCATAATTTATCTCGGTCAAGAAAGTGAGGTCAAGAGATAAGCACGTTCTCTATAATTAGTTAATTAGTTAGAGGTCGAGAGGTAATAGCTGGTTAATTTATAGCTAACTCGATAAAACCCAAGTTCTGAACTCAGTTAAGAACATTGAAGTGAGTTAATCTTCTGTATGCTTAATTGAATTTAATTCCAATAGTTAAGATTTAATGTGTTTAATTTTAATTAATTTATGTTATTTTCATGAACTTCCTTTAATTTGGTTTTTCGTAATATAATTTTAGATTACTTCTATTTAAACCTGTCAGTGTAGAAAATTAGTCTTAGTTCAATTCAACCTCCCTTGGGTACGATCCTCGAAATACTTCCCGGAGTGTTTCATTGTAACATTCCTCTATATTACAATTTTGACCCGTAAACTTGTTCTCACCGTTGTTTTATTAATTAGCTCTTTAGCTGTAGTGTTTCTAGTTTAGACGTCCGCACGTGTAGCGGCAATCATTGGGCCGAATGTCCCCCAAAGAACATGAAGGGTTTGTGATGTGCACATTAGTTACGAATTCCTTCGCGCGACCCATGACACTAGAGGACGACAACACCTCTATCAGCAAACTCATTGAAGTTAACAAGACCTCCAATGTTCGCCTTGCATTACTTAAGTATTTCTTCATTGTGCCAATAAAATAATTTCTAATTTACTTTTTTTAGAAAGTAAGACAACTTAGAGAATATATTAAAAAGACCTTTCCTCAAATTTATAAAAAAAAATAGTTGAAGTATATATTTTTGGAATTCATGGGTTACAACAATGAGGAATGAATTAACATATGAAATGATTAATTCTTTTTTCATATAATTTTTGGAAAAAAAAAAGGGTGAAGTTAATGTTGATTTTCCTGTTGTGATCAATGAAGGATGGCCTGTGTATGATGATCGGTGAAAGGATGAGTTCGACATCTTTTTAGGTGTGAACATCCTCTGTCATATTCGTGGGAGGGTGGTGGGAGACAATTACCGCCTCCTTTTCTGCATGGCATTTGAAGGTTTTTCCCCATTCCTGGGTAGCTAATAAATGTCGCATATGCACCCTCTTCCATCACCATTGAGCTTATCACCATTGCACAAATCCACAACACCATGATCTTCTTCTCCACTCCCATTTTATTCCGATAAATATTCAATTCTTTATTTAATTAAAACTTTACACTGTCTTTATATCACAAGTTTGGGTTTTATATAGCTTCATGATAGTTGTATATTTAGTAAAATGTTTAACCATAAATACAATATTTCAGCATTTTTCAAGACGTTTTTTTAGTAAATAAGATGATGAATTAATAACAGAATTCCCTAGTCTCTTTCAACGCTATTCATCCTTTCCAAAATTATACATCCAATACATGCAATTTTATTTGAAATAGTAATTTTTTGACTATTTTTTTTTCTGTTCTTATTTCCTAAAGTATGTGGGAATCCTATTTTTTTTCCAAGTAAAATTTGGGTTATAGTTTTAAGAGTTTAGTATTATTATTTTCTTTAGGCTAAATCTAATTTTTATTATTTCTTCTATTTTATTTATTATTAAAAATTCTATCATATGCATATACTTGTGGAAAGTACATATTTACAATATAAAAGTTTTTAAAAATAACATATAATAAATAATGAAAATATTTTATGTTAAAAGTTAAATTTTAAAAGCTTTCTCAAGAAATATTATTGATGTCGTGGTAAAGAATTTGTCTTTAAATCCATCAAACACATGTTTCAATCCCTAACCATGTTAAATTTAATTCTTTTATCTAAAAACTATATAAATGTATTAAAATACGAAAAACGCCATCAGAACGAAAATAATAGTCATTTAATTAAAGGATTTATTAGTCATTTCTTAATTTGTGATTGATCGCAGCCCAACATGTGAACGTGTCAGCTAAAAATCACACAAATAAAATATATAGAGTTAAGTGCTTTGCAAGTATTTCGAGGATCGTACCTAAAAGATTCTCGATTGGAGAAAATCGCTATAAAATTAATTATATAAAATAAGTACAAATCTAGTTGAGTTACGAGTTAGTACTGTAAATCCAAAACAAAAATAAAATAAAATAAATATTTTAACCTAAAACTAAAACTAACCCTAAGTTAACTATCTCTTTCTCCTATTCCTAGTTTAGACAACGCTAGCCCTCTTAGCATAGAATCAATTATTACCCTAATTATTAATTAAGTCATAAATTACCCTTCTCTCATGAATTAATTGATGAAATAACGCAATTTTGGAACATTCTCTTCTCACGATCGAATAACTTCGGAATAGTATTTCCTAGATTAAGCCAAAATAATAAAAACTAAACTAAAAACAAAAGATGACAAAAAAAATTTAATTAAAAGTATCAAAGATTGTGTGATGGCTCCCTTCCCCTCATCCTTTAATGTGGTTGTAACGCCTCAATTTTGAACTTTTATTTGATAAATTTAGTCAATAGTTATGTATCTAATTCAATGGTTAAGTGTTCTGTGTGTGTTTGTGAGCTTGTGTTTGAATCGCACTTTTGAAAATTTTGTCATATCATTTAATTTGAAACTTAGGTTTGGAACCCTCCACTTAAGTTTATTTTTGCGTCAATTTATGATAATGATGAGCCTAGTGGGTTAATGGTTACATTTTTGTATTCTCTTGGTCTTGTATTCAAGTCTCTGCCTGTAAGCGATATGGAGATATTTTTGTATCTTGGGGTAAATAGGTTACTTTTTAATTAATTAATATGTTTTTTAAAAAAAGGGAAAAGTTACCTTCTTTCTATTAATTTTTCCCCATTATTGTTCTTCTCTTTTCTTTTGGTCTTTGCTGATTGTTTGTGTACTCTTTCTTTTTGCATTGCGGTTATGTTAATTAACATTTTATGTGAAAAGTTAATTTTTAAAAAGTTTACTCAAGAAATAATATTGATGTCGTGGTAAAGAATTTGTCTTTAAATTCATTAAACACATGTTCCAATCCCTAAACATGTTAAATTTAGTTTTTTATATAAAAACTCTATAAATGTATAAAAATACAAAAAACGCCATCAGAACAATAATAATAGTCATTTAATTAAAGGATTTATTAGTCATTACTTAATTTGTGACTGACCGCAGCCCAACGTGTGAATGTTTAGGCTAAAAATCATACAAATGGAATATATAGAGTTAAGTGCTTAGTAAGTATTTCGAGGATCGTACCTAAAATATTTTCGATTGGAGAAAATAACTATTAAAATAATTATATAAAATAAGTACAAATCTATTTGAGTTACAAGTTAGTAGTGTAAATCCAAAACAAAAATAAAATTAACTAATTATTTTAACCTAAAACTAAAACTAACCCTAAATTAGTTAATAGTTTCTCCTATTCGTAGTGTCGACAACGCAAGCCCTCTTAGCCTAGAATCAATTGTTACCCTAATTATTAATTAAGTCATAAATTATCCTCCGCTCATGAATTAATCGATGAAATAGTGCGATTTTTGGAACATTCTCTTCTCACGATAAAAAAACTTCGGAATAGGATTTTTCAGATTAAGCCAAAATAATAAAAACTAAACCAAAAACCAAAGAAAAAAAATTGAATTAAAAGTATCAAAGATTGTGTGATGGCTCCTCTCCCTTACTCCTTTAATGTGGTTGTAACGCCCCAATTTTGAAATTTTTTTTGATAAATTTAGTCAATAGTTATGTATCTAACTCAATGGTTAAATGTTTTGTGTATGTGTTTGAGATCTTGTGTTTGAATCGCACTTTTGAAAAAAAAATTATATCATTTAAATTGAACCTTAGGTTTGGAACCTTCCACTTAAGTATATTTTTGCGTCGATTTGTGACAATGATAAGTCTAGTGGGTCATTGGTTAAGCTTTTATATTCTCTCGATCTTGTGTTCAAGTCTTTGTGCTTAAGAGATAAGGAAATATTTTTGTATCTTGTGGTAAATAGGTTACTTTTTAATTAATTAATATGTTTTTTAAAAAAGGGAAAAGTTCCCCTTTTCTTTTTATTTTCCCCCGTTACTGTTCTTCTCTTTTCTATTGGTCTTTGCTCATTGTTTGTGTAGTCTTTCTTTTTCCTTTCCGGTTATGTTAATTATCGGATTACGTTCTTCTCTGGTTATATCAGCTAAGATTTCATTATCAAATTCGCTAACTATATTTATGTAATTACCCTTCGCTCATGAATTAATCGATGAAATAGCGCGATTTTGGAACATTCTCTTCTAACGATCGAATAAGTTCGGAATAGGATTTTCCAGATTTAGCAGAAATAATAAAAACTAAACTAAAAACCAAAGAAAACAAAAAAAAACTGAACTAAAAGTATCAAAGATTGCGTGATGGCTCCCCTCCCTTAGTCCTTTAATGTGGTTGTAACATCCCAATTTTGAACTTTTATTTAATAAATTCAACCAATAGTTATGTATCTAGTTCAATGGTTAAGTGTTCTGTGTATGTGTTTAAGAGCTTGTGTTTGAATCACAATTTTGCACTTTTTCTAATATCATTTAATTTGAAACTTAGGTTTCAAATCCTCTACTTAAGTTTATTTTTGCGTCGATTTATGATAATGATGAGTCTAGTGGGTCAATGTTAATTTTTTGTATTCTCTTGGTCTTGTGTTCTAGTCTCTGTGTGTAAGCGATAATGGAATACCTTTGTATCTTCTGGTAAATAGATTGTTTTTAATTAATTAATATGTTTTTTTTAAACAAAGTGAAAAGTTCCCTTCTTTCTTTTTATTTTTCCCCGTTACTGTTCTTCACTTTTCTTTTTGTCTTTGCTCACTGTTTGTGTAGTCTTTCTTTTTGCATTGTGGTTGTGTTAATTATCGGATTGCATTCTTCTCTGGTTGTTTCTGGTTATATCAGGTAAGATTTCGTTATCAAATTCTCTCGCTGTTGATTGTTTTGTTTTTAAATTAGGGTTTTCCTTCAAACTTCATTGTCGGGGTTTTTAATCTGTCTTGGGTGTCTTTCGTTTCTTTGGTACGTTGTAGGGGAAGATCATGTAACGATTAACGATCCTTCAACTACTTAATTCTCGTTCATACTCGAAAACACAATCATTTTCCCTTATTTTAGGTCTAGGTCTTCCTCCTTCATCTACTCAATGAAGAACCTATTAATAAACTTCTTTCTAAACTTCTTTAAGAAAAACTCCCATTTCACCTGATATATGGGAACGTTACTAGTTACTGTATTCCACAGTTGATAAGCTTTGTCTTCTAGCAGGGAAATCACACACCAATGACTATTAGTTGGACAGCATTGTAGCTCTTCATTTATATGGCAAACTCGCGTAAGCCAGTCCTCAGCCACCACTGGGTCATCTTCCTTATTTCCATTAAATTCTATTGCCCCAAGTTTTTGAATTACCTCTACTGAATCCCCATGGGACATTACTACAACAGGAACATGATGTGTGAGCTTTAACGGTTGTGTAACTTCAGCTGTTCTTACTGTTTCTTCTAGTTTCATCATGTCGTCGGTGTGTAAAAGATGGTGTAGTACCCATATATCAGTCGAACCATTGTCTCATGATGAATACCAAATTAGGATAATTATATCCAGATCCATGAGTGGCTAATTTCCTTAGTGAGATTAACGAGCGAAGGTGTGAATAATTAACAAATGAATTAGCATTTGAGTCCGAGTTAGTTGGTTTAAATTGTATGCGATTAAACCCTAAGATTGTAAACCCTTGGAAGTACTTTTGGATAAACGAGATCGAGAGATATGTTTGCCGACTTAATCATAATTTATCTCGATCAAGAAAGTGTGGTCAAGAGATAAGCATGTTTTCTTCGATTAGTTAATTAGTTAGAGGTCGAGAGGTAATAACTGGTTAATTTGTAGCTAACTCGATAAAACCCTAGTTCTGAACTCGGTTAGGAACATTAAAGTGAGTTAATCTTCTGCATGCTGAATTGAATTTAATTCCGATAGTTAAGATTGAATGTGTTTATTTTAATTAATTTATGTTATTTTCATGAACTTTCTTTAATTTGGTTTTTCGTAATATAATTTTAGAATACTTCTATTTAAACCTATTAGTTTAGAAAATTAGGCTTAGTTCAATTCAACCTCCCTTGGGTATGGTCCTCGAAATACTTCCCGGAGTGTTTCATTGTAAGATTCCTCCATATTACAATTTTTACCCGTAAACTCGTTCTCACTATTGTTTTATTAATTAACTCTTTAGCTGTAGTGTTTCTAGTCCATACGTTCGCACGTCTAGCGGAAATCATCGGGCCGAATGTCCCCAAAAGAACATGAAGGGTTTGTGATGTGCACATCAATTACGGATTCCTTCGCGCGACCCATGACACTAGAGGACGACAACACCTCTATCAACAAACTCATTACAGTTAACAAGACCTCCAATGTTCGCCTTGCATTACTCAAGTATTTCTTCATTGTGCCAATAAAATAATTTCTAATTTACTTTTTCTTGAAAGTAAGACAACTTAGGGAATATATTAATATGACATTTGCTCAAATTTATAAAAAAAAATAGTTGAAGTATATATTTCTGGAATTCATGGGTTACAACAATGAGGAATGAATTAACATATGAAATGATTAATTCTTCTTTTTTTTCATATAATTTTTTAAATAAAAAAAAAAATTAATGTTGTGCATTTTCCCATTGTGATCAATGAAGGACGGCCTGTGTATGATGATCGGTGAAAGGATGAGTTCGACATCTTTTTAGGTGTGAACATCCTCTGTCATATTCGTGGGAGGGTGGTGGGAGACAATTACCGCCTCCTTTTCTGCATGGCATTTGAAGGTTTTTCCCATTCCTGGGTAGCTAATAAATGTCGCATATGCACCCTCTTCCATCACCATTGAGCTTATCACCATTGCACAAATCCACAACACCATGATCTTCTTCTCCATTCCCATTTTATTCCGATAAATATTCAATTCTTTATTTAATTAAAACTTTACAACGGTCTTTATATCACAAGTTTGGGTTTTATATAGCTTCATGATAGTTGTATATTTAGTAAAATGTTTAACCATAAATACAATATTTCAGCACTTTTCAAGACGTTTTTTAGTAAATAAGATGATCAATTAATAATAGAATTCCCTAGTCTCTTTCAACGCTATTCATCCTTTCCAAAATTATACATCCAATACATGCAATTTTATTTGAAATAATAATTTTTTCACTATTTTTTTTGTTCTTACTTCCTAAAGTATGTGGGAATCCTATTTTTTTCCAAGTAAAATTTGGGTTATAGTTTTAAGAGTTTAGTATTATTATTTTCTTTAGGCTAAATCTAATTTTTATTATTTCGTTTATTTTATTTATTATTAGAAATTTTATCATATGCATATACTTGTGGAAAGTAATAATAACATATAATAAATAATAAAATGTGTGGTTTGAAACTAATAATAATAACAAATTTGATAAGAGAAAATATTTTATGTTAAAAGTTAATTTTTAAAAAGTTTACTCAAGAAATATTATTGATGTCGTGGTAAAGAATTTGTCTTTAAATCCATTAAACATATGTTTCAATCCCTAAACATGTTAAATTTAGTTGTTTTATATAAAAACTATATAAATGTATGAAAATACAAAAAAGGCATTCAGAACCATAATAATAGTCTTTTAATTCAAGGGTTTATTAGTCATTTCTTAATTTGTGATTGACCGCAGCCCAATATGTGAACGTTTAGGCTAAAAATCATACAAATGGAATATATAGAGTTAAGTGCTTAGTAACAATTTCGAGGATCGTATCTACAATATTTTCGATTGGAGAAAATCACTATTAAAATAATTATATAAAATGAGAAGAATTCTAGTTGAGTTACAAGTTAGTAGTGTAAATCCAAAACAAAAATAAAATTAACTAATTATTTTAACCTAAAACTAAAACTAACCCTAAGTTAACTAACTGTTTCTCCTATTTCTAGTTTCGACAACACAAACCCTCTTAGCCTAGAATCAATTGTTACCATGATTATTAATTAAGTGATAAATGACATTTCGCTCATGAATTAATCGATGAAATAGCGCGATTTTGAAACATTCTCTTCTCACGATCAAATAAATTCGGAATAGAATTTTCCAGATTAAGCCAAAATAATAAAAACTAAACTAAATACGAAAGAAAAAGAATGAATTAAAAGTATCAAAGATTGTGTGATGGCTCCTCTCCCTTACTCCTTTAATGTGGTTGTAACGCCCCAATTTTGAACTTTTTGTTTGATAAATTAAGTCAATAGTTATGTAACTAATTCAATGGTTAAGTGTTCTGTGTATGGGTTTGAGATCTTGTGTTTGAATCACACTTTTAAGAAAAATTTATATCATTTAATTTGAACCTTAGGTTTGGAACCTTCCACTTAAGTTTCTTTATGCATCGGTTTGTGACAATGATAAGCTTATAGGGTCATAGGTTAAGTTTTTGTATTCTCTTGATCTTCTGTTCAAGTCTCTGTGTGAAAGAGATAAGGAAATATTTTTGTATCTTGTGATAAATAGGTTACTTTTGATTTAATTAATATGTTTTTTTTAAAAAGGGAAAAGTTCCCTTTTTCTTTTTATTTTCCCGTTACTATTCTTCTCTTTTCTATTGGTCTTCGCCCATTGTTTGTGTAGTCTTTTTTTTTGCTTTGCGGTTGTGTTAATTATCGCATTGCGTTCTTCTCTGATTATATCATGTAAGATTTTATTATCAAATTCGCTAACCATATTTATTTAATTACCCTTCGCTCATGAATTAATCGATGAAATAACGTGATTTTGGAACATTTTCTTCTCACTATCGAATAAGTTCGGAATAGGATTTTCCAGATTTAGCAGAAATAATAAAAACTAAACTAAAAACCAATGAAAACAAAAAAAAACTGAATCAAAATATCAAAGATTGCGTGATGGCTCCCCTCCCTTACTCCTTTAATGCGGTTGTAACATCCCAATTTTGAACTTTATTTGATAAATTCAATCAATAGTTATGTATCTAGTTCAATGGTTAAGTGTTCTGTGTATGTGTTTGAGAGCTTGTGTTTGAATCGTACTTTTTCAGTTTTTCTAATATCATTTAATTTGAAACTTAGGGTTTTCCTTCGAACTTCATTGTCAGGTTTTTTAATCTGTCTTGGGTGTCTTTCGTTTCTTTCGTACGTTGTAGGGGAAGTTCATGTAATGATTAAATATCCTTCAACTACTTAATTCTCGTTCATACTCGAAAACACAATCATTTTCCTTTATTTTAGCTTTAAGGATTCCTCCTTCATATACTCAATGAAGAACCTATTAATAAACTTCTCTCTGAACTTCTTCAAGAAAAACTCCCAGTTCACCTGATATATGGGAACACTACTAGTTACTGTAATTCGCGGTTGATAAGCTTCGTCTTCTAGCAAGGAAATCACACATCAATGACTATTAGTTGGACAGCATTGCAGCTCTTCTATTATACGGCAAACTCGCGTAAGCAAGTACTCAGCCACCACTGGGTCATCTTCTTTATTTCCTTTAAATTCTATTACCCCAAGCTTTTGAATTACCTCCACTGGATCCCCATGGGACATTGCTACAATAGGAATGTGATGTGTGAGCTTTAAAGGTTGTGTAACTTCAGCTATTCGTACTGTTTCTTCTAGTTTCATAATGTTATCGGTGTGTAAAAGATGGTGTAGTAGCCATATATCAGTCGAACCATTGTCTCATGTTGAATACCAAATTAGGATAATTATATCCAGATCCATGAGTGGTTAATTTCCTTAGTGAGATTAACGAGCGAAGGTGTGAATAATTAACAGATGAATTAGCATTTGAGTCCGAGTTAGTTGGTTTAAATTGTATGCGATTAAACCCTAAGATTGCAAACCCTGAAAGCAATTTTGGATAAACGAGATCGAGAGATATGTTTGCCGACTTAATCATAATTTATCTCGGTCAAGAAAGTGTGGTCAATAGATAAGCATGTTTTCTTCGATTAGTTAATTAGTTAGAGGATGAGAGGTAATAGCTGGTTAATTTGTAGCTAAGTCGATAAAACCCAAGTTCTGAACTCAGTTAGGAACATTGAAGTGAGTTAATCTTTTGCATGCTTAATTGAATTTAATTCCGATAGTTAAGATTGAATGTGTTTAATTTTAATTAATTTATGTTATTTTCATGAACTTTCTTTAATTTGATTTTTCGTAATATAATTTTAGATTACTTCTATTTAAACCTATTAGTGTAGAAAATTAGGCTTATTTCAATTCAACCTCCCTTGGGTACAATCCTCGAAATAATTCCCGGAGTGTTTCATTGTAACATTCCTCCATATTACAATTTTGACCCGTAAACTCGTTCTCACCGTTGTTTTATTAATTAACTCTTTAGCTGTAGTGTTTCTAGTCCAGACATTCGCACGTCTAGCGGAAATCATTGGGCCGAATGTCCTCAAAAGAACATGAAGGGTTTGTGATGTGCACACCAGTTACGGATTCCTTCGCCCGACCCATGACACTAGAGGATGACAACACCTCTATCAGCAAACTCATTGAAGTTAACAAGACCTCCAATGTTCGCCTTGCATTACTTACGTATTTCTTCATTATGCCAATAAAATAATTTCTAATTTACTGTTTTTAGAAAGTAAGACAACTTAGAGAATATATTAATAAGACCGTTGCTCAAATTTATAAAAAAATAGTTAAAGTATATATTTTTGGAATTCATGGGTTACAACAATGAGGAATGAATTAACATATGAAATGATTAATTCTTTTTTCATATAATTTTTAGAAAAAAAAGGGAGAAGTTAATGTTGTGCATTTTCTCGTTGTGATCAATGAAGGATGGCCTGTGTATGATGATCGGTGAAAGGATGAGTTCGACATCTTTTTAGGTGTGAACATCCTCTGTCATATTCGTGGGAGGGTGGTGGGAGACAATTACCGCCTCCTTTTCTGCATGGCATTTGAAGGTTTTTCCCCATTCCTGGGTAGCTAATAAATGTCGCATATGCACCCTCTTCCATCACCTTTGAGCTTATCACCATTGCACAAATCCACAACACCATGATCTTCTTCTCCACTCCCATTTTATTCCGATAAATATTCAATCTCTTTATTTAATTAAAACTTTACACTGTCTCTATATCACAAGTTTGGGTTTTATATAGCTTCATGATAGTTGTATATTTAGTAAAATGTTTAACCATAAATACAATATTTCAGCATTTTTCAAGACGTTTTTTAGTAAATAAGATGATGAATTAATAACAGAATTCCCTAGTCTCTTTCAACGCTATTCATCCTTTCCAAAATTATACATCCAATACATGCAATTTTATTTGAAATAATAATTTTTTCACTATTTTTTTTGTTCTTATTTCCTAAAGTATGTGGGAATCCTATTTTTTTCCAAGTAAAATTTGGGTTATAGTTTTAAGAGTTTAGTATTATTATTTTCTTTAGGCTAAATCTAATTTTTATTATTTCCTTTATTTTATTTATTATTAGAAATTTTATCATATGCATATACTTGTGGAAAGTAGGTATTTACAATATAAATATTTTTAAAAATAACATATGATAAATAATAAAATGTGTGGTTTGAAACTAATAATATAACAAATTTGATGAGAGAAAATATTTTAGGTTAAAAGTTAATTTAAAAAAATTTGCTCAAGAAATATTATTAATGTCGTGGTAAAGAATTTGTCTTTAAATCCATTAAACACATGTTTCAATCCCTAAATATTAAATTTAGTTGTTTTATATAAAAACTATATAAATGTATGAAAATACAAAAAAGGCCATCAGAACCATAATAATAGTCATTTAATTCAAGGGTTTATTAGTCATTTCTTAATTTGTGACTTACCGCAGCCCAATGTGTGAACGTTTATGCTAAAAATCATACAAATGGAATATATAGAGTTAAGTGCTTAATAACTATTTCGAGGATCGTATCTAAAATATTTTCGATTAGAGAAAATCACTATTAAAATAATTATATAAACTAAGTAGAATTCTTGTTGAGTTACAAGTTAGTAGTGTAAATCCAGAAAAAAAATAAAATTAACTAATTATTTTAACCTAAAACTAAAACTAACCCTAAGTTAACTAATTGTTTCTCCTATTCCTAGTCTCGACAACACAAGCCCTCTAAGCCTAGAATCAATTATTACCTTAATTATTAATTAAGTCATAAATGACCATTTGCTCATGAATTAATCAATGAAATAGCGCGATTTTTAAACATTCTCTTCTCACGATCAAATAAATTCGGAATAGAATTTTCCAGATTAAGCCAAAATAATAAAAAGTAAACTAAAAACCAAAGAAAAAAATGAATTAAAAGTATCAAAGATTGTGTGATGGCTCCTCTCCCTTACTCCTTTAATGTGGTTGTAACTTCCAATTTTTGAACTTTTTGTTTGATAAATTTAGTCAATAGTTATGTAACTAATTCAATGGTTAAGTGTTCTGTGTATGTGTTTGAGATCTTGTGTTTGAATCGCACTTTTGAAAAAAAATTATATTATTTAATTTGAACCTTAGGTTTGGAATCTTCCCCTTAAGTTTATTTTGCATCGATTTGTGACAATGATAAGCCTATAGGGTCATAGGTTAAGTTTTTGTATTCTCTTGATTTTGTGTTCAAGTCTCTGTGCGTAAGAGATAAGGAAATATTTTTGTATCTTGTGATAAATAGGTTACTTTTGAATTAATTAATATGTTTTTAAAAAAGTGAAAAGTTCCCTTTTTCTTTTTATTTTCCCCCGTTACTGTTCTTCTCTTTTCTATTGGTCTTTGCTAATTTTTTGTATAGTCTTTTTTTTTTGCTTTGCGATAGTGTTAATTATAGGATTGCGTTCTTCTCTCGCTATATCAGGTAAGATTTCATTATCAAATACGCTAACCGTATTTATTTAATTACCCTTCGCTCATGAATTAATCGATGAAATAGCGCGATTTTGGAACTTTCTCTTCTCACGATCGAATAAGTTCGGAATAGGATTTTCCAGATTTAGCAGAAATAATAAAAACTAAAATAAAAACCAAAGAAAACAAAAAAAAACTGAATTAAAAGTATCAAAGATTGCGTGATGGCTCCCCTCCCTTACTCCTTTAATGTGGTTGTTACGTCCCAATTTTGAACTTTTGTTTGATAAATTCAATCAATAGTTATGTATCTAGTTCAATGGTTAAGTGTTCTGTGTATGTGTTTAAGAGCTTGTGTTTGAATCACAATTTTGCACTTTTTCTAATATCATTTAATTTGAAACTTAGGTTTCGATTCCTCTACTTAAGTTTATTTTTGCGTCGATTTATGATAATGATGAGTCTAGTGGGTCAATGTTAATTTTTTGTATTCTCTTGGTCTTGTGTTCTAGTCTCTGTGTGTAAGCGATAGTGGAATACCTTTGTATCTTCTGGTAAATAGATTGTTTTTAATTAATTAATATGTTTTTTTTAAACAAAGTGAAAAGTTCCCTTCTTTCTTTTTATTTTTCGCCGTTACTGTTCTTCACTTTTTTTTTTTGTCTTTGCTCACTATTTGTGTAGTCTTTCTTTTTGCGGATTGCATTCTTCTCTGGTTGTTTCTGGTTATATCAGGTAAGATTTCGTTATCAAATTCTCTCGCTGTTGATTGTTTTGTTTTTAAATTAGGGTTTTCCTTCAAACTTCATTGGCGGGGTTTTTAATCTGTCTTGGGTGTCTTTCGTTTCTTTGGTACATTGTAGGGGAAGATCATGTAACGATTAACGATCCTTCAACTACTTAATTCTCGTTCATACTCGAAAACACAATCATTTTCCCTTATTTTAGCTCTAGGTCTTCCTCCTTCATCTACTCAATGAAGAACCTATTAATAAACTTCTCTCTGAACTTCTTCAAGAAATCCCAGTTCAACTGATATATGGGAACGTTACTAGTTACTGTATTCCACAGTTGATAAGCTTTGTCTTCTAGCAGGGAAATCACACACCAATGACTATTAGTTGGACAGCATTGTAGCTCTTCATTTATATGGCAAACTCGCGTAAGCCAGTCCTCAGCCACCACTGGGTCATCTTCCTTATTTCCTTTAATTCTATTGCCCCAAGTTTTTGAATTACCTCTACTGAATCCCCATGGGACATTACTACAACAGGAACATGATGTGTGAGCTTTAACGGTTGTGTAACTTCAACTGTTCTTACTGTTTCTTCTAGTTTCATCATGTCGTCGGTGTGTAAAAGATGGTGTAGTACCCATATATCAGTCGAACCATTATCTCATGATGAATACCAAATTAGGATAATTATATCCAGATCCATGAGTGGCTAATTTCCTTAGTGAGATTAACGAGCGAAGGTGTGAATAATTAACAGATGAATTAGCATTTGAGTCCGAGTTAGTTGGTTTAAATTGTATGCGATTAAACCCTAAGATTGCAAACCCTAGGAAGTATTTTTGGATAAACGAGATCGAGAGATATGTTTGCCGACTTAATCATAATTTATCTCGGTCAAGAAAGTGTGGTCAAGAGATAAGTATGTTTTCTTCGATTAGTTAATTAGTTAGAGGTCGAGAGGTAATAACTGGTTAATTTGTAGCTAACTCGATAAAACCCTAGTTCTGAACTCGTTAGGAACATTGAAGTGAGTTAAACTTTTGCATGCTTAATTGAATTTAATTCCGATAGTTAAGATTGAATGTGTTTAATTTTAATTAATTTATGTTATTTTCATGAACTTTCTTTAATTTGGTTTTTCGTAATATAATTTTAGAATACTTCTATTTAAACCTATTAGTTTAGAAAATTAGGCTTAGTTCAATTCAACCTCCCTTGGGTATGATCCTCGAAATACTTCCCGGAGTGTTTCATTGTAACATTCCTCCATATTACAATTTTTACCCGTAAACTCGTTCTCACCGTTGTTTTATTAATTAACTCTTTAGCTGTAGTGTATCTAGTCCATACGTTCGCACGTCTAGCGGCAATCATCGGGCCGAATGTCCCAAAAGAACATGAAGGGTTTGTGATGTGCACATCAATTACGGATTACTTCGCACGACCCATGACACTAGAGGACGACAACACCTCTATCAACAAACTCATTAAAGTTAACAAGACCTCCAATGTTCGCCTTGCATTACTCAAGTATTTCTTCACTGTGCCAATAAAATAATTTCTAATTTACTTTTTTTAGAAAGTAAGACAACTTAGGGAATATATTAATATGACCTGTGCTCAAATTTATAAAAAAAAATAGTTGAAGTATATATTTCTGGAATTCATGGGTTACAACAATAAGGAATGAATTAACATATGAAATGATTAATTCTTCTTTTTTTCATATAATTTTTTAGAAAAAAAAGGGGAGAAGTTAATGTTGTGCACTTTCCCGTTGTGATCAATGAAGGACGGCCTGTGTATGATGATCGGTGAAAGGATGAGTTCGACATCTTTTTAGGTGTGAACATCCTCTGTCATATTCGTGGGAGGGTGGTGGGAGACAATTACCGCCTCCTTTTCTGCATGGCATTTGAAGGTTTTCCCCATTCCTGGGTAGCTAATAAATGTCGCATATGCACCCTCTTCCATCACCATTGAGCTTATCACCATTGCACAAATCCACAACACCATGATCTTCTTCTCCACTCCCATTTTATTCCGATAAATATTCAATTCTTTATTTAATTAAAACTTTACACTGTCTCTATATCACAAGTTTGGGTTTTATATAGCTTCATGATAGTTGTATATTTAGTAAAATGTTTAACCATAAATACAATATTTCAGCATTTTTCAAGACGTTTTTTAGTAAATAAGATGATGAATTAATAACAGAATTCCCTAGTCTCTTTCAACGCTATTCATCCTTTCCAAAATTATACATCCAATACATGCAATTTTATTTGAAATAATAATTTTTTCACTATTTTTTTTGTTCTTATTTCCTAAAGTATGTGGGAATCCTATTTTTTTCCAAGTAAAATTTGGGTTATAGTTTTATTAGTTTAGTATTATTATTTTCTTAGGCTAAATCTAATTTTTATTATTTCTTTTATTTTATTTATTATTAGAAATTTTATCATATACATATACTTGTGGAAAGTAATAATAACATATAATAAATAATAAAATGTATGGTTTGAAACTAATAATAATAACAAATTTGGTAAGAGAAAACATTTTATGTTAAAAGTTAATTTTTAAAAGTTTACTCAAGAAATATTATTGATGTCGTGGTAAAGAATTTGTCTTTAAATCCATTAAACATATGTTTCAATCCCTAAACATGTTAAATTTAGTTGTTTTATATAAAAACTATATAAATGTATGAAATACAAAAAAGGCCTTCAGAACCATAATAATAGTCATTTAATTCAAGCGTTTATTAGTCATTTCTTAATTTGTGACTGACCGCAGCCCAATATGTGAACGGTTAGGCTAAAAATCATACAAATGGAATATATAGAGTTAAGTGCTTAGTAACAATTTCGAGGATCGTATCTACAATATTTTCGATTGGAGAAAATCACTATTAAAATAATTATATAAAATGAGAAGAATTCTAGTTGAGTTACAAGTTAGTAGTGTAAATCCAAAACAAAAATAAAATTAACTAATTATTTTAACCTAAAACTAAAACTAACCCTAAGTTAACTAACTGTTTCTCCTATTCCTAGTTTCGACAACACAAACCCTCTTAGCCTAGAATCAATTGTTACCGTAATTATTAATTAAGTGATAAATGACATTTCGCTCATGAATTAATCGATGATATAGCGCGATTTTGAAACATTCTCTTCTCACGATCAAATAAATTCGGAATAGAATTTTCCAGATTAAGCCAAAATAATAAAACTAAACTAAATACGAAAGAAAAAGAATGAATTAAAAGTATCAAAGATTGTGTGATGGCTCCTCTCCCTTACTCCTTTAATGTGGTTGTAACGCCCCAATTTTGAACTTTTTGTTTGATAAATTAAGTCAATAGTTATGTAACTAATTCAATGGTTAAGTGTTCTGTGTATGGGCTTGAGATCTTGTGTTTGAATCACACTTTAAAGAAAAATTTATATCATTTAATTTGAACCTTAGGTTGGAATCTTCCACTAAGTTTCTTTATGCATCGGTTTGTGACAATGATAAGC
Source organism: Gossypioides kirkii (assembly GCA_005610355.1). NCBI lineage: Eukaryota > Viridiplantae > Streptophyta > Magnoliopsida > Malvales > Malvaceae > Gossypioides > Gossypioides kirkii. The sequence continues at coordinate 42,689,778 of CP032253.1, read as the reverse complement.
TTATAGGGTCATAGGTTAAGTTTTTGTATTCTCTTGATCTTGTGTTCAAGTCTCTGTGTGAAAGAGATAAGGAAATATTTTTGTATCTTGTGATAAATAGGTTACTTTTGAATTAATTAATATGTTTTTTTTAAAAAGGGAAAAGTTCCCTTTTTTTTTATTTTCCCCGTTACTATTCTTCTCTTTTCTATTGGTCTTCGCCCATTGTTTGTGTAGTCTTTTTTTTTTTGCTTTGCGGTTGTGTTAATTATTGCATTGCGTTCTTCTCTGATTATATCATGTAAGATTTTATTATCAAATTCACTAACCATATTTATTTAATTACCCTTCGCTCATGAATTAATCGATGAAATAATGCGATTTTGGAACATTTTCTTCTCACTATCGAATAAGTTCAGAATAGGATTTTCCAGATTTAGCAGAAATAATAAAAACTAAACTAAAAACCAATGAAAACAAAAAAAAACTGAATCAAAAGTATCAAAGATTGCGTGATGGCTCCCCTCCCTTACTCCTTTAATGAGGTTGTAACATCCCAATTTTGAACTCTTATTTGATAAATTCAATCAATAGTTATGTATCTAGTTCAATGGTTAAGTGTTCTGTGTATGTGTTTGAGAGCTTGTGTTTGAATCGTACTTTTGCAGTTTTTCTAATATCATTTAATTTGAAACTTAGGGTTTTCCTTCGAACTTCATTGTCAGGTTTTTTAATCTGTCTTGGGTGTCTTTCGTTTCTTTCGTACGTTGTAGGGAAGTTCATGTAATGATTAAATATCCTTCAACTACTTAATTCTCGTTCATACTCGAAAACACAATCATTTTCCTTTATTTTAGCTCTAAGGATTCCTCCTTCATATACTAAATGAAGAACCTATTAATAAACTTCTCTCTGAACTTCTTCAAGAAAAACTCCTAGTTCACCTGATATATGGGAACACTACTAGTTACTGTAATTCGCGGTTGATAAGCTTCGTCTTCTAGCAAGGAAATCACACTCCAATGACTATTAGTTGGATAGCATTGCAGCTCTTCTATTATACGGCAAGCTCGCGTAAGCAAGTACTCAGCCACCAATAGGTCATCTTCTTTATTTCCTTTAAATTCTATTACCCCAAGCTTTTGAATTACCTCCACTGGATCCCCATGGGACATTGCTACAATAGGAATGTGATGTGTGAACTTTAAGGTTGTGTAACTTCAGCTGTTCTTACTGTTTCTTCTAGTTTCATAATGTTATCGGTGTGTAAAAGATGGTGTAGTAGCCATATATCAGTCGAACCATTGTCTCATGTTGAATACCAAATTAGGATAATTATATCCAGATCCATGAGTGGCTAATTTCCTTAGTGAGATTAACGAGCGAAGGTGTGAATAATTAACAGATGAATTAGCATTTGAGTCCGAGTTAGTTGGTTTAAATTGTATGATTTTAAACCCTAAGATTGCAAACCCTGGAAGCAATTTTGGATAAACGAGATCGAGAGATATGTTTGCCGACTTAATCATAATTTATCTCAGTCAAGAAAGTGTGGTCAATAGATAAGTATGTTTTCTTCGATTAAGTTAATTAGTTAGAGGATGAGAGGTAATAGCTGGTTAATTTGTAGCTAAGTCGATAAAACCCAAGTTCTGAACTCAGTTAGGAACATTGAAGTGAGTTAATCTTTTGCATGCTTAATTGAATTTAATTCCGATAGTTAAGATTGAATGTGTTTAATTTTAATTAATTTATGTTATTTTCATGAACTTTCTTTAATTTGGTTTTTCGTAATATAATTTTAGATTACTTCTATTTAAACCTATTAGTGTAGAAAATTAGGCTTATTTCAATTCAACCTCCCTTGGGTACGATCCTCGAAATAATTCCCGGAGTGTTTCATTGTAACATTCCTCCATATTACAATTTTGACCCGTAAACTCGTTCTCACCGTTGTTTTATTAATTACTCTTTAGCTGTAGTGTTTCTAGTCCAGACATTCGCACGTCTAGCGGAAATCATTGGGCCGAATGTACTCAAAAGAACATGAAGGGTTTGTGATGTGCACTTCAGTTACGGATTCCTTCGCGCGACCCATGACACTAGAGGATGACAACACCTCTATCAGCAAACTCATTGAAGTTAACAAGACCTCCAATGTTCGCCTTGCATTACTTAAGTATTTCTCATTGTGCCAATAAAATAATTTCTAATTTACTGTTTTTAGAAAGTAAGACAACTTAGAGAATATATTAATAAGACCGTTGCTCAAATTTATAAAAAAAAATAGTTGAAGTATATATTTTTGGAATTCATGGGTTACAACAATGAGGAATGAATTAACATATGAAATGATTAATTCTTTTTGCATATAATTTTTAGAAAAAAAAGGGAGAAGTTAATGTTGTGCATTTTTCCGTTGTGATCAATGAAGGACGGCCTGTGTATGATGATCGGTGAAAGGATGAGTTCGACATCTTTTAGGTGTGAACAATCCTCTGTCATATCGTGGGAGGGTGGTGGGAGACAATTACCGCCTCCTTTTCTGCATGGCATTTTGAAGGTTTTTCCCCATTCCTGGTAGCTAATAAATGTCGCATATGCACCCTCTTCCATCACCATTGAGCTTATCACCATTGCACAAATCCACAACACCATGATCTTCTTCTCCACTCCCATTTTATTCCGATAAATATTCAATTCTTTATTTAATTAAAACTTTACACTGTCTTTATATCACAAGTTTGGGTTTTATATAGCTTCATGATAGTTGTATATTTAGTAAAATGTTAACCATAAATACAATATTTCAGCATTTTTCAAGACGTTTTTTAGTAAATAAGATGATGAATTAATAACAGAATTCCCTAGTCTCTTTCAACGCTATTCATCCTTTCCAAAATTATACATCCAATACATGCAATTTTATTTGAAATAATAATTTTTCACTATTTTTTTTGTTTTTATTTCCTAAAGTATGTGGGAATCCTATTTTTTTCCAAGTAAATTTGGGTTATAGTTTTAAGAGTTTAGTATTATTATTTTCTTTAGGCTAAATCTAATATTTATTATTTCCTTTATTTTATTTATTATTAGAAATTTTATCATAAGCATATACTTGTGGAAAGTAGGTATTTACAATATAAATATTTTTAATAACATATGATAAATAATAAAATGTGTGGTTTGAAACTAATAATATAACAAATTTGATGAGAGAAAATATTTTAGGTTAAAAGTTAATTTAAAAAAGTTTGCTCAAGAAATATTATTAATGTCGTGGCAAAGAATTTGTCTTTAAATCCATTAAACACATGTTTCAATCCTAAACATGTTAAAATTTAGTTGTGTTATATAAAAACTATATAAATGTATGAAAATACAAAAAAAGGCCATCATACCATAATAATAGTCATTTAATTCAAGTTTTATTAGTCATTTCTTAATTGTGACTTACCGCAGCCCAATATGTGAACGTTTATGCTAAAAATCATACAAATGGAATATATAGAGTTAAGTGCTTAATAACTATTTCGAGGATCGTATCTAAAATATTTTCGATTAGAGAAAATCACTATTAAAATAATTATATAAACTAAGTAGAATTCTAGTTGAGTTACAAGTTAGTAGTGTAAAATCCAGAAAAAAAAATAAAATTAACTATTATTTTAACCTAAAACTAAAACTAACCCTAAGTTAACTAATGGTTTCTCCTATTCCTAGTCTCGACAACACAAAGCCCTCTAAGCCTAGAATCAATTATTACCTTAATTATTATTAAGTCATAAATGACCATTTGCTCATGAATTAATCAATGAAATAGCGCGATTTTTAAACATTCTCTTCTCGCGATCAAATAAATTCGGAATAGAATTTTCCAGATTAAGCCAAAATAATAAAAAGTAAACTAAAAACCAAAGAAAAAAAATGAATTAAAAGTATCAAAGATTGTGTGATGGCTCCTCTCCCTTACTCCTTTAATGTGGTTGTAACTTCCAATTTTTGAACTTTTTGTTTGAATAAATATTAGTCAATAGTTATGTAACTAATTCAATGGTTAAGTGTTCTACGTATGTGTTTTGAGATCTTGTGTTTGAATCGCACTTTTGAAAAAAAAATTATATTATTTAATTTGAACCTTAGGTTTGGACCTTCCCCTTAAGTTTATTTTGCATCGATTTGTGACAATGATAAGCCTATAGGGTCATAGGTTAAGTTTTGTATTCTCTTGATTTTGTGTTCAAGTCTCTGTGTGTAAGAGATAAGGAAATATTTTTGTATCTTGTGATAAATAGGTTACTTTTGAATTAATTAATATGTTTTTTTAAAAAAAAGGGAAAAAGTTCCCTTTTTCTTTTTATTTTCCCCCGTTACTGTTCTTCTCTTTTCTATTGGTCTTTGCTAATTTTTTTGTGTAGTCTTTTTTTTGCTTTGCGGTAGTGTTAATTATAGGATTGCGTTCTTCTCTCGTTATATCAGGTAATATTTCATTATCAAATTCGCTAACCGTATTTATTTAATTACCCTTCGCTCATGAATTAATATGAATAGCGCGATTTTGGAACTTTCTCTTCTCACGATCGAATAAGTTCGGAATAGGATTTTCCCAGATTTAGCAGAAAATAATAAAAAATAAAATAAAAACCAAAGAAAACAAAAAAAAAACTGAATTAAAAGTATCAAAGATTGCGTGATGGATCCCCTCCCTTAACTCCTTTAATGTGGTTTGTTACGTCCCAATTTTGAACTTTTGTTTGATAAATTCAATCAATAGTTATGTATCTAGTTCAATGGTTAAGTGTTCTGTGTATGTGTTTAAGAGCTTGTGTTTGAATCGCACTTTTGTAGTTTTGCTAATATCATTTAATTTGAAACTTAGGTTTGGAATCCTCTACTTAAGTTAATTTTTGCGTCGATTTATGATAATGATGAGTCTAGTGGGTCAATGGTTATTTTTTTGTATTCTCTTGGTCTTGTGTTCTAGTCTTGTGTTTAAGCGATAATGAAATACTTTTGTATCTTGTGATAAATAGGTTACTTTTTAATTAATTAATATGTTTTTTTAAAAAGTGAAAATTTCCCTTCTTTCTTTTTATTTTTCCCCGTTACTGTTCTTCTCTTTTCTTTTGGTCTTTGCTCATTGTTTATGTAGTTTTTTTTTTTTGTATTGCGATTGTGTTATTTATCGGATTGCATTCTTCTCTAGTTGTTTCTGGTTATATCAAGTAAGATTTCGTTATCAAATTCTCTCGTTGTTGATTGTTTTGTTATTAAATTAGGGTTTTCCTTCGAACTTCGTTGTCAGGGTTTTTAATCTATCTTGGGTGTCTTTTGTTTCTTTCGTACGTTGTAGGGGAAGTTCATGTAACGATTAACGATCCTTCAACAACTTAATTCTCTTTCATACTCAAAAACACAATCATTTTCCTTTATTTTAGCTCTAAGTATTCCTCCTTCATCTACTCAATGAAGAACCTATTAATAAACTTCTCTCTGAACTTCTTCCAGAAAAACTCCTAGTTCACCTGATATATGGGAACACTAATAGTTACTGTATTTTGCAGTTGATAAGCTTTGTCTTCTAGCAAGGAAATCACACACCAATGACTATTAGTTGGAGAGCATTGTAGCTCTTCTGTTACGGCAAACTCGCGTAAGCCAGTCCTCAGCCACCACTAGGTCGTCTTCCATATTTCCTTTACATTTTATTGCCCCAAGCTTTTGAATTACCTCCACTGGATCCCCATGGGACATTGCTACAACAGGAACGTGATGTGTGAGCTTTAACGGTTATGTAACTTCAGCTGTTCTTACTGTTTCTTCTAGTTTCATCATGTCGTCGGTGTGTAAAAGATGGTGTAGTACCCATATATCAGTCGAACCATTGTCTCATGTTGAATACCAAATTAGGATAATTATATCTAGATCCATGAGTGGCTAATTTCCTTAGTGAGATTAACGAGCGAAGGTGTGTGAATAATTAATAGATGAATTAGCATTTGAGTCCGAGTTAGTTGGTTTAAATTGTATACAATTAAACCCTAAGATTGCAAACCCTAGGAAGTATTTTTGGATAAACGAGATCGAGAGATATGTTTGCCGACTTAATCATAATTTATCTCGATCAAGAAAGTGTGGACAAGAGATAAGCATGTTTTCTTCGATTAGTTAATTAGTTAGAGGTCGTGAGGTAATAGCTGGTTAAATTGTAGCTAACTCGATAAAACCCTAGTTCTGAACTCTGTTAGGAACATTGAAGTGAGTTAATCTTCTGCATGCTTAATTGAATTTAATTCCGATAGTTAAGATTGAGTGTGTTTAATTTTAATTAATTTATGTTATTTTCATGAACTTTCTTTAATTTGGTTTTTCGTAATATAATTTTAGATTACTTCTGTTTAAACCTGTTAGTGTAGAAAATTAGTCTTAGTTCAATTTAACCTCCCTTGGCTACGATCCTCGAAATACTTCCCGGAGTGTTTCATTGTAACATTCCTCCATATTACAATTTTGACCCGTAAACTCGTTCTCACCGTTGTTTTATTAATTAACTCTTTAGCTGTAGTGTTTCTAGTCCAAACATTTGCACGTCTAGCAGCAATCATTAGGCCGAGTGTCCCTAAAAGAACATGAAGGGTTTTGTGATGTGCACATCAATTACGGATTCCTTCGCGCGACCCATGACACTAGAGGACGACAACACCTCTATCAACAAACTCATTGAAGTTAACAAGACCTCCAATGTTCGCCTTGCATTACTCAAGTATTTCTTCATTGTGCCAATAAAATAATTTCTAATTTACTTTTTTTAGAAAGTAAGACAACTTAGGGAATATATTAATAAGACCTTTGTTCCAATATAAAAAAAATAGATGAAGTATATATTTCTGGAATTCATGGGTTACAACAATAAGGAATGAATTAACATATGAAATGATTAATTCTTCTTTTTTTCATATATTTTTTTAGAAAAAAAAGGGGAGAAGTTAATGTTGTGCATTTTCTCGTTGTGATCAATGAAGGACGGCCTGTGTATGATGATCGGTGAAAGGATGAGTTCGACATCTTTTTAGGTGTGAACATCCTCTATCATATTCGTGGGAGGGTGGTGGAGTGGGAGACAATTACCGCCTCCTTTTCTGCATGGCATTTGAAGGTTTTTCCCCATTCCTGGGTAGCTAATAAATGTCGCATATGCACCCTCTTCTATCACCATTGAGCTTATCACCATTGCACAAATCCACAACACCATGATCTTCTTCTCCACTCCCATTTTATTCCAATAAATATTCAATTCTTTATTTAATTAAAACTTTACACTGTCTTTAAATCACATGTTTGGGTTTTATATAGCTTCATGATAGTTGTATATTTAGTAAAATGTTTAACCATAAATACAATATTTCAGCATTTTTTCAAGACGTTTTTTTAGCAAATAAGATGATGAATTAATAACAAAATTCCCTAGTCTCTTTCAACTCTATTCATCCTTTCTAAAATTATACATCCAATACATGCAATTTTATTTGAAATAATAATTTTTTCACTATTTTTTTTGTTCTTATTTCCTAAAGTATGTGGGATTCCTTTTTTTTTCCAAGTAAAATTTGGGCTATAGTTTTAGGAGTTTAGTATTATTGTTTTTTTTAGGCTAAATCTAATTTTTATTATTTCTTCTATTTTATTTATTATTAGAAATTCTATCATATGCATATACTTGTGGAAAGTACGTATTTACAATATAAATGTTTTTAAAAATAACATATGCATATACTTGTGGAAAGTACGTATTTACAATATAAATATTTTTAAAAACTAACCCTAAGTTAAATAACTGTTTCTCCTATTCCTAGTTTCGACAACGCAAGGCCTCTTAGCCTAGAATCAATTGTTACCCTAATTATTAATTAAGTCATAATGACCATTCGCTCATGAATTAATCGATGAATAATGAAATAGCCGATTTTGAAACATTCTCTTCACACGATCAAATAAATTCGGAATAGAAATTTTCCAGATTAAGCCAAAATAATAAAAACTAAACTAAATACCAAAGAAAAAAAATGAATTAAAAGTATTAAAGATTGTGTGATGGCTCCTCTCCCTTACTCCTTTAATGTGGTTGTAATGCCCCAATTTTCAACTTTTTGTTTGATGAATTTAGTCAATAGTTATGTAACTAATTTAATGGTTAAGTGTTTTGTGTTTGTGTTTGAGATCTTGTCTTTGAATCACACTTTTGAAAAAAAAAATTATATCATTTAATTTGAACCTTAGGTTTGGAGCCTTCCACTTAAGTTTATTTTTGCATCGGTTTGTGACAATGATAAGCCTATAGGGTCATAGGTTAAGTTTTTGTATTCTCTTGATCTTGTGTTCAAGTCTCTATGTGTAAGAGATAAGGAAATATTTTTGTATCTTGTGGTAAATAAGTTACTTTTTAATTAATTAATATGTTTTTTAAAAAAGGGAAAAGTTCCCTTTTTCTTTTTATTTTCCCCCATTACTGTTCTTCTCTTTTCTGTTGGTCTTTGCTCATTGTTTGTGTAGTCTTTTTTTTGCTTTGCAGTTGTGTTAATTATCGGATTGCGTTCTTCTCTGGTTGATTTTGGTTATACCAAGTAAGATTTCATTATCAAATTCGTTCATTGTTGATGGTTTTGTTGTTAAATTGGGGTTTTCCTTCGAACTTCGTTGTCAGGGTTTTTAATTTGTCTTAGGTGTATTTTGTTACTTTGGTACATTGTAGGGGAAGTTCAAGAATCAATTAATGATCCTTCAACTACTTTATTCTCGTTCATACTCGAACACAATCACTTTTCCCTTTTTTTAGCTCTAGGTATTCCTCCTTCATCTACTCAATGAAGGACCTATTAAAAAACTTCTCTCTGAACTTCTTCAAGAAACACTCCCAATTCACCTGATACATTGGAATGCTACTAGTTATTGTATTCCGCCGTTGATAAGCTTCATCTTCTAGCAAGGAAATCACGCACCAAAGACTATTAGTTGGGAGAGCATTACTATAACAACACATTTTTCAGTGGTTTCGAGACCACAAATCTGAGAAGTCTGTAAATATTATTAGTTAATATCTACGAGTCAAAATTTGTAACACCTTAATTTTGATTAAAAGGATTAAATTGGAATTTTTGTGGAAACTAGGGACTAAATTTTGATCTTAGTAAATTTTAAGGTCTGATTTGGAATTTTGATAAAGTTTAGGGATGAAATTGAGCATTAATTAAAGTTTTTATGGTCGAATTGTGATTTTTTAGAACTTATTTGTAAAACAGGATAAGTTTAGGGTTATTCGAAAACCCTAATATTCTTTGAGCCCTCCGTGTTAATGACCAATTTTTTAGGTATTTAAACCCCCTTTTCTTATTTTAAAAACCTTTTAGCCTCCCACTTTTATTTTCTTCTTTTTTTCTCTAAACAAAAACTTTCTCATATCTTTCTTCTCCCTTTTTCCGTTCAAGCTTCGACAACCCACCTACGGTCGTCCGTTCACCACATCGTCGTCATCGATAGACTCCTTGTCATCTTATGAACCTAACCCTTCCCTCTCCTTCTCCTTTGTCGTTGCTATTCATGAGAATTGGTGCTAGAACAATTTGTTTCACCTCTTTTCCATCACTCTTTGCCGCGAGCTTCGCTCCTTGCCATCGATCTTGACGTGAGTAGTATGTGAAAGGGATCATTTTCTTCTCATTTTGTGTCATTCCGGCTAGCTTCTGTATCGCGGTTCGTCGGGCCTCCGATCGGTGCCGTCAAAGGGTTTTGAAACCCTAATATAATATGTTACTAAAAGTTTGAGAATTGGGCCAACCTTAGCAACCCAATTTCCAATGGTTTTTAACCCAATCCTTATTACCCAACAAACCCAAACCAAACACAAACTAAGCCCCAAGCCATTTACCCAAGTGTGTGTGTAAACCCAAAACCATGAAAACCCAATACCCAAACCTTAAAACCAAATCACCCAAACCCTAAACTTAATTCTATTTGACCCGACCATTGATCGTTGACCGAACCCGACCATTGATCGTTAACCATTAATAGTTAACCGTTGACTTTTTGGGTTGACCGTTAACTTTTTTCGAAAAAACTTTACCCTATCATTTTTTAACGTCCTGAGTCCGTTTTCACCGTCCGTTTTGTCAAATTCGAACCCGAAGGCCTCATTTTGACTATTTTATTCTTAATTTTGTACTTACAGATACTTAGAGTTTTAATTTGGGAAATCTAATGTGAGATATTAGTGTTTAGGTGATCACGACTTTGAGGCTGACATTTTACCTCCTCCTCTTGTGCAACCTGCTCCTGCACCAGTTCTAAAAGCTACACGTGAGTTGTTTTAGTTAGTGTTGTGTTTAGTTGGTGGCATAGGAATAGTATTAATATAAGTTTGTGTTTGTAGGATCTAATCTCGTTAGACCTGTTACTCGACCAGTGGGTGGGTAGTGGGATGACTTCCTCGTCGTTAGAGTTCAGCTTCTTATAAGTGTGTTTCTATCTATGTTACATCTCTTTGTGTGATATTGTTTTGTGTTGAATTAATTGGGTGATATTAATCTATGATGTAAAATGACATGATCTTGTGATGTATTATGTGATAACATGATGATTTTGCCTGCATACTTATCAGTTTGTGGAATACTTGGATACCGTGAATAAAAATATTGTGTGCTCTGAGATACATATATCGTATCATGAGTTTAAGATTGAGACTGTGATAAATGTGACATCATGCCACTATGTGTTCATGGGTTGGGATTGTACAGTGGGAAGACGTGGTGGTAATCACCCCTTCAAACGGCTGATATATAAAACCACACTGCGATTGGTGACGATTGGTTAGGAAGGGGTTATGGGGAACCTCTCCATTGTGTTGGTGTGTTGGAGAATGGGTGCATTGCATTATGCTTGTGTTTCCATAGTATTTATCTATTAAATGTTGTGTGGTTACTTTTAATACTATGAATGACTGTGGATGTATACACTTTAGAGACACATTGGGCTCTTTAACTCATTCCCCAATAGTTTCTTTTTCAGATACAGTGGATTTATGCAACTTGGTACTCGGAGGATCTCAAGTTTTTATATTTTATTATTATTATTATTCGGACTATTATTTATTAAATTATTTTGGGATTGTAATGTTAGATTTTAAGTTGGGATTTTTTGGTCATTTGTTTAAGGTGTTTGATTAATAATTTTAAGTTGGAAAATTATTCAGAAACGCGAAAAATTATGACTTAATTTATTTACAAATTAAATTATAAATTTGTTTTAAATGATTTCTAAGGAGAAATTACGATAGTGACCTTCTAGATTCGGTAACATATTTTAGACCGAATTTAGGGGGTTACATTTAGTGATGTCAGAGTCAAGTTTAAAATCTCAGACTGTGAGGCTCAAAACAATTAATTTTCATAGTTTTAAAAGTTTTGGGGTAATCGAATATTTTTAATAAATATATTATTTTATAAATTATTTTCTTACTTTGAAAATTCTAAAGTTGAGATTTAATCCGATACTCCAGTACCAAATTTTAGTTCAGTGATTATTGCTCTCTGTATATAGTTTATTATGCCACCACGTAAGAGCTGTAGATTTACGATTAGTCATGGTCGAGATTGTACTGTAAGGGTTGTCAGTGATCTTGCGCCTCTAGTGAAATTAAAGGAAGATCTAAATGAGATATCTAATACTGAGGAGAAAGATAAATAGGATCTCATGTTATTTCTAAGGCAAGTATGGAAGGTTTAAGGATAAGACTTATTCAATCTTGTGAAAATGCGAAAAAAAAAATCTCACTGTAGTGAATATTGGATTTTTTTTAAATACTTTAAGTAAGGCTCTACGAGACATTAAATAAAGGATTTTCTAGAAATTATTGAGAAAAGCAAAGAATAGCCAGTAAAGAGTATTAATGAGAGAGTAAATTGAAAAAAAAAATAGAGAGGAAAATTTGTGGAATAATTATTATACTTGAAAAGAAGAAGAATGACTATTAAAAAATTAAATTAATTAGAAGTTAATTAAATGAGGAAAAGAAGTATATAGTAGTGAGTAGTAATAAGAAAATGTATTATTGGGAAAATAAGAAAAGTTGAAGTAATGTTAATGTTTGAGGAGAGAAAAATGTTTATAAGGAATAAAAATAATAAAGAGTTGGAAAATCTAAGAAATATATTAAAATCTAATGGTAAATTAGTATAAAGGTAAACAAATTACAAGTTGTGAAGAGATAAAATAAGTTAAGGTATAAATTAAGAGTTAAAGTAAATATTATTTAGCCTTATATGGAGATTTAAAATACAGCTCGTAATCTTTATAGATAAAAATAAAAAGATACATTAAGAATATAAGAAGTATTCTTTAGGAACCTAAAGGCATGAAATAATAATAAGAATTATGATTCGAGTAAGTAATGGATAATAATAATAATAATAATAAATAATAATAAAAACTTGTGGGTTACTAACTAGTCTAGTATAGAGATTTGAAAGAACTGGTAACTTCAAAATCATGAAAGAAATATAAGAGAAAGGATAAAATTTAAAATTCATGATAGAATATATGAATGAAATATAGAGAAATACTTGTGATGAAAAAGAAATTTTAAATTAAAAAAATAGATTATCAAAGTTAAAAGAATAAATAAAGAGCAAACTTTGGTAGGAACAGTTACCTCGAGGAGACTATTGGCAGCGGCCGGGCCAATAGAATTCTAAGAGGTTTGAAATAAGAGAATAACTTTGATCTGTAACTGGGATAATCATTGTTTTCCTTGAAAAGAGAAAGAAAAGAAAGAAAGTGAATGAATTTTATGAAAACGTAGATAATAATTTAATGGTATAAGAAAAAAATAAGTCTAGAAGAGTGTTAAAAGAACAGTGATGTGATTACTATGTGATAGTTATGGTAAAAAATAATAATAATAAAAGAATAGAGAATGAATATAAATGGTAAGTTATATGAATGTGTAAGAAAGGAATTAAAGATACAGTTGCAAGAGCTGTTGGATAAGGGTTTTACTCGACCTAGTGTTTCACTTTGGGGTGCTCCAGTTCTATTTGTAAAGAAGAAAGATGTAACCCTTCGACTGTGCATCGATTATCGGAAGCTAAATAGCTGATGATTAAGAACAAATACCCTTTGCCTCGTATTGATGACATATTCGATCAATTTCGAGGAGCTACTGTGTTCTCTAAGATAGATCTGAGATCTAGGTATTACCAACTTAAGGTCAAAGATTCTGACGTGTTCAAGACAGCTTTTCGAACTCGTTATGGGCACTATGAGTTTCTGGTGATGTCGTTCGGTTTAACTAATGCTTCGGTTGCATTTGTAGACATGATGAATAGGGTGTTTCAACCCTACTTGGATCAGTTTTTGTAATGGTGTTCATAGATGATATTTTAGTATATTCTAAAACTGAGGCGGAACATGAGAAGCATCTCAGAATTGTTTTGCAAACCTTGAGAGAGAAGCAACTTTATGTTAAGTTCAACAAATGTGAATTTTGGCTCTCAAAGGTTTTGGTTTTGGGGCATATTATTTCTGTTGAAGGAATTCATGTGGATCCCAAAAAGATTGAGGCTATTATGGGCTGGAAGCAACCTAAGAATGTTCCTGAGATTCATAGTTTCTTGGGTTTGGCCGACTATTATCGAAGGTTTGTCGAGGGTTTCTCGATTATTGCGGCTCTTTTGACTAAGCTTCTGAGGAAGAATGTCTCATTTGTTTGAACTAAGGCTCAAGAGTCTAGTTTTGAAAAGTTGCAGTCTGTGTTGACTCAAGCACCGGTTTTGATCCAACCTGAGCTTGAGAAAGCTTATACTGTTTACAGTGATGATTCTCACATGGGATTGAGATGTGTGCTAATGCAAGAGGGAAAGGATTATTGCTTATGCATCTCATCAATTGAAACCACATGAGATTAACTACCCTACTCATGACTTAGAGTTTGTTTGTGGTGATCTTTGCTCTTAAAATTTGGAGACACTATCTCTATGGGAGAAGTGTTACATCTTCACGGATCATTAGAGCTTAAAGTATTTGCTTACCTAGAAAGAGCTTAACCTGAGGCAACGTCGTTGGTTGGAACTTCTTAAGAATTACGACTGTGAAATTGAGTATCACCCTGGTAAGGCTAATGTTGTTGCTAACGCTTTGAGTCGTAATGTTGTGATTGAGTTGAGGGCTATGTTTGCCAGAATGAATATGTTTGAGGATGGTAGTCTCTTAGTTGAACTTCAAGTTATTCCCACTTTAATCTCGAAGATTAAGGCTGAGTAGTCTAATGATTCGTATTTAGTGCACCATATGAGAAAGGTTGAAGAGGGTTCATTTGTGGACTTCTCCTTTGATCAGAACGGTATTTTATGTTTTTGAGGTCGGTACTGTGTTCTGAAAGATTCTGGTTGAAACAGACCATTCTCCGTGAGGCGCATGATAGCCATTATTCCATGCAACCTGGCAGAGATAAGATGTATAAGAATCTTCGTGAAAGATACTAGTAGAAGGGTTTAAAGAGAGATGTTATTGATTTTGTGTCAAAGTGTTTAACTTGTCAGGAAGTCAAGGCTGAGCATCAGTATCCTTCTTGGTTACTTCAACCAATTGAGATTTCACAGTAGAAGTAGGAGCATGTGACCATGGATTTTATGAGTGGTCTTCCTTTAATGCCAACCAAAAAAAAAATTTGTTTGGGTAATTATGGATCGGCTCGCTAAGTCTGCAAACTTTATTCCAGTTAGGGTCAACTATCCTTTGAACAAGTTAGCTCGACTCTACATTTCTAAGATAGCTCATCTTTATGGGATGCCTTTGTCTATCATTTTTTATCGAGATCCAAGGTTTACTTCGAGGTTTAGAGAATCTTTACATCATGCTTTAGATACTCGGTTGAACTTCAGTACTGCTTACCATCCACAGACTGATGGTCAATTTAAGCGTGTGATTTAGGTTTTGGAAGACATGTTAAGGGGTTGTGTGATTGAGTATCGAGGTAGTTTGGAGGATTTTCTATCACTTACAGAGTTCGCCTACAATAACAATTATGAAGCCAATATTAAGATGGCTCTTTATAAGGCTTTTTATGGCGCGCAAGCGTCGCACTCCTATTGGTTGGACTGAGTTGACTAAGCATCAGTCAGTTGTTGGGACCATATATTGTTCAGGAGTCTGAGGAGACTGTTAGATTGATTCGAAAGAGACTTATGTTGATCTGAAGCATCGAGATATTGAGTTTAATATGGGTGATAAGGTTCTCTTAAAAGTATCACCGTGGAAGAAGATGCTCAGATTTAGGCAGTAAGGGCAAGTTGAGTCCTTGTTTTATCGGTCCTTATTGAGTTCTTCGTCGAGTGAGACAAGTTGCCTATCAACTTGAGTTATCGCCTAAGCTTGAGTGAATTCATGATGTCTTTCATGTCTCTATGTTGAGGCATTATCGATCGGACCCGTCTCATATTGTGCCTATTGAGGAGATTGACGTTTGTCTTGACTTAAGTTTTGAGGAAGAACTGATTGAAATTATTGCTGAAGATGGTAAGGTTCTTAGGAGGAAGACCATTAAGATGGTTAAGGTCTTGTGGAGCAATCATAGGTATGAGGAGGATACTTGGGAGCCCAAATCCGTTATCAAGGCCTAGTATCCACATCTTTTTGGTCCAGGTAAATTTCAAGGACGAAATTTCTTTAAGGAGGAGAGAATTGTAACACCCTAATTTTGATTAAAAGGATTAAATTAGAATTTTGGTGGAAACTAGGGATTAAAATTTGATCTTAGTAATTTTTGAGGTCTAATTTGGAAGTTTGATAAAGTTTAGGGATGAAATTGAGCATTAATAAAAGTTTTATGGTCAAATTGTGATTTTTAGGACTTATTTGTAAAATAAGATAAGTTTGGGGTTATTCGAAAACCTTAATATTCTTTGGGCCCTCCGTGTTAATGACCAATTTTTATAGGTATTTAAACCCCCTTTTCTTATTTCCAAAACCTTTTAGCCTCCCACTTTTATTTTCTTCTTTTTCTCTCTAAACAAAAACTTTCTCATCTCTTTCCTCTCCCATTTTTCGTTCAAGCTTTGACAAACCACCTACGGTCATCCGTTCACCACACCGTCATTGCCGATAGACTCCTTATCATCTTGCGAACCTAACCCTTCCGTCTCCTTCTCCTTTGTCATTCCTATTCGTGAGAATCGGTGCTAGAATCAATTTGTTTCACCTCTTTTTCGTCACTCTTTGCCGCGAGCTTCGCTCCTTGCCACCGATCTTGACGTGGGTATGTGAAAGGGATCATTTTCTCCTCATTTTATGTCATTCCGGCTAGCTTGTGTACAGCCGTTCGTCGAGTCTCCGATCGATGCCATTAAAGGGTTTTAAAACCCTAATATAATATGTTACTAAAAGTTTGAGAATTGGGCCAACCTTAGCAACCTAATTTCCAATGATTTTTAACCCAATCCTTACTACCCAACAAACCTAAACCAAACCCAAACTAAGCCCCAAGCCATTTACCCAAGTGTGTGTAAACCCAAAACCATGAAAACCCAATACCCAAACCTTAAAACCAAATCACCCAAACCCTAGACCCAATTCGATTTGACCTGAACCCTTTGACCGAACCCGACCGTTGACTGTTGATAATTGATCGTTGACCATTGATAGTTGACCGTTAACTTTTTTGGTTGACGTTGACTTTTTTGAAAAACCTTACCCTATCATTTTTTGCGTTCTGAGTCCTTTCCACTGTTCATTTTGTCAAATTTGAATCCGAAGGCCTTATTTTGACTGTTTTATTCTTAATTTTAGACTTAGAGATACTTAGAGTTTTAATTTAGGAAATCTAATGTGAGATATTCGTGTTTAGGTGATCACAACTCCGAGGCTAACGTTTTACCTCCTCCTCCTGTGCAACCTGCTCCTACACCAGTTCTGAGAGCTACATGTGAGTTATTTTAGTTAGTGTTGTGTTTAGTTGGTGGCATAGGAATAGTATTAATATTAAGTTTGTGTTTGTAAGATCTAATCCCGTTAGACCGGTTACTCGACCAATGGGTAGTGGATGACTTCCTCGTCATTAGAGTTCAGCTTCTTAGAGGTGTGTTTTTATCTGTGTTACATCTCTTTGTGTGATATTGTTTGTGTTGAATTAATTGGGTGATATTAATCTGTGATGTAAAATGACATGATCTTGTGATGTATTATGTGATAACATGATGATTTTGCCTGCATACTTATCAGTTTGTGGAATACTTGGATACTATGAATAAAAATATTGTGTACTCTGAGATACATATATCGTATCATGAGTTTAAGATTGAGACTGTGATAAATGTGATATCATGCCACTGTGTGTTCATGGTTGGGATTGTACGGTGGAAGACGTGGTAATCACCCCTTCAAACGGCTGATATAAAACCACACTGCGATTGGTGACGATTGGTTGGCAAGGGGTTCTGGGGAACCTCTCCACTGTGTTGGTGTGTTGGAGAATGGGTGCATTGCATTATGCTTGTGTTTTCATAGTATTTATTTATTAAATGTTGTGTGGTTACTTTTAATGCTATGAATGACTGTGGATGTATACACACTTTAGAGACACACTGGGCTCTTTAGCTCATTCCTCAATAGTTTCTTTTTCAGATACAGTGGATTTATACAACTTGGTACTCGGAGGATCTCACGTTTCTTATTATTATTATTATTCGGACTATTATTTTATTAAATTATTTTGGGATTGTAATGTTAGATTTTAAGTTGGGATTTTGGTTATTTGTTTAAGGTGTTTGATTAATAATTTTAAGTTGGAAAATTATTCAGAAACGTAAAAAATATGACTTAATTTATTTATAAACTAAATTATAAATTTGTTTTAAATGATTTCTAAGGGCGAAATTACGATAGTGACCTCTAGATTCGGTAATATCTTTTAGACCGAATTTAGGGGGTTACAAAAATAATATAACAAATACTAATTTGATAATTTATGTCAATAGAATTAGTGGTTAAGTTCAAGTGATTTTGAAAAAAAAAGTTTCGGGATCTCATTTCTATAAACCGAGCCCGTAAATATTTTTATTAAATATTTATGGAGTTACGATTTATACATATTGTAATTCGGATTGAAAATTTTAGTGATTTGATTGTTAATTTAAATAACGGGTTAAATTGCATAAGTGGTAAAAGTACCATTTATAAAAGGATTATAATTTAAAATAAAGGGTAAACTGTAAAAATAGTCACTTTTGTTTGCATCAAATTACATTTTAGTCACTTATGTTTGAAATATTACGTTTTAGTCACTTATGTTATTATTTTATTACGAAGTGATCACTCTACCGTTAAGTTCCGTTATCTCCCTAATGGTAATCTTAAGTGGCAGTCTAACTAGATTTTAAGTGTTAACTTAGATTTTCAAAAGAAATGAAAATAAATATTTAATTAAATAAATTTATTTAATTAAAATTTTTAAACCCTAAACCTTAACTAAAAAACCTTAAACCTATTTTCACCCACCTCTCTTCTTCATCTTCTTTCCTCTCTTCTTCATCTTCTTCTTCTTCCCTTTTGATTCCAATATCTTTAGTTATAAATCTGTCTCAAAGCTTGAATCTTTAAAACTCATTAACCAAAAGATTCAATATATTTGGTTCCAATATCTTCTTCCCGTTAAGTTTCTTTTGATTCTAATATCTTTAGTTACAAATCTATCTCAAAGCTTGAATCTTTAAAACCTATTAACCAAAAGATTCAATATCTTTGATTCCAATATCTTCTTCCATTAAGTTTCTTTGGGTTAATAGATTTCAAAGATTCAAGCTTTGAGACAGATTTGTAATTAAAAACGTTGGAATCAAAAGGTAAGAAGATGAAGATGAAGAAGAGAGGTGTGTGGAAATGGGTTTAGGGTTTTTTCAGCTAAGATTTAAGTTTAAAAATTTTAATTAATTAAAAATTTATTCTCATCTCATTTAGAAATCCAAGTTGGCACTTAAAATCTAGTTGGACTGCCACGTAGGATTACCGTTAGGGAGATAATGGAACTTAACGGCAGAGTGATCACTTCGTAACAAAATAATAACATAAGAGACTAAAAAGTAACATTTCAAACATAAGTAACTAAAATGTAACCTGAGACAAACAAAAGTGACTATTTTTATAGTTTACCCTAAAATAAATAGCAGGGACCAAGGTGGAATTTATTGCCTTAAAATGAGTAGTGACGTTAGGTGGAATTTTACGTGGTTAATATTGGCTTACTAATTTCATTAATTAAAAAAAAGAAAGAAAGAAAGAAAGAAATGGAAAAAAAGGAAAGAGAAAGAATAATAAATTGAAAAGTAAAATTATTATAAATGGGGATTGTTGAAAAGAAAGAAAGAGAGAAATATCTTTCTTTTTCACATGGGCAGACTTTCGAAGGAAGCAGAGGGGAGAAAAGATAATTGGAGGAAAACTTAGGGTTTTCAAGGTTCAAGCTCTAATTTGATAAGCTTAATCTAGTTTTTTTTCGTAATTTTTATATTTTTTAAATTTCGATGTCTTGATCTAAATAATTCGGGGGCAAATTTATAAAGTTGTTAAAAGTTTAAGGATTTGTCATGAATGAGTTTGATGTGTTTGTGAATCTAGTTGATGAATTATTAAAGTTAGTACTTAAATATAAGTAATTTGTTAAGTGATTTTGAGTGATTTTGAAAGTTAGGGATTTAATTTATGTAGATAGTAAAGTTCAAGTGAAAAGATGTGAATTAATGAAAGATGTGGCTATTTTTGCCCTTAAAAAAATGGGTTGACATGAGTGTTCTTTTAAAAAAAATGGTAAATTTGCAAGTTATGAATCTAAAGGTTTAATTGCATGAAAGTTAAACTGTTAGGGATATTTTATAATTTTACATTAAGATGGGTTATAAGCTAGAATTAAATATTTTAAATTATTGGAATGGTTAAATTAATGAGAGTTATTATCTAGATCAAGAAACGAAGCAAACGGATTTTATTCGAGGAAAAGTTAAAGTTCGGTATAGTTGTCGGCTTTGTTTGGCAACCGTATTAGTTGAGGTAAGTTCGTAAATTTATTAAATTAATTATATGTTATTTCATGATTCAATACATATCTATTTATGTTAAAATTGAGTTTGACTATTTAAGATAACTATGTGATGAATTGGAATAATTGGTGCTGATATTCAAGTTGGCACTACAGGAAAACAGGTTTTTAACGGCGCTTTTTTGGGCCTATAGTGGCACTTATAGCAGCATTTTTACAAGCGCCACAAAAAATGCTGCTAAAGATAACGCCGCTAAAAATAGCGATATTTATGAGAAAAAACACCTCTATAGAACATGATCTTTAGCGGCGCTTTTCTCACAAATGCCGCTAAAGAACATGGTCTTTAACGGTGCTTTTACCACAAACGCCACTAAAGAATATGGTCTTTAACGGCGCTTCACCCACAAACGCCACTAAAAAACATGGTCTTTAGCGGTATTTTTCCCACAAACGCCGCTAAAGACCACGTTCTTTAGCGGCGCTTTTTCCACAAATGCCACTAACATTAACAGATTTTACCAACTCATTTTAATTCATATAAAACCCGAATTTTCAATATTTTTCCTATAAATTCAAATTCATTTTCAATTGGATTTTTACTCAGACCTTCATAAATTTCTTGAAAAATAGAACCTTTTTAAGTGTTAGTGATGAAATCTTGCAAAGCTAGAATATGTAAATACATGTAGATAACTTAAGCATTTAAATATCCAAAAATCTAATAATTCAATTACACTTACCAAAAAATAACAAAAATTCTTAACAAAATTGAAACAAAAAAGTGTAAAATCTAGACAAAAAAATTCTATCAAAAAAATAAAAATAAAAATACATAAGCTGTACTTATTGATAAAACATCATCAATTATTCCTCATGCTAAATTGCAAAAGACATTGCTAGTCAAGGTCCCTCTTATAGCACAGAGTTGAAGATCATATTCGCAAGTTACTGCAACAACATAAACAATATAATCATTTTTAAATTTGATTTGGTTCGATTTGATTCATACAATATTATGAATTTGTTTATGTCAATGGCTAGAAAATGTAGAAAGTTCGAGAGAAAACATTTAATCGAACTATTTTCTAATAAATAAGATAATGCAAAATCATACTCAAATTTACATGCAAATGAGTCCTGAGTCCTGAATCTTAAACTCTAAACTTCACCGTAATAAGCATGAAGTTAAATAATAATATAAACCTATATTGCTCTAAATATTATACATTTTATACATTTCTTACTTACTTTTCTTACACAAGTCTTCATAATTGGAATGTTGAGTAAATCAAAGAAATCAACCAATTTTTCTCTAACACATTTGTCAATTTTTTCTCTTACTTTTGCTTTTAGTTTTCCCCGCTGAGGTCATTAAAAAATTTCCACTTGATGAAAAACAACTTATACACAGTAAAGCATGGGCAATGTATCTTCAATAAAAAAAAAACTTGAAAGCCACTGAAACAAGTTACAGCGTCAGAAACAAATAGGGCAGACCATGCAGTAACAGAAAAGTTCAATGACCATGAACAATACTATTTCAAAGAAAAAAGTATCACATGGATCTGTCTAACATCCAAGAGAATCTTGAGACAAATATTAAATGAAAACTTCAAGAGGGCAATCCAGAATGAACTATTGATATGAACTCATGAGAGCAAGTTTTGATTAGGCTAGGGTTCAAGAGTCTTCACATCTATCTATTTTAACTAAAACATTTAAGATTTTATAGTTTAACTCAGGGACAATACCATTTCAAGTATTTATCATCACACTTATTCAAGCACAACGGCTAATAAAAAAGGCAAACTCCACATATCAAACAATTTTCGTACACTGTCTGCTTTCTCACGGCAGAACCATATTTCCTTTTATTGATTAATATAAGGTCAATATCATAGAGACAGGAAATACCATTGCATAATCTTAAGTTACGATTAGGGAGCATTCATAACAAAATAGTACGAAAGACAAAATGAAAACACACACAAGCAAATACTAAGAAAGACACAAGCAATCAATTAATTTAAATTAAAACAATACTAATAGAAGATTCTAATATGATTCCGTAAAGACATTCTCTCAAATATGACGGATTTAAAATTATTGTTTTATCAGTAAAAACAGCAAGAATGATATAACTAAATAAGAATTAATTCAAGTGCTCAACACAGACAAATGTAACATGTAACAAAAAAAGCCAGAATAATGAACTAATGGATAATGAGGCAGATGCGGTGGCCATCAAAAGAAAGAGACATGAGCATAGCAGAAAAGGAACACAAGGTTATTCCTAGTGGACATGTGCGATCTCATTGAATCTAATTAAATTGCCTATATGATATGAACCCGCTTCGTGAAACCACCGTGACAAACTAATGAGATATATGAGGGTAGCATATCAACCAAGCTGAAGACATAAAAAAGCTTAAGCATTCCCTAAATTTAGATTCCCTAAACCAAAGTGAATGGAAAGTAAATACTCATTCTAAGATAACAAACATATCATAATGCTTGAAATTCACCTGTTCATTTTTAGTACCCTTCTTCACAAATTCTAATTCAACCCTAAGTAATGCAAGGTCAATACTTTCAGGTGGAACAGAAAAATTCGTTAGTGACTAGCAACAGTTTGGACATCAAAAATTGAAAGGTATAGTTAATTAACCTGCTCACTGATACAGTGTCACCATTAGAAACCTTCGCAAGCGATGATGAATAGCATTATGTGCAATATATATTTACTGCGTATGCTTTCATGAGGAGAGTATTTATAAGTTAAAGGCAACAAAACAAGTATACAACCACAGCTACAGAAAAAAAAAGATCACAAAATTTGAATACAAAGAACAACAAGCTTAAAACTGAAAATAAGATTCCAAACATGGATATTCATCTTATTTTAATCGAAAAGAAAAGAAAAAGCAAAAAATAATTTAAAAAAATCCTATTCTTAGTTAAGTGAAAAAATAATAATTAATAACTTACATCTACTAAATTATCCATCGCAAACAACATAGAGATTAACAACTATTTTAAACTCAAGTAAGCATGGAAATGACGATCATCAAAAATAATGAAGAATGCAACAATAACGTATCGTATAAACTGAGAGATTCAAATGTGAATCAATTCACCAAAGAAAACATAAATATGAGATGGAAAGAACAAAGGCATTACAGTTATTTTACAAAGAACGAATCAAATTCATATATTTTTAGCTAGGAAAAATAGCTATATCACTGATAGCCCCAAACTGTGTGGAAGAAACCTAACTTGATACTGCAGACTAGTTCCCCAAGAGGCAGGGTTTCTTTCTTCCCAATTATCCCTAATTTGTAGTCATAATTAAAACAAACAACAACCAGTCATTAACCAACCATGATTAAACTACCAAAGCAGGAGGATGCACTGCACTCAATAAATGAAATCTACAAATAAACCTGGGTGGACTCATTGGTGCATATAAGATTCCATGCCCTGTCACGCATAGGTGTTCTCACGCCATCATGGATTGCTGTTGCTACAGAGAACATAAAAGTAACTAATTACTATGGTCTTAGTATATAACAATATCAGTTATTAATGGAAGTATCCACACTTGAAAAGCACAAGAAAACACTAAATACATGAAAAAAAAAGGTACCTCCAGAATCTCTCATAGGAGTCATGTATGGATGTAAAGGAGTTCGTGAAGGGTGCATAGGAGTTTCACTTCCCATACCATATCAAGCTGTATCACTGATGAAAAAATAAACATGTACAACATCAGAACACGTTAGAATAGAGTTTTCATAGTCAAAAAACAACAAAAGGTATGCCATGGAAATCATATTTACCGAGTGGGTGCTGAAATAGCCACATTATCAGATATAAAATTGGGATCGACTGCAGACATGAACAAGTTCTATAAGTCATAAAGATGATAGACAAAAGGAGAAAAACATTTTGAACATTAACCTAGACTTGCCTGTAACAACCTTCATTTCGCTAACATTAACAAGGAAGAGTCTAGAGCCAGGGACGGCGAAGCTCTGAAGATCGGACAGTGAGCAGTAAGCAAGATTAGTAAAAGCCAGATCTAGATATGGTGTACTGGTGACAGTCATCGTGGCAACCGTAGATGGAGAGAAAAGGAGTAGCTATGGTGAGTGAATTCAGTGCAGTGAAATGGGAAATTTGGGGGCAAATTTTGAGATTAAAGGGAAGTACAAACTTTTATTTGGGGGATTTAGGGCACGCGACGAAGATGAGAAGAAGAGGGGAGTAACGAGTGGGTAACAAAAAATTATTTTTTGGGACTGAGCGGGATTTGGATTTCTCCTCTTTTTCTTTTAGCAAAAATCAAAAGTTAAAATGGCGCTTGTGGGAAATTTAATTTAAGATATACTAAATTTAAAAATTAAATAGCGGTGCTTGATCATAAGCGTCGCTATTGCTCTGACCTTTAGCGGCGTTTTTCCAGAAGCGTCACTATTGCTCTGACCTTTAACAGTGCTTTCCCATAAGCGCCACTATTGCTCTGACCTTTAACGGCGCTTGCCCAAAAGCGTCGCTATTGCTCTGACCTTTAGCAGCACTTACCTATAAACGCCGTTATTGTTTTGACCTTTAGCAGCGCTTTCCCATAAGTACTGCTATTGCTCTGACCTTTAGCGGCGCTTCTTGACCATAAGCGCCGCTATTGCTCTGACCTTTAGCTGCGCTTGCCCATAAGTGCCGCTATTGCTCTGACCTTTAGCGACGCTTGACCATATAAGCGCCGCTATTGCTCTGACCTTTAGCGGCGCTTGCCCATAAGCACCGCTATTGCTCTAACTTTTAGTGTCGCTTTACCTGAAGCGCCGCTATTGCTTTGATCTTTAGCGGCACTTTCCCATAAACGCCGCTATTGCTCTACCTTTTACAGTGTTTATGTAAAAATGCCGCTATTGTTTTACCTTTTCTGGCGTTTTCTATCCAAACGCCGCTAAAAGTACCGCTAATAACCTATTTTGCTGTAGTGTGGGTATTATAATTAGAAAATATGAAATATATGGATATGGTTGAATTCATATGACAAAGAAAGATTTAATTAACTATGTGATGTATTAGATGTTATTTATCTTATGTTTTATAAATAAGAACTATTTGAATATGAGATTGTAATGGTATAATATGAAGTAAGTTTCTAACGGTGTGCTTATTTTATTTCGATATTAATGTTGGTGAATTCATCTATATACGTGTAAACTTTTATATATATTGAAAGTAAAATAATTTTGAGCTGCATAAATGAAGTAAATTTCAATGGATCAACTAAAAGTTTTCAACGCAATGTTTTTATCTGAATTGTTGGCGAGCGTGTAAATGCATATTAGCTGGACGAGTGTAAACGTATATTAGCTGGCGAGCGTAAACGCATATTAGCTGACGAGAGTAAATGCATATTAGCTAACGAGCGTAAATGCATATTAGCTGATGAGCGTAAACGTATATTAGCTGGTGAGCATAAACACATATTAGCTGACGAGCGTAAACGCATATTAGCTGGCGAGCGTAAACGCATATTAGCTGACGAGCATAAACGTATATTAGCTGGTGAGCGTAAACGTATATTAGCTGACTAGAGTAAATGTACTGAACTTGCGTATTGAATACTTTTATAATGTCATCAAAATAATAAAAGTTAATTGTTAAGGTAACATTCAAAGGAAGTATTAAAGGCTTAAACGAATATGTATATATATGAAATGAATATGGTCAAGACATGCGAATTGGAAAATGTTTATACAAATGGTTGAAATGAGAAAGTATGTTTATTGAACATATGATGGATGATATATATACTTAAGGTGTTATTATTACAAGACACGTCATTAATTGTTGAAATTACATGTTTCTTGGTGATACTCGCCAACTTTGTGAGGTTGTGTTGTATAAGAAGGGAAGGTAAATATAAGATTTAATGAATCTTTATATGTTAAAAGTATAAAATGAAATGGTTATAAGAAAAAGGTTATAAGGAATGATTACATGAAATGATATGTGAACTTATATGTATAAAATTGAGATATTAGATTTAGATAAATGAAATGAAATTTGATTGTTATGTGTAAATATGATGTTTGGTTTATATGTCAAATGCATTGTTCATGTATAAATTTTGATATCATGACAAAGCCATATGTTTACATACGAACTCACTAACCTTGTGAGATTTGTGATGTGTATAGATAATTAATGAACTTATGATCATGATAAGGAATTATGTTGTAAAAGGTTTAAAATTTCATCACTTATGTAAAGTTGAATTTAAGTTTATTTTGAATTTACTAAGCTTTAAGCAAGCTTACCTCGGTTGATCTTTCTTCCTTGTAGACCGTCGGATACGAGATGTCGATTGGATTACTCTTGGAGTCACACTATTTGATATTTAATTGTTCATTTTGGTCTAATTATAAGTGGCATGTGTTTAGGATGTTTAGTTGTAGAAGAAGGAATCGGGTTATACATTTTTTGTCTTGTATATTATCCTTATTTTTGTCAACGTATGCATGGTAAGGTTGAGGTATGGATTGGATTAGGTCCCTAAACAACTAGGTGACAGTTGTGCTTGGTTTTAGATGATTTTGGGCTCACATGACCTGCACACGGGCGTATGCCTTGAGTGTGTTAGCTGCAGTACTTACATGGTTTGATACACGACCATGTGACCCCTTTTTGAAACCACGCACGATTTGACACATGGTCAGTGACACGACCATGTGTCCCTTTTTCGAGTGCATACACAGGCAAGCACACGGGCTAGCACACGATCGTGTGTCCCTATTTTCTCAAATTTTCAACTCTCTCTTAAACTTTATGATTTGTTTCAAATCAATCCTGAATTGATTCTAAGTCGTTTTAAAGCCTCAAAAGAATGATTTAAGTTCTAAATTATTGGTATGATACGAAATAAATATGCTTTTATATTAATTTGAATTATATCTGAATCAAATGAAATTTATATTGACATTTAAATACTGTATGTTATGAAATTGTTTCGATGTGTGCAGTAACTCTTCGTAACCTTATTCCGATGATGGAATACGGGATATGGGTGTTACAATTGCAACTCTTCAGTCACACAAAAAACTCGCGTAAGCCAGTGCTCAGCCACCACTTGGTCATCTTCCTTATTTCCTTTAAGTTCTATTGCCCCACGCTTATGAATTACCTCCACTGGATCCTCATGGGACATTGCTACAACAAGAACATGAGGTGTGAAATTTAATAGTTGTGTAGCTTTAGCTGTTCTTACTATTTTTTTTGGTTTCACCGTCTCATCTTGTCGTCGATGTGTAGAGGATGGTGTAGCACCCATATATCAATCGAACCATTGTCTCATGTTGAATACAAAATTAGGGATAATTATATCTAGATCCATGAATGGCTAATTTCCTTAGGGAGATTAATGAAAGAAGGTGTGAATAATTAACAGATGAATTAGTGTTTGAATCCGAGTTAGTTGGTTTAAATTATATGTGATTAAACCCTAAGATTGTAGACCCTAGGAAGTAATTTTGTATAAACGAGATCGAGAGATATGTTTGCTGACTTAATCATAATTTATCTCGGTCAAGAAAGTGAGGTCAAGAGATAAGCATGTTTTGTTCGATTAGTTAATTAGTTAGAGGCCGAGAGGTAATAGCTGGTTAATTTGTTGCTAACTCGATAAAACCCTAGTTTTGAACTCAATTAGGAACAGCGAAGTGAGTTATTCTTCTACCTGCTTAATTGAATTTAATTCTGATTGTTAAAATTGATTGTGTTTAATTTTAATTAATTTATGTTATTTTTATGAATTGCCTTTAATTTGGTTTTTCGTAATATAATTTTAGATTACTTCTATTTAGACCTGTTAATGTAGAAAATTAGTCTTAGTTCAATTCAACCTCCCTTGGATATGATCCTCGGAATACTTTCCAGTGTTCATTGTAACATTCTTCTATATCACAATTTTGACCCTTAAACTCGTTGACACCGTTATTCTGTTAATTAGCTCTTTAGCTATAGTATTTCCAGTCCAGACGTTCGCATGTCTGAAGGTAATCATTGGGCCGAATGTTCTCAAAAGAACATGAAGGGTTTGTGATGTGTGCATCAGTTACGAGTTCCTTTGCGCAACCCATGACACTAGAGGATGACAACACCTTTATCAACAAACTCATTGAAGTTAACAAGACCTCCATTGTTCGCCTTACAATACTCAAGTATTTTTCATTGTGCCAATAACATAATTTCTATGTTACTTTTTTAAGAAAGTAAGACAACTTAGAGAATATATTAATAAGACCTTTGCTCAAATTTTTAAAAAAAATAGTTGTTGAAGTATATATTTCTGGAATTCATGGGTTACAACAATGAGGAATGAATTAACATATGAAATGATTAATCCTTTTTTTCATGTATTTTTTAGACAAAAAATGGAGAAGTTAATGTTGTACATTTCCCGTTGTGATCAATGAAGAATGGGCTGTGTATGATGATCGGTGAAAGGAAGAGTTCGAAATCTTTTTAGGGGTGAACATCCTCTGTCATATTCGTGGGAAGGTGGTGGGAGGCAATTACATCCTCTTTTCTTGCATGGCATTTGAAGGTTTTTTCCCAGTCCTGGGTAGCAAATAAATTCGCATTTGCACCCTATTCCATCACCATTGAGCTTATCACCATTGCACAAATCCACAATGTCGAAACGTTGGTTTTTGGAAAAACAAACAAGTCTCGAACAATATTTTAAAAAGTCGAAAAAAAATTGGTATTTTAAATGATAAAAAAATGGAAGTCAGCACAATCTTTTTTATGGTGTGATTGGATCACCACAAAACGTTTAAAATTCGTTTTGAAAAATATTTTGGTCTTCGAAATCCAGAAAACAGGTTCGGGAGTCGGTTACGCATGAGGAAGGATTAGCACCCTCATACGCCCAAAATTGATACCACATTGATTATTTTCAAGTCTTGGTCTGTTAAAAGTTTGAAAACTCGAGTAAAACTTAAAATACAATCTTTATCTTTAGAAAACTTTGCTTGATTTTCAAAAACCCTATTTGAGGAAAATCGTCCGCGTGTTTCAAATTTCCAAGAGAATTGGAAGTCGTGTCCAACACGTTAAGGCACTACGTTCTCACACTTTCGAAATTGAAGGACATTTTGGAAGACTTTAAAAAGGATATTCGATTGCGTGAATTATACAAAAATCACACCCAGCACGTTAGGGCATGGTTTTTCGAAGTTTTCACACGAAAGGATATTGCCTCATTTTTGTTTTAAAATTATTTGTATATATTTTTTTTTTTGAGAACTCAAACTTTCGTATTGAGTTTAAAATACGATCCTCGGATTCATAGCTTATTGTATATGATTTTCAAAAAATAAATTTGAAGAGAAATGTCGTTTTTTTCGATTTTCACGGAGAATTGAAATCGTGACCAACACGTTAGGGCACGATGTTCTCGGAATCTCGAAATTAAAAGGCGTTTGGAAAGTTTCGAAGAGGATATTCGATTCGTGTAGATTATATGAAAAATTACACCCCGCACGTTAGGGGATGATTTTTCGAGATTTTCACGCGAAAAAGACCTTGCCTCGATTTTAAGTTATTCGTACATAAAAGTAATTTTGAGAACGAACATGCGAATTAAGCATAAATGGATAATTAATAACGAAAATCAAATAACACGAAACAAAATAGTTAAGCAGATAAATACATACACAAAAATAAAAAATAATAGAGTATAAAATACGAAATAATAATGATTAAAACCTAAGTATGAACATTGAAGAGAAAGAAAAAACAAACGGAGTCAAAAATGCAATTTTTGGATGCCCGGGGGTAAAATGGTAATTTTTGAAAGTTCGAGGTAAAAATGCAATTTTAGATGCCCGAGGGCAAAATGGTAATTTTGGGATGATCGGGGGTAAAACGATAATTTTTGGACACTCGAGGGAAAAAATGGTAATTTTTGGATGTTCGGGGGTAAAACGGTAATTTTTGGACACTTAGGGGAAAAATGGTAATTTTTGGACATCCGAGGATAAAATGATAATTTTTGGATGTTTAGGGGTAAAATGGTAATCTTGAAAAGTTTGGGGTCAAAACGTAATTTTGGATATTCGGGGGTATAATGGTAATTTTTTGGATGTTCGAAGGTAAAATGGTAATTTTTGGAAAGTTTGGGGTCAAAAATGTAATTTTTGGAAGTTTAAGGATAAAAATGTAATTTTTGAGAAGTTTGGTGTTAAAATGCAATTTGGAACTTTTGAGGGTCAAAATGTGATTTTTAAAAGTTTGAGGGTAAAAATGTAATTTTTGAGAAGTTTAGGGTTAAAATATAATTTTGGAATATTTTGGGGTCAAAATATGATTTTTAGACAGTTCAGGGGCTTTTTGGGCAATAAAAAAAAAAAAGAGGTTACACGTGGTAGTTCTTCAAGCATTCAAAAATCAGAGGACCAGTTTGAAAATCATTTAAAATCTCTGGGTAAATTTATAATTAAATAAAAATTGATTAAGGGACGAAATTAAAATAAATCACAAATAGAAAGGACCATTTACAAAAATACCCAAAGATTGACACGTGACAGCCTTTTAAACTTCCAGAGAATCAAGGGACCAATTCGAAAAACAATTAAAATTGTTGAACAAATTTAAAGTTAATCAAAATACAAAAAATAGGACGAAATTGGAAAGTCTTAAGAGGCAGAGAGATTAAAAGGAAAATATCCCATTATTTAATAAAGGTTTGAACTTTCATATTAAAATGTCATAGTTTCAATAGGGTATTTACGTTGAAACTCAAAAAAAAAAAAAAAACTCATTTTTCATGCTTTTCTTCTAAAACTCAGACTTTCATCCCTTTTTCTCTTTGAAATCTTCCCCTCCTATTGAAGAGTCTGCCATAGCTTTCATCGTCGGTGGTCACATGCCGTCATCTTCGTCTCAATCTTCAGCACACGCGAGTCGTTATGCGCCTCTATTTGTGGCGGTTCAAGTAAAAACTACTTTTTTTCATTTTTTGTTTGTTCCAAAATCCAAATCGGATTCAGATCTATCAAGATCGAGATCCAATCTTAAAAAAAAATCGAAACTTTCCTCGTTTTACTCTTTTTTTAAAAAAAAAAGACTTTCCCTTTCTTTTATTTAATCTATTTTTATTTATTTTTTATTCTTTTTATCATTATTATTATTTTAAAAAAAATTTAGATCTGGATCGAAATCCAAATCTTTAAAAAAGAGATCTTTATTCTTTTTTTGTTGTTTAAATCTATTTTAGTGTTTTTATTTGTTATTAATATATTTTTTATCCACCATATTCAAAGTTGTGATGACGGTGACGGCTCGGGGGGTTCCGTTCGACTCTGACGGTAGTGACAAATCCGACTTAGATATGACCCCAACTAACACTTCGTATTTTATTTATTTTATTTTTTAAAAAACTTTTTGAAATAAATGAAAATAATAAATAATAGTAATGGTAAAATAAATAAAATATATTAATACATTAAAAATAAATGAATCTTTTAGAAATCCACAAGAAATAGAAACAAGCAATAATGGTAAATAAATATATATTTGTTACCTTGATTACACAACTATTAAACAAGCAATTTACCTTGATAATACAACTATTTGACAATCTTGTAAGTGTTTGATTTATTGCTTGTGAGATAAAAAAAGGATCCTTCTAATGCTTTTGAATTCGGTTTTTATAACCGATTACAACTTACTTTTTTGCTATATTTTTTTGCTGTCTTTTCTTCTTTGCTTGTTGCAGGTGATAATGATCGTAGCAGATAGTGGCAAAGGCAAGTGAGGGTGGTGCTGGTGGTGGAAGCTGATGTGGCGACACCTGATTGGACAATGCAAGGGTGGCAGCGGCATAAGTTGCCATTTAGGGTTTTTTTTTTTGTTTGGGTTTAAGCCACTTGGGCTTTTGTTATGTAATTGGGCTTTAGGTGTAAATGGGTTTGAACTTTGGATTTATATTTGGACTTTTAATTTAAATTTAAAATAAATTTAAATTTAAAAATAAATTTAAATTTAAATTAAATTTAAATATAAAATTTAAACTTAAAATAAATTTAAACTTAAAATAAGTTTAACAAATAAATTTAATTTGGGTCCAAATAAATTGGGCTTCAATACACAACACCGTGATCTTCTTCTACACTCCTATTTTATTTCAAGAAATATTCAATTCTTTATTTAGTTAAAACTTTATACTGTCTTTCAATCACAAGTTTGGGTTTTATATAGCTTCATGATAGTTGAATATTTAGTAAAACGTTTAACCATAAATACAACAATTCAACATTTTTCAAGACATTTTTAGTAAATAAGATGATGAATTAATAATTGAATTCCCCAGTCTCTTTCAATGCTATTCATCCTTTCCAAAATTTTACATTCAATACAAGCAATTTTATTTGAAATAATTTTTTTTTCACTATTTTTTGTACTTTTTTTCGAAAGTATGTGGGAATCCTATTTTGTTCGGGTAAAATTTGGGTTATAGTTTTAGGAGTTTAGTATTATTATTTTCTTTATGCTAAATTTAATTTTTATTATTTCTTCTATTGTATTTTTATTAGAAATTCTATCATATGCATATATTTGTGGAAAGTACGTATTTACAATATAAATGTTTTTAAAAATAACATATAATAAATAATAAAATATGTGATTTGAAACTAATAATAATAACAAATTTGGTGAGAGAAAATATTTATATTAAAAGCTAATTTTTAAAAAGTTTACTCAATAAATATTATTGATGTCGTGGTAAAGAATTTGTCTTTAAATCCATCAAATACATGTTTCAATCCCTAACCATGTTAAATTTAGTTCTTTTATCTAAAAACCATATAAATGTATGAAAATACAAAAAACGCCATCAAAACGGTAATAATAGTCATTTAATTAAAGGGTTTATTAGTCATTTCTTAATTTGTGACTAACCGCAGCCCAACATGTGAACGTTTAGGCTAAAAATCATGCAAATAAAATATATAAAGTTAAGTGCTTAGTAAGTATTTTGAGGATCGTATCTAAAAGAATTTTTATTGGAGAAAATCACTATTAAATTAATTATATAAAATTAGTACAAATCTAGTTGAGTTACGAGTTAGTAGTGTAAATCCAAAACAATAATAAAATTAACTAATTATTTTAACCTAAAACTAAAACTAATCCTAAGTTAACTATTTGTTTCTCCTATTCCTAGTTTCGACAACATGAGCCCTCTTAGCCTAGAATCAATTGTTACCCTAATTAACTAACTAAATTTAGTTGTTTTATCTAAAAACTATATAAATGCATGAAAATACAAAAAGGCCATTAGAATGATAATATTAGTAGTTTAATTAAAAGGTTTATTAGTCATTTCCTGAGTTGTGACTAACCACAGCCCAACTTGTGAACGTTTAGGCTAAAAATCACGCAAATAAAAGATATAGAGTTAAGTGCGATATCTACAAGTGAACTTGTCAAATTGTAATATAGTTTTGTTTACAACGAAACACTTAGTAAGTATTTAGAGGATCGTACCCAAGAGATTATCGAGTGGGAAAAATCACTATTAAATTAATTATAAAAAATATGTATAAATCTAGTCGAGTTACGAGTTAGTAGTGTAAATCCAAAACAATAATAAAATTAACTAATTATTTTAACCTCAAACTAAAACTAACCCTAAGTTAACTATTTGTTTCTCTTATTCCTAGTTTCGACAACGAGAACCATATTAGCCTAGAATCAATTGTTACCCTAATTATTAATTAAGTCTAAAATACCCTTCGCTCATGAATTAATTGATGAAATATTTCGATTTTGGAATATCCTCTGCTTGTGCTCAAATAACTTCGGAATAGGATTTTCCAGATTAAGTGAAAATAATAAAAACTAAACTAAAAACTAAGGAAAACTAAAAAACATGAATTAAAAGTATAAAAGATTGTGTGATCGCTCCCCTCCCTACTCCTTTAATGTGGTTATAATGTGACTTACATAGACTTAACTTGAAGTACTAGGTACTTAAAATACCCTTGAAGTAATTCAAGTTTACCTAGGAAAAAGAAACCTTTGGATGTCTAGATGCAGCAGCATATATTCAGGGAATAGTCATGATGTCGCGAAGTCAAGGATTTCCACTTCACGACGTCAACCTTGCTTCGTCTCTGGTCGCTTTAGTACTCTGCGTCACAACATTTCATATTTGTGTCGTGACATTAAAGTCGTCCATTGTGTTCCTTGGCCTAAAACAACATCCTGCACACTTAAGTTGCCCATTAGTTCTACCCTAGGCTTATATTAGCCTAATGGTTCATTAAATACCAAAATATGCGTAAAAACGCTTGTTTTACTAAATTAAATCTAAGTTATTAAAAATAGAAAATATAACAAAATAATATAAAACAACTCGAAAAAAGCTCATTAAGTGCCGAAAAGACTATAATTTGTCAAAACGAATTGTGGCAGATCGATCACCTATCATTTATACAATAAATATAACACACAAATATAAGAATTGAGAACGACAGTGTCTGCAAGTGCATGTGTCAAATTGTATTATAGTTGTACAAGGAAATACCAAAATTATTACGAGGATCGTATCTAAGGGAGGATGAAACAAATAATGAAAATATTTTTATAATACAAAGTCTAGGTAGTAATAATTAATTCCTATATTACGATGGTTCATAAAATAGATTAGAGGAATAAAATAAATAACTAACTAAAAGAAATAAATAAAGAAAAAACAAATGAAATAAATAGGTAAACCAATCACAAAGATTAACTTACTTCATGGTTTGCAACTAACTTCGAATTAGAGGTCTAAAGTGGATTAGTCATCGATTTATCAATTATTACCTTTTGGCTATGATTAACTTAATCGATTGGTTGATACTCACTTATCTCCCGACATCACTTTCTCAACCTAGATAAATTACGATTTACTTGATTCGACTTTCTCTTCGATCTCGTCTACCCTATGATAACTTATTAGGGTTGTCAAGCCTAACAATTTAAGAACACATAATTTATATAAACTAATCCATCTCGAGAAATCTCAAATCCTCCGTTAGTCACATCCCCATCCACTTGTTAATCTCCTCTAAGGGAATCATCCACTCATGTTATTCATAATCTCAACTTTGATTGAATAAACCATGTAAGAAACACTATCAATTCAGAGAAGAAAAGAGATTTGAATAATTGTCGATTGAGTATTGAATGGGGAACAAAGTACTGAATCTCTCGATTAGAGTAACAAAATAAAAGAAGCACAAAAAAATATAAATTGAATACTTTAATTAAATAAACAAGTCCTTGAATAAAAAATGATTCAAGAAGAAAAACAAGAAATTATTTAAAAAGTGAAAAGAAAAAAAAACTAAAACTAATTCTAAACTACGAGGGTTTTTGAAGGCATTTAGGACGATTTCATTACATTCAACCCTTAATGTCTTATTTATAGAGGTGTTGACAGCCCAAATTAGGTATTCGGCATGTCCTAAGTCTTCGTATAAGTTTGATCGCATGAACAAAAAAACCCTGAATTACTTGGGCAGGATGTCGACGTGTGTCACACCACACCAAGGCTATGGCTCGATATAACACCCAATTCCAACCTTAGTTGATTGTTTGGTGTTTTGACAGCTCGGGAAGCTTGTGCATCACTCGTCCCTTACTTCCACGTCAATTGGGCCTTTTTATCTCCATCCTACACTCTCAGTTAAACCAATTAGCACAACCTAAGACCCATGTCGGGCCTATTGGGTCACAACACCTACAAAATGTGTCAAAAACTCTTATTTTTATTAACTTTCTATCCTAAGACCTAATTACTAAAAACGAAATATAAAATCCTAAATTACTTAGAAAACAAGCTCCTTAAGTGCGGAATTGACTACTACATTTGGCGACAGGTCACATATCAGTGATACCAACTAAATTAAAAGTTTTATTAATAGTATAAATGTTAAAATTTGATTTGATTTTTAAATTTACTCAAAATTATTATTGGTGTAGTCGTATAGAATTTGTTTAGAAATCTATTAAACTAGGGTTTTATTAATAGTATATATGTTAATTAAAATAGGGTTCTACTAACAGTATAGATGTTGATTAAACTAGGATGTTGCTACAATATTTTACTAAAATTACAATTTAGTCCATAAACCTTGCATTAAATAATTAACTAAAGTATTAGAATAATACAATCAGATTTTGTTTTATTAATTAATCTAAAACGAAACTTGATTACGAAGTTAATTTAAAAAATAGTGTGTTTTAATTGAGTTAGGATCTATTTGAAAAAATGGGGTAAAATAAATGAAAATATAAATAATGAGTTTTGACTATAAGTATTAATTATTATAACTAAAATAGGGATGTGTTAAAAACTAGAAAGTTAAATAAGTTAATAAAATAATTGATTAAAAGTATAAGTTAAAAAGAGTAGGTAAGTTGAGCACAAAATAGATATATACATTTAAGTGACTAAAATTAACATGAATTCATTCTTAGAATTAGTAGATAATAGCTTAATAAATTACCAAGGTTCAAACCTCATTTTATGCAGTTTCCTCTTTATTTTTCAAGCAATTAAGGATGGAAACCAAATTAGTATAAAAATTAAATATGGTAGAATAAAAGCATGATATGGACCTTAGCACAATAGTTAAGCTTGCTCCTTTACCGTAGCACACCCAAGTGCAAGTCTCCTTCCCATTTTGTTGATTTTAGCAGAATGGTTTAATTACCAAAACAGGCCTCCAAAGTTTGCTTTATCTATCCATTTAGTCCTAATAATAATAGGATTTTGATTATCTTTTACAGGCTTATCTAGAATTCATATCTTATCCTTCTTCAAAATTCAAATAAAATTAAAATTTTATTATCTTTTTAACTACTTATCTTAATTTGAAATTCAAATTAATCCTTTTAAAATCCTAACTAGAATTCAAATTACTCCTTTTCAAGTCATGCTAGAATTTATCTTGCTTATTTCTAATTATTATTTATTATTCACCATTCGTTATTTTATCAAATTAAAACCCTATTCTCTCTCTCTCTCTCTCTCTCTCTCTATATATATATATATATTATCCTAGTTTTCTATTAAAATTTTTCGTTTCAAAACTCTTTTAAGCCCTTAAGTTTTTCTAAAAAATATTCTTTTAAGTTTTTGAAAGTTCAATCAAGTCCTCATCAATTGTTCTTCTCCAAATTATTGAATTTTGAGTCAGTAGATCATTGAGTTTTTATCAAGATTGGCCCTTGTAGGTGATTGGATCGAGCTTGAACAAAGGGTAATCACTTAAGACCTCGGAAAAGTTCGGTGTATGTTCTTTTATGAAAAATCGATTCAAAATTTGAAATTGCCCAGTCACACATGACCTACCACACGAGTGTGTGGCTTGCCTGTGTGGATCACACGGTCGTGCTCCCCTATTTTCTCCTACACTCATGCTTCGCACACAGCCTAGACACACGATTGTGTGGCCCCTGAAACCTAAAAATCACAGTTTTGCCTTATCTTTTATATTTATGCAAATCAATCTCTGAATATTTTACATTTAGATATCATTCAATTAGATAAATATTATATGAGAATAATAATATTATGATTAATAATATATGAATGAAATGTTAATGATTAATATAAACTGGATGAATGATTTTATGATTTATATGTTATGATTAATGTCATGAATTTTGAATTGTTCTTTGATTTAATGAGTAATGGCATAAACTTGTGAATTATATCATGATCATCAATAAAAGTGATTGCTTAAGAACAATTATTTAAATATGTGAACGGTAATAAATATATAAATATGCAAAATGATATGAATGAAAAAATATGTTTCGCTTATCGATAAGTTTCTGCTACAAGATGAAACATCGAACGATCACTGAATGATCAAACTATAATAGATGATTGTTTTGCATATGCATGGGGGAATATGGAAGGAGGAAGATACGATAGTTTTACTGCATATATATATATATTTATATGTTTGTCCGTTGTGTATTCAAAGATTAGCATATTCCAACTGCGACTATATGACCAGAGCATCCATGATTTCTTCTGATAGCTTTTATCTGCGAGGGATTGTGGATCCTCAATCAATCCATTGTGTATTCATAGATTAGCATATTCCAATTGTGACTATATGAATGGAGCATCCATGATTTTTTCTAACAGCTTTTATCTACGAGGGGTCGTGGATTCTCAACCATCCGACAGCTTGTTTGCACCTATATGTATAAGCAACGTGTAATGGAATAGGGGGTTCTAGAGAACTCCCTATTTGGAAAGCTAGTGGTCGAGGGTAAGATTTTTGAATGCCATATGATACGATATACGACTGTTGAATGAACATACTATACATTCTCATTAGAAAAATATATGATGAATCGTCTGAACTAATAAGTGTGCAACGTGAACGATTCTAAACTCTATAATTGTGTTACTACCATTGAATTTATTTGAATGTTCATTGTTCTACTTTTTTAGGGCAAACTGAATTATCGTGTTATTAGGATATTTATGCAAGTATGATTATTATGATTAATATGCATGTTCGAATATTGAATTGGTTTATTGTAAAGGGGCTCACACTGAACTTCCATAGCCCGCTCCCATTATTTTCCATCTTTTCAGATAACCTTATAGACTAGGATACGGACTTGACAAGCGGAAGGTCTCGGCTTGTTCTCGCCAACGATTGATTATTATTACTTGTTATTATTATCATTTCTTTTATCAAGAATCGTGGTATGTGATAATTATTTTTTAATTACATCACTTAGGATGGATGTTGTTATTAATGTTATTTACTGTCGTTAA
This sequence comes from Gossypioides kirkii, assembly GCA_005610355.1. Classification (NCBI taxonomy): domain Eukaryota; kingdom Viridiplantae; phylum Streptophyta; class Magnoliopsida; order Malvales; family Malvaceae; genus Gossypioides; species Gossypioides kirkii. The sequence continues at coordinate 42,650,842 of CP032253.1, read as the reverse complement.
TGATTTAAGATATATTATGATTTGATATTTATTAGTGTTAATTAATTGGGATAATATTTATTTATTAAGTGATATAAACAGGTTATTTATTATATAAAGTTTATTTATTTATTTTTCGCTGCTGAAATTAATGTTAGTTTTAAATTCATAAAATCGAGATAATCACTTTTATAAAACATGTTTAGTATTGAAAATTGATTTGTAAAAAGATCGAGTCACCTCGATGGTGAATGTGATATTTCTGACTCGGGTCTTCCATCTAGGCCGATTGGGAGGTTACAATTATTTTTTTTATATTTTATAAAAGGATAAAAAATATTTTATTCTCAAAATTAAAGCAGTCAAAATATAGAATTAGAAAATAAAATTAATCATGGGAAAATTCTTTTGAATTTAGAGGAGAAGCTAGTGAATTCACAGCTCAAAAATATTATTTATCCTTATTATTAAACAATTAAAATTTTAAAATTTTATGAAAACATAAAGGGTAAATTCAAAAATAGTTACTTTTGTTTGTCTTAGGTTACATTTTAGTCACTTATGTTTGAAATGTTATGTTTTAGTCACTTATGTTAGTATTTTGTTACGAAGTGATCAGTGTGCCGGTAAGTTTCGTTATCTCCCTAACAATAATCTTACGTGGTAGTCCAACCAGATTTTAAGTGCCAACTTGGATTTCCAAATGAAATGAGAATAAATCATCAATTAAATAAATTTAATTAATTAAAATTTTTAAACCCTAAATCTTAACTGAAAAAACCCTAAACCTATTTTCACATACTTTTTTTTTAATCTTCTGCCCTTTTGATTCCAATATCTTTAACTACAAATATGTCTCAAAGCTTGATTGTTTTAATTTTAGTTATAAAATATTTTATCCTTTCATAAAATTTAAAAAATAAATATTTATTATTTCACAAAATTTTAAAATTTTAACGGGTTGAATTTTAAGGATAAATAATATTTTAAATATTTTAACTGTTTTAATTTTAAGAATAAAATATTATTTATCCTTTCATAACATTTTAAAAAATATATCATTTATTCGTCCGTAAAATTTTCAAACTTTTAACTGTTTAAATATTAAAGATAAATAATATTTTGAATATTTTGACTGTTTTAATTTTAAGGATAAAATATATTTATCCTTTTCATAAAAATTTTAAAAAACATATCATTTATTCTTTCATAAAATTTAAAAATTTTAATTGTTTAAATATTAAGAATAAATAAATTTTGAACTCTGAAAGAATAAATAATATTTTGAACTCTGAATTCAGTTTCTCCGCTTCTATGTTTAATTTTATTTCTTATTCTATTTTTGACTGTTTTAATTTTAAGAAAAAGATATTTTATCCTTTCATAAATTTTTAAAAAAAAATTATCCTTTCATAATATTTAAAAAATAATATTTATTTTTGGGTAAATTTTAAAAATAATCTCTTTTGTTTGCCTCAAGTTACATTTTAGTCACTTATGTTTGAAATATTACGTTTAGTCTCTTATGTTAGTATTTTGTTATGAAGTAATCACTGTGCCGTTAATTTGTTATCTCCCTAACGGTAATCCTACGTGATAGTCCAACTAGATTTTAAGTGCCAACTTGTTTAATTAATTAAAAATTTTAAACCCTAAACTTTAATTAAAAAATCCTAAACCCATTTTCACATACCTATCTTTTTCATCTTCATCTTCTTCCTTTTTTGATTCCAATATCTTTAGCTATAAATCTGTCTCAAAGCTTAAATCTTTAAAACCCATTAACCTAAAAAAAACTTAACGGGAAGAAGATATTGGAATAAAAAATATTGAATCTTTGAATATTAAAGATTCAAGTTTTGAGATAGATTTGTAATTAAAGATATTGGAATCAAAAGGGAAGAAGATAAAGAAAAAGAAGAGAGGTGTGTGGAAATGGATTTAGAGTTTTTCAGTTAAGATTTACGGTTTAAAAATTCTAATTAATTAAAATTTTGTTTAATTAAAGATTTATTCTCGTTCCATTTAGAAATCCAAGTTGACACTTAAAATCTAGTTGGATTGCCACCTAGGATTACCGTTAGGGAGATAACGGAATTTAACGGCACAGTGATCACTTCGTAACAAAATACTAACACAAGTGACTAAAACATAACATTTCAAACATAAGTGACTAAAATGTAACATGAACCAAGCAAAAGTGACTGTTTTTGAATTTACCCAAAAATAAATATTATTTTTTAATATATTATGAAAGGATAAATAATATTTTTTTAAAATTTTTATGAAAGGATAAATAATATTTTATCCTTAAAATTAAAACAGTCAAAATATTATTTATCTTTAATATTTAAACAGTAAAAGTTTGAAAATTTTACGGACGAATAAATAATATATATTTTAAAATTTTATGAAAGGATAAAATATTTTATAATTAAAATTAAAACAGTCAAAATATAGAATTAGAAGATAAAATTAAGCATAGGAAAAGTCAAAATTCTTTTCAATTCAGCGGAATTCAAAATATTATTTATTCTTAATATATAAACAATTAAAATTTAAAATTTTATGAAAGGATAAATGATATTTTATCCTTAAAAATATAACAGTCAAAATATTTAAAATATTATTTATTCTTAATATTTAAACAGTTAAAATTTGAAAATTTTATGAAAGGATAAATAATATAATTTTTAAAAAAATTTATGAAAGGAGACATAATATTTTATCCTTAAAATTAAAACAATTAAAATATTTAAAATATCATTTATCTTTAATTTTTTAAATAACATCGGGACTGGGCTTTTATTATTTCCAAAATCAACACAAATTACAAATAAAAAACCAAGGAATAAAAGAGCAACAAAACAAATATTAAAGTCCAAATATCAGAAGACCGGCCCAACCTAAGCAGAGAAGATAAAACGAAAACTAAAAGAAACTAAATTAAAAGCTTACTTGAATCTGTAGAAAGGAAAAACAGGAAACCTAAAAACCCATCCCTTGGGAAATGTATCGCCTCGTCACTCTGCCAAAGAAAAAACATTCAGTTCACATTTCCCTAAAAAACCCCCCTCCAGAACCCCTTCGGATTTGCTACAGACAACCTTTCGATAATGGAATGACTGCAACCCAGAGAGGAATGACGAAAAAAAAAAACAACCTTATGGAGTTCAAACCGTCTCCCGGGTCGATTATCTGTTAGAACCGACGTCGCGTAATGCGGGACTTCGTTCAGCAGGTAAAAACTCTCTCTCTTCAAAGGCTTCTGATGCGATGATATCTGCTAAACTGTTCGCCGATCTCTTTGCATGTTGAAATCTGATTTTTTGGAACCTATGAAGTAGTGACTTTGTATTCTGAATATACGGCCCAGTATCTGGTCTATATCTGTTTGACGATCTGCATTTCTTTATAACCGTAAGGGAATCCCCTTCTACTATAACTCGTGGTAACCCCAACTTTAAACCCGTTCTGACTGCTTTTGTGCATGCGAGAGCCTCTGCCTCGAAGGGAGAGCTGGCATTTGAGTGGAGAATAGCTTTAGAAGCAAGGACCTTGCCTAAGGCATCCCTAGCGATTAATCCCAACCCAGAAATGAAATTTGTGCGATCGAAGGCACCACCAAAATTAATCTTTGTTTCTTCTGTCAACCGTGGAACCCATACGGCTTCTCTTGGTCCTACAGTAAGTGTAGCCTCTTTAGTACCCACAAATCTTTTACATAATGGAAAATGAACCTAGCAATATCTTTGCCAGACTTCATTATATGTTCGTTAACCCGCTTATTTCTTTCAGTCCAAAGAACCCAAAGAGAGCAGCAAAAAAGGTGGCATTGAGCATCCGATCCAACCCTAAAAACCCATGTACGCCAATGAAAAAATCTTGCGAGCCTGAGGATACAACCCATTGAAAAATTAATTGATTCCATACGTCTTCTGTAACGGGGCAGTGGCGAAAAATGAGCTAGCGATTCAGTCCCGTCACCACATCTCGAACACATGGCATCCGCGAGGAGGCGTCTGTGCAGCAGGTTTTTATTTGTTGGGAGGAAATTTTTCGAAATCCTCCATATTGTAACTTTAATTTTGATAGGGATGTCTAGACACCATACTTTCTGATAGAAAGTTCTAGTATTTGTATGTATTTCATTGGAAGTAGAATTAGGAAAAGGGTTTTGTAATAATTTATACGCACTCTTGATGGAAAACTCGCCTGAAGAGTCACAGCACCACACAAGCTCATCGTCATGAGCGAACTTGGACAACGGTATTCGAAGAATACGACTCGCGTCCACCGCATCAAAGGTATTTTCTATTAGCTCCTTTTTCCACTCTTTAGTACTGTGGTCAATAATGTCTGCAACAAACCTGACATTACAATTAATAATTGGAACGAAAATTTTGCGATTAATCGCATTTGGAATCCAAGCCTGATCAAAAATAGGTATATGATCACCTCCTAACTCTCCAACATAAAATCTTCATTAAGAACCTTCCTTGAGGTCCAAATACTTTTTCAACAAGTATAAGATAATCCTAATTTTAAAGAGGAATTTAGAAAATCAAAAAAAAAGGAAAATACTTTGCTTTTAAAATCTGAGCCACTAATTTTGTTTGGTGATTGGCATAACTTTTTAAACCAAGTTCCCCGTCTTTCGATATACAAAGCTTATGCCATTCACATTAGTGCATGCCTCGTTTTTGTGGCTTTTTGCCATCAGAATCGAAACTCTGCACAAAACGATATTGGTAAAAGAAAGTAGGACATAGAATATGTAGGGATAGCCTACAAAATCGCTTTAACGAACACCTTTTTACCTCTTTGCGACAAATATTTACAACTCTGATGATCTTTTTAATTCGGTCTTGATAAACTTGGAAAGCTTTTTTTTTCTTCAACCCACCATATTAGGCAAGCTATGATACTCTTAGCATTGGTTTACTCTCGAACACTCGGTTCTTGTGATAATCGTAATCTGTATCTTCTTTGTATTTGAGTTGAAAAAGTTCGTTGATTTTTCAAAATTTATTGGTTGACCAAAAACTCACTTCATATTCATTCAATATGTCTTTCAACACCTAGCACTGTCGATAGAAGACTCTTCGAATAGATTGCAGTCATCAGCAAAAAGTACTTGGGAAATTTGTGGATCACCTTGACTTGCCGTAGCTCCTTGAGAAGATCATGTACTGTCATTCGCATGAGGGAAGACAAACTTTCCCCACAAATGTGGAAGAGAAAAAGATTAAGGGAGTCTCTTCATCACAAACCTCTGGTAGGTTGAAATGAGGGCCAACCATACTGTTAATATTGACTAAGTAAGAGATAGACGTAATATATCTCATGACAAGGTCGACCCATCTTTTTGCAAATCCATCTTATTCATCATAGCTTGCAAAAAGCCTCATTCTACCTTATCATATGTTTTATTCATGTTGAGTTTCAAAATCATAAAATCCTTCTTACCTATTCTCTTGAGCAAAAGGTGCAAGAGTTCATAAGCCAACAAGATATTTTTCGTAATCAACCTTCTTGAAGCAAAAGCATTTGGGATTTATCAATACACTTTTCAAGCATCTTTTGGAAATGAATTTGGCTATAACTTTATAAAGAGCATTACAAAGGCTAATGGGATGAAAAATTGACCATTTAGAAGGATTAAGAAACTTTTGAAATTAACACAATATTCTTATTATTCAAGTGAATAAAATGCAACCCATTATTGAGGATGTTTAAGCAAAACGAACTAACGTCCTTACTCATAATATGCCAACACTTTTGATAGAAAATAGTCGAAAAACCATCAATCCCTAGAGTTTTTGTTGGTCCCATATCTTTAACTGCCTCAAATACCTCCTCCTCAGTAAAGTGAGCTAATAATGTTGAATTGTCCTAATTGGTAATGCATCGGTCTTCTCCAAAAAGGATGTGTGACAAATCGAGTGTATCCTATTGTGAGAATAGCTTTTCAAAAAAAAAACCTTAGCGATTTTTGCCATTAAATGATACTCACCCATCAACCTCCCATTCTCGTCTTGCAAACAACGAATTGAGTTTATTGCTCTCCTTTGAGTGGCACTTTTATAGAAGAAAGACATGTTTTTATCCTTGCTCTTGAGCCAATTCACTTTAGCCCTTTGCTCTCAAAAAGTTCTTCCTTCTCAATTTCCCAATTTAACTGAATTTAGTGTTAATTATGTTAGCCAGATTATCATCATCACGATCAATTGCTAGCAATTTGTCTAAATTCTTAGACAACTTTTATTTAAGTCCAATTCGTGCCTTTTTGACTGTCCTATTCAATTTAGCAAACTCGCTCGTAGGCATTCCAACTTTGTGAAAATTGTACCCTTCGAAGATCTCTATATTCTCATAACTTCATCTTCAAAAGATGGTTATAAAGTCCAACATGCTTCAAATTTGAATTTCTTAAACCCCGTATTTTCCCGACCATAAGTTGGTTAAATCAAGAAAGGGTAATGATCAGAGTATGAGTGTGAGAGATGCCAAATTACTGTATTTGGAAGTCACTCTAGCCATTTAGCATTCGTCACCCTTCGATCCAAATGTTCTTAAATGTTTGAGGTTCAAAGATTACCCTTTTCTCATGTATACCATCTACCAGAGTAACCAGCATCAAAAAAACCACACTCTTCTAGCGTAACGCGAAACAACTCCATTCACTTCTCATCTCTTGGAGCACCTCTTTTGTTCTCATGAGCATACATGATTTCGTTGAAATCATCACATAATAATTAAGAGAGCTCATTATTTATTTTTAAGCAGCACAACTCGTTCTAAGAGTCGATTTTATTATTTACATATGGCGAACCATAGAATCTTGTGAGCCTCTAAGGCTTATCCTCTTCGTGACCCTTAATTACCACATCAATGAAGTTGAAAGAGAACCTGTTTAAATCAACTTGCATAACATCTTTCCAAGCAAGGCAAATACCATATCTACTCCAATCGCACTCACTTCCAGACCTTTTAGAAAATTGCATCGTCTTCTTTTCAATTCCATAATCTCGAATCCAATTTAGTCTCCATTAAGAAGATTACTTGGGGTTTGTGCAACATCAGCACCTGCTGAAGTTGCCTTACTGCCCGTGGGCTCCCTAACCACAAACATTCCAGCACAAGGTTTTCATTGTGTTTGGTCGGCTTGCCCACTGGCAAGCACCAATATCTGTAGAATTGTTAAGTCTTCATCCTCCAAGGAAACATCCAAATTAATTATGTTTACCTGAACCCTATCACATCCTCCCTCATTTTTACCTTCTTCCCAAGAGTACATACTGACTCCAACACCAAGTCCTCCATTAAATCACCTTTTCGTTTTCGACAATCGTTAGTTACTGATGAGTTTGACAATGAGGCTCTTCTTGGAACCCGCTTCCACCTTTTCCGTGACTGCACATACATTCCATCCAGATTAGCCAAGGTATTGCATTGATCCTTCGTAATAATTGTCTTAGGTTGAAACTCAGAATCCATCCATCATGATCCATATCGGCCTAATCGGACCCAACATGAGGAAGAGGTTTAAATTCATCCACCTCTTGAAACTTATCATAATTCCTAAAATCTTGCTCAACAGGTATTGTGACCAACTTAAACTCCTTAAAAGGCGAAAGTTGAGATCTTTCCAACTCTTTTGCCTGTCCCACATCCTCAAAACATCACGCTTTAATGAATTAAAGCCCAAATTAAACTTTACCACCTCCTCGGTAATGCTTGTCGGAGCCAACTCTTCCACCGTCGGATTGACCTGAAACCCCTATCACTACCATTAAACTCGGCTTACTCATCTTTTTTGTCAGGGATCGAGAGGGAACATCATCCGAATCATCATCACCTAAATTTGAACATTGCTTCATCAACTTTTTTCTGGTGAAACCCAATTTTCAGGATACCTTTTCAATTAAGTTCAATTCAGGTTTAAGGGCAAGGGAAAAAGGGTAATCATCCTTCGAGAGGTCTTTAATGCTAGCATTGACCATTCGACAATCCCTTAGGAGATGACCCATTCGTCGACACTCGAAACAAAATCCCGATAAATTCTCATACTTAAAAGGTACCCAACACCTCTACTGCATCTTAGTGGTGACGAAAGCTCCCTTACACAAGGGGTTTTGCATGTTCAAAACCACCTTATTTTGACAAAAATCCCCTTTAACTGCCGAACGTATCACTCCTCCAAAAGTAGAACCAATAACATGCATAAGATCCTTGTGATCACACTTCGATAGGCATGATCATACTTTAATCAATTAAGGGGTCGATACTAAACGCAAATGTTTCCTTTCTATTGAACCTAATAACTTATGGAAGATTATTAATTGCTTCCTGAATAGCCATGATCGCCCTTCCATTACTGACTCTAAGTCTTCTTTAGAATTAAAACTTACAAGAAACAAATTTTGTCCAGCCATTTGGATCTCAAATCTTCCCTTCTTCTTTTAAATACTTCTCATCTGAGCCCGAAAGCTATCCGGATTATATGATTTCTTAGTCTAGACAGTACATACTAACGTAGGTTTGTCAGGTGGAGTAACTCGAGAACTCTGAATAGAGAGCTGTATTAATTCTTATTCTAAAAGTGAGATCTTATCCTTCTCATTCTCTATCAAAGCCACCATTCACCCTAACCCTAGCCACACCCTAGTTGGCATTATTTTGGAAATAATCACTTTCCTGCTGCTTTATCCATGCTTGCTCCAAATTCCACAACACCTCACCCATCGTTGGCCTTTCATTGCCCTTCTCACCCAAACATTTCTTTGAAAAAAGTGTTGTAGCAGGAAGGTAGTTTGGTCGTTTTAAAGCTTTGTACGAATTAGGAGGTTGATAAGCGTCTTCATAGTTGCAAGACAAAGAGGGTAGAGGCTTCCTGCTAGGACAGTAAGTTGAGAAAAGAAGCAATTATTCCACATGATTAAGCAAAAGTTCTATGGAAATATCAAGAAACAGGAGAATAAAAAAAGGAGTGGCAAAACAATGTTTTAAAGATAATTTGTTGATAAAGATTTATCTTGATGGCTAAAAGAATGAAAAATAATATCTGAACTCATAAATAGTAGGAGCATCATTAATGTCATCTCCAGTTACAATAACATTCCTCTCTTTCTTGATGCTTGCACTAGCAGAAGTTTATCATTGGGCAATAATCAACACATTGTCTATGCATAACAACATAATTAATTTAAATACTCTTATTGTTTTTAAGCTGCAAAAAAGTTCTGAAAATGAATGGAGAAGCAAAGCATACAAATATTACTAAACAACTTTATCTTTTTGCGAATCATATAGCAAGCTCAAAACTTCCCCTTCAATGAGATTAGGCTCTAACATGTCCACATATGACAATAGTATCCCACTTTCTAATATCTTCGTTGTTTTAAGATTGTCACCAATGAGCAAGCATACCACTTATGGCACACAGATGGAAAAAAAAGTCTCTAATTGATCATATTAAGATAAATAATCAACCTCCAACAAGATATACCACATAAAGACCAATTGTTCCTGTGTGAGCAAAATGAAAAGAAAGCAAACAAAGCAGAATACCACAGGTAAAAATCATCTTCAAGAATCATTAAAAGCAGAAATAACTAACTATGACAAGATTTAAGTTCTAATATAATCAGAATATACGTAAATTCAAAAATTTAGACAACATGAACCTTTCAAATGCAGCCAAACTACCTTCCTGCTACAACACTCTTTCAGCAAACTTGCAATGCTAAAATGCTTAAGCAATGACTAATTAAGTTATCTGAACCCTCAAAAAATGGTCCAGTTTAGAAATCAGATCAAGGCTTAGGCAAATTGGATTTTAATTGCTAAATAAGCAAAGAGCCCCAAAATATAGATATGAGAAATGCTTTATCCTACAAGAGCACTTGCTATATATTTAGCCCATAATGTGGGAGAAAGGTAAGCATGAACATAGCTGAGAAATGTGTTGCACTAGTATTCCTATATAACGAGCCTCTCTTATAACAAATGAAACTAAACCATACTAAATGCCCCTATAGAAAAATGAGCCTAAGTCAAAATTAAAGTGGAAAAGTGAGACACATAAAAGCAAAATAATTAAAAGAAAATGGATGGCACTTGCAACATCAAAATACACACAATGCATTACCTTTGGTCGTGTAAATATGCATTCACCAATTTTATTAAGCACAACACACAAAATAGAATCAAAGTCATTCATCATTATAGAGCCCCAAACCTAAGCCAGATTTCACTGTGTTAATGGGGTTGGAAGTTTCTATGAAATAGTCAGGAAAACCATCTACCATGATCTCATAAATATCATCAATCTTCGTACTCCAACATGGTTGCTTTGGACTCAAGGCAGAGGAGTAGCAATGAAGGCTAGTTGGCTTTTCTGATTCAGCCTGTGAAACATTTTGATAGTCCCTCATATCATGTGCTCTTGAATGTGGATGTGCTGGTACAGTGAGATGGTTCTTATCAGCAAGTTTTTCCCACACTGATGAAAATCAACTTACACTCTCGATCGAGGTGCTGTCAGACATAACTTGTGCTGTATTTAGCATCTCATGAGAGTGATTCTGCTGTTTTTCCACTCTCTGGAACATTGATTCTGTAGCGCTAGAATGGTGAAGTTAGTTACTAATAATTGGGTGTATAATACTTGTATGTAAAGATCACAAAAAGGGCTTAATCATTCATTATTCATATCGAGAAAAATAAGCACTTAATGGTCCATGTTACTAATGATCTGGTGTGAGCATCGGATTCAGCATGGGAGAAGGGAGAGGAGGCAAGGGCACTGCTCCCCCCACCCGCAACCATAAGTGACTGTACCAGAGATGGTTGGATGGATGAGCTTGTTACTTGAACAAAACATTTACTTGGTGTGGTCATTTTTATTCAATTAACTAAAGATCTTACATTCTAAAAGATTGGTTCAAGAATATGCTGCTTTGGATCACCAAATGATCATGTGCTCACAGTGTAACAGTTGGTTTTAGTTTCTTCCATTCCGATTCAGTGTTAGTCTAAGTAAATCAAACATATTATTGACCATAAAAGTTATTGAATATGAGAAGAGATATTACTATTAACTTTATTATTTTTACTACAATTTGACTTAGTCTTTAGGCAAATATTATCCCTTATTGTTAGGCAAATAAAATATTCAAAAAACAGTTTAAATAATGATTTAGTAGCAGATTTTTCTGCATTTTAAATTCATAAATTTGTTGTATAAATAGATGGCTTGACAATTCAATAATACATAACAATTTCAACAAGTTTTTTAATATTTTCAGTTCTAGTTTGCCTACAGACTGGTATCATAGAGCTATTTTTTAAAGGACATGTGAAATTAAACAACCAAAAAACCCATAAACACTTTTCATCCACCTACAAAAATACAAAACCATACCCATTAAAATATGAATACAGAAGTTTCGTTCACTGCAATTACTCCTTTAATTTTTGACGACTCAAATTATCATGGATGGGCTATTAGAATGGAAGCCTATCTCGAAACTATTGATGTGTGGGAAGCTGTCGAACAGGAATATGAAATTCCTCCCTTACCAAACAATCCAACGGTGGCTCAGATGAGAAATCTTAATGATCAGAAGCAGAAAAGAACAAAAGCCAAAGCTAACTTGTTTACAGCAGTCTCAAGCTCCATTTTTTTTTATAGAATAATGACCTTGAAAACTACCAAAGAGATCTGAGATTTCTTAAAGCAAGAGTAGTTAGGAGACGAAAGGATCATAGGCAAGAAAGCATTGAATTTGTGTAGAGAATTCGAGTTGGAAAGGATGAAGGAAACAGAGACGATCAAGGAGTACTCTGATAGACTGCTTGGCATTGTCAACAACGTAAGACTTCTTGGAACAAATTTCTCTAATTCTAGAATTGTTCAAAAACTCCTCGTCACAATTCCTGAAAGGTTTGAGACCATAATTTTGTCTTTGGAAAACTTGAAAGACCATCAACCATCACCTTAGCAGAATTGTTGAATGCTTTACTAGCCCAGAAACAAAGGCGACGTATGAGACAAAGAGTAACAGTACAGAGTGCTCTCCAAGCTAAATCACAGAGATACAATGGTGGCAAAAACAAGAAAAATATGCAGAGTAAAAACAAGCAGACTGAAGGTTCCACAGATGATAGAAAAAAAGGTAACAGCACTCAAGTTTTTCCTTGTTGTCCTTACTGTAAAAAAACCAATCACCCACAAAAAAGGTGTTGGTGGAGGCCTGATGTGAAATGAAGTAAGTGTGGATAGTTAGGACATGTGGAGAAAATATGCAGGTCTCTACAATAACAAGGAGAAGCTAATATTATTCAAAATCTACAAGATGGCGAGCGAATGTTTGTGGCATCCTGCTTCACCACTAGCAACTCAATCGAGAGCTGGCTTATAAGTAGTGGTTGTACAAACCATATGTCTTATGATCGTGAACTCTTCAAAGAGCTTCATCAAACTGCTGTCTCTAGAGTTAGAATTGGAAATGGGGCATATATCACCGTGGAAGGCAAAGGAACAGTGGCAATTGAGGGTCACACTAGGTTTGAAATTTATTGTTGATGTCTTATATGTGTCTGAAATTAATTAGAACCTTTTGAGTGTTGCTCAACTGTTGGAAAAGGATACAAGGTGTTGTTTGAAAACAAAAATTGCATGGCCAGAGATGCGCAGAAAACAGAGATGTGGTCAAAGTTCATATGAAAGACAAGAACTTTGCCTTAGATTTGATGCAAGAAGAGCGGGCTGCTGTACACTAAGAAGATAGCAATACCTTGCTTTGGCACAAAAGGTTGGGGCATTTTCACCATGCAAAAAAATAATCTTGTAAAAAGCTTGCCTCATTTGGTGGAGAAAGAGCTACCTGCATGCGAAATTTGTCGATATGGGAAACGAGCAAGGCTCTCTTTTCCACAAAATAAGGCGTGGAGGGTTGTTCAGAAATTACAATTAGTACAAACTGACGTAAGAGGCCCATTAGAACACCGTCATTGAATAGTAGTAAGTACTACATTGCTTTCATTGATGATCACACAAGATTTTGTCGGGTTTATTTCATGAAGTTGAAATCTTAAGTTGCTGGCATTGTTTGGAAGTTTAAAGCTTTCATGAAAACTCAAAGTGGTTGCAAGATGTAGGTGATCAAGTTTGATAATGGAGTTGAATATACCTCCAAAAAATTTAATAAAATTTGTCAATATGCAGGCATCGAGCATCAGTTTACTGCACCCTACACTCCACAACAAAATGGTGTGGTGGAGAGAAAAACTAGAACAATTATGGAGATGGCAAGATGCTTACTTAATGACAAAGGGTTGCCTGTCGAAATCATTTTTTTTGTAAAAAGTCTCAAATTATATTTTGGAAAACGAAAATGGAGTCTCCACCAATCTTTTTAAAATAGGAGTGATTGGATCACCTTATAAAAATTTAAAATCATTAGAACAACAATTTTGGTCTTTGAAACCATAAAATGGGTTCGAGAGTCGGTTACGCGTGAGGAAGGATTAACACCCTCACATGCTCAAAATTGGCACCTAGTCGATTATTTAATGTTTTAATTGTTAAAAATAAAAAACTCGAGAAAAATTTAAATTGCGATCCTTAAATGCATGAATGACATGCTTCAATGTTGTTTAAAAAAATTAAATTTTACGAAGAAAGCTCGTTATTTCAAGTTAATCAAGAAGAAAAGTCACATATAGTAAGTTAAAACATAACAATTCGAATTTTCAAAAATAACAAATATTTCTAACTATTATCCTAAAATCTTGTATATTTTAATTTTAAATAGGGTATTCGATTATCTTGGTTTAAAGAGAAAATCACATCTAGTGAGTTAGGGTATAATCCTCTCGAAATCCCGAAGTAAAGAATATTGCATCGATTTTTTAAAACAATTCATGTATTTTAAAAAGAGTTAAAATGTTATGCAAAAATAAATGAATATGTTCACAATTAACAATTATAATGGCAAAATAAATAAAAATACAAGAATAAATTAAATTAAATGAATACAATTAAATATAATTAATAACACAATAAAATAATAAATAGGAGTTAATAAAAGCACAATATAATTGTAGTAATAATGACAATAAATATTAATTAATTAATTAATAGTATAATCAACAATAAATATAAAACATAATTATGGAAAATCTAAAATAATTAAATCAAAGATACAATAAGGCATGTAATTAATTTAAAAGAAAAAAAATATGGCATATAAATAAATAAAATATCAATGAATAAATATATGAAATGCAATCATAAAAATATCTAACATAATTAAATTAAGGATTAATCAACATGTAATTAAATAAAAAGAAAAAAAAATAAAATTTAATGATAAATAAATAAATAAATAAACAAACAAGATAATAACAATAAATGTAAATTAAATAAAAAATAATAAAAGAGATAACAATAAAATGACATGAAAATAAATAACAACAACATAAATAAACAAAAAAATGAGTAAAAATAAAAATAAAATGCTAAAATAAACAAATAAATATAAACAATAAAATAATTTGGATTAGTCATGAAAATAAATAAATAAGCAAAAAATTAATAAATTAAATGTCAAAATAAACAACTAATATAAATAATAATAAAAAAGAAGACGAACTCCGATGAACTTCGAGCAAACCCAAATGAAGCCATGAGTCTCACATACCCAGAGGAGGCCAAAGACGAATCAATATCAAAAGATAAAAAAAACTAGATCTATATTTTTTTTAAGTTTCAAAAGAAAAAAAAAGAAGAAATACAAATACAAATCGATACCTCAGTATTTGCTTTGAATTTTATGTCTAAAAACAAATTATCTGAATGTTGTATAAAAAAATCTTTGAATCTTATTCCAAAAAAATTCCCCCTATTACCTTTGATTTCGTGTTTTTATAACAGAAAATTTACATCTTTTTGTGATTTTCCTTCCTTTTTTTTTTGCAGATTTGCAAATCTTCAAGATTTTTGGACAAGGGCAGTGGTGGCCAAGCATCTAACAACAGTTGCTAGTTTTTTTTTGGGTTTTTTAAAAAATTGGACTTGAAAGCCCGGACGAAATTGGGCTGTAATAGCTGCCCCTCTTTCCTCGTTGTCGTGTAACAGGAATGGAGCAAAGACTCAAAGGAAGACCAACTTTGTCCGGTCTTTCAGCCTCCGGTGCTTCTCTGTTCTATCGTCTCGTTGGTTTCTACTCCACTGTATCCACTTCACTTAGGAAGACAAGATCTAGTGACACAGCTTCATCTTACTTCATTGCAACTTCAAGGAGATAAGGTTTGCTATTGTAGTTTCATTTTGAACCGCTAAAACTTCAAAGTGATTATTGTTTGATTCTCTTTACTGCAACTTCAAAAAGATAGAATCTGCTTTCGTAAATTCAATCCGACCCATTGCAACTTAAAGGATATAGGATTTGATGTTGTAACTTCAATCTGTCCCTTGGATTTTGGGGGGTAAAATATTGAATGGTTGCTTCAATATGCCGTTCTGGATTTAAGGGTAAAAGATTGGATGGTGGCTTCAATCTGCCCTTTTGAATTAAGGGTAAAAGCTTTGATGGTGACTTTAATCTGCCCTTTTGGATTTTGGGGTAAAATATTGGATGGTGGCTTTAATCCATCCTATTGGTTTTAGGGGTAAAATATTGGATGGTGGGTTCAATCTGCCTCTTTGGATTTAGGGTAAAAGATTGTATGGTGGTTTCAATCTGCCTCTCTGGATTTAGGGTAAAAGATTGTATGGTGATTTCAATCTACCCTTCTGGATTAGGGGTAAAAGGTTGAATGGTGGCTTCAATCTGCCCCTCTGAATTAATGGTAAAAGATTGGATGGTGGCTTCAATCTGCCCCTCAAGATTAGGGGTAAAAGATTGGATTAGGTGATGTAACTTCACTCGGTTTCACTGCAACTTCAGGGATATTGAGATTCGCTACTATAGTTTTAATCCACTTTATTGCAACTTCAGGAAGATAGGATTTGGTGTGGTAACTTCATTCCATTCACTGCAACTTCAAGGAGAGTGAGGTCCGTTACTTGTTTTAATCTGTCCTTTTGTAATTTTGAGGGTATAGGAGTTGTTATTTTGTCACGCCATTTTATGAGGATAGGACTTGTAGAATCAATCTTGTGGGCCTCTATCTAGGCCATGCAACTAAGATGCCATGATCTGGATGAATCAAATGCTCCTATCTAAATGTGCTTGAATGATGTTGGTATGCATGCAAAGATGTGATATTTTAGAATGATTATATGTTTTGGTCCTTAGATCCACATTGTTCATCATTTGCCTAAGTTCCATCACTAATATATCACCATGTCTTATTTTCAAGTCTGGTGTCCTTAATATGAAAAATAAGGTAGTCATACTCTACTTGTTTCGGAATCCTTTCGACCCTCAAATTTGGTTATTTTCAACTGGTAGTCTTGTTTTAGGTCCCAGTACTTTTTAAAAATTTTCCAACGCAATATGCAAAAATCCTTTTGTACCTTATATCGCCTAGTCCACTAACCATTATTTCAATGCAAAGAATGCCTTGAACAGAGTTATGAAACATGGATAAAATTGAAGTTATTGAAAACAAGGCTTAAATGAGAATAAATGATAGTAAACATTAGGAAAAAGTATCAACATTGATAAAAATGGGTTTGATTAAATAATGGCCAAAGATTACAAACATCGGTCAAAAATAGCAAATGTTGGTCAAAAATAGCAAAAATCAATCAAAAATTGCTGAAGTGTGCAAAAAGGAATACAATCAAATGCCCCAGATATCAACATATGAGTTTCTTCGAGCAAACTTGATGAGGACCATTTTGAGCCTGATGTGTACCCATGGAAACTATTGTACTTCGTCGATGCCCACAACGTAATGTCTCTCTATCCTGTCACTTTTGAGAGAGAAGACCATCTCATGCCCAATCTTTGATCCAAATCTGAGCCGCCCTTTGCGGGTTTTCATCTCGGGCCCTCTTTTTTTTTTGCTAGTTTGAGCCACCCTTTTAGGTTTTCAACTCAAACTTTTAAGTTTTGAGATTTTTTTAGACGAAGTATTTTTTCATTGAATCTGAGTTCACAGGGTTTGACAGATTCTTGCCATCCATTTCAGTTAGAATTAAAGCTCTTCTAGAAAAGGTTTTCTTTACCACATATGGGTCTTCCTAATTTGACATCCATTTCCCTCGAAAGTCCTTTTGTATAGGAAGAATTTTTTCAAAACTAGATCTCACTCATGGAATTCCCTAAGGCGAACCTTTTTTTCATAAGCCCATATCATTCATTTTTGGTACATTTGACCATGTCGGATGGCTTTCAATCTTTTTTCCTCAATCAAGTTTAGTTGGTCATATCTTGATTGGATCCATTCTGCCTCATCTAACTTTACATCTGATAAGACTCAGAGGGAAGGAATCTAGACTTCAATAGGTAGAACAACCTCCATTCCATATACTAATGAAAATGGTGTTGCCCTAGTAAAAGTTCTGACAGACGTTTTATAGGTGTAGAGAGAAAATGGTAACTTCTCATGCCAATCTTTGTAGGTTTTTATCTTTTTCCCAACTATCTTTTTGATGTTCTTATTAGCTGTCTCCACTGCCCCGTTCATTTTTGATCGATACGGTGCTGAATCATGATGCTTGATCTTAAACTGACTACATACCTCTGCTATTATGCTATTGTTCAAGTTTAAAGCATTGCTAGATATGATCTTTTCTGTCATTTCATACTAACATATGATTTCTTTCTTCAAGAATTGTTGACCGCTGATTTCGTAACATTAGTGCAGGAAGCAGCTTCCACCCACTTAGTGAAGTAATCGATGACCACAAAAATGAACCTATGCACATTAAAAGCCTTCGGTGAAATTGGCCCAATAACATCCATGTCCTACATAGAAAAAGGCCTTGAGAAAATCATAACATGAAGAGGTGAAGGAGGCACATGAATTTTGTCTTCATAAATTTGGCATTTGTGATGTTTCTTAGCATATCTAATGCAATCTCCTTCCATGGTTGACCAATAATATTCAAATCTCATGATTTCCTTCCACAAACGCCCTCATGGACTTCTTCTAGAATTTTTTGGGCCTCAACAGCGTCGACACATCTCAACAAAACCTTATTTTTTCTCTTTTTGTACAGAATATCCTCATGAAGGACATAATCAATTGCAGGCCTTCTTAACGTCCTTTTATAATTCTTAGTGGCTTGCTTGGGGTACTTGCGGTCTTTTACGTATTGCAATATTTCCTTGTACCAAGGATGATTATCCTTCTCTTCCCCTTCAATGTTGTAGCAATGAGTTGGAACCTCATAAATGCTCATTTCAATGGACTTCATATCTTCTTGTTTATTGATAGCAATCATGGAGTCAAGGGTAAGCAAAGCATCAACCATTTGATTTTTGTCTCGAGGGAGGAAATAAAAGGTAATGTCCTCAAATTCTTTAATTAACTCAAGAACCAACTTTCGATAATCAACCAACTTTCGATAATCAATCAACTTGGGATTTCTTGCTTCCCATTCACTATTGAGTTGATAAATTACCAATGCAGAATTCTCATACACCTCTAGAACCTGGATCTTACGTTGCATAGTTGAACAGAGACCCATGATACATGCTTCATATTCTGCCATGTTATTTGTGCAATCGAAGTCAAGCTTGTTTGTGAGAGGGTAATGATCTCCTTCTAGAGATTCTAGAATCACCCTAATTACTTTACCAGGTGCATTTGAAGCGCCATCAAAATTCATCTTCCATGGGTGCCCTTCTGAAATTAATTATTCTGTGGTTGAAACACACATTAGATCTTCATTTGGGAAATAGAAATCTAATGGCTCATAGTCCTCAAGAGCGTCTGCTAGCCAGAAAATCTGCTATTGGACTCCCTTTTATCGCCTTTTGATTCACGTAGACTATGTCGAATTCAGAAAGCAGCATTTGCCATCTAGCCATTCTTCCATTTAATGTAGTCGAACCCATCATGAACTTAAGAGGATCCACTTTGAAATCAACCAAGTTGTATGGTATAACATGTACTGCCTCAACTTTCGAGTAGAACAGACCAGAGTGCAACACAATTTCTCAATTGACGAATATCTTATCTTGCCTTCAGTGAACTTTTTGCTGAAATAATAGATTGCTCTATCTTTCTTTCTTGACTCATCATGTTGGCCCAATACGCATCCTATAGAGTTTTCAAATACGACCAAGTATAGGATCAAAGGTTTCTGGATTCGGTGGCATTAGAACTGGAGTACTAGACAAGTAATGTTTAACTTTGTCAAAAGTCTTTTGGCAATCATCCTACTCTCCTAGGTTGTGCTTCTTGAGAAAACAAAAGATAGAATCACACTTCTTGGTTAGTTGTGAGATAAACTGAGCAATGTAATTCAATCTCCTTAGGAACCCTCAAAATTCCTTTTGAGTACGTGATGGTGGTAACTATTGTATAACTCTGACTTTATCAGGATCGATCTCAATTCCTCTTCCACTGACCACAAAACCTAACAACTTGCCTGAAGTAGCCCCAAAAGTACATTTGTTTGGGTTCAACTTCAACTGAATCTTTCTCAATCTCAAGAACAATTTTCTGAAAAGCTTCACGTGTTCTTCTCCTGTTCGAGACTTTGCAATCATATCGTCGACATAGCCTCAATCTCCTTATGCATCATATCATGGAGCAAAGTTACCATAGCCCTTTGATACGTTGCCCCTACATTCTTTAGTCCAAATGTCATGACTTTGTATCAAAAGGTTCCCTACATGGTAACGAATGTGGTTTTATCCATATCCCTAGGATGCATTTTTATCTGATTGTACTCGAAAAAACTGTCCATAAAGGAGAACAATGATTGACCTGCTATGTTGTCTTCCAAGGATTCAATATAAGGTAGAGGGAAATTATCTTTCGGACTAGCTTTGTTTAAGTCCCTATAATCCACGCACATTCGTACCTTCCCATCTTTCTTAGGAACTGGCACTATGTTGGCTACCCATTTTGAGTATTTAACCACTTGTAGGAAACCAACATCGAATTATTTTTTGACCTTCTCTTTATTTTCAACAGTACGCCAGTCCTTATTCTTCGAAGCTTTTGTTGGATTGGTTTGCATTCTTCTCTTATAGGGAGTTTGTGCACCACAATATCAGTACTTACACCAGACATGTCTTGATAGAATCACGCAAATACATCTTTGAACTCTTGAAGCAATTCAATGAGATCTCAGTCTCGTTTCTACAGAGATATAGGTCCCAATCTTTACCTTTCTTTTTTCAATTTCGTTCCTTAAACTCACAACTTCTATTGATTCTTTGTAAGTTAGGATCTGTTTCTAGTCTTGCTCAACCATCTGCAACAGATCAAAAGATAAATTACAATCTTGAGCATCTTTTAAATCCTGAGACTCTTCTGAACACACATCTTGCTCAAAATGGGGCTCTAGGTTGGAAACAACATTACTCATATAATTGATATCAAGAGACCTGTCATATGGAAAAAAAGGGATCCAAACAATAAATGAATGTAAGGATGATTTATTGCTGTATGAAATAAATGAAAAGAATAACAATGATGTTTGCCAATTGGGGTGAAAGAAAATGCTTTTTTTATTGAAATAAAAGCTAGCAGTCATGTGCCATTTACAAAAAGATCCCTATTACTCTCGGGCTTAGAGGAACAAGGGTGTTCTAAACATTACTCTAGAAAAGTCTTAAAAACTATAGGGAGCTCTTAAGTAGTCCAATTGTCCAAGACACTTCCGAGGGTGTAAGGATGAATTCCTGATAAGTTTCTTTCTTCACTCGTCTCCTCGAAAATAATGTTAATGCTAAGGTATTCCATTATTCCCACTATCTCATTCTTTGTTGGCATTCGTTCAGGGTTGATAACACCCCTTGACACGAATGTTTTCAATATGTGAGGAAAGACCATTGGTTCCCATTTGATCTCTTCTCTATTTATTCGCTCTTCTTTTTTCTTGTCATTTTTGCAGTTCTTTTCTTCTTTCTCTTGCATCTGGCTTGAATACTAAACCAAAACGATCTTGTTTTTCTAACAATACTAGCGTAGTAATCCTTCCCCGAAGATATTTTCCCAATTCTCTTTCAGGAAAGCTCCTTTTTCAACTGTCATCTTTAGACCTATCCAGGTAGTTGCAGACATCTTTTGCGTGGGGATCTTATCTCATTCAACAATGAAGGTAGCATTTACAAATTCCAAGGATTTGAAAGATCATTCCATGGCTTCCTCATCTGTCCCAATGTAAGGTGCATCACTGGTTACTAACTCAATTTAAGCTTTTGATGAAGTGATAACAGTATTACCCCTGTCGAATGAATCCACATTCTTCCCAATAGACAATTGTAAGTGGGTTTGATTTCCATCACCAAAAAGTCCACTTCGTATGTGTTTGGCCCAATTTGGAGTGGTATCTCAATTCTCCCCATCACTCCTCTTTCGGTTCCATCAAATGCCCTCTCTATATTGTGACATATCTTCATGTGGGAATTGTCAATTGGTAACCTATTGAGTGTCGTCAATGGTAGCACATTCAAGGCAGAACCATTATCTATCAATACTCTCGGTAATACGTATCCCTTGCATCGGGTTGTAATGTGTAAAGCTTTTGTTGAGCCCATGCCTCCCAGAGGTTTTTCATCATCACTGAAGAAGATGTAATTATCAACACTCATGTTATTAACCGGTCGATCCAGCTTGTTTACTGAGATGTCATCAACAAATATGTCTCGTTCAACATTTTCATCAATGCATTGCAATGAGTTTCTGAACTTAGTAGTAGGGCTGAAACTGATATGTGAGCTGGTTGCTAATGTAACTGTTCCACCACGCTATACTCGCTCTACTTCAAGAATTTCAAGAATTCCTTAGCTTCCTTCTCAGTTATCGGCTCATTCACTAGCAGCTCGGGTTTATTGATTTTCTTCTCTTCAGGCTTAACCATCAGGGCTTTTCCTTTGTTGGCTTCATTTTCCACCTCTGCCTGGTTATAGCACCTCCCACTACGTGTTACTAAACTTACATGTCTTACTTCCCCTTTCGGCACCATCACATTGCAATCATAGCTCTATGAGACCCTTTTACTGTCCTTGTAAGGGAATATTGCAGGCTTCTGAATGATGACTCGTGGTGTCATTTGTTCCCTAACCTTATTACTCTTAGGCTTGGATATGATTACCATTGGCAGTTTTGTCTTGTAAGCTTTTTCTGATGCCCTTTCCTCAAAAGCACAAATATATTTCCCTTTTGTATCCTCTGTCTCCTCAAAAACTCAAGTTCCTTATTATCCATGATTTTTTGTACCAAGGCTCTAAATTTGGCACATGTTTGAATTCTATGCCCCTCAGTAACATGAAACTCACATTAATTTTCAACTTTTAATGCGTCTTCCACATCTTGCATGATCAAACTCATGTTGACCATATGCTACTAGACCTATTTTAATAGAGATTTGACCTCTACAATATTAGTTTTAATCTTCTTGCTTTTTTCCTCCACTACTGCATTCACTCCCTAATCTGGATGATTAGGCAAGGGATTTCCAGCTACATTGGGTCTTGTTGGCTCATCGGACCTCACGATTCCCATACTAATGAACTTTCCAACTAGCTTTTTGAAAGCAATGCAATTCTCGATTGAGTGTCCACGTATTCCTGCATTGTATTCACATTAAGTATTTAATTGTACCATTTTTGGAACAGAGGTTACAGTGGCTTCAAATAGTGCGGGGTTACTACACGAGCATCGAATAAATTTTTGTAGAGCCCCTTGTACGACATCGAAATAAGAGTAAATTGAATTCTTTTAATTTTAAATTCGAGCCTGATTCTTGTCTCTGAGTGCTTTGATAATTGGTTGTTGGGGCTTTAGGTTGTGTCACCATGATCGGCTTTGCATAATTCAGCCTGTATAAGCCTATGTTGTTTACTTCATTGTTCTTCCTTCTAGGAGCAGACCTCTTGGCACTCTCCCTAGCATCAATCTTCCCACTTTTGATTACATTTTCAATCATTTCTCCTGACATGACCATATCGGAGAAACTCTTGGTAGCGTTTCCCAACAAGTGATTAATGTATGGCGGTTTCAGAGTATTAATAAAGAGCATGGTTGTCTCTCTTTCAGATAGTGGTGGCTGTACCTGAGTGGTCATATCTCTCCACCTTTAGGAGTATTGCCTGAACCTTTCACTCGACTTTTTCTCTGTATTTTGTAACGTGATCTTATCAAGAGCCATATCAGTAACGTGGCTATGCTGCTTCATAAAAGTCTGTGCCAAATCCTTCCAAGAGCTTATCATAGCACGGCTTAATTGATTGTGCCACCTTGCAACTGATCCGTCAGTCTGTCCTGGAAACATTAAATTAGCAATTGATCATTATGGACATACCCCATCATCTTTTTACAAAACATGGTGATATGCGCTTCTGGGCAACTCGTCTCGTTATATTTTTCAAACTCTAGAGTCTTAAACTTGTGAGGAAGTAATAAACCTAGGACTAAACTTAGTTCCCTAGTGTCAATTCCATAGAAAATCTCAACTCCTTCCATTGCCTTGAATCTTTCCACCAACCATTTACAGCGTTCCTTCAGCTGGCTTGGAAGTTTAGCTCTTATTTTCTCTGTTCCCATTACTTTATCAAAATCTAGTATGACAGGATTGACTGGTTATCTCTTGGGTGGGAACTAGAGCCCATTGAATAATTCCCTGGTTTTGATGAGCTAACCAAGTATGGCTGAGGTCTAATGGTGACAGATGCTCCTTGAACACATGCCTCTTGCTGAGCCTAGACAAGCACCGGGGTAAGACCCAAAGGATATGAAAGATCTTCATTTTCTTCCTTAGAGTTTTTACAAAACCTTTCCCTTTATCAAGTCCCCAGCCAGTAATTGAGTCAATCGATTAATTATGTCCCTTTGAGACTCGATGGTTTGATGTTTCATATCTTGCTGTACTTTAGCCATTTGATCATGTAATTGGGATTGCAACTAATCTTGCATGTCCTTATGAATTTGTTCAAAATTTTCCAATCTTTGATCAATTGCTCTAGACTTAGTACGAGTACCGTAAGCGTGTTAGATTTGTTGTTTTTCCAGAGTAACTGTTGTGATTTTAATTAATTAGTAAAGTTCTCTTAAATTTTTAATGAATGAAATAAAAATACAATGCTAATGAATGCATGAATGCATATGCAAGAAAGGTATTGATTCTTGGTCGAATTCCAATAGAAGAACTTTACTAGAAAATGAATGTCTTTATATAAGATAAATTACATATAAATCCTTGCCCTGATGCTTAGAGTTTTAATCTTCCAAAGAAGACATGCTAACTTTTGGCCCTTATCAGACTTTGATTCGTACTCTAAGCTCAAAACATCACCTTCAACAGCTAACGTTTGCAAGTATTCCGTCACCTCTCTTACTTTAGTCAATGCTTCACCCATGAAATAGTTTTGATCTCTGACTTGCTTCTGAGAGTGTTGAAGTTTCCTATCACTTGTCTCTAAGGTTCTTTCGAGGAATTCAATTCAGATCTTTTAATTTTGGAAAGAAACTTTAAGTTCTTGTACTCTCTTTTTCTACTCCCCATTTTCGGCCTAACTTGCCCTTAGTTCTGTCGCATAATTACAACTACAGTGGTTATGCAGAGACTCTTCTAACTCAACTATTCGAGCTCTCAATTCAGCTTTCTAGACCTGGCTCTCTAACAACTTACTCTTTATGGCATCTTCTTGGACTTGAGCATCTTGAAACTTTCTCTTCCACTGATCCGCTCGAATCCTTTCCTCTTGGATTTCTTGTTGCCATTGTTCTGATGTCTTACCTAACCTAGCAGTTCTCATCGATAGACGGAGCTTCTTGTAGTCCTTCTTCAAACTATTTAAGTCCTCCTCCACCTTATTCTTTCCTTTCCTCAACTTATTTGCTTCTAACCTTTGGATGTCAACATCCAATCCCAGTTGTATCTTTTCTTCTTTTAGCATCTCTATCTTCCATCCCAATTCAAAACTCTTTTTCTCAAAATCTTGCTTTATAAGCTCTAATTCTGATGGAACTACTTGCAAATGCTCCTGAACTGGGCGTACATTTTCTAGATTTGGCACGGGGATGTTGTCATTGATTCTCATGCCTCTGCGTAGTCACAAATTCTCTCAAAGGGGAATAACTCTCAGAAAACACCTGATAAGAAACCTTCTCTACCTTCCAGAAGTGACTATGGAACCATGTCTATGTTCCCGAAGGTGAAACTACTATAGGTCGGGTTCTAGTGCTATACAAGGGCTCGAAAGAGATGTTTGTCCACATTAACTTCGAGTAAATACAGTATATCCCCATACTCACAGTAGAAAGTTTGTTTCATTCCATCGTCCTACTGATCCCATATCTCTTTCAACTCTTATAAACTATTCTGGGTCACGCTAATCCGAGTAAAATCCTAGTAATCTGACACATATCGTTTAGGTAGGCTATCACCCTTCTCATGTTGCTTATCCTCTGACCACATACGCACGACCACATTATCCTCTACCTTATCAAGATACCCGTTTTCGATGACCAGTTTTCTACTAGTAATCGAGCTTAAATCAATACCTTTCCTAATATGAGAATGTAATGCAAATAAGACAAAAATAAAAAAAGTCAGTACAATCACTATAAATTTTAACAACAAATTAAAAGCATAAAATAAATAACCTACGCATCTATTTTGGGTAACTACTAAAAGTTCAACATGGCTCAACCTAGGATAGGCACTAAGGGTTCATTATATGTAGTTTGAGTTCTAGAGTAAGGGTACCTAAACCGATAGATTCCTCAGTCCTCACCCATTGTAGGCACATACGAACGAGTTCAGTTCCGGGGATACATTCTCATATGTTTGCACCGAAGTGAAAACTTTACGAAAACATAGGTACAGACATATCCCGAAAGTGATCCACTATCCTGCACGGAGGTGAAAACCTCACGAAGGAGTAGCTTTCTCACTTCCACTTAAAAGGTGTACTAACAAAGGCAATGTATGCGAAAATGTAGACATATTCAACAATATCAACATGTTATTATCAAAGCAACATATATATAAAACAAAAAATGAAATGCAAAGGATTGTAAATTAAATTGAATCGTATTTTAAATTTTCAACAAAATATAAAAAAATAATCGACTTGTGGCTTAACTCTCTTATTGGTCCCTAACGGAGTCACCAAGCTGTCAAAGCCATTTTTTTGAAAAAAGTCTCAAATTATATTCTGAAAAATGAAAATGGAGTTGCCACCAATCTTTTTAACATAAGAGTAATTGGATCACATTGTAAGATTTTAAAATCATTAGAACAACAATTTTGGTCTTTGAAACCATAAAACTAGTTCATGAGTTGGTTACGCGTGAGAAAGGATTAGCACCCTCACACGCTCAAAATTAGTACCTAGTCAATTATTTAATGTTTTAATTGTTGAAAATAAAAAACTCGAGAAAAATTTAAATTGCGATCCTTATATGCATGAATGACATGTTTGATTGTTGTTTAAAAAATTAAATTTTACGAAGAAAGCTCGATATTTTGAGTTAATCAAGAAGAAAAGTCACATCTAGTAAGTTAGGACACATCAATTCGTATTTTCGAAAATAACAAGCATTTCTAACTATTATCCCAAAATCTCTTATATTTTAATTTTAAATAGGGTATTCGATTATCTTGGATTAAAGAGAAAACCACACCCAGTGAATTAGGGCATAATCCTCTCGAAATCTCGAAATAAAGAATATTGTCTCGATTCTTTTAAACAATTCATGTATTTTAAAAAGAATTAAAATATCATGTAAAAATAAATGAATATGTACATAATTTACAATTATAATGGTAAAATAAATAAAAAATACATGAATAAAATAAAATAAATGAATACAATTAAATGCAATTAATAACACAATAAAATAATAAATAGGAGTAAATAAAATCACAATATAATCGTAGTAATAATGACAATAAATATTAATTAATTAATTAATAGTATAAGCAACAATAAATATAAAATATAATTATGAAAACTCTAAATAATTAAGTCAAAGATACAATAAGGCATCTAATTAAATTAAAAGCAAAAATATGGCATACAAATAAATAAAAATATCAATAAATAATATATGAAATGCAATCATAAAAATATCTAACATAATTAAATTAAAGATTAATCAACATGTAATTAAATAAAAAGAAAAAAATATAAAATTAATGATAAATAAATAAATAAACAAATAAGATAATAACAATAAATGCGACTTAAATAAAAAATAATAAAAGAGATAACAATAAAATGACATGAAAATAAATAACAACAAGATAAATAAATAGAAAGTTAAAATGAAAATCAAATGCTAAAATAAACAAATAAATATAAACAATAAAAATAGTTGAGATTAGACATGAGAATAAATGACAAATAAATAAATAAATAAAATCAATAAATTAAATGTCAAAATAAACAACTAAATATAAATAATAATAAAAAAGAAGACGAACTCTGATGAACTTTAAGCAAACCTGAAGGAAGCCATGAGTTTCACATACTCGGAGGAGACCAAAGATGGATCAACATCAAAAGGTAAAAAAAAAACTAAATCTATATTGTTTTTTTTAGTTTCAAAGAAAAAAAAAAAGAATAAATACAAATCGATACCTTAATATTTGCTTGAATTTTCTCTAAATTTTGTCTCAAAATTTTTTCTGAATGTTGTATAAAAAATCTCTGAATCTTATTCCAAAAAAATTCCTCTCTATTACATTTGATTTCGTGTTTTTTTATAACACAAAATTTACATGTTTTTGTGATTTTCCTTCCTTTTCCTTTTGCAGATTTGCAAATATTCAAGATTTACGGGCAAGGGCAACGGTGGCCAAGCATCCAAGGGTAGCTGCTAGGTTTTTTTTTTTTTTTTTAGTTTAGGGCTTTTATCTTTGGGCTTTGTAAAAAATTGAACTTAAAAGCCCGAACGAAATTGGGCTGTAATAGATTGCCAAAGGAGTTTTAGGCTAAGGCAGCAAACGTGCAGTTTATCTGCTTAATAGAATTCCAACCAAAGCTTTGCATAAAAGAACTCATTTGAAGCATGGTATGGCTGCAAACCTAAATTTGTTAATTTGAAACCCTTTGGTTGCTTGTGTTTCTCTTACATTCATCAGGTTAAGAGAGACAAATTTGACAAGAAAGTAGATGCTAGAATTTTTGTAGGTTATAGCTCATCCTCAAAAGCCTACAGAATCTACTTGCCAGACCACAACAAAGTCATAATCAGTAGAGATGTCTAATTTCATGAGTCAGATAGCTGGAGTTGCGATGTTGAAGATTGAGTTTCATGAGGATGATGATGACATAGATGATAAACCTATTAGAGGAACCCAATCACTTTCTGAAATCTATCAAAGGTTTAATGTCGTTGTGATGGAACCTACCGGGTATGAAGAAGATGCAGCTGATAAAAAATGGTTGACTACAAAGAAGGAAGAACTTAGCATGATTGAAAAGAATCAAACATGGGAATTGGTGGACAGACCAAATCACAAGAATGCTATAAGAGTGAAATGGGTTTATAGATCCAAACTCAATCCTGATGGTTAAAGGTACAAGGCGAGGCTGGTCGTCAAGGGGTATGCTCAAATGTTTGGGGTCGATTTTTCGAAAACTTCTGCTCCGATTGTCAGGATGGATACTACACAGATGTTATTGGCTCTTGCTACACAAAAAGGTTGGCTTGTACATCAAATGGACGTCAAATTAGCTTTTTTTAATGGGTACTTAGAGGAAGAAATATTCGTTGGACAACCACAAGGCTTTATTGTTCAAGGAAAAGAATAGACGGTGTATTGGCTGAAAAAGGCTCTGTATGGCTTAAAACAAGCACCAAGATCTTGGTACAATAGAATTGATACATATTTGCTTGACTTAGGTTTCGAAAAATGCCTAAAGCGAATTTACTTTGTATATCAAGAAGAATGATGATGAATTACTTGTGGTGTCTCTTTATGTTGATGTCCTACTTGTAATAGGAAGTAAACTGGACCTGATAGACAAATTCAAAGAGGAGATGAAAGAGGTCTTTGAAATGATAGATCTTGGAGAAATGACATTTTTTCTTGGTATGCAGGTGCGAGAAAAGCAAAATGAAATTTTTGTGTGCCAACAAAAATATGCAAAATAAGTCCTTAGAAAATTGAACATGGATGCTTGCAAGTCTAATGCAACTCCAATGAATCAAAAGGAGAAGTTTTCGAAAGAAGATGGAGTTGAAAAAGTTGATGACAAAGTATATAGAAGTTTAATTGGCTGTTTGATGTATTTGACAAGCAACCAGGCCAAACATCATGCATGCTGTTAGTTTGTTATTGAGGCACATGAACTGTGCTAGTGAAATTCATTTTCAAGCAGCAAAAAGAATTTTGAGATATGTAAAAGGCAAGTTGATTATGGCATAAAGTTTAGTCAAGTTTAAAATTTTAATCTCCATGGTTATTCAGATAACGATTGGGCTGGATGTGTTGACGATATGCATAGCACAATCCATAGTAGAAGTAGAATGTGACAGCTACTGCAAATCAAGCACTCTAGATCAGAAAACTTTTGACAGATTTGCAAATGAAGCAAGGGGAAAGCACACAAATATTTGTGGACAACCAAGCTGCAATATCAATAGCTAATAACCGGTGTTCCACGGTAGAACTAAACACTTCAACATAAAATTCTACTTTCTTCGGGATGTTTAAAAGGAAGGAGAAGTGCAGTTGGTTTATTGTAGTACAGAAAATCAAAATGCTGACATTTTCAAAAAAGCATTGCCTAAATCCAGATTCGAGTTCTTAAGACAAAAGCTTGGAGTTTGCAGCTCTAACATCAAGAAGAAGTGTTAACTGTTATGATTTTGAAGCTATAATTTGACCTAGTCTTTAGGCAAATATTATCCCTTATTGTTAGGAAAATAATATATTCAAAAAATAGTTTAATTATGATTTAGTAGCAGATTTTTCTTCATTTTAAATTCATAAATTTGTTGTATAAATAAATGGCTTGACAATTCAATAATACACAACAATTTCAACAAGTTCTTTAATATTTTCAGTTTTAGTATACCTACAATTACAAGGAAATAAACAACACAATGATCCGCCAAAAGAAAAAAGCAGTAAGCAAATTCAAGTTATAGAAATGAATTAAGGCTATAAATCCATGTCAAAAGGATTTTGATGCCCAAGAAGAACTTCATGAGACCTATAATACTAGCTCTGTAGAAGAAAAGAAGAAAACACAGTCTGTTGGAACATTTTCAAAATATTTATAATGTTTCGATAGTTATAACTGAAAAGTTAGAAGTGATCCAAAAATAATGTCACTTGGTAATTAAGTAGAATTTGTCATTATTAATAGTGATCAATAATGTCTCTTGTCATCAAAAGTTATATCACTTAATTAATAACAAAGGGTCATAATTATTCAAGTTGATACCTATTGAATAATTATGTTTTTGGTTAAAGATATGACTATTCTTTTGAGTATTTATGTCCCTATGAAAGAGATATGAGACCTCCTATAAATAGGAGAGGAATTTCATTTGTTGGATACACTTGGAAACATAGAAAAAGTTTCTTTCTGATCTCCCACTATATTTTATATTATTAGATTGTTCTATAAAGAATTACTACAGAAATCCTTTATAGAAATTGATATCCTTGTTATGCTCCACTCAGTGCTTAGTGGACTATTTTCGTCAATGCAAAACGTAGACAGTCATTAAACTTCATTGTATCCTTGAGTTTATTTTCTAGTAACACTTTTGCACACCATATATAGTTACGGGCAAATAAGACCTTAAAGTGGCATTGCTACGCACTTTGAAGCCTTTTTTAATTTCTCATAAGTTTATTTTTATCCCCATGCTCTAACAACTTTAAGGTTTTAATCTCGTAATTTATGAGAAATTAAAGAAGGCTTGTCTATTTACTACACATTCACATGCCATTACATGCATGGTACTATGAGGATGGATATTGACAATTGTGGTTGCATAAAGATTAATCATCTTGTCAAATTTTAATTTAGAAGAAATCTTTCTAGTTAGAAAAGGTATGTCAAATTTATTATTTTGCTCTTATTGCATAATTAGATTTTAATCGGCATGTGTTTGTTGAATTGTATTTTGCAAAAGATGTGGATGTCTCATGCATCAATTACTTGAAAAAAAACTAAAATGCTAGTTTATTATATGCATTACTTTTGAGATACATGATTATGATTGGTATAAAATTATATAATATATATGATGCAATGTGTGCAGAAGAAAGGTGGAATCACGATTGTTGAGAATGAGCGTAATGAGTTGATTCCGACAAGAACTGTTACTGGTTGGAGAATCTGTATTGACTATAGAAAGTTAAATAAAGCTACTCGAAAGGACCATTTTTCGTTTCTTTTTATGGATCAGATATTAGATCAACTGACAGGTAATGAATTCTATTATTTTTTAGATGGTTATTCAGGATATAATCAAAAAGTTGTAGCCCCGGATGACCAGCATAAAACAACTTTTACTTGTCCATACAATACTTTTCCTTTTAGGTGAATGCCTTTTGGTTTATGCAATGCACCTACAACATTTCAACGATGCATGATGGTAATATTCACTGATATGGTTGAAAATTTTGTTGAGGTTTTCATGGATATTTTTTTTGTTTTTGGTAACACTTACGATATTTGTTGGAGAAATTTGGCTAAGGTACTTAAGAGATGCGAAGAGATGAATCTTGTCCTTAATTAGGAGAAATGCCACTTTATGGTTAAAGAAGGGATTGTCTTAAGGCATAAAATTTCAAAGAGAGGAATTGAAGTCGATAAAGCAAAGATGATCGTAATTGAAAGATTACCGCCCTTAGTGTGAAAGGAGCCAGAAGTTTCTTAGGCCATGCGATTTTACCGAAGGTTTATCGAAGATTTTTCAAAAATTTGTAAGCCTTTGTGTTTGTTGGTAGAGAAAGATACAATGTTTGATTTCAACAAAGCTTGTTTGGAGAAGCTAAAGATCTAAAAAAATTGTTAATCTCAGCCCTAATAATTGTTACACCTTATTGGAACTCATCTTTTGAGTTAATGTGAGATGCAAGTGATTTTGTGTTGGATCTATGATGGGTCAAAGAAGAAACAAAGTATTTCACCCTATCTACTATGCAAGAAGAATTTTGACGGAAGCCCAACTCAATTATACGGTAACTGGCCATGCGGCCATTAAATACTTGCTTATAAAGAAAGATGCTAAATCGAGGCTCGTTAGATACTCTTACTCTAAGAATTTGACCTTAAGATCCAAGATAGAAAAAGTGTCAAGAATCAAGTAGCTGATCATTTCTCGAGGTTGGAGCAAAATGAAGTAATTCAAGCATGTGTTCTTATTAACGAGAATTTCCAAGATGAATACCTATTTGAGGTAAGTCGAATTCATGAAACACCTTGGTTTGCTAAGTTTTCCAATTATCTTGCGTGTGGAATAATTCCTCGAGAAATGACATACCAACAAAGGAAGAAATTCCTTCATGATACTTGATATTATTTTTAGGAGGATCTGTTTTTGTTTAAATAGTATGCAGATAATATAATCCGAAAGTACATAGCCAGAAGTGAGATTACCGAGATCTTATATCATTTCCATTCATCTCCAAGTGGAGGACATTTTTGTGGTTCACGTATTACTGCAAAGATTTTACAAGCAGGTTTCTTGTGGCCTACACAGTTTAAAGATGCTTATGCATATGTGAAGAACTATGATAGATGCCAAAGGACCGAAAACATATCAAGGAGGAATGAGATTCCCTTGACAAACATCTTAGAGATTGAATTATTCGATGTATGGGGCATTGACTTTCTAAGCCTATTTCCTTCTTCGTATGGGAACAAGTATATCTTAATTGTTGTGGACTATGTATCCTAGTGGATTGAAGTCGAAGAATTCCCTATGAATGATGCTAAGGTAGTTATGCGATTCCTACATAAGAATGTGTTTACACGATTTGGGACCCCAAGAGCTATTATTAGTGATTAAGGTTCTAGTTTGTGAACAAGCGGCTTAAGTGGTTGTTTGACAGGTATGATATGAAGCACAATATTGCTACTACCTATAACCCACAGTCGAATGGGAAGTTGAAAGAGTGAACTGTGAAATCAAAGGAATTTTTGAAAGGGTAGTACGCCTTAGCAGAAAAGATTGGTCTTGAAGGCTCGATGATGCACTATGGGCCTATTGAACAGCATTTAAGACACATCTAGGAATGACTTCTAATCGATTAGGCTTTGGAAAGGCATGTCATTTGCCATTAGATTTGCAGAATAAAGCTCACTCGGCTTTGAAGTAATTGAATTTTGATCTTAAGCAAGTTAGTGAGAGACGAATGCTACAACTTGATGAGTTAAAAGAGCTGAGGTTGTTTTCATATAAGAATGCCAAGATGTGTAAAGAAAGATCTAAGAGATGGAATATATAGCCTCGTGATTTTAAAGAAGGTCAGAAATTTTGTTGTTCAATTCAAGGCTGAAGTTATTTCCTGGGAAGCTCAAGTCCTAATAGAAAGGATCCTACACCATCTACAAAGTTCTTCCATATGGAGCTGTAGAGTTTTACAACAATTTTGGAGGTACGTTTAAGGTTAATGGTCAATGTCTCAAACACTATTGGGATGAAGTGAAGTTGAGAGTTGAATCCTCGTTTAAATTAACAGACCCTTGATTTTTTAAGAACTCATTTGTAAATAAATAAATAATTAGAACTTATTTTTCTTAACTTAGTACATTTCATTAATTCTGTCTATGGAGATTGAAACTTAAGCAGGACTGTCGTGACCCCTCTAACCTTTCTTGGGAATTAATTTAATGTAATTTGTTGAGAAGAAATTTTCTAATTAGGTTTTAAAATTTTTAAATTTCATTTTTGTTGTTTTAATTTTAATTTTAATTATGTTTAATAAAGGGGGTAAATTTGGCCCAAGTACTAATCAGTTTTTTTTTAAGTTGAGCCTGTCAATACAGTTTGAGTCTGAGGCTCAAGACAACAAAAAGAAGGGAAAATACCCATGCACTGCTGCCACTTCTATTACTTGCCACCCAAGTAACCCTAATGTAGCTAAATTTTTGCTACATGTTGCCCTATTCTTCCTTATATAAACCCCTCTTCTTCACACTATTTTCACATCCCTCAAAACAATTTGCTTAAACCTTAAAAATCCCTAAATTTCCCCTTTGTGATGCTAGCCTCAAAATCCCGAAGAACCCTAGCTTTTCTTCCCTTGTTGCTGAAACCACTCATTGTCATCGTAAGGAGTTTACCGGAGCACCATTGATTTTGCCGTACACCGTCGTTGTTGTTATACACCATCGCTGTTACCGTATTACCCTTACCGTTGCAAGCTTGTCACCGTAGCAAGTCCCTACACCACCTTGTCGATTTCTCTTCTCTCCTTTGTGTCAAAACTTTGCTGAATTTTTGGGAAAAATATCATGTCTCGCAAAAAAACTAGATCTTCAAAAATTACTCTTGAAAACCCGATTGTGATCGATGAAGAAGTGAAAGAGAGATTTGATTCAGTTCTTCTAGTATCAACCTATGATGTCGAAAAAAAAGTTTTTAACTTGAAGAGTCATGATTTGATGGTTGTTCCTGTGCCGATTAGAAAGAAAATCAATGCTCTCAAGTGGGAACAATTTTGTGATGCTCGTTCACTTTTGATGATGAACTAGTTGGAGAGTTTTATTCTAGTTTGACTCTGCAAGATGCTATTGAAGTTACTTTTCGAAAGAAAAAGGTACCTCTTACCTTTAAGTCCATTAATTATTTGTTTAACTTACCTGATGTTGAAGAAGATGAGTACTACCCTATGATGAACAATATCAATTGGGATTTTCTTCAACAAGTGATTGATGTTGTGACAAATCTGGGATCTCAATGGATTATAAGAAAGTATGAGAGTCATTCTTGTCGAAGGGAATACCTAAATATGGTAGCAAAGGTATGGTTTTACTTCGTTCGTTATAGTTTCATGCCTATCTCACATCATTCCACCATCTCGATGGAACGAATGCTCTTGTTATATTCGATTTTGATAGAAAAGTCTATAATAATGGGAAAATCATTCTCAAGGAAATCTATGATTGCACTAAAAAGAGAACAGGAAGTGTCTATTTCCTATTGTTGATAACTTCACTTTACTTAAGGGCCTATGTTTAAACAAAAGCAAATTTGAAGGGGCAATATGTTCAAGGGTGCATTACAGCTTATGATCTTGAAAGGTTAGTAGAGAAGGTTCATGAATTGAATCAAGGTGAGCAAGAAGAGCTAGTTGAGCCAAAAACCGATGAGTCATCAAATAAAACTGAAACTAAAGCTGATTCAATTACTAACACTAAAGAAGTAGAATCTGAAGAGGAACCAAACATTCCTAAACTGATTGAGGAACCTACAAACCCTAAATCAAAAGTTAAGCTAGAAGAGGAACCAGTCGAGCCAAGTGTTCTTAAACTGATTGAGGAACTTACAAACCCTAAACCAAAAGTTAAGCTAGAAGAGGAACCAGTAGAGCCAAGTGTTGAACCTGAATTTATAACTCCAATGTCGACTTTTGCAAGTACTTTAAAGAAATTGGAGTTGTCAATCATGATGGATATGTGCAAGTTCATGCACAATTAACAACAAACTTACTAGAAATAAGCAAATATTAGAGATGACTCAGTTCGAAATACTTTTAAGAATATCTCTAACACTTTTGTCATGAGTTCCTAGATGCTATCTTCGAGACATGGAAGAAATATAACGACTATGAAAGCGAAGCTGAAGCTTAAGAAAAAGAAGACAAGGGGGATGTATCAAAAAAAATAAAAGGAGGGATTCTTGTCTTGTTTATTTATTTATTTGTTTTTAGGTCCTTAGGAATTTATTTCTTTCGTAGTTAGGGTTTCATTTCTGCATAATAAAGCATAGAAAGCATGAATAAGCTTAACACCTCTTTAGAAAGAAAAGGACTAAGTGATGTGGTAATGGAAATGAACATGTCTAGGATTGGATTGTAAGAAAGACTTGGTATTTGAGCTGTCTTGATGATTCACCTCTCTTTTCTTGCAACCCTACCTGGTATTCAGTTTTCATTCATTACTTTGTTCTTGCAATAAGGACATTGCTTCTTTTTAAAGGAGGGTAAGACAAATAAATTGCTCAAATTTTTAATTTTTCAAGTATGTTTCAATCATTTTTTCATAAGTATGTTTTAATAAATGAATGTTTAGAGAAAATTTTTTTAATAAGATAGCTTGAATGCAAGCATGAATGATGATTCTATCTAAGTGAATGTATGTTATCATGAATGATGAAATGCTTGTATGATGTTAGTCTTAGGTAATGTTTGCCATGGAAGCTTAGTTTCTCATGAGATTAGACATGCTTGAAGGTTTATATCTTTAGAATTGACTTAGTAACTTTCTTGAGGCGAAATCTTAGGAAACATAAAAATCTAAAATGATATAGGCATTATTTCTTTGGATTGTTTGAGCTTTTTCAAGCCAACCTTATGATATTAAACCCTTGAAACCGTAATTTTGAGCTTAATGGCTTGTTTATTGCAATGTACCTACATATTAAACAACATTACCATCTTTTTCTGTTATCCTATTTTGTGCACCCATCTTAACTAAAGTTGTCTTGGTGATCAACATTTGAGGAAAATTTCAAAAAAAAAGTATATGCTCATGCTAAGAAGAAGAAGAAGAAGAAGAAGAAGAAGAAGAAGAAGAAGAAGAAGAAGAAGAAGAACATATAAAGAAAGAGCGAAGAAAAGTTTGCTCAATCTCTAAAAGAAAAATGTATGAGCATGAGATCAAAATAAGTTTGGGGTATTCCAAAGATCCATTCAAAGAAGATGGTTGTATTTCAAAAGTTCCAAGACAAAGTCAAAGGTTAAGCTTTTGAAACCAAAACTTCATCTCTTAAATCCATACCTTTAACCAAGCCCCATTACAACCTTACAAAAGGCCTATTGATTGGATGATTATGTCACCTACATTAGTGGAAAGGTATTACTAAGTTCAACATATTAAAATCGCAAATAAGCCTTATGATTGTTTTGTTTGGATTGATAAGAAATTATGTTAATGAAGAATGTTATCTATGATTATGACATACATACAAACCATGACTCATGTTGACATATCTTGACACTTAGTATAAAATTCTAAATAATGTTTGCATGTGAACTACTTATTAATAAAGAAGATCTATGAATATGAATTTGTTGATACATGATTATGAGACAAAGATTGATGCTACTTACACATTTAGCAATTTTGCCTTAGCAAGACTTTTGCCGTGTATGAACATTACTCGGGACGAGCAATGATTTAAGTTTGGGCGTGTGTAAAATGAAAAATATATAGGTTTTTTCCTATGTAATTTATCACCTTTTACTTAAATTCAATGTTAAAACCAAGTAAATTTTTAATAAATTGATGGAATATGTGAAAATACGAATTTAGGACATAGAAATTATTAAAATGTTATTTTTATGCTTTATTATATAGTTTTTATGCATAAAATGACTTATTTTATGGTTATTTAAACACAATATATTTTTAAGGTATAAAGTGGGTCATGCATGATTAAATTAAATAATAAAACATGAAATTATATTTAATAATTTAATATAGAATATTTTAAATAATATGAGTTTATTTAATTATTTAATAATTGGGTTAATTTTATTCTTTGTCCTCTAATTAGTTATGTTATTTTGGACAGGTCTGATAATTTTGTTGGATCACAAAACCATCCAAATTGAAGAAGGACTTAGCCCAATTTTGACTACACATGGCTGCCCAAATAAACCAATTTTGGTTTAATTTCAAGAGGTCCTTGCATTTTAGAAGCAATCAGAGATTGGCCCGAAGATTTGCTGTTGACCAAGTCTCAGTCCCTACTTGATGTGGCATGAAGATTGCTTCAAATTGAAGCATAATTCCACTTAAATTCCTTGAGTGATTGTTGGCCACCCATTTGAGAAGAATGAAGAATTTTAAACTCTCTATTTTTAGTATACAACCCCTCACTCTTCACTTATAAATAAGACCCCATTTCCACCATTCCAAATCATCCCTCAACACTCATTATTCTCTCTTCTCTCTCAAATCCTCTCACCTTTCTTCACATTTTCCATCCCCACGCCTAGCATCATCTCTTCATAGAGATTTTATCTTATTATTAAGCCTCTTAAAGAGCCCTTGGTCGGCCATCTCGGAGAGCCATTAGCAAAGGAGCAAAGCGAAAGAACGAAGGAGTCCTCTTCGATCAGAGTTTTGGGTGACAGCAACTTCGATTTGGGTTTATTCTTTCTTTTCTTTATTTTATCTTAAAATGTTTGTTACGTGTTCTTTGTTCTTGTTTACAACAATGTTAGCTTAATTTTATTTAAGCTAGGATAATTGCTTTGATTAAATAATATTCATGTGATTCATGCTTCTGATGTTTGTGCCTCAATCGATCATGTTTTCAATTAATATCAAGTCTATATTTCGTTCATACGTGATTGGAATGCACTAGAATTAGCTGAGCGATTCTAACTAGACGATGGCTAGTAGACAAATAATTGAAATGTGCATGCTCAATTTAGATCCTAACCCGATTAAATTGTAGGTTCATAACAACTTTGACCGAGCTCTGTCATCTGCATAGTTTTTAGATTTGTGTGATTAAACTGTTTCAAACCTGACGCGTCCCTGTTACCTCAAATGAATGCTAGGAAACCTTAGTAAATAAAGATTAGTAAAATGCATATTATTAAGTAAAGGATTCCGAAAGGACCTAATTTGGTTTCCAAACTCATGAAAGATCGAGCTACCATGGAATGTTTTTTCGAATGTTATTAAGCATGTTAATAATGAATTGAGTTTAATTAAAGTAATTGTCTTAGTTTAATTTTGTTGTAATGGTTGTGAATTGGGTTTAATCTTTACTAAAATCTATTTCATTCATATGGTTTGCAAACTTAGGAATCATTTGCATTTAGTTTAATTATACTTAATTTTAATCATCATTCATCCAACTATATTGTATTTTTAATTCACCAAGTTGATAATAATTTTACAACTAATTGATTAAGAATATATACAATCCCTGTGGAGACAATGACTCGATACTTACTAATTACTTGATAACGATTATGTACACTTACACAAACCTACGTGTATAAGGAGCCGATGGCCGGATAATTCCCATTACCCACCACGAGCACGTTCATCAAGAGTTCCTGTGGAGGTCAACTTCTACGTCTGTACTACAAGAGAGGAAGAGATGACTCGGACTTTGGTCGTATGAGGGTTTAGGACTCCTCACTTTGCCTATGAATTCTCCATTTTCAAGGGGCCACATAAGCTGAGCGACACCAACGATGGTAGCCTCCTATTCCCCTCCATACTTTGGAAGTAGGATTTGACTTGCCCTTACATTCGTTTTTCTGCCATCTTCTACAAGAATATGAGATCCCTCTCGACCAAAACCTCAGGGTTCTCTCAGTGGCTTGCAATGGCTTACATCATTGACTGTTGTCAACAAAATGAAGTGTCACTACTTGCGATTTTTTAGCATTTATATCATTTGAAGTCCAAGAACCGAGGGAATTTGTGGGACTTCTACTACTTCACCACTCATGATGGAGCATAGATAATCATCTCCAACGTGTGTACCAACCTTCGTTTGAATTAAGGACAACATATTCGGATGAAGTGTGGGCTCGTTGACAAGTTTGGCTTTCCAATGGAGTGGTTCGCACCAGGCAAGAACATGTGCTTGTTTAAACGAACCATTGTGACGGAGAACCGTAAAGCCTAGTTTCGAAGGCTTCACATTACTCGTCCTTTAGTTCTAGAGGATATACTCAAGGCAAGAATTGTGTTGTTCTAGTATTGTTTGGATAGTATTAGTGATTTGTCGATTTTCTACCTAGCAGATTGAACTTATTTTCACATTTGATGAGCTTGAAATTGAGTAATTTCCTTTGTGTTTTATGAATTTTTAGTCTAGTTTCACTTTCTAATAAAATGTGCTAAGAAGGTTATATTATTGCTTTTAAGGCCAAATGAGGCCTAAAGATTAGCTAACATACTTCGTGAGTGCATAGGAGACTAGTAGTAGTGAGCCATGATGATACTGACCACTTCGTCACGACATAGAGAACCCTATGTCACAATAAAGGGATCAACAACAAGGAATTCCAAGACTGCCTGCTACGTCGCGACACAAGTCTTGGCGTGTCACGACATCAGCCTCAAACTCCAACTCTACATCTTGCGAGGGGCATTTTCGCCTTCACAATGGATCTTAAGCACAAGGAACGAGGGCTAACCTAGGGATGAAGAAAAACAACCATCTAAAGCTATAAATAGGACGTATAGCACTAGGGTTTAGACACCATTACTTAGACTTTAATTTTTAGTTTTAGTTTTATTTATTTTCAACTTTTAAAAAGAGATTGTAGAAACTCACGTAAACGATCGAGGAGTTTTTCCCGACAGATCGCTTAATACAATTTAGTTTCTTTTTCATTTTCTTTTGCACTTATATGTTTTCATATATTGTTTCATTGAAGAATAAAGAAACCACGAGGAACTAATTCCATTTTGGTGAATTAGGGAGTGAAAGTATGAATAATTAATTGTTGTTTTACATAGATTTTACCTTTCAGATCAACTGTTTAGGAAGGAAGGAAGAACATCAAACAAACACTAGGTCTGACAACCCTAGAAAGTCATCTAAGTGAGAATGAACCCAAAATTGGTATTGCCCATTCGTGAGCACCTTTTCCCCAAACCGATTTAGATTGTGACATCTAACGATAGGTAATCTCCATCGACTTGCTATGCCGGCAAAAGATCATGAGATCCAACTGGGGTAGTCACTAGTTGATTGAAGGAAAATCCCCAAAACCCAACAATTGAAGAAATCATACAAAAATGACCTAATCTCCTTAGAGCCATCTATACGAATTTCTACAACTCAAACTTTAATTTATTTTATC
Source organism: Gossypioides kirkii (assembly GCA_005610355.1). NCBI lineage: Eukaryota > Viridiplantae > Streptophyta > Magnoliopsida > Malvales > Malvaceae > Gossypioides > Gossypioides kirkii. The sequence goes on along the minus strand of CP032253.1, from coordinate 42,609,726 downwards.
TTTATCTTTTTACTTTTATGCTTTCAAAACAACTCTTTTATTTTCCCTCGTACTATAAACCCTAAAATCAATACGAATTAATTTTATTATTTGCAGAGATTTTATTTACTATCGCCTTAAGCTTTATTTGGGTACGATCCTCGGAATACCACCAAGTGTTCCTTTGTAACACACTATATTTCGACCTGACCCGTATACTTGCGAAAAGCTGAAATCTACATCGAACGGGAGTACGTTCGGGGGTAATCAATTAGCCCTATTGGATAAAGGCCTGGTGATAGCAGGGTAGTGGTCAAAGCTGTTGGTGTGTGACCTAAAAGATATACATGGCTACATGGGGCCATAGATGAGATAGGCCTAATATTTATGGGGTAAAAGCATGAGCATAGGAATTTCATCATAACTACTACAAGATGAGCTTCACGCTTGGATTTCAATGACCCCATTGCATGAAGAAACTGATGAGTTATCTATTGAGGTCGTGAGATGCTGAGCTGAGGAGAATTGTCGAAGAGCATAGAGCCACCGTGAACCGAATTATCGCGAAACATAAGGCCACGATGTCAAGCTATGAGCAAAAACAAGCGGAAGCCTTAGAACAATTTAAGAAAGAAACTTTCGATACTTTGAGCAACCTTCTTACAAAACTTAAGTTAAACATACTCCTGCATGCTGCTGAAGTTGTAGTTGGGCCAATTGACGCTCGTAAAGTTGACTTTGACTCCCTCATGAGGTGGATATGGATCACCTAGGCTTTGATGTTCGCTTCACCTCAGGAGACGTCGGGATGAGTTTGAATCAAAATGGTGGAGCATATGTCTGCTAACTGTATTGGAGCTACAAGCTTAACTCTATGAACCTTTAAAGAGTATCAACTAGGACCATAGGTCTGCTAGCTAACTTTTTATGATCAAGATGTTTAGTCACTTTGGCTCTTTTTTTTTTTCAAGTATTCCTACTCTACATTAATGTATAACTGATAGAGTATAGGAATATAACTTTTAATCATTGAAATATGTGAAAAATTTAAATATTTTAACAATATTTATGCGAAACACATAATCAAATTCAAAATTCATGTATTGAGTTTGAATAACATAACCAAATGACCCAAAAGCTCGTAACAATCAAGCCATGACCAAATAATAAGGACCACTTGTATTTACAAATTATTATAAAACATCATTCGCAAATGAAAAAAAAATAAAAACAAGGTAACAAAGTGATTGAAAGAAAAAGCTATACCATATAAGCATATTTAAAAGGAAACTTATTAAATTTAACCACATATAAATTGTGTTGATTTTTATATATTTTATTCTAATTTCAGTTTCACTAAATATAAATTCTCTTCATATGTATTTTAAATATATTTTGATTATTGATGTATTTATGAATTATAATAAATTGATTCTAATTATTCTAATAATTTACCGTATAATTTCTTAAAAGAATCATAAGTCTTTGATGTAAATAGACCTAAATAATAACGTAATATTGTTTTTTTGTTACAAAAGTATATCAAACTATAGTAAAAACACTACAGCAAAATAGGTTTTAGCGGCACTTTTAGTGGCGTTTGGACAAAAAACACCGTAAAAAATAAATCAATAACGGCGTTTTTCAATAAATGGCGCAAAAAGTTAAGCAATAGCGGCGTTTTTGAGAAAGCGCCGCTAAAAGTCAGAGTATTAGCGGCATTTATGGGAAAGCCACTAAAGGTCAGAGCATTAGCGGAGTTTATGAGAAAGCGCCACTAAAGGTCAGAGCATTAGCGACATTTATGGGAAAACGTCGCTAAAAGTCAGACATTAACGGCGTTTATTTAAAAGCGACGCTAAAGATAAGAGCATTAACGGCGTTTATTTAAAAGTGCCGCTAAAGGTAATTTATTTATATTTTATATAAAAAAATCTAAAATTTAAAACTTATATAAACTTTAAAAAAATAAATTATTTTGCTTTTATGTTTTTCCGCAAATCCTTTCTTTCCCCCCCCCAAATCCCCAAATCAAAAACTCATTCCTATCAAGTCTTCCCAATGAACACAGCAGAGAGAAAGTAAAACCCAAAGCTTGAAAACTATCAAAAATGTTCAAAAGTGGGTATCGAAAAGAAAGAATGAGAGGGAGATTAAATTAAAATTTTTTAAACTGTAATCATTTTCTGTTCTTTTTTCTTTTTCTTTTTTGTACTGTTGATTTAGAAAATCTTCTTCTGTTGCTAATTTCTTTGTCTAGGGGTTTTGGTCTATTCGTAATCTGCAGCTCCTGTTATGATAAGGTGATTCTGTGTTCCAGAATATAACTTTCTGTGGGAAAATTACTTTGTCTGTGGGAAAAGTCGGAGAGCCTTCATGTTTGGCCGCCGGCGGAGTGCATAAAGAATCTCCCCAAGCCAAACACTGCCAGATCTGGGTGTTTGTTTAGTGCCTATTTACCTCATCATCCTCGCTTTTTTTTGTAGTGCTGGAGCCATTGCGTTGGTCGTTCTTCATATCTACAGGCATCTTTTGAATTACACCGAACCTATTTTTCAAAGATACAACGTCTGCATCATCTTCATGGTTCCGGTCAGTTATTTCTTCGTTGCTCTCTTTTTTTGGATTATTGTATGTTTTCTCATACTGGATTCGTTTTCTTTGTGCCTAAATTTCACAGGTTTATGCTACGTATGTATATTCTCAAAGAATGTTAGTAAGACATTAGCTTGGTTCCCTTTAAGTGTCAATAGCTTGGATTATTTATCTGGTATATAAACTTCTATTACAGATGGTTGAAATGGCAAATGTTTTCTTGGAAGTTTTTCCCTTTAAGTGGGCAGGTTATACTAGAGCTTGATTCTTTGTCATTATTGTTCTACACTCTCTTTCTTATTATTTTTTTCTGCTTTTAGGGGAAATCTTTGCCAGTTTGTTGCATTACAATTATCGAATTTATCCACACACTCAAAATTTGTCCTTGTACAGAACTTTATACTTTTTTTTTTGCCCAAACTGAACTCTATACTTTAGCAATCATTCTTCTTGCCAAAATCATCTAGGTGATTTCAAAATTTATTTATAAAAATTTAAGGCTTCACCCCATCTTAATTCTCAATTTTCACTTTAAATATTATTTTTCTTTAACAGCAGGCTGGTTCTTAGTTACAATCTAGTTAATTTTTAGTTATACTTGCCGTTTGTCAGATCACTCAGAACAAATGGGCATATCCCTTTATGCATCCGGTTGATGTTGAAGGTCTTGGTTTGCCTGACTATTATGAGGTAAAGCTTATTGATTGTTTCAATATTTTTTGATTGGCTTTCTCATTTATAAGAAGACATATTTTCTGTTTTTATTCGTCTTTATATTTGAGACCCTTTTCTGTGCTTTAGAAATTTACTGTGCTAATTTTTTTCCTTAAGCACATGCTTGCTCATATACATACTTCTAAGTTTTGATTGTTTAATTTATTTATACCTAAATATGTATGCTTTAACTGATGCATCATAAGGTTGTGCATTTTAGATTGTTCAGAAGCCTATGGACTTTGGTACAATAAAAAGCAAGATGGAAGCTATGATGGTACTAGGTACAAGAATGTACGCGAAATTTATTCTGATGCTAGATTGGTTTTTAAGAATGCAACTTTTGTCTTTTTAGCTGGAGGAAAAGCTTTAGTGGAAAAATTGCAGAAGTGGCTGCAACTTTTGCCTAAAGTTGCTGAAGAGGTAAGCCATTATCTGGGTATGATGAACTTCAACTGGTAAATAGTTTATGATTTATTAGACTTGTTTCAATAGTCTTTTGTCTTTTTAGCTGGAGGTTAGTATAAAGTTTAATTAAATTTTTGTCCTTTAATTAATGTATAAAAATTAAATTGTAAAAACGGTGAAAGTTAAATCATTATAGATTTTTAGTTGTTTAAGGGTTTATTTACTGATTGATTAGAGCCTAAAATGGAAAATAAGTCAGTTTAATTATGATTGGACAGTTGGATAGCTCATTTTTGCTAAAAAAAAAGTTAAAAATTATATTATAATATGATGATAAAAAGAAATAAAAGAAATTTTATGTTAGTTTCATGCATCTCATTTTGAAGATGTATGTCATATCTATTTTCCAAGATTGGCCTTTTCTATTTAGTGTCTTTTTGGCTCAAAACTAGGGAACTTCACTTAAAAATAATTCATAATACTAACTCAACTTTCTTTTCAGGCTATGGCTTCCATGAAGATGGGTTAAAGGTAGTGCTTAGTTTTAATCATAAATTATTTCTTTCCTTACCATGTTCTCAAACTAGTGCATATTGATCTCCCATATGACTAAAGGATGTCTCCCTAATATACTTCACCAAGGTTTGTACTTTTGTTTTCAAAAGGATGTATTTATTATAACGCAGTTCACAAGTGAGGTTCACTTCTTTCTAGGTTGGGATGATTGCTGCAAATGGTCTGCTGGGAAGAAGTTGTAATATCTGAGCAATCCAAAGCATATGTTACCCTCTCTGATGGAAACAAAGTCTTTTTGTTACTAAGATTCCTCAGTCATTTTATATCAACCTAAAGCTTCTCATAGGCACCGCTGATGGATGCATTAAAGCATGGAATGTTGATGCGAAGAGAGTTGTCTGTGATCTGAATACAACTGATGCATTAACAAGGTACTTCTTGGAATCCCATGTTTACCTGTTTATTAATTTGTTTATACTTGTTCATCTTTTATTTCTTTTTTTTTTTGGTTGCCGTCTTACTAAAAATTTCACCATAAGCTGATTTTAAGGAGACAAGCTCTAGCACGCTTATATCATGCTTGGTTGGTCGGTTTGGCAATCCTTAGTAGGATATTTGTAATTTCATTTGGACTAAAATATGGTATTTTATTTTATAAGTATGTAAGAGTTCATGGTCTTTGATTATTACTTGCCTAGCAATTTTACTTTTATTGGAGAAGAATTCAGTATAAGCAACGAGTAGTATTTGGTGCAAACACTTAAACTAACTGTTTTTTAAGCAATACATGAGTATAATATAAACTAATTCATAATATTGTATGAATCAAATCAAACCAAATCAAATTTGAAAATGATTATATTGTTTATGTTGTTGTAGGAACTTGTGGAGATGATCTTCAACTTTGTGCTATAAGAGGGACCTTGCAATTTAGCATTAGGAATAATTGTTGATGTTTTTTATTTTTCTTTTTGTTTCAATTTTGTTAAGAATATATTTTTTTTTTTTTGGTAATTCGAGTGTAATTGAATTATTAGATTTTTGGATATTTAGTTGCTTGTGAAATGCAATGTTAGCTTGTTACATGTTTCAAGTTATCTAATAAAGCTTTACAAGATTTCAACACTAACACTTAAAAAGGTTTTATTTTTCAAGAAATTTATGAAAGTTTGAGTAAAAATTTAATTGAAAATGAATATGAATTTACAGAAAAATATTGAAAATTTGGGTTTTATATGAATTAAACTGAGTTGGTAAAATTTGTTAATATTAGTGGCGTTTGTGGGAAAAGCGCCGCTGAAGACCATGTTCTATAGCGGCATTTTTGCCGCGATTTTTAGAGGCGTTATCTTTAGCGGCATTTTCACAAGCGCCGCTAAATGTTTTAGCGACACTTATAAGTGCCGCTATAGGCCCAAAAAAAACACCGCTAAAAACCAATTTTTCTATAGTGTGAAATAAACTAAAATGGGGAAGGCCTTAAGTGAGCTGCCCCTAACTTACCTTTAAGTAAGAGATGTTGGAGTTCCATCGAGGATGTTGAAACTTTGACTAAGTCGGAGAAAGATCAATTGATCAACTCGGATATTCGATCTGCAATCATGTTGGCCTCACCATATACATGCACCACCTAAATCTCCCAATGATACAAAGCAATTGTTATTTATTTTCTTATAAGGATCCACTTAGAAGAAATTTTTTAACCCTAAGATTGTTTTTTGGCCCTAGCAGATAAAAGATTTATGGTGAAAAATTCAATAAGCCTAACCATTTAATTAATTTATTTTAGTTTAATTTTTTTCCAACATTAAAAGTTGAAAAAATATATTTTTGGATCCCTTCTAACCTTGGGCTCTGAACGGCTACACTCCCAAACAACCTCTAGGGCAGGGCCTTAATCAACTCTTGAACTTAAATTTTATTTAATTTTCAAACGTAAAATCTAAATATTATCTTAAAGATAAATTTATTGGTGAATGATAGCATATAGTAAAAGAAAAAAAAGCATTAGGACGCACAACAGAAAAAAAAAAAAAAACAAAAAAAAAAAAAAAAAATACTTTATTAAAGAAATGTTAATGGAATGCATGGGTCACAACAATAAGGAAAAAATCAGCAACTAATTCTTCCTTTTATTTTTCCCATAAATTAATACAGATTAGCTGGGAGGGAGAAGTCAATATTGTGCGTGGTATTTTAAGTGTATTTTTCGATTGTTGTAAATGAAGGATGGTGAATTAGGGACCTTGTCGACATCTTTCAGCTTTTTCACATCCTCTATCGTAATCAGGGGAGCGTTTTGCCACACAATTACCCATCCCTGGTTTGCATGGTTGCTCAAGATTTTTTCCCATTGCTCCGCTGCTAATTGGTTCCGCAGCATTTGCACCCTCTTCCATCAACATTGGGCTTACCAGCATTGCACAAACCCACAGCACCATGATCTTCTTCTCCACGCCCATTTTGTTCCAATAAACTTATTTAATTAAAATTCTATACTATCCTTCAATCACAAAAGAGGGGATTATATAGTTTGACAATACTTCTAAACTTAGTAAAATGTTTAACCGAAACTACAAGATCGGAGAATTTTCCTAAACCATTTTAGTAAATTAGATTAGGGGACATGTTAAAATCTCTTTCACTTACCCTTCCAACTTTATTCGATATCCACAAATATAATTATGACTTTTTCCATAAACATAACATAGTGAATTAAGTTTTTTTTTCAAGAGAGGAACTATGTTATTGAGTGAATTTCATATTTGAATGATTTTGTATACGTATCAAGTGATTAAGTAGATAATTTAAGAATTAAGAGGTCGAAATTAAATCATTATTTTTTTTGAATTATGTTAATCTAAGTGAATTAGTTCGCAAAGTAATGCTTTGCGGACGTAGGTTAAATTTGAACTTTGTTAATTATTTTTGTGTACAAGTTTACTTGTTTCATTTGTTATGGTCGTAACTCTTACCATGGCATAGTCAAACTTACTTGCACTTTGTATTTGTATTAGATTATGTGACATGTCCATACTTGATTAATTTAATTTCTTTCGATTATTATCTAATGGATGAATAAATTAAATAATTGAGTTCAAAGTGAAAATTAAACGGAGTAGTCTTTTTAGTTTATTTTTATTCAAAAATTAAATAAGTTTACACATAGATTTTAATACCATAAAGTTATATGATTTTAATAGAATTAGAATAGGGTTGTGTAAATTATATTATTAATATTTAGAGAATATTTAATTATTGGATTAGATAATTATATGAGTTTGATTTTTTTATTTAAATCAAGAAAAGTAAACTTGTATCATTAAAAGAGGCTTGACCAAACCAACTAGTGTATTAGGTCATGTACTTGCAGGAGTGTATTTCTTTTGGGAGCCATCGACCAGACTTGAATTCTTCCAAATTAATTAATTGATGTATTTTGAATAAGAATATAACTCTTGCATATGATTCTCTATAAATATCCTATGCTAGTAAAAAATAATATACAGGAAAGTATTAATTGAAAAACTGGGGTTAGCTCTAGATACATCCAAACAATGCCTTAGGTCATCCCTAAACACCTGAATATGCATAAATATCAATTTTGTTATACAATCTCAAAATGATTATCTATCATATATACTATCATACTCGTTTTCTCATATTAGGCATATCATTTGGTATCAATAATACCTTTCTACCTATACTTAATGTAACCTATAGAACTCAAAAATTTCATGCCCACAATTTAAAAACTCCTCATTATCATGCCAAATTTATCAATAAATACAATCAACCTATATACATGCTCTAAACTTATATAATTTAAATACTCATTATATGAATTTACTTGTCGGGTTTGTAGTCTCGAAACCACTATTTCTGACACCCTTGAAAAATGAGCTGTTACATCCGATGTCGCGACGAAGCAAGCAGTCTCCTTCATCTTCACTACTGGTCCCTTTGTTGCGACATAGAGCTCCTATGTCGTGACGAAGTGATCAGTTTCACTTTTGCTCAGCTGCTAATGGTCTCCTGTGCACTCAAGAAGTAAGTTAGCTAATCTTTAGGCCTCATTTGGCTTAGGGCAATAAAATAACCTTTTTCATAAGCCCGTATCATTCGTTTTTGGTACATTTGACCATGTTGGATGGCTTTCAATCTTTTTTCCTCAATCAAGTTTAGTTGGTCATATCTTGACTGGATCCATTCTGCCTCATCTAACTTTACTTCTGATAAGACTCAGAGGGAAGGAATCTAGACTTCAATAGGTAGAACAGCCTCTATTCCATATACTAATGAAAATGGTGTTGACCTAGTAAAAGTTCTGACAGACGTTCTATAGGTGTAGAGAGAAAATGGTAACTTCTCATGCCAATCTTTGTAGGTCTTTGTCTTTTTCCCAACTATCTTTTTGATGTGCTTATTAGTTGTCTCTACTGCCCTGATCATTTTTATCGATACAGTGCTGAATAATGATGCTTGATCTTAAACTGACTACAGACCTTTGCTATCATGCTATTTTTCAAGTTTAAAGCATTATCAGATATGATCTTTTCTGGCATTTCATACTAACATATGATTTCTTTATTCAAGAATTTGTTGACCGCTGATTTCATAACATTAGTGTAGGAAGCAGCTTCCACCCACTTAGTGAAGTAATTGATGACCAAAAAAATGAACCTATGCACATTAGAAGCCTTCGGTGAAATTGTCCCAATGACATCCATGCCCCACATAGAAAAAGGCCTTGAGAAAGTCATAACATGAAAAGGTGAAGGAGGTGGTAATGAATTTGTCTCCATAAATTTGGCATTTGTGACGTTTCTTAGCATATCTAATGCAATCTCCTTCCATGGTTGACCAATAATATTCAAATCTCATGATTTCCTTCCACAAACGCCCTGATGGACTTCTTCAAGAATTTTTTGGGCCTCAACAACATCGACACATCTCAACAAAACCTGATTTTTCCCTTTTTGTACAGAATATCCTCATGAAAGACATAATCAATTGCAAGTCTTCTTAACGTCCTTTTATAGTTCTCAGCGGCTTGCTCAGGGTACTTGCAATCTTTTACGTACTGCAATATTTCCTTGTACCAAGGATGATAATCCTTCTCTTCCTTTTAATGTTGTAGAAATGAACTGGAACCTCATATATGCTCATCTAAATGGGCTTCATATCTTCTTGTTTATTGATCGTAATCATGGAGGCAAGGGTAAGCAAAGCATCAACCATCTGATTTTCGTCTTGAGGGAGGAAATAAAAGTGATGTCCTCAAATTCTTTAATTAACTCAAGAACCAACTTCCGATAATCAATCAACTTGGAATCTCTCGTTTCCCATTCACTCTTGAGTTGATAAATTACCAATGCAGAATTTTCATATACCTCTAGAACTTGGATCTTACATTCTATAGTTGCACAGAGACCCATGATACATGATTCATATTTTGCCATGTTATTTGTGAAATCGAAGTCAAGTTTGCTTGTGAGAGGGTAATGATCTCCTTCTGGAGATACTAGAATCGTCCCAATTACTTTACTAGGGGCATTTGAAGCGCCATCAAAATTCATCTTCCATGGGTGCCCTTCTGAAATTAATTATTCTACGGTTGCAACACACATTAGATCTTCATTTGGGAAATCGAAATCTAATGGCTCATAATCCTCAAGAGCGTCTGCTAGCCAGAAAATCTGCTATTAGACTCCCTTTTATTGCCTTCTGATTCACGTAGACTATGTCGAATTCAGAGAGCAGCATTTACCATCTAGCCATTCTTCCATTTAATATAGTCGAACCCGTCATGAACTTAAGAGGATCCACTTTGAAATCAACCAAGTTGTATGATATAACATGTACTGTCTCAACTTTCGAGTAGACCAGACCAGAGTGCAACACAATTTCTCAATTGACGAATATCTTATCTCGCATTCAGTGAACTTCTTGCTGAGATAATAGATTGCTCTGTCTTTCTTTCTTGACTCATCATGTTGGTCTAGTACGCATCCTATAGAGTTTTAAATACGACCAAGTATAGGATCAAAGGTCTATCCGGATTCGGTGACATTAGAACTAGAGTATTGGACAAGTAATGTTTAACTTTGTCAAAAGTCTTCTAGCAATCATCCCACACTCCTAGGTTGTGCTTCTTGAGAAAATAGAAGATAGAATCACACTTCTTGGTTAGTTATGAGATGAACTGAACAATGTAATTCAATATCCTTAGGAACCCTCGAAATTCCTTTTGAGTACGTGACGGTGATAACTCTTGTATAACTCTGATTTTATCAGGATTGATCTCAATTCCTCTTCCACTGACCACAAAACCTAACAACTTGCCTGAAGTAGCCCTGAAAGTACATTTGTTTGGGTTCAACTGAAACTGAAACTTTCTCAATCTCAAGAACAATTTTCTTAAAAGCTTCACGTGTTCTTCTCCTGTTCGAGACTTTGCAATCATATCGTCGACATAGACCTCAATCTCCTTATGCATCATATCATGGAACAGAGTTACCATAGCCCTTTGATACGTTGCCCCTACATTCTTTAGTCTAAATGGCATGACTTTGTATCAAAAGGTTCCTCAGATGGTAATGAATGTGGTTTTATCCATATCCTTAGGATGCATTTTTATCTGATTGTACTCGAAAAAACTGTCCATAAAGGAGAACAAAGAGTGACCTACTGTGTTGTCTACCAAGGATTCAATATGAGGTAGAGGGAAATTACCTTTCGGACTAGCTTTGTTTAAGTCCCTATAATCCACACACATTCGTACCTTCCCATCTTTCTTAGGAACTGGCACTATGTTGGCTACCCAGTTTGAGTATTTAACCACTTGTAGGAAACCAACATCGAATTATTTTTTGACCTTCTCTTTATTTTCAATAGTATGCCAGGCCTCATTCTTCAAAGCTTTTGTTGGATCGGTTCACATTCTTCTCTTATAGGGAGTTTGTGCACCATAATATCAGTACTTAGACCAGACATGTCTTGATAGAACCATGCAAATACATCTTTGAACCCTCGAAGCAATTGAATGAGATCTCGTCTAATTTTTACAAAGATATAGGTCCCAAACTTCACTTCTTTTTTTTTTCAATTTCGTCCCCTAAACTCACAACTTCTATTGATTCTTTGTGAGGTAGGATCTGTTTCTAGTCTTGCTCAACCATTTGCAACAGATCAGGAGATAAATTACAATTTTGAGCATCTTCTAAATTCTGAGACTCTTTTGAACACACATCTTGCTTAAAATGGGGCTCTAGGTCGGAAACAACGTTACTCATATAATTGATATCAAGAGACCTGTAATATGGAAAAAAAAGGGATCCAAACAATAAATGAATGTAAGGATGATTTATTATGGTATGAAATAAATGAAAAGAATAACAATAATGTTTGCCAATTGGGGTAAAAGAAAATGCTTTTTTTATTGAAATAAAAGCTATCATTCATGTTCCATTTACAAAAAGCTCCCTATTGCTCTCGGGCTTGAGCAACAAGGGTGTTCTAAACATTACTCTAGAAAAGTCTTAAAAACTATAGGGAGCTCTTAAGCAGTCCAGTTGTCCAAGACACTTCCGAGGGCGTAAGGATGAATTCCTAATAAGTTTCCTTCTTCACTCTTCTCCTCGAAAATAACGTTAATGCTAAGGTTTTCCATTATTCCCACTATCTCATTCTTTGTTGGCATTCATTCAAGGTTGATAACACCCCCTCACACGAATGTTTTCAATATGTGAGGAAAGACCATTGGTTCCCATTTGATCTCTTCCCTATTTATTCGCTCTTCTTTTTTCTTGTCATTTTTGCAACTCTTTTCTTCTTTCTCTTGCATCTGGCTTGAATCCCAAACCAAAGCGGTCTTGTTTTTCTAACATTACTAGCATAGTAATCATTCCCCAAAGATATTTTCCCAATCCTCTTCTAGGTAAAACTCCTCTTCCAACTATCATCTTTAGACATCTCATTCAGCAATGAAGGTAGCATTTACGTGGGGATCTTTTACGTGGGGATCTTATCTCATTCAGCAATGAAGGTAGCATTTACAAATTCCAAGGATTTCAAAGAGCATTCGATGGCTTCCTCATCTGTCCCAATGTATGGTGCATCACTGGTTACTGATTCAATTTAAGCTTTTGATGAAGTGACAACGGTATTACCCCTGCCGAATGAATCACAGTCTTCCCAATAGACAATTGTAAGTGGGTTTGATTTCCATCACCAAAAAGTTCACTTCGTATGTGTTTGGCCTAATTTGGAGTGGTATTCTCCCTATCACTCTTCTTTTGATTCCATCAAATGCCCTCACTATATTGTGACACGTCTTCATGTGAAAATTGTCAATTCGTAACTTGTTGAGTGTCGTCAATGGTAGCACATTCAAGGTAGAACCATTATCTATCAATACTCCCGGTAACATGTATCTCTTGCATCGGGTTGTGATGTGTAGAGCTTTTGTTGAGCCCATGCCTCTTAGAGGTATTTCATCATCACTGAAGAAGATGCAATTATCGACACTCATGTTATTAACCAGTCGATCCAGCTTGTTTACGCAGATGTTGTCAGTAACATATGTCTCGTTCAACACTTCCATCAACATGTTACGATGAGTTTTTGAACTTAGTAGCAGGGCTAAGATTGATATACGAGCTGGTTGTTAATGTAACTGTTCCACCACGCTAACTCGCTCTACTTCAAGAATTCCAAGAATTCCTTAGCATCCTTCTCAGTTATCGGCTCATTCACTAGCAGCTCGGGTTTATTAATTTTTTTCTCTTCAGGCCCAACCATCAGGGCTTTTCCTTTGTTGGCTTCATTTTCCATCTCTGCCTGGTTATATCACCTCCCACTACGTGTGACTAAACTTACATGTCTCACTTCCTCTTTCGGCACCATCACATTACAATCATAGCTCCATGGGACCCTTTTACTGCCTTTGTAAGGGAATGCCGCAGGCTTCTGAATGATGACTCGTGGTGTCATTTGTTCCCTAACCTTATTACTCTTAGGCTTGGATATGATTACCATTGGCAGTTTTGCCTTGTAAGCTTTTTCTGATGCCCTTTCCTCAAAAGCACAAATATCTTTCCCTTTTGTATCCTCTGTCTCCTCAAAAAACTCAAGTTCCTTATAATCCATGATTTTTTGTACCAAGGCTCTAAATTCGACACATGTTTGAATTCTATGCCCCTCGATAACATGAAACTCACAGTAATTTTCAACGTTTAATGCGTCTTCCACATCTTGCATGATCAAACTCATGTTGACCATCTGCTACTAGACCTATTTTAATAGAGATTTGACCTCCCCAATATTAGTTTTAATCTTCTTGCTCTTTTCCTCTACTATTGCATTCACTCCTTGATCTGGATGATTAGGCAAGGGATTTCCAACTACATTGGGTCTTGTTAGCTCATCGAACCTCACGATTCCCATACCAATGAACTTCTCAACTAGCTTTTTGAAAGCAATGCAATTCTCGATTGAGTGTCCAGGTATTCCTGCATTGTATTCAGATTGAGCTTTTACATTGTACCATTCTTGGAAACGAGAGTTACAGTGGCTTCCAATAGTGCAGGGTTCCTACACAAGCATCGAATAAATTTTTGTAGAGCTCTTGTACGACATCGGAATAGGAGTAAATTGAATTCTTTCAAATTTCAACTTAAGCCTGATTCTTGTCTCTGAGTGCTTTGATAATTGGTTGTCGGGGCTTTAGGTTGTGTCGCCATGATCGGTTTGCATAATTCAGCCTGTATAAGCTTGCTTTGTTTACTTCATTGTTCTTCCTTCTAAGAGGAGACCTCTTGGCACTCTCCCTAGCATCAATCTTCCCACTTTTGATTGCATTTTCAATCATTTCTCCTAACATGACCATATCGAAGAAAATCTTGGTAGCGTTTCCCAACAAGTGATTAATGTATGGCAGTTTCAGGAGATTAATAAATAGCATGGTTATCTCTCTTTCAGATAGCGGTGGCTGTACCTGAGTGGTCCTATCTCTCCACCTTTAGGAGTATTGCCTGAAGCTTTCACTCAGCTTTTTCTCTGCATTTTGTAACGTGATCTTATGAGGAGCCATATCAGTAACGTGGCTATACTGCTTCATGAAAGTCTGTGCCAAATCCTTCCAAAGTTGATCATAGCACGACTTAATTGATTGTGCCACCTTGTAGTCGATCCCGTCAAACTGTCCTGGAAACATTGAATTAGCAGTTGATCATTATGAACATACCCCATCATCTTTTTACAAAACATGGTGATATACACTTTGGGCAACTCGTCCCATTATATTTTTCAAACTCTGAAGTCTTAAACTTGTGAGGAAGTATTAAATTTGGGACTAAACTTAGTTCCTTAGTGTCAATTCCACAGAAAATCTCAGCTCCTTCCATTGCCTTGAATCTTTCCACCAACCATCTACAACGTTCCTTCAGCTGGTTTGGAAGTTTAGCTCTTATTTTCTTTGTTCCCATTACCTCATTAAAATCTAGTATGACGGGATTGACTGGTTATCTCTTAGGTAGGAACCAGAGCCCATTGAATAATTCCCTGGTTTTGATGAGCCAACCAAGTATGGTTGAGGTCTAATGGTGACAGATGCTCTTTGAACACATGCCTCTTATTGAGCCTAGACAAGCACCGGGGTAATCCCTAGAGGATATGAAAGATCTTCATTTTCTTCCTTAGAGTTTTCCACAAACCTTTCCCTTTATCAAGTCCCCCAACCAATAATTGAGTCAACCGATTAATTATGTCCCTTTGAGACTCGATGATTTGATTTTTCATATCTTGCTGTACTTTAGCCATTTGATCATGTAATTGGGCTTGCAACTAATCTTGCATGTCCTTTTGAATTTGTTCCAATTTTTCCAATCTTTGATCCATTGCTCT
The DNA here is from genome assembly GCA_005610355.1 of Gossypioides kirkii. Taxonomy (NCBI): domain Eukaryota; kingdom Viridiplantae; phylum Streptophyta; class Magnoliopsida; order Malvales; family Malvaceae; genus Gossypioides; species Gossypioides kirkii. The sequence continues at coordinate 42,594,609 of CP032253.1, read as the reverse complement.
AGACTTAGTATAAGTACCGTAAGGGTGTCGGATTTGTTGTTTTTCCAGAGTAACTGTTGTGATTTTAATTAATTAGTGAAGTTCTCAAAAAATATTAATGCATGAAATAAAAAAAAATGCTAATGAATGCATGAATGCATATACAAGAAAGGTATTGATTCTTGGTCCAATTTTGATAGAAGAACTTTACTAGAAAATGAATGTCTTTTTATAAGATAAATTACATATAAATCCTTGCCCTGATGCTTAGAGTTTAATCTTCTGAAGGAGACATGCTAACTTTTGGTCCTTATCAGAATTTGATTCGTACTTTAAGCTTAAAACATCACCTTGAACAACTAACGTTTGCAAGTATTCCGCCACCTCTCTTACTTGAGTCAATGCTTCACTCATGAAATAGTTTCAATCTTTGACTTGCCTCTGAGAGTGTTGAAGTTTCCTATCACTTGTCTCTAAGGTTCTTTCGAGGAATTCAATTCGGATCTCATAATTTTGGAAAGAAACTTTAAGTTCTTCTACTCTCTTTTTCTACTCCCCATTCTCAGCCTAACTTTCCCATAGTTCTATCGCAGAATTACGACTACGGTGCTTATCCAGAGACTCTTCTAACCCAACTATTTGAGCTCTCAATTCAGCTTTCTAGACCTGGGTCTTTAACAACTTACTCTTTATGACATCTTCTTGGACTTGAGCATCTTTAAACTTTCTCTTCCACTAATGCACTCGAATCCTTTCCTCTTGGATTTCTTGTTGCCATTATTCTGATGTCTTGCCTAACCCAACGATTCTCATCGATAGGCGGAGCTTCTTGTAGTCCTTCTTCAAACTATTTAAGTCCTCTTCCACCGTATTGTTTTCTTTCCTCAGCTTCTTTGCTTCTAACCTTTGGATGTCAACCTCCAATCCTAGTTGCATCTTTTCTTCTTTTAGCATCTCTATCTTCCTTCCCAATTCAAAACTCTTTTTCTCAACATCTTGCTTTATAAGCTCTAATTCTGATGGAACTACCTGCAAATGCTCCTGAACTGGGCGTACATTTTCTGGATTTGGCACGGGGATGTTGTCATTGATTCTCATGCCTCTGCGTCTAGTCACAAATTCTCTCAAAGGGGAATAACTCTCAGAAAACACTTGATAAGAGACCTTCTCTACCTTCCAGAAGTGACTACGGAACCATGTCTATGTTCCCAAAGGTGAGACAACTATAGGTCGGGTTCCAGTGCTGTGCAAGGACTCGAAAGAGATGTTTTCCATCTTAACTTAGAGTAAATACAGTATATCCCCATACTCACAGTAGAAAATTTGTTTCATTCCATCGTCCCACTAATCTCATATCTCCTTAACTCTTGTAAACTATTTTGGGTCACGCTAATCCGAGTAAAATCTCAGTAATCTGACACATGTCCTTTAGGTAGGCTATCACCCTTCTCATGTTGCTTATCCTCTGACCACATACGTACGGCCACATTATCCTTTACCTTATCAAGGTACCCCTTTTCCATGACTAGTTTTCTACTAGTAATCGAGCTTAAAACAATACCTTTCCTAATATGAGAATGTAATGCAAATAGGACGAAAATAAAAAAAAGTTAGTACAATCACTATAAAGTTTAACAACAAATTAAAAGCATAAAACAAATAACCTACCCCTCTATTTTGGGTAACTACTAAAAGTTCAACATGGCTCTACCTAGGATAGGCACTAAGGGTTCATTATATGTAGTTTGAGTTCTAGAGTAAGGGTACCCAAATCGATAGATTCCTCATATGTTTGCACGGAAGTGAAAACTTCACGAAAACATAGGTACAGACATATCCCGAAAGCAATCCACATCCTGCACGGAGGTGAAAACCTCACGAAGGAGGAGTTTCTCACTTCCACTTAAAAGGTGTAGTAACAAAGACAATGTATGCGAAAATGTAGACATATTCAGCAATATCAACATGTTATTATCAAAGCAACATATATATATAATATATATATATATATATATATATAAAACAAAAAATGAAATGCAAAGGATTGTAAATTAAATTAAACCGAATTTTAAATTTTCAACAAAAAGATAAAAAATAATCAACTTGTGACTTGACTCTCTTATTGGTCTCCAACGGAGTCACCAAGCTGTCGAAGCCATTTTTTTTGAAAAAAGTCTCTAATTATATTTTCGAAAATGAAAATGGAGTCGCCACCAATCTTTTTAAAATAAGAGTGATTGGATCACCTTGTAAAATTTTAAAATCATTAGAACAACAATTTTGGTCTTTGAAACCATAAAACTAGTTCGGGAGTCGGTTACGTGTGAGGAAGGATTAGCACCCTTACACACTCAAAATTAGTACCAAGTCAATTATTTAATGTTTTAATTGTTAAAAATAAAAAAACTCGAGAAAAATTTAAATTGCGACACTTAAATGCATAAATTACATGTTTCATTGTTGTTTAAAAAATTAAATTTTACGAAAGAAAGCTCGATATTTTGAGTTAATCAAGAAGAAAAGTCGCATCCAGTAAGTTAGGACATATCAATTCGAATTCTCGAAAATAACAAGCATTTCTAACTATTATCCCAAAATCTCTTATATTTTAATTTTAACTAGGGTATTCGATTATCTTGTTTTAAAGAGAAAATCACACCTAGTGAATTAGTGCATAATCCTCTCGAAATCTCAAAATAAAGAATATTGGCTCGATTTTTTAAAGCAATTCATGTATTTTAAAAAGAATTAAGATGTTATGCAAAAATAAATGAATATGTACATAATTTACAATTATAAAGGAAAAATAAATAAAAAATAATGAAAAAAATAAATTAAATGAATACAATTAAATGCAATTAATAACACAGTAAAATAATAAATAGGAGTAAATAAAATCGCAATATAATCGTAGTAATAATGACAATAAATATTAATTAATTAATTAATAGTATAAGCAACAATAAATAAAACATAATTATGAAAACTCTAAAATAATTAAGTCAAAGATACAATAATGCATCTAATTAATCTAAAAGCAAAAAATATGGCATATAAATAAATAAAAATATCAATGAATAATATATGAAATGCAATAAAAATATCTAACATAATTAAATTAAAGATTAATCAACATATAATTAAATAAAAAGAAAAAAACATAAAATTTAATGATAAATAAATAAATAAACAAACAAGATAATAACAATAAATGCAACTTAAATAAAAATAATAGAAGAGATAACAATAAAATGACATGAAAATAAATAACAACAAGATAAATAAATAGAAAGTAAAAACGAAAATCAAATGCTAAAATAAACAAATAAATATAAACAATAAAAATAGTTGAGATTAGACATGAGAATAAATGGCAAATAAATAAATAAATAAAATCAATAAATTAAATATCAAAATAAACAACTAAATATAAATAATAATAAAAAAGAAGACGAACTCTAATGAACTTTGAGCAAACCCGAAGGAAGCCATGAGTTTCACATACTCGGAGGAGGCCAAAGATGAATCAACATCAAAAAGTAAAAAAAAAACTAAATCTATATTTATTCTTTTAGTTTCAAAAGAAAAAAGAATAAATATAAATACAAATCGATACCTAAATACCTAAATACCTAAATATTACTTAAATTTTCTCTGAATGTTATATAAAAAATTCTCTAAATCTTATTCCAAAAAAATTCCTCTCTATTACATTTGATTTCGTGTTTTTATAACACAAAATTTACATCTTTTTGTGATTTTCCTTCCCTTTTTTTTACAAATTTGCAAATATTCAAGATTTCCGAGCAAGGGTAACGATGAGTAAGCATCCAAGGGCAGCTGTTAGGTTTTTTTATTTTTTTAGTTTAGGGTTTTTTATCTTTGGGCTTTGTAAAAAATTGAACTTAAAAGCCCAAACGAAATTGGGTTGTAACAAGTTGCCAAAGAAGTTTTGGAATAAGGTAGCAAACACTGTAGTAAGAGAGACAAATTTGTTAATTTGTTAATTTGAAAGCCTTTGGTTTCTTGTGTTTCTCTTACATTCATCAGGTTAAGAGAGACAAATTTGACAAGAAAGTAGATGCTAGAATTTTTGTAGGCTATAGCTCATCCTCAAAAGCCTACAGAATCTACTTGCCAGACCATAACAAAGTCATAATCAGTAGAGATGTCTAATTTCATGAGTCAGATAGCTGGAGTTGGGATTCTACAGATTGAGTTTCATGAGGAAGATGATGACATAGATGATAAACCTGTTAGAGGAACCTAATCACTTTCTGACATCTATCAAAGGTTTAATGTCATTGTGATGGAACCTACTAGGTATGAAGAAGATGCAGCTGATAAAAAATGGTTGGCTACAATGAAGAAGAACTTAGCATGATTGAAAAGAAGAATCAAACATGGGAATTGGTGGACAAACCAAATCACAAGAATGCTATAGGAGTGAAATGGGTTTATAGATCCAAACTCAATCCTGATGGTTAAAGGTACAAGGTGAGGCTGGTCGTCAAGGGTATGCTCAAATATTTGGGGTAGATTTTTGAAAACTTCTACTCCGGTTGTCAAGATGGAAACTGCACCGATGTTATTGGCTCTTGCTGCACAAAAAGGTTGGCTTGTACATCAAATGGATGCCAAATCAGCTTTTTTTAATGGGTACTTGGAGGAATAAATATTCGTTGGACAACCACAAGGCTTTATTTTCAAGGAAAAGAATAGACGGTGTATTGGTTGAAAAAGGCTCTGTATGGCTTAAAACAAGCACCAAGATCTTGGTACAATAGAATTGATACATATTTGCTTGACTTAGGTTTGAAAAATGCCTAAGTGAATTTACTTTGTATATCAAGAAGAATGATGATGAATTACTTATGGTGTCTCTTTATGTTGATGACCTACTTGTAATAGGAAGTAGACTGGAGCTGATAGACAAATTCAAAGAGGAGATGAAAGAGGTCTTTGAAATGACAGATCTTGGAGAAATGACATTTTTTCTTGGTATGCAGGTATGAGAAAAGCAAAATGAAATTTTGTGTGCTAGCAAAAATATGCAAAATAAGTCCTTAGCAAATTTAACATGGAAGCTTGCAAGTCTACTGCAACTCCAATGAATCAAAAGGAGAAGTTTTTGAAAGAAGATGGAGTTGAAAAAGTTGATGACAAAGTATATAGAAGTTTAATTGGCTGTTTGATGTATTTGTCAGCAACCAGGCCAAACATCATGCATGCGCTTAGTTTGTTATCGAGGTACATGAACTGTGCTAGTGAAATTCATTTGCAAACAGCAAAAAGAATTTTGAGATATCTAAAAGGCACGGTTGATTATGGCATAAAGTTTAGTCAAGTTTAAAATTTTAATCTCAATGGTTATTCGAATAACGATTGGGCTGGATGTGTTGACGATATGTGTAGCACCTCAGGTTACTGTTTTAGTCTTGGTTCTGGAATTTTTCTTGGTGTTCGAAGAAAGAAACAAGAAATTGTACACAATCCACAGTAAAAGCAGAATATGTGTCAGCTACTGGATCAGAAAACTTTTGACAGATTTTCATATGAAGCAAGAGGAAAGCACACAAACATCTGTGGAAAACCAAGCTGCAATATCAATAGCTAATAACCCGGTGTTCTACGGTAGAACTAAACACTTCAACATAAAATTCTACTTTCTTCAGGATGTTCAAAAGGAAGGAGAAGTGCAGTTGGTTTATTGAAGTATAGAAAATCAAAATGCTGACATTTTCACAAAAACATTGCCTAAATCCAGATTCGAGTTCTTAAGACAAAAGCTTGGAGTTTGTAGCTCCAACATCAAGAAGAAGTGTTACCTGTTATGATTTTGAAGCTACAATTTGACCTAGTCTTTAGGCAAATATTATCCCTTATTGTTAGGAAAAAAAATATTCAAAAAACAGTTTAAATTATGATTTAGTAGCAGTTTTTTCTGCATTTTAAATTCATAAATTTGTTGTATAAATAAATGGCTTGACAATTCAATAATACACAACAATTTCAACAAGTTCTTTAATATTTTCAGTTCTAGTTTACCTATAATTACAAGGAAATAAACAACACAATGATCCGCCAAAAGAAAAAAGCAGTAAGCAAAATCAATTTATAGAAATGAATTAAGGCTATAAATCCATGTCAAAAGGATTCTGATGCCCAAGAAGAACCTCAAGAGACCTATAATACTAGCTCTGTAGAAGAAAAGAGAAAACACGGTCTGTTGGAACATTTTCAAAATATTTATAATGTTCTGATAGTTATAACTAAAAAGTTAGAAGTGTTCCAATAATAATGTCACCTGGTAATTAAGCATAAGTTGTCAATATTAATAGTGATCAATTATGTCTCTTATCATAAAAAGTTATATCACTTAATAAATAATAACAAAGGGTCATAATTATTCAATTTGATACCTGTTGAATAATTATGTTTTTGGTTACAGACATGACTATTCGTTTGAGTAGTTATGTCCCTATGAAGAGATAGGAGACCTCCTATAAATAGGAGAGGAATTTCATTTGTTGTATACACTTAGAAACATAGAAAAAGTTTCTTTCTGATCTCCCACCATATTTTATATATTAGATTGTTCTATAAAGAATTACTGCAGAAATCCTTTATAGAAATTGATATCCTTGTTATGCTCCGCTCAGTGCTTAGTGGACTATTTTCGTCAATGCAAAACGTAAACAATCATTGAACTTCACTGTATCCTTGAAGTTTATTTTCCAGTAACACTCTTGCATACCATATATAGTTGCGGGCAAATAAAACTTAAAGTGGCATTGCTACACGCTTTGAAGCCTTTTTAATTTCTCATAAGTTTATTTTTATCCCCATGCTCTAACAACTTTAAGATTTTAATCTCGCAATTTATGAGAAATTAAAGAAGGCTTGTCTATTTACTACACATTCACATGCCATTACATGCATGGTACTATGAGGATGGATATTGACAATTGTGGTTGCATAAAGATTAATCATCTTGTCAAATTTTAATTTAGAAGAAATCTTTCTCGTAAGAAAAGGTATGTCAAATTTATTATTTTTCTCTTATTGCATAATTAGATTTTAATCGGCATGTGTTTGTTAAGTTGTATTTTTCAAAAGATGTGGATGTCTCATGCATCAATTACTTGAACAAAAACTAAAATGCTAGTTTATTATACGCATTACTTTTGAGATACTTGATTATGATTGGTATAAAATTATCTAATATATATGATGCAATGTGTGCCGAAGAAAGGTGGAATCACGATTGTTGAGAATGAGCGTAACGAGTTAATTCCGACAAGAACTGTTACTGGTTGGAGAATCTGTATTGACTATAGAAAGTTAAATAAAGCTACTCGAGAGTCATTTTTTGTTTATTTTTATGGATCAGATATTATATCGACTAACAGGTAATGAATTCTATTGTTTTTTAGATGGTTATTCAGGATATAATAAAAAAGTTGTAGCCCCGGATGACCAGCATAAAACAACTTTTACTTGTCCATACAGTACGTTTCCTTTTAGGTGAATGCCTTTTGGTTTATGCAATGCACCTACAACATTTCAACGATGCATGATGGCAATATTCACTGATATTGTTGAAAATTTTGTTGAGGTTTTCATGGATGATTTTTTTTTTGTGTTTTGTAACACTTACGATATTTGTTAGATAATTTGGCTAAGGTACTTAAGTGATACGAAGAGATGAATCTTGTCCTTAATTAGGAGAAATGCCACTTTATGGTTAAAGAAGAGATTGTCTTAAGGCATAAAATTTCAAAGAGAGGAATTGAAGTCGATAAAGCAAAGGTTAACGTAATTGAAAGATTACCGCCCCTAGTTAGTGTGAAAGGAGTCAGAAGTTTCTTAGGCCATGCCGGTTTTTACCGAAGGTTTATCGAAGATTTTTCAAAAATTTCTAAGCCTTTGTGTTTGTTGGTAGAGAAAGATACATTGTTTGATTTCAACAAAGCTTGTTTGGAAGCTTTTGAAGATCTAAGAAAAAGGGTTAATCTCAACCCCAATAATCGTTACACCTGATTGGAACTCATCTTTTAAGTTGATGTGCGATGCAAGTGATTATGTCGTTGGATCTATGATGGGTCAAAGAAGAAACAAAGTATTTCACCCTATCTACTATGCAAGAAGAACTTTGACGGGAGCCCAACTAAATTATATGGTAACTGGAAAAGAGTTCTTTGCTATAGTTTTTGCTTTTGACAAGTTCAGTTCATATCTTATAAGTACCAAAGGTACAGTATTTACTGACCATGCGGCCATTAAATACTTGCTCACAAAGAAAGATGCTAAATCGAGGCTAGTTTGTTAGATACTCTTACTCCAAGAATTTGACCTTGAGATCTAAGATAGAAAAAGTGTCGAGAATCAATTAGTTGATATTTGTCGAGGTTAGAGCAAAATGAGGACATTGCTTCTTGCAACCCTACCTGGTATTCAGTTTTCATTCATTACTTTGTTCTTGCAATGAGGACATTGCTTCTTTTAAAGGGGGTAAGGCAAATAAATTGCTCAAATTTTTTATTTTTTCAAGTATGTTTCAATTATTTTTTCATAAGTATGTTTTAATAAATGAATGTTTACAGAAATTTTTTGTTAATAAGATAGTTTGAATGCAAGCATGAATGATGATTCTATCTAAGGGAATGTATGTTATCATGAATGATGAAATACTTGTATGATGTTAGTCTTAGGTGATGTTTGACATGAATGCTTAGTTCTCATGAGATTAGACATGCATGAAGGTTTATATCTTTAGAATTGACTTAATAACTTTCTTGTGGCGAAATCTTAGGAAACATAAAAATCTAAAATGATTTAGGCATTATTTCTTTGGATCATTTGAGCTTTTTCAAGCCAACCTTATGATATTAAACCCTTGAAACCGTAATATTGAGCTTAATGGCCTATTTATTGCAATTTACCTACATATTAAACCACATTACCATCTTTTTCAGTTATCCTATTTGTGCACCCATCTTAACTAAAGTTTTCTTGGTGATCAACATTTAAGGAAAATTTCAAAAGAAATGTACGTGCTCATGCTAAAAGAAGAAGAAGAAGAAGAATAAGAAGAACAGATAAAGAAAGAGCGAAGAAAAGTATGCTCAATCTCTGAAAGAAAAATGTATGAGCATGAGATCAAAATAAGTTTGGGGGTGTTCCAAAGATCCATTCAAAGAAGATGGTTGTATTTCAAAAGTTCCAAGACAAAGTCAAAGGTTAAGATTTTGAAGCCGAAACTTCATCTCTTAAATCCCTACCTTTAACCAAGACCAATTATAACCTTACAGAAGACCTATTGATTGGATGATTATGTCACCTACATTAATGGAGAGGAATTACTAAGTTCAACATATTAAAATCGCAAATAAGCCTTATGATTGTTTTGTTTGGATTGATAAGAAATTATGTTGAATGAAGAATGTTATCTATGATTGTGACATACATACAAACCATGACTCATGTTGACATATCTTGACACATAGTATAAAATTCTAAATAATGTTTGCATGCGAACTACTTATTAATAAAGAAGATCTATGAATATGAATTTGTTGATGCATGATTATAAGACAAGATTGATGCTACTTACACATTTAGCAATTTTGCCTTAGCAAGACTTTTGCCCTGTATAAACATTACTCGGGACGAGTAATGATTTAAGTTTGGGGGTGTGTAAAATGAAAAAATATATAGGTTTATGTAATTTATCACCTTTTTACTTAAATTCAATTTTAAAACCAAGTAAATTTTTAATAAATTGATGGAGTATGTGAAAATATGAATTTAGGACATAGAAATTATTAAAATGTTATTTTTATGCTTTATTATATAGTTTTCATGCATAAAATGACTTATTTTATGGTTATTTAAACACAATATATTTTTAAGGTATAAAGTGGGTCATGCATGATTAATTAAACAATAAAACATGAAAGTATATTTAATAATTTATATAGAATATTTAATTAATAATATGAGTTTATTAATTATTAATAATTGGGTTAATTTTATTCTTTGGTCATTTAATTAATTAAGTTATTTTGGATAGGTCTGATAATTTGCTGGATCACAAAACCATCCAAATTGAAGAAGGACTTAGCCCAATTTTGGCTACACATGGCTGCCCAAGAAAACCATTTTTGGTTTAATTTCATGAGGTCCTTGCATTTTAGAAGCAATCAGAGATTGGCCTGAAGATTTGCTGTTGACCAAGACTCAGTCCCTACTTGATGTGACATGAAAATTGCTTCAAATTGAAGCATAATTCCACTCAAATTCCTTGAGTGATTTTCGGCCAACCATTTGAGAAGAATGAAGAATTTTAAACTCTCTATTTTTAGTATACAACCCCTCACTCTTCACTTATAAATAAGAATTTATTTCTACCATTCCAAATCATCCCTCAAACTCACCATTCTCTCTTCTCTCTCAAATCCTCTCATCTTTCTTCACATTTTCCATTCCCACGCCTAGCATCATCTCTTCATAGAGATTTTAGCTTATTAAGCCTCTTAAAGAGCCCTTGGTCGGCCATCTCGGAGAGCCATCAGCAAAGGAGCAAAGCGAAGGAACGAAGGAGTCCTCTTCGATCAGAGTTTTGGGTGATACCAACTTCGATTTGGGTTTATTCTTTATTTTCTTTGTTTTGATCTTAAAATGTTTGCTATGTGTTCTTTGTTCTTGTTTACAACAATGTTAGCTTAATTTTATTTAAGCTAGGATAATTGCTTTGATTAAATAATATTCATGTGATTCATGCTTATAATGTTTGTGCCTCAATCGATCATGTTTTCAATTATATCAAGTCTGTATTTCGTTCATACATGATTGGAATGCACTAGAATTAGCTGAGCGATTCTGACTAGACGACGGCTAGTGGACACATAATTGAAATGTGCATACTCAATTTAGATCCTGACCCGATTAAATTGTAGGTTCATAACAACTTTGACCGAGCTCTGTTATCTGCATAGTTTTTAGATTTGTGTGATCAAACTGTTTCAAACCTGACACATCCCTTTTACCTCAAATGAAGGCTAAGAAACCCTTAGTAAAGAAAGATTAGTAAAATGCATATTTGTTAAGAAAAGGATTCCGAAAGGACCTAATTTGGTTTCCAAACTCATGAAAGGTAGAGCTACCATGGAATGTTTTTCCAAATGTTATTAAGCATGTTGATAATGAATTGAGTTTAATTAAAGTAATTGTCTTAGTTTAATTTTGTTATAATGGTTGTGAATTGTGTTTAATCTTTACTAAAATATATTTCATTCATATAGTTTGCAAACTTAGGATAATTTGCATTAGGGATCATTTGCATTTAGTTTAATTATACTTAATTTAATCATCACTCATCCAACTATATTGTGTTTTTAATTCACCAAGTTAATAATACAATTTTACAACTAATTGATTAAGAATATATACAATCCTTGTGGAGACGATGACTCGATACTTACTTATTACTTGATAACGACTATGTAAACTTGTACAAACCTACACATTATAAGGAGCCAGTGGCCAGATAATTCCCATCTACCCACCACGAGCACGTTCATCAAGAGTTCCTGTGGAGGTCAACTTTTAGGTCTGTACTACAAGAGGGGAAGAGATGACTCGGACTTTGGTCGTATGAGGGTTTAGGACTCCTCACTTTGCTTAGGAATTCTCCATTTCCAAGGGGCCACATAGGCTGAGCGACACCAACAATGGTAGCCTCCTATTCCCCTCCATGCTTTGGAAGTAGGATTCGACTTGCCCTTACATTCGTTTTTCTGCCATCTTCTACAAGATTATGAGATCCCTCTTGGCCAAAACCTCTGGGTTCTCTCAGTGGTTCGCAATGGCTTACATCATTGACTGTTGTCAACAAAATAAAGTGCCACTTCTTCCCCTTTTTTAGCATTTATGGCATTTGAAGTCCAAGAACCGGGGGAATTTGTGAGACTTCTACTACTTCACCCCTCATGATGGAGCATAGATAATCATATCCAACCAGTGTACCAACCTTCGTCTAAATTGGGGACAACATATTCGGATGAAGTGTGGGCTCGTTGACAAGTTTGGCTGTCCAACGAAGTGGTTCGCACCAGGGAAGAACATGTGCTTGTTTAAATGAACCATTGTGACGGAGAACGGTAAAGCCCAGTTCGAAGGCTTCGCACTGCTCTTCCTTTGGTTCTAGAGGACATACTCAAGGCGAGAATTGTGTTCTACTATTGTTTGGATGGTATTAGTGATTTGTCTACCTAGCAGATTGAACTTATTTTCACATTTGATGAGCTTGAAATTGTGTAATTTCCTTTATGTTTTACGAATTTTTAGTCTAGTTTTATTTTCTAATAAAATGTGCTAAGAAGGTTATATTATTGCTTTTAAGGCCAAATGAGGCCTAAAGATTAGCTAACATACTTCGTGAGTGCATAGGAGACTAGTAGTAGTGAGCCATGATGATACTGACCACTTCGTCACGACATACAGAACCCTATGTCGCAACAAAGGGATCAATAGCGAGGAATTCCAAGACTGCTTGCTACGTCGTGACATAGGTCTTGGCGTGTTGCGACATCGGCCCCAAACTCCAACTCTACATCCTACGAGGGGCGTTTTCGCCTTCACAATGGAACTTAAGCACAAGAAACGGTGGCTAACCTAGGGATGAAGAAAAACAACCATCTAAAGCTATAAATAGGATGTATAGCACTAGGGTTTAGACATCATTACTTAGACTTTAATTTTTAATTTTAGTTTTATTTATTTTCATATTTTAAAATGAGATTGTAGAAACTCGCGTAAACGATCGAGGAGTTTTTCCCGACAGATCGCTTAATACAATTTAGTTTCTTTTTCATTTTCTTTTGCACTTATATGTTTTCATATATTGTTGCATTGAAGAATAAAAAAACCATGAGGAACTAATTCCATTTTGCGAAATTAGGGAGTGGAAGTATGAATAATTAATTATTGTTTTACATAGATTTTACCTTTCGGATCAGCTGTTTAGTTAAGGAAGAAAATCAAACAAACACTAGGCCTGACAATCCTAGAAAGTCATCTAGTTGGGAATGAACCCAAAATTTGTATTGCCCATCCGTGAGCACCTTTTCCCCAAACTGATTTAGATTGTGACATCTAGCGATAAGTAATCTCCATCGACTTGCTATGCCGGCAAAAGATCAAGAGATCCAACTGGGGTGATGACTAGTTGATTGAAGGAAAATCCCCAAAACCCAACAATTAAAGAAATCATATGGAAACGACCTAATCTCCTTAGAGCCATCTATACGAATTTCTACAACTCAAACTTTAATTTATTTTATCTTTATCTTTTTACTTTTATGCTTTCAAAACAACTCTCTTATTTTCCCTCGTACTATAAACCCTAAAATCAATACTAATTAATTTTATTATTTGCAGGGATTTTATTTACTATCGCCTTAAGCCTCATTTGGGTACGATCCTTGGAATACCACCAAGTGTTCCGTTGTAACACACTATATTTACAGCCTGACCCGTATACTTGCGAAAAGCTGAAATCTACATCGAACGGGAATACATTCGGGGGCAGTCAATTAGCCCCATTGGACGGAGGCCTGGTGATAGTAGGGTAGTGGCCGAGGTAGTTGGTGTGTGACCTAAAAGATATACATGGCTACATGGGGCCACAGATGAGATAGGTCTAATATTTATGGGGTAAAAGCATGAGCATAGGAATTTCATCATAACTACTGCAAGATGAGGGTTCACCCTTGGATTTCAGTGTCCCCATTGCCTGAAGAAATTGATGAGTTATCTATCGAGGTCATGAGACACTGAGTTGAGGAGAACTATCGAAGAGCACAGAGCCACCGTGAACCGAATTATCGCGAAACATAAGGCCACGATGTCGAGCTATGAGCAAAAACAAGCGGAGGCCTTAGAACAATTTAAGAAAGAAACTTTTGATACTTTGAGCAGCCTTCTTACTAAACTTAAGTCAAACATACTCCTGCATGCTGAAGTTGCAGCTGGGCCATTTGACGCTCGTAAAGTTGACTTTGACTCCCTCACGAGGTGGATATGGATCACCTAGGCTTTGATGTTTGCTTCACCTCAAGAGACGTCTGGGATGAATTCGAATCAAAATGGTGGAGCGTAGGTTCGCTAACTATGTTAGAGCTACAAGCTTAACTCTATGAACCTTTAAAGAGTATCAACTAGGACCATAGGTTTGCTAGCTAGCTTTTTAAGATCAAGATGTTTAGTCACTTGGGCTCTTTTAAGATCAAGATGTTTAGTCACTTGAGCTCTTTTTTTTTTCAAGTATTCCTACCATACATTAATGTATAACTGATGGAGTACAGGAATATAACTTTTAATCATCGAAATATGTGAAAAATTTAAATATTTTAATAATATTTATGCGAAACACATAATCAAATTCAAAATTATGTATTGACTTTGAATAACATAACCAAATGACCCAAAAGCTCGTAACAATCAAGCCATGACCAAATAATAAGGACCACTTGTATTTACAAATTATTATAAAACATCATCCGCAAATGAAAAAAAAAATGAAAACAAGGTAACAAAGTGATTAAAAAAAAAGCTATACCATATAAGCATATTTAAAAGGAAACTTATTAAATTTAACCACATATAAATTATATGTTGATTTTTATATATTTTATTCTAATTTCAGTTTCACTAAATATAAATTCTCTTCATATGTATTTTAAATATATTCTGATTATTAATGTATTTATGAATTATAATAAATTGATTCTAATTATTCTAATAATTTACCGTATAATTTCTTAAAAGAATCATAAGTCTTTGATGTAAATAAACCTAAATAATAACGTAATATTATTTTTTGTTAAAAAAGTATATCAAATTTAGTAAAATAAACTAAAATGGGGAAGGCCTTAAGTGAGTTGCCCCTAACTTGCCTTTAAGAAGGAGATGTTGGACTTCCGTCGGAGGATGTTGAAACTTTGACTAAGTCGGAGAAAGATCAATTGATCAGCTCGGATATTCGATCTGCAATCATGTTGGCCTCGCCATACACATGCACCACCCAAATCTCCCAATGATACAAAGCAATTGTTATTTGTTTTCTTATATGGATCCACTTAGAAGAAAATTCTTAACCCTAAAATTGTTTTTTGGCCCTAGCAAGTAAAAGATTTATGGTGAAAAATTCAATAAACCTAACCATTTAATTAATTTATTTTAGTTTGATTTTTTCCAACATTAAAAGTTGAAAAAATATATTTTTGGACCTCTTCTAACCCTGGGCTCTGAACGGCTACACTCCCAAATAGCCTCTAGGGCAGGGCCTTAATCAACTCTTGAACTTAAATTTTATTTAATTTTCAAACGTAAAATCTAAATATTATCTAAAAGATAAATTTATTGGTGAATGATAGCATATAGTAAAAGAAAAAAGAGCATTAGGACGCACACAACGCAGAAAGAAAAACAAAAATAAAAATAAAATACTTTATTGAAGAAATGTTAATGGAATTCATGGGTCACAACAATAAGGAAAAAATCAGCAACTAATTCTTCCTTTTATTTTTCCCATAAATTAATACAGATTAGATGGGAGGGAGAAGTCAATATTGTGCGTGGTATTTTAAGTGCATTTTCCGATTGTGGTAAATGAAGGATGGTGAATTAGGGACCTTGTCGACATCTTTCAGCTTTTTCACATCCTCTATCGTAATCAGGGGAGCGTTTTGCCTCACAATTACCCATCCCTGGTTTGCATGGTTGTTCAAGATTTTTTCCCATTGCTCCGCTGCTAATTGGTTCCGCAGCATTTGCACCCTCTTCCATCAACATTGAGCTTACCAACATTGCACAAACCCACAGCACCATGATCTTCTTCTCCATGCCCATTTTGTTCCAATAAGCTTATTTAATTAAAATCCTACACTATCCTTCAATCACAAGAGAGGGGATTATATAGTTTGACAATACTTCTAAACTTAGTAAAATGTTTAACCAAAACTACAAGAACGGAGAATTTTCCTAAACTTTTTAGTAAATTAGATTAGGGGACATGTTAAAATCTCTTTCACTTACCCTTCCAACTTTAATCGATATCCACAAATATAAATATGACTTTGTCCATAAACATAACTTAGTGAATTAAATTTAGTTTTTTCAAGAGAGGAACTATGTTATTGAGTGAATTTCATATTTGAATGATTTTGTAAACGTACCAAGTGATTGAGTAAGTAGATAATTTAAGAATTAAGGGGTTGGAATTAAATCATTATTTTTTTTTGTATTATGTTAATCTAAGTGAATTAGTTCCCAAAGTAATGCTTTGCGGATGTAAGTTAAATTTGAACTTTGTTAATTATTTTTGTGTACAAAGTTTATTGGTTTCATCTGTTATGGTTGCAACTCTTATCATGGCATAGTCAAACATACTTGCAATTTGTATTTGTATTAGATTATGTGACATGTCCATACATGATTAATTTAATTTCTTTCGATTATTATCTAATGGATGAATAAATTAAATAATTGAGTTCAAAGTGAAAATTAAATGGAGTAGTCTTTTTAGTTTATTTTTATTCAAAAATTAAATAATTTTACACAGATTCTAATACCATAAAGTCATATGATTTTAATAGAATTAGAATAGGGTTGTGTAAATTATATAATTAATTTTTAGAGAATATTTAATTATTGGATTAGATAATTAAATGGGTTTGATTTTTTTATTTAAATCAAGAAAAGTAAACTTGTATAATTAAAAGAGGCTTGACCAAACCAACTAGTGTATTAGGTCATGTACTTGCGGGAGTGTATTTCTTTGGGAGCATGAAGAGGTGAAGGAGGTACATGAATTTTGTTTCCATAAATTTAGCATTTGTGACGTTTCTTAGCATATCTAATACAATCTCCTTTCATGGTTAACCAATAATATTCAAATCTCATGATTTCCTTCCACAAACGCCCTCATGGACTTCTTCTAGAATTTTCAACAGTGTCGACACATCTCAACAAACCTAATTTTTTCTCTTTTTGTACAGAATGTACTCATGAAGGACATAATCAATTGCAAGCCTTCTTAACGTCCATTTATAGTTCTCAGTGGCTTGCTCAGGGTACTTGCGGTCTTTTAAGTACTGCAATATTTCCTTGTACCAAGGATGATTATCCTTCTCTTCCCCTTCAATGTGTAGTAATGAGCTGGAACCTCATAGATGCTCATTTGAATGGGCTTCATATCTTCTTGTTTATTGACCATAATAATGGAGGCAAGGGTAAGCAAAGAACCAACCGTCTGATTTTCGTCTCGAGGGAGGAAATAAAAGGTGATGTTCTCAAATTCTTTAATTAACTCAAGAACCAACTTCCGATAATCAATCAACTTGGAATCTCTCATTTCCCATTCACTCTTAAGTTTATAAATTACCAATGCAGAATTTTCATACACCTCTAGAACCAGGATCTTACGTTCTATAGTGACACAGAGACCCATGATACATGCTTCATATTCTGCCATGTTATTTGTGCAATCGAAGTCAAGTTTGCTTGTGAGAGGGTAATGATCTCCTTCTGGAGATACTAGAATCTCCCCAATTACTTTACTAGGGGCATTTGAAGCTCCATCAAAATTCATCTTCTATGGGTGCCCTTCTGAAATTAATTATTCTATGGTTGCAACATACATTAGATCTTCATTTGGGAAATCGAAATCTAATCGCTTATAGTCTTCAAGAGCGTCTGTTAGCCAGAAAATCTACTATTAGACTCCCTTTTATCACCTTCTGATTCACATAGACTATGTCAAATTCAGAGAGCAGCATTTACCATCTAACCATTCTTCCATTTAATGTAGTCGAACCCGTCATGAACTTAAGAGGATCCACTTTGAAATCAACCAAGTTGTATGGTATAACATGTACTACCTCAACTTTCGTGCAAACTAAACCAGAGTGCAACATAATTTCTTAATTAACGAATATCTTATCTCGCATTCAGTGAACTTCTTGCTGAGATAATAGATTGCTCTGTCTTTCTTTCTTGACTCATCATGTTGGCCCTGTACGCATCCTATAGAGTTTTCCAATAAGACCAAGTATAGGATCAAAGGTTTGTCCGGATTCGGTGGCATTAGAACTGGAGTATTGGACAAGTAATGTTTAACTTTGTCAAAAGTCTTTTGGCAGTCATTCCACACTCTTAGGTTGTGCTTCTTGAGAAAACTGAAGATAGAATCACACTTCTTGGTTAGTTATGGGATGAATTGAGCAATGTAATTCAATCTCCTTAGGAACCCTCGAAATTCCTTTTGAGTACGTGACGGTGGTAACTCTTGTATAACTCTGACTTTATCAGGATCGATCTCAATTCCTCTTCCACTGACCACAAAACCTAACAAGTTGCTTGAAGTAGCCTGAAAGACCATTTGTTTGGGTTCAACTTCAACTAAAACTTTCTCAATCTCAGGAATAATTTTCTCAAAAGCTTCACGTGTTCTTCTCCTGTTCGAAACTTTGCAATCATATCGTCGACATAGACCTCAATCTCCTTATGCATCATATCATGGAACAGAGTTACCATATCCCTTTGATACGTTGCCTTTACATTCTTTAGTCCAAATGGTATGACTTTGTATCAAAAGGTTCCTCGCATGGTAACAAATGTGGTTTTATCCATATCCTCAGGGTGCATTTTTATATGATTATACCCGAAAAAACTGTCCATAAAGAAGAATAAAGAGTGACCTATTGTGTTGTCTACCAAGGATTCAATATAAAGTAGAGGAAAATTATCTTTCGGACTAGCTTTGTTTAAGTCCCTATAATCCACCACATTCCTACCTTCCCATCTTTCTTAGGAATTGACACTATGTTGGCTACCCATTTTGAGCATTTAACCACTTGTAGGAAACCAACATCGAATTATTTTTTAACCTTCTCTTTATTTTCAACAGTACGCCAGGCCTCATTCTTTGAAGCTTTTGTTGGATCGGTTTGCATTCTTCTCCTATAGGGAGTTTGTGCACCACAATATTAGTACTTAGACCAGACATGTCTTGATAGAACCATGCAAATGCATCTTTGAACTCTCGAAGCAATTCAATGAGATCTCATCTTGTTTCTACAGAGATATAGGTCCTAATTTTCACCTCTCTTTTTTCAATTTCGTCCCCTAAACTCACAACTTCTATTGATTCTTTGTGATGTAAGATTTGTTTGTAGTCTTGCTTAATCATCTGCAACAGATCAGGAGATAAATTACAATCTTGAGACTCTTTTGAACACACATTTTGCTCAAAATGAGGCTCTAGGTCGAAAACAACGTTACTCATATAATTGATATCAAGAGACCTGTCATATGGAAAAAAAGGGATCCAAACAATAAACGAATGTAAGGATGATTTATTGTGGTATAAAATAAATGAAAAGAATAATAATAATGTTTGCCAATGGGGTGAAAGAAAATTCTTTTTTTGTTGAAATAAAAGCTAGCAGTCATGTGTCATTTACAAAAAGATCCCTATTGCTCTCGGGCTTAGAGCAACAAGGGTGTTCTAAACATTACTTTAGAAAAGTCTTAAAAACTATAGGGAGCTCTTAAGCAGTCCAGTTGTCCAAGACACTTCCGAGGGCGTAAGGATGAATTCTTGATAAGTTTACTTCTTCACTCTTCTCCTCAAAAATAATGTTAATGCTAAGGTTTCCATTATTCCCACTATCTCATTCTTTTTTGGCATTCGTTCAAGGTTGATAACACCTCCTCACACGAATGTTTTCAATATGTGAGGAAAGACCATTGGTTCACATTTGATCTCTTCTCCGTTTATTCTTTTTCTTGTCATTTTTGCAACTCTTTTCTTCTTTCTCTTGCATCTGGCTTGAATCCCAAACCAAAGCGGTCTTTTTTTTCTAACAATACTAGCGTAGTAATCCTTCCCCAAAGATATTTTCCCAATCCTCTTCTAGGTAAAACTCCTCTTCCAACTGTCATCTTTAAACCTATCCAGGTAGTTGCAGACATCTTTTGTGTGGGGATCTTATCTCATTCAGCAATGAAGGTAGCATTTACAAACTCCAAGGATTTGAAAGAGCATTCCATGGCTTCCTCATCTGTCCGAATGTAAGGTGCATCAATGGTTACTAATTCAATTTAAGCTTTTGATGAAGTGATAATGGTGTTACCCCTGCCGAATGAATCCACGATCTTCCCAATAGACAATTGTAAGTGGGTTTGATTTCCATCACCAAAAAGTCCACTTCGTATGTGTTTGGCCCAATTTGGAGTGGTATCTCAATTCTCCCCTTCACTCCTCTTTCGGTTCCATCAAATGCCCTCACTATATTGTGACACGTCTTCATGTGGGAATTATCAATTGGTAACCTATTGAGTGTCGTGCAATGGTATCATCATTGGCAGACATCATCATTAATCTATTAGTATCTGTATACACTATTTTCATGTCATGTGATTTAGTAATTTCTTTCTCAGCCCATTATCACTTAGATGTAATATCAATCATTAATACAGCTAGAATTATCATCATTAATGTTATCACACTATGTTTAACCAGTCGATCCTGCTTGTTTACTCAGATGTTATCAGCAACATTGTCTTATTCAACACTTTGATCAACGCGTTGTGATGAGTTCTGAACTTAGTAGCAGGGCTAAGACTGATATGCGAGCTGGTTGTTAATGTAACTATTCCACCACATTAACTCGCTCTACTTCAAGAATTTCAAGAATTCATTAGCTTCCTTCTCAGTTATCGGCTCATTCACTAACAGCTTGGGTTTATTGATTTTCTTCTCTTCAGGCTCAACCATCAGGGCTTTTCCTTTGTTGGCTTCATTTTCCACCTCTGCCTGGTTAAAGTACCTCCTACTACGTGTGACTAAACTTACATGTCTCACTTCACCTTTCGACACCATCACATTGTAATCATAGCTCCATGAGACCCTTTTACTGCCGTTGTAAGGGAATGCCGCAGGCTTCTAAATGATGACTCGTGGTGTCATTTGTTCCCTAACCTTATTACTCTTAGGCTTGGATATGATTACCATTAGCAGTTTTGCCTTGTAAGATTTTTCTGATGCCCTTTCCTCAAAAGCACAAATATCTTTCCCTTTTGTATCGTCTGTCTCCTCAAAAAACTCAAGTTCCTTATTATCCATGATTTTTTGTACCAAGGCTCTAAATTCGACACATGTTTGAATTTTATGCCCCTCGGTAACAAGAAACTCATAGTAATTTTCAACTTTTAATGCGTCTTCCACATCTTGCATGATCAAACTCATGTTGACCATATGCTACTAGACCTATTTTAATAGAGATTTGACCTCCCCAATATTAGTTTTATCTTCTTACTCTTGTCCTCCACTATTGCATTCACTCCCTGATCTGGATGATTAGGCAAGGGATTTCCAACTACATTGGGTCTTGTTGGCTCATCAAACCTCACGATTCTCATACTAATGAACTTTTCAACTAGCTTTTTGAAATAAATGCAATTCTCGATTGAGTGTCTAGGTATTCCTGCATTATATTCACATTGAGCATTTACATTGTACCATTTTTGGAACGGGGGTTATAGTGGCTTCAAATAGTACAGGGTTACTACATGAGCATTGAATAAATTTTTGTAGAGCTCCTTGTACGACATCGGAATAGGAGTAAATTGAATTCTTTCAAATTTCAACTCCGAGCCTGATTCTTGTCTCTAAGTGCTTTCATAATTGGTTGACGGGGCTTTAGGTTGTGTCACCATGATTGACTTTACATAATTTAGCTTGTATAAGCTTGCGTTGTTTACGTCATTATTCTTCCTTCTAGGAACAGACCTCTTGGCACTCTCCCTAGCATCAATCTTCCCACTTTTGATTTTATTTTCCATCATTTCTCCTAACATGACCATATCGAAGAAACTCTTGGTAGCGTTTCCTAACAAGTGATTAATGTATGACGATTTTAGGGTATTAATAGAGAGCATGGTTGTCTCTCTTTCAGATAGTGGTGGTTGTACCTGAGTGGTCAATCTCTCCACTTTTAGGAGTATTGCCTAAAGCTTTCACTCGGCTTTTCCTTTGCATTTTGTAACGTGATCTTATCAAAAGCCATATCAGTAACGTGGCTATACTGCTTCATGAAAGTCTGTGCCAAATCCTTCCAAGAGCTGATCATAGAACGACTTAATTGATTGTGCCACCTTGCAGTCGATCCCGTCAGACTGTCTTGGAAACATTGAATTAGCAGTTGATCATTATAGACATACCCCATCATCTTTTTACAAAACATGGTGATATGCGCTTCTAGGTAACTCATCTCGTTATATTTTTCAAAATCTGGAGTCTCAAACTTGTGAGGAAGTACTAAATCTGGGACTAAACTTAGTTCCTTAGTGTTAATTCCACAGAAAATCTCAGCTCCTTCCATTGCCTTGAATCTTTCCACTAACCATTTACAGCGTTCCTTCAACTGGTTTGGAAGTTTAGCTCTTATTTTCTCTGTTCCCATTACCTCATCAAAATCTAGTATGATAGGATTGACTAGTTATCTCTTGGGAAGGAACCAGAGCCCATTGAATAATTCCCTGGTTTTGATGAGCCAACCAAGTATGGTTGAGGTTTGATGGTGACAGATACTCCTTGAATAGATGCCTTTTGCTAAGCCTAGACATGCACCGGGGTAAGACCCTGAGGATATGAAAGATCTTCATTTTCTTCCTTAGAGTTTTCTACAAACCTTTCCCTTTATCAAGTCCCCCAACCAGTAATTGAGTCAACCAATTAATTATGCCCCTTTGAGACTCGATCATTTGATTTTCATCTTGCTGTACTTGAGCCATTTGATCATGTAATTGGGCTTGCAACTGATCTTGCATGTCCTTTTAAATTTGTTCCAATTTTTCCAATCTTTGATCCATTGCTCTAGACTTAGTACGAGTACCGTAAGGATGTTGGATTTGTTATTTTTCCAGAGTAACTGTTGTGATTTTAATTAATTAGTGAAATTCTCTTAAAATTTTAATACATGAAATAAAAACATAATGCTAATGAATGCAGGAATGCATATGCAAGAAAGGTATTGATTCTTGGTCGAATTCTGATAGAAGAACTTTTCTAGAAAATGAATGTCTTTATATAAGATAAATTACATATAAATCCTTGCCCTGATGCCTAGAGTTTTAATCTTCCGAAGGAGACATACTAACTTTTGGCTCTTATCAGACTTTGATTAATACTCTAAGCTCAAAACATCACCTTGAACAGCTAACATTTGCAAGTATTCCGCCACTTCTTTTACTTGAGTCAATGCTTCACCCATGAAATAGTTTCGATCTCTGACTTGCCTCTGAGAGTGTTGAAGTTGCCTATCACTTGTCTCTAAGGTTCTTTCGAGGAATTCAATTCGGATCTCGCAATTTTGGAAAGAAATTTAAGTTCTTCTACTCTCTTTTTCTACTCCCCATTCTCAACCTAACTTACCTTTAGTTTTGTCGTAGAATTACGACTATGGTGCTTATGCAGAGACTCTTCTAACTCAACTATTCGAGCTCTTAGACTTGAGCATCTTGAAACTTTCTCTTCCACTGATCCGCTCGAATCCTTTCCTCTTGGATTTCTCGTTGCAATTGTTTTGATGTCTTGCCTAACCCAGCGATTCTCATAAAAATAGACGGAGCTTCTTGTAGTCCTTCTTCAAACTATTTAAGTCCTCCTCCACCTTATTCTTTCCTTTCCTTAGCTTCTTTGCTTCTAACCTTTGGATGTTAACATCCAATCCCAGTTGCATCTTTTCTTCTTTTAGCATCTCTATCTTCCTTCCCAATTCAAAACTCTTTTTCTCAAACTCTTGCTTTATAAGCTCTAATTCTGATGGAACTACCTGTAAATGCTCCTAAACTGGGCGTACATTTTTTGGATTTGGCACAGAGATGTTGTCATTGATTCTCATGCCTCTGCATAGTCATAAATTCTCTCAAAGGGGAATAACTCTCAGAAAACACGTGATAAGAGACCTTCTTTCAGAAGTGACTATGGAACCATGCCTATGTTCCTGAAGGTGAAACAACTATAGGTCGGGTTCCAGTACTGTGCAAGGGCTCGAAAGAGATGTTTGTCCACCTTAACTTCGAGTAAATATAGTAGATCCTCATACTCACAGTAGAAAGTTTGTTTCATTCCATCATCCCACTGATCCCATATCTCCTTCAACTCTTGTAAACTATTCTGGGTCACGCTAATCCGAGTAAAATCCTAGTAATCTGACACATGTCCTTTAGGTAGGCTATCACCCTTCTCATGTTGCTTATCCTCTGACCACATATGCACGACCACATTATCCTCTACCTTATCAAGATACCCCTTTTCCATGACCAGTTTTCTACTAGTAATCGAGCTTAAATCAATACTTTTCCTAATATGAGAATGTAATGCAAATAAGACGAAAATAAAAAAAATCAGTACAATCACTATAAATTTTAACAACAAATTAAAAGCATAAAACAAATAACCTACGCATCTATTTTGGGTAACTACGAAAAGTTCAACATGGCTCTACCTAGGATAGGTACAAAGGGTTCATTTATGTAGTTTGAGTTCTAGAGTAAGGGTACCCAAACCGATAGATTCCTTAGTCCTCACCCATTGTAGGCACATATGAACGAGTTCAGTTCAGGGGGATACATTTCTCATATGTTGCATGGAAGTGAAAACTTCACGCAAACATAGGTACGGACATATCCCGAAAGCGATCCACTATCCTGCACGGAGGTGGAAACCTCACGAAGGAGTAGCTTCTCACTTCTACTTAAAATAAGGTGTAGTAACAAAGATAATGTATGCGAAAATGTAGACACATTCAGCAATATCAACATGTTATTATCAAAGCAACATATATATAAAACAGAAAATGAAATGCAAAGGATTGTAAATTAAATTAAACTGAATTTTAAATTTTCAACAAAAAGATAAAAAATAATCGACTTGTGGCTTGACTCTCTTATTGGTCCCCAACGGAGTCACCAAGCTGTCGAAGCCATTTTTTTTGAAAAAAGTCTCAAATTATATTTTGGAAAATGGAAATGGAGTCGCCACCAATCTTTTTAAAATAAGAGTGATTGGATCACCTTGTAAAATTTTAAAATCATTAGAACAACAATTTTGGTCTTTGAAACCATAAAACTAGTTCGGGAGTCGGTTATGCGTGAGGAAGGATTAGCACCCTCACACGCTCAAAATTAGTACCTAGTTTATTATTTAATGTTTTAATTGTTGAAAATAAAAAACTCGAGAAAAATTTAAATTCCTTAAATGCATGAATGACATGTTTCATTGTTGTTTAAAAAATTAAATTTTACAAAGAAAGCTCGATATTTTGAGTTAATCAAGAAGAAAAGTCACATCCAGTAAGTTAGGACACATCAATTCGAATTTCAAAATAACAAGCATTTCTAACTATTATCCCAAAATCTCTTATATTTTAATTTTAAATAGGGTATTCGATTATCTTGGTTTAAAGAGAAAATCACACCCAGTGAATTAGAGCATAATCCTCTCGAAATCTCGAAATAAAGAATATTACCTCGATTTTTTAAACAATTCATGTATTTTAAAAAGAATTAAAATGTCATGCAAAAATAAATGAATATGTACATAATTTACAATTATAATGGTAAAATAAATAAAAAATACATGAATAAAATAAATTAAATGAATACAATTAAATACAATTAATAACACAATAAAATAATAAATACGAATAAATAAAATCCCAATATAATCATAGTAATAATGACAATAAATATTAATTAATTAATTAATAGTATAAGCAACAATAAATATAAAACATAATTATGAAAACTCTAAAATAATTAAGTCAAATATATAATTAAGCTTCTAATTAATTTAAAAGCAAAAAAATATGGCATATAAATAAATAAAAATATCAATGAATAATATATGAAATACAATCATAAAAATATCTAACATAATTAAATTAAAGATTAATAAACATGTAATTAAATAAAAAGAAAAAAAAAAAAATTTAATGATAAATAAATAAATAAACAAACAAGATAATAACAATAAATGCAACTTAAATAAAAAATAATAGAAGAGATAACAATAAAATGACATGAAAATAAATAACAACAAGATAAATAAATAGAAAGTAAAAATGAAAATCAAACGCTAAAATAAACAAATAAATATAAACAATAAAAATAGTTGAGATTTGACATGAAAATAAATGTCAAATAAATAAATAAATTAAATCAATAAATTAAATGTAAAAAAAAAAACTAAATATAAATAATAATAAAAAAGAAGATGAACTCTGATTAACTTTGAGCAAAGAAGGAAGCCATGAGTCTCACATACCCGGAGGAGGCCAAAGATGAATCAACATCAAAAGGTAAAAAAAAAAAAACTAAATATATATTTGTTTTTTTAGTTTCAAAAGAAAAAAAAAAAGAATAAATAAAAAATCGATAGCTCAATATTTGCTTTGAATTTTTTCTGAATGTTTGTCAAAAAAAATTCTTTGAATGTTGCATAAAAAAATCTCTGAATCTTATTTCAAAAAAAATTCCTCTCTATTACATTTGATTTCGTGTTTTTATAACACAAAATTTACATCTTTTTGTGATTTTCTTTCCTCTTTTTTTTGCAGATTTGCAAATATTCAAGATTTCTGAGC
Source organism: Gossypioides kirkii (assembly GCA_005610355.1). Taxonomy (NCBI): domain Eukaryota; kingdom Viridiplantae; phylum Streptophyta; class Magnoliopsida; order Malvales; family Malvaceae; genus Gossypioides; species Gossypioides kirkii. Next base: position 42,567,913 of record CP032253.1, on the reverse strand, counting down.
AAAGGCAACGGTGACCAAGCATCCAAGTGAAACTGTTAGGTTTTTTTTATTTTTTTAGTTTAGGGTTTTTATCTTTGGCTTTGTAAAAATTGAACTTAAAAGCCCGAACGAAATTTGGGCTGTAACAAGTTGTCGAAGAAGTTCTGGGCTAAGGCAACAAACACTGCAGTTTATCTGCTTAATAGAATTCCAACCAAAGCTTTGCATAAAAGAATTCCATTTGAAGCATGGTATGGCTGCAAACCTAAATTTGTTAATTTGAAAGCCTTTGCTTGCTTGTGTTTCTCTTACATTCATCAGGTTAAGAGAGACAAATTTGACAAGAAAGTAGATGCTAGAATTTTTGTAGGCTATAGCTCATCGTCAAAAGCCTACAGAATCTACTTGCCATACCACAACAAAGTCATAATCAGTAGAGATGTCTAATTTCATGAGTCAGATAGCTGAAGTTGGGATGCTGAAGATTGAGTTTCATGAGGAAGATGATGACATAGATGATAAACCTGTTAGAGGAACCCAATCACTTTCTGACATCTATCAAAGGTTTAATGTCGTTGTGATGGAACCTACGGGTATGAAGAAGATGCAGCTGATAAAAAATGGTTGGCTACAATGAAGGAAGAACTTAGCATGATTGAAAAGAATCAAACATGGGAATTGGTGGACAGACCAAATCACAAGAATGCTATAGGAGTGAAATGATGAGTTTATAGATCCAAACTCAATCCTGATGGTTAAAGGTACAAGGCGAGGTTGGTCGTCAAGGGGTATGCTCAAATGTTTGGGGTAGATTTTTCGAAAACTTCTGCTCCCGTTGTCAGGATGGATACTACATAGATGTTATTTGCTCTTGCTGCACAAAAAAGGTTGGCTTGTACATCAAATAGATGTCAAATCAGCTTTTTTTAATGGGTACTTGGAGGAAGAAATATTCGTTGGACAACCACAAGGCTTTATTGTTCAAGGAAAAGAATAGACGGTGTATTGGCTGAAAAAGGCTCTGTATGGCTTAAAACAAGCACCAAGATCTTGGTACAATAGAATTGATACATATTTGCTTGACTTAGGTTTTGAAAAATGCCTAAGTAAATTACTTTGTATATCAAGAAGAATGATGATGAATTACTTGTGGTGCCTCTTTATGTTGATGACCTACTTGTAATAGGAAGTAGGCTGGAGTTGATAGACAAATTCAAAGAGGAGATGAAAGAGGTCTTTGAATTGAAAGATATTGGAGAAATGACATTTTTTCTTGCTATACAGGTGCAAGAAAAGCAAAATGAAATTTTTGTGTGCCAGCAAAAATATGCAAAATAAGTCCTTAGTAAATTTAACATGGAAGCTTGCAAGTCTACTGCAACTCCAATGAATCAAAAGGAGAAGTTTTCGAACGAAGATGGAGTTGAAAAAGTTGATGACAAAGTATATAGAAGTTTAATTGGTTGTTTGATGTATTTGACAACAACTAGGCCGTACATCATGCATGCTGTTAGTTTGTTATCGAGGTACATGAACTGTGTAGTGAAATTCATTTTCAAGCAGCAAAAAGAATTTTGAGATATGTAAAAGGCATGGTTGATTATGGCTTAAAGTTTAGTCAAGTTTAAAATTTTAATCTCCATGGTTATTCGGATAACGATTGGGTTGGATGTGTTGACGATATGCATAGCACCTCAGGTTACTGTTTTAATCTTGGTTTGGAATTTTTTCTAGTGTTCGAAGAAACAAGAAATTGTTGCACAATCTACAGTAGAAGCAGAAATGTGACAGCTACTGCAAATCAAGCACTCTGGATCAGAAAACTTTTGACAGATTTACATATGAAGCAAGAGGAAAGCACACAAATATTTGTGGACAACCAAGCTGCAATATCAATAGCTAATAACTCGGTGTTCCACGGTAGAACTAAACATTTCAAAATAAAATTCCACTTCTTCGTGATGTTCAAAGGAAGGAGAAGTGCAGTTGGTTTATTGTAGTACAGAAAATCAAAATGCTGACATTTTCACAAAAGCATTGCCTAAAGCCGGATTCGAGTTCTTAAGACAAAAGCTCGGAGTTTACAGCTCCAACATCAAGAAGAAGTGTTAACTGTTATGATTTTGAAGCTACAATTTGACCTAGTCTTTAGGAAAATATTATCCCTTATTGTTAGGAAAAGAAAATATTCAAAAAACAGTTTAAATTATGATTTACTAGTAGATTTTTCTTCATTTTAAATTCATAAATTTGTTGTATAAATAAATGGCTTGACAATTCAATAATACACAACAATTTCAACAAGTTCTTTAATATTTTCAGTTTTAGTTTACCTACAATTACAAGGAAATAAACAACACAATGATCCGCCAAAAGAAAAAAACAGTAAGCAAAATCAAGTTATGGAAATGAATTAAGGCTATAAATCCATGTCAAAAGGATTCTGATGCCCAAGAAGAACTTCATGAGACCTATAATACTAGCTCTGTAGAAGAAAAAAAGAAAACACGGTCTGTTGGAACATTTTCAAAATATTTATAATGTTCCGATAGTTATAACTAAAAAGTTACAAGTGATCCAAAAATAATGTCACTTGGTAATTAAGCAGAATTTGTCATTATTAATAGTGATCAATTATGTCTCTTGTCATCAAAAGTTATATCACTTAATTAATAACAAAGGGTCATAATTATTCAAGTTGATACCTGTTGAATAATTATGTTTTTGGTTAAAGATATGACTATTCGTTTGAGTAGTTATGTCCCTATGAAAAGATATGAGACCTCCTATAAATAGGAGAGGAATTTCATTTGTTGGATACACTTAGAAACATAGAAAAATTTCTTTCGAATCTCCCACCATATTTTATATTATTAGATTGTTCTACAAAGAATTGCTGCGGAAATCTTTTATAGAAATTGATATCCTTGTTATGCTCCGCTCAGGGCTTAGTGGACTATTTTCGTCAATGCAAAATGTAGACAGTCATTGAACTTCATTGTATCCTTGAAGTTTATTTTCCAGTAACACTTTTGCACACCATATATAGTTACGGGCAAATAAAACATTAAAGTAGCATTGCTACACGCTTTGAAGCCTTTTTTAATTTCTCATAAGTTTATTTTTATCCCCATGCTCTAACAACTTTAAGGTTTTAATGTCGCAATTTATGAGAAATTAAAGAAGGCTTGTCTATTTACTACACATTCACATGCCATTACATGCATGGTATATGAGGATGGATATTGACTATTGTGGTTGCATAAAGATTAATCATCTTGTCAAATTTTAATTTAGAAGAAATCTTTCTCGCAAGAAAAGGTATGTCAAATTTATTATTTTACTCTTATTGCATAATTAGATTTTAATCGGCATGTGTTTGTTGAATTGTATTTTGCAAAAGATGTGGATGTCTCATGCATCAATTACTTGAAAAAAACTCAAATGCTAGTTTATTATATGCATTACTTTGGAGATACATGATTATGATTGGTATAAAATTATATAACATATATGATGCAATGTGTGCCAAAGAAAAGTGGAATCACGATTGTTGAGAATAAGCATAACGAGTTGATTCCGACAAGAACTGTTACTGGTTGGAGAATCTGTATTGACTATAGAAAGTTAAATAAAGCTACTCTAAAGGACCATTTTTTGTTCTTTTTATGGATAAGATATTAGATCGACTGACAGGTAATGAATTCTATTATTTTTTAGATGGTTATTCAGGATATAATCAAAAATTTGTAGCCTTGGATGACCAGCATAAAACAATTTTTCCTTGTCCATACAGTACGTTTCCTTTTAGGTGAATGCCTTTTGGTTTATGCAATGCACCTATAAACATTTCAATGATGCATGATGGCAATATTCACTGATATGGTTGAAAATTTTGTTGTGGTTTTCATGGATATTTTTTTTGTTTTTGGTAACACTTACAATATTTGTTGGAGAAATTTGGCTAAGGTGCTTAAGAGATGCGAAGAGATGAATCTTGTCCTTAATAAGAGAAATGCCACTTTATGCTTAAAGAAGGGATTGTCTTAAGGCATAAAATTTTGAAGAGAGGAATTGAAGTCGATAAAGCAAAGGTGAACGTAATTGAAAGATTACCGCCCCTAGTTAGTGTGAAAGGAGTCAGAAGTTTCTTAAGCCATGCTGGTTTTTTACCGAAGGTTTATCGAAGATTTTTCAAAATATTTTAAGCCTTTGTGTTTGTTGGTAGAGAAAGATACAATGTTTGATTTCAACAAAGCTTGTTTGGAAGCTTTTGAAGATCTAAAAAAAGGGTTAATCTCAGCCCCAATAATCGTTACACCTGATTGGAACTTAGCTTTTGAGTTGATGTGCGATGCAAGTGATTATGTCATTGGATCTATGATAGGTCAAAGAAGAAACAAAGTATTTCACCCTATCTACTATGCAAGAAGAACTTTGACGGGAGCCCAACTCAATTATACGGTAACTGGAAAAGAACTCTTTGCTATAGTTTTTGCTTTTGAAAAGTTCCGTTCATATCTTATAAGTACCAAAGGTACAGTATTTACTGACCATGCGGCCATTAAATACTTGCTCACAAGAAAGATGCTAAATCGAGGCTAGTTCGTTAGATACTCTTACTCCAAGAATTTGACCTTGAGATCCAAGATAGAAAAAGTGTCGAGAATCAAGTATCTATCATTTGTCGAGGTTGGAGCAAAATGAGGTAACTCAAGCATGTGTTCTTATCAATGAGAATTTCCAAGATGAACACCTATTTGAGGTAAGTCGAATTCATGAAACACCTTGGTTTGCTAATTTTTCCAATTATTGCATGTGGAATAATTCCTCGTGAAATGACATACCAACAAAGGAAAAATTCCTTCATGATAGTTGATATTATTTTAGGAGGATCTGTTTTTGTTTAAATAGTGCATGCAGATAATATATCCAAAAGTACATAGTCGGAAGTGAGTTGAGATGCCCAGACCTTATATCATTTCCATTCATTTCCAAGTGGGGGACGTTTTTGTGGTTCACATATTGCAACAAAGATTTTACAAGCAGGTTTCTTGTAGCCTACACTGTTTAAAGACGCTTATGCATATGTGAAAAACTATGATAGATGCCAAAGGATCGAAAATATATCAAGGAGGAACGAGATGCCCTTGACAAACATCTTAGAGATTGAATTATTCGATGTATTGGGCATTGACTTTCTAGGCCTGTTTCCTTCTTCGTATGGGAACAAGTATATCTTAATTGTTGTGGACTATGTATCCAAGTGGGTTGAAGATGAAGCATACCCTATGAATGATGCTAAGGTAGTTATGTGATTCCTACATAAGAATGTGTTTACACGATTTGGGACCCCAAGAGCTATTATTAGTGATGAAGGTTCTCACTTTGTGAACAAGTGGCTTAAGTGGTTCTTTGACAAGTATGATGTGAAGCACAATATTGCTACTACCTATCACCCACAGTCGAATGGGCAAGTTGAAAGAGTGACCGTGAAATCAAATGAATTCTTGAAAGGGTAGTACGCCTTAGCAGAAAACATTGGTCTTGAAGGCTCAATGATGCACTATGGGCCTATCGAGCAACATTTAAGACACATCTAGGAATGACTTCTTATCAGTTAGTCTTTGGAAAGGCATGTCATTTGCCATTAGATTTGGAGAATAAAGCTCACTCGGCTTTGAAGCAATTGAATTTTGATCTTATGCAAGTTAGTGAGAGACGAATGCTACAACTTGATGAGTTAGAAGAGCTGAGGTTGTTTTCATATAAGAATGCCAAGATGTGTAAAGAAAGATCTAAGAGATGGCATATATAGCCCTAGTGATTTTAAAGAAGGTCTGAAATTTTGTTGTTCAATTCAAGGCTGAAGTTAGTTTCTTGGGAAGCTCAAGTCCTGATAGAAAGGACCTTACACCATCTACAAAGTTTATCCATATGGAGCTGACGAGTTTTACAACAATTTTGGAGGTACATTTAAGGTTAATGATCAACGTCTCAAACACTATTAGGATGGTGAAGTTGAGAGTTGAACCTCGCTTGAAATTAACAAACCCTTGATTTTTTATGAACTCATTTGTAAATAAATAAATTAATTAGAATTATTTTCTTAACTTAGTACATTTCATTAATTCTATCTAAGGATATTGAAACTTAAGCGGGACGTTGTAACCTCTCTAACCTTCTTGGGAATTAATTTATTTATGTAATTTGTTGAGAAGAAATTTTCTAATTAGGTTTTAAAATTTTTAAATTTCATTTTGTTGTTTTAATTTAATTTTAATTTTATTATGTTTAATAAAAGGGGTCAATTTGGCCCAAGTACTAATCAGTTGTTTTTTTAAGTTGAGCCTGTAAATACAGTTTGAGTCTGAGGCTCAAGACAATAAAAAGAAGGGAAAATACCCATGCACTGCTGCCACTTCCATTACTTGCCATACAAGTAACCCTAATGTAGCTAAATTTTTGCTACATGTTGCCCTAATTCTTCCCTATATAAACCCCTTTTCTTCACATCACATCCCCAAAGCAATTTGCTTAAACCTTAAAACCCCTAAATTTCCCCCTTGTAACGCTAGCCTCAAAATCCCGAAGGAAACCCTAGCTTTTCTTCCTTTGTTACTGAAACCACTAATTTTCATCGTAAGGAGTTTATTCCGAAGCACCATTGTTGTTGCCGCACACCGTCGTTGTTGTTGTTACCGTACTACCCTTACCGTTGCAAGCTTGTCACCGCAGCAAGTCTCTACATGAACTTACGATTTCTCTTCTCTCCTTTGTGCCAAAACTTTGCTAAAGTTTTGGGAAAAATATCATGTCTCGCAAAAAAACTAGATCTTCAAAATTTACTCTTGAAAATCCGATTGTGATCGATGAAGAAAAGAAAGAGAGATTTGATTCAGTTTTCTAGTATCAACCTATGATGTCAGAAAAAGGTTTTAACTTGAAGAGTCATGATTTGAGGGTTGTTCCTGTGCCGATTAGAAAGAAAATCAATGCTCTCAAGTGGGAACAATTTTGGTGCTCGCTCGTTCACTTCCCGATGATGAACTAGTTCGAGAGTTTATTCTTGTTTGACTTTGCAAGATGCTACTGAAGTTACTGTTTGAAAGAAAAAGGTACCTCTTACCTTTAAGTCCATTAATTATTGTTTAACTTACCTGATGTTGAAGAAGATGAGTACTACCCTGTGATGAACAATATCAATTGGAATTTTCTTCAACAAGTGCTTGATGTTGCGACAAATCCAGGATCTCAATGGATTATAAGAAAGTATGAGAGTCATTCTTGTCGAAGGGAATACCTAAATATGGTAGCAAAGGTATGGTTTTACTCCGTTTGCTATAGTTTCATGCCTATCTCACTCCATTCCACCATCTCAATGGAACGAATGCTCTTGTTGTATTCGATTTTGATAGAAAAGTCAATCAATAATAGGAAAATCTTCTCAAGGAAATCCATGATTGTTCTAAAAGAGAACAGGAAGTGCCTATTTCCATTGTTGATAACTTCACTTTGCTTAAGGGCCTATGTTAAAACAAAAGCAAATTTGAAGGGGCAATATGTTCAAGGGTGCATTACAGCTTATGATCTTGAAAGGTTAGTAGAGAAGGTTCATGAATTGAATCAAGGTGAGCAAGAAGAGTAGTTGAGCCAACCAAAAACCGATGAGTCATCAAATAAAACTAAAACTGAAGCTAATTCAATTACTAACACTAAAGAAGTAGAATCTGAAGAGGAAACCAAACATTCCTAAACCGACTGATTGGAACCTACAAACCTTAAACCAAAAGTTAAGCTAGAAGAGGAACCAGTCGAGCCAAGTGTTGAACCTGAATTTACAACCCCAATACTGACTTTTGTAAGTACTTCAAAGAAATCGGAGTTGTCAATCATGATGGATATGTGCAAGTTCATGCACAATCAACAACAAACCTACTGGAAATATACAAATATTAGAGATGACTTAGTTCGAAATACTTTTAAGAATATCTCTAACACTTTTGTCATGAGTTCCTAGATGCTATCTTCGAGACATGGAAGGAATATAATGACTATGAAAGCGAAGATGAAGCTTAAGAAAAAAGAAGACAAGGGGGATGTGTCAAAAAAAAAAAAAGGAGGGATTCTTGTCTTGTTTATTTATTTATTTGTATTTAGGTCCTTGGGAATTTATTTCTTTTGTAGTTAGGGTTTCATTTCTGCATATATAAAGCATAGAAAGCATGAAAAAGCTTAACACCTTTTTAGAAAGAAAAGACTAAGTGATGTGGTAATGGAAATGAACATGTCTAGGATTGGATTGTTAAGAAAGACTTGGTATTTAAGCAGTCTTGATGATTCACCTCTCTTTTCTTGTAACCCTACCTGGTATTCAGTTTTCATTCATTACTTTGTTCTTACAATGAGGACATTGCTTCTTTTTAAAGGGGGGTACGGCAAATAAATTGCTCAAATTTTTATTTTTCAAGTATGTTTCAATCATTTTTTCATAAGTATGTTTAATAAATGAATGTTTAGAGAAAATTTTTGTTAATAAGATAGTTTGAATGCAAGCATGAATGATGATTCTATCTAAGTGAATGTATGTTATCATGAATGATGGAATGCTTGTATGATGTTAGTCTTAGATAATGTTTGCCAAGAAAGCTTAGTTTCTCATGAGATTAGACATGCATGAAGGTTTATATCTTTAGAATTGACTTAGTAACTTTCTTGAGGCGAAATCTTAGGAAACATAAAAATCTAAAATGATATAGGAATTATTTCTTTGGATCATTTGAGCTTTTTCAAGCCAACCTTATGATACTAAACCCCTGAAATCATAATTTTGAGCTTAATGGTCTGTTTATTGCAATGTACCTACATATTAAACCACATTACCATCTTTTTCAATTATCCTATTTTGTGCACCCATCTTAATTAAAGTTGTCTTGGTGATCAACATTTGAGGAAAATTTCAAAAAAAAAAGTACGTGCTCATGCTAAAGAAGAAGAAGAAGAATAAAGAAGAAGAACAGAGAAAGAAAGAACGAAGAAAAGTTTGCTCAATCTCTAAAAGAAAAATGTATGAGCATGAGATCAAAATAAGTTTAGGGGTGTTCCAAAGATCCATTTGTATTTCAAAAATTCCAAGACAAAGTCAAAGGTTAAGATTTTGAAACCGAAACTTCATCTCTTAAATCCTTACCTTTAAGCAAGCCCTATTACAACCTTATAGAAGACCTATTGATTGGATGATTATGTCACCTAAATTAGTGGAGAGGAATTACTAAGTTCAACATATTAAAATTGCAAATAAGCCTTATGATTGTTTTGTTTTGGATTGATAAGAAATTAAGTTGAATGAAGAATGTTATCTATGATTGTGACTTACTTACAAACCATGACTCATGTTGACATATCTTGACACTTAGTATAAAATTCTAAATAATGTTTGCATGCGAACTACTTATTAATAAAGAAGATCTATGAATATGAATTTGTTGATGCATAATTATGAGACAAAGACTGATGCTACTTACACATTTAGCAATTTTGCCTTAGCAAGACTTTTGCCCTGTATGAACATTACTCGGACGAGCAATGATTTAAGTTTGGGGTGTGTAAAATGAAAAATATATAGGTTTTTCTTATGTAATTTATCACCTTTTACTTAAATTCAATATTAAAACCAAGTAAATTTTTAATAATAAATTGATGGAATATGTGAAAATTATGACATTTAGGACATAGAAATTATTAAAATGTTATTTTCTATGCTTTATTATATAGTTTTCATGCATAAAATGACTTATTTTATGGTTATTTAAATACAATATATTTTTAAGGTATAAAGTGGGTCATGCATGATTAAATTAAATAACAAAACATGAAATTATATTTAATAATTTAATATAGAATATTTAAGTAATAATATGATTTTATTTAATAATTTAATAATGGGTTAATTTTATTCTTTGGTCCTTTAATTAATTAAGTTATTTTGGACAGGTCTGATAATTTTGCTAGATCACAAAACCGTCCAAATTGAAGAAGGACTTAGCCCTATTTGGCTACACATGGTTGCCCAAATCAACCATATTTGGTTTAATTTCAAGAGGTCCTTGCATTTTAGAAGCAAACAGAGATTGGCCCGAAGATTTGTTGTTGACCAAGTCTTAGTCCCTACTTGATGTGGCATGAAGATTGCTTCAAATTGAAGCATAATTCCACTCAAATTCCTTAAGTGATTGTCGGCCACCCATTTGAGAAGAATGAAGAATTTTAAACTCTCTATTTTTAGTATACAAACCCTCACTCTTCACTTATAAATAAGATCCCATTTCCACCATTCCAAATCATCCCTCAACACTCATCATTCTCTCTTCTCTCTCAAATCCTCTCATCTTTCTTCACATTTTCCATCCCCACGCCTAGCATCATCTCTTCATAGAGATTTTAGCTTATTAAGCCTCTTAAAGAGCCCTTGGTCGACCATCTCGGAGAGCCATCAGCAAAGGAGCAAAGCGAAGGAACGAAGGAGTCCTCTTCGATCAGAGTTTTGGGTGACAGCAACTTCGATTTGGGTTTATTCTTTCTTTTCTTTATTTTGATCTTAAAATGTTTTCTATGTGTTCTTTGTTCTTGTTTACAACAATGTTAGCTTAATTTTATTTAAGCTAGGATAATTGCTTTGATTAAATAATATTCATGTGATTCATGCTTATGATGTTTGTGCCTCAATCGATCATGTTTTCAATTAATATCAAGTCTGTATTTCATTCATACGTGATTGGAATGCAATAGAATTAGCTGAGCGATTTTGACTAGACGACGGCGAGTGGACACATAATTGAAATGTGCATGCTCAATTTAGATCCTGACCCGATTAAATTGTAGGTTCATAACAACTTTAACCGAGCTCTATATCTGCATTGTTTTTAGATTTGTGTGATTAAACTGTTTCAAACCTGACACGTCCCTGTTACCTCAAATGAATGCTAAGAAACCTTTAGTAAATAAAGATTAGTAAAATGCATATTTATTAAGTAAAGGATTCCAAAAGGACCTAATTTGGTTTCCAAACTCATGAAAGATCGAGCTAACATGGAATGTTTTTCCGAATGTTATTAAGCATGTTGATAATGAATTGAGTTTAATTAAAGTAATTGTCTTATTTTCATTTTGTTATAATGGTTGTGAATTGTGTTTAATCTTTACTAAAATATATTTCATTCATATAGTTTGCAAACTTAGGATAATTTGCATTAGGGATCATTTTCATTTAGTTTAATTATGCTTAATTTTAGTCATCACTCATCCAACTATATTGTGTTTTTAATTTACCAAGTTGATAATAAAATTTTACAACTAATTGATTAAGAATATATACAATCCCTGTGGAGACGATAACTCGATACTTACTTATTACTTGATAAAGACTATGTACACTTGCACAAACCTATGCGTTATGAGGAGCCGGTGGCCAGATAATTCCATCTGCCCACGACGAGCACGTTCATCAGGAGTTCCTGTGGAGGTCAACTTCTAGGTCTATACTACAAGAGAGGAAGAGATGACTCGGACTTTGGTCGTATGAGCATTTAGGACTCCTCACTTTGCCTAGGAATTCTCCATTTCAAGGGGCCACATAGGCTGAGCGACACCAACGATGGTAGCCTTCTATTCCCCTTCATGCTTTGGAAGTAGGATTCGACTTGCCCTTACAGTCGTTTTTCTGCCATCTTCTACAAGATTATGAGATCCCTCTAAGCCAAACCTTTGGGTTCTCTCAGCGGCTCGCAATGGCTTACATCATTGACTGTTGTCAACAAAATGAAGTGCCACTACTTGTGATTTTTTAGCATTTATAGCATTTAAAGTCCAAGAACTGAGGGAATTTGTCAGACTTCTACTACTTCACCCTCATGATGGAGCATAGATAATCATCTCCAACCGATGTACCAACCTTCGTCTGAATTGGGGACAACATATTCGATGAAGTGTGGGCTCATTGGCAAGTTTGGCTTTCCAACGGAGTGGGTCGCGCCAGGCAAGAACATGTGCTTGTTTAAATTAACCATTGTGATGGAGAACAGTGAAGCCCAGTTTCAAAAGCTTCACACTGCTCGTCCTTTGGTTCTAGAGGATATACTCAAGGCGAGAATTGTGTTCCAGTATTGTTTGGATGGTATTAGTGATCTGTCGATTTTGTACCTAGCAGATTGAACTTACTTTCACATTTGGTGAGCTTGAAATTGAGTAATTTCCTTTATGTTTACGAATTAAATGAGGCCTAAAGATTAGGTAACATACTTCGTGAGTGCACAAGAGATTAGTAGTAGTGAGCCATGATGATACTGACCACTTCGTCACGACATAGAGAACCCTATGTCACAACAAAGGGATCAACAGGGAGGAATTCTAAGACTGCCTGCTACGTCGCGACACAGGTCTTGGTGTGTCGCGACATCGGCCCTAGACTCCAACTCTATATCCTGCGAGGGGCGTTTTCGCCTTCATAATGGAACTTAAGCACAAGGAACAGTGGCTAACCTAGGGATGAAAAAAAAAACCATCTAAAGCTATAAATATGGCGTATAGCACTAGGATTTAGACACCATTACTTAGACTTTAATTTTTAATTTTAGTTTTATTTATTTTTAGCTTTTAAAACGAGATTGTAGAAACTCGCGTAAACGATAGAGGAGATTTTCCCGACAGATCGCTTAATACAATTTAGTTTCTTTTTCATTCTCTTTTGTACTTTTATGTTTTCATATATTGTTTCATTGAAGAATAAAGAAACCATGAGGGACTAATTTCATTTCGGGGAATTAAGGAGTGGAAGTATGAATAATTAATTATTGTTTTGCATAGATTTTACCTTTCGGATTAGCTGTTTAGGAAAGGAAGAACATCAAACAAACACTAGGCCTGACAACCCTAGAAAGTCATCTAGGTGGGAATGAACCCAAAATTGGTATTGCCCATCCGTGAGCACCTTTTCCCCAAACCGATTTAGATTGTGACATCTAGCGATAAGTGATCTCCATCGAGTTGCTATGCTGCTGAAGATCAAGAGATCCAACTGGGGTAGCGACTAGTTGATTGAAGGAAAATCCCCAAAACCCAACAATTGAAGAAATCATACGGAAATGACCTAATCTCCTTAGAGCCATCTATACAAATTTTTACAACTCAAACTTTAATTTATTTTATCTTTATCTTTTTACTTTTATGCTTTCAAAACAACTCTTATTTTTCCTCGTACTATAAACCTAAAATCAATACTAATTAAGTTTATTATTTGTAGGGATTTTATTTACTATCGCCTTAAGCCTCATTTGGGTACAATCCTCAGAATACCACCAAGTGTTCCATTGTAACACACTATATTTACAACTTGACTCGTATACTTGCGAAAAGCTAAAATCTACACCAAAAGGGAGTACGTTCGGGGGCAGTCAATTAGCCCCATTGGATGGAGGCCTGGTGATAGCAGGGTAGTGGCCGAGGTAATTTGTGTGTGACCTAAAAGATATAAATGGCTACATGGGGCCACAGATGAGATAGGTCTAATATTTATGGGGTAAAAGCATGAGCATAGGAATTTCATCATAACTACTACAAGATGAGGCTTCACCCTTGGATTTCAGTAACCTCATTGCCTGAAGAAACTGATGAGTTATCTATCAAGGTCGTGAGACAGTGAGCTGAGGAGAACTGTCGAAAAGCACAGAGCCACCATGAATCGAATTATCGCAAAACATAAGGCCACGATGTCGAGCTATGAGCAAAAACAAGCAGAGGCCTTAGAACAATTTGAGAAAGAAACTTTTGATACTTTGAGCAGCCTTCTTACTAAACTTAAGTCAAACATACTCCTGCATGTTGAAGTTGCAGCTAGGCCATTTGACGCTCGTAAAATTGACTTTGACTCCCTCACAAGGTGGATATGGATCACCTAGGCTTTGATGTTCGCTTCACCTCAGGAGACGTCTGGGATGAGTTCGAATCAAAATGGTGGAGCATAGGTCCGCTAATTGTGTTGGAGCTGCAAGCTTGACTCTATGAACCTTTAAAGACTATCAACTAGGACCATAGGTTTGCTAGCTAACTTTTTAAGATCAAGATGTTTAGTCACTTGGGCTCTTTTTTTTCAAGTATTCCTACCCTACATTAATTTATAACTGATGGAGTACAGGAATATAACTTTTAATCATCGAAATATGTGAAAATTTTAAATATTTTAACAATATTTATGCAAACACATAATCAAATTCAAAATTCATGTATTGAGTTTGAATAACATAACCAAATGACCCAAAAGCTCGTAACAATCAAGCCATGACCAAATAATAAGGACCACTTGTATTTACAAATTATTATAAAACGTCATCCGCAAATGAAAAAAAACTGAAAACAAGGTAAAAAAGTGATTGAAAGAAAAAGCTATACCATATAAGCATATTTAAAAGGAAACTTACTAAATTTAACCACATATAAATTGTGTGTTGATTTTTATATATTTTATTCTAATTTCAGTTTCACTAAATATAAATTCTCGTCATATGTATTTTAAATATATTTGATTATTAATGTATTTATGAATTATAATAAATTGATTCGAATTATTCTAATAATTTGCCGTATAATTTTTTAAAAGAATCATAAGTCTTTGATGTAAATAGACCTAAAAAATAACGTAATATTGTTTTTTTGTTAGAAAAGTATATCAAACTTTAGTAAAAATAAACTAAAATGAGGAAGGCCTTAAGTGAGTTGCCCCTAACTTGCCTTTAAGCAGGAGACGTTGGAGTGCCGTCGGAGGATGTTGAAACTTTGACTAAGCTGGAGAAAGATCAATTTGATCAGTTCGAATATTCGATCTGCAATCATGTTGGCCTCCCCATACACATGCACCACCCAAATCTCCCAATGATACAAAGCAATTGTTATTTATTTTCTTATAAGGATCCACTTAGAAGAAAATTCTTAACCCTAAAATTGTTTTTTGGCCCTAACAGGTAAAAAATTTATGGTAAAAAATTCAATAAACCTAATCATTTAATTAATTTATTTTAGTTCGATTTTTTTTTCAACATTAAAAATTGAAAAAAAAATATTTTCGGACACCTTTTAATCTTGGATTCTGAACGGCTACACTCCCAAACAGTCTCTGGGACAGGACCTTAATCAACTCTTGGACTTAAATTTTATTTAATTTTCAAACGTATAATCTAAATATTTTCTAAAAGATAAATTTATTGGTGAATGATAGCATATAGTAAAAGAAAAAAAAGCATTAGGACGCACACAACGCAGAAAAAAAAAAACAAAAAAAAAAAAAAAACTTTATTGAAGAAATGTTAATGGAATGCATGGGTCACAACAATAAGGAAAAAATCAGCAACTAATTCTTCCTTTTATTTTCCCATAAATTAATACAGATTAGATGGGAGGGAGAAGTCAATATTGTGCATGGTATTTTAAGTGCATTTTCCGATTGTGGTAAATGAAGGATGGTGAATTAGGGACCTTGTCGACATCTTTCAGCTTTTTCACATCCTCTATCGTAATCAGGGGAGCGTTTTGCCACACAATTACCCATCCCTGGTTTGCATGGCTATTCAAGATTTTTTCCCATTGCTCCGCTACTAATTGGTTTCGCAGCATTTGCACCCTCTTCCATCAACATTGAGCTTACCAGCATTGCACAAACCCACAGCACCATGATCTTCTTCTCCACGCCCATTTTGCTCCAATAAATTTATTTAATAAAAATTCTACACTATCCTTCAAGCACAAGAGAGGGGATTATATAGTTTGACAATACTTCTAAACTTAGTAAAATGTTAACCAAAACTACAATAACGGAGAATTTTCCTAAACCTTTTTAGTAAATTAGATTAGGGGACATGTTAAAATCTCTCACTTACCCTTCCAACTTTATTCGATATCCACAAATATAAATATGACTTTGTCCATAAACATAACTTAGTGAATTAAATTTATTTTTTTCAAGAGAGGAACTATGTTATTGAGTGAATTTCATATTTGAATGATTTTGTATACGTACCAAGTGATTGAGTAAGTAGATAATTTAAGAATTAAGGGGTGGAATTAAATCATTATTTTTTTTTGTATTATGTTAATCTAAGTGAATTAGTTCCCAAAGTAATGCTTTGTGACCTAGGTTAAATTTGAACTTTGTTAATTATTTTTGTGTGTAAAAGTTTACTTGTTTCATCTGTTATGGTCGCAACTCTTACCATGGCATAGTCAAACGTACTTGCACTTTGTATTTGTATTAGGTTATGTGACATGTCTATACATGATTAATTTAATTTCTTTCGATTATTATCTAATGGATGAATAAATTAAATAATTGAGTTCAAAGTGAAAATTAAATGGAGTAGTCTTTTTAGTTTATTTTTATTCAAAAATTAAATAAGTTTACACATAGATTTTAATACCATAAAATCTGTAAATTATATAATTAATTTTTAGAGAATATTTAATTATTAGATTAGATAATTTTATGAGTTTGATTTTTTTTATTTAAATCAAGAAAAGTAAACTTGTATAATTAAAAGAGGCTTGACCAAACCAACTAGTGTACTAGGTCATGTACTTGGGGCACTGTATTTTTTTTGGGAGCCATTGACCAGACTTGAATTCTTCCAAATTAATTAATTGATGTATTTTGAATAAGAATATAATTCTTGCATATGATTCTCTATAAATATCCTATGCTAGTAAAAAATAATATACAGGAAAGTATTAATTGAAAAACAGCGGTTAACTTTTTAGCTCTAGATACATCTAAACAATGCCTTAAATTATCTCTAAACACCTCAATATGCATAAATATCAATTTAGTTATACAATCTCAAAATTACTATTTATCATATATACTATCATACTCATTTTCTCATATTAGGCATATTATTTGGTATCAATAATACCTTTTTACCTATACTTAATGTAACCTATAGAACTCAAAAATTTCATGCCCAAAATTTAAAAACTTCTCATTATCATGCCAAATTTATCAATAAATACAATCAACCTATTATACATGCTCTTGACTTATATAATTTAAATACTCATTATACGAATTTACTCGTCGGGTTTTTGATCTCGAAACCACTGTTTCTGACACCACTAAAAAATGGGTTGTTACATCCTGTGTCGCGACGAAGCAAGCAATCTCCTTTATCTTCACTACTGGTCCCTTTATTGTGACATAGAGCTCCTTATATTGTGACGAAGTTATCAATTTCACATTTGCTCAGCAACTAATGGTCGGTAGCTCCTGTGCACTCACGAAGTAAGTTAACTAATCTTTAGGCCTCATTTGGCCTTAAAGGCAATAAAATAACTTTTTAATGCTAATTATTCGAAAGATAAAGACTAAGTTAAAATCTATGAAAACATAAGGGAAAATACTTGATTCTAAGCTCCTCAAATGTTGAAACTAAGTCAATCTGCTAGGTATAAAACCAAGATATCAACTTTGACGCCCCTTACGAGATGGATATGGATCACCTAGGCTTTGATGTTAGCTTCCCCTCAGGAGACGTCTGGGATGAGTTCAGATCGAAATGGAAGAGCTCAAAATAGTGAAGCGTAGGTCCACTAATTGTGTTGGAGAGGAGCTTAACTGTACGAGCCCTTAAAGAGTGTCAGCTAGGAGCGTAGGTCCGCTAGCTGCTTCTTAAGATCAAGATGTTTAGTCACTTGGGCTCTTTTAAGATCAAGAAGTTTAGTCACTTGGTCTCTTTTTTTTTCAAGTATTCCTACCCTAGATTAATGCGTAACTGATGGGGGTATAGGAATATAACTTTTAATCATCAAAATATGTGAAAAAATTTAAATTTTTTAATTATATTTATGCGAAACACATATTCATATTCGAAATTCATGCATTGAGCTTGAACAACATAACCAAATGACCCAAAAGTTCATAACGATCAAGCCATGAACAATTAATAGAACCAGCTATATGTGCCAATTATTATGTAAAACATCATCCGCAAATGAAAAAAATGAAAACAAGGTAACAAAGTGATTGAAAGGAAAAGCTATACCATATAAACACAGGTGGTGGTTAAAGGGGACGCAAGAACAATTATTATGAAGGCATCTAAAGGGGATATTGACAGATATGCTATAGGGGTTTTTATGGAAGATATCAGATTGTTGGCCTTAAATTTTAATTATGTTCTTTTCCAACATGTAGATCGAGATGTTAATGCTATTGCTCATGCTATTACCAGAAAAGGGTTTGAGATGGATTCTAAAAATTTTTGGGCCGAAGATGTACCTCAAGAGGTTGTTGTTATGGTGGATCGCGAGCGGAGGGCGTTGCCGCTCTTCGATGGGAGCTGATTGAAGAATTTCTACAGTCTGTTTCGATGTGGAAGACGATCTGTGCTCTAAAGGTGGTATCTTTTTGCAAAGAAGGAGATGGATGGTTTTTCTTCGATTGATGACTAGTCTTCCCAACATCGAGGCGGTTTTTTATCTGTTTTACTCTTTCTGTGTTCTTTTTTGGTTGTTTTAGTTTCTTTAATTTGGGTTTGCTTTACAGCTAGTTTTGTTCCCCATTTACCTGCTATGTTGGACATGTGTTAATGGGGGTTGATGTGGTTTTTATTTATCTTTGAAATAACTAGCCTCGGTATTTTACTTAAAAAAAAGGAAACATATAAAGTTTAACCATATATAAATTATGTGTGGACTTTTATATATTTTATTCTAATTTAAGTTTCATTAAATATAAATTCTCCTCATATTTATCTTAAATATATTTTGATTATTAATGTATTTATGAATTGTAATAAATTGATTCTAATTATTATTTTAATTTACCGTATAATTTCTTAAAAGTATCATAAAGTTCTAATGTAAATAGACCTAAATAATATCATAATATTATTTTTTTGTTTGCTTGCTAGAAAGGTAGATCAAACTTTAATACAAAGAAACTAAAATGAAGAAGGCCTTAAGCGAGCTACCCCTAACTTGCCTTTAAGCAAGTGATGTTGGAATTTTGTCGAAGGATGTTGAAACTCAGATTAATTCGGAGAAGATCAATTGACCAACTCGGATATTCAATCTGCAATCATGTTGGGCTTGCCATACGCATGCACCACCCAAATCTTTCAATGATACAAATCAATTGATATTTATTTTCTCACAAGGATCCACTTAGAATAAAATTCTTAACTCTAAAATTATTTTTTGGGTCCTAGACGATGAAGTATTTACGATGAAAAATTCAAATGCCCAAATCATTTAAGTAATTTATTTTAGTATGAATTTTTTTCCAACATTAAAAGTTGAAAAATATTTTTTTGGATGCTTAATTCTTGAATCATGTGAATTGTTAATGAATGAGTAGGATGAATTTGATTGAATGTTGTATCTTCAATTTTTGGATGAATTATTTAGATTGCATTAGTAATGAATGAATAGTATCATTATTTAGATCTTGAATAAAATTTTCATTTACAGCTGCTTCAATATAAGTATAGTTATGAATAAAAAACACTTCAATGTGGGTGTATGGTTAACTATCAAGGGGGAACACTCCAATGCAAGTGTTAGAAAAAGTAATCTAGTCAAAGGCTGTCACTGCAAGTGTGTGTGTCAGTGCAATTACATACTCCCTGGGGGTTTGTCGCACCCCATCGTTACTTCCCAAGAACAAGGGTATAGTAATGCAATGACATCCCTTAGTCACATAAAAAAAGGAAAAGAAGAAAAAAATATTTATTTTACAATAATTTTTTTTGGTATAATGAATTTAAGATTTAAAGCATGATGCTAGCATTGATGAAATTGCAATTTTAGTTATTCATACCTATAAATTGTCGGCGCAATATTCTGTCATTTGAATGTAATTCATGCATTAGGATTTCAGGTGCTTCAAGTTGCTAGAATGATTATTGCCTTGACAAAAATTCTTTTGCAGCCTTGTTAGTTTTGTTTTACTTAAGGACAAGTAAAAACTCAAGTTTGGGGGTGTGTAGGTAATAAAAAGAACAAATGTTTTCTCCCTATTTATTGGATAATTTGTTCCTATTTAGCTTTCCTTAGTACATATTTTTAGCATTTTTAACTTAGTAACTGCATTTTCTAACTCAGTGATGCTAGGTTTAATTTTCTTTAATTTTATCCTGTTTTTTTCTATTAATGTCGCCACAATTAGTGTTTAGTTTGCATCCAAAGATGTCAGTGCAGGAGTCTATTCGGAAAGATCAACGCATGAAGGTATCTAGGGTGGTCGCCGCAAAATAACATCCAAATTTGTACCCAAAATTGTCGCTGCATGAGCACTTCCAGATTGCCTCAAAGTTGTCGCCGCAGGAATATTTCTAGATTGCACCCAAGGCTGTCACTGCAAAAATATTCTTAAAATTGCATCCAAAACTATCACTGCATAAGTATTCTTCAATTGCAACCAGGAATGTCACTACATGAACATGTACAGAATTGTCGTTGCATGAACATGTTTAGAATTGTGCCCAAAATTATCGTCGCATCTGATAGCTGTCTGATAAGAACAGAATTATGTGAGCTATCCAATCTGGTATAACCAACTTGTATAGCTCAATTTTAGAGAATAGACACTTGTACATTTGGGGCTAAATATAAACACACACAAAGCATGAAGGAAGTGGTCTCTTCTTCCTTTAGTCTCCCATTTTGTAATATTATATTTTTCAACCTAGCTTTTGAGCTTTTCGACTATGGAGGCTTAAGACCCCTCAGGTGAATCGAAATGAAGGCAACGCAGATTAACTCCTGACAAGGAGCATCCTAAGTGCGACGCAAGAGGGAGAATAAGGGAGCATTTTAAGTAGCCTAGGAATAGTATTCTCTATTTGTTCTTTTACATTTCCTTTCTTAAACAATGGTAATTCATGTTTATTTCAAGTTTGTATGGAAGTACTCTTGATTGTTAGACAAATCAAATCTTATTCAAGCTTACTTTACTGTTAAGTCTTTGGGTTTGAATGATTTTAGCACGAAAGTGTTATTGCAGTCACAGTCACTGGAAGGTGCAGTGACAGTTTAAACTAACAAGCATGACAACGGAAGTTGCTTGGTGATTGAAGGAATTTGGTCCACTTGTTCTCAAGTGTGTTGCATTGACAGCATTGGAAGATGTGGTTAGTGTGCATACTAAATTCATAGATCTAATAGAAAAGCCAAGTTTGGTAAGATGTTCATTATGCTTAATTGCACCGACAAATTACCTATTATTTTTAACCTTGTAAGCCACACTTAGTTTTCTGCTGACAATTCACGTTGTGGATCCCATTTTATCTTTATTTTCACATTATTGCTCCGACAACCATTCTCATAATTTATTACATTTTACTTATTCAATGCACTGACAATTTTAGACAGCAGACACCCATCCTCGTGGGATCGATATCCGACAGATTCACTTCTATCTACTATACTTGCATCGATAGTGCATGCTTGCACATATTTGCTGTGACGTTCATAGCACGATCAGTAGTTGATTAGAGGAAAATCCCCAAACCCCAATAATTAAGGAACTAATACGGAAACGACCTAATATCCTCAAAGTCATTTATACAATTTTCTACAACTCAAACTTTGCTTTTATTTCTATTTTCGTTTATCTTTTATTTTATACTTTGAAACAACTCTTTTATTTTTCGTACTATAAACCCTAAAATAAGTACTAATTAATTTTATTCTTTGAAGGGATTTTATTTTACTATAGCTTTACACCTCCTTTGGGTACGATCCTCAGAATACTATCAAGTGTTCCGTTGTAACAGGCTATATTTACAACCTGACCCGTGTACTTACGAAAAGCCAACATCTACGTCAAACGGGAGTACATCTGAGAGCAGTCAGTAACCCCAAAAATAATATGTAAATTCTTCAATACTCCTTATTATGAACAGGATTTCTTAGATTAAACTGACTTAGAATTCTTTAGTGATATAAATATGAATGAAGTAATTACATATTTGACTTAGGGAAGGGGGAATGGAAATTTAGTCCAAGCACTAGTATCCTTATTGTATTCAACCAAGCCATTATGTTCCCTGAAGCCAAAATGTGGATCCAATTTATACGTACACGCATGATACCTACTTTAAATGTTTCTAATGTTAATGTTTTTTTAGTACTATTATTATTCACAATTTTGCAGAAAAAGCAGGTTTGTATAGGGAAATGGATTCACCAAAACATGAGCCGATGTGTGGGAAGCCCAAAGGTGGGGATTTTCTTTCCTCACTTGATTATGACTTTGTGTAAAAGGGCAGGTCTGCCCATGACATCCACTGAGCAAGCATTGAGGCCTTCAAAGAGTTTCATTGGCGACACACTCTTCCAGCAATACATGGAACTTTGTGCTAAACAATTAAAAGAGGGGAAGAGAAAATCATGAGACTCGACGGCTACACCAACTTCGACATGAAGGTTGGCACCAACCCAACAAGAAGTTAGTGAAAGAAATCATCCATAGTTCGATTGGATGATCCAATGGATGCAGGAATCGGGACCATTATTTCAAGAGGTTGCTCGGCAACACAACTTTAGGGTCCTTAACTACACATCGAACATGTTTGGGGTGGTGGATGAGGAGCATAATGAGGAATAACCAAAAGAAGGGGATGATAGTGATGATGAGGTGGATGAGATGGACAAGGATGAATAAAGTGTTTTTGAGACTTTAATTTTTGGAGACTTGTAATTTTGGATTATTTTTAAGACTTATATAATTTTTAGGAGTAGAATTAGAATTTACTTTTGTATATATATGCCTTAATTTTTTTTGTAAGAACTCAATACTATGAAGACAAAAAAATTTAGAGCATTCATGCTAAGAGGGAGAAGGACAACCACCATGGGAAGAAAAGGACTTTCACAAGCAATCGGGTAACTTCTTTCCTTACTATTTATGAGGCTACACATTGAGGACAATGTGTTTTCTAAAGTGTGAGGGGTAACATAAGAATTTTTGCATATAGTTTTAATTTTTAGTTTTTATGATTGTTTTGATTTGTGCTTGAGCTTGTAAAAATACAAGTGATTGGTTAGAAGCATGTATAATAGGTTGATTGTATTTATTGATAAATTTGGCATGATGATGAGGAATTTTAAAGTTCTATAAGTTACATTAAGTATAGATAGAAAGTTATTATTGATCGGTTGTTTAATGTCACAGCAATAATGTGCAAGTGTACACTATCGATGAAGTATAGTAGACAGATGTGAATCTGTCGGATATCGATCCCAGAAGGATGGTTGTTTATTGTCTATTAATGTCAGTGCAAAGAATAAGTAAAATGCGATAAATTGTGAGAGTGGTTTTCGAAGCAATAATGTGAAAATAAAAACGAACTGTGATAAGGATAAAATGGTGTCCCTAACGTGATTGTTCAGCAGAATACTAAGTACGGCTCACAAGGTTTTAAAGGATAGGTGATTGTTGCTACAATAAAGTGCAATGAATATCTTACCAAACTTGACTTCTCTATTTGACCTAAGACTTAAACATGCACATTAGTCACACCTTCCGATGATCGCAATGCAACACAGTTAAGAACAAGTGGATCAAATTCCTCAAATCCCCAAGCAACTTCCATTGTCTTTCTTGTTAGTTTAAAATGTCGCTGCACCTTTTAGTGACAATGATGCAATAACACTGTGGTAAAAACATTCAATCCCAAAGATTAAACAGTAGAAGTAAGATTGAATAAAATAACAATTAGTCTAAAAATCATGTGTACTTCCATACAAGCATGAAATAAACAGTAATCACCAGCATTTTAGAAAAGAAATATAAAAGAAGCAAGTGGAGAATACTATTCCTAGAAGAACTCGACTTGATTCTTCGATTTCCTTCTTGTGTCGCACTTAGAACTCCTCGTCAGGAGCTTTTCTGCATCTTTCCCACTCGTTTCTCCCATGAAAGCTTTAAGCCTCCATAATTGCAAGCTTCAAAATCTAGGTTGAAGAACAACATTTACAAAAAAAGACCCTTTTTTCTCTTTCCTTATGAGTATTTATCTTCAGCCAAATTGTGCAGGTGTCCTCTCCCCAAAACCGAGCTGTCTATGGTCGTACTAGTTGGTTATACCAAACTAGACAGCTCACGCATTTTTGTTCTTATCCGAACAGCTATCAGATGCGACAAAAATCTTAGACACAATCTGGGAATACTTATGCAACGACATTAGTAGCAAAATATGACAAAATTAAGGGCAACTAGGTTAAGGTCCATTGAGTTAGAAAATGCAATAAACTAAACCAAAAAAATGCTAAAATATGTGCTAAGGATGACTAAATGGGAACAACTTAACCAATAAGTAGGGAGAAAACGTATGTTCTTTCTAGTACTATCACACCCCTAAACTTGAGTTTTTACTTGTCCTCAAGGTAAACAAAAACTAGCAAGGCTATACAAAAATTTACAAAGGCAAATGATCATTCTATCAACTTGAATCATCTAAAATCCCAATGAATGAATCCCATTCAAATGACAGAATATTGCATCGACAACACATAAGTATGAATAACTAAGATTGCAGCTTCATCAATTCCAGCATCATGCTTCAAATCCTAAATTTTATTTACCAACACAGCATTTATTGTACAATACTATATACATATATCTTTTCCTTTTCTCTTTTTTTTATGTGACTGAAAGATGCCGTTGCATTACTATACTTTTTTTCCTGAGAAGCAACGATGGAGTGTAACAAACCCCCAGGGAGTACGTAATTGCACCAACACACACTCTTGTAGCGACAGCCTTTGGTTAGATTCATTTTTCTAACACTTGCATTAGAGTGTTCCCCCTTGAATAGTTCATAATACACCCACATTGGAGTGTCTCTTATTTATAAATGTATACACATATAAGCACCTGTAAAGGGAAAATTCATTCAAGATTCAAAGAATGATATTAGTCATCCATTACTAATGCAATCTAAATCATTCATTAAAGAATTGAAGATACATCATTCAGTCAAATTTATCCAACTCATTCATTAACAGTTCACATAATTCAAGAATAAAGCATTGAATGAAACAAAAATTTTCAAACACATTTGCAATAACCATTCATAACCTTACATTATTCATTAAACTCAAAAAGTTTTTTTTTTTGAAATGTGGGTGCAATTGCATTTCCAAACCCCATATACATTCCCCCAAACTTAAAATCTACATTATCCCCAATGCACGAATACTAAAACACAATGACAATGCTTACTAACAAACTAAAACAACTACATGCTATGCATGAATACTAAAACTAAAACCTTAAATAAAACTAACTCAGTTTTTCGCAACCTTCGATGTGGTTGCATGGTGCTTTTCCTTCCTTCTCTTCTTCTCTTCCTTTCTGTGCTTCTTGTCTTTGGAGCGCTCTCTCTTTCTTTCTTTGGGCTTTGCCTGATCCTCGAATTTCTTTTCAATATCTAGCTGTGCCCCACCATCATCAGCTGCGTCTTGTGTCGGATGGATCACCTCAAGTGGTCCAACGTAGACCAGTATTGCTAAAGGATTGTGGTATTCCTCATTAGTTTTTTCTTCAGCTTCCGCCTTACTCGCTCCATCTTGCTCCAAGTACTCAGTCGTTGCACCCAAAAATTCGGGTCGGTGATAATTTCTTTAGCTGATTCTTTCTCAGCTTCTTATTCTTCACCCTTCTCTTTCTCTTCCTCAACATGGTTTTCCTCCCCTTCCACAGGAATTTCCTCTTTAGCAACATGCTCCTCTTGACCAACAATGAAATCATCTTCGAACAGGCTCTCAATTTTTTGTAAACATTCCTCGACATCTCTTGATTTTGCTTTCTTCTTGTCATCAGAGACGTGCACCATTGGAGGGGAAGCCATCGATCGGTCTTGGTCCCCTATGTCAGCCTCTTCTGATGAAGTCTCATACTCTCTGATGATTGGTCGAAATATTGGGAATTCTAAGAGTGAGGCTTTGCTCAGCTGCCTTAATGTGGCTACAACAGAACTGTTCTAGGCCGTGGTATAGCCGTAGGATAAATTTTGTGCTCTATCCATGTCTTCCACTATAGCGACAAGTTTGATTTACCTGTTGCTGATGGAAGTTGCTATCTTTTCGACATCCTTCATTTTACACCACAAAGAAGTCTCTACAGTCACATTTGCTCCTTTGTTTTTCTGCTTTTGCTTTCCCTTCCTTTTGCTTGCTTCTATTTCTTTCAATGTGGGAGTGTCCTTCCCACGAGTCATTCTCTCAATTGATGCTTCATTGATTATACCTTTGTTCTCTAGAATTTTTTCTCCATCTCGGGGCATGATTCCTTTCTGCTAGCATAATTGCATAACCAGTGATGGGAAAACCAAGATGCCCGTTTGCCTTGTACTACATTCAACAATTTCTTGATGGAGTATTACCCCAACATCGATTTTCCTTCCTATGGTAATAGAATGTATCAGACACATTCTGTCAAAGGTGACTATGGTGCTGTACGTAGAAGGCTTTAGTCTGCAGTTTACAAAATGGAACAAGACTTTGCTTTGCAACATTAAGAATCACCTGTGCATGGTGTAGTTGTTGTGATTTGAACTCGTCCATGTTGCTCCTTTGACATAAAGATCTTTCACCAAGAGGTTTTCTTGTCATCAGTGATTTCTTCAATTAACGCAACATGTTCATCCCTATCCACCTTGGTGTTGCACAGCTCGTTGATGTGTTCAGCGTCCTAAGGGATTAATCTTTCACGAACAAAGACAAACTATGACTCATGGTCAGTAAGGTTAGCATAGAACTCACGTACTAGAGACAGAGAGTAACTTCTCGGGTGAGTGCAAAAGGTTTCCCATTTCTGCCTTGCGATGGTCTTGTAGACTTGCTTACCCAAGTCTTATTGTCGTGATAGAAGACAACTTTGTTCTAGGTGACAATTTATTTTCAACATGTTTTCCTAAAAATGGTCTTTGGCCGCTTTCATGAGGAATATCACCGGATCTTTTGACAAGGATGGCTCTGTTTCACGGACAGCTATTGTAAAGGATGAAGGTTCTACGATAAATTTGGTTGCTTTCTTAACTGCTCCTCGAGTTCTTGCCATGTTTTTGTAAGTAAAGAAGGTTTTAATGCATAAAGGTACGAGCTTTAAGAATGATCATGAATAAATATGGTTTCTTTGTGATTTTTACAGTCGACATAGAAGAGGGAGTTTATAGTAAGTGAAGGAGAAAGATGAAAAGTCGTGTTTTTTTTGTAACAGAGGAAAGGACATAAAGTCTGGTGAGAATAAATGCGTCCAATAGGAATTACACTCGTTCAGACAAATCCAACGGTTGGGTGCCTGTTGATGAAACGATGGGATCGGCTCCCTAATATGCTTTGATTTTTTTGAGTCAGCAATTGCAGTACAGACATACGAATTGTATCGACAATGAAGTCTAGATGTGTCGACAATGGGATTGAATTATTCTGCAAAAAAAATGAAGTGAAATAAGCTTGAATAAAAAAACAAAAGAAAATAAAATTACATAATAATAATAATAATAAATTTCAAGAAAAGTTAGAAAAATTTGACCAATTTAATGGTATCTTCCTACTTTTGATCACTATGCTCAAGATAATGCTTCAGTCACTATCCATTCACTTTAAACTGGTGTCCATCATGTAAATCCTTAATTGTGACTGCACCATGAGGAAATTCTTCGACAACTTTGAAAGATCCAGACCAACGTAAGCTTAATTTACCCAGATGTAATTTCAACCTAGAATTGAATAATAGAACTTGTTGACCCGCAATAAATTGTCTCAACAAAATGATTCTGTCATGCCATCATTTGGTTTTTTCTTTATAAATTGCAACATTTTCATAGGCATTTCACCTAATTTCCTCTAGTTCAGTGATATTCAACAACCTTTTCTTTCTAGCAGCTTCATAATCCATGTTCACTTGCTTAATTGCCTACATTGCCTTGTTCTCCAGTTCAACTGGCAAATGACATGCTTTCCCAAAAACTAGCTGATACGACAACATCTCTAATGGAATTTTGTATGCTATCCTTAATGCCCATAAAGCATTATCAAGTCTGAAAGACCAATCTTTCCCTAAAAGGTTCATAACCTTCTCAAGAATGTTCTTAATCTGTCGATTGGACACTTCGGCCTGTACATTGGTTCGTGAATGATAAGTAGTATCCCTTCTATGATTAACTCCATATCTCTTCAGTGTGGCTACCACTTGGTTGCAACGAAAGTGTGTACCCTGATCACTGATCAATGCTTTAGGTGTGCCAAAACGGGTGAGTATATGATGGGCCTGTAACCTCACAATGATTGTGCAAGCGAACACACATCAATGCAAGTATAGTTGATAGATTGATTCTATCAGATATCGATCCCACGAGGAATGGGTACTTGATGCTTAAATGTTGAAGCAACTTAGAGAAAATGCTAGTAAGGATGTCAGCACAATTAAAGTAGATCTGCACACTAAGACAGTCAAAATTGTCAATTTAATTATAAAAGTTAATTTCAAATAAACTGAAAGTAAATTAACTTGTTGTTGAAGTGTTGAGAATTTAAATGCATGAAAGTAAAGTATGATCAAGTACGAAGAATTGGAGTGGATTACTGATTTTACTAAGTAGCAACGCTAGATGCGTTGATAAGGTATTGTATTGACGAATAGTCTTATCACTAAAGGTCCAATGAAATCTTACCAATTACAGCTCTTTGTTTAATCGAGACTTAAGCGTCCACAATTTCCATACCTCTCAGTGCTGGCAATGTTGTGCACTCAAGAACAAGTGACTGGAATCCCTTCTAATTCCAAGTAACTCTCGCTGACTTGCTTGTTAACTTAACTTATCACTGCATCTCCTGATGTCGGTAGACTACAATTCCACTCTCATGTTTAATGCAGTTAAATCCAAGAATAAACAGATGAGGAAAATCAAATAAGAATCAAAGTAATCTAACACTGAAAGATATTCACATATTCATTCAATTGTCAATAATAATTCATCAACATAAAGAGAGGAGTCAACAAATACATCGAATCTTACTATCTATAGACTACTAGGACTATTCCTTAACCTCTCCTCTTGCTTTGCATCAAGCACTTCTCGTCAGAAGTAGTTGCTCCTTCGCTCGATCAGCTCACCGTTCTCCAACTTAAAACCTCAAAAACTCAAAGTAATTACAGAATTAATTCCTTCACCTCTTGATATATTTCCCTTTCTTCTTTCTTCTATTTATAGGCTTCAAGAATTGTAGATTTTTTCTCCTCTCATATCCAACTTCTTGTGCAGTTGTCAAAGTTTGTTGAAATCCAGTTATGCACTCACGCAGATCTGGTGTGATCTTCATAAATCTACAGATTGTCGTAACATTTCTGAGCACGATCTATAATCCTTAATTGCGGTGACATCATGTGAAATTCCTGCGTTGGTGCTTCCAAATGTGTTTGTAGCGTGAATTCACCCATACAAAGTAAAGGTTTCAATGCATTGACATCTCTGGCCGTAATTCCAAGCTAACTTCATCTCTGGCCGCAATTCCAAGCTAACTTGTGGCTGCATTCTTTAAATTTGTTCTAGCATCAATCTTCTGAGATTGATCCCTGCGCTGACAATTTCTTCACAAAATATAGAGGCTGCATGTGGCAACATTAGTGCACAAAAGAGATAAAATAACAAGAATTTAAGTCAAACAACACTAAGTTAGAAAATATAAATACTAAGTATGCAATGCCTATTATGCATGCCAAATATGCTACAAAAAGGACAATTAATACACAAATTTATGGAGAAAATAAGTGTCATTTCTAATGCTATCACACCTCAAACTTGAGTTTTTACTTGTCCTTAAATAAACAAAAATTGGCAAACTTCACAAACAAATAATTAAAATTGCAACTTCACCAATGTTAGTAACATGAATAATTAAAACTGCAACTTCACCAATGTTAGTAACATGAATAATTAAAACTGCAACTTCACCAATGTTAGTAACATGCTTTGAATCTTAACCCTTCCTTAACCAATACAACATTCATGGCAATATATTTCTTTTCTTTTTTCTTTTCTTCTTCTTTCTTTTTCTTTCTTTTTGTGAATTTTTTATTAAAAGTGACTGAGAGATGTCATTGCATTACTCTACCTTGTTCCTGAGTAGTAACGATGGGGTGCAACAAACCCCCCAATAGGTATGTAATTGCACCGACAAACACTCTTGCAGTGATAGCCTTTGGCTAGATGATTTTTCTAACACATGCAACAGAGTGTTCTCCCTTGACTAGTCACAATGCACTCACATTGAAGTGTCTTTTATTAGTACAGTGTCACTGTAAATGGTAAGTTAGTTCAAGATTTAAGGGTTAATACTATCCATTCATTACTAAAGCAATTTCAATCATTCATCCAAAAATAGAAGGTTCAATGTTCATTCATATTCGCTCAATTCGCATTTTAAACAATTCAAGAATTACGCATAAAAATAAAAATTATTATTACATTTTTGTTGAAACTTTGCATATTTTCATTGAACTAAAGAAACAAGTAATTTTTCGAATATGTGGGTCCAATCGCGTTTCCATTTCACAAAAGATCCCCCTAAACTTAATATCTACATTATCTCCAATGCACTGACAATACTATACAGATAAGAATGGAAATGCAACTATAATGCAAATGTACTAACAAATGAAATGTAGTGACAAAATAAAATGCATGAAATCAACTACTGAAAAGTAAAACTAACTCATTGGTCAAAAGCCGATGAAGTGGCTGCTTTGGCTTTCTTCTTCTTCTTCTTTGGGTGCTCGCCTTCTTATTTGCGCTTCTTCTTCTTATCTTTGCACTTTTTGTTCTTATCCTTCGAATCAACCGGAGCAGCGAATTGCTCCTCTTCAGCCGATTGAGTGGCGGCCTCATCGGCAGTTACATCTGATTGGTGGACCTCAGCAAGTGGTAACACATAGGGCACGATGGCTAGACGATTTGGTTCCTCAATGCTGCTAGTAACTGCCTCAGCCTGGCTCGCTTCAGGTAGAACCATATCTTTACTAGATGCCCCCACACTAATAGGTGCTTCGATAATATCCTCCGCGATATTTGTTAGGGCATCGTCTTTCTTTTTCTACCTCCTCTTCTTAAGGAGTCACCTTCTCAAGTTCATTTTCCTCTCCTTCCTTCTTCTTCTCATGGCCTTCTTCTTGCTATGCTTCTTCTTCCCTAAGCTTTTCCTGCTCAATGATGGTTTTTTCGACACCTTCCTCTGCATTCACACCCATAGATACAATCGGGGTATGCACCTCTTCAACCATAGCCGCCCGCTCTGCCATATTAACCCCAAGGTTGTTCAAGAACTCTTCTTCGAATAAGCTGGCTATAGTTTTGTAGCAATCCTCTATAGCATTAGAATGTCCCTCGTGCTCCTTGTCATTTGAAATGTGGATTCTCGTTGGAGAGGGGACATGTTGAGGCCTACCATCAAGAGTAGGTTGGTCGAAGGATGAGCGCTTGGTCGGAACATAGATGGGAAGACAGAGAAATCTAGCAGCGGACTTGGGCTCATACTCCTTAATGCAGTGACAATAGTGTCCTTCCACACTTTTGTGTACGCATAAAATATGTTCTTCCTATAGTCCATGTCTTCCAACACACTGACAATATGGATATTGCACATGTCGATACGATCAATGTTTAATTTCATAGCAGCCAACCTCTTCCCTAGAGGGTCTGTGGGTGTAGTATCTAATTTCTCCTTTTTCTTCCCTTTTCCTTTTTCCTTCTTCTTGGGTGCTTCCTTTACCAACGACATCTCTTGTTCTTGCCATAATAGCTTAGTAGAAAGATTAAAAGAAACTTGAAGCGAAAAGATTAAACTTGTGAGAGTAAGAGTAGAAACAAGAAAGAAGATGAGCTGCAGTAGAAATGGCGGTTGTGAGTGGGAGAAGGAAGTCGGTAAAGAAGGGTTTTATAACCTTTCAATGTAAAGAAACATGATTATTGCAAATGTTCTGAGAAATCGTCACCTCTTCAGCCAATAAATGTCAGGCTATAGATCGTACCTTTTGACTTGATCCAATAGCTAGGGATAGATGAAGATCAATCGGCATGATTCTAGCTACAAAACCTTTGCTAAGTCATCACAGAATGCGCCAACAAGTTGTGCTTTGCAATGCATCGACCAAAAAGATGACTTTTTTTCCTGCATAGAATTTAAAAGGAAACAAATAAAAGTAAAAAGATAAAAGGAAATGCAAAAATGCATTGACATTATTTAAATGCGACTAGATTAATGGTCTCATTTGGTTCTTTTACATTTGGGCTCACATAATGCGTCGTTGGCCATTCACCTTAAACTGGTGTCCATCCTTTAGATTTTCAATTGTCACCGCGCCATTCTAAAATGTTTCGACAACCTTAAAGGGGCCTGACCATCTTGAATGCAATTTACCTAGATGTAGTTTTAAATGTGAATTAAACAAAAGTACTAACTGACCAATATTAAATTGTCTATGTAAGACGATATTGTCGTGCCATCTCTTGGTCTTTTCTTTGTATATTGCAGCATTCTCATAAGCATTACGGCGAATTTCTTCTAGTTCAGCAATGTCCAACAACGTCTTCCTTCGAACAGCGTTGTAGTGCATATTCACCTGCTTGATCGCCCACATGGCCTTATGCTCAAGCTCAACTAGTAAGTGACATGACTTACTAAACACGAGTTGATATGGTGACATCCCAACGGGGTTTTATAAGCGGTGTGAAGCACCCACAATGCATCATGTAGTCGCGAAGACCAATCCCTCTTAGATGGATTAACCACCTTTTCAAGGATACTTTTAATTTGTCGATTGGAAACCTCCGCTTGGCCATTTGTTTATGGATGATACGTTGTGGCCATGCGATGCTTCACACCATATCTTTTCAATGCTTTCACCACTTGGTTGTTATGAAAATGAGTAACTTGATCACTTATTAATGCCCTAAGTGTTCCAAATCTTGTAAGGATGTACGTGTGAAAGAACTTCAACACCGTTCGAGCATCATCTTTTGGCACCGCAATTGCCTCGATCCACTTCGAGACATAGTCAACAGCCACTACAATGTACACATTCCTAAAAGAGTTCTGAAATGGCCTCATAAAATCTATACCTCAAACGTCGAATAACTTCACCTCTATAATAGGTTGTTTGGAGCATCTCGTTGAGGTGAGATATAGAACCAGTGCGTTGACATCTATCGTATTGTTGCACAAAGTTGTGGGCATCTCGAAACAAAGTGGACCAGAAGAATCCAAATTTTAGGACCTTTGCAACATTCCTCATTCCACCAAAATGGCCTCCATAGGGAGCATCATGACAATGTCTCAAAATGGAAGTCATCTCTTCTTCAGGAACGCAGCGACGGATAATGTTGTCGGCACATACCTTGAATAGATTGGTTCATTCCAATGACACTTTGCATCGTCGCGTAAAAATCTGATTTTCTTGTGACCAATAATACTCAAAGGTAGCTTACCATAAATTAAATAATTGACAACATCAGCATACCATGGAGATGCGTCAACATGAAATAGTTGCTCATCTGGAAATGTGTCGAAAATGCATAACTGATTGCCATCCTTGCTTCTAGCTTCCAGATAGTATAAGTGGTCTGCTATTTGATTCTTAGATCCTTTCCTATCTCTGATCTCAACATCAAATTCTTGTAAGAGTAGGATCCATCTGATCAATCTTGGTTTGGCGTCTTTCTTTGTAAAAAGGTATCTCAGCACAGAGTGATCTGTGTAGATAGTAACTTTTGCATCGACAAGATATGAACGAAATTTGTCGAATGTAAAAACGACTGCTAGTAACTCCTTCTCGATGGTTGTATAGTTTACCTGCATGTTAGTTAAAGTTTTGCTAGCATAATAAATTGAGTGAAATACCTTCTCTTTTTGTTATCCCAGTACAGCTCCTACAGCGAAGTCGCTTGCGCCACACATTAATTCAAATGGTTGCGTCCAATGAAGTACGACGACAATTAGAGTATGTATTAGCTGCTTCTTTATTTTGACAAATGCGTCCAAACATTTGTCATCAAACACAAACTTCTTATTCTGCTCTAGCAACGAGCATAGTGGTTTAGCAATCTCGGAAAAATCTCGAATGAATCTTCTATAAAAACCAGCATGACTAAGAAAGCTTCTTAATCCTTTGACATTGGTGGGTGGTGGCAATTTCTCAATAATTTCTACCGTTGCTTTATCTACCTCATGATATGCGATGGCCAAGGACAATTCCTTCAGTTGCCATGAAATGACCATTTTCCCAATTTAGCACTAGATTTGTGTCCTCGCATCTCTTTAATACTTTTTCCAGATTGTCAGTGCATTGGTCAAAATTTTGCCCGTATACAGAGAAATTTTTCATGAATACCTCTAAAGAATCTTCAATCATGTTTGAGAAGATAGCTATCATGCACCTTTGGAATGTGGCTAGTGCATTGCACAATCCAAATGGCATACGTTGGAAGGAAAAATTTCAAATGGGAACGTGAACGTGGTTTTTTCTTGATCATCCAACGCAATGGTGATTTGATTGTATCCAAAGTAGCCATCTAGGAAGCAATAATAGGCTTTGCCAGCTAGCCTATCTAGCATCTAATCAATAAATGGTAATAGGAAGTGATCATTCTTTGTGGCCACATTGAGTTGTCGATAATCCATGCACACTCGCCATCCCGTAGCAATACTAGTAGGGATTAACACGTTCTTGTCATTACTCACAACTATGAAACCACTCTTCTTCGGTACACATTGGACAAGACTCTCCAAATTACTATCAGAAATGGGGTAGATGATGCCCGCATCCAGCCAGTTGATAATTTCCTTCTTCACTACCTCTTTCATTTTCTCATTAAGCCCTCCCTGTTGCTCAATGGACAACTTCCCTTCATATTCTAGTCTGATTTTATACATGGAAAAAGAGGAACTAATGCCTTTGATGTCTGAAATGCTCCATGCAATGGCTCTTTTGTGCTCCTTTAAAATTTCGATGAGCTTTTCTTCTTGAATTGCATCGAGGCCTACACTCACAATTACAGGTAACGTGTCATTGTCACCCAGAAAGGCATACTTAAGATGCATTGGCAACGGTTTTAACTCCAAGGTAGGAGCTTGTTCAACTGATGGTTTAAACACAAGGACTGTCTTGTTAGACAGATCCAAAGATTCCAATTCCCAATTCTGTCTCAACTCACAACTATTAGCCTCAACTTTGTGGCCACATTCAGTTAAAATATCATCGGTGGATGTCACTGCATCTTCGTCTAGAACTGCTGAGCTCTGTTTATTAAATTCTTCCATAATTATCTCATCCAGCATGTCAATGTGATGACATTGCTCTTTATTTTTTGACGGAGATGCCTCGAACACACTGAAGGTCATATGGTCATCGTTATGATGCAAAATGAGTTCACCCTTAAACACATCAATAAGAGTACATCCCGTTACTAAGAATGGTTGTCCCAAGATGACGGGCACCTCCTTATCTGCTTCGCAGTCAAGGATTATGAAATCGACAGGGAAAACGAGCTTATCAACTTGGACAAGGATATCTTTGATCTGGCTTTTAGGTTGTGCTAAAGATCTGTCCGCAAGCTGTAATGTCACCGCAGTGGGCTTTATTGATCCTATTCCTAACTTCCTGAATGTGGACAAAGGCATGAGATTAATACTAGCTCCCAAATCACATAAAGCTTTACCTAGATAATGATTTCCAGTGGAACATGGGATTCTGAAGCTGCCAGGGTCTTTCATTTTTTGTGGCAATTTGTTTGTTAGCATAGCGTTGCACCCCTCTGTGAGCGCTCGTCTCGATTTTGGATAACTTTTTCTTCTTTTATAACAGCTCTTTCATGAATTTCCCATAGCTGGGTATCTGCACAAGAGCATCTATAAGAGGCATGTTAATATGTAATTACTTCAAAGTAGAAACAAACTTTTGATAGTCCTTATCATGGTCTTTCTCTTTAAATCATTACGAAAATGGCAAAGGTATACTATTGGTGGGTTGTTGTAGGATAACCGGTTGCATCGACATTGGTAGTTCTGTCGACATTTTTGTTGGGTGAATTGTAGGCATAGAAGTCACTACAATTGGCTCTTCCTCATTTATTTCTACTTGGTTCTTTTCAGCTGCAACTTCTCCTTGCTGCATGAGTTTAGATGCATTGACATTTTCTTGAGTGAAATCGTCGCTTGGTTTAGCAATCTGCTTTCCGCTCCGCAACGTGATAGCCTTGCAATGTTCATTCCCCTTCTGCGTTGGATTCTCAATATCACAAGGCAAAGTGCCTGGCGATCTTGTACTCATATTAGAAGCCAACTGTCCTAGCTGGGCTTCTAACACACAGATAGAAGAAGAATTTCCTTGGACTATTGCTTCAGTTCTCGTAATATGCTCTCACATCAGTGCTTTAATAGTAGCCATAGGATCTGGTCTTTGTTGAGAAAACTATTGCTGATATTGTTAATGTTGTCCTTGCATATGTGGCAGCACAGTCTGTTGTGGCTACATTCTAGCTTGTGGTTGCATCTGGCTATGTACCTGCATTTGATCAGGATTCGAACGTATTTGAGAATTCTGATTATAATTCTGTTGCTGATTGTTATTGTAACTCTCTTGTCTATAACTCCCTTGCTGTGAGGAATTTCCATATCTGTATGTGGAAGCATTTTGATTCCCCAAGGTTATTGATTTCGATTGGAATTATTGTATGAGTTACCATAAGAATTCCCTCTAATGTTGTTGATGTAAAATTCATTCTCAGCATGTTGCGGGCAATCCTCATAACTATGGTTGTCTCCATAAATTTCATAGGAAAATGTCGAGACATCCATCTGTTGGGCTACTTGAATAGGAGCAACGTCACTTGTCCCCTTCATGTTCTTTATAATGTTGGTCAAAGAGGATTCCTGTGCACTTAAAGCTAAAATTGCATCTAACTCAACAACACCAGGATTAGTCTTTACCTGAGTAGAACGAGAGATAGGGTACTGGTAATCATTCTGTGCAATCCTCTCTAGAATTCGTATAGCTTCGATGTAGGTACAATCCAACAAGGGACCATTTGCAGATGCATCGACAAGATTTCTTGTTTGGGCATTCAATCCGTTATGATGTCATTGTGCAACCTTGCATTCATTGTTGGCGGATTGAATCTCAAAACAAATTGCGTTGCTAACGCATTCCATGATGAAATAGATCTAGCCAATAAACCCAAGAACCATGTTCTTCCTCTTCCCTGCAACGAATAAGGAAACAATTGCAATTTTAAGGCGTCATCAGGGACACCATGTTGGCTAAAAGATGCGCAAATAAGAAGAAATCATTTTAAATGTTCTTGTGCATCTTCATGAGGTAGGCCCGCATATTGCCCATTTGAATTGATCATCTAAAACATAACCAGTATCAATTCGAAGTTTCTAGCTTGTATGGCTAGTCTTACAACCCCTGGTTGCAAATCGTCTAATATAGGAGCAACAAAATCCCTGATTGTTCTGTTCTGCACCTACTCTTCTTATGGAGGTGGTGGTGGTAAATTATTGATTCGTTGTGGCTGTATTGGAGGAACTACATCTTATGGCAGTAATGGTGGTAAATTATTGATTCTTGTTATGGTTGTATTCGAGTTTTGGGTCAAAGCTCACAATATCCTTAGAATTTCTTCTTGTGGACATGCAATTCTTAAAGAAATAAGAGAAAATCAACAAAATAAAGTTAAATAGAATAGTAAAAACAAACAGTTAAGTAAGAAAGAAAAATTGCATCTATAAAAATAAGAATCAAACAAACGCCAGTCCCCGGCAACGGCACCAAAACTTGATCGGCCTATAACGTCACAGTGATTGTGCAAGCGAACACATGTCGATGCAAGTATAGTTGATAGATTGATTCTATCGGATATCAATCCCACAAGGAATGGGTACTTGATGCTTAAATGTCGAAGCAACTAATACTAAGATTAGAGAAAATGCTAGTAAGGATGTCAGCACAATTAAAGTAGATCTGCACACTAAGATAGTCAAAATTGTCAATGTAATTATAAAAGTTAATTGTCAAATCAACTAAAAGTAAATCAAATTGTTGTTGAAGTGTTGAGAATTTAAATGCATGAAAGTAAAGTATGATCAAGTGCGAAGAATTGGAGTGGATCACTGATTTTTCTAAGGCTAGATGCGTCGACAAGGTATTGTATAGACAAATTGTCGCAGCACTAAAGCTCTAATGAAATCTTACCAATTACAACTCTATTTAATCAAGACTTAAGCACCCACAATTACCACACCTCTCAATGTTGGTAATGTTTTGCACTTAAGAACAAGTGACTAGAATCCCTTCTAATCCTAACCAACTCTCGTTGACTTACTTGTTAACTTGTCACCACATCTCTCGATGTCGGTAGACTGCAATTTCACTCTTGTGTTTAATGTAGTTAAGTCCAAGAATAAACAGATGAGGAGAATCAAATAAGAATCAAAGTAATCTAACAATGAAAGATATACCCATATTCATTCCATTGTCAATAATAATTCATCAACATAAAGAGAGGGGTAAACAAATACATCGAAGCTTACTATCTCTAGACTACTAGGACTATTCCTTAATCGCTCCTCTTACTTTGTATAAAGCATTTCTCATCAGAAGTAGTTGCTCCTTCAATCGATCAGCTCACCGTTCTCCAGCTTCCTCAAAAACTCAACGTAATTGTAGAATTAATTCCTTCACCTCTTGATATCTTTCCTTTTCCTCTTTTTTCTATTTTTAGGCTTCAAGAATTGTAAATTTCTTCTCCTCTCAGATCCAACTTCTTGTGCAGCTATCAAAGTTTGTTGAAATCCAGCTGTGTACTCACGCAGATCTGGTGTGATCTTCATAAATCTGCAGACTGTCATCACATTTCTGAGTGCATCTATAATCCTTAATTGCGAAAACATCGTGTGAAATTCCTACATTGGTGCTTCCAGATGTGTTTACAGTGTGAATTCACCCATACAAAGTAAAGGTTTCGATCCATTGACATCTCTGGCCGCAATTCCAAGCTAACTTCATCTCTGGCCGTAATTCCAAGCTAATTTGTGGCTGCATTCTTTAAATTCGTTCTAGCATCAATCTTTTGAGATGGATCCCTGCGTTGACAATTTCTACACACAATACAAAGGTTACATATGGATACATTAGTGCACAAAAGAGATAAAATAATAAGAATTTAAGCCAAACAACGCTGGGTTAGAAAATATAAATACTAAGTATGAAATGCCTATTATGCATGCTACATATCCTACAAAAGAGACAATTAATACACAAATTTAGGGAGAAAATAGGTGTCATTTCTAATGCTATCAATATGCTTGTGAAAAAAATTAAGAACTATCCTTGCATCATCCTTTAGGACTACAACAGCTTCAACCGACTTTGAGACGTAGTCAACAGCAACTAGTATATAAAGATTTCCAATGAACTTGGAAATGGTCCCATGAAATCCATACCCCAAACATCGAATAGTTCAACCTCTATAATCAACTGCTGTAACATTTCATTGCGTCAGGATATAGAACCAGTAAGTTGACATCTATAGCATTGATTCACAAAATTGTGGGTGTCCTTAAATAGTGAAGGCCAGTATAATCCTGATTGAAGAACCTTAGCAATAGTTCCCATGCCATCGAAATGACCTCTATAAGGAGCAACACGACAGTGCTTCAGGATTGAAAGTATTTCTTCTTTCAGAACACAACGCCGAATGATATTGTCATTGCATACCTTGAATAAACATGGCTCATTCCAATGGTATTTCATTATTTCACAAAGAAATATTTCTTTTTTATGGCCTGTGACACCCAATGGAAGTTTTCCACAAACTAGATAATTAACCACTTCTGCATACCAAGCGGTTACATCTACAGCAAATAACTTCTCATCTGGAAATGCATCCACAATTTGAAGTATGTTTCCATCTTCGCTGCCAACTTCCAAATGAGACAGATGGTCTGCAACTTGATTTTCTGAACCCTTGCGGTCTTTTATCTCTATGTCAAATTCTTGCAATAGTAGGATCCAACGTATCTGTCGTGGTTTTGCATCCTTCTTCGCAAAAAGATATCTCAACATCGAGTGATCAATAAATATGGTAACCTGTGCACTTACAAGGTATGAATGAAACTTGTCGAAAGCAAAGACTACAACCAATAATTCTTTCTCTATAGTTGAATAATTGATTTGAGCGTCTGTAAGAGTCTTGCTAGCGTAATAGATGACGTGAAAAATTTTCCCATGTGTTGTCCTAGGACAACACCCATAGGAAAGTCGCTTACATCGTACATAACTTCAAAAGGTTGAGACCAATCTGGTGCAACGATAATGGGTGCATTTAGTAGCTGCTTCTTTATTTGAATGAATGCATCCAAACATGCATTGTCAAAGAGGAATTTTTTTATTCTATTCCAGCACTGAGCATAAGGGTTTTACAATTTTTGAAAAGTCCCAAATAAATCGTCAGTAAAACCCTGCATGCCCAAGAAAACTGTGAATACTCTTCACATTTGTCGACGGAGGTAACTTCTCAATGACTTCCACCTTAGTTCTGTCCACTTCAATGCCTTGACTAGAATTGCGTTGGCCTAACACAATGTCTTCAGTTGCCATGAAGTGGTATTTTTCCCAATTTAACACAAGATGTGTGTCTTCACATCGCTTCAATACTTTATCCAAATTGTAAGTGCATTGATCAAAATCATTCCCACAGATTGATAAATCATCCATAAAGACCTCTAAAGATTCTTTAATCATATCCGAGAATATTGGCATCATGCATTTTGAAATGTGGCTGGTGCATTGCAAAGACCAAAAGGCATACGACGAAAAGCGGAAGTACCAAAGGGGTAGGTAAAAGTTATTTTCGTCTGATCCTTCAGTGCAATAGCAATCTGATTGTAGCCAGAATAACCATCTAAGAAGCAATAGTAGGCTCTTCCAGTAAGCCTATCCCGTATTTGGTCAATGAAGGGAAGTGGGAAGTGGTCCTTCCTTGTGGCTGCATTAAGTTTGCGATAATCCATACATACTCCCCATCCCGTAGGAATGCGTGTAGGAATTAAGTCGTCTTTGTTGTTGCATATCACAGTGATGCCACTCTTTTTAGGAATGCATTACACTGGACTCACTAAATTACTATCAGAAATAGGCTAAATAATTCCAGCATCAAGCCACTTTATAATTTCCTTTTTAACAACTTCCTTTATTTTTTCGTTCAATCTTCTTTGTTGCTCAATCGATTACTTACCTTCTTCTTCTAACTTGATTCTGTGCATGCAAAAAGATGGACTAATGCCTCGAATATCGATAATACTCCATGCAATAGCTCGTTTATTCTGCTTAAGAATATGGATCAATCTCTCTTCTTGAGTCACATCTAATGTTGCAGAGATAATAACTAGGAGAGTATTGTCGTCGCTAAGAAAGACATTTAAGATGAGCAGGAAATGGCTTCAATTCCACAACAGGAACTTCTTCAATAGATGGCTTAAAAACTAGAGTTGTTCTGTTGGCTAAGTCTAAGGATTCAATCTGCCATCCGTGCTTGAGTTCAATGTTATTAGCTTCAACCATGCTGTTACAATTAGCTAAAAATTCATCATCAGATGTCACTGTAAATTCTTCAGAAAGTAATGTGCTTTGGTTATTAAATTCTTCCTCAATTAAATCATCCAGCACATTGACAGTGTGACACTCTTCTTTATCCTTGCACGGAATAGATTCGAAAACACTAAAGGTAACATGGTCATCATTAAGTCACATGGTCAATTCACCTTTGTAAACATCGATGAGAGTTCGTCCGGTGGTTAAAAATGGTCGGCCCAAGATTATGGGAACCTCCCTGTCTACCTCGCAATCAAGTATAATAAAATTAGTCAGAAAAATGAATTTATCCACACGAACTAAGATATGCTTGATTTGCCCTTCCGGTTGAGCCAAGGATCGATCCGCTAATTACAATGTCACTGTAGTAGGTTTCATGTGACTAATTCCCAATTTTTTGAAAGTAGGCAGTGGCATGAGGATGATGCTAGCTCTTAAGTCGCATAAAGCTTTGCCCAAATAATGGTTGCCTATCAAGCGTGGGGTAGTAAAGCTCCCAAGAACTTTTAGTTTGGGCAATAACTTATTTGTCAAAACAGCACTATAGCCTTCTGTGAGTGCAATAGTTTCAATATCATTGAGCTTCTTCTTCTTGGACAAAAGCTCCTTCATAAATTTCCCATAACTAGGAATTTGCACAAGAGCGTCCACTAAAGGAATATTGACATGAATATGCTTCAGTGTGTTCAGGAACTGCAGATACTGCTTATCATGCCCATTCTCCCTGAATCTTTGTGGAAAAGACAAATGTGGAGATACATCAGATTGCATCGACACGTTTGATTATGTCGATAGTTTCGAGGGTCGAACATTAGGCATAGGAGTGACAATTTGTGGAACTTCCTTATCTGGTACATCGAGAAACCTTCAGATTCATTTTTCTCACCATGGATCACTTCACTAGTGTCGTGAGGTGCTATAGTAGAGTAGATGGTTGGCTCGCCAGTTTGTTTACCACTCCTAAGAAAACCATGAGGAACTAATTCCATTTTGGGTTTTTAAGTAGTGGAAGTATGAATATTTAATTGTTGTATAAACATGGATTTTCAATCGGATCAATTGTTTGGGAAAGGAAGAGCATGAAACAAATACTAGGCTTGACAACCTTAGAAAGTCACTTAAGTGGAATGAACCCAAAATTGGTATTGTCTATCCGTGAAAACCTTTTCTCCAAACTAGTTTGGACTATGGCATCTAACGTAAGTAGTCTCTATCAACTTGTTATGCTGGCGGAAGATCGAAAGATCTAACTAGGGTAGCAACTAGTTGATTGACGAAAAATCCCCAAAATCCGACAATTGAGGAAATCATACTGAAGTGACCTAATCTCATCAAAGCCATTTATTGAATACTTGCATCTCATCCTTCTACTTTATTTTATTTATTTTTATGTTCTTCACAACAAATCTCTTATTTTATTCTCATACTATAATCCCTAAACTTAGTACTAATTGTTTCTTTTCCTTACAGGTATTTAATTCACTATCGCTTACGCCTCCTTTGGGTACGATCCTCGAAATATTACCAAGATTTCCATTGTAAACACACTATATTTAAAACTTGACCTGTATACTTACGGAAGCCTAAAACCTATATCGAATGAGAGTACGTTCGGAGGCGGTCACAAGGCTGTAAATAGTGCCTTTAGCATTAGGTTTACACATAACTTGTTCTAGTTTTTTGTTTTACTTTGTTATTTTCATTTAGAAACGAAATTGTAAACTTTGCATAAACATTCGAGGAATTTTTCCTGATAGATTGCTAATACAATTGAAGTTTCTTTTTCATTCTATTTATTCAATCATATGTTTTCATATATTATTATTTTAATGATGATCAAGAAAACCATGAGGAACTAATTCCATTTTGGGGAATTAGGGAGTGGAAGTATGAATATTTAATTGTTGTTTAACAGGGATTTTTCAATCGAATCAGCTATTTGGGAAAGGAAAAACTCTAAACAAACACTGGGCTTGACAACTCTAGAATGTCATTTAGGTGGGAATGAACCCAAAATTGGTATTGCCTATCCAAGAAAACCTTTTCCCCAAATCGATTTAGACTGTGACATCTAGCGATAAGTAGTCTCTATCGACTTGTTATGCTGGCAAAAGATCAAAAGATCCAACTAGGGTAGTGACTACTCAATTGAAGGAAATTCCCAAAAACCCAACAATTGAAGAAATAATGCTGAAGCAACCTAATATCGCCAAAGTCGTTTATCGAATTAATTACATCTCCCTAAATTAAGTACTAATTAATTCTAATCTTTACAGAGATATAATTCACTATCGCCTTACACCTCCTTTGGGTACGTGATATACCGGTTTCGTACCTAGCAGATTGAACTTATTTTCACATTTGATAAGCTTGAAATTGAGTAATTTCCTTTATATTTTATGAAATTTTAGTCTAGTTTCTTTTTCTAATAATTCGTGCTAAAAGGTTGTATTATTGGTTTTAAGTCCAAACGAGGCCTAAAGATTAGCTAACATACTTTGTGAGTGCAAAGGAGACTAGTAGCAGCAAGCCATGATGAACAATCCTATGTAGCAACAAAGGGATCAA
This sequence comes from Gossypioides kirkii, assembly GCA_005610355.1. Classification (NCBI taxonomy): domain Eukaryota; kingdom Viridiplantae; phylum Streptophyta; class Magnoliopsida; order Malvales; family Malvaceae; genus Gossypioides; species Gossypioides kirkii. The sequence goes on along the minus strand of CP032253.1, from coordinate 42,523,674 downwards.
TAGCGAGGAATACTAGGACCGTCTGCTACGTCGTAACACAAGTCCCGGTGTGTCGCGACATCGGCCCAAACTCTAACACTGCATCCTGCAAGGGGCGTTTTCATCTTCACAATGTAACTTAAACACGAGGAACGATAATTGACTTAGGGTTGAGGGAAAACGACAATCTAAAGCTATAAATAAGACCTTTAACATTAGGGTTTAGACACCATTACTTAGACTTTAATTTTCAGTTTTAGTTTTACTTATTTTCAGCTTTTGAAACGAGATTGTATAAACTCATGTAAACGATCGAGAAGTTTTTCCTGACAGATCACTTAATACAATTTGTTTCTTTTTCATTCTCTTTTACACTTATATATTTTCATATATTGTTTAATTGATGAGTAAAGAAACCGTGAAGAACTAATTCCATTTTGGGGAATTAGGGAGTGGATGTATGAATAAATTATTGTTGTTTTACAAGGGTTTTACCTTTCAGATTAGCTGTTTGGGAAAGGAAAAGCATCAAACAAACACTAGGCCTGACAAACCTAGAAAGTCATTTAGGTGGGAATGAACCAAAAATTGGTATTAACCATCCGTCAACACACACCTCTTCCCAAATCGGTTTAGATTGTGACATCTAGCGATAAGTAGTCTCTATCGACTTGCTATGCTGACGGAAGATCGAGAGATCCAATTAGGGTAGTGACTAGTTTATTGGAGGAAAATCCCCAAAACTCAACAATTGATGAACTCATACGAAAACGAAAACAACTTAAGCTTTTTTCTTTTATTTACTTTATTTTATTTTTGTTTTTATTTTTATGCTTTCAAAAACACTCTTCACTTTTCCTTCGTACTATAAACCTTAAAGTCAGTACTAATTAATTTTATTTTTTGCAGGAATTTTATTTACTAAAGCTTTATGCCTCCTTTGGGTACGATCCTTAGAATACTTCCAAGTGTTTCATTGTAAACACACTATATTTACAACCTAACCCGTATACTTGCGGAAAGCCAAAATCTACACCGAATGAGAGTACGTTCGGGGGCGGTCAGTACGATCCTCGAAACACTACCAAGTGTTTCGTTATAAAACACTATATTTACAACTTGACCCGTATACTTGTGAAAGCCAAAAACCTATACAAAACGGGAGTACGTTTGGAGGCGATCAAGTTGGTGGCACCATTACTGGGGAGGCAACTGGTCGGCTGTAAATGTCACAGAAAATATGTGCAAGCGTACATTATCGATGCAAGTATAGTAGACAGATGTGAATCTGTAGGATATCGATCCCACAAGGATGGATGTTTGTTGTCTATTAGTGTCAGCGCAACAAATAAGCAAATGCGATAAAATTGTGAGAGTGGTTGTCGAAGCAATAATGTGAAATTAAAGATAAAATGTAATAATAATGAAATGGGGTCCCCAACGTGAATAGTCAGCAGATTTTTAAGTGTGGCTCACAAGGTTTAAAATAATAGGTGATTGTCGTCGCAATAAGGCACAATGAACGTCTTACCGAACTTGGCTTCTCTATTCAATCTAAGACTTAAACATTCACACTAACCATACCTTTCGATGATGGCAGTGCAACACATTTAAGAACAAGTGGATTAAATTCCTTTAATCCCCAAGCAACTTCCATTGCGTTGCTTGTTAGCTTAAACTGTCGTTGCACCTTCCAGTGACAGTGACTGCAATAACACTTCCATGGTCAAAAGATTCAGACCCAAAGATTAAACAGTAAAAGCAAGCTTGGATAAAATATCATTTAGTCTAGAAATCAAGTGTACTTCCATACAAACATGAAATAAACATTAATCACCAGTGTTTAGGAAAAGAAATGTAAAAGAACAAATGGAGAATACTATTCCTAGGCTACTCGACTTGCTCTCTTACTTCCCTCTTGCGACGCACTTAGGGGCTCCTCATCAGAAGCAGATTTGCCTCCTTCTTCACGTCAGTTCACCCTTAAGAAGTCTAAGCTTCCATGGCCGCAAGCTTCAAAGATGGATTTTAGAAGAATAATCACTGGAAGAAGACCCCTTTCTCCCTCTCCTCATGATTATTTAACTTCAACTCAATAGTACAGGTGTCATTTCCTCCAAATCTAGCAATCTCTGGCCATACCAGCTAGTTACACCAGACTGGACAACTCACGCATTTTTGGTTTTTTATCCAGACAGCTGTCAGATGCGGTGACAATTGTAGGCATAATTCTGGACATGATCATATAGCGACAACTCTAGAGATGTTCATGCAGTAATAATTCTGGACAAGTTCTTACAGCGAAAATTCTAGGCGCAATTCTGGACATGCTCATGCAGCAACGTTAGTAATAAAATATAAAAAATTAAGGGTAACTAGGCTAAGATCCATTGAATTAGAAAAATGAAATAAACTAACTAGAAAATGCTAAAATATGTGCTAAGGATGACTAAATGGGAACAACTTAAACAATAAGTAAGGAGAAATAAATGGTTCTTTCAAATACTATCAGCAACGCTTTAGTGAATTTAATTTCTTCTTTGATTACTAGAATAATTAGGAATTTTTTAGGCTATAGATACAATTTTCTTTATTTACTATCTTTTTCTGTTTTTAATTTCTTTACTTTAATTTACAAAAAAATTTGATGGAAAACACATTAGGGTTTTTTTTTTTATTAGAATGGTTACAATCTAGTATTACTTGACCACCAATTTATCATAATCATTTTGAATTAAATCCATCACTAATATCTTAGATTACTGACAATACTACATTTTTTGATCCTTTAACAGAAGACCCTGCCGCATTTTTACGAAGATTCGAGACAATTTGTAGTACAGTTTCATACACAGGGGTAGCTTCGGGTGTGATTATATTATTATTGATTCCATTTGCTCTAAATGGGAAGGCAAAGTCATGGCTAGATTCATTACCTCCGAACACTATCACCACATGGGAAAAATTTGTATACATGTTTCTTCAATGAATGATTTCTATGCCTAAAATTATGCAGGGATATATATACAAATGTTTCATTTCAGGCAAACTATGGCAGAAACATTAGGACAAACTTGGGAAAGATTTAAAGCTATACTTCGATCCATACTATGAGGAGGCATCCATGTCGCTATACAAATTCAACTCTTCTATAATAGGTTGAATATAGAAAACAAATGCAAAGTAAACATTATGACTGGGGGAAGTATTTGGACCAAGACTTGGGAAGATGTTACGCACATACTGGAAATAGCAAGAGCAAATGAAATATTATGGGAAGAACAATATGAACCCTTGAGTAAATCCAGCAAACCTGTTTGCAAATAGATTGTGACCAGTCAATGCGAAGAAGAAGACTCTGAGGATAAAGGACCAATAGAAGAAGAGTCAAATGTTGAATCTATAACAACCTAGTTGGAATAGTGGCAGCAAAAGCAAAGAGGTAATAGATCAAACAATGCCGACTACCACAAAAATGATGCCGTTAATTGTAAGGCCACTAGATGTAGAATTGAAGCCATTACCAGAACATTTGAAATATTGATATTGGGGGGAAAATACTTTACCCATTATAATTGCATCAAGGTTAAGTGGGTCATAAGAAGAAGCTTTGCTAGATGTGCTTAAACATCATAAGAAAGCTATTGGGTGGACAATTGCTGATATCAAAGGGATAAATCCAATATTTTGTCAACACAAAATTCGGTTAGAAGAAGGAAGGAAACATGCGGTAGATGCACAGAGAAGACTTAATCCTACCATTAAGGAAGTAGTGAAGAAAGAATTGTCAAAATGATTAGATGCAGGTATCGTATACGCCATTTTCGATAGTGGATGGTTTATTCCTACACAATGTGTACTGAAAAAGGTGGGTTGATAGTAGTAGAGGATGACCATAATGAACTAATTCCCACACAGACAGTTACAGGGTGGAAAGTGTGTATTGATTACAGGAAATTAAACGATGAAACAACAAAAAGATCACTTCCCATTACCCTTCATTGATCTAATGTTAGATCGGTTGGCAGGCAAAGAGTTTTATTGTTTCTTGGACGGGTATTCAAGGTACCATCAAATCCCGATACATCTTGATGATCAGGAGAAATCAACTATTACATGCCCTTTTGGAACATATGCTTTGAAAAGAATGCCTTTTGGACTTTGTAATGCTCCTGCTACCTTTATGAGATGTAGGACTACTATTTTTTAGATATGTTGGAATAAGGGTTAAATGTCTTTATGGATGATTTTTGAGTGTATGGACATTCATTCCAAGAATGTTTGTTGAATTTAGAAAAGGTGTTTCAAAGGTGCGAGGAAACTAATCTAGTGCTCGAAAACTAATCTAGTTCTCAATTGGGAAAAATGCCATTTCATGGTAAAAGAACGGTTAGTTTTAGGGCAACAAATATCACGAAGGGGTTAGAAGTAGATAAAGCAAAAACCGAGGTAATAAAAAACCTAACGCATCCCACAAATATCAAAGGTATTCGAAATTTTTTGGGACATGCAGGATTTTATAGAAGATTTATCAAAGATTTTGCTCATATTTCTAAACCTTAAAATCTATTGTTACAAAAAGATGTTCTTTAATTATTTGATAATAATTGCACGAAGGCCTTTGAAAAAATAAAAGAAAAATTAGTATATGCTCCCATAAGTATCACACCAAACTGGAATGAACCCTTTATTATGTGTGAGTGATTATGCTATAGGTGTTGTCTTAGGACGAAAGAAAGATCATTTATTCAGAGCAATTCATTATTCTAGCAAAATTCTTAACCCAACCCAAAGTAATTACACTACTACTGAAAATGAAATTTTAGCAGTATTTTTTGCTTGCGAGAAATTTCATCCTTATTTAATGGCTAATCATGTTTATGTTTATACAAATCATTCAACATTCAAGAGTTCAACTTATGGATCATGGATTGAAAAGGAATAGAAAATCAGATTGCTGATCATTTGTCGCGATTAGAAAACCATAACATTTCTACACCTTCGGAGGACATAAAAGAAACTTTCATAGATGAGCAACTATTCAGAGTAGAAACACTGTTATCAAACATAGGAACTCCTTGGTACGTAAACTATGTGAACTACTTAGCAAGAGTGGTGTTCCCACCAAAAGTATCATGGCAACAGAAGAAACGAATTATGCATGAGGCAAAAAATTATATTTTTGAGGATCCTTACATGTTTCGAAAATGTGCAGATCAATTAGTATGACGATGTGTAGCCGAAGAAGAGATTAATGACATCCTTAAAGGATGTCACGACTCTCCCTTTAGAGGACATTTTGACGAAAAATGGACAACTCAGAAAATCTTGCAATCAGGATTTTATTGGCCCACTATGAATAGAGATGCCCACAAGTTTGTGCAAAATTATACTTGATGTCAACGAATGGAGAATATATCAAAACGGGATAAAATGCCAGATGTGGGAATTATTGAGGTGGAGATATTTGACGTTTGGGGAATTGATTTCATGGGACATTTTCCCAGTTCATTTGGAAATCAATATATCCTATTGACAGTAGATTATGTCTCCAAATGGGTAGAAACTATGACATTACCCACTAATGATACTAAATTTTATGGTGAGATTTCTGAGAAAAAAACATCTTTTCAAGATTTGGGACCCCTAGAGCCTTAATCAGTGACGAAGGGTTACATTTTTTCAGCAAAAAGTTTGAGGCCGCTCTTGTAAAGTACAACATCTGTCATAAGATGGCAACAACATATCACCCACAGGCAAATGGACAGGCTGAAGTTTCCAATCAGGAAATTAAATAGGTTCTCAAAAAGACAGTAAATGCTAATCTCAAGGATTGGGTGGTAAAATTGGATGATGGTTTATAGGCCTACCGAACAGCACAAGACACCACTAAGTATGTCTCCATACAAACTTGTGTATGGAAAAATTGTCATTTACCTATTGAATTAGAGAAAAAAGCATATTGGGCTATCAAGGAACTGAATTTAGATCTTGAATTAGCTAAGAAAGAAAGATTGTTCCAATTGCAAGAATTGGAAGAATTTTGGTTCATGGCTTATTTAAATGCAAAACTCTACAAAGAAAGAAGTAGGTTGCACCACGATGCCCAAATTAAAAACTGAACTTTTGAGCCAGAACAAAAGGTATTACTGTTTAATTCTAGGCTAAAATTATTTCTTAGGAAACTCAAATCAAGATGGACAGGGCCATATACCATCAACCAAGTAAAACCATATGGAGTAATTGAGTTGTTAGATAAGAATGGTCAAATATTTTTAGTCAATCGGCAAAGAGTAAAGCCATATTATTGCGGAACTACTGATATACTTATTCATGAGCAACCTTTATGTTGTCAAGCAATATGGAGTAAAGAACCAGTGTTAGCTTTCAACATCAGAAACATCCAAGGAATAGATAACAACTCAGACTCGAAATCAGAGGGAAATTGTTCTCGATGTCTCGATGAACACAACCTATGTCGCAACCGCCAAGCACAGGAAGAATACGACCACTAGCCTCGAAATCCCGACATGCTACCTCTATGTTGCATCGATAACTACTTTGCGGAACAACAATTTTGGCCTAGATGTCGCAACCCACCTAGTGAATGTCGTGACATACCGACGAAGCGACAGCAACCCAGGTAAATTCTAACTTCTAACAATTTAAATTCAATGTTGATACTTTAATTTATGTAAAAAATTAACTTCTACACTTATTAATAGTCTTTCTAACCTATTATTATCAAATCCCCTCCTCTTTATTCATCTTTTATTTCATAATCAAAAGAAAAACTCTAAATTCAAAAATTTCTAATCAAATGGTTGATTCAAGTGCAAGTGCTTCTAATCCTATTTTTGAATTCCCAGGGAATGATTTAGACAGGTATTTACAACAACTACAGCCATTTACCTTCATTCAAGAACAAGGGTTTGATCCTCTAATGCAAGTTTGTAGAGGTATATGGGAAACTATGGTCGATCATGAATGGACACAATTTTGTCTACCTTGCAAGGAACCTGTAAACATCTCGATAGTTCAGGAGTTTTATTTGGCCTTGAAGACAGAGAAGCTAGGAGAACTTGGGGACAAATCCAATGTCCTTTGAAAATTCGAGAAGTGGAGGTATATATGAATGAAGTTCAAATTTGTAGGTTTTACAATGTGTCGTATTACTACCAAGACTACATTCATAAAATTGATTTAAAGGAGTTCAAGAATATCGACACCGAGGAGATTCTAATTTTCTTGACAGCTAGAAAAGAATTATAGACCTATCGAGAAGGCATTGCAATCCTAAAAATTTACAACCAAGAACTAATGACACCCAAGGCTAAGATGTGGGTGAAATTCATTTGTTCTAGGATACTCCCCATTTCAAATATGATGGAGATACACCCAATCCATGGCATCATGGCATATGGGATTCTCAAAAAGAAACGAATATGTGTGGGCAAATGGATCCATCGAAGCATGGTGGAATGTGCAAAAAATTTAGGGCAAGGTGTATGTTTCCCTCATCTAATATCTGCCATGTGTACGAAAGTAGGGGTACCGACTGAAAGGTTTGATTGAATAATCAATCAGCCTAGTAAGTTGTTTGGTGATGATTTGTTCGCACAATTTACATTACTATAGCAAAATTAAAGTGACAAACGGACGAGAAGAGGATTGAATGATGAAGATGAATAGGGATTTATATTTTAACTTTTGTTTAGGATTAGGTTTTAATGGTTTCTTTTATAGTTTTATTTAGGGTTTATTTATTATTGGTTAATTTGTTTTGATCTCATTTATATATATCAACTTAATTATTTATTTAGAAAAAGGGGAATTATTATACTTACATCGTAAAACCCATACTATGGAGACATAAAATTCTGAGCATTCACGACAAAAGGGAGAAGGACGACCACAATGAGAAGAAAAGGACTTTCACGATCAATCGTGTAACTTCTTTTCTTACTATTTATGGGGCTACACATTGAGGACAATGTGTTTTCAAAAGTGTAGGGCGTAACATAGGAATTTTTGCATATAGCTTTTAGTTTTAAGTTTTTTTTTTTGTATTGATTTGTGCTTGAGCTTGTAAAAATATAAGTGATTGGTTAGGAGCATGTATAATAGGTTGACTGTATTTATTGATAAATTTGGCATGATAATGAGAAATTTTTAAACTTTTGAGCATTAAATTTTTAAGTTCTATAAGTTACATTAAGTATAGATAGAAAGGTATTATTGATACCAAATGATGTGCATAATATGAGGAAACGAGCATGCTAGTATATATGATAGATAGTAATTTTGGGATTGTATGACTAAATTGAGATTTATGCATATTGAGGTGTTTAGGGATGTCCTAAGATATTGTTTGGTTACATCTAAAGCTACAAATCCAAACCCTATTCTAAATTTTCAATTAGTACCCATCTTTGAGCCTTATGACCTTTTTTAATGAACCACAGTACAAGCCTCTAAAATCTTAAATGATGATTTGTGTGTACTCTTTTCTTTGGTCCTATTTTGCATGGAAATAGACATATGGCCATATGTATTGAGCGTAAGTAGACACATTACAGTGGAGGTTATAAAACAAAGAGGTAAATTATAATATTAATATAATGTATGAACTTTAGTTTAGCCAAAAAGAGAGAAATAGTGAAAAAAATCAAGAAGAAAAGAAAAATGAGTAGAAACAAAAGAAGAGAATCATGAGTAAGAAAATATATGAAGAGTGACAAAATTATAAAGTCACCAAAAAGAAGAAAAAGAGAATCTTACTCAAGAAATAAAAAGAATACTCATAGGCTAGCTAAAGGGATTGGTTATATTGAGATTTCCTAAATTGGAGAGAAAAGGAAGGTGAGAGAAGGAGAAATAAGGGGGTGAGATGGAATGGGACATTAGTGGGAAGAATAGGGAACAATACAATGTGCCAAAATATTTTTGTGTTTGTAACCTTTTGTGCTTAACTGTTCTTTGAATTTCATACCTATCCTAAGCCTCAACACGCTACAAGCTTAAAATCCCTATGTGACTTAACCAACTCTATGCATGAATAGATATGGAAATTGCATGATCTCAACATGGCTATCTATATTGTACTAGGATAATGAAAGTACTTGTATTAGGTACTAATGGATTTATATTGATAAGAATTTCATATTTGTAATTCTTGTAATTTACTGAACTTATATCTTTTCTAAACACAAAGGTAAAGTTGCTCACTTATCATGTTAAAATTATTGAGAAATATATAATGCCTAGAGTAAATGCTACGATCATAATCTTTGTATAATATGAACTCAAGCCCTTCTATTTTATTTCTTTCGTTGTTTTATTGCTTTCTTATTTTGTTTGCTTGAGGGCAAGCAAAGACTTAAGTGTGGGAGAGTTTGATCTTTCGATTTTATGCTTAAATCGCACTATGAACGTCACAGCAATTTGTGCAAGTAAACACTATCAATGCAAGTATAGTAGACAGAAGTAAATTTGTCGGATATTGATCCCATAGAGATGGCTGTTTATGCTTATAATTGTCGATACAAAGAAAGTTAAAACAAGAGGAATTGTGGTGAATAATGTCGGAGCAATAAAATAAGAAAATGTAGTAAAGGTCTGAGAATAATTGTCGAAGCAATTTAAGAAAATTTAAGAAGTAAAACAGAGATAATGAGATGGGGGTTCCTTGACTTGAAAAGTTGGCAAAATACTAAATGTGATCACAGGGTTAATGATAGATAAATTGTCGCCACAATTAAACTCAATGAAATTTTACCAACCTCATCTTCCCTGTTTATCAAATACTCAAATACTCATACTAACCACACCTTCCTGTACTGGCAATGCAAAATATTCAAGAACAAGTGGACAGAATTCCTTCAATCCTCAAGCAACTTTCGTTGACTTGCTTGTTAACTTAATTTGTCACTGCACTTTCCAGTGACAGTGACTGCCATTACAATTCTGTGGTCATGCAATTAAATCCAAGAAAAACACTGAACGAAAGATTGAATAGATATCAAACTTGATTTGAAATTAAATTGTACTTCCATACAAATTTAAATAATCAAAATTCATCTGCGTTTGAAAGAGAGAATAATAGAATAAAATGAAGCATCCTATTCCTAGTATACTAGAATCATTCCCTTACACTCCTCTTGTGTCGCATTTAGGATGCTCCTCGTCAGGAGCAGATTTGCCTTCTCATCAAGGTCAGGTTGCCCTCTGAGAAGTTAAGCTGCCATGGAAGCAAGCTTAAGAAAATGTTGAAGAAGAGATTTTACGCGTCAAAAATATGGAAGAAGAAGGTTTTTGAAGATCCTTTTTCATCAGTATTTAACAGTCACTGCCCAGTATAGGTGTTCTCTTTTCCAAATCCAAATTCCTCTAGCTGTACAAGTTGGTTATACCAACTGTACACTCACGCAAATCTGGTGTGTTCATCAGAAAGTTGTCGATTGCAGTGACATTTTGGGCATAAATTTGGATTCTATTTTACGGTGACAACCCTAGACACCTTCATGCATTGATCTTTCAAGACAGATTCTTGCACTGACATCTTTGGATGCAATACTGAACAACTAATTGTGGCGACATTAGTAGCAAAAGTAAGATAAAATTAAAGAAAATTAAACCAAGCATCACTGAGTTAGCAAATGCAATCACTAAGTTAAAATGCTAAAAATGCATGCTAAAAAATGATAAAATGGGAACAAATTATACCCTAAGTAAGGAGAAATCAATGGTCTTTTCTAATGCTATCACAGATTGAACTAGTTTTCATATTTGAAGAGCTTGGAATTAAGTATTTCTTTATATTTTTATAGGATTTCATTTAGTTTTTATCTTTGAATAAATTGTGTAAACTCAAGTGCTAAAAGGTTGTTTTACCGTCTTTAAGGCCAATTAAGGCCTAAAGGTTAGCTAACATACTTCGTGAGTGTCCAGGGGACCTTTAGAAGATGAACAAAAGAGAAACTAATCACTTTGTCACGACGTAGGAAGTTCTTCATCGCAACAAAAGGACCAGACTTGAAGATTAAGGGAATTGACATCTTTGTCACGACATACATAGGCTATGTTGTGACAATGCCTGCACCATGACACAAAGTAGGGGACTAATCGCTTCATCGTGACACAGGTCCTGGTGTGTCGCGACATTGACCCGTGGACTCGAATTTTGCATCGAGTGAATGGTGTTTCGGTCTTTACAATGCCATGTAAACACAAAAGATGATAGCTAACCTAGGGTTGATGAAAACGGCTGGCCAAGTCTATAAATAGGGCCATTAGCACTAGGTTTAAACATACCTTGTTCTAGTTTTTAGTTTTGCTTTTACTATTTTCATTTAGAAACGAGATTGTAAATTTCGCATAAACGTTCGAGAAATTTTTCCTGACAGATTGCAAATAAAATTGAAGTTTCTTTTTCTTTCTATTTATTTAATTATATGTTTTCATATATTATTGTTTTAATGATGATCATGAAAACCATGAGGAATTAATTCCATTTTAGGGAATTAAGGAGGGGAAGTATGAATATTTAATTGTTGTTTAACAGGGATTTTTCAATCGGATAAGCTATTTAGGAAAGGAAGAACATTAAACAAGCACTAGTCTGACAACCTAGAATGTCATTTAGGTGGGAATGAACCCAAAATTGGTATCACCTATCCGTGAAACCTTTTCCCCAAATCATTTTAAACTGTGACACCTAGCGATAAGCAGTCTCTATCGACTTGCTATGCTGGCATAAGATCAAAAGATTCAAGTGGGGTAGTGACTAGTTGATTGAAGGAAAATCTCCAAAACCCAACAATTGAAGAAATCATGTTGAAGCGACCTAATCTCCCCAAAGCAATTTATCGAATTATTTACATCTTAATTTTTACTTCTTTTATTTTTATGCTTTCTTTCACAACCAAAACTTTATTTTATTTTCGTACTATAATCCCTAAATTGAGCACTAATTAATTTTATTCTTTGCAAGGATCTAATCACTATCGCCTTACGCCTCCTTTGGGTACAATCCTTGGAATACTACCAAGCGTTCCATTGTAACACACTATATTTACAACTTGACCCGTATACTTTGTGAAAGCCAAAAACCTATACTGAATGGGAGTACGTATGAAGGCGATTAGCTTGGGATCACGAATTTAGATAGGTTATCCTTGAAATTGATAGTGGAAAGGAAATTGACATTCTGGTTGGGCTTTGGGCATGCTGGACATGTGTATCGTTTCTTTTTCCTGCTATACTTCGTAGCCCTCTCTTGTGAAGTCCTTGGTATATGCGAAATGGGATGGCGGACCACCCTGAGAGCTCTTCTAGCGAACTCCCACCATGAGATCTACATGTATCCCGCTGATAAGGCCCTATTGGGTCGCGGGTAGGCGATCTGAACCTCAGCCAAGTTTCAGGTAGTGAACACAAATACTTAACAATCTTATCCCCCATATTGGGTCTAAGAAGGGTTATAAATTGACGCTTCTCAGAGCCATCACTTCGTATTTAATACAGGTTATTGAGAAAGCTTCGAGTACTAATGTGGGACATTGGTTTCACCACGTGTACAAATGGATCATTCCCATCTAGATCTAACCATTGGTGCTCCTTGGTTATTTGAATTATCAAAACATGGGAAGAGAAAGTATTTAAAAAGGGAATTTAGAAACCCTAAATTCACAAACTTAGCACTTCTACAACCAGACTCGATTGAAGTTTTTTTTCAGGTAAATTTTACCAACCTCTGTGCTTTAATTTTTAATTTTCTTTTTTCATCGAAACCATGTCAAGGATGATAGGAGCCAGTAGTCAGATAATTCCCAGCTACCCATCATAAGCACGTTCATCAAGAGTCCCTGTGGAGGCCAGCTTTTAGGTTTGTACTACAATAGTGAAATAGATGACTCGGGCTTTGGTCGTATGAGGGATTAGGACTCCTCACTTTACCGATGAATTCTCCATTCTCGAGGGCCAAATAGGCTGAGCCACACCAGCGATGGTAGCTTCTCGCTCCCCCCCCATGTTCTGGTACTCGGATTCAACTTGCTTTATCATTCATTTTTCTGCCATCTTTTAAAAGATTACGAGATCGCTCCCGAAAAACTCTCTGAGTTCTCTTGGTATTGACTCCTATCAACGTAATGAACTACCACTGCTTGCGGATTTTCAGCACTTTTATTTTTTGAAGGCCTAGAATAGGTGGAATTCGTTGGGCTTCTATTACTTCACCCGTCCCTATGGAGCTGAGACAATCATCTTCAACCGATGTACTAACCTTCGTTTGAATCGGGGAAAGTATATTCGTGTGAATTGTGGGCTCACTGATGTGTTTAGCTTTCCAACGGAGTGGTTCGTGCCAAGCAAGAACATGTGCTTGTTTAATGAACCATTTCGACGGTAAATGGTAAAGCCTAGTTTTGAAGGCTTCACACTGGTCATCCTATGGCCCTAAAGGATATATTTACGACGAGAGATATGTTCTGATATTATTTGGATGGTATTAGCCCCAATGAATGGAGGCTTGGTGATAGCAGGGCAGTGGCCAAGGTTATTGGTGCGCAAATTGAAAGATATACATGGCCATATGGGGCCACATATGAGTTAAGTCTAATATTGATGGGGGTACAAGCCTGAGCCTAGGAATTTCTTCTATAGCTACTGCAAGATAAGGTTTCACCCTTAGATTTCAGTGACCCCATTGCCTGAAGAAACTGATGTAAATGTTAATTTGATAACTGTCTTTGTTAAACCTAAATTTATTGTTAGTGTAGGCACAACTCGCTGTTCTAGAAGTAACTCAGAGGAAACTACCAATATATCTCGTAAACTCAACGTAGCCATGGATCTGAGAGCATCACTATGTTAGGGGATGTGATTATGGTTATCAATACCGAGGAAGAGGCAGACAGTGGGAGGCTAGAGAGTCATCGTAAATGAAGAGCGAACCATGCTGGGCCTTCTGCCATAATCGTTGCTACTCCTACTTCTCCTTTAGTGAGCTCTCCGTCATTAGCTCTTGTAAGTTCTCCAATTTCTACTCAAGGAAGTTCACCTCCTACTATTTCTCCTATGTCCTTACTTCTTCCTTGCCCCCTGTTGAGGAACCAACTACTAAAGGTGATGGCGAGCTACTCCCATGGCACGGGCATCTAAGCACTAGGGAACTAGGAAACATGATTGAGAAGTGGAAGGCTTCTGTGCTAGAATATGAAAAAATGAAAATATGTGCCGCTGAGTTATCAACTGGCTTGCAGATGCCTCCACTAATGAAGTTAACATCATCCCTGCCTGCAAACTCTCCTAGTTAAGGCCACCATGATTAGTCCAAGCCTTATCGAAAATGTTGGTGGAGCAGAGGCCAATCATAAGGATCTCGTAGAAAGATTGGAGAGGACCCGCTAGCAGTACCAGAAGATGAGGGAGCAGAATAAAGTGCTCTACAGGTAGAATGAAGAGCTCACTAAGAATCTGGGGTCTTTTCGGATAAGAAATGATGAGTTATCTGTCGAGGTCACGAGTGAAAAAGAAAGGAACAATGCCTTGGATGTTGAGCTAAAGAGAACTATCGAGGAGCACAGAGCCACTGTGAATCGAATTGTCACGGAAGATAAGGTCAAGATGGTGAGCTCGGAGTAGAAACAGGCGGAGGCCTTAAAACAATATAAGAAAGAAACTTTGGACACTTTAAGCAACCTTCTTACAGAGCTTAAGTCAAACATACTCAAGCATGCTCAAGTTGCAACTGAGCCTTTTGACGCTCGCAAAGTTGAGTTCAACGCCCTTTGCGAGGTGGATATGGATCACCTAGTCTTTGATGTTCGCTTCCCCTCAAGAGACGCTTGGGATGAGTTCGGATGGAAATGGAAGAGCTCGAAAGATTTCTACCTTGATTAGGGTCCCACTAAAATCAATGTTGAACCTGCTGAGAATAATGACAACACCAACGTTGCACTTGCTGAGAACACTAAAGTTGTTGAGGAAGAAAGAGAAGATGAGATTACCAATGATCTCAAAGGAGTAAATAATATGCCTTGACTGTAAACCTGTATTATTTTTCTTATGATTGAATAGAAAGAATTGAAGTTTGAAAAGTTTCAAGTTTACTTATTAGTGTTATGGCTTCATATCTTTTTTGTGAACCTTAGCAAATTTTGAACTTTAAACATATTTTGAAGACTTAATAAAAATTTGAACTTAAGTAAATTTTGAAATTAAGTGAATTTTGAACTATGTTCTTGAAATATTTTTAATTGACATAGTGCAATTCAAATCACCAATTGCACTGAAGTTGTGAGTTTGAATCTACAAGCTCTTATATAGCACCACATGGGAGCGTAGGCTCGTGCGAACTATTTTAGAGATTGCGATAAAAAACCGGCAAACTTTTATAAGATCATTTGAGAGCATAGGTTCGATAACTGTGTTGGAGCTGCAGGCCCTTAAAAAGTATCAGCTGGGAGCGTAGGTCCGCTATCTATTTTTTAAGATAAACATCACTTGGGCTCTTTTAGGATAAAGATGTTTAATCACTTGAGCTTTCTTTTCAAGTATTCCTACCCTAAATTAATGTATAACTGGTGGGGTACAGGAATATTACTTTTAATCATCAAAATGTGTGGAAAAACTTATAAATTTTAATTTACGAAACACTTATCCATATTCGAAATTCATGCATTGAGTTTGAATATATTTTGATTATTAATGTATTTATGAATTATACTAAATTGATTCTAATTATTATTATAATTTACCATATAATTTTTTAAAAGAATCATAAGGCTCTAATGTAAATAGACCTAAATAATAACGTAATATTGTTTTTTGTTTGTTTGTTAGAAAAGCAGGTCGAACTTTAGTACAAAAAAACTAAAATGGAGAAGGCCTTAAGTGAGCTACCCTTAACTTGCCTTTAAATAGGAGATGTTGGAGTTCGGCTGGAGGATGTTGAAACTCTGATTAATCCGAAGAAAAATCAATTGATCAGCTCAAATATTTGATCTGCAATCATGTTGGCCTCGCCATACACAAGCACCACCCAAATCTCCCAATGATACAAAGAAATTGTTATTTATTTTCTTACAAGGATCCACTTAGAAGAAAATTCTTAACCCTAAAATTATTTTTTTGGCCCTAGATGATAAAACATTTAAGGTGAAAAATTTAAAAATCCTAACCATTTAATTAATTTATTTTAGTGTGAAATTTTTTTCCAACATTAAAAGTTGAAAAAATATATTTTTGTACCCCCTTCCAACCTTGGGATCTGAGCGACAATACTCCCAAACAACCTCTAGGATCAAGCCTTAATCAATTTTTGGATTTAAATTTCTTTAATTTTCAAACATAAAATCTAAATATTATCTAAAATAAAAAGCATTAGGACGCACAAAAAGCAGAAAAAACAAAAATAAAAATAAAATACTTTATTGAAGGAATTGTTAATGGAATGCATGGGTCACAACAATAAGGAAAAATCAGCATACGAAACAACTAATTCTTCCTTTTATTTTTCCCATAAATTAATACAGATTAGATGGGAGAAGTCAATATTGTGCGTGGTATTTTAAGTGCATTTTCCGATTGTGGTAAATGAAGGATGTTGAATTAGCGACCTTGTCGGCATCTTTCAGCTTCTTCACATCCTCTATTGTAATCAGGGGACCGTTTTGCCACACAATTACCCATCCCTGGTTTGCATGGCTGTTCAAGATTTTTTCCCATTGCTCCGCTGCTAATTGGTACCGCAGCATTTGCACCCTCTTCCATCAACATCAGTCTTACCAGCATTGCCAAACCCACAGCACCATGATCTTCTTCTCCACACCCATTTGTTCCAATAAACTTATTTAATTAAAATTCCGCACTATCCTCCAATCACAAGAGAGGGGATTATATAGTTTGACAATACTTCTAAACTTAGTAAAATGTTTAACCAAAACTACAAGATCGGAGAATTTTCCTAAACTTTTTTAGTAAATTAGATTAGGAATAACATAAAAAGACAGGTTAAAATCTCTTTCACTTACCCTTCCAACTTTATTCAATATCCACAATTATAGATATGACTTTGTCCATAAACATAATTAAGTGAATTAAATTTATTTTTTTCAAGAGAGGAATTGTGTTATTGAGTGAATTTCATATTTGAATTATTTTTTATACCTACTAAGTGATTAAGTAGATAATTTAAGAGTTAAGGGGTTGGAATTAAATCATTATTTTTTTTTATGTTGATCTAAGTGAATTAGTTCTCTAAGTAATGCTTTGCAGACGTAGGCTAAATTTGAACTTTGTTAATTATTTTTGTGTACAAAGTTTACTTATTTCATCTGTTGTCGTCACAACTCTTACCACGACATAGTCAAACATACTTGCACTTTGTATTTGTATTAGATTATGTGATATGTCCATACATAATTAATTTAATTTCTTTTGATTATTATCTAATGGATGAATAAATTAAATAATTAAGTTCAAAATGAAAATTAAATGAAGTAGTCTTTTTAGTTTATTTTTATTCAAAAATTAAATAAGTTTATACATAGATTCTAATACCATAAAGTCATATGATTTTAATAGAATTAGAATAGGGTTGTGTAAATTATATAATTAATTTTTAGAGAATATTTAATTATTGGATTAGATAATTATATGAGTTTGATTTTTTATTTAAATCAAGAGAAGTAAACTTGTATAATTAAACGAGGCTTGACCAAACCAACTAGTGTATTAGGTCATGTACTTGTGGGAGAGTATTTCTTTTTGGAGCCACCGACCAAACTTGAATTCTTCCAAATTAATTAATTGATATATTTTGAATAAGAATATAACTCTTGCATATGACTCTCTTTAAATATCCTATGCTAGTTGAAAATCTTATACAGGAAGGTATTAGAAAAACTCTATCGAAATTTTGTGAAATTAAATTTGAGTCATTTTTCCTTGAACTCTAATCATTTCTATTTGTTTTCTTTTGTTTTTATTCTAGATTTGTGAGATTATAACTGCAATCATCCAAAAATTATATTTTTAGTGTATAAGTTGATTTCGGTTTGGGATGTTCACATAGAGGCTAGTCGAGTTCGACCCCTCTTCGAGTCTCGGTTTTCATCTTGTGATTGGATCTTTGAGTTAGAGTCTACTCTCTAAACTTTCGAGAATTCGAGAATAACAGTGAAGACCATTCAATAGAAAGGTTAAATACTTTGGACTACAGTTCAAATTAATAGGAAAATTCGGGCATCTCACAAAGCCCCTTGCAATTTAGACATCTCCTTGAGTAGTGGAATACAAGTACTTTATTTAATCAGATTTATTACTTTAGATATCACAATAAATGTATGTTTTAGAAAAAATTAAAATTTCATTGCATCAACTTCGGCTAATTTTCTAAACTATTTTTTTAACAATATCTTAGTAGGGATGTGATGTAAATGCTAATTTTGTTTTTGTTGTTAGTTTATATTTCTTTCCTTGCGCCTTTTATGTGTTTATTGACCTACTTTGTTGACACTAGTTGAGTATTTGTTTATTTGAAATTAATTAACAATAAAATCATCATTAAGGTTTTTTATAAAATAAGGCGACATATACAAATTAAAGAATTAATAGGACCTTTGCCCAAATTTTAGGGAAATGACCTTCTTAATTGTCTCTAATAATGGAATCTCCTTCCTCAAACCAAACGAATCAATCTTTGGCAAGATACAGATAATGGTATCTATACGATGGCAGCGATATTTGATAAGATTGCGAGTGGTTGGAGACAAAAGGATGAGGCTTGAAAAATTTTATCAAAAATTCGGGCTCCTCAAAGTGTCAACACTTCTTTTGGTGGCATTTCATGGTCTCTTATTGACTAATAATGAGCGTTTGAGTAGAGGACTTACAACTATTGATATATGTCCAATTTGTTCATGTTTATCAAAAAAACCTCTTCCTGCCCTTAGGAATTGTGTTGGCACTAGGGATGTTCCTAACAATACTAGAAACAGTTTTTTTATGTTGATTTTATCTCTTTGCTGTTAGAGGGAATTAGCAATTGTTGGAACATTTTGAGGAATGAGGCAACTTGGGAGAGCTATTTTGCGGTAGCCTTTAGGGTTTAGGGTTTTTGGAAGCAAAGGAATTAGTTCATTTTTCAGAACAAGGATTTGGACCCAAAAGGAGTGGTACAGCACAGTTTATGTAAGCCCAAATGGTATAATAACCCGGTTCATACACATGTTAATACTCAAACCCCCTTGGAGTTCTGAAAATTAATAACGATGGTGCTTGGATTAGGTCGAGTTCTATGGGCTTCAGTAGGTGGGATTCTCCATGATGATAAAGGTGAGTAGATCTTGGGCTTCTTTCGCAGTATTCGAGTAGCTACAGTTCTCCTATTCGAGCTTTGAGAAATCTTTGATGGGTTAGCCCTCGCTTGAGTCGACGGATTTAGATATATTATCTTTGAAATTGATAGCGGAAAGGCAATTGACATTCTAATCGAGCCTCGGGCATGATGGACACGTGTATTGTTCTTTTTGTCTGCTATATACTTCATAGCTCTCTCTTGCGAAGTAATTGATGTTAGATCACTGGTACACCCCTATGGCACAGCAAAAAATATTAATCCGACGATCACATCCAGGGATCCATGTGCGAGGAACGAATCAATGTGAGAAGGGTATGAACAATTACCTTTAATCGTCTGAAAAATGACTATTGTGAATCGGATTGTAGAATTTTATGTCGATCCAAGCCGCTACACAATGCTTCGGCCTTTATGTAATCCACTCGATGTGACAACGAACAATAAATTACCCTCTAAACTTTTCAGAGAATATCTTTTTTTACGACTGCTAGACCCTCTTTGTTTTTATGATATTCCAACACTTACACAATTCTGCTATATTTCCTTTTATTTAATATCTAATATTAAAATGGAAATATTCCTTTAGAGAAATATATGGAAGGTTTATTAAAACATTATATCCTTTTTAAAAGGATATTAACTTACATGTTTTTAATATTCAATTTACTTTTATTTAATATCTGATATTAAAATAGAAATATTCTTTTAGAGAAATATATGGAAGGTTTATTAAAATATTATATCATTTCCAAGAGGATATTAACTTCCATATTTTTATTATTCAGTTTCCTTTTATTTAATATTTCATATCAAAACAAAAACATTCCCTTAGAGAAATATATGGAAGGTTTATTAAAACATTATATCCTTTCCAAAAAGATATTGACTTTCATGTTCTTAATATTTAATTTCCTTTTATTTAATATCTCATGTTAAAACGAAATTTCTTTTATAGAAATATATGGAAGGTTTGTTAAAACATTATATCCTTTCAAAAAGGATATTAACTTCCATGTTTTTAATATTTAATTTCCTTTTATTTAATATCTCAAATTAAAACGGAATTATTCCCTTATAGAAATATATGAAAGGCTTTTTAAAACATTATATCCTTTCTAAAAAGATATTAACTTCCATGTTTTAATATTTAACGAAATCCTTATAATTAATAATTATAATTATGTTAAATTATATTAAATAAATATTAAATTTTTATATGAATCAAATTCAGATATTAATATTAACTATTTTTCTATTCGTATACAACAAGTTTATATACATAATGTGTTCAATATTTAACTGTCAATTTAAATTAATTCAATAATTAATTTAAATCATGTGATAGCTAAATATAACACTAATTGTGTTTTGATTCCATTCGTTTCAATCATAAGGTGTGACCCTGTAGGCTCTTGTAATATTAGCAGCAATACTAGAATGATTCTAATATTACAAGCAATGAGTGACATCTAGCAATGCATCATTGCTACCTAAGTTACAAGAAGTCATGATTCAACATAATCTCACTGTGATTAACCCTCCATATATCAAACCCTTTTATCCTTTATATCTAGAATGGACACAAGTCATGGACACAAGTCATGGAATAGTCACACTTGCATAGTCCATCTAATGTTTCTTGATATCTTGAGTAGACTATGACAAACAAATAAATATGATATCTCATATCAACTTATTCAAGCATGGTCATGCATTTCTAGTCTCAATCAATCAAGTGGCCTAAGATATTGCTCCCATTATGTAGGAGGGACAAATCCTATATTGATCAACCATATCTCACTACATAGATTGTGGTATATCCAACATCAGCCTTTATAGAACATCCAGTTACGGTAGACGTTTGACTGTATCAAAATATACGACTCACAATGTTGGGATAATGATGATCTCAAGTTTGAGGATAGTATACATAGTAATCACTATGAGTAATGTTGTGACTATTACATTAAAATCCAAGAAACATACTCATATCGGGTCAATCCAATATGTTGTTCTCTAACACACATACACATGTATTGATTTTGACATCCCATGTCAATGACAACACTTTGTCATCAATAAACTACATGTTAGTCTTAATGCATTATTGTTGTCCAAGCCCTCAATAATACTCGACTAAGGACCTTTTTAGAATAATCATATTATTCTTAGGACATTATTATAAAACAATTTATTTATACACACAAAAGAAACTGAAATAATAATGGTAATGCCTTATATTAATAAACGAGGTAAAACAAGTATGTTATTACAATTATTTTATGATTAATCTTTGGCCATACTATAACACTTGGTATATGCGAAATGGGATGGCAAACTCCCACCATGAGACCTGCACGCATGCCATTGATAAGGCCCTATTGGGTCGTGGGTAGGTGATCCGAACTTCATCCGAGTTTTGAGTTAGTGAACACAAATACTTAACAATCTTGTCCCCTATTGGGTCTAAGAAGGGTTATAAAGTAACGCTTCTTAGAGCCATCACTTCATATTTAATATAGGTCGTTAAGAAAGCTTCGAGTACTAATGTGTGGCGTTGGTCTCACCACGTGTACGAATAGATCATTCCCATCTAGATCTAACAGTTGGTGCTCCTTGATTATTTGAATTGTCAAAACGTGAGAACAGAAAGTCTTTAAAAGGGGAAATTTGGGAACCCTAAATTCACAAACTTAGCACTTCTGCAACCAGACTCGATTGAAGTTTCTTTTTAGGTAAATTTTACAAACCTCTACACTTTAAATTTTATTTTTCTTCTTTCGTCGAAACCATGTCAAGGATGAGAGGAGTCGATGGTCAGATAATTCCCAACTGCCCACCATAAGTGCGTTCATCAAGAGTCCCTGTGAAGGCCAGCTTCTAGGTTTGTACTACAAGAGTGAAAGAGATGACTAGGGCTTTGGCCGTAGGAGTGGAATGATAGAAATGTGCAAGTGTACACAATTGTATTCAAGTAATAAAGTGACAAGTAAATGTCGAGTATCGTACCCACAAGGATTGTGCTAGGAAAAGTATTTATGAAATATTTAATCAACAAATTGGTTAGGAAAAATATAATAATTTTGAAGAGTATCAAGCTAAACTAAAATTAATCTAAGTTAAAAATAAAAATAAATAAAGTTTAATTCCAATGCAGGATTTCTAAGCTTTAATCAATATGACATAAATGTGGTAGGTTAATTGCTTCAATTACTTAATTAAATCTAAATCATGTTCTTTCTTGTTACGAAATAAATTCACGGTAACCCGATATCTTGCTAACTTATGAACAACATTGCGTACAAAAATCAATTTATCTCTTGAAAATTATATAACAAATCTATAATTTCACATCCATTCCCTTATATAACTCAAAACATGCATAAGATCTAAATAATTTCACATTCTATGTAATCATATCAGTCAAGAAGAAGAAAAATTTATTTGATTATCTATTTATACTTATAGATAGATCAAAACCAGGCTCGGATACAAATTGTTGGAAAACGGTTCAAAAATGCAGCGAAAAATAAATTTAGGAAAAATTAGAGTTTTAAAAAAAATTTCCAACGCAAGATCTTTGGTTATGATATCTAAAGTAATAAACACTTAACCAAAATTTACTTTTTTGATTTGTCTAGAATGAGCACTTCAACCAAGTAGTCTTCTTCATTATCCTCAAGCTTACATCTGCCGAGTGTGGGCTCACTTCAAATCAGAAATTTTTTCACAAAATTACCAATGGGGTAATTCCACAATTTCTCTGGACTTTTGGGTCAAGTTGTAAATCAAAAAAATATCTCTAGAGATTTTTTGAAATAATTTCTCCAGAGAATTTTCTCTCTCAACTTTCTCTTGAATTCAAGTGTGTAAAAATAATGATCCAAGGCTCTCTTTATATAGGGAGAGTTTAGAGAGTTCAACTATAATTAAACTTAATCACTTTAATATTAAATTAACATAATTTATCAAGATAAATATTAGATTAAATTTAATATTAAGATAATCATTTTAATATTAAATTTAATTTAATATTAAACAATTAAAATAATTTTATATTTGGAATAATCTAATTTTCAAGTTCAATCACCCATTGAGCCAATGGTCTGACTTAAAATTAATTTATAAAAATCATATTAATTTTAGTAAATTTGATTGATTTAATTTTACTTGATAAAATTAATTTTTCAAAAATCATTTAGATTTTCCAAATTAATTTTTCAAGAAAATTCTTTAATCAATTTCTCTAGTTGAAAAATTCTCACGGCCGCCTAATTTAATTTCACATCGAATAAATCGAATCAATTAAATTGTTTTCGAAGTCATAGAATTTTCTTCGGATTCAATGCAGTCTGATCGAGCTTTTATTGAGCTAGCGGAGGGATCAATCAGACATATACAATTATAGGCCCTAGTAATTGCAATTATGTCCAGAAGCATCATTTTGATAATTCGCAATTACTTAATCATGGAGTCAGTCCACAAGAAGTACCATGATTGAAAACTCCTTATCGTATACTCTTTACGAAAGCAATTCATCATCAGCTGCTTTATATCCAATGACCTCGTCATGTATGTTACCCTTATATGATATCCTTGATTCCTTTTAGTTAAATTTGTTCACTCAATACAATCCTATTTTATCTCATTGTCACCATTGTGCCTTTTTAATAATTAATATGATCACTGTCAACAAATGACTGTGATAAATTACTCGTTCGAGAATAAGCAATCCGTGGCCACGTTCCATATTTATCAATCCACACAATGCCAGTGAGAGGATATCATTAACTCTTAAATAGAACTATGAATTTTATTGTTGCAAGTAAAGCCCTGCCATACACAAGTTATGTACCCAACATATCGGCTATGGGCTCGATCATCTTTAGAGCATAAGCCTTCACTTATATCAAAGCACATTAGTTAATTCTCAAACGAATTCAGAATTAATTCATTTTGGGCCCAGTCCAATGTATCATTCTACCAATGAATAAATTTATGTCTTTACCCGTGGAGTCAACTACTCCAATCCAAGACTAGCCATCTCCCCAATTAGATTTGTAGAGTATAAAATAATCTTTCTATGTAATTGAATCAAAAGCTCATTCTGATTCTTTTACGGGATTACGGACTCATTTAGATTATCCACTAAAATAAGTTGTCTTTATTGCAATATAAACGTTCTTACAATGCCACTTATCTTCAGTTTGAACTTTGACAATCAATGAGCTCATATTTTCTTGTCACAATTTTGCTATGCATGCAAAATATGAAAGACAAAAAATACAAAAGACATAATAGTGAAATGTAAAATTAACTTTATTTATTTATTCATCGTTCAAATCAATAGAAACCAATTACATGTTTACTACAATATGGGCACATTTCCTAACATCACCATATATAAATTATGTATGGGTTTTTACATATTTTATTATAATTTAAGTGTCACTAAAGAAATATTTTTTTCAAACTCGTTTGTTTCTTATCTTTTTGTTTTATCCAACGGTAGTGCTAGCCTTCAGGCTAGTTATCATCTGCCTTTTTCTTCTATCCATCAACCCTCTGTTTCTTTCTTCTTCTCATTCACTCTATGTGCCTTCTCTCTTATCAGTTTGCAGATCTATTGTCTTTACAAGTTGTGATGGATAAATGACGATGTCTATCATCGCTGAATCACCACCGACCACTGACAGTTTCTTTTAGAAAGTCGGTGGTTCTTCATTGGCTTCTTAATATGTTTCTATTTTGAGAGCATTTCAAAATAATAAATGATTTCATGAGTCGGTTTGGACTCATGTTGTCTTAAGATTTATAGGTTTTTTGTTTATTTTTCATTGTTTAATTAGTCTTCACTTTTAGAAGTTTTTGTCTACTCTTGTAATATATTTTTTAGTCTTGCTTATGCATGTAGTCTTGCTTTTGCAAGTGATTTAAGAATGTTTTGATGTCGTCTTCTCTAGTTTAGTGGATGCTCGATTCTTTTTCCAATTTATGGCCGTCGCTTTGGACCACCCAGGGCTAATTTCCTTACTATATTAAGTTCTTGCAATCACTCCAGTTATGTTGTACTTGAGTTGTGACAGAGCCAATTGTCAACGTGTCATAATAATCTATTGTTGTTGAGGCTAAAGCTTTTGTTGTGTTAATGGAGCTTGTACTTTACCGCCTACAACGAGTTTTTTTTTAATTTTTTTCTCCCTGAATTATATGATCTCATTCATTAAATGAATTAATGAATTTCTCTTTCAAAAATAAGTTTCACTAAATATAAATTCTCTTCATATTTATCTTAAATATATTTTGATTATTAATGTATTAAGAATTGTAATAAATTGATTCTAATTATTCTTATAATTTACCGTATAATTTCTTAAAAGAATCGTAAGGCTCTAATGTAAATACACCTAAATAATAAAAATAGTTTTTTTTTTGTTTGTTAGAAAAGTAGATAAAACTTTAGTACAAAGAAACTAAAATGGAGAAGGCCTTAAGCAAGCTACCCCTAACTTACCTTTAAGCAGGACATGTTGGAGTTTCGTCAGAAGATGTTGAAACTCTGATTAATCCGGAGAAAGATCAATTGACCAGTTTAGATATTCCATCTGCAATCATGTTGGCCTCACCATACACATGTACCACCCAAATCTTTTAATGATACAAAGCAATTGTTATTTATTTTCTTACAAGGATACACTTAAAAGGAAATTCTTAACCCTAAAATTGTTCTTCGGACCTTCAGAGATGATGTATTTATGGTAAATTTGAAAGTCTTAAAGTATTTAATTAATTTATATTAATCTGAAATTTTTTCCCCCAATATTAAAATTTGAAAAAAAAAACTATTTTTTTTACTCCTTCCAACCTTAGGCTCTAAGCAGCAGCTACACTCTCAAACAACCTTTAAGTTCGAGCTTGAATCAAGTCTTAGGCCTAAAATTTTTTAAATTTTCCAACAAAAAATCTAAATATTATCTAAAAGATAATTTTATAGGTGAATGATTGCATATAGTAAAAACAAGAAAAGAATTAGGATGCACAAAAGAAGAAAAAAACCAAAAAAATAAAAATAAAATACTTTATTCAAGGATATGTTTATGGAACGCATGGGTCACAATAATAAGGAATGAATCAACATACGAAGCAACTAATTCTTACTTTTATTTTTTCCATAAATGAATATATATTAGATGTGAGGGAGTAGTCAATCTTGTGTGGGGTATTTGAAGTGCATTTTTCGATTGTGGAAAATGAAGGATGGTTAATTAGGGACCATGTCGGCATCTTTCGACTTCGTCACATCCTCTATTATAACCAGGGGAGGGTTTTGCCATACAATTACCCATCCTTGGTTTGCATGGTTGTTCAAGATTTTTTCCCATTGCTCCGTTGCTAATTGTTTTCTTATTTGCACCCTCTTCCATCAACATTGAGCTTACCAGCATTGCACAAACCCATAGAACCATGATCTTCTTCTCCACACCCATTTTGTTCCAATAAACTTATTTAATTAAAACTCTGCACTATGATTCATGTTCAGTATGCCTTATGTTTCAATCAAATAAGAGATTGTTTGCAAGTTAAGTTAAACAAAATATATTTTCTTTCTAAAAGATTTAATATTTATTAGTATAATATATTTTGCATTTATTTGACCTAAGAATTTAGCCTATAAATAGGTTTTGTTACAACCTTAGAACATACACAAAATAGAAATAAGAACTTGTAACACTTTTGTAGAATTTTATGTTTACGTTTTGAAGGTTTTTTGTTTTCGGGTTTTTGAGGTTTAATTTTTTTCTCGATCTTTTGTACTTTTCGTTCTTTTGTCAATATAGTAAAATTATTTTTGCTTGTGGTTTTTTATCCTCTTCGAAGGGGTTTTTTCACGTTAAATTTATGTGTTCAATTTCTAAATTTCTTCCACTAATTTTACTTGTTCATTGCTTAACCGAATCAATTCCCAGCAAGTGGTATCAGAGCTAGTTTGATTTTCTCAATCAGCCCATTCAGAGATGGTAACAACAAGGTTCGGTATTGAGAAATTCAATAGTGTCACAAATTTCAATTTGTCGCAAGTTTTGATTGTGGCAATTCTAGTTCAGACCGGACTAAAAATGATCGTTACCAGGAAAAAGCCCGAGAATCTAGATCGGTTAAAATGGGAAGAGCTTGATGAAAAGGCCTTATTTGCAATCCAGTTGTGCCTCGTGAATAGGGTATTACAGGAGGTACTGATGGAAAAGACCTCATCTGCCTTGTGGAAAGATTAGAAACTCTTTATGCGACTAAGTCTCTGGCTAACTGTTTAGTATTGAAACAACGTCTATTTACGTTTCGCGTGAACGAATATGAGATTCTTAGAGATTGCATCAGTCAATTCATTACCCTTTTAAATGATTTAAATAACACTGAGGTTCAGATTGACGATGAAGATCAGACTATGCTATTATTGTGTTCTTTACCCCCTTCATACAAGTCTTTCAGGGAGACCTTGATTTATGATGGAAACAAACTCTCGTTTGAAGATGTGAAGGGTCATTTGTTGAGTAAGACAAGACAAACTCGACAATGAGTTTGGTTCGGATAACAAGGCAGATAGCCGTTTTGGTAACATTAAAGAAGCAAGAAAAAAGGTGTCGCTATTGTAAGAAGTTAGGTCACATCAAAGCATATTGTATAAAACTACGAAAAAAATGATTGCTGAGAGTAACAAGGAAGATGTAGTTGGTGTTAATTTGGTCAACAAAAGCGATGATGATTTCTTGTTAGTGTCAATGAGCGATAACTCCAAACTTACGTCTGAGTGGATCCTAGATTCAGGATGTTCTTTCCACATGTGTCCCAACAGAGAATGGTTTTCCACATACAGTTCAGTTGAAGGTGAAGTTGTGTGCATGGGAAATGATTCACCCAGTAATGATTCTCCACATACTGTTAAATTAGGACACATGATGGGACGATTAGGACACACTTAAATGTTAGGTATTTACCTGATTTACGAAAGAATCTCATCTCCTTGAGTATGTTAGACTCGAAAGGTCGTAGAATCAACATCGAGTCGAACGATATTAGTATCTAGTCTCGTGGAGCTTTCATTTTGTTAAAAGGTAAAAGGATCGACAGTCTTTATCATAATTTTTAATTTAATAGTTATTTGAACACGTAACCTCCATCTAAGGGCGAGGTCAGAAATTTTTTTAAGGGGACGGAATTGAATTATAAAATTTAAAGAGATAAAAAAATATATATTTACCATGTATTGACTTATAATTCCATTATTTTGAGAGTATTAAATAGAAATTTTTTATATTTAAGGGCTAAAGTTTAATTTTATCATAAATTGATTTACAATTTTAATATTCTAATGAAACTAAACTACAATTTTTCATCTTTAGGGGAGGCCAAAGCCCTTAGGCCTCCCTAACTTCGCCTCTGCTTCCACCAATGTCATTTAAGATGTTTTGATAAAAGTTTAAGAAAATAACATTAACAAAAGATATGTTAGTTTAATCACCTTTGGTTTTTTAACATGTTAAATATAATAGTTGAGATAGGAAATAAACTATTTGAAAGAGTTTAATAATTTAAATAAATATTAATTAAATTTTAATAGAGAAATTATATATATTAAAATTTAAAATATTTTAATAAAATTATTATTTTCATTTAGAAAAGATATTTCACTTTTATTAATTTTGAAGTTGAGCCTCATATATCATCAGAGCTTCAAGATTGTTCAGGGATAAATAAATTATTACATTGCAATGAAGAAAAGCCATTACATGTTTGTTGCAAAATAGTTGTCGAACATGCAAGAATCTCATATCAAAACCTTGACTGCAGGTATTTCACAATTTTCTTACTCAGCTGAAAGGCCCTGGTAAGAACATCATGATTAACGGGTAGATTCGATCCAAAAACAGCATTTGCTATTGTGATCACACCTGGGTTTTGGCTGCTCAAACCAGCAAAAGCAACCGCATTGGTCTTTCCAACATTCTGCTGAAAGTGAATCAGACCAATGGGGAAGACGAAAACATCACCTGGGTAAAGGGTTTTAGAGATGAGACGATTATCCGGATTCGATGTAACAAAACCAACATATAGTACGCCTTCTAGGACCACAAGGATTTCGGTGCCACGAGGGTGAGTGTGAGGTGGTTTACCCCCCCATTTGGTGCAAAATCAATACGAACTAATGATATGCCGAGTGTGTTTAGTCCTGGTATTTGGTCAACATTCACTGGAGTAACCACTGATCCAACAGATTCGATGTGCTCTTTGGGATGTTTAGCCCTGAAAAGAAGAAGTCGTTTGCAGTTGCAAGCTTTGGGTCCTTGCACAACTTCCCATTCACAAACACTGCACAGAAGCAATGTTAGTCGAAAGCATGCGATGAAAAAAGACAAATAATATTTGACAAAGAGAGTCACCTCCATTGTTGGTATCATTGACTGCTACACAAAAGTCCTGGAGGAGGCTAGGGTCATAAGCAGAGGCAGACGAGAAAGCCAAAATCAAGAGGTCGAAAGCTAGATAGAAACAAGCAACTTTCATTGTCTTAGAGTAATAGTCCCACACCTTAATTACTTTGATGTAGGCTAAGAACATGCTTGTCGACATGTCTTTTTATAGGCAGGGGACTTGAAATGCTTTATACCTTGTAATTTAAATAATGATTATAAGGATTTTACAATTTGATTCCTTCCCCTGTATTCCTTAATTATATATCCTTTTTTAATGTATAGCAAATTTAGGTCAACCAAATCTTTAATGACTATTTATTTTTGCTATTAAAAGGGAATTATTGTGCACCCTCAACTCCTTCCTGTACTTACAGCAATTTAAAGTAGCTTGAAATAGAATTAAATTCGTTAAGATAGAGCTAGTGGCACTTTAATTTTGTTAGGGTCAATATTCATTGCTTTGCCTTTGTTTTTTGTAATCTATTTAGGTATACTAAAAGCACTGTTGCAGATTTGTTTTAATTTTGTCTTCATATCTATGCTATCATCTTTGCTTTACAAGGTTAGGTTCATTTAAATATAAAGGTGGCTGAGGCTGATGGAAGGTTTCTGTAAAATTTAATGCATTAATTCTGATAATAATACCTTTGAAATGTTCAAACAATTTTTTCTAAAATATACCAACATTTAGTAGTGAGGTTTAGTCTCATTCACAGGGTACTTCTATTGACCAGAGATTATAACAACTAAAGGAAACACCAATTCAATATTAGAACTCAAAGCAGGCTATATTACTGATACAAATGCAAAATTTCCAGTGATGATAGAATCGGCTTTGGCCTTTGCTCATCTATGAGCCTCATTTGAACCAAAACTTGTCTGATATGAGTATATGAAAATTTGTAGAGACATGTCTAGGTTTTTACTCGGTTAATTGAGCTTAAATTTGTTTCAAAAGATGATTGCATTCAGGTTTATTTCTTCAAGCTTCTGGCATTAAAGACTTGAGAAAGTCTACCTATTTTTGCAATGATGCCACCAGCAGTCCTACTGGCCTTTGATGTCCCTTTTCTTGCAAGTGAAGTTAGAGTACCCTCATTAATTTCTTTTGTCCTGATCAACATCAGCATAGTTCTATCTTTCGAACACATTATAGGACGGCCATGGAGTTCTTCTCTACACACTATAGTAAAATAGGTTTTTTAACGGCATTTTTAATGGCATTTGAACAAAAAACGCTGCAAAAAGTAAAACAATAGCGGCGTTTTTCAATAAACGCCGCAAAAGGTAAACAGCAATAGCGGCGTTTTATCATAAACGCAGAAAAAGGTAAAGAGTAATAGCGGCATTTATGAAAAAACGCCGCAAAAGGTAAAATTATAGCGGCGTTTTACCATAAATGCCGCAAAATGTAAATCAATAGCGGCATTTATGGATAAAACGCCGCAAAAAGTAAAGAGCATTAGTGACGTTCATCCCATAAACGCCGCTAAAGGTAAAACCTAAAATCAAATTATCGTTAGTCCAGAAAGTCTTCGACATTATAATTACTAATAAAATTAACAAGAAAATAAACATCTCATGCAATTTTTTCTAGTTACTTTAGAATTTCATATTTGTTGATCATTCTCTCTCTAACATTAGACATATACTCATTGTTATCATTGATTGGTCCTTGACCAAGTACAAATAATCAATAACAAATATAATTAAGTTAAATTTAGTATAAATAGTAGGGATAATGTTAAATTTGGTACTTGTACTTTTATAAAATGTTCATTGTGGTACATGTACTTTGAAAATGTCCAATGTGGCACTTGAACTTTCAATTTGTGAAATTTAGTCTGTGTATTTTAATTTTTAGGAATTTAGTTTCTCTATTTTCAAATTTCAAGATTTAAATTCAATGTTTAAAAAAAAAAAATGAAAGTTGAGTAACCATTATATAAATGGATAGAACACAAATTATTTCAAAAATTAAAATATATGTTATAGGTCTTTGTGTTATTTTCAATTTTAAGCACGACATTAGAAAATTTCAAAGTACAGGTACCGTATTTGATATATTATGAAAATACATGTACCAAACAATATACAAATTTATAAATAACACAAAGACCTATAACATATTTTAATTTTTGAAATAATTTGTGTTCTATCCATTTAAGTCATCCTCATCACAAATTTGAATAATCATGATAATATATAGTAGATCCTATACTAAATTGAAGCATCCAATGATACTCTCAAATTTGCATCAACTCTAATTATATCCCGAAATCCTCAAAAAAATAATAATAAATAATTACAAACAATCAAATTAAAATCTTATTTCTTTATGACCTTTCATAACTCTAATTATATTCCAAAATCCTCAAAAAAATAATTAATAAAATATTACAAACAATCAAACTAGAATCTTATTTCTTTATGACCTTTCATACATACCCACCATTTTTTTGCATGCATGTTTAGGTACGCAAATTGTTTCCCTCGAGAATTAGAAATCTTAGCTGATCGGACACCAAATATTAAAAGTTTTAGATTGAGATTTATTCGAAAATTTAATAAATTTAAGATTCGAATCCCAACAAATATTCATATTATGACAAACCAAAGGGATAAGGATGGTAGCATGCATCATCTAAACACTCCAATTTCCACTATTATTATGTATTTAGTGGATGAAGAAAATAGACAAAAGAAAAGTCCTAATCAAAACCTTCACGTTAAAGTATATTAGAAAACACAGAGGGTTCCTCATAATGCAATCCAATCATATTGAGTAACCCAAATAACTAAGGTTTCTCACCTTGCATGGACCTTCCAAATTTATTTTATCTTAAATCTTGTGATGGATAGTATTTTATATAGAAAAATATCAATTTAAATTATATTCAGATTATTTTTGTAAATAATTAATTTTAATTTGTTGTAGCAATTCAAAAATGTATTGTTTAGGATCATATTTGTCTTTAGTTTCTTTAAAAAATTGCTTCTCCTCACCTAAACTTTCATGATTATAAAAAAAATATTAAATAAGCTCAAATTGTTATTCAATGATAAATTTTATATGGCTAAAATCACTAAATAATGAAATAAAGCAATAGCAGCGTTTTCCTATAAACGTCGTAAAAGGTAAAGCAATAGTCGCGTTTATGGAAAAAATGCCGCTAAAGGTTAAGCAATAGCGGTGTTTATGGGAAAACGCCGCAAAAGGAAAGTTAGAGAATTAGCGGCGTTTATGGGAAAAACGCCGCTAAAGGTTAAGCAATAGCGGCATTTTCCCATAAATGCCACGAATTTGTTTTATTGAAACGGCACCGTTTCACGAAGTCTTCAGCTAAAACAGAGAACCCCTTATTCCTAAAAACAAAATATCCCTAATTGATCAGCTCCCCTCCCCTTATTCCCAAATCGATCGAAGTTCCTAAATCAAAATCCCTAAGTGTTGTCCGTCGATAGTTGTCTCCACTCCGACGGTCACTCCATCTCTCACTTCCTCTGTCGTCGGCCCCCATCACCATTGTGTCATCCCATTCATTCCCTCTCTTTCTTAGGCAAGTTCCCACTCGTCAAATTGGTTTAGGATGGTTTTTTTTTTTATTGTTTATTTTATATTTTCCAGGTTTGTCACAATTTGAGAACACAGAAGCTGATACCAAAAAGTTAAGGCATAATGACAAAAGTAGTCCCTAACGTTTGGGTGTTTGGTCACTTTGGAACTTAATATTTTTTTGAAGCACTTTCATACTTAACCTTTATTTTTTGGTCAAATTGGTCAGTTTTTAACGGTAATGCTGACGTGGCTGTTAGTTGACTAACGATCAACGTAAATCGCTGATGTGGCAGTTCAAATGTATTTAAATGTTGACGTGACACTATTTTGTCTTATATGCCACATCAGAAAATGATTTTAAAATTATTAAAATTATTTTTAAAAAATATAAAATTATTAAAATTATTTTTTTTTAAATAATAATTATTAAATTATGATTTTTTTTTAGATTAGCAGATAAACTGAATCAAGTAGGCTTTTGTTTTATTTGATTAATCAAATTTAGTCCACTAAAAATCTGGATTTTTGAAATTTGAAAATTAGTGTTTCTAAAGGCTTACAGATGAACAAAAGTATGGAACAATGAGGAGGAAGAAGATTTGTAACACCCAGGTTTCTAAGTTTGATTTTTAAAAATTTTCAAATTTTAAAAACTCAGATTTTATTCGGTGGATTAAGAGATTTTAGGGAAGAAGCAATTTTAATAATTTTAAAATCATTTGCTGACATGATATATAAGACAAAATAGTGTCACGTCAGCATTTAAATATATTTGGATTGCCCATCAGTGATTTATGTTGACCGATAGTTAACTAACGGTCACGTCAGCATCACAGTTAAAATTTGACCAATTTAACCAAAAAACAAAGGTTAAGTATGAAAGTGCTCCAAATAAAATATTAAGGGCCAAAGTGACTCAACACCCAAATGTTAGGGGCTATTTTTGTTATTATGCCAAAAGTTAAGTGCATACCTTGAGGTATTCCCAATTTTTTCTACGCTTGGATTCTTAACTCTCTTTTAATGGATTAATGGAGATGCTTATCATATTTGCATGTAAACGTTGCTTAGTGCTTAATCTCTATTTTTTCTCTTGAAGATCACTTTGTCAAAGCTTTATTTTTTACTTTCAGCCGGGAGAATATGTTATCTACTAATGGATTTTGATGCTTTAGGAGGGCCTTAATCCTTAATTTTTGGCATTTGTACTCCAATTTTAGGGGAAACTATCTTCTTGGAATTCAAAGAACTTCTGTCTTGTGAGAACAATTGTCTAGCTGTTAAACTGCTACATGTTCTAACAGCTACACAACCTTGAGCATTGTATATCCGTACATTCTTTTTTGCTCTTATCATTCTCATGACTTATTCTCTCTCCCCCTTTTTGTAAGAAGAAGAAATCAAAACTGCTTCTAGTTTCTCCTCTGTAATTTTTAATTCAAATAATCTGACATAGGGGATAAAGATTTTTTTATGTACTCATTTCTACATGAGCATCTTTTTTCCATATTTAAAAAGGGTAATGATTTTATCAACTACATGCTAGCTAATAAGAAGGGGTTAACAGTCCTTACTTATAGAACAACGTTATCTTCTTTCTTTCCTTTTTTTTTCTTGGGGGGTTTAAGTGGAGGGTTGATATCTACTATTTTATACTACTATAGTTTTTAGGTTCTTTCTTTTTTCTCACTGTATTTGATCTTTCAATGTTACCCCCCTACTTGTACATGTTCAAGCATGTGATTGATTTGAAGTGAGTTGTTTTAGCATTAATTGAACTATTAATAATCTTGAATCCTCCTTGGTCGTATCATATTGTATGGTGCATTGAAGAAGTTTTGCACAAAGCCAAACATTAAGTGTGCTTGTGGTTGAGTAGAAAAGTGAAATGATGAAAAAGGGGTGGAAAAGTGGAAAAAATAAAATAAAATTTTCAGTGGTACAAAAGAATAATAAAGATACTATTTTTCATTATAATGCATAAAAACAAATCATTCCAAATTGGAATGATAAGCTGAGAGAATATGAGAGAGATGTAAGTTAAATGTGCATATTTACTAGATTAAGCATTTTTTTAGACTGTATTTTCTCTCATTTTTCAACTCTATCAAGCAATGAATTGAAAGAAAATTATTTTTTCTTTCAATTTTCCATATTTCCATCGAAATGTGTAAGATACTTTTGTAATTAAGTTTATTTTCCATGTCTTGTTAACGGCGAAGACGAAGCTAGAAGGAGAATTTATTTTGTTACAACTCGGTGTTGGCTTAAGTTTGGAGCCGGTGTTTCTATAGAGCTCGCGTACAAGATCAAGGTACATGTCTTCTTAAATTATCAAGTTCTCTTGTCACTGCAAGTCTATTTCGAGAAAAGCTTTTTGTGGATGTTCTTATAAAATTTTATTTTCTTCTCAGATTTTCAAGTATAAGTATCGTGCTCATGCATGTGGAATGTCTTTGGAAGTCATATTTGCATGTTTTGTTTAGTAAATGATATGGTTTACATTATCTTGTTTTAAATACGTACATAAGCCCCTGTATTAGATTGTGTCGTAATTTTGCTTTGGTGCACCGTTTTTTATTACAGATGACCAAATCTGTCTATCTTAAATATATTTTAAGTTGTAGACATAATTAATAATTTGGTGGAAAAGAGCCTTTAAAACGAAGACAAAACAGACAATTCTACATTCATGTTTTTGCTTCTTTTCTTTTCTATCAGTCAAGTTGTCTGCTACTGTTCATTACACTTCATCAATTCAGGTAAGTTCTTCTATTGCTTTTTCTGTTTCTGCTATTGTAGATCTATTGTTGTTTTCTGGGTCTTAAATCAAAGTGTCATATGGCACTATAGGCTAAAATTTTTCCTTGTTTGATGCAAATAAAGTACTTCCATAAATTTTTTCCAACACTAAAAGTGCCATATGGCACTATAGGCTAAAATTTTTCCTAATAAGATTTAAGTAAAATGTTGTCACTAATATATATTTCTAAAATAATTAGATACTTGATGCTTGATATATATTATCTATTTTAGTACAATGACATGATTTAAATCTATTTACAACACTTAAATAACTGTAATTTATTGCAACTTTAGACTTCAAGAACTACGAAATGGATAAGAGTTGGATGAAATTATCAAGGGTAAGCAAGGACTATCGAAATGGAGTACAAACTTTTCTAAATTTTGCATTTCAAAATCCAAGCCAAGAGAATATGATTCTTTGCCCATGTAAGAAGTGTGGCAACATCAATTGGCATATTCGTGAAGTTATCTACGAACATATAATTGTTGATGGCTTTATTCGGGGGTATAAAAATGGATTTTCCATGGAGAGTGTACACCTCGTAGAACCTCTTCAACGATTAATCCGAGATATCCTCATAATGCTCATCATCAGTATGTTAGAGAAGATGACATGAAAGGTATGTTGCGGGATGCATTTAATATGCACAGTCATGGTTTGCAATCATTTCCATCTAAATTTATTGCATCCGATGATTGTGATATTGGTGGAAATGCTTTTACTGAAACGGGAACAAGTGCACCTGATGAAGAGCCAAATGGAGAATAGGTGAAGTTCTACAAGTTACTTAATGAAATGAATGAAGAACTTTATGAGGGATCAAAATTTTCAAAACTGTCCTTCTGCATTCGTCTTTTTCACTTAAAATGTTTGGGAGGGTGGACCGGAAACTCTTTTACGCTACTGTTAGAGTTTTTGAGAGATATATTTTCGTTTGCAAAAATCCCTCATTCATGAAAAGATATGAAGAAACTGATAAAGGATTTAGGCCTTAGGTACGAAAAAATTCATAGTTGCCCAAATGAATGCATGTTCTATTAGGGTGATCGGAGAAACCAACAGTCTTGTCATGTTTACGGTACATCTCACTGGATGAATAGGAATGCAGAAAATGTGAATGAGGATGAAGGTAGGGCATAGTCAAGAAAGAAGCCAGTAAAGATTTTGTGATATTTTCCACTAATACCAAGGCTTAAAAGGCTTTTCATGTCGTCGAAGACAACCGAGTCTATGAGGTGACATCATGATGAACAAACTGATGATGGATTATTAAGGCATCCTACGGATTCTTTAGCTTGGAAATCATTTGACAGTAAATTTCAAAACTTTCCAAGTGATCCTCGGAATGTGAGACTTGGGCTAGCATCTTATGGATTTAATCCATTTAAACTCATGAGTACCTCATACAATACTTGGCCTGTAGTGCTTGTTCCTTACAATTTGCCTCCGTGGATTTGCATGAAGCAATTTTCTTTTATCTTATCTATGATTATCCTTGGAGAGAAAGGTCCCGGGAATGATATTGACATTTATATGCAGCTACTTATTGAAGAGTTTAAACAATTATGGGCGGGTGTTGAAACATATGATGTCTTCAGAAAGGAGAAATTTTATTTACGTGCAGCTTTTTTGTGGACTATTAATATTTCCCGACTTATGCCAATTTATCTGGTTGGAGTACTAAAGGACATTATGCTTGTCCTTGTTGTGCGGCGCACACATGTTCGAAGTGGTTATATATTGGGAAGAAGTTCTCTTATATGCGGCATCGTCAGTGGTTAGATGGAAATCATAGATTTAGATTTCAGAGGACTCAATTTGATTGTACTGAGGAGTTCAGAGAAGCTCCTGAGCAAACAATTGGATCCGAAATCTTATTCATGTTGAAAGATATAGACTTCAGTTATGGGAAGAAGAATCAACCACCCAACACGCAAAGAAATAGAAGACTGAGGGAGACGTATGCTGGCGATGTTGACCGGTAGAGTGATAATGAATTTTATAAAGAGGATGATCCTAATGAGGTGAACTTGTGGAAAAAAAGAAGTATTTTTTTATTTACCTTATTAGGTGCATCATATTTTGGGACATAATCTTGATGTCATGCATATTGGAAAGAATGTTTGTGAGAACATAATCGGGACCGTTCTCAATGTCGATAGAAAATCGAAAGACAATTTTAAGAGTCGACTTGATCTAGTTGACATGGGAATTTAACATGATCTTCATCCTCAATTACTTTCGAATGGAAAATGTCGGTTGCCGCCTTCTATTTTTACAATGTCGAAGAAAGAAAATGAATTGTTATGTACAGTGTTGAAGGATATAAAGGTCCCAGATGTGTATGCAGCAAATATAACTCAATGTGTGAGTCTTAAAGATTAAAGACTATATTCCCTAAAATCACATGATTATCACATCTTGATGCAAGATATACTACCAGTTCCTTTGCGGTGTTGTATGTCAAAAAAGGTGACGTCTTGTATAATTGAACTATCCAATATAACGAAAGTCATTTGTGGCAAAGTTTTGAATGTTGAAGAACTTGAGAAAGTACAAGATCGAGCCACCTTGACTTTATGCAACTTGGAAAAGATCTTTCCACCTTCATTCTTTACTATTATGGTGCACTTGTTAATCCATCTCCCTCGTGAAACAAAACTTGATGGACAGGTTTTCTATCGGTGGATGTATCCTATAGAGAGGTGCTAATTAATTTGCAAAGCTTTCATTCATTCATTAATATACCTTTAGTTACAACTTTTAATAATGTTGTATATCGTGTTTAGGTTCCAATGCAAATTAAAGTCTTATTATCGTATCTAGAAGGATCAACTGCTAAAGGTTACTTAGTAGAGGAGTGAATGACTTTTTGCTCTAGATATTTAGAAGATGTTGAAACAAGACTGAATAGACCAAGTAGAAATGTTGAGCTCAATAATGATCATAGCTTAGCTGAAACTTATCTATTTCAAAGTTATGGACAACCAATTGAGAAAGTTGAAATTGCACACTTAGATGATATATCTTGGGTACAAGCACATTGATATGTTCTTTTTCACCACAATTCAATTAAACCATTACATAAGTAAGTTTTAGAATTTGATAAATATTCATCCTATTCATTTGTTTATTTTCTAACCAATTTATTCGCTTTTTAACATAGTGAGTATAAACAAATCTTGAGATCTCGTTCACGCTCCCGAAGATTACAACATCGAGAGATTCATAAGTTATTTACAGAATCTTTTCATGAATAGTTAGAGCAAACAGGATGCAACTGAAGCTTTCAATGACAAATAATAATGTTTTCGTATAACATTATAATTAATAAATTTACTTTCAATTCAATAGGTTTGGAGTGGACAGGACATCAGTGAAGAAGTTAAATGGCTTTCCAAGGACCGAATAGAGTAGTAAAAAGATATAATGCCTTCCTAATTAATGGATTCGGGTTTCATACAAAATCTCGCAAAAGATTGAGGAGGACTCAAAATTGTGGAATAGTTGTTAATTCTTCAATTACAAGTTATGCTAGTGCTAGGGACAGTAATCCTGTTGAGGGAAATGTGGAGTATTACGAACTTTTTACGGAAATTATTGAGTTGGATTACTATGGCAAATGGAAGGTTGTTTTATATCGATGTGATTGGGTTGATGTTAATACTGCTAGTGGAATTAAAAAAGATCAATTTGATTTTACAATGGTGAACTTCTCTCGATTAATTCACACTGGGCAACAATTGATAGATGAGCCGTATGTATTTTTTTCTCAAGTCAAACAAATTTCTTACTCGAGAGATCCAACTGATGAGGGTTGGTACGTTGTACTCCGTAACACCCCTAGAGACTTGTTTGACATGGGCAATGGAAGTAGAGATGACATGGATGAAAGATCAAAAACTTTGCGTTTTCCAGAACAAAACTTAAATGAAACTATCCCTAGTACTAGTACAAAATTTCAATGGGTTCACTAGGATGTGGATGAAGATATTTAGGAATCATGATGTAGTAAGATTTTACGTTTTTTTTTAATTATATGTAATATTATAATTTAAATCTTGATCTTGTTAAATATATCCATTACTATTATTGTTGTAATTGATTACTAATATTTCAACTATTTTATATGTATTGCAGATAATATGCCTATAAGAAAATTTCAAGATCTAAGTATTATTTAAAATCCTCCAAATTCGGAAGAAACAAATAGTGATCGACAGACTACTATTAGATCTTCAAATGTTCTGAATATAGTTTTCGAAACTGTAGAAGATCAAGGTAATGTCAACTTTATTTTACATGCATGTTAACTTTTATTTTTTTTATTTTTGTTTCAAATTCTAATATTATCATATATAATTTTTTTAGCTAAAAATTTTGAGAGGCGCAAAACTCAAGGGCGTACGCTATTAAAGGATTTATACAGTCTAAATCCTAAGGAGCGTGTCAAAGTATTTGCAAATAGCCATGGTCAGCCTGTTGGGTCAAAAGCTCGACTTTTGGGAGGATACTTGGGCATTATAGCACGAAATGTCAATCTGTTGCCAATCAACTACTAGTCATGGCATCATATGTCTGATAGTAACAAAAATCAAGCTCTCGATAATATTAACGTAATAAGGTGAATGTAATTTAATACGTTGGTTTAATTTTAATTTATATTTACTTTTTAAACTTGTATTATTTGCAGGAGAGATTTGTTTTAGAGGTCTCAGACAACTAAGTGAAGAAAGCATTAGGAAAGAAATGGAAAGACTATAAAAGTACTTTAAAAAAAGATTATTTTAAGAAAATATAAGCCTCGAAGAGAAATTACAAAATGTCCCGCCAAGAATGCTGAGGTACCAGTGGGAAGAATAAGTTAGATTTTGGAGTTCAAAGAAAGGAGAGGTATTACGTACTACCAAACTCTTATAATTATTTCGGTTTATAGTATTTAGGGTTTACATAATAATAATAATTTTATAATGTAAGATCGTGAGCGTGTTAGAACTACAAGTAGGCAAAAACAAAAATTCACACACAGAGCTGGATCGAGAAGTTGTGCTTGTGTAGTTGATGATGAGGTATTTTGAATTTATTAATTGTGTCAAATATTAATTACTTTCTACTAAATAATATTTTCCTACTATAATATAGGAACCGTCGTCTCGTCAAAAAGTTGGACGTCTTCAGCTTTTTGACATTACACATAGAAAGAATAATGGATCTCTTATGACTACTGAAGCTGCAGAAATTATGGTATATTTACTTAATAAAATTTGAATTATTTTAAATATTTATCATTTTTAATTATAACAGTTTAATTCGTCGTTGTAATGCAAATAATGCCAAGTTATGTTGCATTTGTTTGATTATATATTTCTTTTCTAACTCCTTGATTGATTTATTATGATGAATTAAAGGATAAGAAGGCGGAGTATGAAGCGATGACTTCAAGTTATAGTTTGGTTAATCTAGAGGACATTGATAACTGAGTGATTACTGAAGTTTTGGGTCCTGAAAGGTATGGTCGGGTTCTATTTCAAGTATCTTTTGTTAGCCCAACCTAATATTTTGGATCCAGCTCGCAAAGATACATGTCTTCGGGGAATCAGGATCAAGCTGAAGTTCAGATGTTAAGAGATCAAATGGTTCAAATGCAAGCGAGCACAGTTGAGCAAATTGCTCAACTTAAAGTGGAGGCAGTAGCGAGAGAAGCAGAGGTTCAAAGAAAATATGATGAACTTCAGCTACAACTTGAAGCCAAGGTAGCAGCAAGGAAAATAGAGTCTCAAAGAAAGTATGACAGACTGCAGCTACAGCTTCAAAATATGATGAAAATGTTTCGACAGAATCAATCGTAAAATCTGCCATTTTACACTTTTGTTTGTTCTTATTGTACGAATAATATACACAATACTACTTTTGAATATATTTTTCATTTATTTATTAATTTAAATCATATACATATTTCTTTCGTGATTGTTTCATTTAAATTTGAAGTTATTGGTTAGATTTGAATTTATAGGAAAAAATGTTGGAAATTCGGATTCTATATGAATTAAAATGAGCTGGTAAAATCTGCTAATGTTAGCGGCATTTGTGAGAAAAACGCCACTAAAGAACATGTTCTATAGCAGTGTTTGTGGGAAAAAGGTCGCTAAAAACATGTTCTTTTACGGTGTTTTTGGGAAAAGCGCCGCTATAGAACATGTTCTTTAGCGGTGTTTGTGGGAAAAGAGCCACTAAAGACCATGTTCTATAATGGCATTTTTCGGAAAGCACCACTATAGATCATGTTCTATAATGACCTTTTTTCGCATAAATGTCACGAGTTTTAGCGGTGTTATCTTTAGAGACATTTTTTGCAGCGCTTGTCAAAAAGCCGTAAAATGTTTTAGCGACACTAATAAGCACTGCTATAGGGCCAAAAAAAGCCATTAAAAACCTATTTACCTACAGTGACAGCATGTTCAAAATTATTATTTCTTATGATCCAAAATAAGTCTCGGATAGTATGAAGATCCCCTTGTTAAAAAATGACATCTACATGTGTAGATAGAACTGTAAGAATGCCCAACAGCTCACTAACAAGTATACCATCATTGATCTTTTGTAGCATCACCTTTACTTCCCCTATTTCAATAAACTTCGATTTGTTCTCCTGTACAATACAAAGGATGAGTATTACTGAGGCAGCATCCTCATTGCTAATGGATGCCCTATACGCAAGAGTTTGAGTAGAGGCACAAGAGCTATGGATTTTTCAATGAAGAACTTGTTTGATCTAAGTGTCGATAATGCTAAGAGAGCAGTTGCTGCATTTCTCCTTGTTTGAATGGTTCTAGACCTCATGGATTTAGTAAGTGAAGGGATGACAAGAGGATGTTCCGCTACGAGTTTCTTATTATTGTAATCAATTCAAATGTCATCAGCATCAGGGGAAGAAGCATCTTTTAAAGATGAAAAAGAAACGTATTCAATGGTTGAAAAAGGGGATTCATCTGCAATGGGGGAAGAAATAGAATTAAAGAAAGAACTGCAAAGGGTGGTGGCAATGATTCTTGAAGAAGATGACTATAAAATGGATAGAATAAGTGAATCTATAAGTCTCTTGTCTTGTTGAACATATTGATTCAACTTCATCTATGTTCAACGAGACAAGAGACCTATAGATTCACCTTTTCTATCGATTCTACAATCATCTTCTTCAAGAATCTTCTCACCACCCTTTGTAGTTCTTTCTTTAACTCTGTTTCTTCCCTATTACTGATGAATCCTCTTTTTCTGCCATTGAAGACATTTCTTTTTCATCCATTGAAGATGTTTCTTTTTCATCCATTGCATACGTTCCTTGCCCTGATGTTGATTTGTCACACCCCAAGTCTGATAGATCTATAATTAAGGTAGGTAGTGGTGAAAATTTTCTGTTGGCAAAGTGTAATTCACACAATGCTTCTTTTGGCAAATATGTGTAGGAGTATAGTAACCGCCGTGAAAGTAGGTGAAGATTTTATTTCAAGTTATTCTAATATTTTAAAAGAATGATTTTGTTGAGCGAAATTGTAATTATGGTATGACTTACCTCCAAATGTATAATATGTCCTATTTATCTGAGTATTGTGCTTATTGGATTGTAAAGTGATCTGGTTAGGAACCAACTGGTTTGGCTCGTCTAATATCCATTATGCAGGATTCTCATTTATGTTTTTTCTCAAAATTTATAGGCCATTAAGAAGGATAAATTCTGAAATAAGTGACACTTGGTAGGTTCTACTAAGCAAAAATGGGTAAAATATATACGTATAAAGAGGGTTCTAAGAGGGGTTCTTTCTTCTTCAATATTACTCTCTAGTTTTTGTTTCTAAAATCTAATGGTATCTTTCCCCATTAAGCTAGACGTTAAGGGTGTTGATTCAATCAGTGGTGGTTCCATTTCCTAGTAAGTATTATAGCTCTGCATGTATGTTTTTGAAAGGACAGACTACTAAAAGTTATATGAACAATAAGTTTTGAATACAAGACCTTGCATGGGGGATTATTTGTGATTGAGATATTAGCAAAAATGTATGAAAATGGTTTTAATAGAGAATTTGTGTCTTTTAAGCAATGGTTGCTGTTGGGTCGAGATGGATGTTCAAGCCTGTAGCTTTTACCCACAGTAAAGGTGGGTTTAGGTGAGTCCCTAGTCTCAACTCCTATAATCATTCTAGAAAATTATAATAGATGATGTTCCAATAGCGATGCATGAGTTCTTGAGTGGCTATTAAGTGTGCATATATAACTTTTGTGTAATATTCATGAGAGTTAAGTGTGTAGCAGTGTTGTACATATGGTTACATATGATTCTAGGAAGCAAATGTATATGTGTATGAGAATATATATATATATAAACACACAAGAATGTATGCTTAGGTAGATATATAATGTATGACTGAAAATACTAAGGAAATGGGACTTAGCGAAGTGTTGGGAGGTTGTGATGTGAGTTTTGACACCGTGGTGGTATTCGATGAAGACTGATGGGATAGTAAACATGAATTTTAGTATGAAAATTCTGAAGAAAAGTTCATGGTCATGACACA
Source organism: Gossypioides kirkii (assembly GCA_005610355.1). NCBI lineage: Eukaryota > Viridiplantae > Streptophyta > Magnoliopsida > Malvales > Malvaceae > Gossypioides > Gossypioides kirkii. The sequence goes on along the minus strand of CP032253.1, from coordinate 42,478,922 downwards.
TTCTAGAAAGGGCGGATGAGCCACAATTATCGATTGGGGTTTTCTAAGTGTCCTAAGGCGATGATAGGCAAACCTAACGTGATGTGTGTTTAGGAAAATCCATATCGCAAACACGACAACTCATGGGGTTCCTGGGTGGCATTTTGTATGGCCTTTGTGGCATTTTGTTTACCTTTTTGTGGCATATTCTATATGTTGGCCTTTGTGGCGTATCCTTTATTTACCTTTGTGGCGTAGTCTGTTTGGACCTTGTGGTGTACTCTGCTAAGTCTAGATGGAGAATTATGTATCACCTTGTAGTAAGTTCTGGGTATATTCTGAGTGTTCTTAATATATATCTATATATTCCAAGTTATATTATGTTTGAAGATATTTTGGTTTAATTAGTTCTATGATGTAATCAAAAGATTCTTTTAAGAGAAGCTTCTTAAAAAGAAGTATGTATCTATATGTTCAAAGAGGGTATCCCCATAGTAATTTGTCAATTTTTAAAATACAGGCATATTCACGGCTATGGAATAAATAAGTTACCAATGGTCTAAGTTTGTTTGAACTATGTAGGGTTGTATCTGAATTATTTGGAATCCGTCATATCTGAATAACATCTTGTTTCTGCTCTAGAATTTCATGTTAATTGTGCTATTTGCTAATTCAGGTATTTTCGTGCTTGTAGCAAGAGTTATGAAGAATTATTTTGAACAATCTAGTTTGTTCATTATCAAATTGAGGTTGTGATGAATATTGAATTGGAATATGAAATGATTAGTAAACCGATAGTATTCAACTAAGCATGGAAATCTACCAATTGTGTAAGTATCCGATTGTGAATAGTACCTATGATTAACTATTCTAGAATAGCTAAAGATAGTTGTCTGATAAGAAGAGAAAAGTTAGTATCGTCCGGTAAGATTTGGAGTCAGCTATTTAGTTGGTTGAAGATTATGTGTTAAGAAAGTATATGGCATAAAAGCATATGTTATCCGATTATGTGAAGGTATTCGCCAAAGACGGGAAGGGAAAATTAAATTAATTAGGATGAAGAGTTCATCAAGAAAGTTTTAAAGGTAAATTGTATTTCAACTTACTAAGTTCGTGTAACTTATAAAGGGTATATTTATGTTTCAGGTTATTGTTTGAGTAAGTTCGCCAGAAGTGACAAGCCATGTGTACGCCAAGGTAGCGATGAAGAGGGTTGCTATGTATATGGTGGACAATTTGTTAAAATTTCGTATTGTATAATTACGCCTTAAAGAGTTTGTCTTTAGTACATGTTTGAATTGTAAAAAGATATAGTGACAATTCTGATGTATTGTATTACTTTTTGATGCTCTTAACTGTTTCTTTAATAATGAGATTTTCAATAAAGTAATTTGAAAAATGTATTCAAGAGTTTAAGAAGGTTGTTTTGAAAATTTTGTTAATTATTGTGTGAAGTAACACCCGAGATCCAGACCCGTTGAATCGAGACGGGTTGAGGGCATTACAAGTTGGTATCAAAGCCTAGTCTAGTCGATCCTCTGGCTGATAAGTGAGTCAGCCCTATATACATAGTACGCCAAACCTAGCTTAGTCCCTCAAGTAAGTTGAATATTCTTTTTTGTGAAAGATGTCTGTTACTGATCTGTCGTATTTCGGTGGAGCGGATTAAACTAGTTTTCGTACTTGAGAGGCTCGAATACAAGCACTTTTATTATGTTTTAGTTAAGTTTTTACATTCTGCTCTAAATTCAATAAAAAGTGTAATTTGAGTCTTCTACTGACCTTACGGGCCGAATGAGGCCTGAAGGCGAGCTAATATTCTTAGTAAGTGTGCAAGAGACCACTCAAAGGCGTAGAAACTCAAAGCTGGTCACTGTGTTCCAACACAAGGAGTTCGATATCGTAACATAGGGACCAAAATGCCAGAATTGTTATGCTACCTTTGATGTCGTGACACAGCCATGGGATGTCACGACACATCCCTGAAGCTATCCCTAAACCATGCATACTACCTTCAATATTGTTATAATAGCTCGTTTTTCAGTAGTGTCGAAAATTATGATTTTGGGATCACAAACCCGACAAAAAAATTTTTATAATGAGTATTTAAATTAAATAAGTCAATAATAATTTTATATGGAATTTTGAATTGAAGAATTTTAATTATTGAATTAAAAGTTAGTATAAGTGATTTGGTTCAAAAGTCAAGTGGTTTTAAAAAATAAGGTATTGGGACCTCGTCTCTGAAATTAAGGGCCGTAAATATTTTATTAAATATTTACAGAGTCTTATTATATGTGAATTGAAGTTCAGCTGGGTAATTTTGATGATTAATTGCTTAATTAAAGAAAAGGAGTAAACTGTAAAAGAGGTAAAAGTTAATTGCTATTGATTAAAAATGTTAAAGGGACCAAAATGGTAATTAAACCATGGTCAAAAAGTCCAAGCGATGGAGGATATCATTACCTTCCACTAACTTTTGGAATATTTATTCATTTAGTCATAAGTAGTTTCAGGTTAAATTGAAATAAAGTTTATAGGTGAAATTTTAAATAATTGAAGGACCAATTGTGTAATTGGACCCTCCTTAATTGCTTAATAATAGAAATGATGTGAAATTCATTAGGTTTTGGTAAATTGCAATTAAATCCTAATCAAATGAAAATTTACTAATTAGTCTATTTTTTAGTATGATCGAGAATGGTGGTTTCGAGGCCATAACTTCGATTTGTCAGACTGTAAATACTAATTATTTAATATTTACGAGGTCATTAGTATCATATTAAAATATTATTATACAATTTTATTGTTTAGATAGTTAATTAATTAAAAAGGACTAAATAGTAAAGGTTGAAAAAGATGGCTTTATTAGTTTATAGGGTGAATTAATGGACCGAGATAGTAAATAAACCATATTTTTATATGTTGGACAAATATGGATATGTTTAAGTGATTTTATACCTTATAATTAAAGGTTAATTTTGTAAAGTGAAAATAAAAGTAAAATATTAAGTTAAAAATAAAGGATGATAAAATAATATCATCATCTTTATTTATTTATTTTTTGGTTGAAAAAGTCGTAACTCCATACCCAAGGAGAAGCAAGCTTTCGGGCAATTAGGGTTCTCCAATTAAGTAGGTAAATCTTGCCCCTTTTTAGTAATTTTTATGTTTTTGAGTTCGTATTATCTCAATCTAGCTAACCTGAGGACTAATTTGTGAATCTGTCAAATGTTATAAAATTTTCCATTGATGAATGAGTGGTTTCTTGATAGTTTATGGAATTTTATTAAGCTTGGTTGTTGGATTTAATTATTTTGTAAAGTAGTTTTTGATGATTTTACCGTTTAAGGAATAAAATGTGAAAATAGTGAAAGTACAAGGACTTGAGGTAAAATAAAAAACAAATATGGGCTGTAATGAAGTACTATAGGATTCTTCTTAACTTGATTTAGTTTAAAAATGGTTAATTTGCAAGTTTTGAGCTAGGGGACTAAATTGAATAAAAGTGAAAAGTTAAGGGTAATTTTGTAAAAACACCAAAAAGGCTTATTTGTATAAAATGATTAAAAATTCATGCTGATTTAAATAATTGAATGAAATTATTGTAATAGATCAAGATTGTGTCTTGATTGTGAAAAAGGAAAAATTACGGATTTTTTTAAATAGTACATTATTGTATTTTTTATAACTGTTGCAAAACAGGTTATGGTACGTGAAATTAAGAAAGATGAAAAAAATGAATGAAAGAGATATCAAGCTTTGAGCCGGTGATTTGAAATTGAAGCGATAGCTGGGGTACCGCATGTGTTGCGACTCCTCGATAGCTCGTGTGAGTAGCATCGTGAATGGGGAAGATGAGAAATGAATCCAAGAATAGATTACAGGTCCTACGATGGCTGAGACTTATGCATAAGTGCATATTCTCGACAGCTCGTGTGAGTAGCATCGTTAAGGGAAAGTTATATGCACAGATACTGTATCGATGGCTGAGGTACCGCATTTGTTGAGAGCCCTCGACAGCTCGTGTGATCAGAATCGTGTGTCAAAAAGAGATATGAAATCCTAAAATGGATTACAGGCCCTACGATGGCTGGGATTTATGTTTGAATGCATATTCTCGATAGCTCGTGTGAGCAACATCGTTAGGGGATAGTTTACAAATAAATATTGTATCGATGGCTGGGGTACTACATATGTTGCAAGTCCTCGACAGCTCGTGTGAGTAGCATCGGGTAATGGTAACAGAAACATTCTAAACAGGAAAGTTTAAATACTAAAGATGGTTTGAGGAAGCAACAGTTCACCTAAGCTCGGTTGAGATATAACTGCTTTATGCATATGATTGGTAACTCTTTAAACTCTTCGAACTTACTAAGCTATGAAGCTTACCAAAGATGTTATTGTTGTTTTGTAGATTATTTTACTACTTGAAGATTGGATCATCTCAAAGAAATCTCACTATCGCGAAGCTCGTTTGGTAGTTTTTTCATCATTTGGTTATATGACATGTACTAGGATGATGTTACCCTTGAAATGCTTGATTTTGGATTGTTGGTTTCTTCGTTGAACTAAACTTGTTTGCTTGCTTGATGTTGTAATTAAGCAAATGTGTTTGGTAATGAATTGACATGTGAATTTAAGAATCCTTGTGTTGATTGGTTGTATTTTGTGTTATATGATGAAACAAGTATTGTCATGTATAGATTTTACAGGATGAGAATTTGAATAAGAGTCTTGTGTTGAATGATGGTTGATAAACTTGAGGACTTGTGTGAATAATTGAATTTTGTATACTTGTTTCAATAGAATTCTTGCATGTATCGATAGAAGTACAGAGTAGGGGAGAGGTTGGCTACTGACTTACATTGTATTGGTAGTAACATACGAAGTATCGATAGTTTTGTTCGTAGTAGTATTGGTAGAAGTTTCTGGGTAAAACTTCTTAGCTCTTTGGAGTTTTTAGTATCGATAAAAGAATGACAGGTTTCAGTAGAAGTCATACTTGCATTGGTAGTATTGTCTCAAGTACCGGTAGAAGTCTGCACTATTCATGAACTATTTACTGACTTAACAACTATCGATACTTGTCCAACAAGTACCGGTAGAAGTATCCAAAAATCATGGAAATGACCTTTTTGCCCTTGTTAAGTTATTATTATAATTAATTGATTATTTATGACATGTTATTAAAAGATTAACAGTGATAAATGAATAGAAAGACATCGAGACCCTAACCAACGATGGTTTTCGGGTTTTGGGTGATACAGACATGAAAAATGGATGTCATGATATGTGATATGTAATATGAATATTGATTCTTGATTGATTGAAATATTGTAAATGAATGTGTAAGATTAAATGGAGTTAGTATTCTGAGTTGCAAGTTTGTAATTAAATAAATTGTGATTGATTTGTATGTTTAAGAAAAAACACTTGAAAAGTTTTGTAAACCCTAAGACCTTAGATCGGAGGTAGTTACGATTTTTGGGTTTTACAGTCATGACACAGGCACTAGGGTTAATGATGGATCATTGCTGACAAAGCTAACTATTAATGATGGATCATTGCTTACAGAGCTAACTTTTCTTTCTCATATTTTAGAAGAACAAATGAAAGATGCACAATGTGATTTGTATAAGGAGCGTTTGTTATCTAGTAATGTAGCAAATTTCAGTCTGAGTAAGGATGGTGGCCTGTGATTCATGGGGAAAATGTCTGTACAAGCTGGGAGTGACTTAAGAAAAGAACTTCTAAAAAGGCTCATCAAGGACCTTTCTTACACCATCCATGAGGTGTCGAGATGTATAGAGATTTAAACAGTTCATATTGGTGGCCTGGAATGAAAAGAGAAATCACAGAATATGTTTCAACTTGTCTGACATGCCAAAGATTTAAAGCTGAACATCAAGTTCCCTCGGGTAAGTTGTATCCTTTAAAGATACCAGAGTGGAAGTGAGATAGAATTACTATCGATTTTGTGTCAGGACTACCTCTAAGTTCTTTAAAGAAGAACTCAATATAGGTAATAGTGGATCGACTCACTAAGTCAGCTCATTTTCTACTAGTACACACTACTTACTCACTTGAAAAGTTAGTCGAGCTATATATTTCTAAGATAGTGCGCCTGCATGGAATTCCATCTTTCATAGTTTCAGAAAAAGATCTTGTAACACCTCGAAATTGGGGTTAGAAGAATTAAGATTTGTGGAATAAGTTAGTGGTTAATGTTAGACTTATATGATTTTCCTTACGATTAAGAGATAACGATGAGCCTAGTGGTTTAGTGGTTAAGATTTTGTGTACCTTCTAGTCTTGTGTTTGAATCTTTACATAAGCAATGAGAAACTGATTTTTGGATATTAAGGCTCTTAAATTTTTATATGTTTATTTTTATTCTATTCTAAAATTTTTAAAAGAAAGTTTAAAACAAAACTTCTCTCACGTTCCTTTATTTTTCACATTTCTTTATTCTTTTAATTCTTCTTTTAATTCTTTAATTCTTCTTTTTGCTTCGTTGCTAGAATATCATTAGTTCTGTTACAATTCCATTTGTTAAAGTTTTGAAACGTGTAAGTGTTTACTTTTGAATTTTAGATTAGTCTCTTCGGTTCTTTTATGTATGGTTTCGACCAAAATTCTTATTGATTTAGCATGTTGTGAAATCGAATTCTCAGATTGGTTCAATTGAGGTGCGTCGGTTGATATTTAGTACCGAGAATTTCACTTAAGGTGTGTATTCTTGTAAAATATTGATTAAGGATGAAATTACGGGTAAAATTTCATGTTTGCAGTAGTTTACGGTGGTTTTTAGACCACACGAATGTGCGCCACACATGGGTGGTCCACACGACCATGTGCCATTTAGAAAATTGGGAAATTTTCAGTCACACAGTCTGGCCACACGGCCATGTGACCCATGTTAGGAAAATTGACAGTGTGGTTTGTGCACACAGGCGTGTGTCTTGGCCACCCAGACGTGTGTGCTCTACACCTAAATTTGACAGTGAGCTACACGGCCTACTCACATGGGCGTGTCTTTCAGTCACACGAGCGTGTCCCTCAATCACACAACTGTGTGGCCCTATTTTGCAATTTTTTCATCTTTTTACAAATTGTTCGATTTTGGTCCTCAAGCGATTCCAAAACCATTTAAGCCTCTGTAAAAGTGGTTAGGATAGTAATTCTATTTGTAGAAGATTAATTTAGGGGCATGTTACCCCTCGTATGTGAGTAAGTATATGTATTGATAAGATCTAAATTATTGTTTGCATGAGTATGAGCTTTTGTGTTATATTGAATTCAAAGTGTGTAAATGTCTGGATGAGATAATTGGAAATTGTGTATGTTTTCATTATGTTACTCTGAATACAAATACGAGTATGTTTGATTCTGTATATATATATTGATTTTGTTATCTAAAAACGATTGCGACCAATTCTGAATATCTATACTGAATCTATTATATGCATTTGCATTTATGATTGGTATCTGGATATGAAATGAAGGAAGTTTGATTGGCAGTTTAACTATATTATTTGAATTGACGATAAAGTCGCAATAATTCAAGTGGCCAATAACCACATTTGGTATGATTTAGTTGGATAGGTCCACCATAACCCAAAATTAGTGTGTAAAGGAGGGAAAGGTCTAGGGAACCCTATTTGGTGTGAATGGAGGGACGGAGATGGTGTGTAGTGGTTGGATAGGTGGGATTTCATTGCATTTGTTCTGCATCCGATTGTATATTACATATATGTTTGATAATAATAATTATTGATTCGATTGTACAATGTGTATAGAGATATTGAACTACTGAGCTTTTCGTGTGTTGCTCATTCGTTAATCACCGCTAATTTTTGCTTGTTTTAGAATTATTCTGAGCTTTTGTAGCTCACTCTCTCTTTATTTTCTTTTTTTTTTCTTTGCTCAATCAAAGGATTACTATAATAAGGCATTCGATCAGCCAACCCTTAGCAGAACAACAAAGCTACAAAATTGCAACTAACATCCAAAATGATAAATAGTTTACAACCATAAAAGAATGTCACCTAATAGTTTACCATGATGCTTTAAAGAAATTATTCCTCGACATACATGTTTTTTTCCAATGCATCGAACATGCCATTCTTATGAAGATGTGTAACCTCTATCTTTCCAGGTAAATCGCGTTGTCAGGTCTCGGACTCGGCGTATCGGAGGATCTCAACATGTTATGTCCTAGTTTGAATTCAAAAAAGTTTTCAATAGTACTTTGTTACGATTCAGTTGGTTTTGTAAATAACTTTAAGTAAAATATGGTATGGGATTTTCAATTTAAGTTCACTTAATTATTTTCATATTTCTACGTCGTATTACTTCGATATTATAATTACCAAACCCATTTTAGCTTTAAAGCTATTATATAAGTATTTTATTTGGTTTTAAGATAACTGAATGATATTTTATTTTGGATCCATCTCTATGGCCAATGTGACCTACAGAATCTGGTCAAAACTTATAAGTCGAGTTTTAGGGTGTTACAGATCCAAGGTTTAATTCAAGATTCTAGAAACAACTACAGGGATCATTAGGAACAAAGCTGCAATTCAGTACTACATTCCACCCTCAGACAGATGGTCAATCTGAAAGAGTTATTCAAGTCTTGGAAGATATGTTAAGAAATTGTGTGATTGATTTTGGGCTAAACTGGGAAAGGTGTCTTCCTCTGGTTGAAATTGTGTATGACAACAATTATCATGCCAGTTTGAAAATGTCTCCATTTAAAGCTCTGTGTGGTAGAATATGTAGAACTCCCACATGTTAGATGGAGCTTAGTGAAAGAAAATTAGTAGGTCTTGAGTTAGTACGAGAAACAAAAGAAAAAGTCTCTATTATTTGTAATTATCTAAAAGCTGCCAAGATCATCATAAAGCTTATTCTGATCTGAAGAGAAAATATATTTCTTTTGAAGTTAGTGTTCTTAAAAGTTTATCCTTGGAAGAAGACTATATGATTTGATCAAAAAGAAAAGTTAAGTCCACAATTTGTAGGGCCATATGAAGTCTTAGAGCAAGTTGGACTTGTGGCTTATGGATTGGCTTTACATCTTGAGTTATAACAAAATTCATAATGTGTTTCAAGTATCTATGTTGAGAAGATATCGATCAAATCCAGATCATGTTGTGTAGATTGAAGAGTTGGAGGTAGAACCAAACTTATCCCTTGAAGAAGAGCTCATTCGTATCTTGGCAAGAGAGGTGAAAGAGCAAAGGAATAAGAGGATACCATTGGTGAAGGTATTATGGAGAAACCATTATACAGAAGAGGCTACTTGGGAAAGAGAATGTTGAATGAAAGAGCAGTATCCTCAGCTATTCACAAGTGTGAATTTCAAGGACAAAATTTTCTAACTGAGGGAGGATTGTAACAGCCCTCCCGACAAAGTCTCTTTATCTGGTTACTGTTTGGCATATAGTTGGTAAAATAATGGTAGATATGAGTAAGTAAAGTGTTTTCCTTGGCTAAATATAGAATTATGTGTATTGCACCATTTGGTGAACTCTTAGGTTTTGGCGAGATTTGTCGTTTGGTAGACTCTTCTGTTAAGTATCTGTCCAACCCAGATGGTTTGGGTGAACTCATTAAGTTTGTTGTTGTTAGATTTGTTTATTATTTTAGTATGATAGTTTGGTTAGTTAAGATGAGGTTTAGTTAGAACGGAATTAGACTACTGTAGATGAAAAGACTTAGATCATGATAAGTGCACTTAATCAAGGGAATCAAGAGTGTTACTGGAATTATCTGATTCTTCCACTAATCTTTGTTTTCGTGCTTAAGTATATAAAGATAGCGATGGTCTTTCTGAACACTTTTACGTTTTCTTCTTCCATCTTGATTCTCCTCTGAAACTCTTTGAAAACATAAGTTTAGAAAACCTCTTCGAAGTAAGGTTCGCAGTATTCAACTAACTTATACGTTAGTACTAGTTTACTAGTAATTATTGATGAACTCTAGGTTATCTTCAAAGTCATTTATGTATTCTTTATTCTGCATGCATAGATGTTAGAATGGTGTGTAAAGGAGGAAACTTCCTGATTCTAGATTAAGTTTATTGATTCTTGCTTGCATAGATTATTATTGATAATCTAGTATATTTAATTATCTTTATTTTAGCTCACGAAGCTATCGAAGGTCCAAGTGATAAAGGCCAAGGACCTACTTTGTAGATTATACAAGTATTTCTAGTGAGTTCCTTCTTACTTCCATGTGTTGTAAGTTTCTTTATTTTATAACTTGTGTAAGGTAAGTATTCTTTCTCTGTAATAGGAGAAAAGTGTATGTGTGGATAATGATTATCCAGAGTCATCAATCTGAGTTTAGTCTGTTTATGATATGAAGCAAACATCATCCTTCATGCTTAAGTCATTACCATCTATTTCTAATATGTATGATATGATATGATCTGTTATGTGGAAATGGAGATGAGGAGATATGTTTGTGTAGCCTCTGGTAGGGAAGATATATTACTAACCAGATTGGTGGATCATGATAAAAGATGCTATTTTAAATAAAAATGATACGAAGAGTCAAGGGATAGTATGTATGTATGTATATGAGATTGAATGATATGCCTCTGATTCTGAATTTTGGGTACATGGTTGGCATGAAGATGGGTTGTTTGAGTCATGTTAAGTTGGTGTACAATATATGCCCAAGTGTTAAGTCTATTGGCGTACTGAGTTTGTCTGTGTTCTGTATACGCCATTGGGCTTACTATGTGAATGTGTGTAAATTTCTTAAAAAGTTTTAGTTGTAATATTAGAAATATTATGTATGATTTCTCTTTGGAACTCACTAAATTCATATGAACTTACTATGTTACCTTTTCCATCTCAGGCTTGTTGATTGAAGGAAGATTTTATTAGAAGGACTACACCAGAGTGTTGCTACTATTGTGAGTTGATTGCTTTGGTCTGTATCATGCATGACTCATGGGGGTGACGCATAAATGTAGTTTGAAAATGTTTTGGAAATGTTTTGTACAAAGAACTTCTGGTTTGATAAGATTGTTTTTACAAGATCTTTATTAAGTATCAAAGTTTGAACTTGAAGTATTATATATTATTTAATGAAGTTATTATACATGAACTTATACGCTATATGACTTGTACGTTATTCTTATTTACTAACAATTTCATTCAAACTTTAGTAAAGCAACAACTAGCATAAGGTTTATATTCATAGCTTGAAAGTTTTGTAAAGTTTCCGCCAAACTGTTTTACTATAAGTTAGCCAAGTTTTGAATAGTGACACATCATACTCGGATTCTATTAAAGGGTCAGGTTTGGCGTGTTACAACAAGGTTTTTTTTCAGTCTAGGTGTCTGCTCATAAGTCCAAGCAAATAAATCTTGGAACTCTCTCAAAAGATTAATAAGGCCAACTCTCTTCTCACTGAGATCTTACTAACAAAAGAGTGGTTTAATTGTGTCTCACTCTTCAGCCATGTTTATATCTTCTAACTCATCTCCTTTTGGCTTTGGTTGATCTTATAGTTGTTCTGGAACAGGTACAACCTTTTGTATCTCTTCTTTTCTCTCCTCTACTTGGAAACAAGATTGTCGTACATCTAGAGGTTCCTATGGAATAAGGGCCAGAAGAAGGCACTTCTTGGGACCACGCAACCAATCATAAATAGTAAACAGTTTTCCCGTCTTCACGAGTATAAGGACTCACTCTAGTATTTTATCCAGCCTCAATGTCTACTTCATCCATATAAACATTGTCACATCTTCTTTTCTTACCACGACACTTCTTCCCATTGCTATCATTTTTCTTCTTAGAAATTTACTCCAATTTTAGGATTGGAAAACCAATTGGCCTAGCATAACTATTTCTCCATCCTTTGTTGGACCCTTAAAGATGCTTAGATGTTTATTATAGTTTACTTAATTCCACTCAAATGGTGCTTTGGTAGCTGGAATGAATACCTTTTTCCCTTCTAATAGCCTTTGATACATAGATGACAAGAAAAACGGATTATATTGTGAGTATAGAGAAATTTTCTTTCTATAAGAAGATGATAAAACAGATCAACCCTTAATAACATTAAAACAAATTTAATCCTAAATCCGCCTCATTTTAAAGTTCACTTCTCATCAATATTATTGCCTTGAAAATATACAAAAGCATAATATTCACAGACAATCCATCACCAATGAATGTTCTTCGAATAGGAAGTCCATTAGCAGTACTCTCCACAGAGAGTGGCCTTTTGTGGTAAGGATTAAAAGTGCACATATCCACCTAAGTGAAATCAATGGCATTCTCATACCTAGTTTTCATATTTCCCATAGGTCTTCCAACCATATTGAATTCTCCATACTACTCACATACTATCTGAACAAGTGCAATAGCAAATTTTTTTCTTGTTTCTTCTATAAACCCAATCTAATAAAAGAAGTTTAAAAAATTTAAAGTCATCATAAGGGAATTTGCTATGGAAGAACTAACCATGAAACTTTGTTGTGCATCTTCAAATTGAATGGTAGAAGGAAAATGATCATCTTGGTAAGCATGACTAATTACATTCACATGTCCTCGAGGATTTTGATGAATTAGAAGAGGATTGTTTTGCACTCTATTATTCCTTATAACAACTTCTCTTGCTTGCACTCTTTGATGGAATATCTTACGAAGATTTTTGCTTTCAGAAACTGGATGAGAAATCATTCAGTGATAATCATAATATTATGGGTTGGGTTTCTCTTCAACAGTTGGCAGTCATGAAACAAAGATAGATTAATATTTCCATATCTGATTCATTATTTGAGAAGTGCATTAACTCTGTCTAATGGAACTAGAAATGGTGGAGAATCAACATCACTATTCTGCCCTCCTCTAACATTATCTCTTTTGGGATGCAAGTTAAGTCGTGTGGGCCTCTTTTTTCTCTTCTTCCTTCCTGAATTGCATTCACTGTAGGACTATTTCTCCTAGTAAATTGATTAACTCTTCTTATGATTTAACATTCAACTTTTTTTTAGCTAACTTTTTCTCTTCAACTTGTTCTTCTTTTTGTTTTTGCCTAGCGGCGGTGTTAGTCTTCGAGCTAGCTACCGCCTACCATTTTCTCCCTACCCATCAACTCTCTTTTTCTTTCTTCTTCTCATTCACTTGATACATGTTCTCTTTTTTCCATTTACATATCCATTTTGTGGGTATTTTTGTTGTCTTCACACAAGTTGTGATGGACAGATAACAATACCTATCACCGTTGAAAAACCATCGACCACCGACAATTTCTTTTAAAAAGTGAATAGCTCTTCGTTGACTTCTTAATTTGTTTTTGTTTTGAGAGTTTTAAAATAATAAATGATTTTATGAGTTGGTTTGGACTCGTGTTATTTTAAGTTTTATAAGTTTTTTTTGTTTGTTTTTTCATTGTTTAATAAGTGTTCACTTTTAGAAGTTTTTGTCTACTCATTTAGTACGCTTTTTAGTCTTGCTTATGCATGTAGTACATGCTCTAGTCCAACAGTAGGGCTTAAGTTGTGACAGAGCCAATTGTTAATGTGTAACATGCTATAATATTCTATTGATGCTGAAGTTGAATCTTTTGTTATGTTGATGGAGCTTGTCCTTTAATGCGTACAACGGGTGTTTTGTTATTTTTTTTTTCCTTAATTGTATGGTCTTATTCATTGAATAAATTAATGAATTTCTCTTCGAAAAAATTGATTAACTCTTCTTTACCTTTGAAGCGTGTTGTTGGTTCTTCTAATTGCTTCAACCAGTGTAGCAAAAATCGGAAGAGGTAAGTTCTCCCAAATGTACCCTATATTTATCAAACATTCCTTGGATGCATACTTTCATAAAACTCCTCATCATGGGAGTCTTGGATGTCCAACACTTTGTCCCTAAAGTGCCAAATATACTCCACAAGAGCTATTTTGAACTTTAGTTGTTCTCGACAGGATTTGTACTCGAATAACAACTACACTGGATGACAATTTTTCTAATTAAAGCCCTATTCTGAACATAGCTATTCTCAAACAATAGTTGTTCTAAACAACAATTATTCTAAGCCAAAGTTGTTGCTCTAAAATAGATATTAAGTGAAACGACGATGTTAATTGTTTCACGTTTGGTAGCATAATTTCTTAAAATATGATATTATTTATTTCAAGGAAGAGACAAAATTTTAGTAGCCAAAATAGAGTGTCTACAAGGTTCATGATTTAAAATCCAAAGGTTAGAATTAAGATTTGGGGTTTAGAATTAGAATTGAATAAAATTAAGGATAAAATTCAAATTTTATGATTTAGCATTTTCCCATTTTCTTTGATTACTTTTATTTATGACTTGTTGTTGTGATAATAGTGTTTAAAAATCAAACTTTTTAAGGTCATTATAAAACATTATTTTTATTAGTTATTATATTAAATAAAGTTGCACGATCATTTTTTTTTTTTTACACAAAGGGGAAGTTAAGTTTAAAGTCTCAACTAAAATCAAAACTATTATTTAACGTTGATCTTGTAACAAAATATCATGTACTATTGAAAGTGTCTAAGTGAATACGTGCAACCTAATTGCAGAATCACTTTTAATTTGATACTTATGATCAAATAATTTTATTATAGTATTTTTGTAAACTCTCCAATAATTGACAAAATCGTATCTATAATTGTGAATACCGATTAAAGTTGCAAGGGTTAGTAAACGAAAAGGGTGGGATTTAAACATGTCTTTTCTTTTTATCAAATATTGCATGTCTATCTTTAGAAAGGATGAATATATATGGTTCAAAGAGACTTGGCTTTTTTGCTATTCCTAGCCTAATTTACTAAAAATGTTATGGAAAATGCTCCAATCTTTTAGTTTCGGTTAAACATTTTACAAAGTCTACAACTATTGTGAACTAAATAGTTCCCACCTCTTGTGATTGAAAGATAGTGCAGAGTTTTAAATAAACAAATACTTGAATAAGTTTGTTGAAACAAAATGGGCGTCGGGGAAAAGATGATGGTGGTGTGGATTTGTGCAATGGTGGTGAGCTCAAGGTTGATGGAAAATGGTGCAAATGCTGAAAACCTTGACTACGGAGCAGTTGCAAGAGGAGATATGCCAAGGCCATGCAGACCAGGGACGCTTAATTGCGTACCAGAAGCCGCCAACCAGTATGATAGAGGATGCTCACGCCTAGACAAATGCCGACATGGTCGTCGTCGCTAATTCATTAAAATAGTTTTCTTTATGTTCGAATAGAATATATAATAAATTGAAATCAACATATTCATTGTAATTTTATTTTTATTTTATGTAATTAATGTAAGGTAATATTATTTAAAATAGTAAGTAATTAACATAATTAAAATATATCAATTATTTTGATAATTCAAATGTAGTAAAAATAACAAAATTTTAATCGTTATTCAATATTTTTGTTAAAAAATATAAAAATCGATATATTGTAAATTAAAGATCTCACTATTCAATAAATTGGTTATAGTAATTTGTAGATATATTAGACTATAAAATGTGTTTTATAAATTTTCATATATGAAATATAAAGTTACTTGTTATCTATACTATACTATACTATACTATACTATTATATTATATATAAATATATAATTTGTAAATGAATTGGTGTCACGAGTCAATCGACCATCAATTCGGTCAAAGAAATTACAAAAATATCATCCCGTAATTAAAATAAGTTATATTATTTTAAGGTATTTTAATCTTTTTATTTTAATTGAAACCAATAAAAATATGCATCTGGTGAGATTTAAAACCACACCAATTGCATTAGTAAAATATTTAATTTACCGCTCCATCAAAGCTTCATTTTGATATTCTTTTATACATTTTTATTTTAATATGCACAATTTATTACTTTCATTAGTTTTATATATTAATAATGTTGTTGATTGAATTGGTGTCACAAGCTAACTCGACGCCAACTCAAAATTGATGACAACATCATAATAAACAATTGTACTCATTTAGCATTTTTAATATGATATATATTATGTGTTTAAACTCCGTTTTACTCATAATTTAATCTAATCCATTTTAATATCATATATATTTCATGTGTTATTATTTAATTTCAAACTATCCATTTTATTATTTATTATATATTATTTACAAACACATCTTTATATTTTAAATATATGATTTTTGCACGTGTGATATAATTTATAGTTTAAATAATTAAAATTTACTATTTTAAAAAAAAATATAATTGTTTTTTCCTTTTTACTTTTTTTCGTTAACCGAAACATAATAATTTAAATATAAAACAATTCAATATAGATAATTTCTATAATATTAATCTGTCCAACAATTTCTCTAAGCTCATGCATTTAAATGTACCATAAATAATTTATGAGAAAAATTAATAAACTCAAGTTGTAACTTATTGATTGGTGTTTCACCTACATCAAAATTAATCTGAATTTGAATCAATATTATACAAAAATAAAAAAAAACAAATAAAAGGAATAATTAATTGTATCGTTTGTTGATTTATTCATTTTTGTGACTCACAAAGTTTTTAAATATATTTTTGAATAAAGTATTTTATTTTTTAATTTTTGATTTTTTTTTCCTGCTTTTTGTGTGTTGTAACGATTTTTATTACCACTAGACGAAATCTTTATAAAAAATAAAAGACGGATAATAGTTGAACCCCCCACGATGCCTTAAATTGGTACTTATAGCTTTATGTGTTGTCTTAAATTTCAAGAATTAAAAGTTTTAAAAATTTATTTTTTTATATATATGGAAAATGATTTTACTTCTCACTTGAATTAAAATTTTGAAAACTGAAAAAATTCCCTTTTTTTTTTTTTTTGGTAACAAGGAGGGCAACAAAATTAAAAGTGCCTAGATAAAAGAGACGACTGAAGCAACTAGAACTACAAACATCTTGTTCAAGCTACTGTAACACCTCCGGAACAGGGACAACGAACAAATATAAATCCGGCCAAGAGCCCAGCTCCAATTTCGCCACTATATCCGCTGCTTAATTAGCCTGTCGTGGGACATGTTCCACCCGTACATCCCATTGTCTCTTGCACAACTGCTGTATATCTCTAACCAAACCAAGTGATGATAGAAAATACTGACCATTTTTTATCAGTTCAATCACCTCCCCGCTATCACTTTCAAGGACAATCTGCATAAATCCGCCGTCCCAAGCCAGAGTCAACCTATCAAAAGATTGCCCAAAGCTCGGACAGGAGAACTGTAGCTACTCAGTTACTGCGAGAGAAGCCCAAGACCCACTCACCTTTATCATCATGGAGAATCCCACCTGCTGAAGCCCATAGAACTTGACCTAATCAAAGCACCATCGGTATAATTTTCAAAAACTCCAGGGGGGGCTTCGATCAAGCAACAACGTCAGAGCAGGGATATTGAGTATTAACATGGGTATGAACCGGGTTATTATACCGTTCGGCCTTACATAAACTGCACTGTACCACTCCTCTTGGCTTCCAAAGCACCAAACCCTAAACCCTAAAGACTACCGCAAAATAGCTCTCCAAATTGCCTCATTCCTCGAAACGTTCCAACAATTGCTAATTCCCTCTAACAGCCAAGAGATAAAAACAACATGAAAAAAAAAAAACTGTTTCTAGCATTGTTAGGACTTAGGAACATCCCTAGTGCCAACACAATTCTTAAGGGCACGAAGAGGAGTCTCTGATAAACACCAACAAATTGGACATATATCAATATTGTAAGACCTCTCCTCAAACGCTCTAAAAATTATATTTTAAAAATATTTTAATAAAAATTGAATAAATTTTTATATCAAATTTTTAATATTCAAATTACATTAATTTTTAGTACTTTACCACATATACATGTTTATTTGGCTCAATTCTCTATTTAACTTCTGAAGTAAATTTTTTTCATTCATCATTGTGCACATGTTCTTTTTATTCTGTACCAAAATTTTTTTGAATGATAAAACATATGACAATAATTCTTAAGACATTGCTCTATAGACAAATAATTTGTCTTGAGATAGTAAAAAACATTTGGAATAATTAAAAACATTATTTATTTAAAATAACATTATTTTTCATTATTTAAGCAATTTAAAAAATAATCTTATCCAAGCTTATCACTTAAAAAATTAATAAATCTACCAATTATAAATTCCTATTGAGTTGTAAAACAATTATTGTAAGTAGCATTCTTCCCAAAAAATAATGATCTCATATTCAAGCTTAGTAAACATAATTTATAAAAATTAAAAATATTAAAATATCAATATGTCTTAAACTTTTAGTAAAAAGTTTAGTAATTTTTCTTATTAATTTGTGATTTTATAATTTTTTGTAACATTTTCAATTTTTAACAAATTTTTAAGATTTTTCAAATGGATCCCACTGTCATTAGTTTTTAACATAAAACATAAATCAAGGACGACTAAGTGTGCCAAAACTAAGACTTTAGAAAATGAAAAAAGCAGTGTACTTAAAACTAAATTTTGCATCAAACCTATACCATACTTCATTGATATTTTCTTTATGCAAAAACAATTGAGAATTGTAATCACAACAAAGAGAACTCTTGAGCCAATATGTTCTTAAGGCATACACAGACAAGAAAAAAAGAAGGAAAAAAGAGACAAAATTTGGTGCATATAAAAGCCTTATTTCAATGTGACAATTTGACCTCGATTGTGAACAACAAAATTCGGTACAAGAAAGTTGAAGGAAGCAACGAGGCCATAGATTTCTCGATTCTAAGCAGGGGCAATTACATTGATATTATAAAACACCCATATGGGAAAAAATGGGGCTGTTGTTCTTGTATAAAATCTATATTTCCTATGAACAAACACCGACGTACACCTTGGAAAATTTTAGGCAGGAGCGCGTCAAAAGATTACAAGTCTCAGTCGTTTCCATTTGAGTCTCAAGCCTTGATGAAACATATGATCAAGGAAAATATTTTTAGCTGCTTGCTTGTTCATCTTCACTTTCATCACTATCATCACTGCATTTTAAAATTCAGCAGACAGTTTAAGATAACAATGAACAAAACTTCAAGATGTAGAAACAAACATGAACACTGCTGCAACGGCAAGAATGAGAGATCTACAAGATCTAATTGTTTGCAAATTTAGGGGGGGGTTTAGTACCTGTGTTCAGGAAACTTTGCTATGCGCCTAGCATCCAAGCCTGTGATGTATTTTTGTGCGGCTTGAACATTTTCAGTACCTAGAAAAAGAATTAACCGTTTAGTGCAACAGTATATTATTTCTTCTACCAACTCTAGTGGGAGAGAACAGAAGAAAATTTTGCACTTCATTTATTGCAAAGCTAGTCTGTAGAGAAGCAACTAGTTCAAAAACATGGAATTACACATGAAAAATACCTTTTGTCAACTGGAAGCTGTGGAGGGCACATCTTTCTGCGGCAAGTCTAACTGGGGTGCTGCTGTCCTTTAAACATTCAGCAAGTGCAGGGCCGATTAATGACAGATGAGTCATGATAACAGATGGATTTGCCTGTAACAACAGTAGAAACATTTTAAGTGCGAAATATGCTCTTATGGAAATAAAGCGATAGGCTAGTCATGCTTTTGACATAAAGAGTTAAAGCAAGGTGCACATACTTTGGAAGCCGCTTTTATACCAGATAATGCCCTTCTCCTTACTTCACTGGAGTCATCACGCAATGCCGACAGTACAGATGAAAGAACATCCAAAAGGGAAGTGGAATTATGGGGGTCACTTTGAACTTGATAGAGTAAAAGCCTCCCCAGTGCCTTGGTTGATGTTTCACGTAGTGGGAACTATATACAAGGAAGGATCAGAAATTGGTAAAAAAGAAAAACCAAAACAGAATTAAATCTGTTAGAATTGCAATACCTTCTCATCTTTCAAGGAGCTTTTGAGACGGAGTAAAATAGAGGGGCACTCCAGAGACATAAATACGGTGGAAGGGTTATGCCGGAGCAAGGAGGACAGTGTGAGAACTGCCCCATGACGGTCAGCCCAGTTTGAAGAAGAGGACAAATCTAAAAGCTCTTGAAGGAGGTCTGACAGCTCAGATTCTTCCATGTACTGCAGTACCATTATTAGAAGAAAACCCAAAAGACAATCAGAAAAAATCAAATGGATTGAGAATAAGCAAACTGATCTATAGCACCGCAAATTATTGTACATATCATTTAGCAGGTACCATTAATCACTAATACAACTGATGCATTCATCACCCAATAGGCCAAAGGATGCAAATATGCCACTGTTAGAACAAATAGCAGCAAAACCAAAAGGATAGTAATGGTTCTTAAGAAAGATCTGCCAAGTACCTGCGATATGACACCCAGTATGCTTGAAGCAAACATTCGAACTTGGTCATCAACATGATGAATTAAATCCTTGAGAAGAGTGTAGATACGAGTTCTGGTAGCTGGACTCACACTCTTACCAGCATGCTTTACCACACCTTTTAAAGCAGTCAATATGGCCTCCCTTACTCCAGAATCAGATGCCTGAACATAAAACTTTAGTAACTAGTATCCTCCAACTATAAGAAAATTGAGCCATATAGAGGCCAAATGCTAAAAATCACCTGCAAACTAGATAGGAGATCACTGACTAATGGGTCAACCCTGCTACTTAGTGCACTAAGCTTACCCAGTGCGAGGGCAGCACTTGAGCGCACAGTCCTGCATTCAAACACTTGAGAAATCAAAAACAACAAACAAGATAATAAATATGGCAACATGCTAACATCACATAGAAATAAAGGAAACAATTAAGTTCCAGGCGAAAACAGCTGAACACTGTAAAATTATAATAAATAACTATGACTACTGTTGAGACAGCTACAGATTTCGAAAGGACCTTGTATTATCTTGCAGACACTTGATAAATGTTGTTTGCAGCTGAGGAAGAAAAGGTTTCAGTGCAATTCCACCCTTTCGGATCATGATACTCAATGTAGATAAAATTGCACTCTTGACTTGCCAAGGAAAACGATCACCTATGATTCGAATAAGAGGCCTGAAATTAAGAAAAAAGAAATACATCAGACTATAAAACAGTAAAACACTAAACAGCAGTCAGCAAAAGAAATAATAGGAATTTATCTCAGGGAAAAATGAGCCTTTATTGAAGAACTTTACAGGTCTTTAAGATTAACCTAAAATGTGCAAAATATTAAATTACACTTACTCAACAGAGGTCAAGATTTAGCAGTTGAAGCTATGAATTGTTTTTCTTTATTTAAAATAGCAATCAACTTACTAATGTAGGCTTTCAAAGAATCCATTTTTACACTAAACTTTTCAGACAACATAAAGGATATGATTTGATAGGCAACATAAAGAATACTGAAAATTGCAAATATAAGAAAACATGGATGTGATTGACAGGCAGATAAGAAAAGCTTGACACAAAAACAGAAAGATATCTATCAAAAAGAAACTCAAGATTGCATTTAAAGATGTCATAACTATAAGCATGGATACTGAGTGCATATAATATCTGTAAGAGTTAATTAAGTGATCCATTTGATCTTTTAACAAGTTCGGATCGCTAGGATAAGATTGGGCTTATTTCTATCCAAGGACTAGGATTAAACTCATTAAAGAATGTGAAACCCTAGTACAAAGTTTTCCAGAAAGCTTATCAGCTTAGACAAATTGTGCTCACTGCCTTTCAGTTTCATATCAATTTCATTTTTGTTTTTCTATCGATGCTTCGACTTCCATACCGCATAAAAATGAACTTGCCACCTTATCAGATTAGACAAATTGTGGCCACTGTAAAGACAATATAATTCTAATTTCCTTCTCTGGAAATTAGAGATATATATTAGCTACTCCAACAGAGACATCGGCACTCTAGGGACCACCTCAGAGTCAAGAGAATTGAACACTTCAAAACCAAGCTTTTGTGCACCATCACGAAACCAAGCCAGGCAGAACAGCATCGACCAAACATTGTTTACACACAAGATTGGCAGTTTGTTTGTTCTAGCCTCTATTTGTGACATCATTTTTAGTTATTTCAACCTGATAGTTTCCAATAGTACATACCCAGTTATTGGGATGACAAACTGCTTCAGTGATTGTTCACTAGTGACTTCAATAAGCTCCCCAAGACCTAGGGCAGCCTGCTCTCTGAGTTCAGCTGACCCACTAATCAGACCCTGCAGATGCAGTCAGGTATAAATTATTAATTCCATATTGATTTGTCAGGGGAATACATGGATCAAGTAACAGGCCAAAACAAAAAAAACATTTCTTTTTCATTTTCTTTTCTTTTTTTGGAAGGAACAGCAAATATATTTCAGTGCTGCAAAAAAAAAAGTTTCGAACAGACAACTAAATTCAATAAATTGTGTCCACCATACAAACAAATGTAATCTTAAAAAGGAAAGAATAGTCAAAGTAGCAATTGTCTTGCAATCCAAGGATCATCCCAACTTTTTATAATTTCAACATGCAAAGATGACACTATACATACGATGCTGAAGACAAATTGTAATCTGATTATAGGATAGAAAGAACAACACATTTTTCATATCCATCAGTGACATTTATGTAGTAATTGTTATAGAGATTTTTTTGTCAATATTTCTGTCATTTATCTATAATATAAGTGAATGAAAAAAGAAACGAGCTTCTATTTTCACCAGAACTAATTTAACATAGTATGTTTCAGTAAACTCCAACGTTTTCAAATATCAATTTAAGGTGATAATGACAGACAACACACTTTGGAGAGAAATGAAAAGCAGGAACACCTGAAGAAATATCGGAAGCAATGGTTGAAGAGCTTTTGGAAGAGAGAATCCGGGAATAACAACAGGGCCTCCCTGCAAGTGGATTAAACAAAAACAAAAAAGTTATAGTTTTCTTATCCACACAACACTCCCATCTGATAACCATTGTCTGTGTGGAAAAACAGCAAGCACTCACCTTCTTTTTTCTGCGCTCCTTATCTCTTGCACTAGATACAGCATCACGTACCAACTTTATATATGAAGGAAGCACTTCTTTTGGAACTGAGTTGACAACCATTGATAAAGCTTCCCAAGAAACCTGTCAAACCAAACATAAGATGCAAGATACAACCAGTAAATGAACAACAAAAGAGAAGGAATAGCTCATAACATACCGCAACAGTGGCAGAATCTGCATCACTAAGCAAAATAATTAAGGTAGATATCATGTTTGGAGCTTCATCAACTAGATAAAGTTTGCTGTTTTTGAAGAAGTATCCTATCAAATACGATGAACTTCTTCTAATTGATGCCTGAAAGCCACCAAAAGAAATTGCATGCGTGTGTCAGTCAATCAAATAAGATGAACTTCTAATTGATACCTGAAACCACGGTAAGTCATTAAAAGCAAGTGCATGTGTGTATCAGTCAAAGATAGAGAGCCTTAGAGAACATTAACAGCATATCAGACAAACCTCACTATCAGCAACTCCTTTAAGAAGCTCTGATATTAACGGTTCAATGCCTTCCTCATCAATGACCAAGACCGCTGTTTCTGCAGCTTCCTTAGCCAGAGGTTGAACATCCTGTAAAATCCACAATGAGCAGGCAGTAAGATGCCACCAAATCAGAAACTTTGATGTGCTTAAAAACAATTACATGTGATAGAAACTCAGATCGCATTTGAAATTCAGAATGAGAATTACAAAGGAGAAAGGATTAGGAGATGTGTACCGCGTCATTACCGCCCATTGCAGAAAGTAAAGCAGGCAGGATGGTACCAAGGTGATAGTTAAGGCCAGGGCCGGCAACCTCTGCCAAAGCTCCAAGAGCATGTGCATTGAAGGCGCTGGACAGATATCCAAATTAGTAACCGAGCAGTGTCATTGAACCGTTTTCTTCCTTTCTTTTTTCAAATTTTTATTTTTGAGAAAGAAATCCAACATAAGTGAGTGAA